>CM048755.1:398767422-400002422 GCA_026315105.1 Locusta migratoria | reverse complement strand
ACAGTTTCAGGGTTTGTCTTCTCGTATGTCTGCTGTCGCAGGAAGTTCCGTGTTCTCGCAATTACGTTGTGCGTCTGGCTTCGGTTGCCCGAGATGCATAGTCTATAGTATATTTCTGTGTACCCTGACGCCGTCAGTTACCATAATCGTGCATCGCCATTGATTTCTTCAGAACATTAAACATATAACAAATACTCACATTCTAAAAGAAAAAGAAATAAATAAAACTGGAAAAATTCCGCACTACATCCCATTTGCGGACTATTTTCGTTGATTCTGGTCGTATGCAGTTGAATGTT
The DNA here is from genome assembly GCA_026315105.1 of Locusta migratoria. Lineage (NCBI taxonomy): Eukaryota > Metazoa > Arthropoda > Insecta > Orthoptera > Acrididae > Locusta > Locusta migratoria. The sequence goes on along the minus strand of CM048755.1, from coordinate 400,002,123 downwards.
TGTTAAGGTTCGTTACGGCGGGCGTCCCCTATCCGGTACTCCCCAGCTGCGAGGGGGGTCGGTGAAGACACTACGTAGGTAATTGGCGAAGATCTGTCGGTATCGAGGTGTGGTCTCGAGTCTGTGATGATGCTCTTGGAGGAATTGCCAGTAATCAAGTACCGACTTCTCACCTTCTTGGAAAAGGTAGTAAATGGACATGCCTTTTATCCACGTGAGAGCGTGTGTTTTCGCGGCCGGAAAATATGTGTCCTCTGGGCATAGGAGGAGCCTGGGGTCAATAGCGTTAGGCGGGATGCGAAGGTAGCAGGCAATAATCGTCTGTACTAGCGTCCAGACTTCGACAACAGATTCACATGTTAAACGACGTTCATCATTGTCCGTAAGCTGGCATTCCGGGCAAAGGGGCGAATCCACCATCCTGATTGCGTGCAGCCGGTGTCTCGTCGTAAATTTCCTATTAACGACGTGGTACCACGTGGCTCTTATTCTTGTAGGGAAGAACGGCTGTTGAACTGCTTTCCACACCGTTGACCATTGTGTGGCCGGTGCTTTACTTTCCATCACATTTCGAGGGACTGCCCTAAGCAACAATTGGTAAATGTCCCTTGCCTTTGGGGCTCTAGTGGTGGGGAGCTGAGTATGTAAGTAGCTATATTCGAGTATGAAAGTCGCAATGTGGCCAAGAGGGGGCGCGACGTGTCCAATCGCAACCGGTGGCAGGATCGACGTAGGCATCAGCTCATCTATCAAAACGCCAGTTAGTGAGGTATGTCGACTTGTACTCAGTTTCACCATCGTGGACAGGAACAGCGCCATGGCCCGCGCTTTGACATTGATAAGTCCGAGTCCGCCGTCACGCCGTTGAAGGGTAAGAGTGTCATAGCGGACTTTGAAAATGTATCCAGCAGTGACGTAATATCCAAAGGCCGATTGTAGGTTGCGTGCCATCACTGTCGGCAGCGGGACCACCTGAGCCATGTGTATGATCTTGGTCGCCACATAGACGTTAAGGTATTCGACACGTTGTAGTAGGTCCATTTGTCGGAGTAGGTTTTGGCGTACCTCCGTGCGTACGACTTGCAGTAATCGTCTGTAGTTCATTGCTGCTGTGCGGCGCATGTCCCGTGTAAACGTGATTCCTAAGTACCTGAGGTCATCTGCCCGTGGAAACGGGGCCACACAATCTTCAGGTAAGCCTCTTCCAATGAACATTGCTGCCGATTTGTTGACATTCATGACGCTTTTCGCCACCAAACCATATTGTTGGATCCAATCAATCACGAAGCGGATCTCATCACCAGATTGTACCAACAGGAGAAGATCATCCGCATATGCCCTGCAGCAAAAGGTGTGACCCCTTAGGGTAATTCCTGTGAGTTTGTTTTTCAGTCCTCCTATGAGTGGTTCCAGAGCAATTGCGTAAAGGATCATGGAGAGTGGGCATCCTTGTCGAACCGAACGCCGAATTGGCAAAGGATCTGTTACACGGCCATTCACCAGTACACGAGATGTAGCGTCGCGTAGGAGGCGCAGTATGATGTTCTTAAAATCGTTTGGAAAGCCCATTCGATCCAACACTGCCATGAGAAATTTGTGGTGTACCCTGTCGAATGCGTGATCGAAATCAATGGCGATCAACGCTGCTGCGAGATGACAGGATGCGGCGAGTCCTATCACATCTCTACATTCACTAGTGGCTGTTTGCATGGTGGTCTCTCCTCCTCGTGTAGTTTGTTCTATGGAAAGGACTACTGGTAGAACTTTCTTGATACGTGCCGCTAGTAGTCGGGTGAAAATTTTATAGTCCGAATTTAACAAAGTTATTGGACGGTAGTCTTTAATCCTCTGTCCTCTTGAAGGCTTGTGTATGGGGATAAGAATTCCTTCGACCATTTCCGATGGGATATGAAAGCCAGGTGACATCAGTTCTCGGTACATATCGATCCAACGGGGCATCATCAAGGTACGGAAAGTTCGATAAAATTCGATCGGCAGTCCATCTGGCCCAGGTGCTTTGTTCAGCGCAGCTTTATCGATGGCATCCTCGATGTCATCCCGCGAAACCTCCTCTAAAAGTGAAGCCGCAGACGTGGCGTCGAGGGTGTGTGAGACGTATTGCAAGACGTCGTTTTCGTCTCCCTCCTCACTGTTATCTTCCTGGTAGAATCGTCGATAATGAGCTGCAAAGGCTTCCACAATGGCCGCTTGGGTCGTTTCGTTTCGGCCGTCTGGCAAGGACAGTTTCGTTATGAGCTGCCGTTTGCGTTGACGGTTTTCAAGCACAATATGATGCATTGTAGGTGGTTCTCCACTCGCTCTGTCTCGATGCCGTGATCTCACAACTACCCCTTCTAATCTTCTCCGCGTCAACGACAATATTTTTGCTTTAATGCGGCGACTTTCCATCTGTCTTTCCAGGGACGGGGGTTGGGAGGTAATTTCCCGAAGCATCGTATAGTAAAAGTCCAAAGTGTGACGGGTCCATGCTGCAGCGTCTCTCCCATACTGTGTTAGCACCCGACGGCACGTCGGTTTTGCACACTCTATCCACCAGTCCAGAGTTGACCGGTATCTTGGAAGCCGACGCTCGCAGTTCGCCCATGCCGCGGCAATCAGTTCCCGACATTCCGGGTTTTGGAGGTGTGCCACATTCAACTTCCAGAGCCCACGGCTTTGCCATACTTTCTGTCTCGAAAGGGTGACCGTGCATATGAAAGCGCTGTGGTCGGAGAAGGCAAGCGGCCAACGTTCGGCGTCTATCACTCGTGGTCCAAGATCTCGTGAGACGTAGATACGGTCAAGACGACTGGCCGAGTGACTAGTGAAATAGGTGTGGCCTGGGCGGTCCCCGTGTATCTGCTCCCAAGTATCGACGAGAAGCAAGTCCCTTACTATTATCCGAAGTTCAGGACACGTCGAGAAATGTGGGACCTGATCCTTCTTGTGTAAAACACAATTGAAGTCACCCCCAAGGATAAAGTGATCGTAACGACCAAGAAAAAGGGGGGTGATTTCCTCGGCGTAGAACTGTGACCTCTCGCGACGTTTATCGGTTCCTGAGGGAGCATAGATGTTGATTATACGCGTTCCCAACGCTGTGACCGCCACCCCTCTGCCCGAAGGGAGGTATGTCACTTCTTCAACAATGATGCCGTCACGAATAAGTATTGCTGTTCCACTGCCATTCGGTTCACCAGGTGTCTTGTACGTCCTATAACCATAAATTTCTGGGAGAGTCGCTATGGAGACTTCTTGTAACAAAGCAAAGTCAACGTCGGATGCTCGGAGCATCTCTCGCAGCAATTGATACTTCACTACTGTCCTTATAGTGTTAAGGTTAATCGTTGAAATCCGATACGCCTGCTGGTGTGCTGCAGTTGCTAAGTTATTCATGAGAAGGAAAATGTCTGTGGAGCTTCATGAAGAATCGACAATGCCACCAACCCCCATCACCTCTACCGGACCGATTCCTAGTGTGCCGCCGTCACCGACGCGGTCTCCGTCGGTGTTGTATGGTCGTCTTCAGTGTCGTCTGCCCACGCCGTGGAGCGCGGAGGAGGGTCTTCGTCCATTGCGTCCTCAGGGCACAGATTGGGCGCGCTCTCTCCTGCACCGGTGGAGCCGCGTCCATCCCTTGTCTCGTCGTTCAGGCGTTCTACTGCGGGCATCTGTGAAGCAAGTTGATCCGCATCTTGTATCACCTTGTCAGCGGCGGTCGCCACCGAGAGAGTGTCGTCATTGTGAGTCGAGTCCTCATCCTCCTGCGTCTCGACCTCCATCTTTTCTGCGGAAGACTTACGCCTCCGTTTGCGTCGCTTCGGGGATCGTTGCTTCCGGGTGTGTCCTTCCGCATCCGACGACAGCACCGAGTCGCGACGCTCCGGCACAAAGGCCGAAGTCGGCACAATCAGTGACTCTATCGCCATGCTGGTGTCACGGGGTTGTTCCTCCGTCGTGGAGGGAGGTTCCGTCGGCAGTGATTCCTCAGTACGTGGAGTATGCGTTGCCGCATTGCTCTGCGTCGGAGGGTTGTGCAATGCAGTGTTCGAAGCTGGCAGATGAGTCGACAAATTTGTATCATTTGTTAGGGCGGCAGCGTAAGTCACGGGAAGTATCGTTGGCTGCGACGGAGGCACTATGTCCGTCGAAGGCAGTTGCGTGATCCGACGTTGCATACATTCGGATCGGAGGTGTCCCTCTTTTCCACATCCCGAGCAGGTCTTCGGTTGTCCATCATATATGACTATAGCTCGACAGCCGCCGATAGATATATATGAGGGAACATGGCGTCGAAGTTCGATACGGACCTGCCGCACGCCGTTCAAGACAGGGTACGTTTGGAACTACATCCACTTCTCAGCAACGTGACTCTGCACCGTGCCGTAGGGGCGGAGCGCCGCCACGACCTCTTCTGCTGGAAGTTCGAAGGGGAGTTCGAAGATCCTGATGGTACGAAGTCCCAATCCAGCGTGGTCGACTGTCACAGTACCCACATTGCCACCAGAGTGACAGAAACGAAGCTCTCGTTTCGTCTCCCGAAGAATTCTTTCACATGTTGCTTCATTGATGATCTTTACATAAGCTGCACTGCTCACTATTGACAGGTGTATGCCGAGAACGTCGGCCGTGGGAATTTTCACTTCATCTCGAATAAATCGTTCTAGTTCGAGTGCCTTCGGTCTTGCAAATTCGTTTTGGAACGTGAATTTGAGCGTCGATTTGCGGTACTGGTTCGCCATGTTCTTCTACGTAAATACGCCGGCACGCGTGGAAACGGCCGAGTACGGCGTAAACAAACCCGAGCGCTGGCTCCGCGGCAGCGAACACAACAGCGTGTCCTCGCCGCGTCGCAGCGGAAAGCAGACTGTCCCCTCGGCCACCGCGGCCGGCGAGCTCTAAGACTAGACGCCTTGCTGCAGAGAGCGCACTTGTTCAGCGTCGGAGTTTCGACTCCTCCCTCGGGCATGGGTGTATGTATTGTCCTTAGCATAAGTTAGGGTAAGTAGTTTGTAAGCCTAGGGACTGACAACCGCAGCAGTTAAGTCCCTTAGATTTAGAATAATTTGAATTTGAACGTGACTCCCGTCTCGGGCTACCGCTCTCCTAATTGAGACTCGTGACAGATGAAAGCCATGGTCAAAAGCTAAGTAGTGTGAGTATAATTGTCTTTTCTATGCGCTCGTTTATGGCTCAGCAATCGTCTTTACAGCGAGTTGCAAATTGCCTGCATTATATGTTTACAAATATAAATCAATTCCCGCAAGTACAAAGTATCATCACCTGAGAATATCTTCACCGTATTGGCTGGGTCTATTTTGCTATGTACGTAATTGTCAGAACAAGGTTTGTAAATTTTGGCAGATCACGATGATATTTGCCACAGGCATGTAGTTTTTTGCCGTCCGGAATGGTCGCATAGTCTAAGGCGTCAGGCTGCGTGACTGAGAGACTGTTGCCGCCAAAGGTTCGAGTCCTCCCTCGGGCATATGTGTGTGTGTGTGTGTGTGTGTGTGTGTGTGTGTGTGTGTGTGTGTATGTGTGTGTGGTTTTCTTAGTGGAAGTAAGTTTAAGTAGTTTGTAACTCTAGGGCCTTATGACCATAACAGTTTCATCAAATATATTTACAAACTAAAAATGAGAATAACAGTCACGTTCGCAAAAGGCTTTAACAATTTATTTGATAGGGTGACCGGTTTTGATTTTTTCTGAGACCATAGACAGCGGAACGAATCGGTCTGTTGATGGTCTCAGAAGAGATCGAAAACGGTTACCCTGTCAAATAAATTGTTAAAACCTTTTGCGAACGGGGCTGTTATTCTCATTTTTAAAACATATACCAGTTCGTTGTTTTTCCAAAAGGAAACTATGTTTTCCAAACTTATTAGATTTTCAAACATTTGACTATTTTGTATTTTTTCATGGAGAATTTTAAGACACCGTGTGGTGCAAGCCAGATGGTATTTCCCAATGAGCTTCGACAGTGTTTGTGCGATCATTATGAAAGTTGGCTGATATTTGTAATTTCTCATGGATAAGGGGAAAGGAAAGATGTACAGGAGAGGAGGAAGAGTGGGAGATTGACGACGAGGTTGTGGTGAGAGGGGGGAATAGATGACGGCGGGGGGGGGGGGAATTGGCTGAAAGAGGGAGGGGAGGGGATGGTCAGGTGCGAGGAATATATGAAAAAAGAGAGGGATATAGAGAGGGGCAAGAGGCAACGGATAGAGGGGAGGCGTAGGTAAACAGAAAGAGGAGGAAGGAGAAAATGGACTGAAGGAAATATGGAATAAATACATACAATTCTGGAAACGTCCCTTAGGCTGTGGCTAAGCCATGTCTCCACCATATCCTTTCTTCCAGGAGTGCTAGTCTTGCATGGTTCGCAGGAGAGCTTCTGTGAAGTTTGGAAAGTAGGAGGCAAGGTACTGGCGGAAGTAAAGTTGTGAGGCGGCATCGTAAGTCATGTCGGGATAGCACAGTCGGTAGTGCGCTTGTCCGCAAAAGGCAAAGGTCCCAGGTTCGAATCCCGGTTCCGGCACACAATTTTAATCTGCCAGGAAGTTTAATAAATACATAATTTACCATCATTTATATCAGGAAGAGGGGAGGAGGAGATTCGGCTGGATGAACCTCTTCTAGACGTACTGACTGTCTGAATGACAGATAACTACAGACGATATAGACATATTATGCAATATTATACTCGATTTTTTTCGCTAAGTGCACCTCTCATTATATTCATTAATAAATGGCACCCGTGCGAAGCTAGTTTGTTATGTAAATACATATCGTCAAAATTCTTCAACGATTGTAGTTTCACCTTAACCCATCAGTTATATATTATTGAGTTTGGGTTGAAATATTTGTGTTTCTAAAAGTGGTGAACCCATAAATATCATTACAATTAACATTAAATTAAAATTAAGACTCTACAAATACTCTTTCCTCTGTCAACAAAAACATAGCAGTGATCATCCTACTCTAGCCTTCTCCTTCGCTGTATCGAAGTGCAATGTTTATTTGGTCATTATTTTGGTACACTACATCAAAATACCTGAAATACACAAAACTACACTTGAATTTTCCTCCTCTTCCCCCTCGTAATTGGCTGGCTATGGCGCTGCACACATTTTATGTTCGCACACCCTTCAAATGTCACTAATTTCCCTAGGCTTATCCTCAATGAATTACCCAGGTCATATTTTACCCTTGTATGTTACCTAGATATTGGAAACGCGACTCTGAAGTAAGGTCAGAGTGGCTGATCATGTTTGTTATGTTGAGTGAATAATCACGAATTCTGCCCGATTTTGTGATTCGGAACCCTAGTTACATTCATTTAGAGTTTCCAGCCAACTGTACACTTGAAAACACTGTGTTCCAAAGGAAAATTCAGGTCTATGATACGCATTTTACACTCAGAATCGATATTAAGTAATGACTGGATCAGAAGCACACTGCTGAAAATAAATAGAGGATAAGGTGAGATATCATACACAATACACATGAGTGCAATATCCACTCTTGCAACCTTTGTAGGAGGTGCTGTTCCGACTGCAGTGCGTCTGCCAAGTGCATCCCAGACAAGCTCAAATCAGGTGTAAGTCCAGTAAAAAAGCTGGCCACTCCATTCGTTCATTTCCTCAAGTTCAAGCATGTTGTCCACCAGTGGAGCTCCGTGGGGACGAGAATTATCGTCTACCAGAAAGAATCCCTCTCGTATGGCACCAGCATAGGGCACAACAAACGGTCGAAGGATCTCTTCTCTATCCTCTGACAAGTCAAAGCGCCATTCTGAACGACATAAAGGACCGTACGTCCGCCAATACTGATTCCTTCCTCTCCACACCATTCGTCCACCACCATTATATGGTGATGTTTCCACCATATAAGCAGTGGCGGCTCGTACAAAATTTGACCAGTGTGCTACAATATTACAAAATAAACAGGAAACAAAATATACTAAAATAAAAAGTCAACCTTTGTATGATTGCCTTTAATTTAATATCAATTAATACTATATTGACAGTACGACCTTCAGGGGAATATATACCAGCGCTGCCAACTGCATGTATTCACTGCAGGTAGTAAATATAACGTTTAAAAAATATTAATTTTATTTGCAGAAAACAAAAATTTAGACTCAGAGGTATATGAATACGAGCCTCACACAGGTAGGTTTGAGAGACAACGCGCAAGACGCCTGAGCCAGCGCGCTGTTTGACTCTGTATGCCGCAATATTCGTCATATGCTATTCTTCCGCAGCCGTTAAACACAGCGCGAAGAGAAATTGAGAAGTATTGTTGAGAAATATTGATCTATTGCTGCGGTCGGTCTCAGCACACATGAGCAGCCAGGCCTGACGTCACGTCTGCGCATGCGCACTAGCGAACAGACGACTGCGCCGCCTCTCTGCGCAGTACCAGCGTGGCTGAATCCCACTTCAGCACACGGAGCTGGTTTCCAGCTATCGCGGCGAGAGCGCTCCAAAATGTGTTTTCATCCTTCTTACTAGCATTCTAATACGCATTGGAAAGGAATTGGCATAATTTTATTGTGATACCTGGCTCGTATTCCAAGAGAAAAGATGTAATTTTATAGCGATTTCTCGCTTGCATTCGAAGAGAAATGGCATAATTATAGTAATATATTTGCAGTGTGCTGCAGCACATTAGCACATTATCACCAGCCGCCACTGCATATAAGGAGGATTTTTACGAGTTCCACGTTCATCTCCAGATGAGGGAACGACGATTGTCTGACTCAACACAAAATCTTGACTCGTTTGTGAACAGAACCCGTATCCATTCGTTACGACTCCAATCCTGAAGCCGGTCGCGGTGACCGAGGGGACTGAGGCGCTTCAGTCACGGTCTGCACGGCCACTACGGTCGGGCGTTCGAATCCCCCCTCGGGCATGGATATTTGTGCCGTCCTTAGTTGTAGCTAGTTCATAAGTAGTTTGTAAGTTTAGGGACTGATGACCCCGTAGTTAAATCCCATAAACTATACAAACATTTGAACACTTTTGAGCAACTGAATTGCATTCAGCCTCCTGTCTCGCCGGGCTGTTAAGCGGAGATTTCTTGCTGATGTTACCCGTGGACGATCTTGGCCCGGCCTTCTTTCAACGGTTCCTGTTGTCTGAAATCGCATTCAGGTCGTGAAAATTACACTTTGGGACGCTCCAAAAGCTGCAGCCACCTCTCTCTGTGCGTGCCCGGCTTCCAACATTCCTATGGCTCTCCACGCCATAGCTTCACTTAAGTCACGTTGTTGTTGCATTGCACACTAGACTATCTTAATCCAACTGCTTGTGTAATTCGTTTGGTAGAGTAAACACAATCAATTTACTTCGCTCTGACGATGACAATACTTTAGAACCTACATATCTCAAACGAGCCCCAAATTGTTCTTTACTTGTTCGCGGATGATGCTGTCGTTTATCGGTTAGTGAAGTCAACAGAGGATCAAAAGCAACTGCAAAGCGATTTAGACAAAATTTCTGCATGGTGCGAAAATTAGCAATTGACACTAAATAAAGAAAAGTGTGAAGTGATACACATGACCACTAAAAGAAATCCGCTGAACTTCAATTACGCGATAAATCAGTCAAACCTTAAGGTCGTAGATTCTACCAAATACTTAGGAGTTACAATTACGAACAACTTTGACTGGAGAGAACACACAGAAAATATTGTGGGGAAGGCGAACCAAAGGTTACGTTTCATCGGCAGAACGCTTCGAAGATGCACCAGCTCCACCAAAGAGACTGGCTACATCACACTTGTGCGTCCTCTCCTGGAGTACTGTTGCCCCTTGTGGGACCCTCACCAGGTGGGATTGACGGAAGACATTGATAAGGTTCAGAGAAGGGCAGCTCGTTTTGTTCTATCACGTTACGGGGGGGAAAGCGTCACGGAAATGTTGCACGAATTGAGGTGGAAATCATTAAAAGAAAGACGTTATTCATTGCGGCGTGATCTGTTTGCTAAGTTTCAATCACCGACTTTTAGTTCTGAATGTGAAAATATTTTGCTAGCACCCACCTACTTAGGGAGACATGACCATCCCAATAAAATAAGAGAAATCAGATCGAAAACGGAACGATTTAGGTGTTCTCTCTTCCCGCGCGCTATTAGAGAATGGAACGGTAGAGAAAAGTTATGAAAGTTGTTAATAAACCCTCTGCCAGGCACTTGAATGTGATTTGCAGAGTATCTATGTAGATGTAGATGTAGATTTAGATACTTCCCGTAGCCAACTCGGTCGAAAACTGTTATAAGATGATTGATGAAAAATTTGCAGTTAGGTGGCTCCGAGCTAGTGCCTTAATATTTTATGTGATTGGGGGCGCTTCATTTAATATAACTGGACAGGAATTAACTATCACTCTTACTTTGATAGCTATATTTAGGAAAGTTTTAATTAATTTCAGCGTCCCCTCAGAAGTCTGATTTTGGAAGCCCTTTACTGTTTTCTAGAATACAATTTTGCTTAGACACACTGCAGTTTTTATGATTATATATATAACTGCACTATTAGGGCTATCAGTCGAAAATCCAGCAAGAAAAATGTGAAACATCTATGGTAGAGTCCTGCATGTGAAAAAACAAAAGAGAGCCTTACAGAAAGACAAAAAATCACAAAATCATCAGACAAATCAAGTGCAGTCATATGAAGTAGCAGGTGCACTCCACTGATAAAAACTTCAGAGGTCACAAGAAAATAATGTGTATTCTACAAGACGTTCGCAGGAAAAACCTGTAGGTACATTCCATAAAATATGTGCCTCCGACAACATCATCAGTACCATATAAATCTCTTGAAGAGACTCCTACGTACACACTTCATGGATCTCAACCACCCACCAAATATGAAATCCGGGCACACACCCTCAGACTCAAAAACAACAGAACATCTACATGTGGAGATGATGTAAATGCGTAAATCTCAACGAACCTAGGCCCACTTGACGATCTCACAGCTATCCTAATAGACATGTGACAAACGGAATAATAAAAACAGAACACCTATCTGACAACTGGAAATTTACACTTATCCACACAATACTTAAAGAGGGGACAAATTCGATATTAACAAAGATAGTAGAATATCCATAGCTTAAGTAAGTAACAAGGCCTTCTCAGCCTGTTTTCGACTGAGAACACAAGATTGGAAATATCTAGGGGACTCCCGACCACGGTGCTCCCATGTAGAGCACATTTTCAACCTGAAAAGGAATATGTAATGTAGCTTGAAGCTGTATTTTTCTTGACTTCAAAAGGCATATGATTCGATCAATCGACAGTCCCATTCCACTGTCCAAGAACATCACATACTTGAAACAAAATACTACTCCTCATCAAACAAACTCCTACTGATGAAATTTATTTTGACATATCAAAGCCTATCGTGGCAAAGTCCGGCGTGCGACAAGCTGACGGATTGTCACCATTGCTCTTCAGTCTTGATAAAGTCATTACGGAATTGGAAAAAAGAACTTAAAAATATGAACTACTACCAATTCACTCACCTTGGAGAAGTGAAAGACGAACTCAAGCTAATTTTCCTGGACTTCAAAGACAATCTAGCTGTACTAGTGGACAGCAGAATAACACACGATTTCGCAATTTTTTCAAAGCCCGTAAACAATATACATATTCAGAAAATAACTTTCATACTTCAGATAAATTAAATTTTCGCGTGTCTTACCAACAGAGTGAACAATATATGTGTATAGAAAACTGTTCCTATACTGATTCTTTCAGACAACGAATCAAAATCTTTATCCGAAAAATAATTTCCATACTTCTGATGCCATTTGTAATAATATTTCTGTGTTAAGAATGGATAATGACGGTGTACCGCCGGAGCCTGTTACATCCACGTCTACTATTTAGGGTTGCCAGATTCTGGAATGCAAAAATGAGGACACGTTCTCTGTCGTGGAATGGAATAATGACAGTTTCGATATTTTAGGGTGAAAAATGAAGATACTTTCCATATTTTAAATTTATTGCAACAGGAACAAGGAAGAGTATTATCTACATCAGGACATATGTCCTTTGTATCTTTTTAATTGTAACGAATCTTTTTTTTAAGTTGCTTCAGCTCAAACAATCCATATGCATAAATTTACACTTGCAATCCCTTTTACAGAGTCACAGTTTTCTGTTTCTCCCCTTTTTGTCCAGGGGACTGCTGACCCTGCTGTTCAGTGCTCTTAAAAATTACGAACTCCAAACAAACTTTTTGTCCATTGTGTCTGTGTTAAGGAGAACAATCTTTAATACAAACGTTTTGGGCTGGCAGTGGAGATAACTGTGTCGTCTTATCCAGTTCACTAAACTTTCAACATTTCTCTTCGTTTGATTCAGATTTCCTATCGCATGTGGCAACGATTTTTTTTTTCGAACCCGAAAATTCACTTACGCGTAAGTGCAGAATGCATCTTTCAATTTAAGCCTCTTAAATTCATTAACTGGTTTCGTCCAAATCATAACGTATACTTGTATTCGTTTATGTACACATATTCTGATACTCAGACCGAAATATTCATTGTGAGCAATATAAATCGATATTTTACATTTCAAATTAGTTTTCGAAGAATAACAGATCGACTATTGCCGCGGTGGAGTAGCCGAGCGGTCTAAAGCGTATCGCTGAGGAGCGCTCGGTTGCTCGCCGTGGAGGTTCGAGTCCTCCCTGGGGCATGGGTGTGTGTGTTTGTCCTTAGGTTAGTTTACCTAGGTTTAAGTAGTTTGAAAGCTACGGACTGATGACCACGTAGTTTGGTCCGATAGATTTACAAACATTTCAACATTTTTGAGATCGACTATTATAAGCAAATAAAAAATTATGTGATTCAATAGCCGAAATAAAAAGTATATACATTGTTGACCATGCGAGATGTATAAAAATCAAAGTATCATTTCACAAAATTACAAAATGCAGCCTTTAGCAGAAATAAAAAAAAAAAAAAAAATTGTGGACGCTATATTGAACGTTGAAAATTCGGACATGTTCGCACAAATGCGGACGTCTCGTAGCCCTAGCATTAGTGCACCATTAAACAGCCTCGACAACACCATGTTTTACATGAATCCGGTTTCGCCGAGAATATCACATTGTCGTGCCGGCCTCGGTGGCCGAGGGGATTGCGGCACGTCAGTCATGGTCTTCACGGCCACTACGGTCGGGGGTTCGATCCCCCCTCGGGCATGGATATTTGTGCCGTCCTTAGTGTTAGCTAGTTCATAAGTAGTTTGTAAGTTTAGAGACTGATGACCCCGTAGTTAAGTCCCATAAGCTATCCAAACATTTGAACATCACATTGTCGTAACCCTGGCCTCTCGTGACTTATAGGAATGCCCCGTCGTACTTCTAACTGTTTGAGACATCATCTGTGACGCCTTCACCTGAAGAATCGGTAATAAGAACAAAGCCCAAAAAATGTTGCTTAACTGAAATATCCTCATTTGCTAAAATGTTTTGCAAATCTTACAACAGGAGTCCTTTGCTCAGTGTGGATAATCTTGGGAGTACAGTCTAAAACATTAAAATCGTAAGTTGCTTGCTGTATCTGCAGTAAAATGTTTACGTGTCTAAGTTCACATACACGGCTGTGCCTTCGGGAATATTCGTTTTATATCGTTGCAGCTTGCTGCTTGCCTGTCAGTGTTTATCAACTGCTATGCCTGATGCGTGCCACGGTACAACTTGTATTCACATTTATAAAAATACACAATTTTGAAGTAAAGATTTATAGTTTTATCATTATTGTATATAATTGAATTGTTCATAAAAATGCTCATCAATTTAGATTAATTTAATTTAGGCATTTAGAGCCATTAGGAAAAAATATAACTTAAAATTATTTACTGGTTTGACAGATTCTTTACCTGCAGATGGTCCAGGCAGCTCCGATATTGGTAACCTGTCGTCATTCTTATCGTTATGAACGGGTTTAGTTAACTCAGTTGTTTCGTCGTTCAGTTTTACACCTGAAGTTGAAGCCGAAGTCGTAAAAAACCTTTGTAGCTCTTCAGATTGTTTCTCATCTTCTTTAGAATGCTTTTATTTTACGGTGAAATACACTTGATGGCTTTTTTTATTTATTTCGTATGACTAAAAACATCATCTCTTCATCTAATAAGGGAAAACAATACAGTACAGTTTATGTTAACACACTACAGACTACAACGACGACGAGAAGACTGTTAGCTACCTGGTGATACTGAGCCACTTAGCGGATAAAGACATTGTACGTATGAGTCACGTGGACGAGTCGATGTCAGGATATCATTAGTGGAAGGGATGTTCCTCCTTTCGTGAATGGCGAACAGCTTCGGCCTGTCCGTAACTTAATGTTTACAACATTACCAACAATCTCCGACTCAAGAAATGTAGCACAATGTGAGAGTTGGTAACAGAAATCATTGGTGGGGGAATCTGTTGAGACAATCTGATCGTAGGAAGCGTGAAGGTAAGTTGAAAATTAATCTAAGTCAGTCTTCATATGGATGGACTCTATGCTGAATATTGTGGCCTAACGTTATTTCGTACACTTATAATTTAGTCCGCAAACAAATCTCCCGTGCCATATCCTCACACACCCCAAATCCTCTTCCCAACACTAGTAACCATCCACAAAAGAGCGCTCCCCTTGTCACCCAGTACTACCCTGGTCTCGAACAACTAAATTCCATCCTTCGCCAAGGTTTTGATTTTCTATCCTCATGCCCTGAAATGAGAGACATCCTGCCCAAGATCCTTCCCACCCCTCCTAAAGTGGTGTTCCGTCGCCCTCCCAACCTTCACAACATCCTAGTTCATCCTTATGCCACCCCGAAACCCAGCTCACTGCCACAGGGATCATATCCTTGTGGAAGACCCCGCTGCAAGACCTGTCCAATCCACCCACCCAGCACTTCCTATTCCAGTCCTGTCACAGGCTTATCCTACCCTATCAGAGGCCGGGCCACTTGTGAAAGCAGCCACGTAATTTACCAACTGTGCTGCAAGCACTGTACAGCTTTCTATATTGGCATGACCACCAACCAGCTGTCCATTAGGATGAATGGCCACCGCCAAACTGTGGCCAAAAACAAGGTGGACCACCCTGTGGCACAGCATGCAGCGGAGCACATGCTTGATTTCAATGGCTGCTTCACAACCCGGGCCATCTGGATCCTCCCATCCACCACCAGCTTTTCTGAACTGCACAGGTGGGAGTTATCCCTACAATACATTCTCCGACCCCGAAATCAACCAGGCCTCAACCTACGATAATTTCCCTATATATATATTTTTCCTTACCTACAGTTCCCACCTCTGTATCCCAAACCTCGCCTGATTTGAGTGGTGTGTGAATGTGTGATCGTGTGTGTGTGTGTGTGTGCGTGCATGTGTGTGTGTGTGTGTGTGTGTGGTCTTGTGCACTTGCAGTGTGCATGAATTTTCTCTCTCTCTCTCTCTCTCTCTCTCTCTCTCTCTCTCTCTCTCTCTCTCTCTATATATATATATATATATATATATATATTACTTTATTTTATTTTATTTTCTCCCCTCACCCGCCTCCCCACTCCATTCCTAAGCTGCATCTCGTTATTGCCATCTAACCCATCCCCACCACCATGACGTAACCTTTCTATCCCCTCCCCCTCCCCTCCCCTCCCGTCCCCGATTCGCTGCAGAGCGTGATTCGAAGTGTGGCAGTCGGAGGTGATGGTTGTATGACTGTGTTGTGTGCCTGTGTGATTGCGTGAGTGCTCTATTTCTGAAGAAGGCCATGGCCGATAGCTGAATGTGTTGTATGTGTGTGTCTTTTGTATGTGCCTGTCGCATCTCGTCGCCACGTCTTTGCGGTGAGTTGTAACTGTCCTCACTATATTATATATAATTTAAGTAGTTTCGAAATGATATACGATCCTGAAACACAGTATTTAGTATAAATAGTACCCCGTGAATGATGTTTCACACCATCACAAAACAGCGCCACACATTACAAAGAAACGTCGATACGGCAGCGTCATCAGACTCCTCAATGCAACAAAAACATTTGGAGAAATGTCAACATAACCACATGTGGTTATGAAAAACAAGGCTCCAGCTGTGTGACTTCCAGGGGTGGCATTGAGGAAACAATTTGCAGTTCTTCAAACAGACCATATCCATTCACGTCACAGTCTCCTTCGTCACTTAAAACTGTTTGAAGGTGCTTACGGGCTCCGGGAGTAGGGATGACGGTTATTGCTGAAACAACCGGTTTTCGGTTATACCGGTTCTTTTCATCTCCAGTTTAACCGAACTGTAAAAATTGCTCAAGATAACCGGTTTATTAAATAACCGGTATCCGGTTTTTTACTGCTATTATTTCCAGTATAGTTCGACCGAAACATATTTTGCGTCCGAAACTGAAACCGTAATCGAATTTTCGGTTCTTCTAGTTTCGGCCGAAACCGAAACTTACGAAATTTAGTTAAAAGTTAGGTAAATTTACGTTATACGACAAATCACTAGTCTTTCCATATTTTGCAAGATCCCCTCCCAATACTATGCCTTCTTGAGAGTGTGTAAGCCTAGCCAGGAGTCCGTAGACGACGATATACGAAGCATACAGATTTACTGACCTAGTATTTCCATCCGGCAGTTGCGAATATTGAGCCAACCACTCCGTAAGTTGGACTTGTGAGCCAGCGCATACGAATATCTCGTTATATACACACAACATATATAAGTTACATTCAGTAAATAAACTTCAATCAGTGCTGCAGAAGTATTTAGAAAAATAAAGTCACAGTTCCGACTAACAGTATGATTGTTGTCATTGTAAATTTACGCAAATTGAACTAGGGAAGCTGTGTACCACATGATCAAAGAATGTTCAAATGGGTGTGAGTTCTTATGAGTCCTAACTGCTTAGGTCATCGGTCCCTAGACTTAAAAACTACTTAATCTAACTTACGCTAAGGACAACATACACATCCATGACCGAGGGAGGACTCGAACCTCCGACTGGAGCAGTCGCGCAGTCCGTAACATGGAGCCTCAGACCGCACGGCTACCTCGCGAGGCACCACATGATCAATGTTACCTGAACCCATGTTGTTGTTGTTCTGGTCTTCATTTCGCAGACTGGTTTGATGCAGCTCTCCACGCTACCCTGTCCTGTGCAAGTCTCTTCATCTGAGAATACGTTCGGCAACCTACATCCTTTTGAATCTGCTTACTGTATTCGTCCCTCGGTCTCCCTCTACGATTTTTACCCCACTCGCTTCCTTCTAATGCTAAGTTGACAATTCCTTGATGTCTAAGAATGTGTCCAACCAATCTATCTCTTCTCTTAGTCAGGGTACGCCAGAAACTCCTTTTCTCCCCGATTCGGTTAAGCACCTCCCAAACCCATATTG
This sequence comes from Locusta migratoria, assembly GCA_026315105.1. NCBI lineage: Eukaryota > Metazoa > Arthropoda > Insecta > Orthoptera > Acrididae > Locusta > Locusta migratoria. The sequence goes on along the minus strand of CM048755.1, from coordinate 399,984,705 downwards.
GTTATTAAAAAAGCCCCTCGCTTTCAAGGAATCACATTAATAAAACTTGTTAGCATAACAATATGATAATACATTAAAAGTTCTTATTCCAAGCTTACATAACAGGTATATGAAACGAATGTTACCTTCTCTCCCAACAAACATTTTGGATGTTTTCTCCTTATATGACACAACATGTTTGTAGTACCTCCGCCCGTTTTCAGCTTTTTAAAACAAATGGAGCATTGTACCTCACTGCTACCGTACTTCGTGAAGTACTTCCACACACAGGATGGTGCCATTTAAGACACAACCGATGTCTGGCGACAACAGCAAGGAACTGCCGCATGACCAGACGGAGGCAAGTCTTGTACACTGCCGGTGCACGGGCGTCGTCTAATAGGCCATGCCACACGGCAACATCTGCATGGATGCCTCAAAAATGTTCAAATGTTTGTAGAACTTATGGGACTTAACTACGGGGTCATCAGTCCCTAAGCTTACAAACTACTTATGAACTACCTAAGACTAAGGACAGCACAAATATCCATGCCTGAGGGGGGATTCGAACCCCCGACCGTAGTGGCCGTGCAGACCGAGACTGGAGCGCCTCAGTCCCCTCGGCCACCGAGCCCGGCATGGATGCCTCAATAGCTGCACCAGTTCTCAAGTACTTATGCCACGCGATTGTTGCGCGTTTCTGACTGCCGGGATTGTTCTTAAATTATCACCGATCGCTTTTCTTAGTTTCTGCGATGACCTAATATTTCACAGCAGTGTAAATTTTAGGAATAGCCCTAAATATTAGGGTCTACTAGTTTCAATTTTTTTTAATTATTTACAAAAAACACATTTTGAACCACTACTACAGGAAGTAGTCGTAACGGTTTTTTTGCCCGGTTCTTGGCAATAACTAACTTAAAAAAAAAAAAAAGAAAGAAAACGGTTAAACCGACAACATATAAATACCGAAAAAAATGGTTATTCAAAACTAAAATACCGGTATCGGTTTTAACCGGTCGGTTTTTCCCATCCCTAACCGGGAGCCGTTGCCCCCCCCCCCCCCCCGCTGCCGTGTAGTTCGATTGTATTTCGCACCGCCCTGTAGCGTAGCGGCTATGCAGTGCACTGTATCTGTATTTATCTGGGATTTTTTTCGCTTGCTTTGCGCCGGTGAGTGAGGCGGACGGCCGCGTGTCGGACAGCGTCAGGTGTGCAACATCTGTTACCGTCTCGGAGCCTGAGTACGTAGTGCTAGTTTTGAAAGACAGAGGCCAGCACTCTGCAGACGTGTGTCTAGGCAGTATTCAAACGAACGATTTAACGTATAGAAAGAACAAATATTGGAATATTTGAAAGTTAATAATATTTAATTACAGTTTTGTGTTTAGGTACCTGTACGTGAATTTTTCGTAAATGTGATAGTGAGCTGATAAATAGAAGTTTATAAATATTTAAGTAGTCTCACGTGTGAAAGGTATTTTCCGTATGTATGCGTGTGAGAATATTAATCGAGAAATTGATTATAAATATTTCGTCGGTTTATCGTATACGGAAACAGACAGTACATGGTTAATTATTTAAAGTTGTGGATATTTTATTATTCAATATTTTCTAAACATTTTTACTGCATATAGTTCTAGAAAGTTCGTAGTTTTTCATAGGCGTATATGGAAAGCGCGGGTTTGCGCAGGCTTTCTCTGTGCTGTGATTGGTTCCTAATATCTTTAGCCAATCAGATGACAGCATTCGCGCGTTCATTCGAGAACTTTCGCGTTTGCTGGGGTGTGAGAGAGGAGTCGGAGTTTACACACCGAATTGTTAACATCTCCATACTTGTGCTTCGAACTTACTGGAACCATTTTGCGGAATGTGCTTATTTATTGGATTGAAAAGTTCTTCAACATGCGTAGTATATCGTGTCGACAGTCGAGTAGTGAAATTCCAGTGTTTTTTCCATGGAAAATTTTGATATTATGCAACAATGAAACCGCGTGGCATGTTACGCTAATGAAGAATGTGGGAAGATTTATCTAGACCGATTTGCTTAGCATTTTGCAGAATATTAAAATGAACACCTCTTTTAAGAACGCTTTTGGTGACAGGGTACATTAATTATCATAAACTGGCTTTACTAGTGAGTGTGGAGTATGGGTGAGCTATTGCGGCATTTAGCACGAACATGGCAGTGAACTGTACCCTAATAATGCTTTTAAATAATAATTACATCGAAATAAATTCCATGCTAACTTCATTTTAACGCGATAGATCTCATCATTCATAAACAATTTAAGAAATATGCGACTGAATGAAAAGAAGAATTTCCACCCAGTTTTTCTACACAGCTTTTTACAGTGGAATTACGGTTCCTGTTTTTAGTCAGGTTAGCACTGGATGGACTGCTGAAGAAGAGAATCGTCACGAGGTGAGTGAAACTGTGGACTGTTTTTCAGTGGAACCAACCAGGCTGCTAAATTGCAGCACCTGACTGTACCCTCTGAGTTTGACAAGCAGAATAAGTCATATACTATTCACACATAAGTGCCGTGCACACTAAATGGTAATTACACCTATGATGATAATATTTCTCATAGAGATTCTGCTGCAGTTGTGACAGATACTGACAGTTGGTCGCCGACCGCGGTGGCTGAGGGGACTGAGGCGCATCTGCCACGGTCTGCACGGCCACTACGGTCGGGGGTTCGAATCCCCCCTCGGGCATGGATATTTGTGCCGTCCTTAGTGTTAGCACAGACAAATGTTACTCTGTGGTGTTAGCTAGTTCATAAGTAGTTTGTAAGTTTAGGGACTGATGACCCCGTATTTAAGTCCCATAAACTATACAAACATTTGAAACATTTGACAGTTGGTCAACAGTTTCTTCTGAGTAAGATGATTCTAGTACTCACTGCACAATAAATAATGCTCCTTGCTCAGAGTCTTCTGTAATTTTGTCTCACATTTCACTCAAGTATATTAGTTGTTCTACCATCTCTTCTGATGCAAGTTATTTTGCTAATGACGTAACTTCAACAAAACAATGTGATAGCAATCTGAAACCTTTTTAATTAGAATCCTGACTTATCGCAGCCTTTTGAAAAACATAAACCTGTACCTCATGACTTCAATGTACCCCTAATATGGGGAAACTTTTTTTATCTGACTATGAACATTTCCTGTTGCCAGCTTCTGAAGAAACTTTGACATCTGAGTCTGAAAATTTACTACTTATATCTTCATATAATTCTGATGGACTGAGAAATTCACTTATTATTTTAAATAATGAGAATAATCACAGCATACCTATTAATACTCCTACTTTAAATAACGAGTGTTCTTTGTCAATTGATGTAGATGTTCCTGCCACAGTTAACCAGTGTTTTTACAGTAAATAACCACTGTTCTCTATCAACTAACGGGGATGCTAAGCCTACACGTGATGTTCCACAATCTGATGTTACTAACAGTGTAACAATTTCTGTATACCAACCTGAAAGTATTCAAGAACAGTATATAATAGAGAATTTTAATAAACTTGGAGTACATGACAAAACCTATATTTTACAGACCACCCACAGTTCCATTTCAACCAGTAAGCATCCCATGACACACTCTGTAATTATTATGTAACTGTTCACCCTGATGAGAGAAGTTTTGTGCCTAAACATATTAATGATATGGCATTTAATCATATTTGTTCAGATTATGGACATTTATCACAAAATCATTCTATTAATGCGAACTTTATAGATTTTGTAACACACTTTAGCTGTAAGTAACCCACACTTTGTCTTTTGACTGTTACTGCTAATTATAGTGCATATTTTGCTGATGATTACAAAAACTACATGTACATCGTGTATATTGGATTCTGTCCTTATTTTCTTGCCCTGAAATGTGTTATATATAATTAGTGGAAGAACATTTTCTGTGTCGCCACTCCTGATCATTAAAATAGGCTAATTAACAAAGCCTACTATCACACTTTAGTACCTAGTTATTGTTAGATTTAATTTTCTTGTGGCTTTTCTCGTGTGTATTATGATGTTTCTTCTGGAATAGTTCAGGTCTGCAGTTTAAATATCACGTTAGTATATAATAAGATTATTTTATATTGTATCTGTTCTTGTGCTATTTCATGCAAATCTGATGCATATAGCTTGATCTATCCTGAATTTCTGTAATGTGATGAGCACTTATGTGAGCAACGTGTACTGAGACACTAAGTTTTCATATTTGAATATGCAATTTTTTTTCTGAAATGCTGTAGTTTTTTGGTTGTGCTTGTAATATACTTGTCATTATGGATCTCATCTACGAATGTTGTGTGGAATAGTTTGCTTGAAATATACCTAGAATACGAGAAAACAACCTGGTGCAGGTCATGTCAGCATTTTGCACACTATCGCCACAGAATTTGTCACTCATACTTCATACAGTTATGTGCTTCTGCGTTTTCTTTCACGCCTCGTGCCTCATTCTTTCAGTTAAGATTATTTAACACATTTTTTTAACACAGTAATTTTATTCGGGAGATAATACCAGGTAAAACATGGTCATTTACTGATGCTACTTAATTTCTGGTTTTGTCAGCTACATTTTGGTGAAAATAACTTAAATTTGTGCATAGTTTTTGGTATGGATTAATTGTGCATGGGAGTTCTCTTTGATCTGGATATCTATGCCAATTGACTAGCTGCTGAAAGTGTTTTTGTCTTGTCGTGGGTTAAGTTAAAGTGAAGAGGTATATTTTTTCTTAACATGAGAGAGTTCTGTGGATTTCATGAATATGAAATTGAAATTGATTTTGCCTGTGGACAACTGTGATGTTGTATAAGGCATCGTCACTGCATATGGTACAAAAGTTAACATATATAAATGTTACATATTATAATATATATAGTTAAATGCTTAGCTTTTTAACATAAATATGTTCAATAAAAGTGTAGGTTATAAATTAAATTTTGATTGTCACATTAATAACAGCTCTTATTTTTAGTCCATATAAATTCATTTGTATACAATGCCTTTTCTTCTAGCCAGGCTTCTATCACAATTTTAAATTTATTTTCATGTAATTCTCTTATGTTGTAAGGTAACTTGTTAAAAACTATCTTGGCCACATGCAGAAAACTGTTTTTCAGTTTACTTATTCGTGCCCAAGGAATGTCTAGTACATTCCTATTCCTAGTTCCAGATAAGTGCACATCAGCCCTACTTTTATATTCACCGACATTCTGTCTAGCATGCATAAGTGCCTTAAGTACATAGAGGCTAGGCACTGTAAGAATATTGTGCTGAACAAAGTATTGTTTGCAAACAGTTAATTTGTTTAAGCCAAAAATGCATCTGATGGCTTTCTTTTGCCAAAGGAAGACTTCTTTCGCTCCAGCGGAGTTTCCGCAAAGAAGTATTCCATAATGTAGGTGTGTATGGAAAAAGCATAATGTGCCATAAGCATGAGTTCTTTACTCACACAGTCTTCAGTTTCCTTAAGAGATATAAAACTCTTGCCAATTCACTGCAGAGCTTTACTGTGTGAGTATTCCAACATAGTTTGCTATCAAGGAAGACACCTAACAGCTTTACTGGGTGATTTTGTTCATTATTAATATTGCCAAGAGAGAAGAGGATGTGTTCAGTTTTATTATTATTTAATGTGAGCCTATTTTCCTGAAACCACAGTGTTGCCTTTTCCATCGTGGAGTTGTTCATTTGTTTGATGGCATTCACATTATTATGTGAGGTAATAAAAGTTGTGTCGTCAGCATATATTACAGATTTAAAAGGCAATAAGTTAGGTAGATCATTCACATAGACAATGAATAGGAAAGGTCCCAATACAGATCCTTGAGGGACCCCATATTGTATTTTCAGTGGGTCATATTCATTAGTTGAGTTCACAAGAAGCATTTGGTTTCTATTTGCCAGATATGATTTTAGTAATGCTAGTTCTTTTTATGTTATCCCATAAGTTTCCAGCTTCTTTGTCAGTATTCCATGGGATACAGTGTCAAATGCTGTATAGAGGTCTACTAGAGTGGCATAGGAGTGTTGCCAATTTTCAAAGCCATGTAGTACTGAATGTACGACTTCTTGTACTGCTTTAACTGTTGATAGCCCACTTCGGAACCCATACTGGGCCTTGTTAAGTAGGCTGATACAAAAAAAAAAAAAAAAAAAAAAAAAAAAAAAAAAAAAAAAAAAAAACATTTAATTGGTTCTTCATTATTGTTTCAATAATTTTCGATGTTATTGGCACTATTGCTATTGGTCGGTAGTTTTGGGGTGAAGTGCTGTCTCCTTTCTTGTATATTGGCAATACAATTATCTGTTTTAGACAGTCTGGATACTTTCCCTCTAAAAACATCCTATTTATAAGCTGACACAACGGAATACAAATAGCTTTTTTTCTTTTTATAGTGAAATTAGAGAGGCCATATATGTCTTCAGTCCTGGAGTTGCTCAGTGGTCTGGCAATATACAGTATGTCCTTGGAATAGAGTGCATGCCAACTAAATTTTAGCTTGTCTGCCATCAGCAAGAAAACTATCTGCATTGTCATCTAAATTACTATGACCTGAATTTATAAAATTTTTGTTCAGCTCATCTGCACTTAGCGGTATTGGTGGATTTACTACTTGGAGACCTGCTTCTGCTTTAATTATTTTCCAGGCTGCTTGGCATATATTAGTAGCCTGAGAAATGTAGGTACCATTGGCTTCTTTCTTAGCAGAAATAATATCCTTTTTATAAATCTTTATCTTGTTATATGAATGTCTATATTCATTATCAGTACAAGACTTTTCATAATAGATCTTTAAAAGAATCCTTAAGGTATTCAAGTGAGGGGTGTACCAGTTTGTTAAATTTTTCTTTTGTCTCTTCCTTGTGCTTGGTGGTGAGGGGACAGTATTCATTAAATATAGTCGTTATGGTATGCCGGAAATAATCAAAAGCAGTGGCATCCCAGTCAAAAGTCTTTGTATAAGATTTGTTATATTCATTGGTTTTATCCGTCTCACAGGTCTGTTTACTACTGGTTGAGTAGGTCTATGGTCTTTTTTTTTTATGCACAATTAATTTTAGGAGTATTCCGTCATGGTCAGACAACATAGGTTTAACTACATTTAAATTTACATAATCTCTGCTAAGGTTAGGTATAACATTATGTAAGCAGGCATTCTGTCTAGCAGGCTTATCATTAAGGCAAGAGAAATTATGTGACTTCAGGGTATTCAGCAGAAGGGCACATTTCGAGTTTTTTTTTTTTTTTACTGTGATATCAATATTTATGTGATTACGTAGTTTCCCGGCGTATAAATTGTTGATATTCATGTCGGGTTTCCAGCCGGATCATCGAGTCATCTTGACACAATATTTCAACGGACCACCTGGCCGCCATCTTCAGGTGCTGAGTCTCGTAGGAAACTGAAGTCTTGCCGTGCCCGGCGGCCTTATATACGCCGCGAAGTACTAACGGCGCGTGCGCCAGAGAGTGGTGGCTGCGTCCTCTGCCGCAAGCAGCCGGTGCAGCGCCTCAGTGGAGAAAACTGGCAGGAATGATGTATCGCTTACATGCGCTAGTTGTCACAGGTGGAGAAAAGAGCACGCTGTTTTTTAAAATTAGACAAAACTGGATTCCACATGTTGGAAGGATTTAAAAAAAGTTTAATATAAAAAGTGTGTTTCGACCACCTGTCATGACTAGGGCTCTTCTTGGCTCAGTTAAAGACGATTTGGGGCTGAGAAAACCTGGTGTTTATAAGATTCCTTGCCACTGTGGGAAAGCATATATAGGACAAACGATTCGCACCGTCAATGATCGATGCACCGAGCACCACAGACATACACGTTTGTTACAACCTGACAGGTCTGCAGTAGCGGAGCATTGTTTAACCGAAGGACACAGAATGAAGTATGACGAAACACGTGTACTTGCTTCTGCGTCTCGCTACTGGGAATGCGTTTTAAAGGAATCTATTGAGATTAGGTTGGCGGACAATTTAATAAATAGAGATAAGGGGTTCCCTCTTAGCAACATGTGGAATCCAGTTTTGTCTAATTTTAAAAAAACAGCGTGCTCTTTTCTCCACCTGTGACAACTAGCGCATGTAAGCGATACATCGTTCCTGCCAGTTTTCTCCACTGAGGCGCTGCACCGGCTGCTTGCGGCAGTGGACGCAGCCACGACTTTCTGGCGCACGCGCCGTTAGTGTTTCGCGGCGTATATAAGGCCGCCGGGCACGGCAAGACTTCAGTTTCCTACGAGACTCAGCACCTGAAGATGGCGGCCAGGTGGTCCGTTGAAATATTGTGTCAAGATGACTCGATGATCCGGCTGGAAACCCGACATGAATATCATCAATATTTATGTCACCAAATATAATTATTTTATGATTCTTATATCTAAGCAGGTACACAATTAAATTATCTATATGTAGCACGAAATTGTCAATGTAGGTTTTGAGAACACAGTACACAGATACTACCACAATTTTGTTATCTGGTAAGTGAATGGCAGCAATTTCAATTTGACCTTCAGATGCTAAGTGCTTTAGATCTACTATCCTAATTTTAGTGTTAAGATCATTTTTCATTTATATTGAAACCCCACCTTTTTCTATATTACTTCTAAAGGAACCGGTTAAAAATTGATAGCCCAATGGAGTACACATATTGTGTTCGTGTTCCTTCAGCCAGTACCTATATAGACAAAGTATATCACACTGAAATTCTAGCAGAAACAGATCAAGTTCTGACAATTTGTTTCTGACTGACTGTATATTCAAATGGAAGAAAGACATAGATCCACAGTCTTTAACTTCCAATCGTTGCACAGGTTTGTAATTATACTAGTTCATTCCAGTACTAGTCAAATAAGATGGTTGTGATTTCACTTACCAAGACTTGTATGGGCAAGGCTTGGTCATCACGGCAAGTTGCCCTGAGGTATACACTGTTGTTCAATACTATGAGTGGTGTACATAGATTTTAATTCGTCACTTAAAACACACTTTATTACCTGGCTTACCGCTAGTTTCCTTTTGTAGTTGAAGTGCTGACCATGTTTTGTGTAATGGTCTCTTCCAGAAGAGCGTGACACATTATTGAAATGGCCACAAATTTGTTTATATTTAATATTAGTTTCACGCACTTGCCGGCCGCGGTGGCGGAGGGGACTGAGGTGGTCCAGTCACGGTTTGCATGGCTACTACGGTCGGGGGTTTGAATCCCCCCTCGGGCATGGATATTTGTGCCGTCCTTAGTATTAGCTAGTTCATAAGTAGTTTGTAAGTTTAGGGACTGATGACCCCGTAGTTAAGTCCCATAAGCTATACAAACATTTGAACATTTGATTTTTTTCACGCACTTCTTTGTTGACACACGAAGTTTCAGTCAGATCATGACGATGTGGTAAGTTCACTATTATTGTATTGGTATGCGTAAGGCTCGCTAGTGTTCTTTTGAAGGCAGAAGCCGCATCAGATGCTTGATTTTTACTGACGTCATTTGATCCTCCTATTATTAAGAGAAAATCTTTACTTGACCAGTCAGTGAAATCACTTTTACTCAGAACTTGACTCATGCAGGCACTAGGTTTCGTAATTCCATCCACTGCAAACTTGGTAGAGTCATTAAGTACTGAGCTCAATATCCCACACATACTGCGACCATGGCTTTCTGAAAAAAATATTTTGTGTTTTCTTGCAGACACTGATACACGGTTTTTCAGTTTGCAACTACTGGATCCGTCACTTTGGTCTGTTAACACGATCGTTTCACGATTGTTTGAAAACTTCGGTTCCTTGGTTTCGGATTTAGATAGCGCTTCAAATCTGTTTTTAAAAGGAGGAAAGTTGATTTCATAGTCTTTTAGCTTCTTTCTGACAGCTCGTTTTATTGGAGATTGCCATCGTCTGACATCATTGCATATTTGAAAAGCTGTTTCAGGACTGTTGTTTCAAGTACTAGAACGTTTGTTAGACATGTTATTATGGTGCACTACACTAAACTGTTCCGTTAGTTTTGCATTCTCTAACTGCAGTACTCTAATATGTTCCTTCAGTCTTGCATTCTCTGACTGGAGAGCTTCAATGTCTTTTGACATAGTTTCTCTCTTCGTAGGAATCTCGATGTGCAACAAGACAGCAGGCATTATCGTCATCCATGTTGTTCGAGCATACCTGTTTTCCTTTGTTTACACAGCACCGACAGTTCCACTCACTTTTTTCGTCTAGCAGATTATTTTTGCCGCGGTGGAGTAGCCGTGCGGTCTAAGGCGCAAATTTCAGCTTCATAGGTGAAGTAGTTTTCGAGATTTCGTGTTTAGTCAGTGAGTGAGTGAGTTAATGAGTGTCCTTTCGCTTTATATAGATAGAGATCTATGATTTATTCAGTTCATAATGAATGTTACACAAGGACATCGAAACCTTTAACCCTTAACCCGAAACATCTCTGAAATGTGCGTAACTAGAAACATGCGGTCTCTCAGACCACCTAAAGTTATTATGTCACCGACCTCCACATTAGTTCACAGAAATTAAGTAAAGAGTCAGTTAATTCATATTCTAAGTAAATTTAATACTTTCTAGTCGATATTAAAACTTTGCTGTTTACATTATATAAAATAAACATGAAATATCACAAGTAAGTGCGATCTGACTTTTTTCTTTCCTCTCTGGTAGTCACATCGTCAAATCTCAGGCTGCTTAGAAGTATTTCAAAGCGCTTTTGCCGACATTGTCGCCACAAATATAGGACGTCCGGCCAGGTCTGTTTCGAAAGGAGAAAACATATCTTCATGAGACGATTTGAATACTGATGTCATCATTAGAAGACCTATGAAAGCTTTGATCTCAGTGTTGTATTTCTGTAATTGGATGGATTAGTTGTTGTCTGCAACTTTGCCCTTATAGTATTCAGTTTCACGTTTGTATGTAAAACTATTTCATCTGTCATGTCATCATCAAATAAATTCTTCCATATTTGACATTTAGTCGGACTGTCCCAAACTTCGACTTTTGGCTGTTAGTCCAGGCAGTCCTCCTTTCAGAATGTTGTGCACGGGTGATCTTGTCCTAACAGGCTCAGAACGTTCCCACTTGAAATTATTTTTACCATAAAAGAACTGTGTTTCCTGTGAGGTATTATCTGTAGTACAGACCACTGCAGGCTCTTCTTCCAATAAAACATTTTCTTCACTAGTATCACTCTCTATTTCATGGTGGCCATCATCTATCACGCAATCTGGATCATCATCAGAATCATCAAATGTGTCATCATCGTTCACATTTCCCTCTTCATCTAAATCCCGTAATTGCGCTTGCACCCAAGCTTCCAAATCTGGATTAGCTGCAGATATGTTACTCTTCTTAGAAAGTCGATCCACATTATACCTGAAATATAACATATATTCACGCATAGAAGAAAATGCTACAAAATAACAACCACTGAAATCAGACTATGTCATAATTAGAAACATGCGGTCTATTAGACCGACCAAATTCTTGTACGTAATACGAAACATGCGGTATCTCGGGCACACAACTTGGCGCACTCCTCTAAACAATGCTCTGTTTCTCTTCAGTGACGAAGCAAAACTGATCGTTGACTGTTGCTTTACACGCGGCAAGTATTGCGACGAAGGTACTGGGAAGGGGGAGCCGCGCTTTTTTGCAGTGCTGCCACACTCGACCTTTAAAATAAACGAGGGGTATGAGAGACCGATGTTTCGGGTTAAGGGTTAACAATAAATAAATTTCACTTCTATATACGTTTTTGTACTACGGTCCCCTAGTTACATGGTGCAAGTAAATTCCTCCTGTGACGGCGACGCCCTGAGGCGGCCCACAGGTTGAAAAACACTGCTCTAGACTTTCCACACCCCGAGGCAGCAGCCTGGAGAAGGCTGACCTTGGCCAAAAGCACGTTCGGCTGTTCGCGAACAGCGGCCAACTCCTCCTGAGTCCTCACACAGCACGCACACTCCCTATCCATCCTACCACTGCTACTGAAATACCGAAGGAGCCAAAACAAATAAAGCCGCTAAATACTTCACTTCTCTACTACACTAGTGCTTGGTAATAACGGTCCCCCACTATTAAAAGCTCTTAAAACAGAAGCTTTAACGAAATGTGCTAAATACGCGAGAATAAAGCTCTTCGAAAACAGAAGCAATAACGGTATTTAAGATATTGGCTGGTAATGAAAATGCACACAAATTAAATTATGTTACTTAGAGTTCTAAACGATGTGACACTGGCGGCAGGTGGCAGCGGGGTTGTCTCCACTCCGTGGAACCGACAGAAAGACGTCAAACCAGTTTAGTTCCTTCTGCCGATGACAATACTTCAGAACCTACATATCTCAACTGATCCCCTAATTGTTTTGACCAATGTCTGTTATTATTGAGATTATAGAAGACACAGATGTCGGCCAAAGAAAGTTGAAATTGGAGAGTTTCTTTAAGGCGATGGAGAAGTGGTCCAATTATTCTAAGAGATACAGCCATTACAGCCGTAGTTTACAAATGAGGAGGAGTAGTTAGAATATTAGTCTACGAGGTTTCCGCCTACAAGTATGGAAAGTAAGGAGTAGACATGCACATACGCGAATGAAACTTTCACTCTGCAGCGAAGTGTGCGCTGATAGGAAACTTCCCCTGCAGATTAAAATTGTGTGCCGGAACCGGGACTCGAACCTGGGACCTTTGCCTTTCACGGGAAAGCGTTTTACCACTGAGCTATCCCGACACGACTCACGGTCCGTCCTCACAAATTCAATTGCGCCAGTACCTCGCCTCCTACTTTCCAAACTTCACAGATGTTTCGCAAGGTTTCGCAAGGTTCGCAGATTAACTTCCCAGGCAAACGTCCCAGGTGCAAGTCCAGGTTCCGGCACACAATTTTAATTTGCCAGGAAGTTTCATATCAGCGCACACTCCGCTTCAGTGTGAAAGATTCATTCTCGAAACATCCCTTAGGCTGTGGCTAAGCCATGTCTCCACCATATCCTTTTTTCCAGGAGTGCTAGTCTTGCAAGGTTCGGAGAAATTCTGTGAAATTTGGAAAGTAGGAGGCGAGGTACTGGCAGAAGTAAAGTTGTGAGGACGGATCGTGAGTCGTGTCGGGATAGCTCAGTGGTAGTGCGCTTGCCCGCTAAAGGCAAAGGTCCCAGGTTCAAGTCCCAGTTCCAGCACACAATTTTAATCTGCCAGGAAGTTTCATGCACATTCGTTCAATTACACAGCTGTAGTAACAGGAAGACCAGAATTGGGACAGCAGACAAAAATGAAAAATAGAAATATTTCAAAATATAGGCTCTACTTATTAATGACAGCAAGTCAAGAGAAGAACAGAGTCGGCAACAGAATAGTTACTAAGCCTTATGAATAGTTCTGTGTATACAAAATATTTTTTGTGAATAATGCAATGATATCAAGGAAGAATATTTCCTAAATTGAGTTGAAGTATACACAAGGCACTGAATTTTCGTACATGTTCCATGCCTTTGATATTTATTCATATAACAAAACTCACCCTTTTACTGTCGAGTGAAAGAAATTGTCAGTACGGTTTTACTGGGTTTTTAGCTGACAAAGAGTAAAACTTTGGCAATTTTTTAATAAATATATTATTTTAACATGACAATGAAGCACATTTGTATATATATATATATATATATATATATATATATATATATATATATATATATTTAAGCGATAAAATGTGTACTATTGCAATGCAAAGTACACAAATTAGACGTAAGAACCAATGTCAAGAATGAACAGACACACCTAACAGCGACCTTCGTTATTAAACAAAATTTGTGGGAGCAACGTTAATCTCGCGTGAAAATAAATAGAATGTAAGTAGCAAACAAAGGATACGAGGCAATGACCGTAATAGCATACAGGATGACTTAGACAAAATTTCTAGTTGGTGCGAAGAATGGCAGCTAGCTCTCAATGTAGAAAAATGTAAGGTGATGCGCATGAGTATAAAAAACAATCCTATAATGTTCGAATACAGCATTAGTAGTGAGCTTCTTGATGCTGTCGCGTCGTTCAAATATCTAGGCGTAACATTGCAGAGCGATATGAAATGGAACGAGCGTGTAAGGACAGTTGTGAGTAGGGCGGACAGCCGACTTCGGTTTATTGGGAGAATTTTGGGAAGATGTACTTCACCTGTAAAGGAGACCGCGTATAAAACGCTTGTACGACCACGTCTTGAGTATTGCTCAAGTATTTGGGACCCGCAGCAGATCGGTTTAAAGGAAGACATAGAGGCAGTTCAGAGGCGGGCAGCTAGGTTTGTTACTGGTAGGTTCGACCAATGCGCCAGTGTCACGGAAATGCTCCGGCAACTCAACTGGGGATCGCTGGAGGAAACACGGCGTTCTTTTCGTAAATTTCTGTTGAGGAAATTTAGAGGGCCGGAATTTGAAGCTGAGTGTAGTACGATCTTGCTGCCACTACTTACATTTCGCGTAGTGATCACAATGACAAGATACGAGAAATTAGGGCTCGTACGGAGGCATATAGGCATTCTTTTTTCCCTCGTTCGATTTAGGAATGGAATAGGAAAGGAAATGCCTAGTAGTGGTACAGTTTACCCTCCGCCACGCACCTTACGGTGGATTGCGGAGTATGTATGTAGATGTAGGAGACTGCAGGCAGTGGCGAAATAAGGGGAGGGGGCGGAGGGGGCGTACCGCCCCGGGCCTCTCGTCTTGGGGGGGGGGGGGGGGGCGGCCTCCAAATACCTCGAAAGCAGTTTAATTTTTATTTATTTATTCATTTATTTTTGAGCGTCCTTAACCTCTTCTTCTGGGGCCTCCAAATATCGAAAGCTATTTCTTTTACACTGTCTCGCGCCTCTCGTCGGGGGCCTCCAAATTCCAAAAGTTACTTTTTTATAGTAATACAAGTATTTTCATTTTGTTTTGCCGCCGTCTCGGGCCTCCGACAGCCTTATAGTCGGCCACTGACTGCAACTACAGAAGCAAACATAAATCACGCGCAGGAGGTAGCTGGGGCAGTGAAGCAGCGTCACTCATGCATGGCCGATGCCCTTGCAGCGCTGCCTCCCTGACCTTAGCCTCCAAATAATACAAAGCCTACTCACTAGGAGTAAACTCTTGTCGCCGCTCTCGTTGAAACAGCAGCCGCTAGAGCGCCACATAACAACCACACACGCGCGAAATTTGACTGAAGTGCGTTCTGCTACAGTGCGTTGTAATGCACATTGTGCATCCCGAAAGAGTGTAACTTACTGTTTTTACGTGAAAATCTACAACCGTTTAAGTGTTTGTGGAAAATGGTATATTGTTGTGTGCCATTTTGCAATCAGGGCTCCCGAAATAAAGCTCCTGGAGTTAGTTTTCACGAATTTCCGAGTAACGAATCCACGAGACAACTATGGATAAAAACAATAAGTAGACAAGTTATGTGCATTTCTAAGGCAACAGTGCTGCTATAATTTATTTTATTGTTGCCTAAATGCAGCAAGTGTTACTCAGGCACTGCACAAAATTTTGGTAACCGGTCTCGTTTCTTCATCATTTTCTGGAAACATAAAATCTGATTCCGCATCTAATATCTGGATGCAAAAATCTATGTCACCAAATGAAAAAATTGTCAATGTTTCTTTGCCTGTATCAAGTTCACGGATGATTGCAAAATTGAAATATCTTGGGGAGGAACCAACAGAATTGCCCTCTGTTTCAATGACGACTGCTGCCGCTGCGTACGTCGGCGGATATTTGGTACGTGTCGTCGAAGAAAATATACATTCTGAGGATTGTGTCAACAAGATCAGCAGTGTACAATCTCCGTCACCAATGATGGCCTTAATAAAAGGGAAAGACAGAGGTGGTCTTCAGTACCCCAAACCTACATTCGTCATATTCCTGGCAAGACTAGAAAGCATGACTAACGAGGCACTGGAATGAGTCATAGACAAGCCAAAAGTACTGTTCACACTTTTACATATGTTACTGCCTCATACTAGTCGCAACGCCGCGTTGCAGTGCTGTAAGGTTTCGCATGCACAGTTACTGAGCAGATTAATACTGCAAAAATTTCTGCGGCCCTACTTAATTACAGACAATATGACAGACCAGGTACGTAGGGAATATTTTGCGAAAAGAGATGAAAATTTAGAAAAGAAGCTCTCTAGGAAAAGCCGCAAAACAATTCCAATCAATTAGGCCTAATAATCAGTGTACATGATAATAACAAGAAACAATCGATGTTATCATTGTTAAATAAAACAGTAACATGAACTTCAATATTTGTTCTCGACATCAGTGACCAAAATGAACCGTTGTGCTATATGAACATATTTTTAAGCCTTATTTCCTATTCGGTTCCATAAGAATCTACACGGAATGAGGTTGGCTTGTGGCGCCAACAGCGGAATAAGTGTGAACTACAGCGGCGACACTGCTCATCAGAGGTAAGCTCCTGGTGAGTAGGCTTTGTATTATTTGGAGGCTAAGCCCTGACGCACAAGCAGCTACGTGCTTCAGGCTCCGAATGAGTCAATCGTATATGACACTAGCTGAAAACCCGGCGTTGCCCGGGATGTTAAATATCTGCCAGGCTGCATGTGAAACTGTAGTAGGTGTAGATGGGAAGCACATACGAGGCGCGTCCAGAAAGTAAATTCCGTTTGGTAATAAAATGAAATTGTACACAGATACAGAAGAAATTTTTATTGCACAAAATTCTACAACTCTTAAACTACTTTTCCACATAATTGCCGAAATTTTTCAGGCATTTGTCATAGCGTGGCACCAGGTTTTGTATACCTTCTTCATAGAAATCTGTCGCCCGTGTCTTCAACCAGTTGGAAACGGTTTCTTTCAGCTGTTCGTCGTTGGTGAAGTGATGACCGCCAAGGAAAGAATTGAGATGTAAGAACAGATGAAAGTTCTTCTTTAACCAAAGGTAGACGCCCACTTCGTTCTTCATCTTGTACATCACTAGGCCCGCCATTGAACTGTCGGACCCATCTTCTCACCATCGAAACACTTATCGCATTTGGCCCGTAAACATCGCAAATTTGCCGATAAATTTCACTTGGTTTCATTTTCCTCGCCTTCCGAAACCGAATCACCGACCTCATTTCACAGGCGGCGGGATTTTCAATCGACGCCGACATTTCAAACAAGCACAACAAAGCGTACGTAACTGACAGCGATCTCCAAATGGCGCACGTTCTTCTCCTTGATACACTTCGTCTACAGCGCATGTGCGGAACTGCAATCGCAGCGCTGCAGCGGAGTTATTTCAGTATACTTGAATTTCGTCAAGAAATAAGGTGACTCTGAAAATAATAAATAAAAATGTTTCATAAACAAATGGAAACTGCAGTCTCTTGAAGATAGATTAGTGGGATATAATGGGTATTCCTTGGGTGTACTCTGTTTCGTTCTGTTCCTTTCCTTGTAGCTCTATGGAAGTAAACTGCTTTCGCTTCCATCCGGATGGAGCAATTTTCCATGAGCGTTACTGTTTACGTCCTCATATCTCATGAACTACGTGTCGGAATGTGATATAATTTGGAAGCTACATTCAACTATATATGTGTATACTGTCTGTAAAATTTCCTGTCGCTACAATTTGTAGTGTTCAAATTATAAATTGTAACGTCATACCGAGAGCCGTAGTTTTACTCCATAAACAGCGGAAAAGTAGTAAGCGAGAAACTTTTTTCCTTTCATCTTTTTACTATGGTTGCCAGCGAGAAAAAGTTTAATAAAGGTTTGAAATTATGTTTAAAGTTTGTTGCAAGTCGCTAAGTACTGTCATTCTCATACAGTGTATTTCGAAAGTCTCACCGCATTATATGGCCTTTTTTGCGATTTCTATTGGTTATGACGTAATATCTTTTGAACCATGTGCCGTATGTGATTTTTAACCGTGCAGCAATTGTTACCTCACGGTAAGGAATGTGTGTACCAAATTTGGTTGAAATCGGTCAAATGGTTTACGAGAAAATGAGCAGCATTGTCGCAAAATGCAGCAGTTTTTCGCGCATCTCATTGTTCATGACGTCATATCTCGTGAACTATATATCGTATGTTATTCTTACAATTACGGCGACCGTCCTCATGGCTTGAAGCTTACGTGTACAAATTTCATAAAAATTGGAACAAAACTGTAGATTTGTATGCAACACGTACAAATATACGGACACTCTGCTTTATATATTAGATGTAAAACATTATTTACAATTATAAATGTTGTTAAAGGAATTTCTGATGGTCTATGTAATAACGAAGGAAATGTTTTATGAGTAATGTGTAGTATTAAAAATTGTTACGATTCATTTCAGGTATTTTTAATGTCTTTCATGTGCTGGTGAACATGTCCTTTATGCTGACACATGAGAGCAGAGGAAGAAATGAGAAATATCACTCTGTCTGCAGCATGAGCAGCGGACGTTAAGCATTGCGAGGTCACACGCAACATGAACTCATGTACGCCACGGTCGCTAGTTTGTAAGCGCTGAGTCATAGCTGTTGCGTGAGTTATAGGAATGCTTCGTTTCCACATCAAAATATGTAACAGAGATTAAGTGTAAAAGCGTTACTAAATGTGTGTTAAACAAAGGTGTAGAGTGCCGCTGTAGTTCACACTTATTCCGCTGTTGGCGCCACAAGCCAACCTCATTCCGTGTAGATTCTTATGGAACCGAATAGGAAATAAGGCTTAAAAAATATGTTCATATAGCACAACGGTTCATTTTGGTCACTGATGTCGAGAACAAATATTGAAGTTCATGTTACTGTTTTATTTAACAATGATAACATCGATTGTTTCTTGTTATTATCATGTACACTGATTATTAGGCCTAATTGATTGGAATTGTTTTGCGGCTTTTCCTAGAGAGCTTCTTTTCTAAATTTTCATCTCTTTTCGCAAAATATTCCCTACGTACCTGGTCTGTCATATTGTCTGTAATTAAGTAGGGCCGCAGAAATTTTTGCAGTGTAATATGTTAGTGAAAACAGGTCAAGAAGACGACAAAATTATGATAGGACGGCAAAGCGCCGATAAGAAAAAGAAATGGTTTTGTCTCTCATTAAAAATAGTGAATACTATTAACTGTTTGACATTATGGTTATGAAAATATTATGGCTCAGCTTTTGTCTTAGATTAGGTAACAGACACATCTTGATGATGTTATATGATTTCAATTTTATACTCCATTATTCTTTTCTTTCTTACATCCGTAATTGAAAATTAAATTTGTAAAGTAGTTCTGAAGTAGATTTATAGCGACATTGCCTTGTAATTGAGAAGCTCAAGTTGTTTTCTTAGTCAAAATGTTATTAGGATAAGTGAATCAAAGTTGTCAGTTGTCTTTGAGAACTAGCCAGTTTTGAGAATTTAAAAGCTGCAGACAGCTTTGTTATGTGTGTTATACTTAGATTCTTTTGTAACATGCCTGTCTTGTCTGACTCGTTACTTCAAAACTACACTGACTTAGCAAATGTTATGGGGTAGTCATTTCATATCGCATGTGACAGCTTCTGGCCTTGCGGTATGGAGTGTAACGCCGTACAAATAAGTCTACAAGTCCCTGGTACTCACCTGGATGCAGCTGACGCCACATCCTTGGTGTAGGATCCATGGCACGGAGCCTGCGTTTCATGATATCCCAGATATGCTCAGTGGGGTTCAAATCTGGGTACCGTTGTCGCTATCTCAGTTTTTAGATCTCCCCCACACGTTCTTGGAACCATTCCTGGGAGGTACAGGACCGATATGACAGCATGTTATCATAGTGAAACAGCGCAGAAGGGTCAGTGTGTTGGAAGAACAAAAACGGGTGGAGATGGACCCCGAGCAGCTCAACATACTGTGAACCATTCAAAGTCCCTTCCAGAAGAGACCAGGGAAATGCGCCCCAAACCATTATCCAGAAGAGACCAGGGAAATGCGCCCCAAACCATTATAGAGATACACTACGTGCCCAAAAGTATCCGGACACCTGGCTGAAAATGACTTACAAGTTCATGGCGCTCTCCACCGGTAATGCCGGAATGGTGTTGGCCCACCCTTAGCCGTGAAGACAGTTCCATTCTAGCAGACATACGTTCAGTCAGGTGCTGGAAGGTTTCTTGGGGAATGGCAGCCCATTCTTCACGAAGTGCTGCACTGAGGAGAGGTACCGGTTTAGGTCGGTGTGGCCTGGAACGAAGTCGGCGTTCCAAAACATCCCGTAGGTGTTCTATAGCATTCAAGTCGACTTTTTGCAGGCTAATCCATTACAGGGATGTTATTTTCGTGTAACCACTCCGATACAGGCCGTGCATTATGAACATGTGCTCAATCCTGTTGCACTTGCCATTCCCGAATTGCTCAACAGCGGGAAGCAAGAAGGCGCTTAAAACATCAATGTCGGCCTGTGCTATGATAGTGCCACGCGTAACAAAAATAGGGTGCAAGCCCCCTCCATGAAAAATACGAACACACCGTAACACCACCGCCTTCGAATTTCACTGTCCGCACTACACACGCTGGCAGATGACGTTCGCCGGGCGTCCACCATACGTACACCCTGTCATCGGATCGCCACATTGTGTGCCGTGACTCGTCACTCCACACAATGTTTTACCACTGTTCAAACGTCCATTGTTTAAGCTTCTTACACCAAGCGAGGCCTCATTTGGCTATGACCTGCGTGATGTGTGACTTACGGGCAGCCGCTCGAGTATGATATTCAAGTTTCTTTCCTCCCGTCTAACTGTCAGAGTACTTGGAGTGGATCCTGATGCAGTTTGGAATTCTTCCTGTGTGATGGTCTGGATAGATTCCTGCCTATTACACTGTACGAGCCTCTACAGCTGTTGACGGTCTCTGTCAGTGAACAGACGAGATCGGCCTGTACGCTTTCCTGCTGTACGTGTCCCTTCAAGTTTCCACTTCACTATCACATCAAAAACAATGGTCCTAGGGATGTTTAGGAGTGTGTAAATCTCGCGTACAGACTTCTGACACAAGTGACACCCAATCATCTGACCACTTTGGAAGTCCGTGAGTTCCGTGGATCGCCCTATTTTGCACTCTCGCGATGTCTAATGACTACTGAGGTCCCTGATATGGAGTACCTGGCAGTAGGTGATAGCACAAAGTTCAAATGTTTGTAAATCTATCGGACCAAACTGTCCGTATCTTACAAACTACTTAAACCTAGGTAAACTAATCTACGGACAAACGCATACAACCATGCCCCAGGGAGGACTCTAACCTCCACGGCGAGCAACCGCGCGCTCCGCAGCGAGACGCTTTAGACCGCTCGGCTACTCCACCGCGGCTCATATAGTGCACCACCGCCTTTGATCTTACCTTCTTGGCAGGTGGGCTCCGTCCATTCAAGTGGTCTATACTACACACTGCGCCTGCTATCGGCACGGTGTAGATGAAATCGTGATTCGATCGACTATATCACGTTTCACCATACCTGGTGACTGGCGAGGTACCGTTGAGCCCGATGACGTTGTGTTAACAGTGGCACTTCGGTGCGACGCCGGCTCCCATTACCTATGGAACCCATGTTCATACAGACTGTTCACTAGTAGTCACGTATAGCACGTCCTCTGTTATATGGCGCCGGGATTTGTTTCACTGTTGCCCTTCTGTCACTACTGACGAGCCGTCTCAGTTGTCACATGTCACAGTTCAAATGTTCAAATGTTTGTAGAGTCTATGGGTCTTAAATACGGGGTCATCAGTCCCTAAACTTACAAACTACTTATGAATTAGCTACAACTAAGGACGGCACAAATATCCATGCCCGAGGGGGGATTCGAACCCCCGACCATAGTGGCCGTGCAGACCGTGACTGAAGCGCCTCAGTCCCCTCGGCCACCGCGGCCGGCATGTCACAGTCATCGATGGTGTCTGTACAACCGGTAGTTCGTCTGCTGAGGACTGCGACATCCGCATTCAGCCATTCACGATATGCATCGGACACTATTTAATGAGTGAAGCCGAATACCTACACCGCTGTAGAAATAAAAATTCTCACCCCTTTGACACCGACTACCATACCCCGCTCGAACGCCGTCAGTTCACGACGACGTTGCATGTTGCACGTATCACTTACACAACTACGTCTCAGAAGGAGAGCAAACAACATCCCTGCGCCATCTGTGCCTATTACAAGTCGCATTCGGGAGGAAGGTGGTTCAAATCCACCTCTGGCCATCCAGATTTAGGTTTTCCGTGATATCCTTTGATCACTCCAGGCAAATTCCGGGATGGTCCCTTTGAAAGGGCACGGCCGATTTCCTTCCCCCTCCTTAACCCAAGCATCCGAGAGTGAGCTCCGTCTCTAATGACCACGCTGTTGACGGGACGTTAAGCCCTAAGCTTCCTTTCTTCCTATTACATGAAATTTCCTGAGTGAGTGTAGTTACTTGGTGTAGTTTTATAATGCTGGACTCGCATTCGCGAGGACGAATGTTGAGATTCCCCGCCCACTATCCAGATCTGGTGTTTAACTGAGTGATGTTGCACAGTAGTTAGCACGCTAGACTCACATTCTGGAGGACGGTAATTCAAATCCCCATATGGTCAGCTAGATTTCCGTGATTTTCCTAAATAGTTTAATACACATGCTGGAATGATTCCTTTCAAACGGCACCCCCGATTTTCTTCCTTATCCTACCCCAATATGACTATCTTCTCCGTCTTTAATTGTGTGATTGTCAACGGGTTCTTCCACTAATCTTCCTTTCTTCGTTCATCAAATTAAAGATTTCGGCGACTTCCGTTATATTCGGATTCACCCAACTGCAAAGGGCCAAAACATTCTGTATGTGTGACTGTTTAGTTTCACTATTAAGGGGGGGAGGGGCTTGTTCTTCAGTTATTCCTCTCCAAAACGGACTTACTGCTAATTGTCATATTATAGTTTCTGTGTGTACTTTGTCCCAGCTATTGAGCTTGTCTTAGTTCTTCTGAAACCATTACTTTGCTGTTTCATCCCAGTAAAAGTATACATTGGCCAAATCACATCATGTGTGTTTGGCAACTTAGTAGAATCCTCTCAAACCATTCTGTCAGACCCTGACCAGCGCCTCTTGCAGACACTGTGGATGCCTGATGTGCAGCTGACTCATTGCTGTTTAGAAATCAATTTTATTTATTCATTTTTATCTTTCATTTATTTATTTTATTATTGTTATTTTTTTGAGCTTATGGAATTGAACTATGGGGTAATGTGTCCCTAAACTTACAAACTACTTATGAACTAGCTTATACTAAAGACGGCACAAACATCCATGCCCGAGGAGGAATTCGAACCCCCGACGGGGAACGGCCTCGCGCATCGTAGAATAGCGCCTCAATGCGCTCGGCCACTCCGCCGTGGCTAGAAATAAATCTGTCTCTGAATATACGGGTTTTAGGTACGACGTACTGCTTGCATTACGGTGCTTGTCTATGTAGGCGACGTTACTGAATCCCATTACCCTGCAGCAAACCAATTTACCGGTACCTCTTTAGCCGTCAATAAGGTCAGCTGCGTAAGATATGAGACGATGGCATCTTTTCTTTCATTGAACGAAGGAAGATTAGGGTGTAACATGCCAGTGACAACATGGGCTTTCATTCAACTAACGAATGACGGTGAATTATTGGCGAGTCACGTAAACGAAGCAGAATCTCCTGCACAATTCAGAAAACGGTGTGATTTCTGCGACAGGAAGAAAGACAGGTAAGTCTTTCTTTTTTGCATAAACCATCACATTCTTGTGTAACGATAACATGAAAATTGTGTGCGCCCTTTGTGTTCGAAGCTGGGATTAATAAAAATATCACCAGCGTTATTCTTTCTTTTTTACCTAGTTATTCTTTGGTTTACTTCGTGTCTATGATTCTTTTGATAGCGCATATTGTATTACTGTTCTCTTATTTAGGTCCTGTTTTATGAGGTCTCAAAACATACCTTCCTTTAGAGTCAAAATAAAGTGTATGAATATCTTCTGTTCACCTTCCGAACTTTCTTTTTAATGATATTGCACCCTAATTTGCAACACTCCCTAATAATTCAGAATAGATGATATTTTCACCATGTCTTGTTGTAAATTATGCTTCTTATTTGACTGTTTCACTCTGAATTCATAAAAAGTATTAGAAACAGTTGCATTTTGATAATAAAACCCAGTGTTCGTACAAAATGGATTTTTTTCTGAAAGAAGTTAACTGGATCAGAACGGGGTCACTACGTCCCAACTTAAGTCTTTTGACGCAACGCCCACCTCATCACAGAGTAGGGTAGCAAAAAGGAAAGGCCGATTGAGGTTTAATGTCCCTTCAGAAACAAAACAGCGAGTAGTGACCTTTTACTAGAAAAGTCAAGTGGCGGCACTGCCTCTTCCTTGTTGGAGACACCAACAGATGCTTTGTCGTATCTGCGTTTGAACCAATGTCGCATGTAAACCACAATGAAGTCAAAATCCGAAGGCAAGTTTCTCAATTGAATGCAAAACTTGTCACTGAAAACACATTTATTGCCAACGCCAACGTTACAGAACTGACCTCTTTGCCAGAGAGTGTAGCAACAAATTCAAATGTTCAAATGTTTGTATAGCTTATGGGACTTAACTACGGGGTCATCAGTCCCTAAACTTACAAACTACTTACGAACTAGCTAATCCTAAGGACGGCATAAATATCCATGCCCGAGGGGGGATTCGAACCCCCGACCGTAGTGGCCGTGCAGACAGTGACTGGAGCTCCTCAGTCCCCTCGGCCACCGCGGCCGGCAAAGGTGTAGCAACGAAACATCGAATATTCCAGGATAATGGTAGTTACGTAGAAGTCAGATATTCCAGAATATTATAAACATTAGATATTTCAAGAACCTTCCAAAACTAATTTGTACTTAACAATAACTAATGGCCGTTGGTTGTATACGAAATGATCTGTATCACGCCAGCCGGTAACGTTAGCCACTATGCTACATTTCGTATTGTGCATTTCCCAGCATTGGCCCTACAGATCAACTAGGAGGGGACATGGGGTAGATAATTTTTTTCTTCTGTGGAGGTTTCAGTCTCTTCTGAGGGGGGGGGGGGGGGAAGTCGATGTTCAGTTCTCGCAAGTACCTGAAGTTCATTGGATCAGTATATACAATGTCTACAGTTGAACCGACCAGCCGTTTTAACGTTTTGTACGTGGTTTGAAGGGGAGGGAGGTAGTTTGTACCCCCTGTTCTGCCCCCTCTACGTTATCTTCGCCCCTGGAATAGGAGAAGAAGAGGGTAAGAAGAGAGACATGGACTTAGCGTCACGCTCATCCTAAACTTCTAGCTTGACAAGAGTACTCAGCAAATCATACTTAAATGCCCACAGTGGAGCACATCCAACCAGTTTTTGTAATTTTTTTTTTTTTTGTTCCACTAACGAACAGCGCATGAGAAAAATGAACATTTACATCTGTCTATTCTAGCTATTTTTCCTCGAATTATGTTACGTAGTTCGTTTTACGTATGTAAGTGGACGTTAACAAAGAATGTTGGAGATTGAAATTTCATAAAAAGTTGTCATCGCAGCGAAGAACGCATTTATTTTAAAGTTTGCCACTCCAGTTCATATTTCATATCCGTGTACTCTCTCCCCTTTTCCACGATAATACAAAATGAACAACCCTTCCTTGAACATTTTCGGTGTCCTCCATCGATCATAACTGGTAAGGATTCCATGCCGAAAAGCAGTACAGCGATATCAGAGGACGGACGAGTGTAGTTTAGGCAATCTATTTTGTGGATTTGTGGCATCTTCGAAATTTTCTGCCAATACAACTCTGTCTTTGATTCGTCTTCCCAGCGACATTATCTGTATGTTTACTCCAATTTAAAGTGTTCGTAATTGAGTTTTGTTCACATCGTATGATTTATCGTGTAACATGTGTAGCGACTTCCTATCGGTACTTACGTGGGTGACCTCACATTTTTCACTTTTAGAAACAATTGTCAGGTTTCAGGTCATAAAATATCTTGTATAAATCATTTTTCAATTGGTTTCGGTCTTCTGATGAGTTCAGTAATAGTTACAACACCAGCATCTGCAATAAATCTAAAATTGCTTCTCATATTGTCTCCTAAATGATTTTTATAGAATAGAAGCAGTAAATGACCCGAAGCTCTTTCATTGGGAATGTCAGATATTTCTTTTTTACTCGGTGGCTCTTCATCAATTACTGCAAAGTGTGACCTTTCCGGAAATCGCGAATCTAGCTGTACAACTAGTTTGATCCTCACTTGATCGTGAGGAACGCTATAAGAAGCCTCTCGAATCAATTTCATGTCCCCTGTCGATAACACTCAGTTTCATGAGAATGATGAGTTAATTGTGTTTCACGAGAAAGATATTTTTTCATTCTGTGCTGTCTACAGTCAATAGTTCGTTTTGTTCGAGGAAATTAATAATGCTCGAACAGAATAGGACCTTTGTGTTCCATAACTCTACTGCAAATCAACGGCAATGATCTGTACCTGTAATTCGGCGGATTATTCCAATTCCTCTTCTTGAGCAGGCTTTATTGATGTGACCTGCGTGACTTTTCCTTCTTTGGGTACAAATACTTCGTTGAATAGCAGTTGTATATGATTGATTAATGTAGAGCTATTACATCAACATGCCATTAAACTCACCTGTTATGCAATCTAAAAATGTTCAAATGTTTGTAGAGCTTCCGGGACTTAACTACGGACTCATCAGTCCCTAAACTTACAAACTACTTATGAACTACCTTATACTAAAGACGTCACCATCCATGCCCGAGGGGGATTCGAACCCCCGACGGGTAACGGCCTCGCACATCGTAGCATAGCGCCTCAATGCGCTCGCCCACTCCGCCGCGGCTTATGCAATCTGTACTGAAAGACATGCCTTTATTAAGTAATTTGAGTTTCTTCACAACAACGAGGATATCTGCTTCTATGGTATCGGTACCGTCTTAATTGCAGTTATTGATTCGGATTCTGGAATATTTTCTTCGTCTTCTTTGGTGAAGGAATTACTATCGGTATCGCGTGGCGTAGGTATAAATTGTGCCTTACTGTTGGTGTACTTTACATTCAAGTTTCGAGCTTCCTGGGGATTTTACATTCTTTCCGATTTGGTATGCATCTTTTTTGTCTTTTTAACAGTCTTTCGACCAGCATTTATGATCCTCAGGATAAAGGAAAATAGATCTGGATGGTGAAAGAGCCACCAACGTCTCCATAAAATATTATGGCCACGCAAAATAAGTACACAGAGAATCATCCCCTGTTAGTGACGGAGCTAAACCGGGATAAGTAGTCGACTGATCTCTATCAGAGCTGAAATTAGCAAGAAAATTGTGAAGGATATGTCGATGAAAGGTACACAGTAAATTTGCACTCTTGCGGCAATTAATTCAGCAACTCAGATGTTACGTTTCCATCAATATATTCGTGTGTGGCCGCTAGTATTATCTGGGTCGTAGTAAATATATCGGGAGGAAAGAGATTAGTCCTCTTGTGGGACGGTGTTCTGTTTTCCAGTACACAAAGTCCATGCAGATCAGTATCCCAAATAACAGCAGCCGTTTCAACCTTTAAAACTGGAATATAGGGTGCATTGCGGCAGCGATGGTATGGCACCTTGCTGCAGAGCGCCCAGTTGCTCGCCGTCGGAGGTTCGAGTCCTCCCTCGGGCATTGGTGTCTGTGCTGTCCTTAGTGTAAGTTAGTTTTAGTACTTTGTAAGTCTAGGGACTCATGACCATAGCAGTTTGGTTCAACAGATTCACAAACATTAGAATTTTTAATTCATTTTATTTTTCTGTGCATTGTGAACGACTAAAAAGGAGAAAGGGGAGAAACACTGCGTTTACGTTGATCGGGAATTTTAATCGTAAAACTAGCTCTACAGGTCAAACGCCTGATGTGAACTTAAAACAGCAAACTCCAAAGTTAGTCAGTTGCTGATCCAACATCTGGAGGTTCGAATATCGGTATCTAAAGAGAGCAGCTTCCTTGTATGTCATGGCTAATTTGATTAGCCCACGTGTACGTACCACAATAACAAAAAAAGCAAGATAGATACGGAATAATTCTGCCCTAAGGCCCTTTCAGATCATTCCCAGTATCATCTCACATTCACAAAATATCAATCGCAGCAAAGATTATGGTAACATAATTGAAGTTGGCCTCCTTATACAGAATTATACTACAAACAAATCCACACTTGTAATGGTTTAAGAGAGGAAAAGAGACTCGCTGGGAACGAGAAAATCATCGGTTCGACATATTTTAATGAGAAATAAATCAAACGTGCTAGATTTCGACACCAGCAGTCGATTTCGCACTTTCATTTTGGCCTCGACAAAGGGGGCCGCAACAAGTCAGCCTGCTTTTTAAGCCTTAATACGAGACAGACGACTTCATGAAGAGAGATTGGCGACCACACTGTAGCCTCTCCACCAACATGTGAGTTTATACTGTGAATGAAAACATCACCCCCACACACTCCTACTGCCTTTGAAACACTTCCTTAAGGCTATGGCTCGTGTGCTGGACATGAATATTTGTTCCGTATGAGATTATTCTTTGTAGGTCGCAAAAAAAGTGTTCAAATGTTTGTAAATCTATCGGACCAAACTGCGTGGTCATCAGTCAGTAGCTTACAAACTGCTTAAACCTAGGTAAACTAACCTATGGACAAACACACACACCCATGCCCCAGGGAGGACTCGAACCTCCACGGCGTGCAACCGCGCGCTCCGCAGCGAAGTGCGTTAGACCGCTCGGCTACTCCACCGCGGCTTTGTAGGTCGCCAAACTGTTAGAAACCTTCTACCAATCTTTATCTGGGGGGAGAAAATTTATGACACTACTCACTGACTCTTCTCGTAAAATAATACAATTCTGCTAATAACTTCATTAAGGTAACAAAACGTGCTTCATTTTTCGAAATTTCGACAGATTTAAGAAAATTGCAGTCTCCAGACAACTTTAGTCTTGCCACTTTCAACAACAGACCATCTGGCCACGAACATATGTGAACCAGCTCGCATTTTCATTCTGTTTTTCCAAGAAGAATGCAGTTTGCAGTAAAAGATGGTGAAGAAGCTTATTAGCTTCAACCCTCACTAGATGTACGACTGACTGCAAATTGAGAATATTGTCACGGTGAAAGACAGGAAACTGCAGTGATTTGCACACAATAATTTTCTGTTAGTTTTCTGTAAAATGCCTTCCAATGGGGGAAAAATTCTCTGTCTAACGGTTGAATTGCGTTCGTCGTGCCGGGTGGAATCTGAAGTATTTCTACTTCTTTGTCAGGGTGAGCCCGAAATACAGCTTTTAATGAATCAGAACTTTTATGACCTGACCACGAATCTAGAAGGAGAAGAGATTTGTTCCCGCAGAACGGAAGAAAAGCATGACGCATGAAAAGTGTAGCGTTATCATTTCCCATTTTTCCAGACTTCGATGCGTCTACCACAAGGCTGTCTGTGTAGAACATTGTTTTTTGACACGTGGTCCAAAACGTCCAGTTGGTTCTTGAAGACACACGTATAGTTTAGGCAGCAATGAACCATGCAGACTAATTATGGGCATTACACTGTATGAATGGGTGAGTGCATTCGTGGACTGCGCAATTGCCTCAATATGTTTTTCCCCTTTGAATGACAGTGTTCTTTTCGCACGCATTTCTTTTTCAAAACCTGACAGATCTGCATTGTAAACGTAAGATTCACTAAAACTGGCGATCTTATTTTTTTCAGTCGTAAGAAAAGCTTCTATCATTTCCAGTTGAGTCACTTTATTTTCCTACCTGTTTCTCGATACAAATTTTGTTATTTTTCGTGCCACAATTTTATGTGATCTTTTGAAACGATTAATCCAACTTTGAGAAGCTGTAAATTCTTTAGCGCCTATCGCGTTGGCAATCTCTAACGCCCAATCACGCAAATTTGTGTCGCTGACGCTCAATGACTGTCGTCTGTCATCAGTAAATTGCTCAAAAAGTCGCGCATTTATCTCCGTCGCAATTTCCAGTCGCCTCTTACGTCGTCCAGCGACTTCCCTTTTCCATCTATACAATTCACTTTCAGAAAGGACAAAGCAATACCTAACAAGTAGGCTTTTCTTATCACTTTCGTTCAACCAATACCTCACCGCTTTTTCTTTGTCTGATAATATAATTGTAGTTGCTGGTGTTGCTTTCGGAGATAATTGATGATGGTGCGTGGCACTATCACTCGAAGAGTCTTCATGTGTGCAACTTTCTTCCGTTTCTTCGCCGTCTGTAGATTCGCAGTCAGCAATATTGAGTGTTTCAGTCGTTTCTAGACACATGTCTGGGCTATTTACATGCTCGTCTAGAAGTTTAACTACCATGTCGCACATTACATAGTCTTCACGCGTGTTTTCTGTTGATTGTTTTATTTGGCGTCTGTTGTATATCTCCATGGCATGCAGCAAAACATTTACAGGGTTTGCCATCACCTGTGAGGGGAGATTGAATGTTCACAGTAAAGTGGCATGAGGAGTATAGATGTAGATGTACCGAATATCTTTCTCATCTCTAACCAGTTTTAGGACGGTATGTTTCGAAATACGGACCAGAAATGAAAAGGAAGTGCATGCCACAGAAATATTCGTTTCCCCTTTCCACCAAAACCGTGCAACGATATTCCTCTTTAGTGAACGCCGCGATAACGACCATGCGCACAACGCTCACCATTACAACCGCTCGCGACTCGACATTTCCAGGGGTGGCCAGCCGTCACCGCAAGCGCCAAGCAGGAAAAACAGCCATTTCCGTGATTTTCTTTTTTAAGGTGACTTCCAGGTCATGTTAGCAGCTAAAATTCTGCATACAGACTTCCTTCAATGTTACCTAACAGTGCTAAAAAAATCAATACATTTTTTGGGATGACAAGTCTGACCATTCCCTTGTTAGGAGGATATTAGTAGGGTAAATCAGAGCCGCGCATCGCGGCATATTATCCGCCCAGTTGGCCTGTGCCTGACGGCTGCGCTCCGTTGGCCGCTCGCTGTGTGTACAGCGGGTATTCGAGCCAGCTGAACCGCCAGCAGACGGAGCGAGCCGCGATGTGGCGGCAAGGCCTGAGGATCGGCCAGATACCCACTAGGCCAGAGCCCGCGACAGGGTTCCGTAACATATACAGAGAAGCAACCCCCCTTAAACCACTGTCCTGCACTCCCCTCGTAGTTCCGTAAGATTCTAGCAGGTGTCAGGCGGTTCCCCGGCTTATACTCGGGCCGCTGAAACATTGCACTTGACGTTTCGCGTTACGGCGAGTTAAGTTGGCTACACTGCTACAGCGACGTTGCAACACTAGCCTTTATACACACAGTAGACGAAACGGTTTTCAGTTGCATCTCGTAAATGTAAGCTATTGAGCAATAAAAATTCATATAATAATTCGTTCTTCAGCTGCAATTAATTAACGGCATATTAATGAAGCACAACAATGCACACGCTTTCAATAACGGAGCAAAACAATATAGAAAATAAGCATTGGATCACGGCAGATACGAAATAAACAATCGAGATAGTAACTTCTCTCTCTACGTTTTATAATCAATAATTTTCACTCACCAATTTACGGCGACAATGGTACAATTTTTTGTGTCCCGACTTCGTCGCCGCTTTTGTGTCCCAGCCTCGTCGTAGGTGTCGGTGGCCGAGTGGATGAGACCGACACAGTAACAAAGATAGCACGCCGGTGCAGGTACGGAGGGGAGCAGCCAGAAACTACAAACACTAGAGTAAATTAGAAAGATATATATATATATATATTGCACAGAATGTAACAATACTTAACTTTTACATAGTACTGCAGAATATTGATACATAGTTGTTAGAGGCCTGCCTAGTGCCTGTACGATAGCCAAGTCTTCACTGGTGCCTATCTGATTACGAAGGTCCTAACTGGTTGCTATCTCCGTCCGAAGTGCGAAGTGAACGATGTCCTTCAGTGGTGGCCACGAGCGGAGTTGTCGCAGAGGGCGCTCGTGGCTGTCGTCGTGAGAACGCCGCGCCGTGCGTGCATGGCGGCGCGCGGCGAAAGTAAGTGGCGCGCACTTTGTACTTGTGCGACACCACACCCCTCCCCCCCAAACCGCCGCGCCGTCGTGGCGTAGGGCTGAGGGCCACGGCGACGGCACTGGGAGGAGGGCCTGGGCGGGGGCGTTACTGGTGGGACGGGCGTCGTAGCTGAGGCTGGGATCGAGACGCCGTCCGCGCCCCGGCACCCGCCTGCGATCCTCCAGGGAACCCACCGAAACCTGGGGAAGGGCGCACCCCTCCGCCCAGAGGGAGCAGGTCATCTTCTTCTGAGGTGCGTGGCCCAGGCGGCGGCGGCACGCACGGTCCCGGAGTCCTTCTCGGTGACGCTGTCATCTGCGGCGGCGACAGCGGCGGCGTCGCGTCGATCTCCATCGGGACGATCTCGTAGTCCGGGGACGCTAGACCCGTTGACGAACGATGTGTTTGTGCTCCCTGGCGGTGAACTGGGTCTGGAATCAAGAAACCGGAGACAGGATCGCGCGGCCTATGCAGGCGCAATTGGTTTGCGTGGCGCCGCAGCTCCGACCCTGTGGAAGAACGTACAACATACATATTGCGCCCGAGCACGCGCTGAATGATGCCCGGCATCCATAGTTTCTTCTTGTTTCCAGCAAACACCCTGTACAGCACCGGCGTGGAAACCTGAAAACGCGTAGCGCCATACGAACCGACTCGGTGCGTGGGAGGGTGCAGCAGGTGAAGGAGGGTGCGGTGACGGCGGCCGTGTAGCAGCTCGGCAGGAGACGGGCCGTCACGTGGCATGCATCGATACGTAGACAGGAAAATTTGAAGAGCTTGCTGCCTGGAGTGCTGACCTTTCATCTTCTCCATGTGAGACTTGAATGTTCGAACGAAACGTTCTGCTTCACCATTGGACTGAGGGTGAAAAGGTGCAGTGGTAATATGCTGAATGCCATTCACACGACAAAACTGTTGAAATTCCGCACTAACAAACTGAGGTCCATTGTCACTGACGATAGTTTCAGGCAAGCCTTCGATGCAAACACTGATGTTAAGGCACTGATTGTACTAGACGCTGTCGTTGAGTTCATGGCAATCACGAAAGGAAACTTGCTGAAAGCGTCTACAACAATTAACCAGCGCGTGTTCCAGAAAGGTCCGGCAAAGTCAATGCGTAAACGTTGCCATGGACCCTTGGGGCGTGGCCAGTCTGCGAAACGTTGCGGGGGAGCCACCTGATGCTCCGCACAAACTGTACACTGTGACGTCATGCTCTCTATCTGAGCGTCCATACCAACCCAGGTACAATGACGTCTGGCCAGTTGCTTTGTCCTAACAATACCCCAATGTCCTTGATGCAGGAGGCGTAACACTTCTCGTTGCAGGGAACGAGGAACAATCACTCTTGTTTGGTCGTTGTCCGTATGAAACAACAGAACACCCTGACTTAGACAATGCATGACGTTGTGAAAAATAACGTCGAACCAGAGGACGAACAATGTCTTTGGCTCTGGCAGGCCACCCTGAGCGAACGAAACGTGCTACCACACTTAGGTCTGCATCCGCAGCTGTTTCCTGTGCAACCCGACGAGAGTTTAAAGGAAAGTCTGCGACAGCGGAAGCATCTCTGGAGTCTATTTGACAACATGCCATTTCTGAAGAATCAAATGACACATCCTGGCCAACCGGAAGTCGGGAAAGTGTGTCCGCGTTGGCGTGTTTAGTGGTAGGTCGGTACAAAATCTCATACTGATAATTTGACAATATCAAGGACCATCTCTGAAGCTTTTGTGCCGTACGTGGCGGAATCGGCTTTGTGGGTGAGAACAACGACGTGAGAGGCTTGTGGTCTGTCAACAAATAGAATTTTCTGCCATAGAGATAATGATGAAACTTTGTGACGCCGTAAATGATTGCTAAGGCCTCCTTTTCTATCTGACTGTAATTCTGTTGCGTCGGCGTCAGTAGCTTGGATGCAAAGGCAATAGGACGATCGTGACATCCAATACGATGCGACAGAACGGCACCCAGACCGTACGACGAGGCGTCAACTGCTAACACTACAGGCTTCTGTGGGTCAAAGGGAATCAAACATGCATCACTGAGTAGTGCAGACTTTAATTTGTCAAAGGCAACTTGGCAATCTTTAGACCATACAAAAGGAACATTCTTCCTACGTAAGTGATGCAGTGGAGCTGCAATCTGAGAGGCATTGGGAATAAATCTGAAATAATAGTTAAGCTTTCCCATTACTGCTTGCAATTCCTGCACATTCTTAGGAGGAGGCAAGTCTTTGATTGCTCGAAGATGTGACTGTAAGGGATGGATTCCTTGGGCATTAATAACATGGCCTAGGTACTCTATTTCAGTTTGAAAAAACGAACACTTTGCTTTATTACAACGTAGACCTGCTGCAGTCAACACTTTGAAAAGGCACTCCAGGTTTGCTAAATGTTCTTCAACTGTACGTCCGGATACCACAATATCATCTAAGTAGTTCGAGCAACACGGTACAGAAACTGTCAGCTGTTCCAAAAAACGCTGAAAAATAGCGGGGGCGGAAGAACTGCCAAAGGGTAGGCGTTGAAATTGAAAAAGGCCCATGTGAGTATTAATGACGAAAAATTTTTTTGACTCGTCATCAAGTGGAAGTTGTAAGTATGCCTCTGCTAAATCAATCTTGGAAAAGAAGCGAGACTGTCCGAATTTGTCCATAAGTTCCTCAGGTCTGGGCAGAGGGTAAGTGTCTACAATTGTTTGACTGTTCACTGTTGATTTAAAGTCCGCACAGAGACGAAGTTTTCCTGACGGCTTGGGTATAATTACTAAAGGCGAGGCCCACTGACTCGCAGAAACAGGAGAAATCACCCCACTATCTTGCCAACGTTTAAGTTCTTCCGCACTGGTCTAGCTTTACGAAATTTTGGAACTGCAGATTCTTTTAAAGTTACATGTGCCACGAAGTCTTTTGCACAACCTAGTTCCGGCGAAAACAGGTCACTATATTTGTCACACAATGCATTGATTTTATCCTGAGGCACTATTGACGAAATTTGAAGCACATCTCTTTGAATTGATAAACCAAACAAGTCAAAAGCATCTAGTCCAAAAATGTTCTGTGTCGATTTGGCCTGAAGAACTACAAAAGCAACTGTTTTTGTTACACCTTGAAAAGAGGCGGGCACGGGAATATTTTGACCTGTATAAGCTGTTAACACTTGCTGTGACGGCGACAATTTTGGCGAACCCAGAAGTTCATAAGTATCTTTATTTATTAATGTAACAGCGGAACTAGTATCAAGCTGAAATTCCACAGTCTTATTTTCTATGGAGAGATTTACAAAAAGTTTGTGCTTCTGGCGCACGACAGGTGCGCGAATGTGGGCAACGTCTGCTACGGTTTGTTTACCGTGCTTGCGCGGGCCGCGTAGTGAAGTAAGCGGCGCAGACTCGGCACGCAGCGGATTAACAACACTGTCACTAGATGACACTACCGCCGGATCGGCGTCCGCGCAAGCCTGCGAAGCTACTCCAGATTTACTAACTACTGCACTACTCTTTTGAGTAGCTACTTGATGTCTACTGTCACTAGCTACACAGTACTGGGCACTATTACAAGGAGCAGTTGCAGTTGTACAATGGTACAATTTTTTGTGTCCCGACTTCGTCGCCGCTTTTGTGTCCCAGCCTCATCGTAGGTGTCGGTGGCCGAGTGGATGAGACCGACACAGTAACAAAGATAGCACGCCGGTGCAGGTACGGAGGGGAGCAGCCAGAAACTACAAACACTAGAGTAAATTAGAAAGATATATATATTGCACAGAATGTAACAATACTTAACTTTTACATAGTACTGCAGAATGTTGATACATAGTTGTTAGAGGCCTGCCTAGTGCCTGTACGATAGCCAAGTCTTCACTGGTGCCTATCTGATTACGAAGGTCCTAACTGTTTGCTATCTCCGTCCGAAGTGCGAAGTGAACGATGTCCTTCAGTGGTGGCCACGAGCGGAGTTGTCGCAGAGGGCGCTCATGGCTGTCGTCGTGAGAACGCCGCGCCGTGCGTGCATGGCGGCGCGCGGCGAAAGTAAGTGGCGCGCACTTTGTACTTGTGCGACACCACACAATTCATCCAGCTCCCCATCTTCACTGTCGTCGTCGCTGTCAAAAAAAGTCGGCATCGTCAAGACAAATCATTAACTGTTCATGATCCCTTCCATTGTTTGCGCTGCCCGAATCAGTTTTTCAACGTGCTCGACCCTTTTTTTCCCCAAGATGCAGCATCCACATTGGCAACACCTTTATGCAACAGCTTTACCATCTCTGTTATCGTAAAAGACTTATTGTTCCGTAAGTAATTCTTCACGTCACTCCATACCAATTTTATGGGGTTAAAACGGCAGTGAAATGGGGGCAGATTTATTACATTGTCACACTGCTCCTTTGCGATTTCGTCTACTGCATATGTAGGTGTAACAGGCTTATTTTGTTTCACGGGCGAATATAAAAGAAGTTTTGACATTGACATATCTGCAGAAATATTTCTTTCTTGTAACCACTGCACCATAACTTCTTTCCGATCGTTTGAAGCGAGAATGAACTTCCTGCTCAAAGCACAAGCTTCGAAGTTTTTATTCATACGAAATTGAGAACTTACTCAGAAAACGTCACTAGACAAACGTCTTTTCGGTGACATTATCCAATTACTTGAACTCGGAAAGTCATGTTAAACCACTCGCAGTAAAACAAATCGCGACGAAAAAAGCACACACAACATAAACACGCGGTAAACACGATACACAACTTTGTTTACGGTAGCATTGAACAAAGCCGGCAACGCGGCAATGTTGACGTCACGGCACGTGATCACTGGAAGTGTTTATCGCGCCGTGATTGGATCGTTCCTAGCGACTAGCGCCTCGCGCTTCTTGCTCGTCACTTGTTATTTGTAAACGTCAAGTGCAAAGTTTCAGCGGCCCGGGTATAGTATCAGTAGACCACACTAGAGGCGCTTCTGAGGGTATCGTAGAGGGGAGGCTGAAGGGAGAGCTCGTGCCGCCTACCACGAGGCCACGGCTCTGTCCGGCGTGTCGGCGTTTGAGGGGAGGTGGTGGTGGGGGCAGCCGCTACCTGCCGCCTGCTCTGGCCAGTTTGAAGGGCTGCTTCTGACCGCAGCGCCATCATGGGACATCTTACGGAACCTTTCCTCCCCGCACCCCTGAGCGTGGGACCGGGCCCTTACGGAGGTTTCCAGTCTGTATATATTTGTCTGTGCGACGGCTGTGTCCGGCTTGCTGGATTTGAGGGGAGGTGGTGGTGGGAACAGCCGCTACCTGCCGCCTGCTCTGGCCAGTTTGAAGGGCTGCTTCTGACCGCAGCGCCATCATGGGACATCTTACGGAACCTTTCCTCCCCGCACCCCTGAGCGTGGGACCGGGCCCTTACGGAGGTTTCCAGTCTGTATATATTTGTCTGTGCGACGGCTGTGTCCGGCTTGCTGGATTTGAGGGGAGGTGGTGGTGGGAACAGCCGCTACCTGCCGCCTGCTCTGGCCAGTTTGAAGGGCTGCTTCTGACCGCAGCGCCATCATGGGACATCTTACGGAACCTTTCCTCCCCGCACCCCTGAGCGTGGGACCGGGCCCTTACGGAGGTTTCCAGTCTGTATATATTTGTCTGTGCGACGGCTGTGTCCGGCTTGCTGGATTTGAGGGGAGGTGGTGGTGGGAACAGCCGCTACCTGCCGCCTGCTCTGGCCAGTTTGAAGGGCTGCTTCTGACCGCAGCGCCATCATGGAACATCTTACGGAACCTTTCCTCCCCGCACCCCTGAGCGTGGGACCGGGCCCTTACGGAGGTTTCCAGTCTGTATATATTTGTCTGTGCGACGGCTGTGTCCGGCTTGCTGGATTTGAGGGGAGGTGGTGGTGGGAACAGCCGCTACCTGCCGCCTGCTCTGGCCAGTTTGAAGGGCTGCTTCTGACCGCAGCGCCATCATGGGACATCTTACGGAACCTTTCCTCCCCGCACCCCTGAGCGTGGGACCGGGCCCTTACGGAGGTTTCCAGTCTGTATATATTTGTCTGTGCGACGGCTGTGTCCGGCTTGCTGGATTTGAGGGGAGGTGGTGGTGGGAACAGCCGCTACCTGCCGCCTGCTCTGGCCAGTTTGAAGGGCTGCTTCTGACCGCAGCGCCATCATGGGACATCTTACGGAACCTTTCCTCCCCGCACCCCTGAGCGTGGGACCGGGCCCTTACGGAGGTTTCCAGTCTGTATATATTTGTCTGTGCGACGGCTGTGTCCGGCTTGCTGGATTTGAGGGGAGGTGGTGGTGGGAACAGCCGCTACCTGCCGCCTGCTCTGGCCAGTTTGAAGGGCTGCTTCTGACCGCAGCGCCATCATGGGACATCTTACGGAACCTTTCCTCCCCGCACCCCTGAGCGTGGGACCGGGCCCTTACGGAGGTTTCCAGTCTGTATATATTTGTCTGTGCGACGGCTGTGTCCGGCTTGCTGGATTTGAGGGGAGGTGGTGGTGGGAACAGCCGCTACCTGCCGCCTGCTCTGGCCAGTTTGAAGGGCTGCTTCTGACCGCAGCGCCATCATGGGACATCTTACGGAACCTTTCCTCCCCGCACCCCTGAGCGTGGGACCGGGCCCTTACGGAGGTTTCCAGTCTGTATATATTTGTCTGTGCGACGGCTGTGTCCGGCTTGCTGGATTTGAGGGGAGGTGGTGGTGGGAACAGCCGCTACCTGCCGCCTGCTCTGGCCAGTTTGAAGGGCTGCTTCTGACCGCAGCGCCATCATGGGACATCTTACGGAACCTTTCCTCCCCGCACCCCTGAGCGTGGGACCGGGCCCTTACGGAGGTTTCCAGTCTGTATATATTTGTCTGTGCGACGGCTGTGTCCGGCTTGCTGGATTTGAGGGGAGGTGGTGGTGGGAACAGCCGCTACCTGCCGCCTGCTCTGGCCAGTTTGAAGGGCTGCTTCTGACCGCAGCGCCATCATGGGACATCTTACGGAACCTTTCCTCCCCGCACCCCTGAGCGTGGGACCGGGCCCTTACGGAGGTTTCCAGTCTGTATATATTTGTCTGTGCGACGGCTGTGTCCGGCTTGCTGGATTTGAGGGGAGGTGGTGGTGGGAACAGCCGCTACCTGCCGCCTGCTCTGGCCAGTTTGAAGGGCTGCTTCTGACCGCAGCGCCATCATGGGACATCTTACGGAACCTTTCCTCCCCGCACCCCTGAGCGTGGGACCGGGCCCTTACGGAGGTTTCCAGTCTGTATATATTTGTCTGTGCGACGGCTGTGTCCGGCTTGCTGGATTTGAGGGGAGGTGGTGGTGGGAACAGCCGCTACCTGCCGCCTGCTCTGGCCAGTTTGAAGGGCTGCTTCTGACCGCAGCGCCATCATGGGACATCTTACGGAACCTTTCCTCCCCGCACCCCTGAGCGTGGGACCGGGCCCTTACGGAGGTTTCCAGTCTGTATATATTTGTCTGTGCGACGGCTGTGTCCGGCTTGCTGGATTTGAGGGGAGGTGGTGGTGGGAACAGCCGCTACCTGCCGCCTGCTCTGGCCAGTTTGAAGGGCTGGTTCTGACCGCAGCGCCATCATGGGACATCTTACGGAACCTTTCCTCCCCGCACCCCTGAGCGTGGGACCGGGCCCTTACGGAGGTTTCCAGTCTGTATATATTTGTCTGTGCGACGGCTGTGTCCGGCTTGCTGGATTTGAGGGGAGGTGGTGGTGGGAACAGCCGCTACCTGCCGCCTGCTCTGGCCAGTTTGAAGGGCTGCTTCTGACCGCAGCGCCATCATGGGACATCTTACGGAACCTTTCCTCCCCGCACCCCTGAGCGTGGGACCGGGCCCTTACGGAGGTTTCCAGTCTGTATATATTTGTCTGTGCGACGGCTGTGTCCGGCTTGCTGGATTTGAGGGGAGGTGGTGGTGGGAACAGCCGCTACCTGCCGCCTGCTCTGGCCAGTTTGAAGGGCTGCTTCTGACCGCAGCGCCATCATGGGACATCTTACGGAACCTTTCCTCCCCGCACCCCTGAGCGTGGGACCGGGCCCTTACGGAGGTTTCCAGTCTGTATATATTTGTCTGTGCGACGGCTGTGTCCGGCTTGCTGGATTTGAGGGGAGGTGGTGGTGGGAACAGCCGCTACCTGCCGCCTGCTCTGGCCAGTTTGAAGGGCTGCTTCTGACCGCAGCGCCATCATGGGACATCTTACGGAACCTTTCCTCCCCGCACCCCTGAGCGTGGGACCGGGCCCTTACGGAGGTTTCCAGTCTGTATATATTTGTCTGTGCGACGGCTGTGTCCGGCTTGCTGGATTTGAGGGGAGGTGGTGGTGGGAACAGCCGCTACCTGCCGCCTGCTCTGGCCAGTTTGAAGGGCTGCTTCTGACCGCAGCGCCATCATGGGACATCTTACGGAACCTTTCCTCCCCGCACCCCTGAGCGTGGGACCGGGCCCTTACGGAGGTTTCCAGTCTGTATATATTTGTCTGTGCGACGGCTGTGTCCGGCTTGCTGGATTTGAGGGGAGGTGGTGGTGGGAACAGCCGCTACCTGCCGCCTGCTCTGGCCAGTTTGAAGGGCTGCTTCTGACCGCAGCGCCATCATGGGACATCTTACGGAACCTTTCCTCCCCGCACCCCTGAGCGTGGGACCGGGCCCTTACGGAGGTTTCCAGTCTGTATATATTTGTCTGTGCGACGGCTGTGTCCGGCTTGCTGGATTTGAGGGGAGGTGGTGGTGGGAACAGCCGCTACCTGCCGCCTGCTCTGGCCAGTTTGAAGGGCTGCTTCTGACCGCAGCGCCATCATGGGACATCTTACGGAACCTTTCCTCCCCGCACCCCTGAGCGTGGGACCGGGCCCTTACGGAGGTTTCCAGTCTGTATATATTTGTCTGTGCGACGGCTGTGTCCGGCTTGCTGGATTTGAGGGGAGGTGGTGGTGGGAACAGCCGCTACCTGCCGCCTGCTCTGGCCAGTTTGAAGGGCTGCTTCTGACCGCAGCGCCATCATGGGACATCTTACGGAACCTTTCCTCCCCGCACCCCTGAGCGTGGGACCGGGCCCTTACGGAGGTTTCCAGTCTGTATATATTTGTCTGTGCGACGGCTGTGTCCGGCTTGCTGGATTTGAGGGGAGGTGGTGGTGGGAACAGCCGCTACCTGCCGCCTGCTCTGGCCAGTTTGAAGGGCTGCTTCTGACCGCAGCGCCATCATGGGACATCTTACGGAACCTTTCCTCCCCGCACCCCTGAGCGTGGGACCGGGCCCTTACGGAGGTTTCCAGTCTGTATATATTTGTCTGTGCGACGGCTGTGTCCGGCTTGCTGGATTTGAGGGGAGGTGGTGGTGGGAACAGCCGCTACCTGCCGCCTGCTCTGGCCAGTTTGAAGGGCTGCTTCTGACCGCAGCGCCATCATGGGACATCTTACGGAACCTTTCCTCCCCGCACCCCTGAGCGTGGGACCGGGCCCTTACGGAGGTTTCCAGTCTGTATATATTTGTCTGTGCGACGGCTGTGTCCGGCTTGCTGGATTTGAGGGGAGGTGGTGGTGGGAACAGCCGCTACCTGCCGCCTGCTCTGGCCAGTTTGAAGGGCTGCTTCTGACCGCAGCGCCATCATGGGACATCTTACGGAACCTTTCCTCCCCGCACCCCTGAGCGTGGGACCGGGCCCTTACGGAGGTTTCCAGTCTGTATATATTTGTCTGTGCGACGGCTGTGTCCGGCTTGCTGGATTTGAGGGGAGGTGGTGGTGGGAACAGCCGCTACCTGCCGCCTGCTCTGGCCAGTGGCCCGGCGCACACTTGACGCAGCAGAGGCAGAGGAGAGGCAGAGGCGAGGCCTCCGTCCGTCTGTAACGCATGCTTTCTAATGGGGCAGCGCACACTTAACGCAGCCGAGGCGGAGGGCAGGCGTTTCCTCGGTCACGCCTCTGTCCCGTTGTCCGAGGCGCACAGTTTTCCTGCGCCTCTGTTCCACCTCTGTCGCAAACTGAAATTTCAAATCATCCGATATGCTTCGAAAAAAACTGTTTTATGTAGACGAATATATGCTACATCCTTCTCTGTATTTAGTTTCTTTGTAACACTTTTACTTTCTGCGTAAAAAAATTAAAAATACTATTTTCCTATTTGTGCGTGTTTTGCGCTAACGCAGCTTCCACAATCGATTTTGCAGAAACTACTCACTAGAAAAAAATTATTTTTATGTATCATATAGGCAAAAGCCACCGCATGACATTGGGGAGGTTTT
Source organism: Locusta migratoria (assembly GCA_026315105.1). Lineage (NCBI taxonomy): Eukaryota > Metazoa > Arthropoda > Insecta > Orthoptera > Acrididae > Locusta > Locusta migratoria. Next base: position 399,942,385 of record CM048755.1, on the reverse strand, counting down.
CTTTTCGTTATTGTTCATTGTTATTGTTATAATAAAAAATAAAGTACAACGCCGCGCATATTTTTAAGAGTTTGCAGTGGAAAAAGTAGTCGCTGGCAAGTTTGCGTTTGGTGCGTTTTACACCATACATTACTGCGAACGAAATGTAGCCAACATATCGAAATTGTTTTTAACGGTGGAATGAGAGCTATATCTCTTTCGATTCTCGAGAAAATACGTGAGATACACTTTTGACGCACCGCGGCCGGCAGCTACGCGGCACACGCGCGGCTGTTGCCGCCCGCTGTGCCGAGTGCGGAGCTGCCTCGTGTCTCCCCCTTCTTCGTACGTTGCCGATACAGACCCAAACGAACAACTTACTGAAATAGAAAGACACCGAGATTCATAAACCGAAGATGCTGATTGTGTATTTTTACGGTCTATAGTACCTGGTTTCAGTAAACTTTGTGGCAAGCATGAAAGCTCTATATAAGCTAAAATTCCCGTTACTACTGAATAATAAGTTTGGCGAAACCAGAAGGGACTTTCTTCAATTTCTTGAAACACAATGTCCACCCCTTCGTGGAGCTTCAGCTCACTGCTAAACCATAGATGATGCTAGAAACGTCTCGTCAGTATTTCTCAACCTGAATTCTATACTACGTTCAGAAATTCAACATTTGCAAAAGTATTAGCATTAGCTTCACTAATTACTAACAAATATAATGGCTGCTGATGGTAATTTTCATTAGAAATGATAACAGAGACAAAACAGGAATGCAATATAATAAAATACTGCATGTCATGTACAGCTGCCGTCATAGAAGAAGGAAAAAAGCAAACTTCAGTATCTTAGTACTCAGGAGCATGGAAGAGCTACGATTAATGACCTAAGTAATGAAACACTTTGCGTGCAAATGCATTTAAACAAGGAAACTATGATTTGCAAAATTTTTCATATCATTATCTTTCAATCTAAGACATGTGAAAAGCATACCAGGTCTCACCGAGAAGAAAAGTGTTTCTGATCGTATATATTGCGCCACAATCGTAATTAAATATGTCAGTTGTATAAAGGTTCTTTCAATTATTTGCTGTGACACTTGTTTCACTGAATTATGAAAGAAAAGTAAATCTGACTTTAATTAAGTTCCTAAAACATATTCCAAATTTTTCTTTAGTGGGTATGACGTGTCACACACTATTTTTCTTCTCTTTTAAGTCCTTCTTATTCAGCATGTGACCCTCTTTGAACTGTCGTCTGTTTAGTCGGAATAGCTCAAGAGCTTAAAATGAGCTTCCATGGACCAGAGAAGTTCAGCATGTATTCGTCACTTTTGCCTGTTGCTCGACAGACCTTGCAGTCTCTATCAGAATACACACACACACACACAAATTAAATTAACTGAGTTTTGAAGGAGATCCTGGAATTAAATCTGATTGCACCGAAAGGTTAGCAGTGGACATGCAGCACGTGCTGTTGCCCTCCTCTGCCTGCGCTGCGTCAAGTGTGCGCTGACCAGCAGAGGCCCTGCGCCTCGCCTCTGCCTCTGCTCTGCCTCTGCTGCGTCAAGTGTGCGCCGGGCCTAAAGGGCTGCTTCTGACTGCAGCGCCATCACGGGACATCTTACGGAACTGCTTCAGCACCCCACGCCCCACACCCCTGAGCGTGGTTCCGTGCCCTTACGGAGGTTTCTCGTCTGTATATATTTGTCCGTGGTTCCGTCCAACAGCGAGAGGGACAGCACTGGGAACGCGGAAATGCAGCAATGCGCAGACAGTTCAGCGCAAGACATTGATGTATTCAGGGCTTGTTTCGTATTCTAGGTCGTCGGTATATAACCTAACAGCTGAAAAACGCCGTTAAATAGAAAATTAAAAATTACAGTGTTTTGCGAGGCCATCACAGGCGCGAGGCCGTCGGTGGCCGCCGACGTCGCCGATGCCTAACGCCGCCACTGGGGACAGATGAGGTATTGGTGTGCTCGTGGACATCGGGAAAGAGGGAGAAGTCAAATCTGGGATCGCCAGGAACGGAAAAAACATCGGAAAGGAGGGTGGCGAAATGTTCAGCCTTACTGGCATTGTCAGGAAAAGGATGGTCATTGTGGAGGAGGGGTAGGTGGGAGCAAACAGCCATTTTTTTTTCCTTTATTGTGTTTTAACAACAGCGATACAGCCAATAGGCTGGCAGCAGCTCCATAAGCTGCTCTTCAGTCGAGAGAATAAAATACATGGATATGATGACATAAAAGTACATAACAGGAGATAAAATACGGAGAACAATGACATAGACATGGTGACAATTCGAAGTACAAACAGTTGACAGATGATTAAAATCACATTTAGTCAGTTAAAAACGAGGAGCCACGGTGACGTAAAACCATATAGTACGACAATAACAGAGAACGACAGGACATTATGTTGTAAAAAACAGTCAAGTTCGCCGAACGTGAATATTATTTTACCGGTTTCGACCTATTGCAGGTCATCCTCAGAAACAATTATACAGCCCATGTGGCTGGTGCTGACGTCTGCAGGGCACTTGTGTCTGGGGGTAGTTAAACTTGGGGCCGTTCGGGTGAGCCGATCGTGTATGCTCGGCTAACTTCGGATTTATAGTTCATACAGTGCCATCTGGTGACAGACAGCAAAAGCTGTTCGCGCGCTAATTTTCGTCTGTCAGTCTGTAGTACTGTTCGCGCATTTTTATTGTTTTTCTTTTTCGGATGTCACACTGTGTAGTTGTGGAAAAGTATAGTTGCAATTTGTGACCCGCAACATACGCCATAGCAAAGGCATAAATGCATGTATCGCCACATCCGTTGCAAGCATCCAGTTGGCGATGTCGAAATATTTATGAGTGTTTTGACCGACTCTTTTTTTCTTTTTCACAGAATGTATCTTTCTGGTATAAATTAATAAAATTAACTGACACAGAATTATTAAAAGTAAAATGACTGAAAGAAATACCGAAATCATTTAATAAAACTAAAATTCCTGGTTGATGACTTCAGTGTTGCCCTGTCACAGGTACTTCGGCTAATCAAACTTTAAAAATCTACTAGATATTAGCCAGAATGAGGGAGATGTTTGCGTTATTGCATAAGTAAATGCACAATGTTTATTAATTTGCATAGATTTCCTTTTTCAAATAAATGAATATTCATATTTCATATCACGGTAATATTTGTAGAACAGGTGAATTTGAATAACGTTCCAGTCCTTATAAAAAATAAAAAGTATTTCAGGTGCGCACATTTCTCATTGAAAGTCAAAAGCATTAAGGATCTAGATTCCTCTCTCGATAGCGGTGGAATTGATAGACATATACACAGGATACTCTGTAAATCACATTTAACTGCCTGTCAGAGGGTTCATCGGACTACTTTTATACTATTTATCTCCCATTCCATTCTCAAATAGCGCGCGGGAAGAAAGAACATCTTAATCTCTCTGCTCGAACTCTGATTTCACGTATTTATTCAGATGACCTTTTCTACTTATGTAAGTGGGAGGCAACAATATATTTTCGCATTCGGAGGAGAATGCTGATGATTGTTGTTTCGTAAGTAACCCACGTCGCAGCGATAAACGCCTTTGTTCTAATGATTCCCATTCCAGATTCTGTATCATTTCCGTGTCTCCCATGTATCACGACAATACAAAACAAGCTGCCCTTCTTTCGACTTTTTCAATGTCCTCCGTCAAACCCACCTGATAAGTATCGCACACTGGGCAGCAAGACCCGATAAAACAAGAGGAGTCTCACTCTATTATTGATGCTGTCCTTTTTCTAGCTAAGCAAGGAAGTCCTTTTAGAGGAACAAAAGAAGTTAGTGATTTTGGTAATCCACATAGCGGCAAATTTCTAAATACAATTGATCTCATCATACTATAGTGTCCCCCTTCGCCTGCGTATTGAACGTCACAAGAAAGGCCAAATTATCTATTTTTACAAAAATATATAAGATGAGTTCCGTGACTTGATTGCTGACAAAATAAAACAAGATATAATTAGAGGCATTTTAGCTGCTAAATACTTTTCACTGATGTTTGACTGCACTCCAGATATCAGCCACAATGCGCAGATGACACAAGTAATTCGATATGTCAAGTAGAATAACTCAGAGGTTGTGGAAAGTTTTACTGACTTTTTTACAGTTACAGACAAAACAGTAGAAGGCCTCAGTCAAGAGATACTGCAAAAATTGGAACAAGATGGGTTGAACATTAAGTACTGCAGGGGGCAGTCTTATGACAATGGGGCAAACATGGCTGGAAAGTACAAACGGATCCAGTCAAGAATACTACAGAATGAACTGACCTATTTAAATTTAGTAGGAGCTAATTCAGCAGACATTCAGAAAGACCAGGTGATCTGCAAGAGTAGTTCATAAAGTTTTGAAGGCCCTGGAAGAAACTGAAACTTATAAATTGTCAACACCAGAAACAAAATCAGAGACGAGATCCATTTTAAAAAATATGAGAAAACTGAAATTCATTACTTTAACTTGTTTCTGATATGCAATATTAAAATAAATTGCTCATGTTAATCAGTTTCTGTGAAGTTAATACTTTACAATCGATAAAGCTGTTCGAAACATTCAAAGACTTTTGGGCTTTTGGGATTCTTGTACCCCTGAAGCTATTTCTGAGGCCAACGTGCTAGCAGAAGATAATGGGGCATCAACGGTATTCTCCGAAGAAAGAAGAAAATGGCCAATGAGCTTTGTGAGGATGAAGTAACCATCTTTCACAGAAAAAATAAGGAATAATTGACAGAGCTTAGAACCAGGTTTGCCGCACTTTAGAAAATTGGTGCAAAAATTAGTTTTCTATGTGTTGTGCGAATTCGAGAAATGGAAGTGGAAGACTTGAAGGCCAAAGGCGCGGAACTGGCAAAAGATCTTAGCGAGGAAGCACTTGAATTTGAATGTTTCAGACAATATGCGCTGGCAGTATACAGAGTCTTGCAAGATTCCACTGCATCATCAACATTAAATTTAATTTGTGAAAATAAATTGGTAGAGGGGTATCCCAACCTTACTACAGCGTTAAAATATATCTTACCATTCTAGTTTTTGTTTCGTCTGGAGAAAGATGTTGCAGCAAGCTGAAACTAATTAAATACACTTGAGGAGCACGACTGCTTAACAAATCTGAGTATAATATCCATAGACAACAAGCGAGCTGCTTCTCTAAACTATGATGTTATCAAAACAATTTTGCAGCAAAAAAAGCTCGAAAAGCGAAATTTTGAATTCATTTTTGTACGATGAGTATTCTTGTAATATTTTTGTATGTATTAAAATTGTTCTGTTTTCCTTTGATCTTAATTCAGTCAATAAAATAAGCTAATATTGTGAGATTGTGGCATTTATTTAGAAATATGTAACCCAATTAGCGTCAAAAAGTCTATTCTTACAGGGGGGTGGAAGAAGGGGCGGCAAATTTAAGCTTGCCCCCCTTGGCAAATCTCCTAGATCCGGCCCTGGGTAGATGCGTTATCACATAAATTAAATACGTACAAAACGTAAGCAAGTACTTTGTCATTCCCTTCTTTATTCTTAAAAACTTGCATGCATACGTTATCATTCGCCAAACATTAAGAGCATTTTCACATGAGAGAAAGAAAAAGTATGCAAACGAGCGTAACCGATCGGCTCACCCGAACAGCCCCAAGTTTTGGTATCCTCAGACACAAGTCTGTAGGGCTGCCGTGGCTTCCTAACCTCCTTGCTTCCCTCCGGCTGCAAGTTGGTAACTGCTCTGCTCAGTTACCAACGTGCAGCCACGGTAGGCCTGCAGATGTCAGCAACGACCACATGGCCTGAGGATGTCCTGCAGTAGTTCAAAACCGGTAAAATAAAATTCACTTCCTGCGATCTTAACCGTTTTTCACAACACAGGTACCGGTATTTTGTTAAATGAAATGGAAACAGATTTGATGCTGAACTAGTTTTTTAATTGAATGCCAGCAAAATCAAGTTTTAATTTTAAGTTTTCAACAGTGTGTAACAAATCAGCAATAATAGTCATTTTGAGTAATAATAGTAACCTGTAAATTTTCATCTTATTCCGCAGAATAAAGGAAGGAAACAAGCTCTGAGTTTTAACGTCCCATCGACAGCGTGGTCATTAGAGACGGATATTCCGCAGTTCTACTACCTATGGAAGAAAACGGAGCGCCATGATATTTTTGCCAACAAGGCGCGGTTGGAGAAAAAGAAATACTCTACATCCTGGCATTACTGACTACATGAATCGGTTCCCGGGAGAGCAGGAGGGACACAGTGATCGTAGCTCATCCACAAATATTAAGTGTTTAATATACGGTCATCCCAAACGTCGTGGTAGTGCAGGCACTGGTGTTGGCAGTGGTGCAGATGGTGAGACACAGTAGAGGAACAGACAGCACTGGCCAAACTTCTGTCACTTCTGGAATTGCAGTGGAAAACAGTGGTCTTGGCGGGGAGACTGGTGCACGACTGTAGCATAAAAATAAAAGCATATTGTGTCTATATTTCATGAACACAGACTAACAAAACTGTATCATCATTGCATTGTGGTCCCTCCAGTGCACCTACATTGGTTCCTCAATACACAGGAAACTGTGTTTAACCTATGACTTTTTACATCATCAAGTGCTCCATGCTTTACCAGCATTAACGTGAATTTCTTCAGACTTGAAAAATTTGTTACGTCGGACTAAATTTTGTGTTGTAATCTATTTAATGGACCTGTCACTGGCACTGTCCAGCATGTAGGAACTTTCTCAACCATTGTGCTTTAATTGGTTAATTTCCTCCAACACAATTTTGAATCAGACAATGGTATTGATAGTGAAATTGTTGAGATGGGTGATAAATTCGCCAACTAAAACATTACATTCTATTGCCATGCACTTAGAAAACATTGATCATGAGTGCTTTATCAATTCCCAGATTCTGTAGTCGTACTTTATTATTGTTATGTGTGAAATTCTGAAATATATATTCCTTCTTATATGCTGCAAACTTATACTAAAGTAATTTGAAAACACATAATCTTGAAAATAAATATATGGAACTACAATGTACTGTGTGTGTGTGGCGGGGGGGGGGGGGGGGGACGGACGGAGAGAGAGGAGATAGGTGGAGGGGGCGGAATTCATACATACTTGCATCCAGTCATTAGCATATACCCTTTGTAAATTAATGTGATAAAGTTACAAATAATTCCAGTATGTTGTACGCGATTCAGGCTTCCCTATATCAAATATGATGTGTGAATGAATATGCTAGTGCATCAGGATATTTTTTGTGTGTATCCCCTTGGCTTTCACATTTTGGCCCCATAGCATATATTTAGTAAACATAGTAAATGTACTATGATGAGTATATGGGCTCTAAAATGCTCTTTACTTACAGTACTGAAAGATCTAGTTCTGCCTCTGCCAATAGCACACGTGTCAGATAGTTGTTCTCCTGGAAGATAATGGATTCTCATCTTCCTGTTGGCATTATAGATTCATCAGACTGTGCAAAACTGCCAATGTCCACTGATGGTCAAATGTCAATTTCTTTTAGTTGTAGTTGCCAATGTCGTGGTGTTAACATTGGCACAGGCATGAGTTGTCAGCTACAGAGGGCACTGTGTGTTCACACACTTGTGCTCTACCCCTGAATTAGTGTTCAATGTTAGTTAAGCCAGTTTATCAGCTGTCCTGTTTTACCAATTTTCCCAGCCTATGATCTCTGACATCTGTAATGAGGGTGCCTGACCAATATCCTGACATTTGGACATGGTAACACCTTGGTTTCACCCCCCCAGGGGGCCCACAGTTCTTTTGTGGGTACGTGTGTGGCGCGCACGGGGCCCCGAGCCGGAGCAGCCTTTCTTCTGCCCCAGGCTGCTTCACTTTCCCTCCCGGTTTATGCCTTCGCCCGGAGACGGGCATATTTCGTGAGATACGGTGGTTCTTGTTGTGGTTTTTCTTCCTTCGTTCCTTCCTTTCTTACCCATCGTTTTCTGTCTTTCTCTCCTTGAACTCTCCTAGCCTTCTTCTCCTCATTAGTCTCCGCCTCGGCGTTTGAGACACTTCTTTTCTTCCCTTCTTTCTCTTCCTTTCCTATCTTCTTCTTTCCTCCCTGTGCGTGTCTGAAGGCCGACCCACGCATTATCGTGCGTAGCAGGTGACGGGGTAACGCGTAATTCCCCGCCCCGGGTAGACAAGTAAGACACGTACGTACCCCCTGGTAAAGGCCAGGCCCAGGGAGGGGTGATTACCCGAGCTGGTACCTTCCGAACGTGCCGATTGGTCCCTCCGTCAGTTCTCGGGAGGTGTGACCTGAGGTGTGAACAATCACCTAAGGCGGGTAAGCCCTCGGAGAGGGCCCCCACTAGGAAGGAGCGCGCCATCGGAGACGCCGGTAATCACGGGGGACACTTCCGCGATGACTTCCTTATCTTCTTTCATGACGTTGACCCACAAACGTAAGTTAGACTCGCCTCAGCCTAAAAAGACTCTGCCTAATGTGCCTAAATTTCTGGTTGTCTCTCGCACCGACGGAAAGGATTTCAATTCTGTCAATCCTTTCGTTATACAGAAAGGTGTAGATGCAATTTCTGGCCCTGTTAAAACCTGTTCACGTCAGCGCAATGGCACATTGTTGCTGGAAGTGGAAAGTGCCTTCCAAGCCCAAAAACTGATACGTACTACGTTGTTGCACACTTTTCCAGTTAAGGTCGAAACGCACCGCACGCTCAACTCGTCACGGGGGGTAGTCTTCACGAGATCCCTTGACGGGTTGTCTGATGAAGACATCCAATCGTATATGTCCGATCAGGGTGTGACAGCCGTCCACAGGGTGATGAAAAAGGTCGATAACCATCTGACACCGACTCGTACTGTGTTTTTGACGTTCGACAGAGTTGACCTCCCGTCGAAGGTCAAAGCAGGGTATGAAGTCATCTCCGTCCGCCCTTATGTACCTAACCCAACGCGCTGTTTTCAGTGCCACAGGTACAACCATACCCGTGAACATTGCCCAAATGCAGCAAAGTGTGTGACTTGTGGTAGGGACGCCCATGAGGGGGATTGCCCACCTCCGTCCCCTCACTGCCTAAACTGCAACGGTGACCATGCGGCTTCCTCTCGCGACTGCCCTGTATACAAGGATGAGAAGGTAATCCAGCAAATTCGGGTTACGGAGAAGGTATCGACATCTGCCGCTCGTAAGTTGTTGGCGAGTCGGAAGCCCACTGTCCTCCCAGCGGGTACATACAGTAAGGTACTCACCTCACCTCGACCTACCAAGGATTCCAGTACCCAGACATGTGACTTCACTTTCGCTGACACAGTTGTGCGATCCGCCAGCCCGAAGATTGCCCGTTCCACGTCCCCGCTCCCTCTTGCTGCTTCTAGGGTACAGTCTTCGTCAAACTCTAGTAAACCGCGGGCACCTAAACAAGATGCCCGGACCTTGAAAAAGGAACCCGTCCGTGAGGATTTTCTGCGTTCTCAGGCTTCCCAACCGTCAACTGCCTCTTCCCGCCGTCACTCTTCCAGAAGAGCTGACAAGAAAAAGAGTTCCTCTCCTTCCCCGCCGAGGCGTGACCCATCTGTCACGCCGTCCAACAGTTGCCGGCCTCGGCCGTCTTCTGTTTCACCGGGACGCTCCGTTTGCCGGGCGCCCGGCCCTTTACCGGCGGTGGAAACTGCCCCTCCTGATCAACCCAGGGAGGTGGCAGGCGCGTCGGTAGAACCAATGGAACATGACCCTTTGCCCTCAGACAGCGATAGCAGTGCTCCCTCGAAATCCGGTCCTCAGCGGCCGTCGAGGTGACCCCGCTCGCTACTTGGTTTTTATCCTTATTTATTCTCTCATTTATATCATGGCGCTCCTTCAATGGAACATTCGTGGCATTCGTTCTAATCGGGAGGAGTTAAAACTACTCCTTCGATTGCACTGCCCGCTTCTAGTCTGCCTCCAGGAAACTAAGTTGCGTCCACGTGATCGTGCAGACTTTCCACACTACACCTCTGTGCGGTTCGACCTGCCACCCATGGAAGGTGTCCCAGCCCATGGAGGGGTTCTGATGCTCCTTCGAGACGACGTCTATTTCCATCCCATTTCCTTGCACACTCACCTACAGGCAGTTGCCGTCCGCATCACTTTATCCACATTTACCTTCTCCCTCTGTAATATATATTCGCCGTCGTCATCTGCCCTTACTAGGGCAGATGTGCTAAACCTTGTTGACCAGCTCCTTTCACCTTTCGTGTTGGTAGGCGACTTTAATGCCCACCACCCCCTATGGGGCTCTCCGGCACCTTGTCCGAGAGGCTCCCTTTTGGTGGACATTCTCCACCACCTCGATCTTGTCTGCCTCAACACCGGTGCACCGACCTTCCTTTCTGACACAACACACACTTATTCCCATATAGACCTCGCAATATGCACTCCTCAGCTTGCCGGTCGGTTTGAGTGGTATGCACTTTCTGACACGTACTCGAGTGACCATTTCCCTTGTATCATCCACTTCCTACATCATACCCCATCTCCACGTCCCACCAGTTGGAACATTTCTAAAGCCGACTGGGGGCTTTATTCTTCCATGGCTGTTTTTCACAATCAGAATTTTCCCAACTGTGACAGTCAGGTCGAATACCTCACAGAGGTTATTCTCACTGCTGCTGAACGTTCCATACCTCGTACATCCTCTTCTCCACGTCGTGTCCAGGTCCCTTGGTGGACTGCAGCCTGCCGCGACGCGCTTCGAGCCCGGCGCCGTGCTTTACGCACCTTCCGCCGCCACCCAACTTTGGAGAATTGCATCAATTACAAACGTATGAGAGCGCAGTGCCGTCGTATCATAAACGACAGCAAGAAAGCTTGCTGGACTGCTTTTACTAGTTCTTTTAACCGTTTTACTCCCTCCTCGGTTGTCTGGGGTGGCCTACGCCGTTTGTCCGGCATCAAGGTCCACTCCCCGATTCCTGGCCTGACCGTGGAGAACGCAGTCCTCGTGGACCCAGCTGATGTTTCAAACGCGTTGGGTCGTTTCTTTGCGGAGGTTTCGAGCTCTGCCCATTACCACCCTGCCTTTCTCCCTCGCAAACAGGTAGAGGAGGCACGGCCGCCTTCTTTCCGCTCTTTTAATCGTGAAAATTATAACGTCGCCTTCACCATGCAGGAGCTAGATCGTGCTCTCGTCCTGTCCCGGTCTTCTGCTCCCGGGCCCGATTCCGTTCATATTGAGATGCTGAAGAACCTCTCTCCTGCGGGCAAGTGCTTTCTTCTTAGTACCTACAACCGCATATGGACTGAAGGTCATGTTCCCACAAGTTGGCGTGAAGCCATTGTTGTCCCCATCCCCAAACCAGGGAAGGACAAACATCTTCCTTCCAGCTATCGTCCCATTTCTCTGACGAGCTGCGTCTGTAAGGTGATGGAACGCATGGTTAACGCTCGGTTGGTCTGGCTCCTCGAATCTCGCCGCCTCCTGACTAATATCCAATGCGGTTTTCGTCGACACCGCTCTGCTGCTGACCACCTCGTTACGTTGTCGACCTTCATTATGAACAACTTTCTAAAGAAGCGTCAAACAGTAGCAGTGTTCTTCGACTTGGAGAAGGCGTACGATACCTGTTGGAGAGCGGGCATTCTCCGCACATTGCACACATGGGGCTTTCGGGGCCGCCTTCCTCTTTTTATTCAAGCGTTTTTGGCGGATCGCAAGTTCCGGGTACGGGTGGGCTCTGTTTTGTCAGATACCTTTTGCCAGGAGAATGGGGTACCACAGGGCTCCGTCTTGAGTGTGGCGCTCTTTGCCATTGCAATCAATCCGATCATAGATTGCCTTTCAGCCGACGTCTCCGGATCTCTTTTTGTTGACGATTTCGCAATTTATTGTAGCGCCCAGCGGACGTGTCTCTTGGAGCGTTCTCTCCAACGCTGTCTTGACAGTCTATATTCCTGGAGCATCGCAAACGGCTTCCGATTCTCCACTGAGAAAACTGTGTGTATCAATTTCTGGAGATACAAGGAATTTCTTCCACCTTCTCTACGTCTCGGCCCTGTTGCTCTCCCTTTCGTGGAGACTACAAAATTCTTGGGACTCATGTTGGATCGGAAACTTTGCTGGTCCACACATGTGTCCTACCTGGCTGCCCGTTGTGCCCGATCCCTTAACGTTCTTCGTGTCCTCAGTGGCACGTCATGGGGAGCGGATCGTACCGTCCTGCTTCACCTTTACCAGGCCGTTGTTCAGTCGAAGCTCGACTATGGAAGCCTTGTATACTCTTCAGCACGGCCGTCGATTCTCCGCCGTCTCAACTCTATCCACCATCGTGGATTACGTCTGGCGACCGGTGCATTTTATACCAGCCCTGTTGAAAGTCTGTATGCCGAGGCTGCTGTATTACCCTTGACCAATCGACGTGACATACTCTTGTGTCGCTACGCATGCTGCCTACGGTCGATGCCCAACCATCCATCTTACAGATTATTTTTTGACGACTCACTCGATCGCCAATATCAGTTGTCTGCGATTGCCTTGCTTCCACCGGGAGTTCGGTTTCGCCGCCTGCTACAGCGGCTCGATTTTACCCTTCCTTCCACCCTTCGGTTGAGCGAAAGCCCATTGCCACCGTGGCATCAGGCCCAGGTTCACACACACCTCGAACTTAGTTCGCTCCCCAAGGAGAGCACTCCGGATTTGGTATTCCGCTCGAGGCTTGTCGAACTCCGTTCGCGGTTCGATAATGCCGTATTTATTTACACTGATGGTTCCAAGAGCACTGCCGGTGTCGGATCTGCCTTTGTCGTCGGGGACAACCGTTTCCAATACAAGCTCCCTGACCGGTGCTCAAACTTCACGGCTGAGCTTTTCGCCCTCCACCAGGCCGTTTTGTATACCTGCCGCCACCGCCACCCTTTCTATGCCATATGTTCTGACTCCCTTAGTGCCCTGCAGAGTCTTAAGGACCCCTTCTCGAACCATCCTCTCGTGTATCGGATCCAACGCTCCCTCCAGTTGCTGGCGGATGACAGCTGTCACGTTTCTTTCCTGTGGGTCCCTGGCCATGTGGGTGTGCCCGGGAATGAGGCCGCCGACACAGCAGCCAAGGCAGCAGCTCTTTTGCCTCGCATGGCTACCTTTTGCGTCCCATCGGACGATGTTCAACGGGCTCTTCGCCGGAGTATCGTGTCGCAATGGCACAGTGTGTGGCTTTCACTGTACAACAATAAATTGCGAACTGTCAAACCGATCCCGACCGCTTGGAGGACATCCTCACGCCCCTCTCGGCGGGAGGAGGTCATCCTGGCTCGGTTGCGGATCGGTCATTGCCGTTTCAGCCACCGTCACTTGCTATCCGCCGAACCTGCACCGCTATGCTCCTGCGGTGAACTGCTGACAGTGCGACATGTTTTACTGACTTGTGTTAATTTTAATCATCTCCGTGTAGCCCTTCACTTTCCGTCTACTCTGGAGGAAATTTTAGCTGATGACACACGAGCAGCTGCTCGAGTTTTGCGTTTTATCAACTTGGCCAACTTATCCAAGGACATTTAACTCTTTTAATTGTCTTTTATCTTTCGTTTTTAGCCTCTTGTTGATTTTCTGACAGTCTACAATTTTTTAGATCATAGCGAATCTATGTTCTTGGCTGGGCGCTAATGACCATAGAAGTTGTGCGCCCTAAAACCACAAAAAAAAAAAAAAAAAAAAAAAAAAAAAACCTTGGTTTCACCACTTGCTGAAAACACTTCAACATATGTCAAGCCCCCACCCACCCCCTCCAACTAGTTAAGCATTAAGCTGTTTCCACAATGCTCATTCTGAGCCCCTGGGCCATCATAATCTGCCATCGGTCAAATCTGGATAGATCACATGCCTTCCCCATTCTATATGGACAGCAAGCTCACTAATACTATATGCACCATGCTGCTTTTGCCTTGACAGGTTTGTATTCATAGTGGATCTCATAATGTTCTGCCTGGTCAGTATATACGTAGTTAAATCCATTTAAATTTCCAACTGTGAAAGCAGTAAGTAGCATGAAAGAGATGAATACATTTTGAAAAATGTAATATATTTTATTTATTTATTTCAATTTTAAGGTATAAATGTGCCCCACAAAACTATAGTTTGTTACTTTACACAATTTTTATCTCCTTCGTTTAACCTTAGTAATAGCAAAGGTCATGTGAATCTGATAGCTATAGTTCCAGAAAGAACCTCTTTCCTACAACATTGAATAGTGAATAATGCTGTGTGATGAACTACATATATTTATATTTAGTTAATTGGTAGTTCGGTGGCACCACAAGTTTGTCAATGTATCTACAAAAGAAAAGTGAGTAAAGGAAGTGCATCTGTCATCCATCACATGTGGTGCAACCACTCCAGGCATAATAATGTGATCAAGGACTACACTTTGATATATCATGTGTCCAGTGTAAATATTAAAATGGCTTCTGGAAGGCCAACTAAAATAAAGTAATTTTTGAAGTTAAAAATGATGGCTAAATTATGTGAATCACTTTTGGTTATGGTGAATCTGTGTACAAATATGTTGGTGGAAAGAAATTTTTAGCCAGATATGCATGCAGAATCAGTTATGAACAAAAAGTTCATTGAATTTAATTCTGATGCTAAAATGTTAGTTTTTAAGGGTCACTTGCTATGGAGCAAGTGGTGGCAAGTTTCTATATAGTAAAAGATTAAAATTTTGAAGAGGTGGAGGAGTTGTACAGTTTTGTATGTTTTTCATTACTTATAATTTAACACAATTATTTCTTCCAATTAAGGTGGTTAGGTTTTAACTGGTGTTTTTAAAATGTTCGATACCATTGTATTACTGGAATTTATGTAGAAGGGCAGTGAATGTTTTGTTTCTGTAATTTTATTTGCAATCCAAAGACATGGTTTGCAGTATGATGAAGCTGATTACATGCAACGTATGTGATAAGTGTTATTCCATAGTAAAAACACATACCACAGAATTATGAAGAAATAAAGGGGCAATATGCATGATAAGCTATTAGCACTATGACTGGATTAGCATATGTCTTTTTCTCAGTGGAATTTGCACTGTAGGACTTTGGACTGCCAAAGGTGGGTTTTAATCGGTTTGCCTATGGGGTTCATGTTAGGTTATTTGATTATACAGCTTACTCAGCTTTCAGTTAGTCAGCTACAGTCTGGCAGGTAGAGGGGATGACAATACAAATGTTTTTTTTGAAATAAGACTGTTTCCATCACAGCAAGAATCATATGAATACCCAAGATAGCAAGTTCTTCATTAAACTCTAGTTCCATAAATATGAATATTTTGGGCAGTGTTAAAGACTGGGCCAATAGTGGGGATTTTGTTTTATTTTCACCATTGGTGAGCCAATGCTCACATCACAGATCTGTCAATTTAATCAACATACTGAGACCTCTGTGCCTTAGAAGCACAAATCTTCTTGTTAGTTTGGCATTTTCTCTTTTCTGAAAGGCAACTCTTCCAGATTGTTTAGCACTTATTGGCAACAATTTTAAAGTGTCAATCACTTTTTTTGCATGCTCTCTCCTCAACTTATTTCATGTTCAATGAATAATGTATTGACCCATCTGATGGTGTTACCGAAGGGAAGTCCGTTTTAACTCTTGGTGGTTAACCTTCTTATAGGGAATTTTAAGGAGAAAGGAGTTGAATCAGTAGCTCTTAAATGAACAGCCTTTTGGAGTTAAGTGAACAATATTTGCATTGTGTGTCCTCATGGACAAGCCATGTTAATGAAGTTCCCCCATCACTTCAACTCCATTCATGAGAATAATCGGTTTATCATCAAATCAGAGGAAGATGGTGCTCCATTTCTGAATATTTTAAAAAGACAGAAATATATCTCTCTGGACCATTCAGTTTATTGTCCTTGTACACTTAAGTTACCATCATAAACTTCAGAGCAAAATATGGGTGTCATTAAAACTCTTGTACACAGAACTCACAGTGTCGGATGCAGATAATTCTAATGAGGTTGATCACTCTGACAGTATTTGGATATGACACTCTGCTTGAAATGATAACAGTGCATTTTCAATTATAACTAAGACCCAGAATGTAGATAAGGAGAAGGATATGCCAGCAAAGTCACTAGTGTTTCTTCTGTTCGTTGGAAACTTTTCATTTAAAATAGCAATAATTTTCAAGTAAAAGTGATTTTCTACCCACCATATAAGTTTAACAACCTGCTGGGATAAAAGGTGGGTGTTTACAAAATACTTTCTCGGTGATATGGCTTATATAGGACAAGGGATTGACTGCTGAAGCAGTTAAGTCCCTTAGATTTACAAATATTTAAACATTTATATAGGACAGACAACATGTACATGGAAGTATGCTGCATGGAACATATGTTTTGCACTCCTGTTTAACAGCCTAGCAAGTCTGCAGTTGTGGAAAATTGTATCTCCTGTGGCCAATCAATGGGGTATGACAAAACATTAATTATGGGCACAGAAACATCTTTCTGGAACTCCATTACAAAAGTATCTGTTGCAGTGACAGTGGCTTCCAGATGGACAGTACATGTAATCCTGTCATCTCCAAGATTTGCTCCAGATGACGTTAGAGGATTTAAATTGCCACAATGGGTGGCAGCAAAGTTCTGCACTCCTGCCAGTGAGTGTGCTGCTGCAGAACAGTGGTCTGTCTGTCACAGTAACTCTTGTGCATGCATAGAGTACTCTCTGCTCACTGTATATGGTGCTTCCACGAGTGTGCGAAAATGTTACAGGACAGAGAGATTGCTACACTGAACAATTTGAGGCAGAGTACCAGGAATCCTAGAAGCCAGCTTAAGCAGATATGGACTTAAACTTATCAACTATTTTGTCACAGCTTATTTACATATACTGAGATGTTTATTTACATGTACATTCTGTGTTTCTTGCAAGGAAATGAGGAGGAGGAGCCTGTTTACTAGGATTTCATGATAGAGATCTTGTTTACTTTCCTTTTCCATAAGTTGGCTGTGTTGCATTGACATTGTCCCATGACAGAACATACTTTGAATCAATGACAGATTCATCCATTACTCAGTGCTATTCAAAGAAGTATAGTAGAATATGATGTACTGGTAACCAATACATTATTTGCAAAACTCACTGAGCATGTACCATGTGTATAGGGTATTACATTTAAATGCTCTTGCTGCTGTAAAGCAGTACAGTGAAAAATTTCCTCACAGACATCCATCACAATGAGTGATTATTTCTCCAAAGTGTTGCAGGGGACCCCACTAAAAGTACTCATTGTCTTTCATGTGAAATGGCCACTACAAATACTAGTGTAGGGCAAGTATTCCACAAATAAGTTACACGAACATCACCTAAAACAAGTCCATGCAAAGCTTGTGACTAACATTGCCCCACAGGTCACATAGTGCCAGTGGAACACCAACAATGGAATGAGCAAGCAGATTTTCTCTAGATCATGCTGTTTCTTCCGCAAGGCATTACTGTTCCACATTGTCCCCTGATAAATAAAGTGTGAGCATACTACATAAATACCCTGCAAGTCACATTAAAGTGCATGCCAGAGGGTTCATCAAACCACTTTTATGATGTTTCTCTATAGTTACATTCTCTAATAGATCTAATATCAGACAAACTGTGAAACTGGGTTGGGGTATTTCTAGGTAAGAGGTTGCAGCATGTCATTCTCAATGGAGGCAAGTCTTCAGATGTTAACGTGATGTCAGGTGAGTTCTAGGAGAGTGTTGTAGGGATATTGCTTTTCACAATATATATATAAATGACCCTTTAAATAACGTTGGAAGCTCATTGAGGCTTTTTGTAGATGACTCAGTAACTTGTCGAAGTCACAACAGTGGGAAAGGGTAACGAAATTCAAGATGATCTGCAAATGTTCAAATGTTTGTAAAGCTTATGGGACTTAACTACGGGGTCATCAGTCCCTAAACTTACAAACTACTTACGAACTAGGACGGCACAAATATCCATGCCCGAGGGGGGATTCGACCCCCCGACAGTAGAGGCCGTGCAGACCGTGACTGAAGCGCCTCAGTCCCCTCGGCCACCGCGGCCGGCGATGATCTGCAGTCTGACAGTATTTGATGCAGGAAATGCCAATTGAACCTCAACAACAACAAGTGTAAAGTGTTGCATTTACATATAAAGGAAGATCCTTTATTATGTAATAGCAGGACAAACACTGGAAGCACTTACTTCCATAAAATATATGGGAGTGAACATTAGGGATGATTTGAAATGGTGTGATCATATGAAACCTATTGTGGGTACAGAAGATGCCAGACAGATATTTATTGGAATAATTCTCAGGAAGTGCAGTCTGTCAACATTGGAAGTAAGTTACAAAACTCTCAATTGGCTAGTGTTTGAGTATTGCTCCATACCTGTTTGAGTTAATAGATTACATAGAAAAGTTCCAATGTAGAGCAGGAAGCTTTGTTACAGGCTCATTTAGTAAGTGTGAAAGTGTCATGGAGATGATTAAAAAAACTCCAGTGGTAGATACTGCTAGAGAGATATTCTGTATCATAGTACGGGATTCTGTCAAAGTTCAGAGAATGTATGTTTCATGAAGAGTCAACCAATATATGCCTTCCTCATACATGTACCGTGTGAAGCAAGCACAAGGATAATACCAGAGACATTAGGGCCCACACAGTGGCATACAGGCAGTCATGTTTTACCACATACCACACAAGACTGGAATAAGAGGAAGTGACAAATGGTGTGCAACGTACCCCCTGCTGCAAACCATGAGATGGGTTTTGGAGTATGGCTGTAGATATAGATGCAGCTGTACTGATGAAGCCTCATTTGATCATAAGGGTATTTCAAACAGCAGGAATAGTCATCTGATCGATGAGGAAAATTCTCATGCTTTAGTTGAGATACACTATCAATTACATTTTGGTTTGAATATCTGGACTGGAATTTTTGGTGAAAGTCTCATTGGGCCTTATGCTCCACCTGTTTGTATGAGTGGCCAACTGTAATTCAGGTACATGCAGAGTGTTCTACCTGGGTTGTAGCAGAATGTGCCCTCTGTTCTTGAGAGGATATGAATACAACATGATGGTTCACAGCCTTACTTCACTATGGATGGCTGCAACCATCTCAATGCTGTATTTTCTGGTTGTTGTATTGGAAGAGGTCCTATTCTATGGCCTGTGAGGTCACTCAGAATCCCCTTATTCTCTTTGAAGATATCTAAAGTTATTTCTGTATTAGACCCCACGGGTATGGATGTGTAATTAGTTGCTAGAATTGTAGCTGCTTTTTGTGTGATTCAAAACACATCAGGGATATTTGTCTATGTGTGTCAGATCAATTTCATTGATATCATGCTGTCTGTGGTTGATGGCCATTAGTTTCAGCACATTTTGTAAAATATAGTGCAAAGGGTACATTCATTATGTCATTGATGCTATTTGCTGTCAGTTGTAACTAATGTAAATGAAGTACACAGTAATGAGATTCTATTCCTATTATCTCCTTACACTGGCTTCTCTGACACCAGGTTCCCTACCTCAAATTGTTCATTGGAGCATCCTCTGTGTCTTACTATCTGGCATGCTCTTATGGAAACACCCTGTATAGGCTGGAAATGAGAATGTCTTTGTCAGTCTTGATCATTCATCTGAAGATGACTGGCAGTAGTACAGTTGAAATATCGTGGAGTATAGTTAATGATGACTGACTGCAAGCCCAAAAACTATTAAAATATATCCTCTAGACAGATTTTGATACAGATGCCAGTGAAGTTTGTAATTTCCCTTAGGGTACCATGCAGAACTTCCTTCTTACATCTCATACCATCCACTTCAAAGAATATGAGATTTTGGAACTTATGTAACTTTCTTTCTAAAAATAAAAAAAATTCTGTGAGAAACACAATCAAAATGCCAAGACTTTAACACATCAGTGTTGTCATGTAGTGGGGGATGGGATCAGTTCTGTTCAAGTATAAGATGCTCATTCTTATTAGCATCCCAAAAATATCAGTACAGCCAAGGTGGATGGTCAAAACTTGTCTATATTTGCAACTGGAACACAGGTTGCACTGTAAGCAAAATTACATGAAAGCATTGTAGTGTGATCTCTAAAGCAATGAGAAATACAGGCACAAATTTTTACTGCTTACACTATTTCATGAAATGAAATAATTTTCATACTTATGAATGCTTTAATACTAGCATTTAAATCACCTAAAAAATTTCATTTTAGAACAAATTTCTTATCTAACACCATAGTTTGAGATAATTGTTCTGCAGTGGGGATGCCAGTTGGTACAAGGAATTAGTATAATGAACTCATTACAAATTACGGTACAACACACCAGAATTCCACTTGCGTGTGGACAGTGTTTAATGTGGTATGTGACTATAAACTGACATTCCTCACCACACTGTGAGCTGAAACACAGCGAAATATTTAAACATAAAAAGGTGTTACTTACACAAAAGGAATAGGGAAATCTTTCTCTACATCAACTGTATCAACCCAAAAGCAAATTTATATCTTGCCCTTTAACAGCCACATTACTAATCCATTGTACAGAGATTTGGATATTGAAGACAATATTTTTAGTTATTTGCCTTAGAGTACCAAAGAAAATGTAGATGTTGCCTGTAACTCAAAAAAGAAGCAACCTCATGAATAGCATTGTCAGTGGTAGATTTTCACATTTGCCACCAAGAGGCTATTTAAATTTTGCCACCTATACCAACCTCTACAGTTCCCTATTTCACAATCTTACTAATTATAATTGTTTGTCAATGAAATGTTAGCTTTGTTTTGTGCTATCTTCTCCTGATTATAGCACCTTTTTCTCTATATTTAGCATGACTTTGAATTAGGGGATCAAAGTTATAGACTCAACTGAAGACTGGGATACCGCCAGTCAGCTTTGAGCCATGACGTCATTGCAGCACGATAGTTTTGAGGTGCGTGAGTGTTTGTAAAAGGCATGAGTAATTATTTAGTGGCTTAGTTAAAGATGATAGTTTGTCTACAAACAGAAAAGATTATAGATTAATATTTTGTGTTTGAAATGTGATCTGTAGTTTTCCTCTGATGGTAAGGTATAGGTGAGGTTAGAGCTATTTTTTTGCATGTGAGCGCCAAAGGAGCAAATCTTTTGACAGAGACCTGTGGGTAATGGTACATTCTGTTATCTGTAATTTACAAAGATTACTACAGATTATTTTATTATCTTCAATACAGAAATATTTTGATATCCTGTATGTGGCTTTTCGGATAAGCTGATGATGTCATGTGTCAAAGCTGGCACGTGGTATTCCAGTCTTCAGTTATGTCAAGTTTCACTTCCTATTACTTTTGCAACACAACTATTTGGGTAAGATTGCACAGGTTTTTGTGTATATTTCTGAGCTAATAAGTCATATATAATCTACTACTAATAATGTGGGGGTAAGGTATACCTTAATACTTCTTACACAGGAATGTACATTCGGTAAACATTGGCAATACTTTACGACGTGATTGCACCTGTCTGCTTTGATCCATGACATCATCAAAATGGTGGCAATGACGTATTTACTCGTAGCCAATATGGCATTCCCAAAACACGCACATATAAACATGTGAAAATTAACGTAAAAATGACACTAATGGGACAAACACATGAATGTGGGGGTTTTGGTTGGGGACTTTGTTTGCAGCAAAATATAACAAAAAGCCAATCAAAAAAAAAAAAATATATATATATAATTTGAAAAACACGTGAAATTAAAAACGAAAATGACCTAAAAATCTATGTATGGAATCTAACAGTTCACTTGATCTGAAAATGCAATGAAGAAAGCTATACGAATCTACACTGTTGCCAAATAGCATAAGAATAATATTGAATACCTCAATTAACCTATACTATGTGTAAAAATAAGAAAACGATACCAGTCAAGGCCCTCTTAATTCCCATCAACATTAAACAGTATCAAATGATAAAATTGACCTATAATACACCTAAAATGAAGAAGGCAATACCAAATCAAAGACATTATTTTATGACACGATTCTGCCCATCTAATTTGACCAATGAAATCAACATGTTGGAAAACACCTATATGGGATAATATTGTAATACTTATGTATTGTAGGTAATAAATGATCTGTGTTTATCCTCATAAATTACAGATTGCAACAACAGAATTTACCATTTATCAGAGGTCTCAAGCCAAAAATTCTCACCTTTAGTGCTCACTTGCAGAAATAACAAAATTAAAACACTCTGTTAACCTATACCTTACCATCAGAGTGAAATACAGACCACTTATAAACACAGTCTTAATGTATAATCTGAACCTTACGCAAACCTGCCTGCTTTGACCAGTAAAAGCTACGTATTAGGAAGTAAAACAATAATTGTCCTGAAGATATAAAATCACTTGATCACTGTTTTGTACAGGTCATAAAATAAATAAAATGTGCTATACCTGCTCTATGGTTGACTGCTGTGTTGTATCGTTACCAACATTTGCAGTGCATGGGTAACAGACTCTACAGTTTAGCCCTCAGGCTGTGCTTCAGATCAGCCTGTGACCACAACCAAGATTTCAGGGCTCAATTTTGTTACCACAAACGTCACTTGGCTTTCACATTCACTGGCTTTGCCAGCTCACAACCAAACTGTTGCATCCCAACCTAACCTAAACCCCAAGTTGCACTACAGAGCAGTTTGTGACCACAACCAAGACTTAAGGATGAATCTGAATTTGTCAGCGGCTAGTGCTCACTAGGTTACGAACGGCAGAGCAGCCAATCAGAAATCATGTTGCACCGGCCGGTAAGAAAGAGCGTTACAATGGTACTATGTAAACAAATTGAGTAAATAATTAATGCTGTTCTTATGGTTGACAGGTTCTCAATGTACTCTTGTCCTGTTAGCAAAGTAGCAAACCTCTTATAACCGAATAATCTTAACCTTATGCAAAAATTGTCAACTACCACCAACATCAACAGGAACTACACAACAAAATGTGAACCATTTAAAATAATTATTACCAAAAACATGTCCCAGCGTATCATTCTGAAGTTGGCCACACACACACACACACACACACACACACACACACACACACACACACACACACACACACACACACACCAATTAAAAGAAAGAAAGGGAAGGAAATAAAAAAGAAACTGTGTACAAAAATTCCATGCATACAAACACAAATCAGAATAAGCCCCCCCTCCCCCCCCCGACCAAAAAAGAAAAAAAAAGAAAGAGGGAAAAAAAGGTACATTACCCATGCAACCCCCTACTCAAAGGGCAAAAAAGTGACCACCCAGGCCTAATAAATCCACCAAAACCAAATCTCAACTACATAACCCTCCCTATCTCCCACAGCCCCTCCCCTTCCTACCCAACCTACTCAACTCCAAACCTGCGGCCTATACATCTCCCACACAGCTCGCATAAAAGAACAAAATAAACAGAAATTACCCGGGACACTCTTCCGCCAGCAGTACTCGTAGATGAGACTGCAAAATGGAAGAGCGCCACTTACGCCTCCCTATAACAGTTTTTACAGCCCTCCATTCCCCCTCTATTGTATTCGTACATGCCCCTGTGGAATAATTTTTAAATTCAATCCGGTGGTTAACAACTAAATGATTATATCCCCTCTTCCCTAACTCCTTATATGACAAAAAAGAATCTGATGTTATTGTAGAACCCTCCTTAATGAACACTTCAATTAACCCCACCAAAACCCCCTTGCCCTATTTTTGACAACCCTAAAAACCATGTCTGAAACCGCACACCCTGGCACAACAGTTCCCCCACACCCATAAACCAACATGCGGCCCACCCCTCCCATATTTGTTTTCTCCAAAACAAGACTTTGGACAACTACATTGGCTCCTTGCACTTTGAGCATCTCACTTGCTCCGCTATTAGTCCTACCTTCTGTAAAAAATGAATTACATCCAGCGGCTCCTCGTCCATTGCTGAATACAACGAATGGGAAGTGAATTTTTTTGGCACATCCATACCTAACAAACAAATTAATATTTGAAAAATATACAATATTCAATCCTTAACACAACCACTCCACCACTAAAACAATAAATCACAGAACTGACAAAATAATGGTATCACACTCACTTCTCAATAGCTCAATTCAAACCACACATATAACAAGAGAAAGAAGAATGGCCGTATGACAAAATAGTGATTCTATGTAACGTCCACCACAAGAGAGCACCACTCGTTACCTATAAATACCTATAAATACCTATACCTATAAATAAACATGTCTCAAAACTATCGCACATGTGATAACGTCATACAACACTACACGCCAACATCACAAGTCAAAGCCGATGGGTGGAATAGTGTGCTATAAATGACCCAATTTCTTTTATTACACTCACTTACAGTTTAAAAAATGTTGGACCCAAATTTGCCGCCCCCAAAATCTGCCACCCTAGGCACCAGCCTACTCAGCCTATTGGTAAAACCACCACTGAGCATCGTAACAGGCAATGGCATCATCGAGTTTTTCTAGCAGCTTGTTTCTAATTCTATTGTTACTTAATTCACCTATTATCCACATAAGTAAATATCTGAACTTTTGTAACTTTAATTAGTTTCTTTGTCAAAACAATAAAAATGTGCAAAACAAAATCAGAATACTAAGAAAGTTACATTGTTGTGTAGTGGTGTGGATAATTTACCCTTTTTGGTAGAGTGGAAGGGGGGAGGGAGTGTCTGTTCGTTTGAAGTACAAGATGCCCATACTTATTAGCATCCCAAAAATATTATTACTGTTGGGATAATATGCCAAACTCTTTCTGCATTTGCAATCTGAACACACTGCTCTGTAACTCAACTAAGAAATCTGCTCTCATCTTTGATGTATGTTAGGTATTGGCATAAATTGTTTATTTATACACCATTTCATGAAATTAGAATAATTGAAGATGGATAACATCTCACCATAAAGATACTCGCTGAGCCACTACGAGACATGTAAAAACACAGTCACATTCACACAACTTAAAATTTGGCAGTGGCCTTCATCTGAAAAATAAACACACACATTCACACAATCACACACTCAGAAATAATTTTCACACACAACCATCATATCTGACCACTCCAGTGCTACAAGCATCTTGTAGTGAGTGAGGAGAGCAGCAGAAGGGAGTAGAGGGGGAAATATGCTGGACTAGGGTTCCAATGGAAAGTTCAGTGTTGCATGACGGATTGTAAAGGCTGCGACATGCAGGAATGTGGAATGCAGCATTGAATGCAGTGCAGGAAAGGGCTGGGCAAGGATAAAATGGAGGTGTAGAAGTGTGTATGGGGAGGGACGTGGCATTTGAAATGATAAAAATAAGGAAAAAATTGAGTATTTGTGTGTGGGGATATGGCATAAGAAATATCTTTATGGACTAGGTCTGGGGTGCAGTTTGTTTGTGAAGACCTTAGTGAGACTTTCAACATATTGAGAAATGGAGTTGTCACTGCAGATTCGTCGTCCCAGATGGCTAGTCTGTAAGGGATTTTTGATTTGGAAGTGATAGCCAGTGTAAAAGTATAGTTACTGTTGATGGTTGGTTGATTAAATGTGGATGGAAGTGTAGATGCAGCCATTAGTGAGATGGGGGTTAACATCCAGGAATGTGGCATGGTGGGTAAACACATTGTGGATGGTGACTGAGCCAAGCTTTCTCAGCAGTAGATAATCAGGAGCATGGTGCCTGAGTCTGACTTGTGCAATGATAAAAAAAATTTTAGTTGCCATTTCACAATCTGTCCTATGTTGCTAATCATGCAAAATGAAGAAGGAAAGTTCTGTGCATTGTGCTGCCATATAGAGAGTTCTAACTATTGGTATACAACAAAAGTACTTTGTATTTCCTTATCTCTGTTGTGCCCAACACTGCTTTCATTGGCTATCTGTGTTACTGTTTGCTGAGTTCTTGTGCTCTGCATATAGACGATTCTGGCTCAGAAGGAGAAGCTGATTATCTGTAAGAATCATATGTACCAGATTTTTGGAAATAAAAACATGATTTACTAAAAACATTTGTGTAGGCCTATCTGATAAGTGACATTTCATTGTTTTAAGTGATACAGCAAACTCAATTATTACATTCATAATAAGGAAGCAGTGATTTTCAAAAAGCTTGTTAGAGAAAGTAGTCTGACTGCCACATTCATGGTGACTTACACCAGTCTCGAGTATGTTGAGGAGGACCAGGTGAAGTGGATGGGAGAGTAGTTGAGGTTTTGAAGGAGGGAGGGTAATTTGTCCTGGCCTTAAGTCCAATCATGAAAATATTGTCAGAAAACAAACCAGACCAGAGATTTGGAGTTGTAGAATGCTAGGAAGGTTTCCTCCAGATTCTCATAAACAGGTTGGCAGAGGAGGGTGCCATGACCCTTGTCCATGGCTATGCCAGGGATTTGATTGTAAACTTTCCCCTCACAGTAAAAGTAGTAGTTATAATAAAGGTGGTGAGGGTTACAAGGAATGAGGCATTGAGCTTGAATTCGGGGGGATGTTGGGAGAGGTAGTGTTAAAGAGTGGCAAGGCCATGGGCATGTGGGATGTTAGTGTATAGGGATGTGTCATTCAGCATGAGACGTAATTATCCAGGACGTAAATAAGTGGGATATGGAGAGTCAGTGAAGGAAGTGATTGGTATCCTTGACATAGGAGGATAGATTTGGGACAATTGCTTGAAGGTGTTGTTCAATGAGGGCCGAAATTCTTTTGATAGGAGCACAGTAACCATCCATAATTAAGTGTCCAGGATTATTTGGTTTGTGGATTTTGGGGAGCATATGGAAGGTGGATGAGTGGGGTGTTGTTGAAGTTAGGAGGGAGATTGATTCAGGAGACAGCTTCTAGGAGGGGTTGTATGATTTCAGCAAGGATTGGAGATATTTTTGGTCTTTTGGGATGGGGTCATTCAGCCACAGCTTGTAGGTGGAAGAATCACAGAGTTCTGTTCTGTAAGGTAGTCCCTATGACTCATAACAGTGGTGGAACCTTTGTCTGCAGGGAAGTGATTGTTGGTACTAGTTTTGAGGTTGTGGATAGCTCTCCTTTCTTCTTCGAAAGGTTTGAGTTCATAGGGACTTGGGGAAAGATGCATGGCCAAATTGGGTGTAAGATATTCTTGGCGGGTACCTGGGGGGGGGGGGGGGGGGGGGGGCACATATTAAGTGGGAGTGCAGGGGGATCTCAGTTGGACAGTAATTTGAATTGGAAAATTGGAAAAGGAAGAGTTCATTGTTGGGATTATGTTGGCTTTGGTAAGAGGGATTCATGGCAAGACAGTGCTTCCATCATAGGGATAGGGAGAAGGAAAGTAGGTTTTCATCAAGTCCAACATGGATGAATTGGGGTGTAGGGTGAATGTGAGACTTTTTGATAGAACGAAAACTTCCTACTTCATTCCCATCACAGGCTTATCCTACCGGTACAATTCACAATCCGATTCCACCCATCTGCATTTAGGCATGATGTCATCAATATGGCAGCAATGACATATGTATTTGTAACTAATATGGCGACCAAAACAATCACAAAAACACTTACAAATGTATGTATATAATGTGAAAGTTAACATAAAACCAATAAAATGACATGGCACAATTAAGGAAATGTGGGGGTTTTGGCTGGTGACATTCTAAGCGAAAAAACAACAAAAATACGACACACACAAAAAAATATAATTTAAACACACAAAATAAAAATTAAAAGTGACCAAAAACTATACATAGAATCTAATAGTTCAATTGACCTATATGACACCTCAAACACCTCAAATGAAGACAGCAATACCAAATCAACCTCCTCCCCTCCCCCCCCCCCCAGGCAACACTCTTAAGTCATTTCAAATGTTCCATTCTAACATAATCTTCTTCACCACAACCACTTTTGTATTTTCACATGCCTTGGATTCGTCAACTCACAATCAGACTGTTGCCTCCCAACTTAACCTACAAAAAGTCAACAAAAACCCTCATGAATACTGTGTCCAAGCATACAAAACAAAAACAAAAAATAACCACACACACATACACATATAAACCACTCCCCCCCCCCCCACCCCCCGCCGCCTCCCACCCTCCCTCAGCACGACTTTTGCTAGCTTTAATGGTTACCGACATCTTGTACACCGAACATAGTCAGCTATAAAACCAAGCAACTGAAGAAATTTTATTGTGGTCAAAATAGTGTCTCCCCAGTGTGTCATGTAGTGAGAAATAATTAATGTTAAAAATTGTATCCTTCCTATCAAAAACAGAACAATAAAACAAATGAAATTATAAAAAGGCAAACTAAACTGGAAACACCACTACTACTAAAACATGTAGTAATGAACACATGAGAGGAAACAACTTTAAAAGAAGTAACCACATCACATGAATATTAAGAATGTCACACACCATACGGAAATTACAACCAAAACTGACTGCAAACCATTTAACTTCCACAACATGCCGACACACACCACATGTCCACAGAGGCAACTCAAAATTATTATGCAATAATGATGTCATAACACAAGAAGCCAACATCACATGTCAATGCAGATGAGTGGAATGTCATCCTACAAGTGACCTATCCTATCCAGTCAGAAGCCAGACCACATAGGATAGCAGCCATGTAGTTTACCAACAATCTTGCAATGACTGTGCATTTTCTTATATTGGCATGACAACCTACCAGCTGTCAATTAGGATGAATGGCCACCACTAAACTGTGGTCAAAAACAAGGTAGACCATTCTGTGGCACAACATACGACAGAGCATATGGTTGTTTCCCAACTCCGACCATCTGGATATTGCCACCCACCCTCTCCGGGGGACACCACTTTGACGAAGCACTGTCCGTGTGGGTGGAGAGGCTTGCGTATCCGCGTGAAGCAGAGGGCTATACCGAAGGAAGAGAACCTACTGCCAGAAAGGCCTCAGCTGATGGAACAGACCAAGAGTGTCCCACAACGTCCCGTCTTCCTTATCCTCTCCCAGTCCTTTCCCAATTCCTTTCCCAACCCAAGGTGTGATGCGATCCGTGCCGAGGGGTGCGTGGCACATGGGTGGATGTGTCTCGAACGGAGCCTCAGGGATACCGGGCGACCTCCCAGAGTAAGTAGCCTTGCACCGTGCAGGGTTATCGTGGTGTGGACCATATAAATCCCCAAATCTAGTGGGACTAAGATGAACACGGAGAAAAAAATTATTTTAAAAGAATCCGAGGGGCAATCTGAGACTTCAGATACTCAGACATTGGGATCAGGACCGATGGAGTGCACTCCTACTTCTCAGTCAGGGTCTAGACCTGAGCAAGAAGTGGGAACCGTAACAAAGAAGTTGGACCAGATTAGGATTAAGGCCTTGTCTGGGGCTCAGAGGAGGAAACTTCTCAAGGAACAGAATCAAAAGGAAGGAAAAGAATGGCTTCCTAAACATAAGTGGAGGGAATCAAAAGGGCTTGAACCCAAGACCCCCAAAAAGAAACTGCCTCAGGTCGAAGGGGATACACAGACCCCCTCGACGTCAAAGACAGGTGGCAAGATGGTTAGGGAGGAATCTAAGACTCCCTCCTCTCTGGACAGAGCGTGATCCTAAAAGGCTGAGGCAGGAAATAGACCTATAGTACTGCAGTCTCAGTCTTTAGAATGGCAGTTGTCCAAGAAGGATACCCACTGGTGAGCATCACCTCGAAACAGGAGGAGCTCGTGCAGATGGCACTCTTTGAAGAGATTGGGGGGACGCTGGTCCAGGATCCAAATTCAGGAGGGTCTATCACGATCGCAGTGCCCTCATTTTTGTCTGCGAGGGGGAGCACTCAGCAGAATGGCTTAATGAAAAGGTGCCCATGATATTCCCGTGGGAGGATGCGAAGCTGCTGGTCAAGACAGCAACCAAACTCCTGAAGACCGCAAAGTTATCAATATGGGTACCAAAGATCCTTAAGGATGTCCCTCCAAAGACTCTGTTTGAGAAAATAAGGGTCCAGAACCCAAAAGTCTCGACAGAGGATTGGAGGGTAATTAACCAAAAGGTCGTTCCGGAAGGACGAATCCTGGTGGTGGAGGTCGGAGAGAAGTCCCTGAAGGCAATGCCAGAGCAAGGCCTGAAACTGTTTTTAGGGTTCTCGCAGGTCGCCGTCAGGGTAATCAAAGATCTTAAAGGCAATAATGGCAGCAAGATGGGGACTGGAAGTGCTGCAGATAAACCTGCAGCACAGTAAAGGGGCCACTGCTGCCCTGAGCCGTCGCCTGGGGAGACAGGAGGTGGACATGGCCCTGATACAAGAACCCTATTTATACAAAGGGGGTGTATCGGGCCTCGGTGGTACTGGAGGTAAGATGATTTATGCCAGAAATCTAAAAAACTCCATAACATGCATTTATGTTAGAAATGGAATACCTTTCATACCAATGATGGATTTTTGTTCCAGGGACCTGGTGACCATCAGGATGCAGCAATGTGAGGAAGGTATCATGAGGGAAATTGTTTTGGCCTCAGCATACCTTCCTTACGAAGACAGCTCTCCTCCTCCTTTGGAAGTGAGGAGACTGACGGAAGCCTGCCATCGGCAAGGTGACGAACTGGTGATGGGATGTGATGCCAATGCCCACAATCTATCGTGGGCCAGCAAGGACACCAACAGTAGAGGTGAGCACCTTCTTGAATTTCTCCTATCTAACAACTTGGAGATCCTGAATAGGGGTGATGAATCAACATTCAGGAATAGTAGAAGGGAAGAAGTAATTGACATAACTTTTGGTTCCATGATGATGGGCAGTTACGTCAAACAGTGGCATGTGGTCCTGGAGCCATACCGGTACTCATCAGATCACATGTATATTAAATTCAAGGTCGAAATAGGAACCAGACAGACCATGGCCTATAGGAACCCCAGGAAAATGGACTGGGAGACATACAACAAAGACCTTGACTTCAGCCTATCGGAAATTAAAACTTCGATTAGGAATCCAGCAGAGTTTGAGGAAGTAGCAGAGGCTGTAACCTCTGCTATAGTGACCTCATACCAGGACAACTGCTCAATCACCAAGAAGTGCACAAATAGGAGTGTGCCTTGGTGGAATAATAACCTGGAAATGCAAAGGAAACAGGTACAAAGACTGTTTAACTTTGCAAGGCGCAAGCGACAATGGGCAAAGTATCGTGAGGCCCTTGTCAATTACAACCTTGCCATCAGACGGGCAAAGGAGGCATCCTGGAAGGTATTCTGTGAGGAAGTGGAGGGCACGGCTGCTCAAGCGAGACTTCATAAAATCCTCACTAGGGTACCAACTAATCCAGGAGGAACATTGAGGAAGGAGGATGGGGAGTATACAAAGACAGCACATGAAACGCTGGAATTGCTCCTCAAGACTCACTTTCCTCAATATAATCTGGGGGATAACTCAGACCAGAATGCGATTCCTGAGAGACAACGGTTCTCAGGTATTCGCAAAGAGGGCTGGGATTTGGTCAAGGAGTGTGTCAATTTCAGTAAGGTCCGATGGGCGGTGGGAACATTTCAACCGTTCAAGTCACCTGGCCCCGATGGAATCTTCCCAGCTCTCCTGCAACAAGCGGGAGAAAATCTTATTAGATTCCCATGAAGGTTATTCAGGGTTAGCCTAGCAGCAGGAATCATTCCCAATGCCTGGAGGGCAGTGAAGGTTGTCTTAATTCCTAAACCAGGGAGAATTGATCGTACCAAGGCCAAGGATATGAGACCAATCAGCCTGTCCTCCTTCATTCTTAAGACATTGGAAAATCTGGTTAATGTGCATGTTGGAGAAAGGAGGTTAAGTAGGGCTCCTCTACATTCAAACCAACATGCATATCAGCCAGGTAAATCATGTGAGATAGCTGTCCACCAACTCGTTGGGAAAGTTGAGAAAGCACTACACTTTCAGGAAATAGCCCTCTGTATCTTCCTGGACATCGAGGGGGCTTTTAGCAACACGACCTTCGATTCCATGGTTAGGGCAGCAGAGGTGCATGACCTAGGGACCACTATATGTAGGTGGACTAGGGCCATGCTCAGTGGAAGAAAGGTAGAAGCTACCATGATGAATGAAAAAATGGTAATCAACACCACTAGAGGTTGCCCGCAAGGAGGAGTTCTTTCCCCTTTATTGTGGAATCTAGTGGTGAATGATCTCATTGGAGAATTAAACTCTAGGCAGTACTTTTGCCAAGGATACGCAGATGATCTTGTCATAGTAATATTTGGCAAATTTGCTGACACAGTAAAGAATATGGCAGAAGGTGCTTTGGACATTGTGCAAGAATAGTGCAGAAAACAGGATCTGGGGGTTAGTCCTAAGAAGAATGTTGTTGTACCATTCACAAGGAAACATATCCAACACTCAAGTTGGCATCTAAAGCTTTTCAATGAAGCGCTACCTGTTAAGGGGACAGTGAAATATCTAGGGGTTACCCTAGATGAGAAACTGACATGGCCCCCTCACATTAGGAATATTTGCTCCAAGGCAAAAGGTACTTTAGTAAGTACCAGGAGAGCTTGTGGCAAAAATTGGGGCCTGAGCCCCAAGGGTATGCACTGGATATACACCACAGTGATTAGACCCAGGATCACCTATGGGGCGGTCGTGTGGTGGAAGAAGGTAGAACAGCAGGTTGCTGCTAAGGAGCTTGGTAAGGTGCAGAGACTAGCCTGCTTAGACATAACAGGCGGAATTAGCAGCACACCAACTGCTGGGATGGAAACCATGCTGGATATGCACCCATTACACCTTTGGGTCAAGATGGAGGCAGCGGCTGGTGCAT
This sequence comes from Locusta migratoria, assembly GCA_026315105.1. NCBI lineage: Eukaryota > Metazoa > Arthropoda > Insecta > Orthoptera > Acrididae > Locusta > Locusta migratoria. The sequence continues at coordinate 399,909,566 of CM048755.1, read as the reverse complement.
ACAGACTCAAATCTGGCAACAACTGGAACTCTTTGGGATATCCAGAATCACACACTAAAATAGTGAGTGAGGTAAATATAGGAACGGTTGGGGAAATGCCAGCTGACTATATTATAACCCCATACTGCTTCAACAAGCCTTTCAATATAACAATTGGAAGTAGGGAGCAATGGGAGAAAATAGTTCGACACCGTACGGGGGATATTGTCTGGTTCACTGACGGGTCAAAATCCGACCAAGGTGTTGGGGCTGGGGCATACGGGGTGCAGCCAAGACTGTAGGGCGTCATCTCTATAGGAAAACTGGCCTCAGTATTCCAGGCCGAAATCACTGCCATCAGGGCGTGTGTGGAGGAGAATTTGCGTAGGTGCTACAAAGATTGTAGCATCTATATCTATTCAGACAGCCAGGCAGCCCTGAGATCACTGCAGCTCCTGCAACAAGGTCTAAAATTGTTGCAGAATATCACAGGGTTCTGGTGGAGCCAGGGGAAAGCAATAGAGTAAACCTATTGTGGGTCCCTGGCCACTCGCGGATCAGTGGCAACGAACATGCCGACAGATTAGCCAGGATGGGGGCAGAGACTCCATTTATTGGACAGGAACCTGTCCTGACAATCACCAAGGCAATGATCAAATTGGAGCTACGTAACTGGCTCAGAAGACAGCATGTAGAATATTGGACCAAAGTCCATCAACAAAAACATGGCAAGGTAATGATGCCAAAGCCATGTTTTAAAAGAAGCTCTGCAATCCTGGGCCTGAACAGGAGAGAGATTAGACTCATGGTTGGATTGCTGACAGGCCATGGGAATTTCAAAAAACACCTACATACAATGGGAATAACAGAAGAGGACCCTAAATGTAGGATCTGTGATGACAGTGATGAAACTGCATCACATCTAATCTTCGAATGCATTGCATTGGAGAATAAAAGGCACAGAACATTTGGGACAACTAGACCCGAAGAAATTGTGTCTAATAAAGAACTGGTAGAGGGACTCCTTGCTCTGCTCAAGGGCATTGGTTGGCTTTACTAGATAAACAGGGAGCAATACCGCACAATAAACTTAGTTTCGGTGCGGGCAGTGGCGGGTTAGACCAAGACTGTTTTGGCTTCCTTGGAAAAATCAAATCAAATCAAAATCAAATTGCCACCCACCACCAGATTTTCTGAACTACACAGAAAGGACTTATCCTGATAGTACTTTCTCTGACCCCAAAATTATCTAGGCCTCAACCTACAATAATCACCTTTTGCTCAGCACCCAACAGTTACTACCCCCATTTGTCCTACACCTCTTCCATTTCATGCATGTTCCTCTTTTTCCCCTCCCGTTCCCAATCTCCCCACTCTATTCCTAAGCTACATCTCATACCACCAATTTAGTACATACATGCACCATAAGGCTATGCTGTATCTATCTCCACCTTTGCCATGCAACCTTCCTGTGCCTTTTCCCCTCTCCTCCTACCCCCTTAATGTAGAATGTGGATCTCGATTCATAATGTGGCAGCTGGATGTGATGATTGTGTGACTGTGAAGTGCACATGTTTCAAAGACCTCTTTTCTGAAGAAGGCTAATGTCTGATATCTTAAGTGTTGAATTTGTTAGTCTTCGTGAGCCTGTCGCAGCTCATTGTACATCTTTGTGGTGAGTTGTAAGCTATCCTAATTATATTGTTGAATTTCATTAAATGAAATATCTTGATCTTTGTGCATGCTTAATTACAAACTTTTAAAAGGCATGAAATATAATTTCATTTAACAAAAACCAACTTATGTTTCTCCATAGCTGGAGATAGGTCTTCTGTGGTGAGGATGACATGTCAGTTGGCAAGAGGTTTTAAAGTGTATTGAACTCATTAAAAATAAAATTCAACACACTTAAATTCTGCTTGTGTATTTTCATTGTTCAGTTTAGTATGTACTATCAACTCTCTCTCCCGACCACTATTTGAGCTGAAACACAGCAAAATATGTAAACATAATCATGTTACATACATTAAAGACATAGGGAAACCTTTCATTATATCAACTTCATCTATCCATTTAGATATCCTTGATTCTGTTAACAATCACATTACTAAACCTTGAGGCACATATTTTGATTAAAAAGTGAATCTTTCTTGAGCAAGTAGTAAGTTCTACTACTCTAGAAATTTTGAGAAAATTGGAATGGTAGTTTTGTGTGTCATTTATGTAGCAAATGTATATGTACAGAGATGTTTAAGTGGTGCTTGTATGGTGGCTCGCAGCATTTGGTTTGAGGGCCAGATACTCTCTGTAATTTAAAAGAACTGGGCAAATAACTCAATGATCACCATGTAACTAGCACAATACCATAAATAAATGAAATTGGTTAGCATTCAAGCTTTCAGACATGTCTGAAAGAACAGACAGCATATTGATGATAATTTGTATATATTGTTGCGTTGTAATTGAAGCAGGTTTGACTTCAAAGCCAGGGTTGTCAACTGAACACAGCACTTATACTGAAAGCAGTTTTATTGTGAACTGAACATACACACAGCACTGACTGCCTCTTGGGCAGAGTGCTCTGCTATTTATACACAGACAGAATGTACCAGAAATTAGAAGAATAGTTATCTTAAGAAACATGTAGAAATTACAAGTGAACATAAGAAACATGTAGGACATACTGAAAATGATAATTACTAAGAAATAAATTTTTGTTGGTGGACGGGATTGAACTGACAACCTTCAGCACCACATTCAGTGATGCTATCCATTGTGCCACACCGGCAGATGGTTAACTTCTGGTCTTTCGGCATTGCTTCCTCTCCTGAAAGAACCTGCTGTCAGGTTCCCTTTGGAGCTAGCTGTGATGTCCTGGATCTTGATATTGTCATGGGTCCTCAGTATGGCATTTCTGGAGAATCCTTCCCTTCTGCATAATTACTGATGAGAGACATTCCTGTCATGGCTGCATCAGTATCATTATCATCCTTAGAGTCCTTGAGCAAGTAGCCATTTTCGCCTATCTGCTCTTCAGGATCATAGTAAGGCTTCATGCGAAGGACGTGAGCAATGTCTCTTTGTTTTTGTCATTTCAATGACATCTCATAATCCTCGACTTCATATGTGATGTCTGACAAGTGGTGTATGACACTATATGGACCAAAGTATTGCTTCAATAACTTTTCTGATAATCCAACTTTCCGTACAGTGGTAAAAATCCATACCAGATCTCCTGGTATGTACACAACAGGTCGGTGCTTGTCGTTATACCACTAACAGTCCTTCTCCTGTGTGTGCAGTGTCCGTATACGAGCCAGGTGTCTTGCTTCTTCGACCCTGGTGATGAGCTATTTCACATAGTCATCCTGAGTGTCGTCCGGCTGGAACAGGAACAACGTATCCATTGTCGTCTCAGCTTCACGGCCATGTAGCAGGAAAACGGTGTGAAGCCTGTGGTGTCTTGTCTTGCAGTATTATAAGCAAAAGTCAAGACTGGCAGTATTTTATCCCAATCCTTCTGCTCAACATCGACATACATTGACAGCATATCTGCTAACGCCTTGATAAATCGTTCTGTAAGACATTTGTCTGAGGATTGTATGCAGTTGTCTGGAATACTTTTCCACAATCAGATAACATCACACATAGTGTTCCATGCTACAAACTAATGTCTTCTACAATGAATTTGGCGATCTCTGGAGCTTCTGCAGCCATCACAGGATTGGTGACAGTGTATTATGTGAGGTAGTCAGTGCAGACTATTATATATTGGTTACCAGTTGTCGACTTCGGGAACCTCCCTAAAAGATAGATCCCAACTCGGTGGAATGGAGCTGCTGCAGGTGGAATCGGCATGAGATACCCTGTAATTGCAGCACATGCTTCCATTGCTGGCACTCTTTACAGTGACTCACATAGTGCCTGACAGATTGGTAGAGACATTTCCAGTAATACCTGCATCTGATTATGTCGAAGAGTCTTCACGAATCCCAGATGACCAGATATTGGAGCATCATGGAAATACTTGAGAATAGTTGGCTGGAGACGATCTGGAACATCGCACTCTTGGTTTCTTAGTGCCCATCTTGCTAGTTAACCTGGTGGATCCTTCAAGCTAGTCAGCCAACACAAAGAATGGTGGTCTGTCACGACGGTGAATGGTTTGCCGAATAAATATGGACAGAACATGTTTTTAGCCCATATAACTGAAAGACATTCTTTCTCTGTTGCAGAGTAGTTTACCTTGAACTTTGAGAGTATTCTTGATGCATAGGCTATCACCTTTTCAGCACCTTCCTGAACTTGTACAAGTACTGCACCTATACCATAACCACTGGGTCTGTGAAGTTTAGTTTCGGCATTTTCGTCGTACAAGGCTAGAACTGGTGCAGAAGTTAGCCTCCTTAAGTGCCCGGAAAACGCTTTCTTTCATCTCATCCTAGTAAAACTTGGCGTCTCCCTGCAGAAGTTCTTGCAATGAACATGTGTTGTTATAAAATTCTTTTAGGAAGTGTCACAAGTATGAGCACAGCCCGAGTAAACTTCTCACATCCCGAATGTGCTGAGGAGTTGGAAATTCTGTGACTGCCCTTACTTCATCTGGATCAGGACGGACACCATCTCCGTTGACTAGGTGCCCCAGGATTTTTATCTCTTTGGTGACAAAGAGGCACTTCTTTGGATTGAGGCAGAGTCCTGCAGTCTGATCACACTTCAATACAGTAGACAGGCGATTCAGGTGTTCTTCAAATGTTTTCGAGAAAATGACAATGTCATATAAACAGCAAAGACACGTTGTCCACATAAGGTGTCGAAGCAAGTTGTCTATTATGCCTCTGAATGTGGCCAGAGCATAACATAATCCAAATGGCATTACTTTGAATTCATAGAGGCTGTTAGGTGCAATAAAACCCATCTTTTCCCTGTCAGCTTCATCAGCCTCGATTTTCCAGTAACCTGTTTGCATGTCCATAGTTGAGAAGTATGTAGCTCCTTTCAAGCAGTCTAAGGTGTTGTCAATATGCAGCAATGGGTAGACATCTTTCTTTCTGATTTCGTCCAACCGCCGATTGTCAAAACATAATCACCACATGCCATCCTTCTTCCTTACGAGGACCACCTGAGATGACCAATAACTCTCCGATGGTTGAATAATGGCATTGTGCAACATCTTCTCCAATTCCTCCCAAATTATCCATCTTTCAGCTTCCGACACACTATACGAACGCTGGCTAATTGGTGGATGACTCCCAGTATTGATACGGTGCCTTATCGTGGGCCATTTCGTCTGACTGTTCTCCTGCTGGTGTGTGAATGCACCCGGAAATTGGCGTAGTATAGCTAACAGTCACTGGCATTGTTTATTGGTCAGTCTGGGCCCTATTGGCAGTTCCCTGGTTGTTTCCTCCATTGTGTTTTCTGTACTAACACCAGAGCATGGGTCTTCATTGATGACGTTGAGCTCACCATCCTTGATTGGTACAGCTGTCCCAATAAACATTCCTTTGGGGATAAGTTGTGACTGCTCGTGACAATTAGTGATCCAAATCTATCCTCGACCATTGGTAATGCTAATGATAGCCACTGGTATTTTGTGAGCCTAATAAATTTTTTACTATCAACAAGACTTCACAGTTTAACCGGTCATGTGTATTCGTAACTGGAACTCTCCTCATTGTCAACGGTGGGAGTGTCACATTGTCAACAGTAAATAACTTCTCAGAAAATTCTGTATTATGTGTTTGTGTTGGAACGACATTCTCAATTTGCAGCTCAGACCTTCCACAGTCAATGATGGCTTGGGATGCCTGAAGGAAGTTCCATCCGAGGATGAAATTATGACTACTTTCTGTTAAAACAACAAATTCAAATGGCTAGGTCCTGTTGTTGATGGTTATTCTTGTGACACAAGTTCCTGCTGGCTGGACATACTGTCCATTTGCGACCTTCAGTACAGTTGCCCCCGTATCACAGAACATAGTCTTCTTTAGTATGTGGCAGTAAATATCTGACAATACAGAGAAAGAAGCTCCTGAATCAACAAGTGCCCGGATGGGTAGGCCGTCGATTATGACGTCGATGAGATTTTCCCAACATCTTAGCAACTGTCATCCATGAAGGATTTTGATCTGCAGTGGCCTCACTTCCGTAGATGGTCACCTCGCTTAGTTTTCCTGGGCACGGCAGCTAGGGGATCGGCTGGTACCTCTGTATGGCGACGGTGAATGGCAGTGGCTCGTCAGGGAGCGACCTTGTCCAGGATAGAGTGATGGGCTTTTTTCCATAGGTTGGCTGAACTCATCAGCAGGTGACTGCCTGGGATAGAACTGCTCTGATGGCTGACGTCGTGCGGCAAAATAATACTTGCCTTCTTTCCATGCAGTAGCATACAACATGTCAAGGGCACCCACAGTGGAAACACACTGGTGTGTTGTCTTCTGTCCTCCAGATGTCTGTTCTTCTGCGGGGCATCATAGTTGCCGTGGTAGTTGGTTGTGGCCACGTTGGCCGGTTCATAGGCTGCCATTTGGTAGCTGCAGTCATAGCAAGGCGATGCCATTCTTCACGTCGGATGATTGGCGGGGCTGACAGGAGCTAATGTCTGAAATACCTCTTCCTCAGCAGTGTCGGCTCCCTCGTGACTTACAGGGCTTACATCCATGGCCATAATCTGATGCTCGGTTGGTCTAATAGTCCCAGCTGCCATAAATTGTTGTAATTCTTCTGTCACAATTTGTTGTATGAGAGAAGTGAAGGCATGCTGGTCTTCCACAATGACCATAGGGACTACATTGGGGAGTCTGTCATACTTCTTTCATCCAACCCTCGTTTGTTGCATCTCTTTAGTATGCTGGCTCCACTTGATGAACTCTCCCATCGTAGTGACAGCTTTTATCAGAAGAGCTTGGTATATGTCTTCTGAAATACCATTCATCATAATGATTTTTGTCAGCATCTGTCATATTCGGATTGACTATGTTACACAGGGCCAAAACATTCTGTATGTATGACTGTGTCGGCTCACCATGTCGTTATGCCCGGTTCTTCCGCTGAGCAGATTTGTCGCTAGCAGTCTCCAAACATCTTCTTGAGGTCTGTCTGGAATGTTTCCCAGTCATTCAGCTTCTCTTAGTTGTTTTCAAACCATTTCTGGGCTGTTCCATCCAGGTATAAATAAACATTGGCCATGAACATTATATTGAAAAACTTTTAAAGGCACGAAATATAGTGGGTTTTTAAAGTAAGTGCTTCTTATCTACCACCATAGGAGTGCTATCTTCTGCAATGAGGATGTCATCTCAGTTAGCAAGAGAATTAAAGTGTAATGAACTCAAATGATACGTTAATTTCAAATCGGTCACCAAACAGCAATGCAATAGTATTACAGCACTATATTTAAATAGAAACAGGTGTTCCATTTATTCAGGTAAAGAGAAATCTTTCATTACTGTATATCAACTGTGTCTACCCATTACAAAAGTCTTAATGCTTCCTTTAAAAGCCATATTAAGAATCCACCAAGCAGAGGATTTCATATAGAAGACAATGTTCTCTTTAATTTTTATAGGGTTCCAAGGAAAGACATAGGTGTTACCTAGAATGGAAAGAGAATCGTGTTATATAAATAGCATTTTGACTGGCTGTTGCATTCATGATGCAGCTTATTTATATATCTAATTTACAGACATACTACCTACATCAAAGAATATGAGAGTTTTCATCTTTTAAAGCTTTCATGTACAAAACAAGAAAATAATGTACCAAAACAATCAAAATATCAAGAATCAAACAATGGACAATCCAGGCTGGAATGGCAATAATAGAGGACAAATAGCGACTCACAGTAAAGATGATTGCTTAGCTGCAGACAGGCATGAAAAATAAACAATCGTGCACACAAATTAAATTTTTATCCAATACAATACAAGCTCAAATTGATTTGCACTTGGAGCAGGCTATTCAAAGAAATAAAAAATGACATTTTACATGAATTATTAAATACAAGAATAAAAACATAAGTTGCCATTCTGGTCCTTCTGAGAGGACATCATTGCTATCTGGGAGAAGCCATTGATATCATGTGTGTTGCGTTCAGATGCATGCTGTGCCTCATGCTGATCCATCTTGCTTTTGGCCACAGTTGGATGATGGCCATCCATTCTGATGGACACCAGGTTGGAAGTCATACCAATGTAAAACTCTTTGCAGTTATTGCAGCAGAGATGTACACTACATCTCATTGAGTTCAATACACCCTGGTATTTCAAATTTACAACACACATCAAATGTTATTTCTCACAAAATATAGGCTAGTCATATTAACTTACACACAATACAATCATAATCATATTATTTTACTTACATCAAAGAATCCTCTTTTTGGATTTAATGACTGCCCCACAAATTCAAGGCATGCAGTCAATCAGTTTTTGTAGGTATCGTGAATCTATATGATTCCACACATCCTTAACAAAATTCCAGAGATGTTCCATGCTGGATATATTAACTTCCCTGATATATCCACTTCATTTCAGACCATGTCACTGGGATTAAAATTGGTGCTTTGGGATGGCCATACCCTATCTTTCAGACATTGTTTTTCTTTTGTTGCAAAGTAGGTTTTTCATTATGCCGACTGATGTTTTGGATCATCATTCTGTTGTGAGGTGAACCCTTTCCCTATTAAGGGCAATCCACTTGGTATTGCATGATATAAAGTATGCAGTAATATTGCTTCAGATCCATACATCGTATTTTCACAATGTTGCCAATTCTAACTCTGGCAAAACATCCCCAAACCACAAAAGAACACTGTGTTTAACTGTAGATAGAACACAATGCTGGGCTACGCTTTCCCCTACAAATTGGCAAACAGATATTCTCCTTCTGGTTCCAAAAATCTCAAACTTCTGATGTCAAATTATCATTTTCCCCCAGAGGGCCCATAGGTCGCTTTTGGGTATGTGTGTGGTGCTCACGGGTCCTCGAGCCATTTCAGCCTTCCTTCTTACTTTCCTGGGCTGCATTACCTCCCCCAGTTCCTCTCCTTCCTATCCTAATTCCTCCCCACCCCAATCATCTCCCCTCTGTAGGTGGTTCCCTTCAAAACGGCACAACTATTGCTATGGTTCCGATGATGGTTGTAGTGATTTTGATCTTCATTGTTTTCCTCTGTTTTTGACACAGTTTGGTCCCTCTTGAGGTTTGACCTCCAAAAAAATTCAAAGTTACCAGTGTGAGCCATTTGGGGGAGAACTCCTCACCTAGCCACTATGGCGTGGATCCCTACCCTTTCCTTTCCCATTTCCTTCTTTGCCACGTCCCCCCTACCCCTGATAGGTCTCCAGCACATGTAGCCAGTCCATGTAAGGGGGGGGGGCTGTTATATACCCTTATAGCCGAGCCCCTTGACAATGCAGGGATCACACTTCTGGTACCAGAGTTGCAGCCTCCCCATGCAGACCATTGAGTCAATACCCATTCTCATGGGGTATCAGGGCTCCCGGTAATAGCCATCGTGCCAGGTGGCCCTTGCTGTGGCTGGATGGCAACCATGGGGAGAGCCTCTGATCGAAGTGGGTGGTACCAGGGTGGATGTTTCGCACAATGAAAAGTGTTAAGTTAGATAATGGGTGTGATACAGCCATCCCAGAAGCCAGGAAGAATAGATATAACACCACTACCTATGACAAGAGGACCTTCCTCTCTCTCTGTCTACCCCGTGGGAGGAGGGCCAGGCACGTCGGCTTGGGGTGAAACCCTTTTCACATTGCCTGGTCTGCACCAGGACAGGTGGAGGGACGTTCAACACCACCAAGCCTTTGTTCTTTATCGAACATATAGAAGACAAGTTTGGGGTAGTTGAAAAGATGAGCAAGGTGCATTCTGGATTCCTTCTCATTAAAACGGTCTCTGCTGCCCAATCTGCAGCTCTGTGTGCCTGTGACCATCTTGGCAATGTTCTAGTGTCAGTAACCCCTCATCAGTTGTTGAACCTGGTTCAGGACGTTATTTTCCATTGTGACCTCCTCCTCCGAACTGATGAGAAACTCCGAGCCAACCTTGAATAGCGAGGTTTTCATTTTATTCACTGTGTGCAGTGAGGCCCTAAGGATAATAAATAAAGTGGATACCAGTGCATTTATCTTGGCCTTTGAGGGGGGATACTCTCCCAGAGAAGGTCAAGGTAATGATCTATCCTTGTGATGTGAAGCCATATGTTCCGCCTCCCGTGCAATGTTTCCAATGTATGTGATTCAGGCATATGTCTTCTCGTTGCACAGTGGTCTCTGTACGCAGTGAATGTGGACGTTCACTCCATGAGGTGAACCCCTGTGTTCCACCTCCTGTATGTGTCAACTGCCACAAACACCACTCGTCTCACTCTCCAGATTGCCCTGTGTATAAAAAGGAGAAAAAGATTCAAGAATAAAAGTCCCTTGAATGCCTTACATACCAGGAGGCCCTCCAAAAATTTGAGCATCTGCACCCTGTGCAGATGTTAACAAGTTTTGCAGCGGTTACATCCTCTACCCCTCCTCCCTCCCCATGACATTCCCACCCTATTCTTCCCCCTCTCTCTCCTGCACCTCCCTTGCCCCCTCCCCCCCCCCCCCCTGCCACTTAGCATCCCCCTCCGCCAGCAGCTAGACTCCCAGTCCGAAAATACCAAGGTCGCCCGATCCTCATTGGTGCCAGACCTTAAGGACACCAGTTCTCTCCCTGGCACTTGTCCTTCCCGTCCTGATAGAGAGAAAGAGAATGATAAGAAGAAAAAGAAGCACAAGTCACCGGAGGTCCCCTCTGGTAGAACTGGAGGCTACACCTTTATCCTCACAGGCAACTAACCCCACTGAACTTGTGTCTGATCTGCTGTTCATGGATGTCGTTCCTTCCTCGTTGGTGACGGACATTGACCCAGCAATGTGAAATGCATCAGTCTGTTCGCCTTCCATCTGGATCATTGATCTGTTCTCATTCAATGGAACTGTAACAGCTACTACTGTCACCTCCTGGAGTTGAAACATCTTATTTCCTTTTACTCAGCAGCTTGTGTTGTTTTGCAGGAATCGCATTTCACTGATGGCCATTCACTGACACTCAGTAGGTTCTGTGCTTTCTGTCAGAACAGTGTTAGCCCCCTACAAGCATCTGGTGGAGTGTGCACCCTAGTTTGTATGGATGTTCTTAGTTCGTGGATCCCTCTCCATACTACACTGGAAGTGGTTGCTGTTAGGTTTCACTTACACACTCCGTTAACAATTTGTAATCTCTATCTCCCTCCTGACACGCCATCTATGTCCCTCACAGAAACTCGCCCCTCCCTTCCTCATTCTTGGGGACTTCAATGTCCATCATCCTTCATGGGGCAGTGTTCATGAAACTAGTTGGGGCCACCTCATAGACCAGTTCCTTGCAGATAACAATCTGTGCCTTCTCAATGATGGTTCACCAACCCCTTTAGTATCGCTCACAGCACCTTTTCTTCCACAGACCTTCCACTCACTTCTCCTCCCCTTTTCCCTTTATTTCAATGGTCACTGCATTATGACCTTTGCAATAGTGACCACTTTCCATTGATTCTTTCACTCCCCCTCACATTGGACGAGAGACAGGATACCCCGTTGGGTTTTCTGGTTTAAAGATGTTTCATAAAATATATTAATACATCGCCTGATATTTATCATTCAGTGGTAGATCCAGTAGCTCGCCTACCTGTACATTATTAAGAAATGACAGGTTCTTCCATATTGACAGAATTACAAAATGTGTACTTGTTGTTAAAAAAAAGTCTCTTCTTTATTACAAAATAGTTCACACACACACACACACACACACACACACACACACAAAGGCTGACATACTCAGACTGTACCAATTTTCATACGACATGTTGTAGAGTTAGAATTGACAGTAGGAAGACTTGCAATTAACTGAAGTAAGACTGACTGTATGTATCCAATAAATCATTTTCTAGAACATTCTAGAACAATGAAGTTTCAACATAATGACTTAAATAGCTAATCTATTAGATATAAATGAATTTTTCACAAAGAAGATATACAAAAAATAATGGAAATTGTAGTGAAAGTATTTTTATATCAAGACAAAACAGAAATTAAGATCATAAGTAATTTATAACGAGGGCAGTTAATACATTTTTATAATGTTTACAATGGCTAACAAGTCAGTACATTACAAAAGACATCAGATAATGTTAGTCAGAAATATAATTAGCAAAAACATATTATTCCATAATATTAAAGATATGTTTTTTATGAACAGAAACAGTTTAACAAAATGATTTAAAGAGCATCACCATTGCTGCAATTAAATAGTCTTGTATCATATTACAATGTTTTATAAATAGATTCATGGTCATACATAAGGAAAGGCTCATTTATGAGTGTTATCATGATTTGCATTTATCCAAACAAGCCGAATTTTATGGGGTATATATAAAAAAAAAAAAAAAAAAAAAAAAAAAAAAAATCCCACACACCCTCATACAATGTCAGACATCACATGTGTATTATATTGTGTGATTGCAAAATTGAGGAGTGTTTACAATCAACAGAAGTTTGATTTTAAGACCAAGTAAGTGCATATGGTAATTAAACAATTTTTTTAAAAGAGAAAAGAACTCAAAATTGTATGGAATCATACAATGTTTGTACTGTATGTCTGGTAAAAGCAAATACTTCAACTGCAGAAAATTTAACAAATTTTACCAAATTTCTATTCACAAAAGTATTCAGTCCAAATATAAAGAAAGGAAATGTGGGTGATTCTGCCATGTGCCCAATAAAAATTATTTCACATGACTAGAACCAATTTACAGGGAAAATTTTTAGTGTCTTCTTCTCTGATGTCTTCTCCGGCAGTGCTCCTCTTGTTTTGGTTTTGAAGATTTTATGGATATTATTTATACAAAAATTCAGTAAGATTCCATTATATATCGCAGTCCATTAACTAATTTTAACAGTTTCAAACAAAAAAAAAAAAAAAAAACAGATTTTATATAAAACTTGCCAAAAGGATATTATCACTAATAAAGATATAGTATGATTTCTGAACTGCACAATTATTTAAATTAAATACCATGAAATTACATAAAGAGGAACCATAAGTTCAGTTCTGTACTTAACAGCCGACATGGGCCATTTATGTTAGACTTTATATGATAAAGTTCAATGAGTGTGTTTGATTCCACACATTCTGTTTTTTGCCTAGATTCAATAGAGGGCTTTTGAAATGACGGAAGGTACACTTGATGAAGTTCTATGCCGTCTTCTTGATCAACAGAAGGCTCTTGGCGCAGTGTTGCAAAACTAGAATCGTTGTTGTTGTTATGGTCTTCAGTCCGGAGACTGGTTTGATGCAGCTCTCCACCCTACTCTATCCTGAGCAAGCCTTTTCATCTCCTCATAAGAACGGCAACCCACATCCACTTGAATCTGCTTACTATACGCGTCTCTTGGTCTCCCTCTGCGATTTTTACCCCACACACTTCCCTCCAATGCTAAATTTACGATTCCTCGATGTCTACGAATGTGTCCTACCAAGCGATCCCTTCTTTTAGCCAGGGTATGCCAAAAATTCCTTTTCTCACCAATTCTGTTCAGTACTTCTTCATTGGTTATGCGATCTACCCACCTAATCTTCAGCATTCTTCTGTAACACCACATTTCAAAAGCCTCTATTCTCTTCCTGTCCGCACTGCTTATCGTCCATGTTTCACTCCCGTACAAGGCAACACTCCACACAAATGCCTTCAGAAAAGACTTCCTTACACTTAAATTAATATTCGATGTTAGCAAATTTCTCATTTTCAAAAATGCTTTTCTTCCCATTGCCATTCTGCATTTTATATCCTCTGTACTGCGACCATCACATGTTATTTTACTACCCAAGTAACAAAACTCATCTACCACCTTCATTGTTTCGTTACCTAATCTAATTCCTTCAGCATCGCCCGATTTTCTAAGACCGCATTCCATTATTTTTGTTTTGCTCTTGTTAATGTTCATTTTATACGCTCTCTTCAACACACTGTCCATTCCATTTAACTGCTCTTTCAGGTCCTGTGCTGTCTCTGATAGAATTACAATGTCATCAGCAAAACACAATGTTTTTATTTCTTCCCCCTGTACTTTAATACCTATTCCAAATTTTTCCTTGCTTTCCTTCACCGCCTGCTCGATGTACAAATTGAATAACATCGGAGAAAGGCTACAACCCTGTCTTACTCCCTTCCCAACTGATGCTTCCCTTTCATGCCCTTCGAGTCTAATAACTGCGGTCTGGCTTTGGTACAAGTTATAAATAACTCTCCTTTCCCTATATTTTACCCCTGCTGACTTCAAAATTTGAAAGAGTGTATTCCAGTCAACATTGTCAAATGCTTTCTCCAAATCTACAAAGGCTAAAAATGTAGGTTTGCCTTTCCTTAATCTATCTTCTAAGATAAGACGTAAGGTAAGTATTGCCTCCCGGGTTCCTACGTTCCTCCTGAATCCAAACTGATCTTCCCCGAGGTCAGCTTCTACCAGCTTTTCCATTCTCCTGTAGATAATTCGTGTTAAAATTTTGCAACCATGACTTATCAAACTGATGGTTCTGTAATTTTCACACCTGTCTGCGCCCGATTTCTTTGGAATGGGGATTATTACATTTTTCTTAAAGTCTGAGGGTATTTCGCCTGTCTCATAAATCCTACACACCAGTTCAAATAGTCTTGTCATGGCTGGCTCTCCCAGAGACTTTAGTAGCTCTGAGGGTATAGGATCAGGCTATGGATGTAGATACAGAAATCAATTGTGTGGCGGCATTGTCCGCGGGTCCTGCTAAACTTTTTCTGGACCTAAAAGTATGCAACAAGGTCCTCTGCATGCAGGTTTATACACTCGCAAGTTGCTCAGTTATAACAAAGAATGGATTCCAGTGCTTGGCTAATTTACCTCTCAGACAGCATAAGGCACTGTCATTCGCCCCTTAACCTTTCTTGTAGTGGAAAATGCAACCACAGAGAATATATATGGTATGGACACATTTCTGTTGATCAAGAAGACGGCATAGAACTTCATCAAGTGTACCTTCCGTCATTTCAAAAGCCCTCTATTGAATCTAGGCAAAAAACAGAATGTGTGGAATCAAACACACTCATTGAACTTTATCATATAAAGTCTAACATAAATGGCCCATGTCGGCCGTTAAGTACAGAACTAGAATCAGGTGTTGCAAAACCAGACTCAGGTCTTTACAACAGCTTTGGAGAATCTTACCCAAGTATTTCAGTCTTCGGCTTCAGCTCAGTCTGTGCATGCTCATCCTGCAGTGCTGGCTGTGTCTACCCAAGTCTCATGCCCACCACCTTTTCCTGCATTCAACGAGGCCGCGGAAGAGTGGAAGTCTTACAAAAAGCATCTGCAGCAACATTTTCAGTGTTTAGACGTCTGAGTTGCCTGGCTGTGCCGTGCACTTTTTATTTCATGGATTCCTCCTAAGATTTAACATTGTTTTGTCAACTGGGCTCCCTGCAGGACCCCATGTCTCTTACTTTCAATCAGATGTGTCAATTACGGTCTTTGTACTATTGCAAGCGTACTCATGCCGTAGCTGCTCAAGTGGAATTTTGTAGATGCCGTTAACAACCCCACCAGTCATATTGGGTGTGGGCAGCCAAATTACATGGTCTTAGTCGCTGTTGCAATTTTGTTTCGGAGGTTCACAAGGAGTTTTACGCAGATCATATGGTCAAGGATATTATTTGCCTGGCACCCGACAGGGAAGTGAGGGAGTGTGTCTTACAACATGAAAACCCTTCATTGTCAGAGGTCTTAACACTTGCTCAAGCTTTAGGACGGCGGGAAATCAAATTGAGGCTTGGTGTGACATATTGGCTGTTCAGCCTTCCCCCTCTCGCCACCCACAGGAAGACGAGCCCCCTGAGGAGGACATTGCCGTGGCTACCCAATGTTCTGTACGGTTGAGTGGTAAGCATCCTATGAAACAGCAGAAGCCGCGAGTGTGCCCATAACAACAGACGACACAGGGCCGCTCTAGTGCCCCCTTGCCCTCCTGCTCTGCTTGCTTTGGCAATCACGATCGGTTCTCTTCCCCTCAGCGGTGGGCCACATGCCATTGGTGCAGCAAAAAAAGTCATATTTCATCTGCCTGCAAGTCAAATTCCTTCATGCAGGATCAGGCTATGGATGTAGATACAGAAATCAATTGTGTGGCGGCATTGTCTGCGGGTCCTGCTAAACTTTTTCTGGACCTAAAAGTATGCAACAAGGTCCTCTGCATGCAGGTTTATACACTCGCAAGTTGCTCAGTTATAACAAAGAATGGATTCCAGTGCTTGGCTAATTTACCTCTCAGACAGCATAAGGCACTGTCATTCGCCCCTTAACCTTTCTTGTAGTGGAAAATGCAACCACAGAGAATATATATGGTATGGACACATTTCAGTTGTTCAGGTTTTCTATTTCAGACAATGTTAACCTCGTCTCGAACGAGGTACCCTACCCTCAACTGGACAAGCTCTGCTCGGAATTATCTTCTATTTTTACACCGGGTTTGGGTTGCGTCACATCTTTTCAGGCACACATATCTATGCAACCTTCCACGCGCTCATGGTTTTTTTTTTTCCGGGTGCGTTGGATACTGGTGGCCCTCCGCGATTCCGTCAAAGCGGAATTAGATCGCCTCACATCTCTGGGGGTCATTCGTCCTATTTCCTCTAGTGAGTGGTCTTCTCCTTTGGTCACCGTAATGAAGCCCAGTGACAAGTTGCAACTCTGTGGCAATTTTAAGACCACAATCTACGCATAGTCAGTCATTAACACTTATCCATTGCCTCACCAGGAGGAATTGCTCACCAAGTTGTCAGGAGGAGTTTTATTTCAAAGGTGGATTTGGCAGAAGCCTATCTTCAGCTTTCCTTGGATGAGGAGTTCCAGCGTTTGTTGGTGGTTAATACACCATTTGGCATATACCAGTATTTACACCTACCATTTGGGGTTGCCAGTGCCTCAGCCATATTCCAGCGGTTCCTGGAACAGCTCACAGTGCCGATTCCCATTCTGGGCTGGATAAATTAACTGGACGACATCGTGGTGTCTGGCATGTCTGCCAAAGACCACTTGCGGAACCTACAATCCCTTTTTTCGGCACTCCAGGCCGCCGGACTCAAATGCAATCTAGACAAGTGTAGATTCTTCCAACCTGCTATTGTCTATCTAGATTTTGAAGTTTCACACGAGGGTGTCACCCCTTTATGCCAGCATATAATGGCCATTTTGGCCTCACCTCGCCCTACATCGGTGCAGGAGTTACAGGTTTTTCTCGGCAAGATTGCATATTACCACAAATTTCTTCCCAATGCAGCACCCATAGCGCAACCATTACATGCCCTTTTGCACAAAGGTGTGTATTTGCAGTGGTCACAGGCATGTGAAAAGCATTTTATCTTTTGAAACAAAAGTTACAGTCTGCCCCCTGTTTGGTCCCCTTCCAGCCCAGGCAACAATTCGTTTTGGCTGCAGATGTGTCCCAACATGGAATGGGAGTACTCTTGGCTCATAGGTACAATGTTAGTACTGAGAGGTCCTTTGATTATGCATCGAAAACTTTGAACTCGGCACAACTCAAATATTTGCAGTTAGAAAAAGAGGCCCCCTGCCATCATCTATGCACTGCACAAATTCTACTTTTTTCTGTATGGCACAAAATTCCATTAGATCACAGATCATAAACACTTGATTTCCCTGTTGAACTCTTCCGCATCCCTGCCAGATAAAGCAGCACACCACCTTCAGCGATGGGCCCTGTTTTGTCGCGGTTCAAGTATGAAATCCATTTTCGCCCCACAGTCCAACATGCTAATGCCGACACACTGTCTCGTCCTCCAGTGGGTCCCAACCCTGTTTTAGACAGAGATGAATTGCTCTGTTTTCATCTCGATGCGGTGGAACAACAGGTAGTGGATGGTTTTCATCTTACTGCATCATGTATTGCAGCCGCAGTCACAGCCGATCCCGTGTTCAGGCAGGTGGTATCTTTTGTGGAACACAGCTGTCCAGAGACGTCTCCAGGCCATGTTTTGGACCCACTTTGTAATTAATTTTTCTTTCGGTATCAATTTTTGGTCAGGGATGAAGTCCTCTTACTGTCCAAAGCAGGTGCACCACTTTGGGTGGTCATTCCTTCCTTTCTATGTCATGAGGTCCTCTGTCTTATCCATGCAAACCACTGGGGTATGCCCAGTACAAAAGCATTAGCCTACTCCCATGTGTTCAGCTCAGGCCTGGACAGGGATGTGATCAAACTTGTGTCTGTCTGCTCAAATTCACCATGGCCAGATCTTTTTTTTTTTAGTTCCTTCTGGCTATTGGTGGTCGATGCATTTTCAAAGTTTCCACATATGTGGTATGTTGCACTTCCATTTCAACAGCAGTAATGGTTTCAGCATTATCTAAGATCTCTGCTCTTTAAGGCCTGCCTATCACTTTTGTTACTGTTAATGGACTGCAGTTTTCTTCTCAAGAATTTGCTGAATTCTGTGCCCAGTGGGGTATCCATCATGTGTTGGCGTCCCCTTTTCACCCCCAATCTAAAGGGGAGGTCGAACTTCTTGTCAGAATGTTTAAGACCCAAATGAAGAAGTACATAGTTTAATCTTCACCCGACACGGCGTTAGAGAGATTCTTGGCTTCCTACTGTTTTACACCAATCGGTGATAAGAGCCTAGCAGAACTCTTACATGGCTGACAGCCTAGGATGCTGCTTCACCTGCTGTGGCCCCTGCCGGGCCACCTCCACGAAGTGCTGCTGGCCTGTTTCCATCCGGGCGCTGCGGTGTAAGCCCGCAGGTTCAGCTACCACCCCAAATGGATCCCAGCAGTCATCACACATTGTTCTCGCCGCCATCTCTGTGAGATCTGCATGGAGGATGGCCTCACATCTCGACATTTAGATCAACTGCATCCTAGGGTGGCAGGTCAGGAGTGGGAGGACATCCCGACACACTTGCAGGTTGGCCCATTACCTGCCACCCCCCCACCCTGCACATTACTGTAGTTAAAGCCTTGTCTTTCAGCAAGTCTGTCAATCTTATAAATGAGAGTTAAAAAGCTTTCTACATCATTGTCAGGTGCATACATTAAATCCCATTGCAAATACTTTGAAAGCCTTCTTTTTAACACATGAATTTTTGTTACAGCATCAAAAGGTTTATTAAAATGTATCAACACTTTTAACTGCTGTTTAAAAAATTGATAAAATCCTCCTGGTCTGCCATTAATAAATCACATTTGACCCTGTTTTGTATACTTTCACCTCAATATTTGTTTAAAAAATTCCTTTTAAAATCACTAAATGTTGTCCAATTCATAGAGTTTTTATTAGCCCAACTTAAAGGTTCCCATTTAACAAGTTTTTAATATATTTTATTTTACATTCCTCAGACATTACTTTCACAAGACATAATAAAATCTAATGGACATAAATCACTTTCTGGGAATCTTTTTACAGAAATTTTAGACAATATACCAAAAGTATATATTACGTTTGTTACAAGATCATTAATTACAAAAATCACCTGATGAATGTACACTGGCAAAATCCTCATTTACATTTTTTCTACCTTATCAACACTTTCTTTTAATACTCCTACTTCTGATTCTACAACTTTGAACAATTTTTTAACATTTTCCCTTTCTCTGTTAACTTCTCCTTTAATGAAGTCTACACTTTTTTCCACTGTAGCACTGCTGAGTTTACTTAATGAAAACTGCTCTTTACATAGCTATCTACATCATTTATATAGTCAGTATTTGTGACTACAATTTCATTCAGATTATGTATTTTGAGATCAGTAACTTCAGGCAAAACTTTAAGTTCATTAATTTGATCATATTTAATTTGATTTATTAATTTCTCTTTAATTAAATTTTGTTGGTATGTAATTTAATCATTAAAATATTCCCCATTTTGTCTAACATCATCTGTAGCATATATAAAGTCTGTTTTTGTTCCATTGAAAGATCTCCTTTTACATCTGACACCCTAGTATTGTCTTTATCCATTTTGAATAAAAAACACTCAAGTCACTGAAAATCAAAGTTTAGTAACACTTACAGGTTTTGGCATCCAATCCATTCAAAGTTGAAACATATCATAACTTTTTGTCTCACTTCAGTGTCCTGTTTTTCACAAAATAAATCATCACTTCATCTTGAACTTCAGTCAGGTTGAATTTATTACAATCTCATGTGAAAAAAAAAAAAAAAAAAAAACGTACATTGAAAGGTATATATTTATGTGGGAGTGTTGAAAATACAAGGTAAGGTAGGGGGGAGAAGGACGGTATGCAAATGGAGTATGAAAATGATTTGTTCACTTGATATTAAAGGATAGGTGGCGACTGACCCACCAGCGAACATTTAATTAATTTATCCTCTAGTTTCTAAGTAATAAAACCCATCCAAAATTGTGTAAAGGGGGGTTAACTAATTTGAATGATTTTAGTAAAGAATTTTGTTTTGAGTTGTTTTATTTTCTGAAGTCAAACGAACACCAGAGTTGAAAGCAAGATACACATACAACTGAACACAGAACAAATTATATGAATTTACAAAACATAATATACACTCTTACAGATATTGACTGGTAAGACAAAGAAAATTGTATTTGATTCTAAACACTTTTGAAAACCTACATTTAACTGGTAACTGTGGTGAAATTGAGTGGAATGTTCCAGTACCAGATTACTGTGAGTTTACCTAATGTATTTAATAGTCAGAAAACATGAACACCCCTCGAAACACTAGCAAATGCATGTGATACTGTGCCGGCTGGCGATGCCAGCAACATGATGGATGGACGGCGGCTGCGTACATCGGTAACTGCAACTCGCGGACCCAGAGATAATTCAGCTTCATATTCTAGAAGTGATATTTAACCAATATCAGCCCCCGTAAACCACAGACATTGCCGAGGTGGGATGGCTTGCTTGCCTCAATGATACAGATTGACGAACTGTAGGTACAACCACAGCAGAGGGGTATCTGTGGAGAGGCCAGACAAACATGTGGTTCCTGAAGAGGGGCAGCAGCCTTTTCAGTAGTTACAGGGGAAACAGTCAGGATGATTGACTGAGCTGGTCTTGTGACATCAGCTAACGTGGCTTTCCCATGCAGTTACTGCGAACACAGGCATTCTACGGGTCAGAGCGTGGAATGTTCTAACCCTTAATCGCTTAGGCAAGTTTGAAAATTTAAAAAGGGAAATGGATAGGTTGAAGTTAGATATAGTTGGCATTAGTGAAGTTAGGTGGCAGGATGAACAGGATTTCTGGTCAGGTGAGTACAGAGTTATAAATACAAAATCAGTTGGTGGTAATGCAGAAGTAGGTCTCATAATGAATAAGAAAATAGGAATGCGGGTAAGTTACTATGAACAGCGTAGTGAATGCATTATCATAGCAAAGATAGACACGAAACCAACACTGACCACAGTGGTGCAAGTTTATATGCCAACTAGCATGGCCGATATTGTGGATATCGAAGAAATATATGAAATTAAAGAAATCATTCAGAAAGTTAAGAGAGACGAAAACTCGATTGTGATGAGGTACTGGAACTCAGTAGTAGGAAAGGGAAGAGAAGGAAATGTAGTAGGTGAATATGGGCTGGGAAAAAGGAATGAAATCATAGAGGGAGACCAAGGGCCGAATACAGTAAGCAGATTCCAAAGGATGTAGTTTGCCAAACATATCCTCAGATGAAGAGACTTGCACAGGACAGGGTAGCATGGAGAGCTGCATCAAACCAGTCTGTGTACTGAAGGCTACAACAACAACAGCCAACTTTGACCCCAGAGGATCTCAGTGCCTATGATCTCAATTGTTTGGCCATGTCATGGCAGTACAGACA
This sequence comes from Locusta migratoria, assembly GCA_026315105.1. Lineage (NCBI taxonomy): Eukaryota > Metazoa > Arthropoda > Insecta > Orthoptera > Acrididae > Locusta > Locusta migratoria. The sequence continues at coordinate 399,887,646 of CM048755.1, read as the reverse complement.
ATTTACATGTGAAACACGAATGTGCTGTAGGCAGAGGTGACACCAGAACTGTGACAATCACAATTTGCGCATTAGTGCATTTAGTATCAGGCAGCTGACCTTGCTCTCAGCTTGCCAATATTCAGCACTATTAGCACAAGTTTTTAAGCAACTCCAAAAGTTGTACCACAAACTCTAAGTATAGCTCCTTGACGACAAGTATAAACTGAGAGCAGAAGAGAAGCAGCTGCTCTCCTTGGCCGCTCAAAGACCAGTCTCCTTTCCACTTCTAAAATGTACATATCCTCTCTGCAAAGCCTCCAGGCTCCACCTATCTCTACTGAAACGCCAATCCACAGCTAGGTGCCAAAGTACGGCCAATCACAGCTTGTGTTCGGCAGTCAGACTGCCGAACCCCCTTACTATAAAACAGCAGCCAACGGCCAACTCTTCCATGTTTCCACCTGTCAGGCCTCGCACTTACATTCAGCATTCTCATGGTAGTGGCGGATGGCCTTCAGGCACCTTCGAAAACTTGGGCAGCAAGTTGTTCCCAGCAAATGGTCAAACTCCCTCGCTATTGTATAATTGCAGTGCCCGCCAGAGGGTGCCACCCTGGCGTTCGCCAACTCGGCGCCAGATGTCTCAGATCTCCCTTTGCAAAGCACCATACACTACCCATGGAGATGTATTGTTTTGCTCCAGACGCTCCCACCTAGATGACACCAACATCGGTGGCATACGCCAGATACTTGGAAGGCTCACGCCTCAGTCCTACCTGCTGTGGCCTTCAGCTCTAAGGCATCTTCCGGGAACCACTGACCCTCCAAATAACGGAGCAACCCTCGTGCACGCCACTAGTCACCGTTAGCTCTGAATGCATGTTGTCCCCCCTGCTACAGGCCTCACACAACCAAGTAACAGAATATTTCTCTTTCAACACAAGTTATTAAATTGATAACCTATGAATAATCTAATAAAATTAACAAGGTTGCATTGTCCTTTTACTGTTGGAAAGCAATGTGGCAGTACTGAAATCTCTCAACATGTATCTTCCTTTTGCTTCTCATCTGTTTCTGAAACATGTCACATTTGCAGATTCCAAAAGTCAACAACAATTTCCCGGAAGTGATGTAACATATCTAATGATGTTTCATAAAATATATTAATACATCACCTGATATTTGTCATTCAGTGGTAGATTCAGTAGCTCACCTGCCTGTACATTATTAAGAAAGGACAGGTTCTTCCATATCGATGGAATTACAAAATGCGTACATGTTAATAAAAAAAGTCGTTTCTTTATTACAAAATAGCTAACACACACACACACACACACACACACACACACACACACACATGTTGACATTCTCAGACTGTACCAATATTCCTAAGACATGTTTTAGACTTAGAATTGACAGTTGGAAGACTTGTAATTAACTGAAGTAAGAGTGACTGTGCACACCAATTTCGCATGTATGTATCCAATATATCATTTTCTAGAACAAGGAAGTTGCAACATAATGACATAAATAGCTTATCTATTAGATATAAATAAATTTTTCACAAAGAAGATATACAAAAAAGTATGGCACTTGTAGTGAAACTATTTTTATATAAAGACAAAACAGAAATTAAGATCATAAGTAATTTATGACAAGAGCAGTAAATACATTTTTATAATGTTTACAATAGCTAAATTAAAATAATCACACAGTGTAAGGCAAGCAGAGTATTGCAAACGAGTCAGTACATTACAAAAGACATCAGATAATGATAGTTAGAACTATAATTAGCAAAAGCATATTATTGCATAACATTAATGTTTTGTTTTTTATGAACAGAAACAATTTAACAAAATGATTTAAAGAACATCACCATTGTTGCAATTAAATAGTCTTGTATCATATTATAATGTTTTATTAATAGATTCTTGGTTATACATAAGTATAGGCTCATTTACGAGTGATATCATGATTTGCATTTATCCAAATGAGCTCAAATTTATGGGGTATATTCATTATACCATCATGCTAATTGGCCTTTGTATACATCCCACATGGTTTTCACACCATCCCTGTCTGACTGTATAGATGATGTCATCAGTGATGTATCCACTGTGATTACATGAGCTGTTAGCATTACTGTCCCCCGGTCGACAGGCCCTCCTAGACGCTGCCCAGTTCTGTGGTGGAACACAACCATTGCCACTGTGATTAGTGAGCACCATTGAGCCTTGCAACATCTTAAGCACCACCTATCCCATGCTGCCCTTGTTAACTTTAAATGCCTTCATGCCAAGGTTCGTTATATACTCAAACAGAGCAAGCAGGTGTGCTGGGACTGTTTTCTTTCTTCCTTGGGATCTTCTGTACCCCTGTCACAGGTATGGGCTATGCTCCACTCCATCCAAGGTTGCCAAGGGCCGTCTTGAATCCCTGAGCGTGCCTTACCAGGTGGGTTCTGTACTGATCTATCGGTTCTCGCAGAGCACCTTGTGGCTCACTTTGCGAAAGCGTTGGCGATGACTTCCTACCCAGTGGCCCTTCTTCTCAAGAAACAACAAGCCAAAACATCAAATTTATGTTTCACCACTCACCAGGAGGAACCTTATAACAAACCCTTCACTGAATGGGAACTACTTCTGGCCCTTTCTTCTTCTCATGATTCTGCACCTGGCTCTGAATCCATCCATAATCAACTTCTCCAACATCTCAGTCCTCAACAACAGCAATATCTTCTCCAGGTATTTATCCGCATTTGGCTCCAAGGGGTTTTACCCTTGCAGTGAAGGGACAGTATAGTGGTTTCTGTTCTTAAGCCTGGCAAGGATCCATCATCCCTGGACTGTTACCAGCCAATTAGCCTGGCAAATGTGCCATGTAAACTGCTCGAACAGATGGTTGCTCGCAGACTGTGCTGTTTACTCAAATCATGTGGAATTCTGTCACCCTATCATTGTGGGTTCCCGGAGGCAAGGTCTACTATAGACTATCTACTTTGACTTGAAACAGCAATCAGAAAGGCCTTCTCAAAACATCTACATCTTGTTGCTGTTTTCTTTGATTTGCATAAGGCATATGACACCACTTGGGGTCATCCTATTTTATGTACCCTTCATGACTGGGGCCTACGAGGCTCCATACCAATTTTATCGGTCAGTTTTTATCCCACCACATGTTCCGTGTAAGGGTTGGTTCTTCCTTCAGCTCCTCAAAGATCCAGGAGAATTGTGTTCCACAAGGTTCTGCGTTAAGTGTTATACTCCTCTTAATCACCATCAATGGGGTGGTGAGCTCTGTTGGGTCACTTGTCACTCCTGCATTGTACGTAAATGAATTTAGCATATGGTACAGCTCCCACTCTGTAGCCTTGGCTAAACGCCCACTCCAAGGTGCCATTTGGCAGGCTTCTATATGGGCTCTCTCCCATGGTCTTCAGTTTTCCTTTTTTAAAAGGTGAGTAATGCATTTCTGCTGTCATATTGTAGTCCACTCTGACCCAGAACTCTTCTTGGGTACTCAGCACCTGGAAGTTGTGGCACAGCACCGTTTGTTGTGCCTCCTTTTTGATAAAGAACTGACTTGGTTGCCCCTTGTTTGGCAGCTGAAGATAAGTTGCATGCAGAAGCTTAATGCCCTCCATTTCCTAGCTCACTTATCCTGGGGTGCAGATCATACAACACTAATTCATATCTACTGGGCTCTGATTCAGTCCCAATTAGATTATGGCTGCCAGATTTATGGCTTGGCAGCTCCTTCTGCCCTGAAATTGTTAGACCTTGTTCACTATTGTGGCATCCGCTTGGCTATGGGTGCCTTCTGGACCTGCCCTGTTGACAGTCTTCTTGCTGAAGCAGGAATCCCCCTCTTTAGACTAGGCGCCATCATCTTTTGGTGTCCTATGCCATTGCCATTCGTCCATTCCCTGGTGATCCCACATGTCACATTCTGTTTGAGGGCAACAGTTTTAGAACTCCTGATACTCACCCTTGGGTGGGTTAACCTGTTGGACTGCATCTCACTTTCATTTGTAGGGACTTCAACACCCTCTCCCTTTGCTGTATGTTTCGTGCTATACTGCAAGCACCCCCCCCCCCCCCCCCCCTTGGATGGTGCCTCAGCCACAAATCCAAATGGATCTCTACCAAGCCCCAAAAGCTTAAGTCTCCCCCATAATCTTCCGGTGTTTGTTGCTCATAGTACTTGCAGAATTTCAGGGTGCCACAATTTTCTACACTGATGGATCGAAATTTGCTGGTCATACGGGATATGCATCTACGTCTCCCATTGGTGTGGAATTCCATTCTCCGCCAGAATTGTGCATTGTGTTTACGGTAGAACTGATGGCTATTAGTAGGGCACTTCATTTTATCAAACAGGTAGCCCCGGACCGTGTTGTAATCTGTTCCAACTCAATGAGCAGCCTGCAGGTCATAGACCGATGCTACACCAGACATCCTTTGGTCATTGGTATCCACGTTCTCTTTGCTGACCTTCACCATACTGCTTGCTCCATTGCTTTTCTCTGGGTCTCCAGTCATGTGGGTATTCTAGGAAATGAACAGGCTGACCAGTTGGCTATAGAATCCATAACTCCCTGCTCTTTCCCCTGGGCAATCCCGGGCGTGGATTTGCGGATGCAGATGAGATCACTACTCATATAGGACTGGAACACCAACTGGCAAGCTACTGCCCCATCTAATAAACTCTGCTCCATAAAGTCAACAAGGTGGTGCTACTATTGTAATTCTTTCACCAAAGAAGACGAAGTGAACATTCCAGTATTCAATCCAAGAACAGCTGCCAGCATGCGAAACTTAGAAGTAGATGTTCCTGGAGTAGTAAAACAACTTAAGTCACTAAAAAAAAATAAATCTTCCGGGCCAGATTGTATACCAACTAGATTTCTCTCAGAGTATGCTGATGCAATAGCTCCGTACTTAGCTACAATTTACAACCGATCACTCAGCGAAAGATCCATACCCAAAGTCTGGAAAGTTGCCCAAGTTACTCCAATATTCAAGAAAGGCAATAGGAGTGATCCCCAAAATTACAGGCCTATCTCATTGACGCTGATTTGCAGTAGGATTTTGGAACATATACTTTGTTTGAATATTATGAACTACCTCGAAGAGAACGACCTATTAACTAGTAGTCAACACGGATTCAGAAAGTATCACTCTTGCGAAACACAGCTTGCCCTTTATTCACATGAAGTGTTAAGTGCCATCGACAAAGGATCTCAAATCAATTCCATATTTCTGGATTTCAGAAAGGCTTTTGACACTGTACCCCACAAGCGGCTTCTCATGAAATTGCGTGCTTATGGAATATCTCCCAATTGTGCGATTGGATTCACGATTTCCTATCAGAAAGAACACAGTTCATTGTAATTGATGGTAAGTCATCGAGTAAAACAGAAGTGATATCTGGCGTTCCACAGGGAAGCATTATAGGTCCCCTACTCTTCCTCGTGTTTATAAACGATTTAGGAGACAATCTGAATAGCTCCCTTAGGCTGTTCGCGGATGATGCTGTCGTTTATCGGTTAGTGAAGTCAATTAAGGATGAAAAGCAACTGCAAAGCGATTTAGACAAAATTTCTGCATGGTGTGAAAATTGACAATCGACACTAAATAAAGAAAAGTGTGAAGTAATACACATGACCACTAAAAGAAATCCGCTGAACTTCAATTACGCGATAAATCAGTCAAACATTAAGGTCGTAGATTCTACCAAATACCTAGGAGTTACAATTATGAACAACTTTGACTGGAGAGAACACATAGAAAATATTCTGGGGAAGGCGAACCAAAGGTTACATTTCATCAGCAGAATGCTTCGAAGATGCACCAGCTGCACCAAAGAGACTGCCTACATCACACTTGTGCGTCCTCTCCTGGAGTACTGTTGCCCCTTGTGGGACCCTCACCAGGTGGAACTGACAGAAGACATTGAGAAGGTTCAGAGAAGGGCAGCTCAGTTTGTTTTATCACGTTATTGGGGGGGGGGGGGGGGAAGTGTCCCGGAAATGTTGCAAGAATTGGGCTGGAAATCATTAAAAGAAAGACGTTATTCATTGCGGCATGATCTGTTTGCGAAGTTTCAATCACCGACTTTTAGTTCTGTATGTGAAAATATTTTGCTAGCACCCACCTACTTAGGGAGACATGACCATCCCAATAAAATAAGAGAAATTAGATTGAAAATGGAACAATTTAGGTGTTCTTTCTTCCCGCGCGCTATTAGAGAATGGAACGGTAGAGAAAAGAGGTGTTCTTTCTTCCCGCGCGCTATTAGAGAATGGAACGGTAGAGAAAAGTTATGAAAGTGGTTAATGAACCCTCTGCCAGGCACTTGAATGTGATTTGCAAAGTATCGATGTAGATGTAGAACACAAAAAAAAGTTTCAGTACAAATGAACTGAGCTCTTTCTATCTACATTCACCATTTGAACTCAGGTTACACTTTAAGTGCAATTAAATGAAATAATTATGTTCTGATCTCTCATCAATATAATGTACTGGCACACATCTTTAGTTACACATATGTCAAGGTATGAAATAATTTGTATATCAATAAATGCTTTCTACTAACTTTAAAAGGCACAATATACAGTGGGATTCCTGAGTAAGAAATTCATATCACCATATCTAGAGAACTGTCTTCTGCAGTGAGGATGTCATGTCAGTTGGCAAGACGAATAAAAGTGTAATTAAGTCAATATACAGGGAACAAAGTCTTTTGTGATGATATTGTGAATAAAACACTCTTGGACTTCTTGCTGTGTCACTTCTTGGTAAAACCTCAAGCTTTTGACAACTGCCTCAGTCATTTTTGTTAGGAGCAACTGAGTGTCTGTACTGCTGCTATGGTGGCTTCAAATAGCCTATAAACTGCTTCTAATTAGTCATCTACTGATTGGTCGTCAGCTATGTCACATATGATGTTAACATCTGTACTGGTGGTGAAACTACATCCGTAGTAAATTATAGTTTCTTCAAACACAATTTTGTGTTTGTGAGGCTGTGCTTAGCGACTGCCAATTTATGCAGTTCTCACTTTTTACTATACTGTTGGTGTACTGTATAATTGTTGGAAACAATATTTATCGAATTACCAGTGCAGTGACTTCTGCACTAACATGGTATGTTGTAAATAAGTGATCTTCAGGCTGACAGAGATCAGAAAATCAATCTACTATAGTAAGGTGAGGCATTAGATTGATTTTATGACTTCCTATCAAAATAAAGGATATATTGCTTTCTGTTAAAGACAGACTCAGCATCAGGATCAGGTCACCAATGGCATATTAAAAACAGAGAACTGGGAAAATTGGCAAACATTGAGAAGAGCCTCATAATCACAGTAGTCTGAAGAGACTAAAATTTTGTCCCAAGCCTTCACATACTTGGAGTTTGTAATTAAAGAGTCTCTAGGAAGAATATGAGAACACATTTACGCATGGTAGTGGTTATAATCTTAACAGTGCATTGAAGTAAATGCTTGATATAGAGAGGCAGCAGAGACATTCTACACAACATCCATGATACTAAGAGAGTGATGGCACCACCAGTGGAGATGTTGCCACCATATATGACATAGTCAGAAGCATTAATCAGAAGCTAGCCAATTGAAAGCATTTCAGGGGCTATTTAAGGCCACTACAACACCAGTATAGACAGTCAGTTACTCCTGATGAAGATGGTGGAGAAAGTAATTGAAAGCTTGAGGTTTCATTAAGAATTGACTTTGCAAGAAGAGCAAGAAAGTTTTATTCAGTTCAATATACAGTTCAGCACTGGCATTCCACTTATGCATTGACAGTGTACACTGTGATATGTCACTTCCAATTGGTACTCCTGACAACTATACAATCACATTACTTGCTGAACTGAAGTACAACAGAATAATTAAATATAAACAGATGTTCCATTCAGGACATGGGGAAATCTTTCATCACCTACATCTATCCATTACAATAGCCTTAATACTTCATTTAACAGACATATTACATATAAATCAGGCAGACATTTTCATACTAAACACAATGTTGTCTGTAACATTCTTCTAGGGTACAAAAGAAAATGTATTTGTTGCCTGTAATGCAAAGAAAATGCTGTTCTCTATATATGAAATTAATATCATTATGGCAGGTAGTTGTGTCACTGCATTTGTGATACTACTTTGTTGTATGTCTACTTTCACTGATATACTACCCACATTAAAGAATATCTCAGTTTACATCTTTTATAAGTGTCTTCTATATAACAATAAAATAATGTGCAAAACACAATGAAAATACCAAGAATTTCATACATTAATGTAGTGGATCAGATAACTGATCCTTTGACATTGAGGTTCACTTCTCTTCAAATGCAAGTTGCATACTCTCAGTAGCATACCAAACAATTTCAATAGGTCTGATGCAAAATGTCATATTCTATCTACATTCACCATCTGACAAATGGTTGCACTGTAAACAAAATTACATGATGGAATTCCAGTCTGATCTCTCAGCTAGATGCAGTACTGGCACACAATTATTTCCTACAAACATTTTATGAAATTAAATAAGTTGAATATCAGTGAATGCATTTTGACTAACATAATATAGTGGTATTTGTAAGTAAGAGCTTCTTATTTATCACCATAATTGAATAGTCATCTGTGGTGAGGAAGTCATGTCAATTGGCAAGAGGAATTCAAGAGTAATGAACTCAATAAAATGTACAGTTCAACACACCTCAAGTTTACTTAGATATTAACAGTGTTCTTCGTAGGGTGTTATTTTCAACTGGTACTCTAGACATCTGTGCAACCTTATTACTCAATATACTAAATCACAGCAAATTATTTAACTCTGGAATCCTACTGTTGGCAATATGATGAACATTACTGTACTGAGCTGCTGGGGCACTGCTTTGTCATGCACACTGTTACACTTCTAGTGATTAATAGTCTCCATAGTCTTGGCACAAGCAGTCAACAGCATACAGCTCCTGGTGAGTTTTCTGCAGTAGTTTAGATGTCATTTCAACTGACAAATGAGCTGCAGTAAGAGAAGAAATCTTATTAATCAGAGTGACTAATGAATAGCATTACAGAATTAAATTCCTTCATTGATATGACAGAAGGTTGAGAAATTAGAGCACTTGTGTGACATCCTATCATTAGCAGAAGAGGAATCTGAAGATGAGTAGTTGAACATATCAGATGAGGGGAATCCTAACTATGAGTCAGAAAGAGTCTGTCAGAAAGAGGTAGACAGATTGTTGAGCCATCGAAGATGTGGAATGGGAAATTGTCAACCACCTCATACTCACCTCCACCTTGGATTCTGAATCCATGCAGACAGACCAAAGTCGAAATCCTAAAAAACTGGTATATGAATATAGTAGCACCACCAGTACATCACCTCTTCTCACCTGAGGAGAGTAAAATTCTTAGTGCCTGGAAAGATGTTAGCTATAATTAGAGGACAATACATGTTGACATAAGGTGTAACAAATGCTGAAATACAATCCCTGTTTGGACTGATTGTGATGAGTGCTGAAAACAAGGACAATTGCATATCAGTTGACATTTTGTTTGGTACCTGGAAGTCTGGTGAAAGACAGACAAATTGGTGCTTTTGTCTGGCATTAGGACAAATTCATAACAAACCGTAAAAGCAACAACAAACCAAGACCACATGTTCCTATTGATGAGCAGATGGTTTGATTCTGAGGCTGTTATCCTTTCAAAATATACCTTATATCTAAACCCAATAAGTACAAGCTTAAAAATCTTCATTGTTTCCAATAATTTAACAAGCATCATGTCACACTAACAAGAGAAGTGTCCTTTTGGAGAATTCATCACTACTAAATTTGTGGAGCTTCTGAACATCCCAGCCTTAATTTGATATTTAACAAGCAGTTCAGCAACATCCCCCTTACAAAAACCTTATTCACTTATCATGGAATAATCATGCTTGGTACAATAAAGAAAAATAAGTGATAACTACCAAAGTAGTTGGCAGATCCCAAATTCATGAATAGGGACCCTGGTTGAAGTTTTTCCTGCTTTGTGAGGACATCACTGTAGTTTAATTCAAACCACACAGAAAACATAAAGTGGTTGTTCTTATCTGTAAAATCTGACATTGTCAGCATGGAGATTGGGCAGTCTTACATTTACTTAAAATTAATAAAATTTCAAACAATTTATTTAAAATTGTTAAAATAGCCGAGACTGCAAAGTGAAATTTTTTTATTTACAAAACTAGGTTTGACTCTTCAGTCATTTATGAACCTGTAAACAAGCAAAGGAGAAAGTCTCAGAAAAGATTACACAATGTGCTAAAATGTTACTTTTACAGGGTTGAATGAATTGTCACACCTTTAAAAACTATGCATTTGCAATCTTTCATTTTAGCTAAAATTAATAATCATTCCTCAAAACAGCATAAAAGGAGAGTCTATCCCAGTTGTCAAGAGCCTATTAACTGTAAAGATGTCAATTTTATAAAATGTATGGGGCACTATATACCTTTGTAAAAGACAAGATAATTCTGTTGGGCATAAAATAATAACATAGCACTATTTTTAATTACATGCTTAAAGCAAGATTTAAGGATGCAGACAACAAGCTCACTTAAGATGTGGTTAAGACACTGAATAGGGCCTAAATCCAATAAATTTAATAAATCAGGGGTTTATAAAATTAACTGCAACAAATGCGTTAATTATTACATTGGACAGACTAGTAGTTTGTTCGCTATACATTTCAGGGAACACAAATATTCACAAAATAAAACAGCCTTTGGTATGCACATATCCAATGAAAAACACAGTGCAAGGTATTGAAAACAGTTTAGAAATATTGCACTATGTATTGAAAGGAAGGAAGCTTCATTTACTAGAATAATTACAAATCTATTCATGTATGAACAAAGTTCACAATAGGGTTGTAAATGAACAATGGGAATGCAATCTAAATTATAATTTTTTTGGTATTTTCGATGAGATACTGTAGCATGCATAGTTGGGCCTTTACATCAGACTACACTCCCTTTGGCCGCTGTGATATGATGCCGCCACTGTCATCCGCCACCTAGCAACTCTGGACCACACTTTCTGCAAGGGTCTTCCGCAGCTTCTCGGGAGAGCGCACTACATCTTAGAAGCCTCATCAGCTGTCAGCTACCTATTATTTCAATAAACATTGCACATTGTAGTACCTTGTAATTTTAAGAACAACTGAAGCTCTTGAAAATTTGCTAAACTATGTTTATAGTTGTCACTTCAACTACTACTGTTATTAATTTCATGCCTTTGTCCAAGTTTTTTTACTCAATGTCTATTATTTAAATCTACATAATTATTTTTTATATATTATATATATTTCTTTAGTTCAATACGTAATTCACTTACATTTGCTTTATTGATATACAATGTATGCCTATGTTAATGCAAGGGTGCGAGCGTGCCAGCTATCAGTCTTTGACATTTACTTCTGACAGGCCCACACATGCCTGCACATAGTTATGTTGGACTGTTTATGGGACGGACTCCAGACATGTATCCATACGAATGAGTTTTCACGTGTGCGTTACAACTCACACTCATGAACTGACCAAGTGTGACATTGGAAACACACGACATGGTGGGCATATTGAGGTTTGCTCTTATCTTAAAGGTGACAGTGGTAACATATATGTCTTTTCTTGGTCTGAACTACTTTGCAACCTTGTTTCTTCACAGGTTCTGGATACATGTAACAAATTTTAATGCCATACAGGCAACTGCCCAATACCATTAGCAACTGATGTATTTTATGCTCTGACTGGACAAATTTGTAATTAATGGAACTGACATTTTTTGACTGCTCAGATTCACTCCTGGTTTACATATTCAATCAAAAACAGTGGTATGTTATTTTTATGCACACCAGAAGTAATTTGTTTTTTACATTCTTGCTTCAAGAATGTAATTAAAAACAGTGCTACACTATTTTTATGCCCAACAGAATTATCACACCTTTCACAAACATTTTCATTTCATTAAATAGGCTATATAGCACCCAATATATTTTATAAAATTGACATCTTTAACGCTTTACAGTTAACAGGCTCTTGCCAACCGGGATACTCTTCTTTTATACTGTTTTGAGGAATGATTATTAATTTTAGCTAAGAGGAAAGATTGTAAATTCATTGTTTTAGATGTGACATTTCATCCAACCATGTAAAAGTCACATTATAACACATTGTGTAATCCAGAGGTGGGCATTGAGCGAGCCACGCTCTCGGAGCCGCTTGCCTGAGCAGGAGCAGAGCCGCGAGCAGCTGGCGTCCTGCACATAGTTCCTGCTGAAAAGACTACATGGTATTATGCACAGCCAATGTGCTAACGTAGCCGCAGAAATGCTCCTGGCTCAGTGTGTTATAAAATAACTTATAAAGATAATAGTGCAAACTCTTTAGTATCCAACTCAAATGAACAGATTCCACTGCTGGGGGTATCTCCTGAAAAATGGTATTATATTTATAAGTAAGTAACTTATAAACATAATACTGGAAACTCTTCTCTGAAATGTCCAGTGCGTGCAGTCAAGCTGGCAAATATCTTATAAAGATAAGAGTGATTTTTTGTTTTGTTTCAGAAGACACCACTAACAGTGCCATCTGTTAGTTCAAATTTTGTACTTAAGGGTTTTCGTTATAATCTATGATATTACGTTATGGTACAGTAAGCTGTGGAGTTGAAATGGCTAGTAAAATCGGTGTGGTAAAGCGGCTTTCTATTTTCCAGTACAACTCTAGTTGGGAGTGTGATTACTTGTTCACTGAAAGCGAAGGAGGAGCAAAATGTTTGGTATGTGGTAAAATAATAGGCATAAAAAAGTACAATTTAGAATGCCACTATAGAACACATCACTTCAACCAGTATGGAAGTGTAGAAAGTGAAATGCGAATTAATCTTCTTAATAATCTACGCGAGGAATTAAGTAAAGTAGAGGTATGTATTATAATGCTGTACCTACTTACGAGACAACTTAATCACAGTGTTTTGTTTAATACCAGACTCTCACGGAACTACGTGTGCCAGCAAGCATGCAGACCTCTAGCGTCAACTAGGATAACTACCGGCTGAGCACGAAGGCTGCTCTTTTTCCGGCCTGAGCCAGAGCGCTGCTCATTGAGCCGATTTGTGCCCACCTCTGGTGTAATCTATTCTGAGATTTTCTCCTTTGGTTGTTTACAGGTTCATAAATGACTGAAAAGTTGAAACTAGTTACCACTTTGTAAATAAAACAATTTCAGTTTGCAGTCTATGCTATTTTTATCAATTTTAAATAAATTGTTTAAAATTTTATGAATTTTAACTAATAGTTGTTCTTACTTCAGTGATGATTTTGACAACAGCACTAATGAAGAAGCTTGCAAACGAGAATTTTCTGTGAATTCTACAACAGGAGTAGTGGATACCTTGGACCAAGTGTGCAGTGAAACCCGATGTTGGCCCATCTCCCTCTTGTGTAACATAGTGAACATAACTATTCACATCTGCTATCTCATATATGATGCCAGACCTCTGAATAACTAAACAGCTCTTTTGAAGTTTGAATTCGCCATGTCATTGGCTGATGACTCTCACAACCATGCCACAATCGTGCTTGGACTATTCTGAGGTGCCTTAGTTGCTAGTGATGTGGTGGTCTAGTGGTAAGATGTCTGCCTAGTAAGCATGGATGTCTGTCTTCGATTCCCGGCTACATCACAAATTTTAATGCAATGTTTTACCTTTATCACAAATGTCTCTGACATTAACAAGATGAAAAAGAGTCTCAGGGTGTATAAGTTTCTATTTATAATGATATTCATCCCACAATTGCTCTACAGTATTATCTGCAGAGGCCTGGACATGATGCAATCACCTGATGACAGCCCCCATCAATCTAGCTAGCTCACAAGTCATGTTCATGGTGAAAAAAACATGTAACTACCATCCATACGAGAAACAAAGAATGACAAAATCAATATGTGAAAAGTGTAATAAAAGAAGTTGTGAGGATCATAAAAACCTAGTTTGCAGAAATTTTTTGTCTTCTCTGTGAGCACTGATACATATGTGATACTTACATACTTTCCTTTTAATAAGACTGATTGGCTGTTGTAGTATGTAATTTCCAATTTTGAAACCATTTATTTACTAGTCTTCATTTCATGACTGAAATACATTTTATTTTTTTCTGATTTGCTATATACTAATGTGTCACTCTTATAGTTACAGTGAAATCTATTGTATTGCTTATTTTTTATATATTTATAAGTTTATTTTCATACAGTTTTTCAGATCATTGCTTGTGTTGTAGCTGACAAAAAACATAAGGAATTTAATTGTTTGCTCTTAAATTTATAAAATCAAAATATGTCTATTTCTGAACTATTTCTTTGCCTATATCTACATACTTGTCCTTGTTCCAACCCCATTTATTCATGATCAAAAATTACTACATGCATTATGAGGCCAAAATCTACAACAGCTGCTTGATTTTTGATTGGAAAAGTGGTGGGTTTTTTAGTATCAATGAATGGGTAGCACTCATTGGAGTAGCTAGATACGGTGGAGGGGGGGGGGGGTTCTGGGGTTTAAACCCCTCCCAAAATGTTGACAAAAAAAGAGAGGCATCATTCTGAATAAAGATAAAGCCCAACTTCATTTTGCCAAGCCTAGGAAGCCATTACACCGGCTCCATACAGTCCTACTCCCCATGTGATTTCCGTATTTTCTGGAGCCCTAAAGAAAGAAAGAAAGAAAGATATGAAATGCAATCAATATGTTTTGGATGAAGAGGTGCAAACTTGGGAAAAAATCAGGGTCCTGTAGTTAACTGCAAACATTTGTGCGTGGAGAAATTGACCATCTTCTTTCGCAGTGGGTTACATATATTAACAGATATGGTGAATACTACTGAAATAATTAGCAGCTTACTTAATTTTTTACTGAGGTGTCTTACTTTATTTGTTTCCTCCTTACAGACAAGTGTGACTTGGCTGTTTTCCAATCACTAGTAATGTAGGAATAATTCCTTGCACAAGATAGCCACAGTAAATTACGATAAAGAGGGGTACTAAATCCAGTGAAGATTCTATCTAGAAGCTGTCAGTGAGTCTGTCAGGCCATGGAGCTCAACTGCACTTTACAAACATCATTTCTTTTTCAACATTACTATTGGTAATTACAATGTCAGCCATATATTACAATATTAGTTATTAATATTTGCTGATGTTCCTATGTAAATGAATCAAGATTCCTGTCAAGTCAAAGAGCACCTTTAGACTTATTTTGTGCCATTGACAGCTTTAACACACTGCAAAAATTTTAGTTTTTGGAGTGCTTCTCAGATGCTTCAGAAGTTAATGGAAGCTGCATGCATTGCCTTTCCAATTGCCATATGTGCTTTTGTCTGCATTTACCTATCTTCATGCTATGATTTGCCTCATTCGTATTTCAGAAAATATGCACATTCCTATGAATTTTAATAATTTTGTGTACTATACAACAGTCCTTTGGAATTATATATAATGTAATATATACAGTATTAGTGGCATTTGAAGTTCTGTACACATTTGAGTACACATTTTTAAAATGTCTATTCAATGAAAACCTATCTTGTAACCATATCCTGGCTATGCCTATGGGTAGCAGTGATTGTCGAAATATCTTGGGTAGAATTCCACAGCTGTTTATACAACCAGGACATGGGGAAATTGTTCTTTACATCAACTATATCCAAACAATTACTATGTTATTCATACTTCCTTTAAAAGCTATATTACAAATAAATTGGGCTGATGATTTGTCTGTCAATGGAAATGTCATTGTTGTGTGTAACTCAAAGAGAATCCAGATCCATGAGTAGAGTTGTAGCAGGCAGTTGTTACATTGCATATGTGCTGCAGCTAGATTCTATATGTAATTTAACTACCAACATTACAGAATATCTGAGGTTTCATCTTCGATAAGTTTCTTTTGAAAAACGAGAAAATAATGTGCCAAACACAATTAAAATACCGAAACTTTTAGACACTAATGTATTGGAAAAGATAACTTAGTTCCTTAGTTCCTTGGTGTGGAGGTTCACTTACTTTGAACTGCAATATGCACATTTGAATTAGCTCACAAAAAATATCAATTGAGCTGAACTGCAAACTACATCTACAATCAGCATCTGAACACGGGATGCTCTGTGAACAAAATTACAAGAAAGAAACCTGGTATGATCTCTCAGAAATATTAAGTACTGGCACAAAATTGTACTTCTTACAAATTTTCCATTAAATGAAAAAATTTGCATGTAGGTGAATTTTTTTAGTAACCTTTAAAAGGTGTAAAATATAATTGGCTTTCTAAGTAAGAGCTTCTGAACTATCACCATATTTAGAGACCATTCTCTCATAATGCGAAGGTCACACCAAAAGGCAAGAGTAATGAACTCATTAGAATATATAGTTTAACACACATGAACTCCACTTATTAATCAAAAGGTGTCCCACACATTCTGGACATGGAGTACCCATACAACCTTTCAAATAACTCTTGAGTAAAAACATATATTATTAAAGCCAACAAAGAGTTTAAAAAATCCGTAAAACTCGTCAAGATAACCAATTTCTACCTGTTTACAAGACATGGACTGCACTTAAATGGCAAAGGCAAGAGACTATTGAGTTATGTAATACTGGAAATTTATATATATGAGGTGTCTGTTCTTTTGGACATGTCCAGAAGAACAGATGCCACTTTTAATCCTGCAGTTACCATCTTTTCAGAATTTGAACCTGGGTCACCTGCTTTCTAGGCAATTGCACTGACCCCTACACTATTGGGGACACAGTGATGACCACACCTGCATGGAATTACTCAAGCACGCCTCCCATCAGAT
Organism: Locusta migratoria; assembly: GCA_026315105.1. Taxonomy (NCBI): domain Eukaryota; kingdom Metazoa; phylum Arthropoda; class Insecta; order Orthoptera; family Acrididae; genus Locusta; species Locusta migratoria. The sequence goes on along the minus strand of CM048755.1, from coordinate 399,870,730 downwards.
ACAAATTCTCAACTTTACCCTGCCCACTAGAACTCAAACTCATATTTGTTGTAAACTGTTTCCCATAAGAGTAAGGGCCTAGAAATGCCTCTGCACTGAAGAAAGGATCATTTCCAATCATTAGCATATTGTATAAATTATATATATATATATATGGTGTTGGTCCAAAAGAACAGATGTCACTTTTGATCCTGCAGTTATTGTCTATTCATATCAACATAATGTATGACATTAACTGTGAATGGGTAAAGTTGAAAATGTGTATGCAGCCAGGATTTGAGTCCGGGTCTCCTGCTTTCTAGGCAGTTGCACTGTCCTGTGCACCATTGTGGACAGACACCACATATATATAACTTACACAATATGTCGATGACAGGCACCAACTACGAGTTTTAGTTCTAGTGGGCAAGGTAAAGTTGAGAAATTGTATCTGATGGGAGGCGTGGTGATTATTTCTTTTCTTTTTTTCTTTTTTTTTTTTTTACATTTATTTACATTTACATAGAGAACCTGCAAATCAAATTTAAGTGCCTGGAAGAGGGATCTTTACCCACTTTCATAACCTTTCTGTACCGTTCCATTCTCTAATAGCACACGGGAAGAAAGAACACCTAAATAATTCCATTTTCAGTCTGATTTCTCTTATTTTATTGGGATGGTCATGTCTCCCTATGTAGATGGGTGCTAGCAAAATATTTTCACATTCAGAAGTAAAAGTCAGTGATTGAAATTTCGCAAAAAGATCTCGCCACAATGAATAACGTCATTCTTTTAATGATTTTCACCTCAAATTGTGAAACATTTCCATGATGCTTTCCCCCTGTAATGTCATAAAACAAAATGAGCTGCCCTTCTCTCAACCTTCTCAATGTTTTCCATTAGTCTCACCTGGTGAGGGTCCCACACTGGGCAACAGTACTCCAGGAGAAGATGTACAAGTGTGATGCAAGCAAGCTCTTTGGTGGAGCTGTTGCACCTTTGAAGCATTCTGCCAATGAAATGTAACCTTTGGTTCGCCTTCCCCACAATATTTTCTGTGTGTTCTCTCCACTTTAAGTTGTTCTAATTGTAATTCCTAGGTATTTGGTAGAATTTACAACCTTAAAGTTTGACTGATTTATCGTATAATTGAAGTTCAGCAGATTTCTTTTAGTGGTCATGGGTATTACTTCACACTTTTCATTATTTAGTGTTAATCGCTAATTTTTGCAGCATGTAGAAATTTTGTCTAAATCGCTTTGCAGTTGCTTTTGATCCTTTGTTGACTTCGCTAACCGATAAACAACAGCATCATCCATGAACAGTTTAAGAGAGATATTCTGATTGTCTCCTAAATCATTTATAAACACAAGGAAGAGTAGGGTACCTATAATGCTTCCCTGGGTAACACCAGATATCACTTCTGTATTACTCAATGACTTACCATCAATTACTACAAACTGTGTCTTTTCTGATAGGAAATCGCGAATACAATCACGCAATTGGGGCAATATTCTATAAGCACACAATTTCATTAGAAGCCGCTTGTGAGGTACAGTGTCAAAAGCCTTCTGGAAATCCAGAAATATGGAATCGATTTGAGATCCCTTTTCGATGGCACTTATCACTTCATGTGAATAATGGGCAAGCTGAGTTTCACAAGAGCGATTCTTTCTGAATCCGTGTTGACTATGGGTTAATAGGTCATTCTCTTCGAGGTAGTTCATAATGTTTGAACAAAATATATGTTCCAAAATCATACAGTAAATCAACATCAGTGAGATGGACCTGTAATTTTGGGGATCCCTCCTATTGTCTTTCTTGAATATTGGAGTGATCACTGTGTCTCCAGTGGCATAGAACTCAGCATAACTGCCTAACAAGCAGGAGACCTGGGTTCAAATCCCAGCTGGCTACACATTTTAAGCTTTACCCATTCACTGTTTTTGTCATACATTCCATGAATATCAATTCTGGAAATGCTGACTGCATCTCACAGAAGTAATAGTGCCTTTATAATAGCAGATCCACCAATAGTATACCATCTACAGATATTAACACAAGCATCACCAACTGCAGCAGCAGAACAAGCAACAACCACTACAGCAAAATGTTTACCAGCATTGGCCATAGCAATACCCTCATCAGAAGCTGTAAATGAGGCTATTGAAGTGACAGTAAGATCCTTCTGTGATGTTGGCAGGGGACAGGTAGCACCTGCTGTTTCTTTCAAAGTAATTGTTTATTCTTCCATTGTTGCCATTTCTTCTGCTACTGTTGTTATTATTGCATCATTTCTTGATTATCATTCTGATGCTAAGGGTTCTAGTACTATGGATGCTGGTGAATGGTGACTTAAGCATAGCAGTTGCCTCTGATGGTGGTAGTTCAGCTGTTGGTTGGGATGATGGTACTGCTACTTCTCATATCGGAGATGCTTCTGACGAGGGTATTGCTATGGCCAATGGTGGTAAAGTCTTTGCTGTAGTGGTTGTTGCTTGTTCTGCTGCTGCAGTTGGTAATGCTTGCTGTGTTAATGTCTGTAGATGGTATACTATTGGTGGATCTGATCCTCAGACTGTTTATTCCCTCCATCAATGTCACCTGTGCTACCATCTACATCCACTCAACCTCCCCCTCCCCCTTATGCCTTTGAAACCCACATAGACTGCACCTTATCGATCTATGTCTTTGCTACCAATCTTAATAACCATCCTTGCACTCCCGCTAAACTCTGGCTGTTACATCAGTTCCTCCACACCATTGAAGGTGACATTGTGCCCCCCCCTCCCCCCACCATACTCAGCCTGTAAGCAACACTAACCCAGATGTCATCACTTCACCTAACCTTTTTGGGCACATCACTGCCAAAGTCCTTGACCCCATTAGCTGTGACTGTGACCCTCATCACCTTTTCTCAGAACCTTCATCCCCCACATACCCCATCCTGCCCATCCATCCAAACTATTACATGTCTGCTCCCAATCAGACTTGAATGCCTACCAACAATCCATCATCCAACAGGTCAAAGGTCACCCTCTCCCTCTCCATAGCCCTCAAGACATTGACCGTACCACTTTTTCCTTCCAACTGACCATGTCTGACACTGTTTCACTCATATCCCCACAAAATCCATCCAACCTCACTATCCCACTCTCATTCTACATGCTGCTCTTCTCCTCTGTGAATCCCACAACTTAAATTGTTCCTTTTTCTGTGGCCATGACCAAGATATACTCCTTCACAATAGACAACTACAGTGACACCTTACTGAAAACTCATCCTTAAAAACCTGATCTTTCACCTAGACTGCCACTTCCCAGATAATCTCAGTAAGGCAAACCAATTCGCTTCCCTCCTCTCCAACATCTTCACCATTCCTGACAATCCCAGCTTTCATTACTCCCTCTTTCTGATGTCTGTGACTGGACAGAAACCTCCATCCCACCCATTGTCTCTGGCTTCAAATACTTGGACCACACTCCTCCCTCTGAACTCAATACACCTATCACTACACATGATATCCATCTGACACTCTGCAGAAAATGCACCACAGCCTCTACCACAACCGCCTTACCTACCACTACCTGAAGGAGAGCCTCTTCTCTTACTTTATTGCTTTCATTTCCCTTTTAACATCATCCTCTTTACAGTTACTACCCCAGCACAGATCCATTAATACGCCGTAGCACACCATAAGCAAGCTGGCCTGTCCCTCATGGTCAGCCCGCCGCATGGCCCACCAGCCTGTCTCAGCCTCGCCAGCTCACTACATCACAAGGCCAGCTAGCTTAACTCGGCCAGCCCGGCTAGACTACAGCTAGCATGCCATGGCCAAATCCAAGCTGCAAAGCACACATCACATTCTGCAGTATTTGTACTGAAATTTTTGACAAATTTATGTTCAAAAGTTCGACTATAACTTGCTTCTAAGTATAAATGCCACAGTATTGCCAACATTCAAAAGGTGCCTTGATGAGACAGTATGTATTTGTTAGTTTATCTGCCTGTCTTTCAATTTACTCCATATTACTTTCTACTATTTCGAGTCTTTTTACTGGAAAATTTCGATGTAAATTGATGATACCCTTAATTTTCTGTACAGATATTGCTGACTGTACAGTAAAAAGAATGTTTCCACAATGATATCCAAATGGTTTAGTTACTTACCTAATTGTTCCATAAGTTGGTTAGTTGGTTTGTTATGTTTTTAAAGGGCGTAAACTAAAATTGTCATCAGTCCGATTTCCATAAGTAGTTGTTTTGTCATAATTTCCATCAACTTTTTTCTCTCAAACTAATTAGTATTTTTTGCTATATGTACAATGGGATCTAAATACTTTCTCATAAATGATTGTATTGATGAATATGTACTCTACGTTGGGTGGATGTTAAGTAATTTTTTTCTAATGATATCAATCATATCCCTTATTCAGGTAGGGAGGTTAGAAAATTTGGAAGGAGAAATGGATAGGTTCAAGTTAGATATAGTGAGGATTAGTGAAGTTCAGTGGAAAGATGAATAGGATTTTGGTGAGGTGGGTACAGGATTATAAATACAAAATCTGTTGAAGGCATTTTAGGAGTAGGTCTAATAATATGAAAATAAGGATGTGGGTAACTGTTATGAGCAGTGCAGTGATTGCATTATCGTAGTCAAGATAGAGATGAAGCCAGCAATGATCACAATAGTACAAGTTTATATGCCACATAGCTCTGCCGATGATGAGGAGATCAAAGAAATGTATGAGGAGTTAAGAAATTATTCAGACAGTTAAGGGAGAAGAAAACTTAATTGTGATGGGCAACTGAAATTCAGTAATAGGAAAAGGAAGGGAAGGAAAAATAATAGGTGATTATGGACTGGAGGAAACGAATGAGAATGGAAGCCACTTGGTAGAATTTTGAAGAGAACATAATTTTATCATGATGAACACTTGATTTAAGAATCACAAAAGACTGTTATCTATGTAGAAGAGACCAGGGGACAGCAGAAGGCACCAGATAGATTGTATAATGGTAAGACATAGATTTCAGAACCAGGTTTTAAACTGTAAGACATATCCAGGGGCCCCGATATAAACTCTGACCATATCTTACTGCTTATGAACGGTAGAATGAAAGTAAAGAAACTGCACAAAGGCAGGATAATGAGGTGGGGACTAGATAAATTGAAGGAACATGAGGTTCTTGAATGTTTCAGAGGAAGCTTCAGACACAACAATTGACAGAAATGGGGCCGGGGGGGGGGGGGGGGGGGGGGGGGGAATAACAGAGCAGATTGTGAACGGGTAGCTTCAAGAAATGAAATAGTGAAGGCAGGAGAGGCCCAAATTGATAGAAAGACAACACCTACTAACAAACCTGGTACATCACAGTAGATACTGAATTGATGAAAGGAGAAGATACAAAAATGCAGTAAATGAAGCAGTTAAAATGGAGTACAGGCACCTAAAAAATGAGATTGACAGGTAGTGCAAAATGGCTAACTAGGAGTGGCTAGAAGGCAAATGCAAGTCTGTAGAAGGATGTATAACTAGGGAAAATAGTTATTGCATACAGGAAAATAAAGGAGAAATTTAGAGTGAAAAAATCAGCTACATGAATATCAAGAACTCTGATGGAAACCAATTCTGAGCAAAGAAGGAAAAGCTGGAAGGTGTAAAGGATATATAGAGGGGCTCTACAAAGGAAATGAACTTCAAGACAATATTGTTGGAAGGGAATAGGAAGTAGATGAAGATGAAACAGGGAATACTATACTGAAAGAAGGATTTGACATGTCACTGAAAGACATAAGATGAAACAAGGCCCCTGCAGTAGACAACATTCCCTCAAGTTACTGAAGTCTCTGGGACAGCCAGCCATGATAAAACTATTTCATCTGGTGTGTAAGACAACAAAATACACTCAGACTAAAGGAAAATATAATAATCTCCATTCCAAACAAAGCAGGTGCAAACAGATATGAAAATTACAGAACCACAACTTTAATAAATCATGGTTGCAAAATTTTAACACAAATTATTTAGAGCAGAATGGAAACTCTGGTAGAATCTGACCTTGGGAAAGATCAATTTGGCTTTAGAGATATGTAGGAACATGGGAGACAATACTCACCTTATGACTTATGTTAAAAAGTACATCAAGGAACGGCAAACCTATATCTCTGGGTTTTATAGATTTGAAGAAGGCATTTGACAATGTCCATCAGAATACACTCTTTCAAATTCTGAAATCAGCAGGAGTAAAATACAGGGAATGGAAGGTTATTTGATACTTCACAAAACCCAGACAGTACTTATTAGAGTCGAACGGCATGAAAAGGAGGCATCGTTTGGGAAGTGAGTAAGGCAGAGCTTATTATTTCTTCATTGTTACTCAGTTTGTACTGTACATCAACATATATAATTATGTCCTAGTAGATGTATTAAGTGTGAATTATTTTTTTCCTAAAATATAGTCTTAAAAAGTAATGTGTGTCTTTTACACCAGTGCATCTTATATGCCGACATTGCTGTTCTGTGTGTCCTTCAGAGTGAGGTAGCACTTTCAATGTATTCCCCACTTGTTATATAACAATTTAATTGAATATCACTTAATAGATCTGGGCCACCACCATGTGTCACACTACATAGAAATTATAGATTTAGCCTTCTTGTTTATGATGTGGTCATAAGTATCTTTAAAACAAATAAATAAAATGTCAATTCCTACACTGAGCAAGTTATGAGCTGTACCATGGGAGAAATTATTTGAATATTAAATGGTACACTATAATTTTAACTAATCTATTTACCCCTCCAAAATATTGAGAAGGGATATTTTAAAGGAAAGTTGATATGCTCAAAAACTAATTTATGGCAACCAAAAATCGAACATCCTAACTCATCACAAATCAAATAAACATTTTTACAGCTCTGTACTTTATAGCAAATGACAGTCCCCACTGTAGTAAGCTGACAATAGTATGCATAATCAATGAAACAGATATTAAAATTTTTTTGTAAGATAAAAAAAAATGATTGTCTTAGTCAAGGGGTTGGGAAACTCAACAAACAGGATGTTAACAGATTAGCTACACAGAAATCTAAACTTATCTATAGCAACTAAGAGCCCCAAAATGAAAATACTAACCTAAATAAAATAATTCTTTAAGAAAAATCCTAGACAGCGGAATTACGCAACTCCTGGCAAACGTGCTTGCAGTACATTACCCAATCGAAATTACGGGTGATGGCACCGTAGCAGGCTCAGCAGCAACAAGCGATGGCAACAGGTGAGCTGCAAACTAATCGCAACCGTTTTCTCACTGTGATATGGTAGGCAGAATTGGCCTGTAACTCAACTCGCTGTCCCTGTATTTCCATTGAGTATGATGACTGTTAGTCTTTAACATACACTGCAGGCTGTTGTGAAGCAGCTATGACTTGGGGTGACCACATTCTAGCTTGAGGTTTGCATATGTTAGATATGTTTACATTATCTATTTTGATCATTACTTTATGAATGTCACTGAGATCAGAGGATGAACAGAGGCTGACATTTTTGATTGTTGTTCGGACGTATGTTGCCACTTCATAAGCATGATGGTATGTTGCTCCCAGTAGTTGATAGCCTGGAATTTTCCCTCTATGACTGAGCTGCTTCTCATATACAGCATGGGATTCCTGGATAGCAACAACATAGATTTCATTCCATGATAGGATTTGGTGTAGGACTTGACATTTGGATCTACTTATTCCTTCAGTGTTAATCTGCTAAATTCTGATAATTTGGTCAAGATTCTTGCCAAGTAACTGGTTGACAAAGCCCTGTTATTTGAAGTTACAAACCCATCTCAGTCAATCAGTTGTCCCTGTGACACTGAAAAGGCTGCCACCCCTCTTCAGGAACCACATGTCTTTTCCCAAATTAAAAACTTTTGTCTATGTAGTATAACTTTTCTTTTCTGTTATATTTATTAAGAAAGGCCACCTTTTGTCACTGTTACTCTTGAGTAATATGACCTGCCCCCCTCCCCCAAGGTCTGATCCTTTTGTGTGACATGTTGAGAAGGTTCAGAGAAGGGCAGCTCGTTTTGTTCTATCACGTTAGGGGGAGGGGGGGGGGGAGCATCACGGAAATGTTGTACGAATTGGGGTGGAAATAATTAAAAGAAAGACGTTATTCATTGTAGCATGATCTTTTTGCTAAGTTTCAATCACCGACTTTTAGTTCTGAATGTGAAAATATTTTGTTAGCACCCACCTACTTAGGGAGACATGACCATCCCAATAAAATAAGAGAAATCAGATCGAAAATGGAACGATTTAGGTGTTCTGTCTTCCCGCGCACTATTAGAGAATGGAACGGTAGAGAAAAGTTATGAAAGTGGTTAATAAACCCTCTGCCAGGCACTTGAATGTGATTTTCAGAGTATCTATGTAGATGTAGATGTTGGAAAATATGAAGACTATAAAAGGTTTGCCTAAATTACAATTATATTCAAAATATAACAATGCCTTATATATTTTGCACATTAACCAGATAAATATTTTGTCATCAAAATTAAAAATTTTCTTTAATTTTATGACTTTAATAATTTACTACAATAAATTTAATATTTTGGTTTCAGAAACAGTATTTTATGACTTTTCAGAATGTAATATGGAATAGTTGTTTGTTTGTTTGTTTGTAAATCTATTGAACCAAACTGCTATGGTCTTCAGTCTCTAGACTTACAAACTACTTAAACTTAATGAAATTAACTTAAGGACAATACACACACACCCATGCCCCAGGGAGGAATTAAACCTCCTGTTGTCGGCATCCACGGGCTCTGCAGAAAGGCACCTTAGAGTGCTTGAAATGCCTCTGAGACTATGGAATACTCTTTCATATAGCATCTTTTTGTGTGCATTTAAGATGTTTTTCTATTTATCAACTACTGTACATACTTATGAATAGCAGTGATTTTCCGTCTTTGCAACTACAATAAAAATGTGATTTTTTCACACCAGACGCGTTTCGTTTTATTGAATGTAAAACATCTTCAGTGGTCTGTAATAATAGAAATCTACCGTTTGTTTTTGTGCTTAGATCGAAAACAGTTCTTAAATGGACCCTGAAAAGTAGCCCTAATGTTTGGTACTTACGGAAATTTTGTCTTCTTTTCGCTTCACATCATGGAATGCCGGTCTGTTTAATGCAATACTGCCGGTTTTTCATGCTGTGTCGTTTTCTCACTACTTTCACTGTCACTATTTCACTGTTCATAGTTGTTTTCCACAGATCAGAAGTGTTTGTTTTTGTTTTTACTGATTCTGCTCAGTGTGTTATTGGAGTGTTGCCAACCTCACAAATGTAGTTCTTTCTCTATGTTTTATAATAAATTATGTTTCGGTGTATTTAGTTTTGATGTAAGCGGATTGGAATAGTGGCAGAATAATACATATATATATATATTTAATGGGAACATTATTATTATTATTATTATTTTATGTAATATCTTTTATTACTATTATATTATTATAATTGTTGTTATTATTGGTGGGGGTTGAGTAGTAGGGAAAGATTACTGAATGGTGGTTGGATGTGGTAAGGTGTGATGTGAAGTGAGATGGAAGACAAAAGTGATGGCTATGAGGTGTGGTGCAGTAATATTAAACTCCTGGGTGGTGGTAATGCAAGTAGTGTGCATGTGTGTGTGTGTGTGTGTGTGTGTGTGTGTGTGTGTGTGTGTGTGTGTTTGGGGGGGGTATTGTGTTTTTTGTTGAATCTGGTATGTGATGTAGGGTAACAGTGAGGGGAACGAGGTTGAGTGTTTGTTAGCAGGGAGCGAGAAAGTTTGGGAGTTTTATATCAATATGTGTGACACGTTCGGAGAGTCTCGTGTTTATCGGAGAGGTGGGTATGTCATTTTATTTGACCTTAGCTGTGGAGTGTTGGTAGTGGTATCTGGAATGAGATGTAGAAGTAGTCTGAGATAGTTACGGGTATGACGGGGAATGTTTTATGTGATTTTTTCAATTATTTTATACAATGTTTGGTTTCCAATATTTATTTGGTCATTTAGTAATTGTTTGTTGTGTGATAGTGATTTGTGTATGTGGAGGTTTTCTTGGAAGGGGAGTAGGTGTCTGTCTCTACTAGTCTGTATGATTTCCATATCTTTTTCTATAGTGCTGGGCCTATGGTGTTTTTGAATTGGGTTGCTTGTTTTGTAGGCAATATTTATGCCTTGTTTCTTGAATATATTACCTATGTTGTGTGTGAATTTGTTATGGTAGGTCAGTGTATGCCATTTGTTATTGTGTGTGCTGTTTGTCTATGTCAATGTGGTTTGTGTTGGTTTTTTCTTCAACTATGTCTTTATTTTCCTGTTTAGTTTGTCTACAAGTGTTTCTTCATAGCCATTTTAATGCTATTTGTTTTATAATAGTTAGCTCCTTTTGGTAATTAGAAGTGTCTAGGGGGATCCTATTGAGTCCGTTGAGCATGTACCTAATTGCAGGTTGTTTGTGACTTGGTGGATGGTTTGAAGTGGCATGTATAATGATGTCTGAGGTGGTGGGTTTTCTAAATATGTCAAATGTGTGTGTGTGGTTTTCTTTTGTTATTGTTATGTCTAGGAAATACTAGATACAAAGAGCACATCTGAGCTTAGAAGTATGGCACACAACCTTCAACATTTGCCGACCACCTGAAACAAAAACACCATAGACCCAGCACTATAGAAAAAGATATGGAAATCATACAGACTAGTAGAGACAGACACCTACTCCCCTTCCAAGAAAACCTCCACATACACAAATCACTATCACACAACAAACAATTACTAAATGACCAAATAAATATTGGAAACCAAACATTGTATAAAATAATTGAAAAAATCACATAAAACATTCCCAGTCATGCCTGTAACTATCTCAGACTACTTCTACATCTCATTCCAGATACCACTACCAACACTCCACAGCTAAGGTTAAATAAAATGACATACCCACCTCTCCGCTAAACACAAGACTCTCTGAACGTGTCACACATATTGATATAAAACTCCCAAACTTTCTCGCTCCCTGCTAACAAACACTCAACCTCGTTCCCCTGACTGTTACCCTACATCACATACCAGATTCAACAAAAAACACAATACCCCCCCCCCCCCAAACACACACACACACACACACACACACACACACACACACACACACACACACACACACACACACACACACATGCACACTACTTGCATTACCACCACCCAGGAGTTTAATATTACTGCACCACACCTCATAGCCATCACTTTTGTCTTCCATCTCACTTCACATCACACCTTACCACATCCAACCACCATTCAGTAATCTTTCCCTACTACTCAACCCCCACCAATAATAACAACAATTATAATAATATAATAGTAATAAAAGATATTACATAAAATAATAATAATAATAATAATAATAATAATAATAATAATAATAATGTTCCCATTAAATATATATATATATATGTATTATTCTGCCACTATTCCAATCCGCTTACATCAAAACTAAATACACCGAAACATAATTTATTATAAAACATAGAGAAAGAACTACATTTGTGAGGTTGGCAACACTCCAATAACACACTGAGCAGAATCAGTAAAAACAAAAACAAACACTTCTGATCTGTGGAAAACAACTATGAACAGTGAAATAGTGACAGTGAAAGTAGTGAGAAAACGACACAGCATGAAAAACCGGCAGTATTGCATTAAACAGACCGGCATTCCATGATGTGAAGCGAAAAGAAGACAAAATTTCCGTAAGTACCAAACATTAGGGCTACTTTTCAGGGTCCATTTAAAAACTGTTTTCGATCTAAACACAAAAAGAAACGGTAGATTTCTATTATTACAGACCACTGAAGATGTTTTACATTCAATAAAATGAAACGCATCTGGTGTGAAAAAATCACATTTTTATTGTAGTTGCAAAGACGGAAAATCACTGCTATTCATAATTATGAAAGCAACTACGGACATTATGGCCATACAAATGAAGAATACTGTACATACATCTGCCCTTACATATCCCTATATTACAATTAAACTACTGAAGTTGTATATGCTTGATATTTCAAGCATTGGTGCAATCTGAATTATTTGTTGAGAATTTGAAAGCCGAGGTTGCGTATCAAATATTTTATTATAGATGACTGGTTTCAACAACATAGTTTCCATCTTCAGATCTCCATATTTAAAAAAAAAGTAAAATCACATATAACATAATGCTTCAAGTCTAAGTTATAAAAGTCACATACATATTTTAAATGTACTGTGTTAAGTACATATTGCCACAAGACCCCAGATTAACCAACTGCCCAAATGGCGCAATGGATACCATCATTGATTGTGGTGCTGAAGGTCGCTGGTTCAATTTATTTCTTTGTAATTACCATTTCCAGAATGTTCTACATGTTTGTTATGTTTAACTGTAATTTCTACATGTTTCTTATATTAACTATTCTTTTAATTTCTGGTACATTCTGTCTGTGTATAAATAGCAGAGCACTGTGCCCGAGAGGCATCAGTGCTGCGTATATGTTTCAGTTCGCAGTAAACTTGTTTTCAGTATAAGTGCTGTGTTCAGTTGACAACCCTATCTTCGAAGTCAAGCCTCTTCCATTTTACTGAAACATTGTTTGGTGTAGGCACCGGGGATCCTGTGCAACAGCTGCATCACTGTGGCTCCGATTAGGCAATGTAAAAGCCATCGCTTACACAAACTAGAATTGGAATACAGGGGATATATGGAGTACATCCTTCCAAAGGTCCATATCATCATAAGACCCATGGAGCCGAAACCAGCTGTAGGCCAGCTGCACATGAGACACCCGTCGGTGTTCTCTGGAGATGCTGAACGGGACCCCAACAAATGGCTAAAAGGGTTCGACCGAGTTGCCAAGTGTAACAGGTGGGATCATACAATGTGCTTGGCCAACATTTATTTCTACCTGGACAGAACAGCTCAGCAATGGTTTGGAAACAATGAAGAGAAGCTGGATGACTGGGAAACATTACAGGTGGAACTTAAAAAACTTTTGGAGACCGCCATGGACAAATCCGCTCAGTGGAAGACCAAGAATATGTTGAGCCAACAAAGTCATACATACAGAATGTTTTGGCCCTATGTAACTTAGTTAACTCGGATATGACTGAGGCCTATAAAATCATGCACCTGATGAATGGACAGAAGAGTTCATCACGTGGTGCTAGCGGAATGAAGAGATGCAACAAAGGAGGATTGGACGAATGTTCCCTGGTTGTTTCCTCCAGCGTGTTTTTCTATGCTAACAGCAGAGCATGGGTCTTCGTTGATGATGTTGAACTCACTGTCCTGGATTGGGTCTGCTCATGACAATTAGTGATCTAAATATCTCCTTGACCACCAGTAATGCTTATGATAGCTGCTGGTATGTAAATTTCTTTTGTGAGCCTAATAAATTTATTACTATCAAAAAGCACTACACAGTTTTAGCAGTCATCTGTGTTTCTGACTGGAACTCTTCTCATTGGGATCATCACATTGTCAATGGCAATAACTTCCCAGATAATTCTGTATTACGTGTACCCATTGGAACAACTTCCTCAATTTGCAGCTCAGATCTTCCACAGTGAATGATAGCTTGGGATGCCTGAAGGAAGTCCCATCCAAGGATGACATTATGACTACATTCTGTTAAAATGACAAAGTCAAATGCCTGGGTCCTATTGTTGATGGTCATTCATGAGACACAAGTTTCTGCTGACTGGATGTACTTTCCATTTGTGACCTTCAGCACAGTTGCTCAAGTATCATAGAACATTGTCTTCTTTAGTGTGCGGCGGTAATTATCCTACAATACAGAGCAAGAAGCTACTGAACCAGCCCCTGCACCGGCCGACATGGCTTCAACCAACTCCCGCGCCAACTATGATGCCCTGCCAAACAACAGACGTCTGGAGGACAGAAGATAACACACCAGTGTGTTTACACTGTGGGCGCCCTTGACATGTTGTATGCTACTGTAGGGAGAGAATGCGAGTCTTCGACAATTATTTTGCCACAAGACATCAGCCATCACAACAGTTCTACCCAGGCAGTTACCTGCTGATGAGTTCACTCAACCTATGGGAAAAAGCCCATCACCGTACCGTAGACAAGTTCACTCCCTGATGCACCGCTGCCATTCACCGTCACCGTACAGAGGTACCAGACGTTCCCCTAGGCGCCGCACCCAGGAAAACTAAGCTACGCAGGTGAGGCTGCCACAGATGAAAATCCTCCTTGGACAAGAGTCGCTAATATGTCGGGAAATCTCATTGATGTCATAATCGATGGCAAACCTCTCTGGGCACTAGTTGATGAAGGAGCTTCTTTCTCTGTATTGTATAATAATTACCACTGCACACTAAAGAAGACAATGTTCTGTGATTGTGAGCAACTGTGCTGAAGATCACAAATGGAATTTATGTCCAGCCAGCAGGAATTTGTGTTGCAAGATTAACCATCAAAAACAGGCCCCAGCCATTAGAATTTGTCATTTTAACAGAATTTAGTCATAATGTCATCCTCTGATGGGACTTCCTTTAGGCATCCTAAGCTATCATTGACTGTGGAAGATCTGAGCTGCAAATTGAGGCAGTTGCTCCAATGGGTACACTTAATACAGAATTTTCTGGGAAGTTATTTACCATTGACAATGTGACGATCCCGTCGTTGACAATAAGAAGAGTTCAAGTCACAAACACAGATGACTAGTTAAACTGTGAAGTGCTTGTCGATAGTAAAATGTTTATTTGGCTCACAAAAGAAATTTACACACCAGCGGCTATCATAAGCATTACCAGTGGTTGAGGAGAGATTTGGATCACTAATTGTCATGAACAGCCCTAAGTTATCCTTAAAGGAATGTGTATTGGGACATCTGAACCAATCCAGGACAGCCAGCTCAACGTCAACAATGAAGACCCATGCTCTGCTGTTAGTACAAACAATACGTGGAAGAAAACTACCATGGAACTGCCAATAGGGCCCAGACTAACCAAGGAACAATGCCAGCAGGTGTTAGCTATACTTTACCAATTTTCCGGTGCATTCACACCCCAGCAGGAGAAAAGTCAGACAAAATGGTCCACGGTAAGGCACTGTATCAATATGAGGGATCATCCACCAATTAGCCAGCGTTTGTATAGAGTGTCGCCAGCAGAAATATGGATAATTCAGGAAAAAGTGGAGATGTTGCACGATGACAATATTCAACCTTTGGAGAGTCCTTGGTTATCTCTGGTGGTCCTCATAAAGAAGAAGGATGGCACTTGGCGATTCTGTGTTGAGTATCGTTGGCAGAACAAAATCACAAAGAAGGAAGTCTTCCCATTTCCGCACATTGACAACACCTTAGCCTGCTTGAAAGGAGCTACATACTTCTCAACTATGGACATGCAGACAGGTTACTGGCAAATCAAGGTTGATGAAGCTGACAGGGAGAAGAGAGCTTTTATTACACCTGATGGCCTCTATGAGTTCAAAGTAATGCCATTTGGATTCTTTAATGCTCCGGCTACATTTGAATGCATGATGAACAACTTGCTTCAACACCTTAAGTGGATGATGTGATTTTGACATTTAAATTACATTGTCATTTTCTGAAAAACTATTGAAGAACATCTGAGTCACCTGTCAACTGTCTTGAAGTGTGTTCAGAGTGCAGGCCTCTGCCTCAATCCAAAGAAGTGCCTGTTCATCACCAAAGAGATAAAAATCCTGGGGTACCTACTCAATAGAGATGGTGTTTGTCCTGATCCAGATAAAGTATACGCAGTCACAGAATTTCCAACTACTCAGCACTTTCGTGATGTGAGACGTTTTCTCAGGCTGTGCTCATGCTACCAGCGTTTCATAAAATGATTTTGTAAAAGGCACATCCATTGCAAGAACTTCTGCAGGGAGACGCTAAGTTTTACAGGGCTGAGACAAAAGATAGCACTTTCTGGGCACTTCAGGAGGCTCTAACTTCTGCACCAGTTCTAGCCTTGTACAACGAGAATGTGGAAACTGAACTTCACACATACGCCAGTGGTTATTTGATTGGTGCAGTGCTTGTACAAGTTCAGCAAGGAGCTGAAAAGGTGATGCTCTAT
Source organism: Locusta migratoria (assembly GCA_026315105.1). Classification (NCBI taxonomy): domain Eukaryota; kingdom Metazoa; phylum Arthropoda; class Insecta; order Orthoptera; family Acrididae; genus Locusta; species Locusta migratoria. Next base: position 399,854,601 of record CM048755.1, on the reverse strand, counting down.
GCATCAAGCGCACTCTCAAAATCCGAGATAAACTACTCTACAACTGAGAAAGAATGTCTCGAAGTTATCTGGGCTGTTAGTAAGTTCCAGCCATATTTATTCGGCAAACCATTCACCCTCATTACAGATCACCATTCTCTATGTTGGCTGACCAGCTTGAAGGATCCATCAGGTCGACTAGGAAGATGGGCACTAAGACTCCAAGAGTACAACATCACAGTGGTATTCAAGAACGGACGCAAAAACAAGGATGCCAACTGCCTTTCAAGGAATCCATTAGTGGAACACAACAGAACAAATGAAATTTCTGCCCTCACTGAATTAGGTGATGTACAGCTGAACAGTGGGAAGATCCAGCACTATTAAAACCCATAGAGGCCTTGGAGAAAGGATAACCAATCAATGGAAAGTTCCAACTTATAAACAGGACATTGCATAAGAGCAACTATGATCCATTGGGTCCCAAATGGCTACTGGTATTTCCAACTCATCTTCAGCCAACTATTCTCAAGTATTTCCACGATGTTCTGATATCCGGTCATCTGGGAATTGTGAAAACCCTAGACAGGATCAGACGCAGGCATTACTGGAAAGGACTCTACCGATCTGTGCAGCACTATGTGAGTTACTGTAAAGAGTGCCAGCAATGGAAGCATGTGCCGCAATTACTTCCAGGGCATCTCATACCAATTCCACCTGCAGCAGCTCCATTCCACTGAGTTAGATTCGACCTTTCAAAGAGGTTCCTGAACTCGAGAACGGATAACCAATGGATAATACTCTGCACTTACTACCTCACATGCTATGCTGTCACCAAACCTGTGCTGACTGCAGAAGCTCAAGAGATTGCAAAATTCCTTGTAGAAGACATTATTTTGAACCATGGAGCACACGTGTGATGATATCTGATCATGGAAAAGTATTACAGTGGAAACTAGTATCAGAGGCAAGGTCACGTTCGGACATTTTCCACAGAATGACAACCGCATACCATCCTCAGATAAATGGTCTTACAGAATGTTTTAACGAGACGTTAGCAGATATGCTGTCGATGTTGGCATTTGCTTATAATACCACAAGACAAGACACCACAGGCTTCATGCCATTTTTCCTGCTCCTTGGCCATGAAGCTGAGGTGACAATGGATACGCTGTTCCCATTCCAGCCAGACAACACTCATGATGAGTATGTGAAACAGATGGGTCAAAGAAGCTAGACAGCTTGCTTGCATACGGGCACTGGACGCTCAGGAGAAGGACCGTCAGTGGTATAACCACAAGCACCAACCTGTTGTGTACAGTCCAGGAGACGTGGAATGGATTTTTACCCCTGTATGGAAAGTTGGACTACCATAAAAGTTATTGAAGTGATACTTTTTTAAGTAGAGAACTCTCCAATAATACCTGCATCTGATTCTGTCTAGGGTCTTCACGAATCCCAGATGACCGGATATTGGGGCATCATGGAAATACTTGAAAATAGCTGGCTGGAGATGAGTTGGGATGACCAGTAGCCATTTGGGGCACAGTTGATTGTAAGTGCTCTTATACAGTGTCCCATTTATAAGTTGGAACTCGCCATTGGTTGCTTCTCCTTTTCCAAGGCCTCTATGGGTTTTAATAGTGCTGGATCTTCCCGATGTTCAGCTAGAACATAACCTGATTCAGTGAGGACTGAAATTTCATTCATAGTGGTGTGTTCCACTAATGGATTCCTTGAAAGTCAGTCGGCATCCTTGTGTTTGCGCCCATTCTTGAGTGCCACTGTGACGTCATAGTCTTGGAGTCTTGGTACCCATCTTCCTAGTTGACCTGAAAAGCTAGTCAGCCAACACAAAGAATGGTGGTCTGTCATGATGGTGAATGGTTTGCTGAATAAATACAGCCGTAACTTGTTGGTAGCCCAAATAACTGTGAGACATTCTGTCTCAGTTGTAGGGTAGTTTATCTCGGACTTTGAGAGTACTCTTGATGCATATACTATTACCTTTTCTGCACCTTCCTGAACTTGTACAAGCACTGCACCAATACCATAACCACTGGTGTCTGTGTGAAGTTCAGTTTCTGCCTTCTAATCATACAAGGCAAGAACTAGTCCAGAAGTTAGAGGCTCCTGAAGTGCTCAGAAAATGATTTCTTTCCTCTCATCACAGTAAAACTTTGAGTCTCCCTGCAGAAGTTCTTGCAATGGACATGCCTTGTTACAAACTCCTTTTATGAAATGTTGGTAGTATGAGCATAGCCTGAGAAAAAATCTCACATTACGAATATGCTGAGTAGTTGGAAATTCTGTGACTGCACATACTTTATCTGGATCAGGACAGACACCATCTCCATTGAGTAGGTGCCCCAAGCGTTTTTATCTCTTTGGCGATGAAGAGGCACTTCTTTGGATTGAGGCAGAGTCCTTCACTCTGAACATACTTCAACACAGTTGACAGGTGACTCAGATGTTCTTCAAATGTTTTTGAGAAAATGACAATGTCGTCTTAATAGCAAAGACATGTCATTTAAGGTGTCGAAGCAAGTTGTTCATCATGCGTTCGAATGTACCCGGAGCATTACATAATCCTAATGGCATTACTATGAATTCATAGAGGCCGTCAGGTGTAATAAAAGCCGTCCTCTCCCTCTCAACTTCATCAACCTCAATTTGCCAGTAACCCATTTGCATGTCCATAGTTGAGAATTATGTAGCTCCTTTCAAGCAGTCTAAGGTGTTGTCAAAGCGCAGCAGTGGGTAGACATCTGTCTTTGTGATTTTATTCAGCCGCTGATAGTAGACACAGTATCACCACATGCTATCCTTCTGCTTTGCGAGGACCACTGGAAATGACCAAGGACTCTTCGAAGATTGAATAATGTCATAGTGCAACATCTTCTACACTTCATTCCGAATTATCCATATTTCAGCTGGCGACACTCTATACGACCGCTGGCTAATTGGTGGATGATCCCCAGTATTGATATGGTGCCTCATCGTGGGCTGTTTCGTCTGCCTTTTCTCCTGCTTGGGTGTGAATGCACCCAAAAATTGGGGAAGTAAAGCTAATACCCCCTGGCATTGTTCCTTGGTCAGTCCGGGCCGTATTGGCAGTTCCACGGTTGTTTCCTCCAGTGTGTTGTCTGTACTAACATCAGAGCATGGGTCTTTTGATGACGTTGGGCTCACTGTCCTGTATTGGTGCATATGTCCCAATACACATTCCTTTGGGGAAAAGTTGGGAGTGTTCATGACAATTAGTGATCCAAATCTCTCCTCGACCACCGGTAATGCTTATGATAGCCACTGGTGTGTCAGTTTCTTTCGTGAGCCTAATAAACATTTTACTATTGACAAGCACTTCACAGTTTGACCAGTCATCTGTGTTTGGGACTTGAACTCTTCTCATTGTCAATGGTGGGATTGTCACATTGTCAAGGGCAAATAACTTCACAGAAGATTCTGAATTACATGTACCCATTGGAACAACTTCCTCAATTTGCAGCTCAGATCTTCCACAGTCCATAATAGCATGGGATGCCTAAAGGAACTCCTATCTGAGGATGACATTTTGACAACATTCTGTTAAAATGGCAAATACAACAGCTGGGTCCTGTTCTTGATGGTTATTCTTGCAACACAACTTCCTGCTGGCTGAACCTAATTTCCATTTATGACCTTCAGCACAGTCGCCCCCGTATCACAGAACATTGTCTACTTTAGTGTGCAGTGGTAATTATCGGACAATACAGAGAAAGAAGATCCTTAATCAACCAGTGCCCGGAAAGGTTTGTCATTGATTATGGCGTCGATGAGATTTCCCGACATCTTAGCAATTGTCGTCCAAGGAGGATTTTCATCTGTGGCAGACTCACCTCCTTAGATGGTTGTCTTGCTTAATTCTCCTGGACATGGCAGCTTGGGGAGTGGCCGGTACCACTGAATGGGAGCGGTGCGTCGGGGAGTGACCTCGTCCAGGGTACAGCAATGGGCTTCTTCCCATAAGTCGACTGAACTCATCAGCAGGTAACTGCCTGGGATTGAACTGCTCTAATGGCTGATGTCCTGCAGCAAAATAATAGTCAAATACTTGCCTTCTCTCTATGCAGTAGTGTATGACATGTCCAGGGTACTCAAAGTGGAAACACAGTGGTGTGTTGTCTTCTGTCCTCCTGACGTCTGACCTTCTGCGGGGCGGCATAGTTGCCAGGGGAGTTGATTGTGGCCACGTCGGCTGGTTCATAGGCTGCCATTTGGTGGCTGCAATGTAAGTCATAGCAGGGCGATGCCATTTTTCACGTCGGGTGTGACTGGCAGGGCAGACAGGATGTAATTTCTGAATTACCTCTTCCTCAGTGGCGTCGGCTCCCTCGTGACTTACAGGGCTTACATCCATGGCCATAATCTGATGCTTGCTCAGTCTAATAGTCCTGGCTGCCATAAACTGTTGTAATTCTTCTCTCACAATTTGTCATATGAGAGAAGAGAAGCCATGCTGGTGTTCCCAACGACTATAGGGACTACATTGGGGAGTCTGTCGTACTTCTTTCATCCAACTCTCTTTTGTTGCATCTCTTGAATACGGTGGCACCACTTGATGAACACTTCCGTCATAGTGCCATCTTTTTTCAGAAGAGCTTGGTACATGTCTTTTGCAATATCCTTCATTAGGTGAGTGATTTTTCTGACCTCAGTCATATTCAGATTGACTATGTTACACAGGACCAAAACATTCTGTTTGTATGACTGTGTCGGCTCACCATGTTGTTGGGCCCGGTTCTTCAGTTGTTCTTCCGCCAAGTGGATTTGTCGCTGACGCTCTCCAAACATCTTCTTAAGTTGCGTCTGGAATGTATCCCAGTCATTCAGCTTCTCTTCGTTGTTTTCAAGCCATTGCTGGGCTGTTCCATCCAGGTAGAAATAAACGTTGGCCAAGCACATTGTATGATCCCACCTGTTGTACTTGGTGACTTGGGCAAACCGTTTTAGCCATTTGTTGGGGTCCTGGCCAGCGTCTCCAGAGAAGACCGATTGGTGTCTGATGTGCAGCTAGCTTACCGCTGGTTTCTTGTCCATGGTTCTTCTGGTGATATGTACTTTCGGAAGTATTTACTCAGTATATCCCTTGTATTCCAGTTCTAGTCCGCATAAGCGATGAGTTTTATGTTGCCTAATCGGAGCCACGGTGATGCAGCTGTTGCACTGGTTACCCGGCACCTCCACCAAACAATGTTGCATTGAAATGGAAGCAGGCTTGGCTTTGAAGGCAGGGTAGTCAACTGAACACAGCACTTATACTGATAGCAGGTTTATTGTGAACTGAAATGTACACGCTGCACTGACTGCCTCTTGGGCAGAGTGCTCTGCTATTTATGCAGAGAAAGAATGTACTGGAAATTAGTAGAATAGTTAACATAAGAAACATGTGGAAATTACAAGTGAACATAAGAAACATGTAGAGCATTCTGGAAATGATAATTACAAAGAAATAAATTTTTGCATGTGGATGGGATTTAACTGATGACCCTGAGCACCGCAGTCAGTGATGCTATCAATTGTGCCATGCCGGCACTTGGTTAAGTTGGGGTCTTGCGGCAATATACCATATCTCCTTACTTTTAAAAACAATCAGACAACAGATTTTTTTCTCACACGTTCACACTGTTTGTAGATTTCTGCAAACAATGTGGAAAAGTGAGGAAAATGTGTTGTCTGGTTGTTTTTAAAAGCGCCATGTTATGGCATATGATTTTATATTTGACTCATCTAGTTTATATGCACTTAACACAGTATATTTGAAACATGTACATTACTTTTATAACTTAGACGTTGACCACTATGTCATATGAGGTGTTATTTTTAAAATGTAGAGATCTGAAGATGACAACTACGTTTGTTGTAATCAATCATGTAAACTAAAATATTCAAGAAGCAATCTTGGCATGTGTATTCTCAGCAAATAATCTACCGAACATTTGGGAGGATATAAAGTTATTTGACATTATTTAGTGTGTCAACTGTGTTCTCATATTTTACATTTGGTACTTTGTTTACATTTCCAAGAAATAATTGTAGCATCATAATAATGTGTTTAGTGCTATTATGGAATAGGGAAGGTGTCTAATGTATATAGGTATATTCTGTTACGTATGAACTGGTTGTTTGTCAGTTGCATTGAACAAGTTGCTACCTATTGTCTGTTGATTAGAAAAGAGCACAAGACACCCTTTTGCTTCATAATGTTACTTATCCTATTTGAGGTTTTACCTATAAAAGTTAAACTGTACCATTTGTTATTGATTGTGCCCATGGTATTGATTGGGAACAGTAAAGATGTACCCTGCTTCTTCAGTTTTGTGCTTTCAATATTGTTGATAATGCTGGCATCAAATTCAATATTTGTGGCTATTATTTTGCGTTGAGTTCCTGGTTTTAAGCCTTCTTATGACATGGGAACCAAAAGGAACCGATGGATCATGTTCTGGAATACTGCATGTTTATAAGCTATAGGATGTTAAGAGTAAGTAGGGATTCAGGGGACTGATGACCTAGTTGTTTAGTCCCCTCAAAAATCAACAACAACAATAAGTAGGGATTCAAGTGAATTCTTATGTTTGAAATATATATTTTAAAAAAAGTTTACAACTTATTTTCTTTTTGGTGTATTAAAAAAATCCACATGTTGATCCTGCCACCTGTTGCTAATTGTATGCAGATAATATGGCATGTTTGACCCCCACCCCAGCTCAGATCAGGGGCAGATCCAGGAGGGCCTGCTGGAGGGGGCAGTGAAAGAATTCTCCAGTCAATGCCCTCACTTTGCAGTAAAGTGTTGTGAAAATTAATTAAATTCATTTTGCTCCGACTCCAAAATTCTTAAATGAAGAAGGTGAATGTAACTCGTTACAATTTTCTGACTAAAATTTCATAACTCTTTTTGTAAAAATCTTTGTAGTAAGAAAAAAATGTATTTTTTTTTTTTTTTTCAAAGCTAATATGTTTGAAAAATCAAACATTGTTAACTACTGAGATAGAGTTTGCTGAAACTTGATTCATTTTCTGAACTTAATAACTTTTAAGAAATGTATTTTCTCTCCAAAATATATGTAATTAGTCTCTTTTCTATTCATTAATGACATTTTAAGGTTGTTAAGCTAATTTAAACTGTAGCAAACTAGGGGACAATCTGTGTTCTTTAAACTATACCTCATGAAAATCTTTGATAAAATTAGAGTTCAAAAGTTTTTCTTTCAACATTGACATACAAAAATTACTAATGGCACACACACTCCGGTGATAATTCTATGAAAATCTCAAGAACGTAGAAATACGTACCTGTCAGCAAACAAGTTTACAGAAATAATGTGTACTCAAAACTGCTTGTCAAAAGCCTTTTCTATAATATGCTATTAAACAGTCAGTGGAATGCTGTACTGGAGATCCATGAAGTGGTTAGAAGTGTGGCTGGTGACAGGACAGCAGTTGTACTGGTTATCCATCTCATTTCCCAGTTTGTAATATCTGTCACATCTTATGAATTATGAAAACTTATGAGCCAAGAACTGCAGTTTTATGAGTGAAAGACATCAATCATGAATAAAGTGTTACAGGCAATTCCAACTATTTGGCTAAACGCAGTTGACTAACTGAAGTTATTTATGGTACTAAGATTTGTTCTATTTTTACAGCAATAGTTTTAACCACTAATTTTTTCATAGCTTACTTAAATTCTGACATTTATGTTAAAAATGGTACATTTTTTTCTGAACAACATTTTGAATCTCTAGTGACAGTAGCTGCCCCACTCTGATCCCCTCTGGTGACGTCCTTGTCACACATTATTCCTGAAAAAGCTATTAATGAGAGTTTGAGACGTATTACCAGATTTAGTACACTTAGGGTTATTGTAAAACTGAAAAAGTAAAGAATTTTTAGTAGACTACCATCACAAATTTTTCTTTTTCTTTCTTACTTTTGGCTCTCAATTATTTGGTCAGTCTTAACAGTAATATCTGTGTGGATTCTCAGTAAAGCTGACCTAGTCAGCCGATCTTCACCCATATTTGACCTTATGTAAGTGTTCGGCTTGTGGAGAGAAGAAAATGACCACTCAGCTGAAGCATTGCTTACTGGTAGCATAGCTAAAAATTGGAGAAGATCATGCACAAGCTGATAGACTTCTTTGCTGCAGGACTGCACTGCATCAATGGCTGATAATGGAAGTTTTTCACTGGAATGATCTTTACCAAGTCCATCCACTTCTGTCACCACATGATTGCTTTACCCTAAAATTATATTGTTGCCTATCATTGCCAGTACCTATATGGGAAAATTCTGTTGCAATTTCCTTGACTTTGTTCTGTAGCTCTTCTCTTGTCAGTAGAACTCTTCCATCTGGAATGACAGCTGGAACGTGGTACACTTGCAGAGCTGTATTAAGAAATCTGTCCACAATATCATTCAGCATGTTGTCGAGGACAGGTAAGTACAGGGATATTCTAAAATATTCTGCCTCTGATGCAGCTGGTTGGATGTCTAAATCTGATAATTGCAGTGATGAGGTAAAGTTATTACGACCCCGATAGTGGAAACTTTTCTTTCTGTGCTACTTCAAAGGTAACTTCTGTTTTTTTGTGTTTACTTGTCAAAACTGAAATGAGAGACAATACAGCAGCCGAAGATCATTTCAGATCAAGTGATTTTCCTTGCAATGATGTTCTTAGGAAGAGACAAAGACAAGTCCTCATCCAGGATGAAAAGAGATACTATAAATTTTTTGCTACCAACAGAACAACATTTGAGTGTGCAATAGCAAAAACTTTTATTTCATCTGTGTGGCATTCTACTGTAGTAGAGATAGGCATGAGTTTATTTTGTAAGTACTGCACTAAATGCTGTTAACTGTTCTACCCTGTACAGTCCCATCCAATAACATCCGTGATAAACTCAGTAATGTCAGATGCAGAGTATACAGAAAGGGGAAAAAAAGGAAAAAAATCTGTTTAATTTCTCTGATTTTGTGGAGCACCAATATTTAAATTATTTGTTTTTGTTTCTAAAACATATATTCTCTATAAATATAGAAGTGTACTTGATAACAACCTACCTCACCCACCTTTCGTGTGTCAAATTCCAGACAAAAATACATTCTTCTGAGCTACCAAGTTGTGGCATCACATATTGTAGAAATAGTGGTATCCAAATCATTCCAGAAACCCTATTTGCCTTCAGTAAACTACTTTTATTAAAAATCATACGAATCACAATTTTTATATTGCAGATGAGGGAAGTTCATCTCATGAAAGTAAAATAAATGCACAGCTTTTGATAGCTGTATCCATTCATTGTCAGCTAAAATCCAGCTCAGTAGAAAGACTCTAGTACCGGACACCTCTTCTTACCCCACGCACAATCAAACAAAAGTCTCACAGTTTTGAAGACTGACAAGGAGACCAGATGGGTATCGGATTTTAGAATTTTTTAAAATATATATAATATGTGAAGTTCAGAACTCAAATAACAATCAGCCAAAACCATTCAACAAAACTCTTAAAAATTCTCGAGAAAATCTAAGTTTTGCAAATTACATGTAACTACCAATAATTAAAACACTTGCAGCATCTGTTGCTGTAGCTCAAGTAGCAGCTTTCTGGTCTTTAAACCCTAGATTCAGTGGTTTGAATTTTGTCATTCCAGTTTTTTTTTTCATTGTGTTTGAATACTTACAAGATTTTAATATCTAATGGTAATTTTTACGAAAAGTGCACATATTTTTGTTTATTGGTAATTTTTTATATTTGATAGAGTGTTGTTAATAATGATGATTTCAATCAAAAAACATAAGTTATATTATTTACAGTATTGGCTTCGGTATTAGTTGACAATGGTAGTCTTTTATTGTTCAGTTTATGAAAAGCTATGACACTGTTTTTGGAAAGTCATCTCCACAGTTACTAATGGCTTTCCAAGAAGCTAACCTACTCAACCATCATCTTACATAACAACAAAGTTTCAGCTAGTCTACATACACATAAACAAAAACTGACACAACTTGTGGAATTATAGATTCCAAAATATTTTATATAACTGAATTAAAAAAAAAGCCCTTGTATTGGGATTTAAACCAGCAACTCTATGATTTTTAGGCCAGAATGCTACCACTTGAGCTGCACCAAAAGATGCTGCAACTTTTTTAATTATTGGTACTTACATGTACTTTACAAAACTTGAAGTTTATTTTCTCAGGAATTTTTGCAAGTCGTGTTGAATAGCTTTGGTTGATTGTTATATAGAAGGAGACCTTCTAGGTGGGAAAATGGTATAAAATAAAGATTTTTGACTTACCTAAAGTACAGGCTCATCGATAGAAACACGAAACACACACAAAAACACACAAAATAAAGCTGCTGGGGAAGGGCGGCGGGGCAGCGACCCTTTATCGCTCCTTGGATCAGATGCTGTTTACGCCCCTGAATTTTTAGGTCAATGCTCTTACCTGTATTAATATTAACTTTTCCTGTAGCAAGCCTCAACTTCTCAATTTCTACATCATCAATTTTGATCACGAACAATAATGCTTAAAATGCTTTTCTTTTCTTTTCTTTTTTTTTTTTTTTTTTTTTTTTTTTTTTTTTTTTTTTTTTTTTTTTTTTTTTTTTCTGGATAACCTGTCGTCTGCTGTCATCTAGACAATGAACAGTTGGAACACTTCACACCTTACTACTTAGTAATGTCATATTACCAACTTACTTTCATTCTATAGTATTTTCATTTATCTGAAATACCATACTTTTATTTAGCATACAGAAAGATTTGTGTACTCCACTTACCTTATTAGTACAATTCATATGTATACGTCCTGTGAATTAATTATAATTATTTATATGTAGTCATTTCCTATGTCTTGCCCAGATCTGAGTCATAACTGTAAATGTTCTTGGCTTAAATGTTTCAAGTCATCAGCCTGAAGATGTTCTACACTACTGTTTCTGGAATTCATCCTACCAAATCTGTTTCCCTGATGATCAGTGTTTTTCATTATTTCTCCAACCCCCATTTCCCATAACTGAGTCAGATCTACTAATTTTATTTACATAATATTCTCCCCTTACCTTGGTTCTAACATCAAAATTTCTGCCATTATACTTTGTGTTGCAGGTCTTATTCTTTCTGCTTTCCACACATAGTGCTCAAAATAATCCACATTTTCTTTGGGGTTAGGTAAGTCTAATTGCCTACTTCTTTCTTGCAATTTGTTTTACAGTCCCAAAATAAAGACGTCACTGCCTAGCTTCTCATCCAAATATTTTAAATTACTAATTCAGTAATTAAAAAGCTCTCAGTTGTCGCTTTCCTATGATCATATATTCCACCAGTTCAGAACCCAATTATTATGTTTCGTTGTTTATCCTTAGACCAGTAATCATTCAAAAATAAAGTTTTAGTTTTTCCCAGCAATTACTAGATTCTGTAACTTCCACTGCTCGAATCACCATTTAAAACCCTCTAACAAATGACAATATTTCCCTGTCACTCAATCTCTGACATATATAATTACATTTTTAAATAAAATTTGGAGGATTCACGGTGCTGGTTCAAAGTAATCAAATTTCTTACAGGTAGGAAAAGGCAGTTTATTATATATACCAAACACCTCATGTTTATTATTGTGAACCTTACTAACTTTCCTCTCAATTATAAGAGATTTAGAATCCACCTGTTTATTGACTTTATGCTTTTCTTTCATATATTTATTTATCTATTTCATTAGCAGCCACACACTTACCTCCTGTGTCTTATCGTAATGCTTCTATTCTGCCCTTCTGTTTTCATTTTACTAATAACCCCTTCAAAATCATCCCTATTATATGACAAACATTTTTTGTCAATTCAAAGTTTACCACATTTCTTTTCATCTTTCATTCACCTTTTGCTTGCCTTCATCCTGTCATTTACTTTCCCTCATGTGTACCATAAACTTTTTCTAATTTAGCGTTTTACTGCAGCTTTATTCACTAATTCCTGTTAAAACAAATAAGATTACTATTTATTACACCAATTTTTCTTTTTAATGACACTAACATCACATTTAATGCACATGTCTGATTTTATTAAATTATTTTATTTAATTTTTTCAAAGCATTCGATGACCATTCTATACTGCTTACACCATCCAGTTATTGTCTTCAGAACTTTCTACCTGACCCTCTCACTACTTGTAGCTACTTATTTGTGTTCATCTACTTCACCATTGTGGTGTTCAGTTACTGAATCCCTGGACATTTAATCAAATGCTTGACATTCATTTCATTACACAATATTAAGGTAGGGTGAAAATACATTCATAAACAATCTAAAATAAATATATCACATGTACTGAAGTTTTTATTGTTATGGCCAATAATGAAGAAGCATATTTAGAATTTGGTTGCTGTGTAACTATTCTCGATGCCAAAAAGCAGAACTAGTTATAATCAATTAACATGCATGCCATATTACACACCAATTGTACATGTTTCACTTAATAATAAAATACATACCTTAGAAAAATGTGGTTTAAAACAGATAAGACTTCTAGATCTTCATATTGAAACTTATGTTCACACTGAGCCAGCTGTTACAGTTATTATACAACTTACTTTGTTGTATGTCATTGGCGACTGTAGCACCCTCAGTATCTTCGTTATTTGCATTTTGATTGCTACATCTTCCTAATTTATTTGTTTGCTTGTTTGTTTTTATTTCTATTACATTATTTTACATTTGAAATTATCTTACTAAAATCAATAAATCACATAGTTTTCAGTCAGATGGTGGCTTTAAGGACTACCTGATGTCTTTTATCTATGTAGATAAGCAGATAATAACAATTTAAATTTTTTTTGACATTAGAAATATAATTACAATTTATTAGTAATTTTGTTCAAAGTTACTTGTTAAGAACATTCCGATGATTTACGAATGTAGTTGGAGTGGGTAAAACCAAGCGATGATGTTATAGCTTTATGCCAACAACATTTTCTGAAGTGATTGTAGTTCTTACTTATTATAAAATGCCTTTACTCTTAAGATACACCTTAAAATTCATTATGAATATAACAATTTGGCATTAAAAATAATTATTATACACATACACTATGTACCAATGCATGATATATCTTGTATTTTCCACAATAGCCAATATACTTGTATGTGACATGTAGTAAGATTGTAAGTAAAAAACGTCATTATTGTTTGCTTGGTGCATCTATTGTCAGACACCCAATTGCCTATAGGCAAAGGTCCGCAGGCCAAGCAGCAATTGGTTTTGATTCATAGTTTAGTCCAGGCCGAGATGCCATTTTCGTATTGAAAACAGTTGCCCCTATCACCATGTCTGCCACTGCCACTGAGTTTGCTGCTGCTGCTGGCGAGTTGACTCTGCACACCTTTGTTGCAGCCCTCAGCCATGCAACTGCTGGGGTTGCTGCCCTCTTCCACTGCTGCCTTGACCATGGGGATGCAGCTTCCATTAACCACCTCCTCAGGTTGCCGCCACCACCATCGGAAACCACACAAGGATACCATCGCGGCCTGTACCCAGCAGCCCAGCTGCCAGCTCTGCCCCAGCTGAAAACAACACAATGTCTATCCTCTTGCCTGGACTCATCAGCTCCTTCTTTTTCTTCTTCTTCTTCTTTTCTTTAATCCTTCTTCATTCTCCATTTCCCTACAATGGAGAGTCAACCAGTTACCACCACCTCCATATTACGTACATTGCTCTCTCAGCCCTCCACCAGCACCACCTTGAGTGCTGCACCCTGTCAGCACTTGATAATCCCACCATTCCCTATCATTCTCTCCACCACTGCATCCCCCCTCCCCCGTAGTCACCCCATCTCTTCCCACACACATATAATTCCCCTTCCACTCACTTATCCACAGGAACATCCCCTCTTTCTCAGCATGAATCTCTTGCTAATGATCCACGGTGGCTGAGTCATTGCTACTGCCTAACACCAACTCACACCAGCAAGGACCTGTCTTCTGCCATCTGCCAGTGCAACCAATCCTTTAACTCCCACACTCCCCCTTTCTCCCAGAAACCCTCCAGGTGAGCCCATTCATATCTCCCCACCCCTTTCACCACCAAGACAGCTCTGTTTCCAACCCCACATGCTCCTGTCCCCTCCCTTCTTTGTCCTTTCCTGCCCCAATCCCAAATTCCTAGACAACAAAACCCCTTCCCTGGAAATACAAAAGTGTTTCCTAGTCGCTCCCTTCTCCCAATTCATTCCCTGTTGGGTTTCCATGCTGAGCAAGTCCCCCCCCCCCCCCTACCAAGCCCAACCTCCAAACCACGTGCTCCAATCACCATGATCACAAAAATCAGCCTGGGGATAATGGAGGGTGAAGTGTTGGAGCAGCTGAATGCCCACCCCCTCCTAGAAATCAATTCTTCTAAGAGGATCCAAAACACTAGCGGCCCAACCAATGTCGTGGGTGTGTTTACAGAATGTGGCCCCTCCAGTGATCTCCTCCCCAAAGAGGGTAGCAATGATCTAACACCTCAGGAACAAGGTCAATCCCTCCCACTCCCCACCCAAATCATACCACTTCCAACTTTGCCTCCTGTCTAACGACCATCTCTCAAAAAAGTGGAAAACCCACCCACCTATCCCCATTGCAAAAACCCTTCTTTCCTGAAGGCCTATCACCAACCTTGACACACATCTACCTGTAATACCCACAGATAACCCCACATCACCTACTCCTATAAGTGTAAAGCTCACACTCTACTTGTTGACCCTTAACTTATTGTCCCTGTCCTTCCCATCAATTCCCCCAATGCTCCCAAACAACTCCCTGTGTCCTCAACCCACTGCTGAGGACATCATTCATTTTTTTCTCCACCATCCTGCATAACATCGACCCTAACCAACGCCCTAACACTCTCCACCAGTTTGCCCCTGCAGTTTGCTCTGTGTTCCATCTAGAGACCTTTACCAACTGCTCCCACAACCAGTTCCACTTCACATTCTCCTGCCTTGTAACCCTCATTTAAGTAGCCCTACTTCTGTCATTTTAGTCTATTTACATACACTTTCCTCACAACACATGGTTGCCTTCTTCTTCAATGAAATGTTTCTGTAAACCTATCATTCTGTCAATACCAATCCCTCTACACTCCACCACAGAGTTGCAATCGACCACCTCCACCACAAGCCTGTTTGGGTTCACCCCCTCCAAAACGACCCCACTGGAAACCTAATACTAAGTTTGCTCCTTCCATCTCTCACTGTCACCTCTGCCACTATCTACATCTGTCCCAGAACCCTACTCCCATATGACATCCTTTACCATATTGACCTTCACTTCTCAACCTATATGGTAACTGCTGACCTCACTTTTTCCTCTCAGTCCCCTGGCGAGCTCTGGTGGTGGCATCTGTTTCTCACCACCATTCACATGATCTCGTGCACCTCCCAAAACCCACTCACCCTAAAAGCAACACAACCCCCCATGCTGTCCTCACCTCTCACAACCTCCTGTCCTGCATCACGGCAGAAGTCCTGGACCTTGTAGGCAGTGACGATTCCCCTGTCGTACTCACCATTGATCACCACCGCCACCCCATGCCCACCTCTCATCCTACTACTCCTTTGAAACTGGCCCATGATTACTCCCATGCTGACTGTGATGCTTACCGTCACACCATTCGTACCCAAGTCACCAGCCACCCTGTCTTACCACACTCGTGATGATATGACCTCGCTGCCACCTTCCCTCACCAGACCTTGACAGATGCCCTCCAGTCCCAAATTCCCACCAAGGCCATCCAACCCCACTGCCCTATCCTGCCTCCACAGGCAGTCTTTTTCCTGTGACCCATATCAATCCTTCCTTTGTGTCCATGATGGGGACGCACCAAGACGCCACCAGTTGCTCCAATGGCACATCCAAAATCTCCTAATTTTAAAGAAACATTGGGACTGGTGACAGATGTGAACCCATCTTAATGCCACACTCCCCATAAACTCCTGAAGTACTGGCAAGCTAACTACCGCCTTATTTGGAGTCAACCCTCAACCCCATTCCATCTCTTTCACAATGACCATCCTTTTCCTGACAGTGCTATTAAGGGGAATCATTTCACCATCTACCTCACTGACACATTTTCGATCCCTGATTATGCTCATTTTGACTACGCACTCTTCCCTGGTATCCATGAGCACACCAATACCTCTGCCCCACCATTCGCCCACAGCATGACAACAACCTTCCCTAAGAACTCAACTCACCTACCAGTGTCATAGACAACCAGTTTACACTCTGCACAAAACACAATACTTTCCCAGTGTACAGGAACCTCCGGACCTCCCCTTATACCTTCCACACCATCCTCGCCACGATTTACGTCATCCTCCGTACTAATTTTTACCCTTGCTTGTGGAAAACCTCCTGCATCCTTATGTTCCTAAAACCTAATAAACCACTGTCCACGACTTCTTCCTATCACCCCATGAGCTTCACCTCAGTGTTCAGAAAGGTCATGAAGACTGTCCTGCCTTGCCACATTCACCAGCATCTTCATCAACACCAACACCTTCCCCATTTTTTTCAGTACCTAATTATAGTGCCCTTAGCTGACATGCCCACTGAGATTGTCATTAAACAGCTTGTAGAATGCTTAATACTACCATTTGGCAGTTCTGTCCTAAAGCTGTCTTGACATATCAGCAAAGCTAGTTCATGTCCACTTTGTTCACCCATATGTTCAAATTAGTTCACATAACCCTTTCATCTGCAAGTGAATGGTCATGTTGGTTTCATGTCAAACAGCAGCTGTGGCTTGAACCCCTGCATATGTAACTCTGCATTTTGTAAAAGCAATTGGTACAATTGGGCTGAACACCTTACTTTTCATTTACACTTAGAATTCATGAACTGGTCTAACCAATCTAACTCCTTTGATCCGTACAGATCTTCTGGGCTCCTCCAGCAGAACTCATCTTCCACAGCTCCCAACTCTTGCAAACAGTGGCTCTTTACACTTCAATACTGCTGCTGGTATTGTCTTTAACTTGAAAAATCAGAATACAGAATGTTATAGTCTATTAGATGAAGTAATAAAACTATTCAGTTCTTCTGACACATACATGATGATGAGAACCTTACACACCCAATGTTAAAATTCACAGTGTCATATTGCAAAGAACACCTTCTCTCTCCCTCCATGTCCTAATTGTGTCACCTGGTGCAATAATTTGCCATGGTTTCCACCATTGGATGACCAACATGGCAGATGTATTGTCAGATGCACATCACAGCTTGTGTCTTATTATGGTGTCAACCACTCAATTTTGGTAAAGTCATTGTTACCAACTGTTTAATGTCACTAATCTTTGATGATATGTTTCTTTGTGAAACATTTTGCCACATCAACCATTTTGCTCCCCAGTATATTTTCATTAGTAACTTCAGTCTATGTATTAATTTCATGCCTTCAATAGTCATTCATTACACTAAACAAGTACATATGTGACACACCACAACAGATGTACATTTACACTCTTAGTCATTTTGTCAAATGTCCATGTTACCAAATGTGCAATAAGCCCTTGAATAACTTTATTATTCAACCAAATCTTATTCACTTTGGTAACATAATTTCATTACTTCATAATTTTCTCACAAATGCATTCATGACAATTTTTTATGGATAAATTTCACTTGCAGTCATTAAGATTTACATGCAGGTTGCAGGCCTCTGGGTCACAGCTGTGCAGGTACCCAGCATTCGGAATTCACATGGGTGTCAGCTATCAGACTCCCTGCTGATAACGTTGCCCCCCCCCCCCCCCCCATCCTCCAGTGCATCCATCCAGCAACCACACACCATGTTTCAGCCTGTTACAAAACTTTTTCATCAAGCCCTGTTCCTTCTGCCTGTAACATACTTGATTGTAGATTATTGTACTGCACACTGCAAAGGGTATCTAATGCTTATTTAATTATCAATTTAAATTTTGGTGACTTAAATCATTTTTATTGCAGTTTATTTGTTTATTTTTCACTATTGTACATTATTGCTACCATTGTAACTGCTTCCTCAAGTCAGGTAATCAAATACACTCAGCACCTTATTTTTTTAGAAGCCACCAAACTGTGAGCTGATTTTTGAAATTTTACATAATCATTATGACCTGGTAGACATGGAGACAGGCCGCCACCACCACCCATTCTGAACATCCCTCACCCAAAAAGTGCACCTTGCGTTTCACCAATGCATTACTGTTACACCTTCACTAACCCTAATACTTATGTTGATTATAATACATTTTTTCACATTACCACATTAACTCCAGATCTGAAGTAATGTTTAGTCACACTGCACTCAACTGTCTTTAAATAGTCCTGCTTCCGACTACTCAGTAAATCACTATAAATATTGGCAACATTCTACTAAGCTCGGAATAATTAGGCATCCTTGCCACATTCCTCCTGTTTCCTCTCAATTTTAATGTTCCAGAGACTAATTTGTTATTATTGTTAAGTTATATTTCATAAATATTTTATTAATATTTTGTGGTCACAGTAGTTCATAACATCTCCACATTTTGTAAAGAACACTTTGATGTATTGTATCACCTGTGACAGTAATCGTAGACACATATCAATTCCAATGTGGATGTTTCACAATTATGTGTACATATCTCATGTGTTATCAAGTTAAAATTCTCCCTGGAGAACCCCACAATTTCTTAAAAAAAGTGACTCAACACCTTTCTATTACCTACTGTATACTTAGCAGGACCAAAACACCAGTTAATGGTATGATTGTACACTCATTGCTGGTATATTTACACTTGTCCATCCACCAAGTTGTTGGTAGCTTCAGTTTCAAAATTTGCCATGGATGGGGAATTTAATTTTTCTGAGTTACAGTAGATACTCATGACCTAATCCTTTCTTGCTCACCAAGAGGGTATCTTCTAACCCAATACCTTATAACTGTTGTTCTGAGGACCTTCGGGGAGATAATGTGACACAATGATGGTCTCCTTGTACATTCCATGGAACCATCCTCTTCATGATATAGGGTCAAATACTTTCTTATCTCTGCAAATGAATATTTATATTGGGTTACAACAATGACACAAATAAATTTAGTAAGTTTGGCATTTCAGATAACATCCAGCATTGATTTACCTATTGTGGACATCTGGTGAACTGATATTGACTGAGGAACCAGTTTGTTTACCTCAGACAAACTGTTGCCACTACCTATACTTTCTTTCTCTTTCATGATGTTCCTGCAAATGCCGGGTTGGCCTTGTTAAATTCAGATTTGGTGTGTGTTAATCTTTACGGAGTGACCAGATGTCCTTCCTACCACCACCCCATGGCCCCCGGGAGGAAATGTGTACCCCAAATGTCTGTGTATAGTGTTACAGGTGTGAAAGTGTAAAGTGTTACAAAATGTTTGTGAATCTACTAACTGATGCAGGACTTGGGGACTAGCCTGCTATTCACCTAGGGGGATGTGGAAAACCACCTAAAAACCTCCCCATCTTGGAAAGTGGTACATTAGACTGCACAACTAACCGAGTGGGTCTTGACATTACCTATACTACTGACAGTATTCTGCATCCAGAAACTTTTTTTACCAAACAAACAAAAAACAATATGGTAATGTGGCTGACTGGTCACTTTGTGGTTGCTGCCAAAGGAGAAGATGATTATTTGGCTTTCCACCAGTTCATGTCTTTGGCTTACTGATCCCTTTCACAACTCCTCTGATTTTGAGTGCTCTTTGCCAAAAGTTACAGCTTATCTTTAAGAGAGAGAACATTGGATAATTCCAGCACATTACTGGCTTTGTACATTAGTTGTTTTGACTGTAATCTTGTTTCTATTTTCCTTCTTAGCACTTTGAAACATTTCAGTGGGGAAAATGTGAGAGAGCAGCTCAATCTTGGGGGGATTGACTACTACTGTAGACCTCGTAGTCACTATGGAGGAGTTCCCAAATTCACAAATGATAATATTGAACTAATAACAGTACAAAAATTTAATTGATCACAGCCACAGTGTACTCTTCTCCATCAAAAATTTTTCAGGTATTTCTGAAAAAAAAAAAAAAAAAGAAGAATGGTTTTAAATAAAGTAAGTGCAAACAAAAAGTGAAGTTATCATTTGTAGTGACTTTCTCAGTAATTGTAAACAGAGAGCTGCATTAATAAGTCTCATCACTTCATATAAACTCACTGTCACAATAAACGAAGTAACAAGAAATATCAGTGATCTGTAAAAGTATCTAGGGGGGAAAAAAAAAAAAAAAAAAAAAAAAAAAAAAAAAAAAAAAAAAAAAAAAAAAAATTAGAGAGAGAGAGAGAGAAATTGCTGCTCTAATGGCTAAGAACACTGAAGGAGGATAGGTAAACAACTACTTATTAATGGTCAAATGTAGGGTATTCAGTCAAGACAGCACAAAACACTTTAATTTGTTATTGCACAGAGAAGACATGTCTGCTGTCCATGAAATACAAAATTTGGAGATAAAATTCAACATATTTCTAGAAAACTGATATGTCATTATAATACAGCCTTCCTTAAAATGGTAAACATCATAAACAGTTGAAGAGACAGTAGCTGGATTACTAAGGGAATTAGATCTTCTTATTAGAAAAAAAAGAGAACTTCACCAAATCTGCAAGGGAAATATTGAAATTCTTATTCACTGTAAAGCAAATACAAAAATTTTATGTAAGGTCATAAAACAGGCAGGCAGAGTTGTACAATGAAAGGTACATAAATTTTTTATGATAAAGTAAAAGTATGTGGGACATCATTAAGAAGGAAACATGCAATAATAATAATAAAACCAATGAAAATATTATCTTGTTCAATGAGAACAAAATTATAAAAGAACCAAGTGAAACAGTTAATAAATTCAACAGCTGAAAACAACATACTTTGCAGGAATCCTGAGAGAATTTTACAGCTCTCCCACCAAAATATAATTTACCCATTCACTCAGTTGTGTAACTGCTCATTGGAGTCAGGCATCTTTACTGATCAGCTAAAAATATCCTAAATTATTCCTATATTGAAAGGTGAAGAAAAAGATAAGACAATAAACTATTATTTCATCGCAATAATTTCCTGATTTTCAGAAGAATTGAAAAAAGTTAATACACAAAAATGGAATATTAGACAGTTCTCAATTAGGGGTTACAAAGTAAGAAATCAACCAAGATGGCTATCTATGAAAGCATATCCACCATTTTAAATTTGATGGATGAAAAATGCTAAAAAGAAGGTTAATTTTTAGAATTAAGTAAAGCTTTTGATATAGTGCAATGCTAAACTTTTCTTTAGAAGCTTTAATACTACGGCATTAGTTGAGTGTTGAAGGATTCACTCCTTTCTCAGAGATTGAAAGGAAACTCAATATATTAGACGTGTAGATTAAAAGCACAAATAAACTGAGAAATCTTGTAAAATGAATGCCCAATCAGCTACCACATGGCTTTGTATTGGGAGCCCTTCTTTTTCAATACATTCACTGCTGACCACCAAAAGCGTTACATTATGAAGGAAGCACCCAAGCCAGCTGACATTTGCAGCATGTGTTTGTGACGAGAAGAGATACATATGATTAGCATTTCAGCACAGACACACATTCTGGGTGTCATTCTCACCACATGCAAGTGCTGTATAAAGGAGGAACAGATGGCCATGTTAACATACTGCCAGTAGTGGTGCATCCTATGTGTTCACTGGTTCAGTGAACCCCCAGAAAAAAGTTCATCATGAAAAATAAATAAATTAGTTAATTAAAAGGTGTTTTTAAACTATCATTCTTAATTTCATTCTTCTATCACATCATTTTATATGAACATTCAAAGTATTGTTATTGCATGTTTTACATTGCACAGACAGCATGTATACGAGACATAGCATGGCCGCCTAATATAGGTGGCAGTGGCCGCAGTGGCGCTGAAAGAAATGAACCCCTATTCATCTGAAGCACCAGCTGCCACTGCATATAGTAATTGTTTTTCATAAGGTTATTTGCATATATAAAGTTTCAGTGTGCCTCATACAAGACATTGTCTTTAAACATGTTATGGAGTTTGACTAAGGAAGAATAATTATTTGTAAGGAATGCAGATTATCCTACATAGAATTCAGCAATCATGTCAGATTGAACCCTGCAACTGTTATGTGATCTGTAATTACTGTATGCAGGAGGGAATGACAGACCCATCTTGTTGCAGCACTACATCTGATGACAAGCCAATTGTGCCCATAGCAGTGATGGCTCACTCATCCTCATCACAAACCATACCACTTCAAAATTAGACTGTTGTGAGAAAAGCAATTTCTACATGTACCATTTGAAATCATTTTCAGCTGAGTGGACTGTTTGCAAGACGTCCAATGAATGATGGACAAAGGCAACCCAATAGAATTAAATTGTTTTTACCTATGAATCCCAATTCTTTCCACACAATTATGCTGTGTAGGGAGACATCATTGTGGGAGACTGTTTAACTGTTGCCTTATGTAATGGCATACTCGTCCTGTCCTTGGTGTTATGGTTTGGAATGGTAGTAGATTCCACTCCCCTACATCCTTAGTATGTGTTGATGATGCAATAACCAGCCTTTGTTATATGTCTGAAGTGTTATAGCCTATTTTCCACCCTTCATTCAGAGCTAGCTGACAGCCACGCTACAAAAGAATAATGCACAACCACACACATCATGCCATATGCAAGTCTTCCCCATAGCCCTGTGGATTACATTGCTACATTGGCCTCCCTATTCTCACAGTGTTTTGCATATCAAAAATTTCTTATGTGCAGTAACTGGCCTAAGATACATCACTTACTGCTACAGCAGATCAACTTGCAACATGTGGAAGCAGCATGGACTGTCATTCCTCATCACCACAGCCAGAGTCTTTTCGGTTAAAAGCAAATTGTGTAGCAGACAATGTGTTACATCCCAAATAAATGGTTGTTGCTTTGGATGGCCAGCAGTGTATATCAATGATCTAAATATGCCTGTTGAATTGCACAAAATTTTCCTATTTGATGATGACAGAATAATATTAGCAGAAGTAGTAAAAAGTGAAGTTGTTGAAAAAGGAGTAAATCCATTACAGAACAAAGTGAATAGTCATGCTCAAAATAGTCGATGGGACGTTAAACCGTAAGCTTCCTTCCTTCCATGCTCATAATAAACTATTGAAAACAGTTGAATTAAACAACACCTTTCAGTACCCATATATCACCATCAACCTACAAACAATTGTGAATAAAGAGGTAACAAAATTTCTAGGTATTTTGATATAAAGTGACATAAAATGATACAAACATACTTTAGAAATTAATACCAAGTTTAGTACAGGCTGTTATTTTTAATGCACTCTAAAAGTATGCATAAATGCACAAGAACTGATATGTGCCTATTACACATACATTTGAATCGTAGACTCGTATTATGGGGAAATTCCCCTACAGCTTTCAGAGAGAGAGAGAGGAGGGGGAAAAATATGCACACACATGCTACAGTTATTACAGAAAGTAGGGCTAGACACTCTTAACTTGATATTTAAAACACTTATAGTGCTACCACAAGAAGCATGTTTATGATTGAGACACTTATGAATATTTGAAAGCTGTAATTTGAAATATAATAGTATTACAAAATAGTGAATTACATAAACAGAGTGTTATATTAAGATATAACTTTCATGTCCTCAGAATCAAAGAAGGTTAGATTGGAAAGGTACAAGTTACATGGAAATAAAACTTTTCAATAAATTGCTTACTCATATAAAAGTATAGTAAATATTAAAGTGTTGAAATATACACTATGTGATCAAATGTATCTGGACACGTGGCTGAAAATAGCTTACAAGTTTGTGTTGCCCTCAATTGGTAACACTGGAATTCAAATTGGCGTTGGCCCACTCTTACCTTTTGACAGCTTCCACTCTCACAGGCTTATGTTTGATTACATGCTGGAAGGTTTCTTGGGGAATAGCAGCCCATTCCTCATGGAGCACTGCACCAAGCAGAGGTATCAATAGAGTTCAGTGAGGGCTGACACAAAGATGGCGTTCCAAAACATCCCAAAGGTATTCTAAAGGATTCAAGTCACAATCTTTGCAGGCCAGTCCATTACAGGGATGTTATTGTCATGTAACCACTCCACCACAGGCTGTGTATTATGAACAGTTGCTCGATCATATTGAAAGAATCAGATGCTATCTCCGAA
Organism: Locusta migratoria; assembly: GCA_026315105.1. Classification (NCBI taxonomy): domain Eukaryota; kingdom Metazoa; phylum Arthropoda; class Insecta; order Orthoptera; family Acrididae; genus Locusta; species Locusta migratoria. Next base: position 399,830,344 of record CM048755.1, on the reverse strand, counting down.
TTGCTTTTCGACAGTGGGAAGCAAGAAGGTCTTTAAAATATCAGTGTAGGCCTGTGCTGTGAGAGTGCCATGCAAAACAACAAGGGCTGCATGCCCCTTCCATGGAAAACACGACCACACCATAACATTACAACCTCCGGAATTTACTGTTGGCACTACACATGCTGACGATGTTGACTGGGCATTCACCATACCCACACCCTCCTATCGGATTGCAAAATTGTGTACCGTGATCCTTCACTCCACACATTTTCCACTGTGCAATCATCCAGAGTTTTCGTGTCTTACACCAAGGGAGGTGTGGTTTGGTATTGACCTGTGTGTCATGTGGTGTATGAGCCTCTGCTTGACCATGAATTACAAGTTGTCCCTCCTCTAGCCTGTCATAGTACTGATGCAGTTTGGAATTCCTGTGTGATGGTTCGGATAGATGCCTGCCTATCACACTGTTAAACACTCTTTAACTGTAAGCAGTCCCTATCAGTCAGCAGATGTGGTTGGCCTGTATGCCTTTTTTCTGTACATGCCCCTTCAAATTTCTACTTCACTATACCACCAGAAACAGTGGACCTAGGGCTGTTTAGGAATGTGAAAATCTCACATACAGACTTCTGACACAAATGACATTCAATCAAGTGACAACATTCAAAGTCTGTAAGTTCTTCGGAGTAGCCCATTATGCTCTCTCACGTTGTCTAATGACTACTGAGGTTGATGATATAGAATACCTTGCAGCAAGTGGCAACACAGTGCACTTAATATGAAAAACATATGTATTTGGGGGTTGCTGGATTCTTTTGATCACATAGTGTGTGTTAGATACTGTTGACAGTACCACTACTTCTATTTAGCAAGTGAATACTTGTACACAATAAACATATGGAACAATAACACTTATAGTTTGTAACATGTGGTACTACCTTTAAATTTAAATCTGGTCTCTGTAATGGGTATCATTCAAGTACAATATCATGTTGTGCAGTGAACAACATATGATCAAAGGACTAAATAAATAAATGAAAGCCAGGAAATAGTTCTAACTGATCTACAAATGCTACTTTAACTACAGCACTTATCCTTCAATATTGAAACCCTCTTTTCCATGCAGTTTCAAAATGTAAATCTGATATTTTTGCAAATTTTGACTAAAATATTTTGACTTTAAGAACTGTAAAATTAGTGACTAGCATTAATTACATCTGACATCACTAACACATGGGTATGTAGTGTGTCACAAGAAGTAGGAGATGGTGCTGAGAAATGTGTTGACCCTCAGAGACTACCGTCCAGTTTGCATGCCCCATCAGTCATCCAATGTATTTACAGGCAGATGACTTTCACGCCCAGTCCAATCTTTACATGACTTGTACAATTTCAGGCAAAAAGAGCGTGTTTCATGAATAATTTAGATTCCAAGGACAGAGCATTGTACATACCCAATTTCAAAAGTGACAGTGTTACCAGCTGAAGCAGTCTATGGAACTTCAGGAATATAATATAGTAGTTAAGATACAGTTTATGTTGAGAATAATTGCTATTTAACTCATCATATAATTTATTTTGAAAATTATTAGTCAAGCACAAAGAAACAGCTGAAATATGATGTATGACTGCAAAGTAAGTTGTTTGGTTATATAAAACAAATGTGTACAGATACAGAAAAAATATTTTTTGTAAAAAAAAACCTACAGCTTTTAAACTGCTTTTCTACATAGCTTCTGAAAATTTTTAGGCACTTGTCATAGCATGACACAAGTTTTTGCATGCTTTTCGTAGAAGGTTGCCACCTGTGTATTCAACCATGTGGTAACATGTTCTTCAAGCTTGCCATCATCATTGAAGTGTTGACCACCAAGGACAGATTTTGGGTGTAAGAAGAGATGAAAGTCACTAGGAGTGAGGTCTGGACTGTATGGAGGATGAGAAAACACATCCCAGTGAAATTCCCACAAGAGTTGTTTAGTCACATTTGCCGTGTGAGGTTGGGAATTATTGTGGAAAAAAACAACACCTTTTGACAGTAATTCTCAGTGCTTGTTCTGTAATGCATGGTTCAATTTCTTAATGGTCTTACAGTAAACATGTGCATTGATTGTTTGGCCTCGTGGTAAGAAGTCAGTCAGCAAAATCCCTTTTCTGTCCCAAAAAATGGTGCACATGACTTTTCAAGGTGTCAAGATTTGCTTAGGCTTAACCTCCATTCCATTGATTGATGTTTTGTTTCAGGGGTGTTGTACAAGTTTCATTCCCCATGACTATCTGAGAAAGAAAACCACCACATTCTTCACTGTAGCATGTCAAAAACTGAAGTGCACTGCCCATCCATTATTTTTCGCATTGTTCAGTAAGAATTGTGGATACCCAATGTGAGCAAAGTTTTTAAAATTTCAGTTTTTCAATAACAATTTCATGATTTAGTGATCATGATATTTGCAGAACTACCATACCAAGAGCACTAAGTGCAAACTTACCATTATGCTTAATCATCTCTTCAATGGTGTGAACCAGTTCATCAGTCCACTTTGTTCTTCATCATGCACAGTGTGGCCCATCTTCTAACCATTGAATCACTCATAGTATTTTATGCATAAGACAAATTTGCTGATGAATTTCCTTTGGTTTAACTTTCTCTGCATTTAGAAAATGAATCACAGATCTGATTTCACACACAGTGGCATTTTCAATTACAGCTGATATTATAAAGAAGCATTACAGAGCACACATTAGCAGAAGTGATCTGAAAATGGCTTCTGTTTTTTTTTTCTCCTAGAATCAGGGTAACTGCCGCACATGCTCGGAACTGCGATCTTAGTGCTGCTATGGGTATAAATAGAAGCGGAACTTACTGTGTGGATGATCTTTGTATAAGCACTCCACATCACTAGCATTATTACAACAATGAGTGTTTCACATCTGTTTCAATGGCTGAGTGAATAGGTTGACCTGACACATCACCTGATGTGTCTATAATTTTCAGCTAAGAGAAATGTATCAGCTGATTGGCATACATCATAGGTCTGCTTCAAAAAGTGTATGTGACTGTTTGCGAACAAATAATTGCTCTCTTTGGTGTTAGTGCATCTGAGGCAGGAGATGGATTAGAAAATTTATAGATAATGTTGAAGAAGCAAGACATCCAATAACTGGAAGACCATGACTCTGTACCTGGAGACAAGGTGAAGAATTTGTCAGGGACATCCAGAATGCTCCATTGTCAATCATCTGGAAACTAAGGAGAGCTTAAAATTTCCTGATTTCATTGTAACTGCTCTCAGATGATTGAATGGCCATAAAATCAGCTCCCATCAGCATCTTACCAAAGAACCATCATCTGAAAAACAAGCTGTGGATAGCTAGCAATTGTGAGATCCTGGGAAGTTGTTGATAAGAGGAAATTCTTTTTCTCCAACAAATACACAGTTTGGTCCACAACCAAAGGTCCTACTTTTGAGTACTGCACAGATGGGCAACAGTATGACCCATGATTCCTGGACACAGTTGCTAGAACTTGATTCATAACTGTGAAATGTTGGTTAAGGATGTTTTACATGGGTGCAGAAACTTTAGAACATATCTCAGGAAAGTTCAGTTCAATGAGTTATGAAAATTTCCTTGAAATTTTAATCATCCCTGGAGCTTGAATTTGACATGAGAAGGATGTCTCAATTACCAAAATGATAATCATCTGTCACACTCTAGAATTAAGACTAAGAGCTGGTTTCAAAGGAGGGAGAATATTATACAATGATGTACATATCCTCCAAAGTCATCTGATCTCATTCTCATAGGACTCAAAATATTCTGTAGGACAATTGGCCAGACCCTCCTCTAGGAACCATGAATGCCCTATGAAATTTGGTTCATAATTCATGGGAGAGAACTGCCATGGATAATGACTTCTTACACAGAATTGTAAATTCTATGCCTGAAAGAATCCAAGTTGATATTCATACCAATGGATAGTAGAAAAATAATGAAGCTATATGTAGCCTACTCATCATGTTTGTTGAGTATATTTTTGTTCAAAGTGGATATCAGACATAAAAATGTGTAAAGATTTGTTATAAGTTTAAGTTAATGTTTCAGAGACTCAGGTGAAGACATTTACAGTGATCAAAAGCTACAGTTTGCCACAGAGCACAGTGCTTCCCACAGTGGTCAGTGGAATCTGCTGATCAACAATCAGCCCACATCCAGAGGTCATGTGTGTATTACATGTGATGACCCAGCCAGTATAACAGGCCAACAACTGAGCTGTTACTCATGTGTTCCTAATGGTCACATTTCTATCCAACATGAGAAACAAACATCACTGACCAAAGTGCTATTCATATGTTTCAACAGTGGTAACATTGTCACTCAAAGTGAGGAATACAGAGCAATGACCAAGAGTTTATTCACCACCATAGTAACTTAGCAACATGATCTGAACAGCCTAATAAACACTTTGGAGAACTGGCACAGAGCATTGATATAAATAAGAGAAGTGTTCATTGTCCCGGACCCATACTGCTTGACACCAGGCTATGAAACGATGACTGCTTGACTGAATGAGATGCCACTGCTACAATAATAGTTCAATATGGAAGATACTATCTTAGAGAAAACCTAAAAGGGAGATAATAACTTACCCAGGTGACTGGTGATGATGGAGTGCGGCCACACCCTAGAGTCACCCATGATGTTTGATGATTGAAGGGTGCTGTCAGAAGATGCTAAGGCTGGCAGCCACTCACTCGATTCCAGAAAAGGGCACTTCACACCACACCACATCTGCCTACTGCAGTAGCTGCATGCAAGCACTCAAAGGGAAGGCAAAGGAGAGAGCCACTTGGGTACCATGCCAGGAAGTATTGCCACAATAATCAACTGGTCTGTTCCTCTGGGGGTACTTGAAGAGAAGAATGTCACTGCTACCTAGTTGTCACATCTGCCAGCCATTGTAACCAGAGCAGTCTGCTGTGTTGCTGCCGCAGCATACATTGTGCCAAGGTCAGGTAGATGGCCACTATGTGACAGAAGAAATGACCTCAATATTTATAATAATCCTGTCTGTTTAAATAAAATTAATAGCAATTGCGGAAACACCAATGTTTTATTTACACTTCACTATCTGAATCAAGAAAAGAACCTACTATTTAACCTGGACCCACAACATTTTATTTTATTTCAGTTATTTTGTAAAAAGCCTACATAGTGGTGGTTTGATGCAGCTTTTTGTGCTACCCTATCCTGTGCAAACCTCTTCATCTCTGAGTAAAAATGCCATATTTTTTAATTTTCTTACTCTCTTTGTCTCTTATGCTCCTTCCATGATATTTAGCCCACACACTTTCCTCCAATGCTAAATTAATGATTTTCTTATGTCTCAAAATGTATTACATGAATCAATCCCTTCTTTTAGGCAAGATATGCCACAAATTTCTTTTCTCTGTAATTCTTTTAAGTACCTCCACATTAGTTATTGATCCATCCATATAATCTTCAGAATTTGACCGTAGCACCACATTTCAAATGTTGCTAAGATTTTTTTTTTTTCTGAACTTCTTGCAGTCCACATTTCACTCCTGTACAGTGCTACACTCCAGACAAATGCATCCATAAATTACTCCCAAACATTTAAATCAATTTTGGATGTCAAAATTTCTCTTCTTCAGAAATGCATTTCTTCCTGTAAATCCTCATGTACTACTTTTATTGTCTTGTTACCTAACCTAATTCCTTGAGCATCACTTGATTTCGTAGACTACATTCCATTACCATTGTTTTGCTTTTGTTAATGATAATCTTATATCATTATTTCAGAATGCTGTACATTCTATTCAGATTCTTCTAATGGGTCCTTTGCTTTCTCTGAGAGAATTACAATTTTGTTGGCAACATAGAAAGTTGTATTTCTTTTACCTGAACTTAAATTCCTCCTCCAAATTTCTCTTTGCTTTCCATCACAGATTGTTCAGTATACATATTGAATAACATTGGGGACAGGCTACAACTCTGTCTTACTTCCTTCCCAACCACTGTGGCCCTTTCATACCCTTTGATTCTTAGAACTGCTGTCTGGTCTTTGTACAAATTGAATATAACTTCTTATTTCCTATATTTTACCCCCACTACCTTCCTAATTTAAAAGAGTGTGTTCCAGTCAATATGTGTCAAATATTTCTCCAAAACTACAAAAACGTAAAACATAGGCTTGCCTTTCATTAACCTACCTTCTATGATACGTCATAATGTATTATCTCACATGTTCCTACATTTCTCCTAAATCCAAACTTATCATCCCTGAGGTCAGATTCTACCAGTTTTCCATTTGCCTGTAAATAATTCTCATTAGTATTTTGCAACCATGACTTAATCATACTAATAATTCTCTATTTTCATAGTTGTCTGCACTTGCTTTCCTTGTAATTGGGATTATTAAATTCTTCTTGAAATCAGAGGGCATTTCCCCTGTTTCATATATTTTGCACACAGGTCAGAGGGAATTTCATCATCTGCTCCAGTGGTTTTGTTTCAACACAAAACTTTCAGCACTCTGTTAGAATCGTCTTTAGTATTGTATCTCCTATATCATATTCATATACCTCTCTTTCATTTTTACAATACTTCCTTCAAGTTCATTTTTCTTGCACAGACCCCCCCCCCCCCACACACACATACCTGCCTTAGGGAGGACTCAAACCTCTGACAGGAAGCAGCTCTGCTCTCACAGTTTAGAGTGCACAGCCATCCCCACACGGCAGATAAACAATACCTTCCAAGGACAATTATTTAAGACATCAAATTCACGTTTTTAAATATATTACCTTAAAAGGTATTAAAAAAAATGACAATTGTCTCCTTAGATTCAAACTCTCATCTTTTTCACTCATAAATTATAAGCATTTCCACTGAGCCATTGAAAAAAAAAAGTGAAACATTCATTGATCTCATAAGTCTGCCAATGTGGAGTTTTTGCATTTCAACCAATTCTGTGTGCTTGAATAATGATTTTCTAAAGAAATGATATGATGAGTTAAATTTCAATGAGTCTCATTGTATACTGTATCCTAACAGATACATTGCTTCTACAACATGACATTGTGAATCCCAAGCTGAAGCTTTACAGATCGCTGGTATTGTGAATGCTGGCTGGTACTTCTGAACTCGGGCATCACAATGTTCTGTTCTTGGATTTGAACTCTGTTTGGACCATCCAGTACTTTTGCCTGTCACTGTATATCTGTAACTGACTGTAACTTGAGCCACAATGTGCCAACTGTACTAAATGTTCTTCAGAAGTTTAATAAAATTATTTATGTTAGTCATTGTGTGTCATTTTATTTCTGAGGTGATATTGATTGTGAGTACAGTTGAGTCTTCACATGTTTTTAATTGTGTAGTTGCTTTTCTCTTATTTCATCATCATGGAGGCTCTGGTTCAGACTCTGATGCAGCATCTGAATGACCTTACTGTAGTTATGCAACAAGAATTACTGGTGTTGATCTCCATAAATACAATACATCTATAGCTATGTACTCTGCTGCCTTCTTTCCTAAATGCAAGGTGGCCAGCATTTTCATGCCTTTCCTATTGTGATGCAGAGATATATTATGGGCTCTTTATGTCATGGATTTCTCCCACTTCATATCAGGCGTGGCAACATATAACCTCATTGTAGGAACCCTTCTCATTGTCTTTTGATACCTTATGTCCATTGCCGAATTCCTATTATTACCACCTCATGCATAATGTGGCAGTTAGAGATAAATTTTACCAATGCAAGAAGCAGCTCTATTGAGCCAGACCTGTGAGTCTCCATGGCCTTAGTCTCAAGTGCAATTTTGCCACAGACAAATTAAATAATCATATGCAGGTGTTATGGTTTGTGATTTCATCATCTGTCCATTGTTGGATGTGGAAGTCAAACAATGGGCACACCAGCTTGAAAACCTGTCCCTCAGAGATTCACTGCATTTCCTAGTTGAATGAGGTCTCACACTGTGTGTCAGCAGCTTGCAGCATGGTGTAAGTCACATTTATACAGGGTGGAATGACCAATTCCATTGTGTCTGGGGAAGATGATGTCACAGCATGCATTCAAACTATTAGAGCTGTTTCTGAATAGTTACATAAACAGCATTCTGGCTGCCACTCACTGTTCCCTTTGTGACTTTTGTGTTATTCCAAACATGACGGGCCAGAGTGCCCCAGAACTGGGCTGTCTTTATCAGAAATAAATCACATCATAGTTGTTTGCTGCTCAATGGCTCAGTACTCAGCTTCTGAGACAAAGGATGTGGAAATTCAGGAAGCATCATTGTGGGGCCCAGTTCTTAACAGGGTTCCAAAAAGCTGTTATTGAAGTTGCAGTTCTCTCATGCCAACTGCAACTGCAGAAACACAGCCTCAGGCACCTTAGATGTATGCTGTTGTTGCCAGTAAACAAGTGCCTCTTGGGATTTAGTAAACAGTACATACCCCTGCTTGACCACTCACCAATAAATCAGTGACTCAGTCAGTTACCTTCATTTTCACCTATGATGTTAGTCAAGCAATCCTTTTTGGGTTTAGTGCCTTTCAGTCCTTTAGTTTTCCATCACAGTCTCTCTACAGTTGGTCTCTGCTGAGGCTAAGTGCCACTCTTCAGAATCTCTGGGTTTGTAATCTTAGGATGTCTTTGATGAAGATCTAGGGCACATCAAATATTTTGAAGCTCACATAAAATTGAAGCCATTGGCCTGCTCTTAGTATTTCCATACTGGGTATCTACCCCTGGGCCTCTGCTCTGAAGTTCAGAAACTTATCACTGAATTATTCCTCTAGCGAATGGGCAACGCCCTGTACATTATCAAGAAAGCCCCAAGTAAGGTCACAGTTAATGCACAGTCCATATTGTACATGTTTCCAATGACATGTCCTGATAAACTGTTTATACAATTAGCAAAAGGTCCATTTTTCTCCAAACTGGATCACTGTTTCAACTACCTGGGTGACATCATTGTTACAAGATGTTTTACTAGTGAGTGCCTGCACAACCTTTCAACACTCTTTCATAAACTCTGTGCCTTTAGTCTGTACTGAAGTCTCCCCAAGTCCATTTTTCCAACAGCTTCTTGAATATGTGAGCAACATCATCTTGTGGCAGGGCATCCCAATCATGGAAAACCTGACCAGGGCCATCATACACCTGCTGTATCCCTCATGATTGTGTGAGGGGCATGCTTTTTATACAAAATTGCCTATTATCACTTGTTAATTCTAGGGGTGTCCACCATCATGCACTCCTTGCATCTTGTCCTACACAAAGTTGCTCACTTTATTTGGTCTCTAGCATGCAAACAGGTCATTGCACATGAGAGGAATGCCATTTGTGGACACTATGTACAGCAGTGGTCCTGGCTATTGACACCTCATTCACAACCTGCAGATGTCCCTCACCCATATGAATGTGGACGCTTTGGAGCAGCTTCTAGTGTTTGCTTCCGAAACTCTCACCCCAGGATAGGTCCATTACTTTCATACCAAGAAGGAAGCAAAGACCATTGAGTATCTAGTCACTAAATTTTATGTTTTCCTATGCAGCATATAATTCCATTTAGTTGGAAATAAAATTAGTAAACACTCTTAGAGTTTTACAATTCTTGCAAGATTTATTTATGAAACAGTGCAAATGGAGTACATGAGATGATTACATGTGCTGATTCTGGCATCCATTCAATCATACAGATGGTGAATACTATCTTAGGATACATTATTTCATGCCTGCTTGACCTGTTCACATAGTTATGCAGGAGTTGTGGTTTGACAAGACAATGTTGCCATTTTTCATTCCATCATAATCCATGCTTGATTGGAGAGACGTCTGAAGATTGTGCTGGCCAGGGAAGTTGCTGCACATGTAGCTGAGCATGTTGTGTTTCACACACATTGTGTGGGCAAGCATTATCCTGTTGGAAAAACACATCACCTTCTTGTTGCAAAAATGGCAAAACAATGAATCTTACAACATTCTGTTGGTCAGTGTTCCCAGAACAAACAGCAGAGGTGAATGAGAGTAGTAGCTTAATACACCCTACTTCATATGCCTAGGGTGGAGACACTGTGTCTTTGATGAATGCTTTCTATGGGACAGCACATTTCAGGTCTATCTCATACATATAAATGACTATCACTTGCATGCAGCCAGAGTTTGCTTTCATCACTGAAGACCACAGCCCATCATTTGATCTTTAAAGTGATCCTCGGACAGCACCAGCCAGGCCATGCACGTTGATATTCTGCCATGGGTGGAAGATGGGCTGGAGGTGTATGGTCCCCTTGTCCCACTGATTGTGACCCTTTGGCAACAGTTCATGTTGACATTTCTGAGCTCACAACCACTCTTATCTGAGCTGTGTTAGCTGTAAATCTGCCACTACTGCCTTACAATACAACAGTCTTGGTGGACATCAATGCTGTATGGATGTCCAGAAACTCATCAAAGGATGTGAGAATGTTCATGTGACCACTGCAGTCAGCGTAGTAGCACAACTGATGCAGCACATCCAACTTGTGTGGCAATTCTCTGAAAGGACAGCTGAAGGAAGTGTACGTGCAGCTCTGTGACATGATGCCTGTTTGCTTCACACATTCCTCATTGAAGGGTACAAACAAATGGGCCTGTGGCAATTATGTCACTATGCTATATGTCAGTGGGCAACATTGAAACCATTATCAATGCATATACTACACCCTAATAGCATTTTCCAACATCAGAATAAAATCAATATCATCATTCCAAGTGTACTATTGCTTAACATTTACAGCATTGTAATTATGGACACCAAGTCAATAAATTTATTGTTTAGTCTGTGCCCTGGATTCCTGACAAGGTGTCCCACAGTTTGCAATGGTTGACATTGTTCCTCTCCAAGTAAAATGAAGACATTCATGTTTGCCTTCCCTCCATGAGTCAAGCTAATTTACATACCTGACCCTGATATCCTAGCAGCCCAGATCATGAGTTCCATCAAGAGGACCTCTTGTATTTTCATTTGAGCAATGGAGTGGGTATTCAACACGTGCTTTCATTGAACCCAGTTCCTGAAGAGGATTCACCTGCCACCAAATGGTTTATGGTTTTCAGATCACTTGTGCCTGAGTTGCCAAGGCAACAGTGGGTTGCTCCAGGTTTGAGCTTATGTTTTGCATTGTCCAACAGGGATGGTTTTCTTGTCCTTGGGCCGACCTCTCCAATCCTCTCAGTAACTACTTTGTATTGTGCCACTACCTCGCAGTCTCAGTTGGGGCCCTACTTGTATCCATGGAAGACACTGGGGAGGCTCCAGAATGCTAGTCGACACATGTCTGCCAATTTACTGTTTCTCTATGGCCTTTCACAATCCAACCCTGGTAATGTACCCATATTATTTGCCAGTCTGTTGCTAAATATGCTTTTGCTTATAGTTATTGACAAAATCTTGCATGCCCCATATGTCGCCCAGAGCTCCTTGGTCATTAGCAAGCACACTATTCACCCTCCAAAAGATTTTCTACAGAAGGTGTACTAGTCATCATTGTTTCTGATAAGGTCCTATAGTTCCTCTCTCAGGCAGTCCGTAAGTTCTATGTATGGTAAGAAATTTGCCATGTGTGTTCCTCCTCCCCCCTCCTCCATACCATACATCATCTAACTGGGAAATAGAACACAGAGTATACCTTTAGGACTCAGGTGGAAAAATATATGTACAGCTTCCCCACTGAAGTGCATTACCTTATTTACTAATGGCCTACATGATATCTCTTGCCATAGCAGATTAGCTGTGTGCATTGGAGCAATGTGCCGTGGTGCGCTCAGTCGTTTGCCATAGGGGGTTTGAGTCCCCCCTTAAGCATGGGTATTTGTGTTGTCCTTAGGTTAGTTTACCTTAGTTTAAGTAGTTTGTAAGCTACAGACTAATAACCCAGCAGTTGAGTCTGATAGATTTACAAACATTTAAAAGAAAAAAAAAAGGATATTTCTTATTGGTTCCTGCAGCCTGGTGGGCTTCTCCACAAGTACCAGCCATGAACACTGCATCATCTCCTCCATCCTGGACTTCCACTGAAATAGAGATACAGGTCTTCTAAGCTGATCACCACACTATCGCAGACAAAATAAGGATTGGAGCAGTGTTTTTACTGACAAATCCCAGTTCTGCCTGCACCACCATGGTGGGCTGACTGGAGATACCATGGTGAGAGACCACTGAAACATTGCCTATGCATCACCATATGGGCCCTTCACCCAGTAATATTGGTTTGGGGAATCATTGGATTCCACTCCATCTCTTCTCAAAGTATGCACCGACTGTACACTAACTGACCATCATTACATCTCTGAATTGTCGTGTTGTCCTCCCATAGCTTCAGAGATTGCTAATGGTCACATTGCAACAGTGTAATACATGACCTCATGTGGCACACAATGTTCAAGACTTGTTGATGGCCCATTGGATTGCATTGTTGCCTTGGTCTTGCTGTTCTCACGATCTCTCACAAATCACAAATGTCTGTTTGATGAAAGCAAAATGACTGGCCCAAGCTACACAAACTGCTGCTACACCACGTCAGCTTTGACAATATGTGGAAGCAGCATGTACTGATGTGCCCTAGAGCATATCCAGAGCAACTTCAATTCAGTGCCAAGGACTGTACCAGTGGTTATATTTAGGAATGACAGAAACACTCAATACTTCATGTTGTGATGTAGCTTCACTTGCGTGAAGCTGTTATATCTCTAATTCTTCTTGGTGTTGCATTTTGGATGGCCAGCAGTGCAGAATACAGTCAAACAGGCCACAGAGTGATTTAAGACTCATTAAGTAGTTTCATTTGTATCCAATTGACATTTTTTAATTTAAAGTCATACATAATTTAAATTATATTACAGTAACAAGAAAAGTGATGATACTAATGTAGGAGGAGGAGGAGGGTAATTACCCTAAAGAAAGAGGTGTGATTTTTGTTGTCTACTAATAAATTAAAAAAACTATTAATAATCTAATAAAATTGATCATATTTATGATTATAATCATGGACTTTCCGCAGAAACCAGTTTAGTGCAGCTTTGTTCATCAGTGAATTAATTTACTTATGAATTCCATACCAGAAAATGAATATCATTTATCTGATGAAACCAGTTCAGTGCAGTTCTCACTCTAAGAAGTTCTGAGCATGAGAAATGAACTTAACAGTTTGATTAGATTAATGTTAACCACTTTCTGATACATAACACATAAGTAAACCACAGTTGTCAAACTTTGCACTTAACAGATTTTCAGACCATGATATGTTCTTCATTTAATTATGTAGAAGCTAACAATCATACAGCTCATTGCAACATCTAGATTAAATCACCACAAAAGGCTGCATTACCATATGCAAGTAGACCTTATCCAGCTTTAAATGGTGGCTTTGTACTGGAACAAATTCTGAGCCTAATGGCAAGTAATTCTGGAATATCTAGCTCAAGGATATATAATGGTAGGTCTGGCTCAGATGTGGATCATGTTAAGTGTAGGACCTGTTTTAGTCTGCATCATGTATTTATCATCTGTCTATTTTCTTTTGAACTTAAAATTGTTTGTGTGTGTGATCGCAGCATTTGTTAAAAATACACTGCTGAATAATGCATTTGCCATTGTGAATGCTGGTTGAGAGTTTGAATTTTTCACACAATCTATTTTGAAAACTTATATTTATTTGTGGCTTGATAAACAATCAGAATTTGTGAATTTATTTGTCGCTGGCAGATCAGATGGAACTTAAAATTATTTTTGTTAACTCTCTCTCTCTATTTTTGTTACTCTTCTACATCAGCACCAGATGCACTGTTAACACATTCGTGAGTGGCATAAGTCACCCTGGGTGGGGCAGCCAAACTGATGTTATTAACAAATTCTTCAAAAATCACAGCTTCTTAACCATGACTGCAATAACTGAGTTCGCTACCTAATTTGAAACAATGAAACCTGTAGTATCTATTTCAAAAATTTATTTTTAAATATTAAAATTAGCAGATACACAACATTTTTTAGTAAATCATGTTTGTGTTCCCAAAACACTTGTAAATATGTTTCTTACAGTTAATCAGCTTCTCATTCTGAACCAGAATTGTCTATTTCCTTTCCCAGTGCATTGAAAAAAATGCTCTCATCTAAATTTTCCATCTCGAGAATATGCAGAGCATGATCGTTCGGCATACAGCAGCACATATAGCAGGCAAAAGCAGCATTGAGATCAACAGAGAGTGGGAAATACAAAGCCCTTTTGTTGCATATAGATAGTTAAAACTCAGATTCACTATGTGACAGCACAATGTAGTAATCCTTCTTTCTTCATTTTACATGGTTACCAACAGAGGGCAGGTTGTGAAATGGCAACTACAAATTTTTTAGCATTGCACAAGTCAGACTAGGGCACCATCCTTCTGACTAACTACTGCTGAATGTGTCTACTTCGGGTGCCGTCCACAATGTGTTAAATGTAGCATGGCATGTCTCTAATGTAAGGTAACTCTTGCTGTTGTACCTATGGTACAGAATGATGTAAATATTTGGCTTTTAGGAGATAGCACAACAACAGATTGCACAATGTATCGTGGCCTGCACCTGCCTTTTTAGTCAGTGCTTCTCAATGGCTCTGTTGTTTGTGAATCAAACATGAAACAGGGATTTCTCTCTCTCTTAGAATTGCTAATGGTGTGTTCACATTTCTAATACTTGTTCTATTACAACATGTTTTGGCAACTAGAATGGTTGCTATTTGTCTGTGCCTCTTGTGAACTTAAAAAAACAAAGTTCAAATGTTTGTTAAGCTTATGGGACTTAACTGTGGGGTCATCAGTCCTTAAACTTACAAACTACTTATGAACTACCTTATATTAAAAACAACACAAACATCCATGCCCGTGGGAGGATTCAAACCCTCAACAGAGAATGGCCTCGCCCATCGGAGCATAGTGCCTCAATGCACTCGGCCACTCTGCCACGGCTGTGAACTTCAACATGACGCCAAGTGTTAAGTGATCCACCAACTGCTGCTAAAACAACAACTTGAATATCAACATCACATGGAACTACATCAGAAGGACTAAATGGCCATGTTCAACAGAGTTTTGCAAAGGTTTTGGCTCAGCAACTTCAACCAACAATACAACTGCCCCTTTCCAGCATACAGTGAGTCAACAGAGGACTGGGTCAGTTATGCTAACACTTTTCTGCATTGGAGGTAATGAAAACTTAGATTACCAAAGTATTGAACCATCCAACATGTTTCAGTTGTTGAAAAAATTACCCCCTGCAGGAAATTGTATCACTATTATTCGACAAGATGTGTGAATTGTTAGCTTCCTATTGTCAGTGTTGTACAGGTGTCTTTTCAGCACTGGACAGGAAACAATGGCATGAGTGATATGGAGCATGGTACATGGAATTGTAGGGTCTTAGGCTTGTCACTATGAAAAACAAGAAGTCATACACAGATAGGATAGTACATAATGCAATTATATTGTCTACAATGGATAAGAGTCTTTATAATACAACATTACAGTTAGAGGATGCAGCAGTGGGTGAAGTTTTGCCCCCTGTACATCACGATTCATGTGCAGTGGTTGGACAAATTGGCAGAAAAACTTTCCAAGTCAGATACACCTTTGAAGACAGATGTAGCAGTAGTTCATAGTGCACACCAGCAGTGGCCAAAGGACACAACATCAGCAACATCCCATTTCCACTGGTATGTTACTTCTTGCCCCTTGTATTTTGCAATATAAGAGGGATGAGTGTCCTTAGTGCTGGACTTAATTTCTCCATCAAAGGAAAAAATAACTTCAAATCATAGCACTTTATTTTACATGGAAAGCTTGTTTGTTGATCTGTGCTTCCATGTCAATTGACATTAATGCCATTATTCCTGTGTATGACTCTCAGATGTTGCCTTTTAGTAAATTGTTTATTTCCATATATGTATTTGCAAATGAAGATGGACAGAGGCACTGTGACAATATTTCTCACTTACTAAACATAAGTTCACTTTGGTGTACCCACTTTATTGCTTGTCGTGCATCATATTGTCAATTTCAGTGAAAAACAAATACTCCTCCTAGGACAGTGTACAATCAATGTGTGCTGCAAAGCAATGGCTCACCAGCTAACTTCCCTAGTTGTGAAAAGTGACTCCTCAGAAAATCTATTTTGGCTTGACTTATTTATGCCATTTGGGTTCACAGTAACATATTTAGCTAACTTCGTTTTGGGCAGTGTACCTTATTTACACCAATATTCCATGTGAAATGACATTTTTGCTTCTGAGATAGGACAGGAAACAAATTTTTCCACAACATTTCTTTCAAGAAACACCAGTGCTATGTCTGCTGAGGTATCAAGTTAAGGAAAAACTGGGCAGACTCACAGCATTAGGTGTGATTGGTCATACCATTTGTCATATTCAAGAAGTCATCCTTCAAGCATTAGCTCTGATGATTTCAATGTTACAGTCAATACACATGCAGTAATTGATACATATACCATCCTACATCCTGAGGAATTTGAAGAAAATGTAGCAGAGGGTAATTTAATTTTAAAGGAGGATCTTGTAGTACCCTATCTGCAACTGTACTTGGGTGAAGCATTGTGGCAGTTACTCATTAACACTACACAGTCATCATAAGAGCTTAGTTTTTGGAGTGCCAAGTGTTCAGTGCTGCAGCCCTGTTTCAGTGCTTTCTCATACAACTTTCCCAGAGCATCCCTTGCTACATTAATAACTTTGATGATATTGTGGTCACAAAATTAACGGAGAAACAGAAGCATGAGATCTATACCCTTCATGTGCTATTGCAAAACACAAAGGAATAACTAAATACGATGATGGACAAAGGAGACTGGGAATGGGAACTGACAGTTGGCAAGAAGGCACCTAGGAGAAGGAGATATTTATACAGTTGCACTCCGCATTTTACAAATTGACTTGACCAATTGTCAGATTCAAAGGAAGGAAGGAAGCTTAGGGTTTAATGTCCTGTTGACAGCTTGGTCATTAGAGACGGTGTCAGATTCAGTGGAGAGGAACCTACTGTAGCTGTAGGTGTAGAAAGTATGGAGGAGACCTCATAAGTTAGGATGCCTAAATTAATTACAAACTCTAATAGAAAGAAAAAGGTTCTGCTGTTAGATAGTTCTCATGATACAGGTGTAGGCCAACAATTGCAGGAATTGTTGGGGTGTGAGTACTAGCTCACCGGCATTGTGAAGCCTAATACAGCATTGGCTTTGACATTTAATAACATAGGGGAGTTACAAAGGAATTTGTCAAAACAAGATCATATAATCATAGCAGGTGCAGGTAGTAATAGACTACATAGGGATAGGAAGTATGAAATAGGTATTGACTTGGAAGAGATAGCTACTCAAAATGGTGGCACAAATTTTGTGGAACTGTTGAGGTGTCATGATCAGCCATCTTCATACAACTGTCAGGCTTATCAACATGAGGCTTGAGGAGGCACTGACAGTGGAGGACATGGCTCACATTGAAGTGGTGCCAGTTGAGTCTATCAACAAGCCAGGTTGAACTCGGCATTACCTGCATCTCAGTAGGAATAGCTATAGGTATGGGTATGGGGGGATGGTAAAACTTATATTGAAGGTGACGGTGTCAGAGAGATTGGGGTGATCAGAAATGGGTAAATTATTCCTGAAGTAGTTGATGTTAGAGATAAACCTCTTATAGACTGACTGATAGGTGTTCCTGTTGAAAGGAAGTCTCTCTAGCAGTGGTTTAACAATAGGCTGGCAGAGCGGGCAAAATGCCACAGGCCCTCGACCTGAAGGGAGCCACAGATCCAAAGGGGACCCCCGACCCAAGAGGCGGTGAGCACAAGAGGTACCTAGCGTTTATTGCAGAAGTTAATGAAAGAATTAATTCTGTTATAAAGTGCACTGACTTTAAAATATTATAGTTAGAGAAGGTAGGTATTGTAAGAAAAGAAAAAATATTTCATGCCAAATGTTTATTCTTATTCATTAGAAGTTCTTCTTCTGTGCTTTCTGTTCAGCAAAAGTGTCAATGCAATATCAAAGTTCACATTACGAGACACAGAATTTTTGATTGCGTAGCCTTCACATCTGACACTTTGATCGAAAGTAACGCCCTAGTCAACTGTAAGAATATGATCACTTTGTCTACATCAGTGACCAGCTCTTTCATAGTGTACTTAGGTTGGCACGCATTACATTTTGAGCTGCCAGTGGTGTGTCTCTTTGAAATAAAGAATGAGAGGTGAGGAACGCTTGAATTTGTTATGTTAATAGTGCCAGAATTAAAGTTACAGTTTGGTTTGTCTTTTGCGAGATATAGTAAATAAATAATGTGTGTTACATTGCTGATGTGTTATTACTGTTTATAACAAAATTTTACTTACAGCAATGGTGGATTCATTGTGTGCTAATGTTCATTTTCAAGGATAATTTACTGACCAGACAAAGGTACATACAAGAACCCGTCAACTATAGAGAAAGAACAACAATATTTATTTTATGGTCAATACAAAATACTATTCACCTCATTCTGTGTGACAGTTTTCAAAGAGCATTCAACGGTCATTGCAAACATCAGTGCACTAAAAGACCACTAACCTTTTTTAAATAGCGCCTTATCCATTTACGTTCACAGTCCACCTACTGAGCCACATGCTTTAACTTAAAGATTCGAGACACTGGTCTTTACAATTATTGGTAAAACAAAGCCTTTACTTTCTACACTTCAAACTATTAAAATTTCGTTAAAATTGCTGAAATATATTTTGAGCTAGATAGCTGTAAAGTTGGATGTTCCTAGTGAAGACATCCAAATTCACACAATCCACAGTTAAATCTAAAATAAAAAATATATATTTCACTTTAAAACCAAGTTGCTCCATAACTATAAAGTAGAATAAAACAAGGAAGATATTGGTATATGTTATTTTACGATAGACATGTTGGTTCACTTGTAATTAAAGCTTAAACTCGAGTGTCTATAATAAAAAATTCATTAGTAGGAACTTCTACCAATGAACGTGATTAGAAGAGATCGGCATTATAATGAGGAGAATTTCAGTCTGTTGTGGACTTAATGTGTTTTTGTCCTGTGTGCTAAAGGGTGCTGGCTGACCAACATATTCCAAGCACACTGAAGTCTCGAATACATGTAACATACAACGATTGCAGATAGCGTTTTTCAAATGGCTGTAGGCGAAGTGATAATAACTGCAAATGGCAGGGATAACGATGATAATGAGGACATTGAAATAGAGTTCTGAAGGACGTTGTCACTACATAACTTGCTACTGAAGTGTCATTTACATATGTTACGTGGTTTAAATAATTTTCAGTGTTGTTTGACTTCCACTCATTGAATAATTTTGGTACAGTAAGATTTAATTTTTTCTGTTTTTCGTAATCATTGGAATAAATAAGTAGCCTTGCAGTTAGCATATTTCCTCAAAATATACAAGGTATTAGATATAAGGTTAGTTAATAACTTATAGATGTTGACACTAGAGTTATTGGTATTTCAGAGCACTTGTAAATAATGTGATAATTCAAAGGTTTCCTTCATTAGAATACAGATTAGCAGCCTGTTTTTCTTGGAGATTTTTTGTAGTGTAGAGGCTGGGCCTGTACATTAAAAAAGAACATTGCATTTGAGCAGAACCGGCTTTAATCGTGTGTAAAATGTGCAATCACACAGGGCCCCATGCTTCTGGAAGCCCCACGTAAAGATTAGAATGTAATTTATAAACTTTCCCCTGTAATTTTGTTTCTTAAACTACTCTTGTAACAGTCTTTTGATATATTGATAGTAGATCAATCATGAAACAGAATTCTTTTGAGCATGGTGAAGGTATATAACATCTGTTGGAAATTTTGCACAGAGCACTATGCCAGCTAAGGGCGATGCTGCATTTGAGTTCATTGGTGTTTCTAAACACTGACAGATAAAATATGTTAATATAGTGCAGGTGTGGCTGAAAATTGGAACTAAACTTCTACTTGTTGTTATTTATAGACTCAAAAAATTTCTCTTCACGTTACAGAGGTCCTAGGTCCTAGGTTCACTTTATAGGAAGAACAAAAATTATTTGTACTTGGTGACTTCAGTATTAATCGTATAAGTGACTGTACAAGAAAAATGATGCTGGTAGGTCTTATTAATTCATATCAGATACAAACAGTATTCCTTTAAATGAGGGTGCATGGGATCAGTAGCACAATCATTTCAATTTGCATTATTGTAGGGGTACACTGTTAATTGAAAAGTGAATGGCCCTTCAGACCAAGATGCAGAAGTTTCAACTCTAAAAGGTTTTTTTTTTTTTTTTTTTTTTTTTTTATACCAAAGCACAAGTTAAATATAACTAAAGCTATTTAGGAAAATTAATCCAATTTGTACACTCCTTGAAAGAATAAGGATGGTCGATAATCTAGATGATAATAATCCTTATCTCAAAACACTTTTATGCTCCTGATTTGGACAATAACATTGAAAACAGGTCACTACCTCTAAAAGGCAGTCTGCATGACTGGTAAGAGGAATAAGAGTATTGTATAGAACAAAGTCTGTCTACATAGCATTTCTATGTGTTTCATTTTATCTGTTACTACTCTTCTGTAACAGTGTCATGTACTGACTTGTTCCATGACCACTGAGTTCTACAAAATAAACTGGTTGCACTTCCTGATAAGCATTTCTACATCCTTCAGTTATTTCAACTTTGTGTGATGTGAGTTTCCAGTGATATTTAGCCACAATGCAATTTTTCAGCTCTGTCAAATATTCTGGCCATATGAGAGACATTGCCAGTGTTCTTGCACTCTATTACCTACTATCAAAAGTTGATGCCAAAGGTAGCAGCGATCCCACATGCTCGGATTCTTTTGTTACAAAAGAGTGTGAAGGTTTTATGGACAGCATTGTGTGACAAGGATTTCAATGTACTGAAAAAAACTGCCTTTCTGTTCCATGTTTGACCACTTTCCAGCCTCAATTACAGATAGTTTCCACCAAAAATGCATGAAGTTTAGTCTGAGGGAGATGAAGGTGCTTTGCAACCCAGATGGATTAGAAGAAGTCATTTTGTTTGCTGCCAAGACAGATGAATAAATACACACAGGAAATGTTGACAAAGAACATACTTACAAGTTTTTTAAGTTTGTGTGAGTCTACTTAAATGGGTTCAGCAGTTTTCCTACACAGGAGGCAACAGTGGATGATATGGCCCTTCCTAGTGCTGTTCTCTAATCCATTCAGATTGCCCATGTCAACTTGTAACTCACCAGGGCTCTGGTATAGATACACTCACTTGGAATTCAGAAATAATAGATTCTAGTGGTGATCTGCACACAGTGGGCTGTCACACATTCTCTTTGCAAATGTGGGACAGCCTGGTGACATTTCATCAAAATCAGTTATTTCTCTGTGTGGCAAATTTAGCTTCTGTTACCTCGCCCACACCGGTTTTTTTCTGCACACTTTCTATCTTGAAGATCAGCTCTCTACCCATACTTTTTCCCCATTGAGACTTTTCCACTACCTTTTGTCACCATTTCCCCCTTTTTCTACCTTAGTACCAGAAAAAGCTGCAGGGATCTGGCTGTCAGGAGGTGACACACAAGTTAAAAGATTCAACAAAGCATTTTCGACCTGCACTAGTCTCGGCAGACAACACCACTCTCACTAACCTGGTTTTCAACCCTAGTGTAGGGCACTATATTTCTCATTGTATTCCTCATGTGATGTTGTGCAGTAGGTCCCACTCATGGACTACTTTCATATAATTTATGTACTTTGCTTTGTTAATGGGCTTGTTGTGTAATCAAAAGATTATCAGACTAAAATTATTGTACTGTGGAATATGTTTCTAATAAGATCTTCTATAACAACAGTGATTTATATTTATATTTGCGACACACTAAACAGTCAAACCTTGTATTTTTTCTCTTACTGACGAACAACAAAATAACTATCAGCATTAGTTCTTGTGCTATAGACATATTAAAGTCTGTCTCACAATATGCACCAAAGGACAGTGTATATGACATTTATATAAATAAAGATTCAGATTTTTATGATAAATAATTCAACTCTTCTATAATAATTTATAGTAGCTTACTGCATTGCCATCTTAAAGCATGTATTGACTGTCCTCTTTTGGAAAATGGGTTACAGTTGTTTCATTTATTTTTGTATTTGGAGAAAACAATGAGTTACATGAAATGAGTCAGGAAATTCAGATACTAGATCAGGCATGGCCAAACACCATCCCACAGGTGTCCTCACTGCGCCCAAGCCCCTGCAGTGTGCGCAGCAGTGTGTGGGGCAGAGTTCAATTCAATTCAAAATTCAATCAAGGTTTCTAAATATGTTAAACAGCTTAATCCAAATGGTTTTGTTTTTCAAGAAGGATATGTATTTCTGCTAATTACATGATACTGTGTAATGTGCTTATTTCATTAAACAATGTAATTGTCCCTTTGGAGAATGGTAGCAAATATATATTAGTGCTAAAATCCTGATCATAAAAGTGCTCTACGACATTGCCATCTCCACTTAGTAGCCTCACTGTGTTGCAAAAAATGCCTTCCTTCATTTCCCCCTTGCAGTGTTTGGCATATAGCTGTCTTACTGCCACACATGCTGCAGACATTTCAATGGTGGGAGAAGTAGTGCGTCCATCAGAACGGCTTGCACCCAAAGTGTGCTAGCATCTTTTCAGATGAACTAAGGAAAAATGCACCTAAAACCAATCTTTTTTTGTCAGTTTTTTATTTGTGTTTTAATAAAAAAATATTTACTTGTAAGAATGAGATTCTGTAGCCATTACATAAAATTATTTTTAAAATAGCATATTTATGATACTAGTTGATTTAAGAGATATATATCTTTCATAAGAAGCCTACTGTATATATGAAAATACTAAATAGAATCAAATTTGAGTCACAAAATTATTAAGTTTTTTTTGGTAATATTTTTTATTTTTATTTATTTATTTATTTTTAATTCATGTTTTGGATATTTTATAAAGTTTTGCATAGTAATTCCCATAAAAACACTAATTGTTACATAAAAAGTAAATGGTTTGCTTGTTTTACCATTCTTTGACCACAGGACAGAGATGTGCTACCTCTGTTACTTCGTTTACGTTGGATCTGAATGCAGGACAGTCCAGCACAAAGCAGTGCTGTGCGGTCTCACTCTTTCCACAGCTACCTCTCTCGGTCCGTTGTCGACACTAACGACACACGGTCACAGCCCGGGGGGTTAACTACAGTGTACTCTGCCCGCGGGGCTTGGGCGCACCCACCAGCCGGAAATGTTGGCCATGCCTCTACTAGATAGAAAGTGCCAGCTCCCACAAGTGTCACACCTTAAGAGCTCTAAGTAGCAGAATTTAACTTTTCTGTTTTTTTATTGCTAGTCCAATTTCTGAAAGTTCATTAGTTTTCTGTTTTCAATGCCTTTATTCTCATGTGTTTTGCTATATATAGTAACTTTAAGTAACTTGATGGAGTTGGATAGGGACTGTTCCTGTTGAGTGTGGATTCAGGAGAAGTTGGTTGCTGTCCATGGAGGCTGTGTTGGCCATGGTTGACAGTCTTCCTGATTCTGCCCTGGGTTGCAGCATCACCCAGGCACCTGAGGCAATTGCTGGGGTTGCTCTGATGCCTACTTCAATGTCTCGATCCCTGATGCCACTGTGATCACAGTTTACAATGTTCTTGCCACTTGACCATTGCTTCACTGTGATTGGTGAACTGTACAGTTGTCACAAAACTCTGAGCAGAAGGCAAAACTTTAAATTGGGCATAAGGCTATCCCCTTATGGTTCAGCATTAGGTCTGAAGTGTTGTCTGCTGCTGATAATAACTCTGAGCCAGCATAGGCTACCTCACCTGTTTTGTCAGTGGCCAATCCTTCTGAGAGGTCTCTACAGACAAAGAGGATGGGGTTGCCAGTAATTTGGGGCTCCAATGTTAAGCAGAAGATGGAGCACCCCTGGGGAAATAGCGGGAAGGTCAGTGGAAAATGACAGTGTGGAGGAGGCTCCGATGGCAGCAATGAAGTGATAGAGAGCCACATTAAGGCACATGAAAACTGGAATGGACTGACTGATGTAGAAGGCAGTGTACAGAGCGTGAATAAGGGGATAGACTAACAAAATTATGGAATGAATACAAATACCAGCAACACTGATAACTGATGGTAGCACATAAATAAAATAGGTCACATTTCACTGCAGTGGTGATGAACCACTGCCTTATTCATTCATTTAAAGAGGAAAAGTAACCTTTCTAGTAAATAAGGTACAATTTTAATTATATGTAATAGACAGTCTGAAAACATGGTCTGCAGCATCTGCTTGTGCCTAAAATACATATTGGTAGACATCATTCATCTTCACAACATTTATTACTCTGTTGTTTCACGTAGATTAGAGCAGTGGTGGTGGAATGTTCAATAGGTGTGGGCTGACAGTCCTGTATGATTGTCGGTATTACATATAATTAGCATTGTTGATAAACCATTACTCCCATATTATAGTTTATTCTCAAGGTGTCTCCTGTTATTCCAGAGTTGTTTTCCTTTAGTTACATAGTCTTTCTAGGTCCATCCCATAGATTTATTTTATTTACGTTTGTTTCTATATGAAAAAGTCTGCAGAAGAATTTCGCCGTATGCAAGAGACTTTTTGTAGATTCTCACCCAGAGCCAGAAAGAACCAGAAAGGCGGTTACTGCAGTGTAACACACAGGGAGGGCGTTATTAATGCTATAACAGTTGTTGCAAATGAAGCAAATTATTCTGTTTGCAGCATGAAAGTGTCATTTGCACTGAAAGTTGAAAAATGGAAGAGTGTGACTCCACTGTATAAACTCTAAAACTGCAGTAACCCATGTCTGCCTTTTATCCTCTTTTTGATACAAATAAGCAATTTTTGTTTCATGAAATGCAACAGGTGTATCATATTATGAAAATTAGTATTTCAATGAAACTGGGCAGAATTTACAGCTCTGGCAAAGGTATTCACATAAAAGGCTACAAGTCAAACTAAGTAAATCACATTTTCTTAATTATTGTGTCGACTTTTGCTACTAAAATTATTTAATGGCATGCGGACTGTTAGTCTGCCTGTGATTGCTGGAGGTGTGAAAAGTTGCATGACTACTGCAGGGTTAACAAAAGATGTTGCTGATAACAGCAACAAACTTATGAAAGAAAATAATTTTTCACTTACTACTTTTCACTATTCATGCAGTAAAACTAAGGCATTTGTCATGATTTTACGATGTATGACTTCTACAGTAGCAATTTTATTCATGAGACATTTTATAGACAGTGTACACACAGACTATTGAATATACTTTTGAAATCATATCATAATATGAGACATAGTTCATGAGATGTGAAGTCATGAACAATTAGGTTGATAAAAACTATCTCATCATGCATGGGATGTAATTTGTTACATTTATACTAACAACTCTATACAAACACATTTCACAGTTTCCTACAGTTCCACTCTATGTACCTGGAAAATTATATTATTGTAGGTCTTATTGATCAGGATAAATGTCAGAAGGATTGAGCTACATGAAAACTGGAATGGACTGAATGGGGTAGAAGGCAATATCAGAGAGTGAAGTAGGAGCTGGACTAACAAAAGAATGGAATGAATACACAGCCAGGCAACACTGATAACTGATGCTAGTACATACCTATAATAGGTCATATTTCACTGCAGTGGTGATAAACCACTGCCTTATTCATTCATTTAAAAAGGAAAAGTAACCTTTCCAGTAAATAAGGTAAAATTTTAATTAAAGTAATTAAATGCAATAGACAGTCTGAAAACTTGGTCTGCAGCATCTGCTTCTGGCTAAAGTACATATTGGTAGGCATAATTCATCTTCACAACATTTAAAAAGGAAAATTAGTGTTGACAGTGTGGTTATTAGAGACAGAGCACAAGCTGGGACTCTTTTACCTGATGGATAGGGAAGGAAATCAACCATTCCCATTGAAAGAAACTATCCTGGATTTTACTTGGAGTGAATTAGGGAACACACGGAAAACCTAAATCTTAATGGCTGAATGAGGGTGTGAATCCTCATCCTTCTGAATGTGAATTCATTATTCTAACCATTGCACCACCTCATTTGGTTTCACAGCATCAGAGTAAAACACAACTCCAGCTTCTTTTCAATAGTTGTGCAGAACTCCAGCATCTGCAATAACATTTCCACACTTCTTATCACATTGTTGTATTGAGAATTTGGAAATGTTTCTCTAAAACACTGAGTGTACACTGTGTCATACAACTGGTACCAATATAGGCTTGACTAGTAGCCTTTGTATGAGGTAGGAATATAACAGAGAGAGTGTATCCACTATCTTCAGTAAGCAATCCACCAAATTGTCCATCTTCAAATTCTACAAAAACTCTGATTTTGCCCGAAATGCATTAATCATGCATTAAATTTGTCCAATGTCTTGTTTTTCAAAATATTCATATTGTCATCACTGATGATTTGTGTATTAATGGGACCATATTCTTGCGATTTCTTTATAGTTGAATATTTTCAATTCATAAAGAAGTTGCAGCCTAGAAATAAAAACACAGTTCCTGTCAGAATTATGGTGCAATAATGTATCCACCATACAAGCAGTAACCCAGAACATAAATGATAAATGCAAACCACTCTCTGAAATCATTGTTACTATACATCACAAATGGGTCTGTTATCTCCATTAAAACCCTCATCACAGTAGAGGTAATCCACAGAATTCAATATTTAACCTGAATAAAACAAAGAATACACCTTACTCTCTAACTTCATGCCTAGCACTGCATAGGAGTAACTTTTGGCCATATTTCATCCTGAAGTTACTAACAAAGTAGTGCCCTCTATGACAGTGCTCTCCAACAGTTGTGATATTAAAAAATTAACTACTGGAGTAAATGAAATATTTACTCCTGTAGTAATTTATTCCTTTAGTTCAGTACTCTCAGCTGGAAGTCAGAAGTTTTCTTCTCTCTTAGTAACTTGCTACTTTAGTTTCACTTACTCTTGGTTTGTGCTCACCACCCTTAGTCTATTGTGGGCTTTTTTCTGGATATTTAGTGCATGGGGTTTCCAGATTAGTTTATGATCAAGAGTTAGGCTGAGGTATTTTGGTGAGTTAGACTGGGTAACAGATGTTTGTAGATTATGATGTGGAAGTTTCATATGGTTTTTCCTACAATTATTACCTTAGTTTTAGTGAAAATGATGGAGACTTACCATTGGTTACACCAGTAGATGACACTGTTAAGGTGTAGTTGGGACAAACATTGGGTAGATTGTAGAGTATGATGGATGGTCATCAGTATATTTGAGTAGATACATGAGAGGAGGTGGTTTTGGGGTATCAGCCATATAGAAGAGATAAAGGAATGGTGAAAGAATGGAGCATTTGGGTACTTTGGGACTTCCAACTGACTGACCATTTCTACATCTACATCTACATACATACTCCGCAATTCACCGTAAGGTGCGTGGCGGAGTGTACACTGTACCACTACTAGGCATTTCCTTTCCTATTCCACTCCCAAATTGAACGAGGAAAAAAAAGAATGCCTATATGCCTCCGTACGAGCCCTAATTTCTCTTATCTTGTCTTTGTGATCTTTACGCGAAATGTAAGTAGGCGGCAGCAAAATCGTACTACACTCAGCTTCAAATTCCGGCCCTCTAAATTTACTTAACAGAAATTCACGAAAAGAAAGTCGTATTTCTTCCAGCGATCCCCAATTGAGTTGCCGGAGCATTTCCATGACACTCGCGCATTGGTCGAATCTACCGGTAACAAATCTAGCTGCTCGCCTCTGAACCGCCTCTATGTCTTCCTTCAAACCGATCTGCTGCGGGTCCCAAATACTTGAGCAATACTCAAGATGTGGTCGTACAAGCGTTTTATACGCGGTCTCCTTTACAGGTGAAGTACATTTTCCCAAAATTCTCCCAATAAACCGAAGTCGGCTGTCTGCCTTACTCACAACTGTCCTTACACGCTCGTTCCATTTCATATCGCTCTGCAATGTTACGCCTAGATATTTGAACGATGCGACAGCATCAAGAAGCTCACTACTAATGCTGTATTCGAACATTATGGGATTGTTTTTTCTACTCATGCGCATCACCTTACATTTTTCTACATTGAGAGGTATCTGCCATTCTTCACACCAATTAGAAATTTTGTCTAAGTCATCCTGTATGCTATTACAGTCAGTTACAGACGACACCCTCCCATACACCACAGCATCATCAGCAAACAGCCGCAAATTACAACTTACTCTATCCATCAGATCATTTATATAGATAGACAATAATAGTGGTCCTATCACACTCCCCTGGGGCATGCCTGACGATACACTCGTCTCTGATGAACACTCGCCGTCGAGAACAACGTACTGTGTTCTATTACTTAGGAAGTCTTCCAGTCAGTCACAAATCTGTGAACCTATTCCATAAGCTCATATCTTTCTGGGCTTCACCTTTGGACTGACCTTTCTGGACATAAATTCTGATACATTCTGAAGAAACTCTGAACATGTTGCAGGACTTAAGAGACCTGAAGTTAATTTTTTTGTTTGTTTAATATTGTTGTCTTGTTATTGATAGTAATTCACAGTATTTCCATTTGTTTCTCAAATCATGTCATAACAGACATACTCAGTTGTGGATTCAATGAACTTACTAACTGAACAATTGTTGTTACTGTCTCTGGCAGGCATACTGTACACTCAACAATAGGCAATAATGGGTGGAACCAGTGTTTTATATGTGGTCTCCTCTACATATGAGCCACACATTCCTAAAATTCTCCCAGTAACCTGAAAATGACCATTTGCCTTCCCTACTACAGTCCCTACATGCTTGTTCCATTACACTATGTGATCAAAAGTACCTGGACACCTTGCTGAAAATGACTTAGAAGTTCCTGTTGCCCTCCATTGGTAATGCTGGTGATATCCCACCCTTACCCTTGATAACAGCTTCCACTCTTTCAGGCTTATGTTCAATCAGATGCTGGAAGGTCCTGGAAATGGAAGCCCATTCTTCATGGAGCATTGTACTGAGGAGATGTATGGATGTAGGTTGGTGAGGTGTGGCATGACTTCAGCATTCCACAACATCCCAAAACTGTTCTACAGGATTCAGGTCAGGACTGTGTGCAGGCCAGTCCATTACAAGGATATTATTATGATGTAACCAATCTGCCACAGGCTGTGCATTATGAACAGGTGCTTGATCATCTAAAAAGATGCAATCACCATCTCCAAATTGCCTTTCAACAGTGGGAAGCCAGAAGGTTCTTAATACATCAATGTATGTCTGTGCTGTGATAGTGTCATGCAAAACAACAAGGGGTGCAAGTTACCTCCATGAAAAATATGAACACACCATAACATCATCGCCTCTAAATTTTATTGTTGGGACGACACATCCCAGCAGATGATGTTCAGCAAGCATTTGCCATACTCAGACCCTGCTATTGGATTGACACATTGTGTACTGTGATTCATCATTCTGCACAGCATTTTCCCACTGTTCAATCTTCAATCTCCCAACACATACAAATTCTCTACTTTACCCTGCCCACTATTATTCAAACTCGTAGTTTTGTAAACAGATTTCTGTACGAGTGAGGGCCTAGAAGTGCCTCTGCACTGAAGAAACGATCATTTCCCATCATCAGCATATTGTATAAGGCTCTTACTGTTAAGGGAATCATTTTACAAAACTTTGAGTTTGAGTAATAGTGACCAGGGTAAAGTAGAGAATTTGTATCTGACGGGAGACATGCTTGAGTAATCCATGCAGGTGTGGTGATAGCTGTGTTCCCAGTGGCGAAAGTGTCAGTGCAATGACTAGAAAGTGGAGAACCAAGTTCAAATCCCAGATGGGTACAAATTTTCAACTTTACCCATTGGCAGTTAATGTTGTGCATACCATGATTATGAATAGATAATAACTGCAGGATAAAAAGAGGACAGATACTACATATATATAGCTTATACAACATGCCAATGATGGGCAATGATTCTTTCTCCAGTTCGGAGGCACTCCTAGGCCCTTACTCTTACGGGAATCAGTTTACAAAATTATAAGTTTGAGTAATAGTGGGCAGGGTAAAGTAGTTACTTTGTATCTGATGCGAGGTGTGCTTGAGTAATCCATACAGGTGTGGTGATCGCTGTGTCCCCAGTAGTGTAGGGGTCAATGCAACTGCCTAGAAAGCAGGATACTTGGGTATTAATCCCAACTGGGTACACATTTTCATTTACTCATTCGCAATGAATGTCATTCTTTCCCTGAATACAAACAAAGCTTTATGACTTGTCTTGGCCTGACAACACTGGAATTGGACTGTTGATGACTGGAAACATGTTTCCTGGTCTGACAAGTCGCATTTACAATTGTATCGAGCAGATGGATATTTACGTGTATGGAGACAACCTCATGAATCCATAGGCCCTGTATGTCAGCAGGGGACTGTTCTAGCTAGTGGAGGCTCTGTAATGGTGTGGGTTGTGTGTAGTTGGAGTGTGTAGTGGGATCTCTGATATGTCTAGATATTACTCTGACAAGTGACACACACATACGAATCCTGGCTGATCACCTGCATCCATTCACATCCATTGTTTATTGCGATAAAATTGGCCAATTCCAGGACAGTCTGACACCCCACATGTCCGTAATTGGTACAGAATGGCTCCAGGAACACTCTTCTGAATTTAAATACCTTTACAGACTACCATACTTGCCAGACATGAAAATTATTAAGCGCATCTGGGATACCATGGAATGTGCTGTTCAAAGAGAGCTCTACCTCCTCCTACTCTTACAGATTTATGGTCAGTCATGCAGGATGCGTGATGTCAGTTCTGTGCAGAACTATTGCAGATATTAGTCAAGTCCATGCCACATTGTGTTGTAGCATTTCTGCATGCTTGTAGGGCACTTAGCAATATTAAGCAGGTGTACCAGTTTCTTTGGCTATTCATATATTTTGAACTAGTTGCTATCCATCACACCAACTAGAAATTTGTCTAAGTTTTCGAGTATTCTCCTACAATCACTAAATGATTTCAAGTTCCCATAGACCAGAACATCATCAGGAAACAGCTATAGATATTAGCTCAATGTTAGTGTCAGATAATTATTGCTGTATTATGAGTGGTTAAATGATTACTAATTTTACGTGACTTGTGTGTTGCCATTGATTTACATTGTGCTAATGCATCCTCATTAATTTAAGTGGAACTGATATGAATATGGAATAAAAGTGTTCATGTTTCTTTGTACGTTATGGATGTCATAACAAAAATGCTTCAAAAACTAACATAGCCTATACTCAGGTGATGGACACAAGAAAATATTTAATGATTTCCAAGTGTGGCAGTTTCATGTGGCCACCTGTCACTCTAAACTCCCTGCACAGGACATTGCAGTGCAACACTGTTCCCTCCAAATTACATCGTCATGCTCCTCTTCTCCTGAACATCTCATCTGTTTCAATACATATACTGTCAGCCAGACATTCACATCTCACTGCCAGTAAGAAAAGCTTGCCATGCTCCAAAAGATTTTCATTTCTTTAAAAATAATATTTTATGACAGTTTATTGTGATGTCCATGAAATATTTTGCAAACAGTGGACTGAAATTAGCAGTAAAAATAAAGATATGTGCTGCCTGGAAACAGTAGCAAAAATAGGAATGCAGTTAGTGGACAAAAGCACAGACTAAAGAGAATATAATCATCTCCATCCAGTGATCCTGAAAACCATGTACCAAAAATCTTCTGAGCTGTGGACTCATTCAGTTTAATAATAACACATGGTCAAGAAATCAAAGAAGTTAATCTTCAGCAATAATTTATTAAGCAGAATGAATAGACTACAGCAGCATGTATGAAATATACAATCTTCATACACGTGTGATAATTCTATTATACATATGATAATTGTAACATCTGATAGGTAACTACTGATTATTTGTGAAGCTGCATATACTAATAAGAGAAAAATTTTCTACTATGTAATTGTATGGGTAAATGCATTCCTTTTTATATCAGTTTCTACTATAATATGTCAGTGTTTCCATGCAAA
The DNA here is from genome assembly GCA_026315105.1 of Locusta migratoria. Classification (NCBI taxonomy): domain Eukaryota; kingdom Metazoa; phylum Arthropoda; class Insecta; order Orthoptera; family Acrididae; genus Locusta; species Locusta migratoria. The sequence continues at coordinate 399,798,141 of CM048755.1, read as the reverse complement.
GTATAGAATTACTTTCAGATAAGCAGATAATAATGTCTTGCATCAGGTATTATAATGCTAAGCACTACGGGAAAGGAGTTTCACCAGAAGATCTGCTGATGACAACACCTGAAACAATAGTAAATTTTTTTATGTAGCATAGAAAGGTAAACAGCTAAAATAGATATTGAAAATATAAGTGATGTGAGCTGAAAAGGCAATAAATCACTGTTTTTATAGTACATAAACAAAATTGAATATGTTTCTTTAAGGTATTCATTCACATAAGTAAGATTTTTGTTCTGTTATTTGGGTGATAAACTTACAGCCAGTTTCAAGATGAGTCATTGACAGAATTAAAAGTTCTTGACAATGCTGTGGAGTAAATGCAATGGCACCAGAGAGTACGTTGAAAGCAACAGTCTCTCTTAGATGAAACTCATGCATCTAAGTATACAAAAGATCAATCATAGTCAATACAACCACAGTGCTAACAATTTATATGGTTACTTATTAGAATGAATGGAATGTGTTGGAATGCCAGAAACCTACAACAATAATTCGACTAAGAACACAGACATAAAATGAATGGTGCTCATGGTTCATCAAGAAGAAAACTCTTGTCTTAGATTCACATGTTGTCTATTATTTATTGTAACCATGCCTGAACGCTCTATATCCATCATTTATTCCATGGAGCACAAGAAATTTAATATACTGGCAACATCCTCATTCCACTACTTTAGAATTCAGGGGTCAAGAAAGTTGTGGAAATATTATCAACAGGCAACTCGCACAACTGTGACCCAGCAATTCATGTTGACCAGTCATATAGCATCTGCACTCTTAGAGGAATTATTGTTCTAGCTTCCTGGCATTGCAAAACATACCATCTATAACCAAATAATACATAAACACTGTGGAATTATGGGGATTACTGGAATGTATGATGTACTGCAGAGGTAGTTCCTATCTACACAATGGAAAAAATCTAGGTTGATAAGAAGGATTCATATGGCGCAGACAATGAAGCAATCTTTGAATTATATAATACATTCTGTGATCACTGTCTGGTGGTATTAGTTGGTACTTCCAGGGACTTCATTTCCATAAAGATATCTTCATCAAGATGGCACTCATACTAAAAAATGAACCAGGTGATGTGGTTATCGATATATACCAACAAGAGGTTTGATTCCATTTTTTGGAATGGTGTGCTCAGCGACCACAAAATAATGAATATAATAAATATAGTATGCAGCATTGGTCGTTTTTATTAATGTTTTTGCAGATCGATTTCGATCACATAATGATCATCTTCAATGCACCAGTCATCGTAATATCAGCTATGCATAATCATTTGCCACATTAGCTGAATGTAACAGATTTTTTTAACATGTCAATGTAGTGTCCAACCATGGTTGGAAGAAAAGAAAAAAAAGAAAAGAAAAGAAAAAAAACTGTTACATTAAGCTAATATGGCAAATGATTATGCATAGCTGATATTACTCTGACTGGTGCATTGAAGATCATCATTATATCGATCTGCAAAAACATTAATAAAAAACGACCAATGCTGCATACTATATTTATTATATACCAACAAGGTTGAAGCAGAAAGACAACATAGACCACCGAGTAGAAATATTGTCACCAACAGCATTCCTGAAAGTACCAACCGTTGCCACTAAATGAACTAATATCATATAGCCTATCATATTGGCTGTTTTAATTTGAAATGTTTCTAGCTTACAGACTATTATTAACAAAGATTTTTATTATATTGTATGTTAGTTTTTTTTTTTTTTTTTTTTTTTTTTTTACAATGTTACGTAAATATTTATATAATTTCTTTGATATCTTCTCAGTTCATTTGAGTGTACCTTATGTCAGTCATTGCCCATTACTTGAGGCTAATGTCATGTAGCATAAGTGTGCATATTCAAATTATTTTAATGTGTGGCATATTAGCCATCAGCTGGAGTAAATCTTCATGTTTTCTTGCAGCTGTTCTGCCCACTGGCATCAGCAGCTGAATGGGTAATGGAATATTATTTTGACTCTTGTTTATATTTGTTTGCACACTGTTTTAGTTTCTGACTACCCTATCTAGCACTCAAATTTTATTTCTTTACAGATCTGAAGATGGCCAGTATTTAGGCCTGAACAGTTTATTATTTAAAACAAATGTTCAGTTGCAATCTTGTCTGTTTCATTAACTAATAAGGTACTTGAAATCTTGTTAGATAATGTAATTCACTTGTTCCATTTTTCAGAAGTAATGGGTCATGATAGCAGTGCTTCTTTGTGGCTGAGTAGTGGATATGTGGAAGGCAGGGAGTGACTGGAGAGAGAAACCACAGGAAATCTGTTTCTTTACAGAGTCAAGAGGGTAATTTCAGTCTGTAAAAGCCACAGAGATACCTTTGGCCATATGCAGATATGATGACTACAGGTGGCTAGGCAATGTGAAAGGGACTTCTTGGAATGAAATGGGTGGCAGTTGTTAAAGTGAAGGTATTGTTGGGGCTTAATAGCTTTGACATAGATGGAAGGACTGGTGAAGCCATTTTTGAAATGAAGGTCAATATAGAGGATTGTGCCATGCTGGGTTGAGCAAGAACACGTGAAGTGAATAGAGGAGAAAGTATTGAGGGTTTGGAGAAAATAGATAGTGCCCCCACTTTTTAGCTACAATGATATCACCAAGGAATCAGAACCATGTGAGAGTTATGGGATTCTGGGTAATTAAAGATTTCTCTACATGGCCGATGTATAGGATGGCATGGAATGGTGCCATGCAGGTGCCCGTTGCTGTATCACATATTTGTTTGTAGGAAATTCCTTCAAAGGAGAAGTAATTGTGGTTGAGAATATAGCTGGTCTAATGATCAGGAATGAGGTTGTGGGTTTAGAATGTCAGATGTTAGGAAAGGTAGTGTTCAGTAGCAGCAAGAACATGGGCATTAAGATGTTAGAGTAGAGGCAAGTGTCATCAATATTTATGAGCATGGTTCCAGGTATTAAAGAGAGAGTAACTGTGGACAGCTGGTACAAGAAATGGTCATTGTATTTTATAAAGGAGTGTCAATTGTAGGTAATAGGTTAAAGGTGTTCTTGGTCCATGATATCAGAGATTCTCTCAGCAGAGACACAGCAATTGGCCCAATGAAGCATCCTAGGTGGTTGGGTTTATAGCTTTTGGGGAGCATGCAGAAGATAGGAGTGTATGACATGGGGTAGGTGAGGAGGGGGATATACTCAGTGCAGAAGTTTTAGAATAGACATAAACATTAGAAGATGGACTGGACATATTGTTGGATATCTGGTATCAGTGAAAGTGGCAAGGTTTGTAAATAAATGAATATGAAAGTTGACAGAACCCCTTTGCTGGGTACCTAATCATTGTGGTTCAAAAACTCAGCAGTACAGACTTAGTTTAAGAGGAAATATAAGGTTTGCTTCAGATTTTAAGTCATGGATTGCAGCTATTTCTGCAGATTTACTGTTTGTTTGAGGGATTTGGAGCAAGATTGTGAGACAAGGTTGGTTCATGGAATGTTAACAGGGATGATTGGGGGCAGTGAATGCAAACCAACTGAAAAATGAAGCAAATTAAAGGACACAAATCTATAACATCAGAAGCTAAAATATTTTATACAAAATGTAATGGAAGATGTAAATAGTTTCTGACAGTGTTCTGGCCCATGAAGTCCTATTTAAATAGAGTACCCTTAGTTATCCATGAAACATTTGTAACCTATGCAGATAAGGAAGAAGTCTAGGCCTACGTGATCTATGAGTTTTTATTGGCATCATAAATGATAAAATTCCATCTTCTTCTAAAGCTGAAACAAACAACTGTGAAGAATATCAAAGAGCCTTTATTATTAAATATATAAAGATCATAATATGGAAACCCATGACAGGTACGCCAAATTGTAATTTAGAAAAAGGCAGTGAAAACATGCAAAAGAGCACAGTCTGAAAAAATTAACATCTTATTCATCTACATGGTAAACCTGAAACTTACCCTGTGGGGATGATGATGCTATAGAAATGTTACTTCTATGGCATAAATAACAAACGTAGGATTAGTAATTTCAATCAAACAAATGGCTTGTTGTGATAACAGTTTTTAATTGTAAGTATTCTTATTGGTTGTAAAATTGTTAATAATAGAGCACAGCTGTTGTAGTATCAAGTCAATAAATGCAGCCTTATAATACAAAACACAGGAGGAGAATTTTATCTAAATTGAAGTCACTACGTAAATTTGAAAAATTTACTCTTTTCTATTTTTAAGTTATCATCTTTTGAAACAGAGCTCATTCATACTATGTTCTCTAATGAATTTATGGAATGTGAAATGCAGCTGGCAATAACAAAACCAAATAGTATACAACAAGCATCAAACAGTTTATTGAATGCATCATTAATGTGGAGATTAGATGGCAGCTGGTCTAAATCTGTTGAATTAAACAGAATCAACTGCTCTTTATTTGATAAGTAATTTATCAAACAACTGGTTCTGGCTTTACAGTGAAGTCATCCTCAGGACCCTAAAGCTAATGGTGGTTCCATAGTCCTGTTCACAAAATATTATATGCCTTTTAGCTGGTGTAATGGATTCATTATGACATGGTTTGTCTCGAGTCCATGATACCATGTTACAAACTATAAAAATTAATTGTGCAAGTATAGCTAAACTGTAGGTGTTGGAGCGCGCCACTGCAAGCCGCGTACCATCCGTCCGCGGCTTCTAAAAGACGTGCCACGGCCGAGTCCGCCGCACGATGGCGCCGCCTCTGAGGCCCTGCAATGCCGCCACGACCGGGCAAGCACGCGGTGTGCGAGGCGTTCCTCAGTCTAGTTGTAGTCCTCGCCGGTTTCACATGAAAACCTTAGCTGTGTCCGTTACTTTCCAACTCAGTACTGTCATTCTTGTATATGTTGTACCGTCCCAGGTGTACAATAAATTATACTGTTACAACAGTAGGGATTTACCAGAATTTCACAGAGTTGTTGGTGGTAGATGAAGACACATAATGTCACAAGGAATCCTGAAAAACAGTTACAGTGCTCCTATTATTTTGTGAAAAGAGTTATGGAAACTTGATTTGGTTTAGGGGCTTGAGGATGTAATGCTGAAACTGGTTGCTTAACAAATTTGTTTTGGTTTAAATGATTCTTGATTCTGTTTAATCAATCAGTCAAACAGTGCAGGAATGAGAATAAAATTGTGCTATGAGTAGTTACCATGCATGTAAAGGTTACATAGTACAAAAATTATTTCTGTGGAAAAAAACTGAACTGAAAAATTTTGAACAGAATTTCACATATAACTCAAACATATGTTAAGTAGTGAAAATTTGGTGAGTATACAACTATTCTGTTGGTTTACCTTTAAATGTTTGTCTGAGGTGCAGTCTGGGCAGTGTTTCCACGAATTTGACCACCATCTGCAATGTTAGAATATACATAAAAAAATCAAAACAACAGGTCAATTTAGCCGAGCTGTAGGTTACCACAAAGAAAAACATGAAGTTATTTCTAATTTAACAATCTATTAATAAAACATAATAATACTACCAATGCTTTTATTTCATTTTCTTGTATTTTACCATTTAAAATTAGCATTGAGAATAGCTGTGAGATACAAGAAACATGAATGTTGGTACATCAATATAATTTGCAAGTTACACAAATGTACACATAAAAACAGAGCGATGTTATCAAGAAGGAAACAATTTTCAAATTATTATTTTCATTTATTACATTCTTTGTGACTTTCCAGGGCAAATTCAGCAGAAACATGAAAACTATCCTAAGGCGTGTTAGTATTACTAATCCTTCATAAATTTTATGTCCATGTTTGCACTATCTATCTTATTATTTCACTACATAACCAATTCACTTGGTAGTAAAGCCTTTATAATTGATGGAACTTCCCACTTGGTAGTAAAGCCTTTTCATTTATGGAACTTCAGATCCATTAAATAAATCACAGAGTTTTACTCTTTTCTTTAGATTTGTCATTTTCAACTCTGAACTTTTCACTGTTTCAACAACAATTTTAAGAAATATCATCATCTTCTATATTATTTTTCAATTTCCAGGTTTCATGATGTATGGATGCTTACTTGTTTTTCTACATCAGGGGTGTGGATAAGGTAACAGAGGGAAGGGGAGCAGGTGGCAAGCTGAGCCATATCAGTTGACTTTTTTTTTAAAACAGTTTTAAGTTACAATTCAGTCTGTGTTCTAATTTAAAACAATGATATAGCTAGACAGTTCAGCTACCAATACTTTTGACTTTTGATACTAATCTGAATTAAATTATTGTATTTGAGATCTGGACATCCTCCACCCCCAGAAGACAAAATTATCTATACCCCTGTCCTAGACACAGATTTCTCTTTAAGTTTTCTGACATGGCATAAAACTTTCTTCTATTCTGATTTTAATTATATCTTTATATCATTTGTTGCATTAAACATTTACATTTGATATTAATATAGTGTCTGTTCTTTTGGACACATGTCAATAATTGTATGTATGTCACCAACAGGCAATTGACAATTTCTGTGCAGAAGCATTCATAAGCTTGATCCTTTATTGGAATACAGCTGGACTCTGAGGTAGAGAAAGTAATGGATAGGGAGCTCTACCATTGTAATGTGGTATATGTTGAGAAATTGGGCAGGACAGGAAGAATGCCGGGACAGCCTAAATCATGAAGTGAATCTTAGTGAACCTTAGTGAATACTAAAGATTGTATGTTGTTCATAGTGTCGGCCGAGATACCTCATATCCATTGTGAACACAGAGGGCATTAGTTAACACTTGCGAGCACATGTTTGTGTGGCAATGCGGTGTGTTAGTCTGAGACTGATGTACCTTGTTAAGGAAACCACTAGCCTGAAGTGAAAACTCCCGGTTTGAATCCCAGTGCACTACAAGTTTCCAACTTAATCAATATGTTTAAATATTTCAAATTAATAAATTTAATTTTGTCACCTTGTTTGACATGTTCAGTTGTGGACTTTTGAGTTCTCATTACTTTTTGCAGTAAGAATGAGGTAGAAACAATCAGCTGTTTTAAAAAGACTGGTGTGGTTTTACAAGACTATCTTCTGCTTCAATAAAAACACACATGACTAACATCAGTGGTGTCCAAGCTGTGGTACGCAGGCCACAAGTAACTGAAAGCATGTTTCAGTGCAGCTCAAGGAGTGAGTGAGAAAAGAAGAATGAAGTTCATTTTACATGTAAAGTTACATATCTTCTTCTTACAATGTGGTCTATGTATGCTAAAAGGTTGGGCACCCCTGTTCTACGCAGTAGTCAAACTTACTCCATAATTTTGCAAATGTGTCTAGAGTTATTGCATTCACAACTTTTATTATATGTGGCAGTTCACTTGAAGTTCTCAGAAGGGAAACTTACAGTGTTTCACAACCTCCTGCTTCTTACGGCTGATACACTGTTGATGTAGCTCGTGGTTAAAAATGCTCTTTCATATATGTGCCAGTGCAGTCTTTCTGAGACTTGTAAAATTAACTATTAGTTATGTTACTGAAACTGTGCAAAACACCAATCTTCAACACATTCAGTTACGCAATTCCTGCAACTATCTTTTCTCAGGAAATTACGCAGAACAGATGAAACTTCAGAAAGTCTCCCATTTGCTTAACTGCCACTGTGGCAATGTCCCCCATGTTCTTACATTATAGTGAGTTACTCTTTCTCCAAAATGGAATGTAGCCTCATAAGTGTATATTTAATGAGAAAGGGAATTATTGGCTTCCATTTTCATGCCCAGATTGAATTCAAAGAACTCAAAACATTAATGTTCATCACCATTGCAAAGGGCTTTAGCAACCACTTATAGTTTGATTTGAAATATGAACGTTCCTACATAACAAAAAAGATAAACACTCGAGGAATGGCTAACTCATGACTGGTGCAAACAGCAGACTTCTATGCAAAATATATTCTACAGGCAGAACAAGTGTACAGAAGTGACCAGTCGATTCTCTCTTATGTAAATATGCTGGTGCCATTGTCAAATGATATGAGCTGTAGCAGGTGCAGAACACACTCTCAACAAAAGTAACTTTGCACTGTTGTAATTGAATAGCGCCTTTTAAAACTGAAAATGCAAGATGCTTTTCATTGCTGTGTAACATCCATTTCAATTTGTTGCATGTAGGGAGACAACTAACAACAACTGCATAAAACATTAACTCAATGAAGGAATTAATGCAAATTTTCAGTTGTGATGCATAAGTCAAATTTACTCTAAGCTTCTAATTTTGTTCATGTAGATTATTTTACGAGTTGGATGAATCTGTCTGTAACATCCTGTATTTTATTCAGTTGACATTTAATTAGAAAATAGCACCTCAGAGAACCTGCATTAACTATTGTGTAAGAGTTATACCTTAACATTACCCTTCATTTGGGTGTTAGATGTACATTTATTTATTTATTTGCCCACAGACAATTACAAAATTGCATGAGGCATGGTCACTACATATATAGTTTCATTTTATGAACAAATATAAATATGAATAATTTACAGTTAATCACAACAACTTTACATAGTTTACAGATACCATTTATAAGAGTAGGCCCAAGTTTACCACAAATTTCAAGTTTTATTAATTTACATTTCATATTTATATTTACAGAGGAAGTTCAAGTTTGTCATTATTTAAAAAATTCATTTATATCATAAAATGCCTTTCCTTTCAACCAAGTTTCAATACATCTTATAAATTTAACCTCGGGTAATACCCTTATTTCATACGGAATATTATTAAAAAAATGTTCTACCTGCATGTAGAAAGTTTTTTTGGGCCTTACTAAGAAGGGTCCAGGGCATGTCCAATAAGTTATTATTTCTAGTGTTATATGAGTGCACATCAGATCTCATTTCATACAAATGTTTGTTTTGTTTAATATAAGTCAATGACTTTAAAATGAATAAGCTAGGAACAGTAAGTATTTTATGGTCTATGAAATGCTGTCTGCAGGAAGTTTGATTATTTAATCCAAAAATATACCTAATGGCCTTTTTCTGCCATATAAAAACATCCTTGCCTCCAGCCGGATTTCCCCACAAAAGCACACCATAATGAAGGTGTGTGTGGAAGAAGGCATGGTAAGCCATAAGCATCAGTTCTTTACTGACATAGTACTTAAGTTTTCTAAGGAGTTATAAGACTGTAGCCAACCTACTGCATAGTTTTTCTGTGTGCACACTCCAACTTAATTTTCTATCTAGGTGAATACCTAACAATTTTACAGAGTTCTTAAAATTGTTATGTTCATCATTAATGTTTCTTAGGGTGAAAAGGATATGTTCAGTTTTGTTTTCATTTAATGTGAGCCTATTTTCTTCAAACCATAATGCTGCCATATTCATCATAGAATTATTCATTTGTTCAACTTCATTTATATCATTGTGTGTAGTGATAAAGGTGGTATCATCAGCATACATTATAGTTTTATATGGTAATAAATTGGGCAAATCATTAACATATACTATAAACAGGAAGGGTTCCATGACAGACCCCTGTGGTACTCCAGTTTTAATTTCCAGAAAATTGGATTTGTTGGTTGAATTTACCACAACCATTTGGCTTCTGTTTGATAGATGACTTGAGTAAGTCAAGTTCTATTCCTGATATTCCATATTTTTCAAATTTTCTTATCAATATACTATGTGATACAGTATCAAATGCTTTAGATAAATCAACTAAAGTAGCATAGGTATGTTGCCCATTTTCAAAACTCTGAAGTGCTGATAAAACATCATCTTGGACAGCCATAATTGGTGACATCCCACTTCTAAATCCATACTGCACACTGTTAAGAAGGTTGTAAATCTCAAAAAATTTCATTATCTGATCTTTTATTAAGATTTCAATAATTTCGGATATTATTGATACTATTGTTATAGGCCTAAAGTTTTGAGGTTGATTTATGTCTCCTTTTTTATGTATCAGAAGAACAATTGCTTGTTTCATGCAGTCCAGAAAATTCCTTCACTGAACATCCTGTTAATGTGTTAATGGAAAGAATATTAGATCTACATATTTTTTATTATAAAGTTGGATAGCCCGTTCGAGAGTTACTTAGTTGTCTGATAAATTCTCTGTGTCTGCTATTAAAATCATAGTTAGAATGAAAACAGAGATTTAAGATCATGATAATGAACACTAAGTGTTACTAGTATGCTGTCAAATAAACCAAACAGCAAAATCTTGGGCTACAGGACATAAAAATGAATCAAGCTCTTATTAAATGGTATCATTTGTCACAGCCTAGTAAATCTGAATACAGAAAATCTTTAATGTATATGGTATATCAATACAGATTAAACTTGTTCTATTATTAACATATAGTTCAAATACTACATTAAATGTGAAGCCACATTGTCTATATGTTACATAAAAGTATTATTTATGTAACACAATTTATGATGGTTATTTAAATTGTGCCAAACAGTAAATTTGAGTCGTTCATTACATGAGTAATGAAATAATTTACACAGAACCCAAAAATTATTGTAAATTTTGTCTCAATTAGTGGTCAGCTGAGTGCTGGTAACATCTGTATGTTACTTGAGCAGTTATGAGTCTCACCTGGGTAATGGCCACTATGGATACTTAGAGTGTGTTATACTATTGTCAGGATTAATACTCCTCATGGTTAAATATTACTCTGAATATCCCAGATTGAGAAGGTACACCAATGAAATATATTCTTTCTATAGAGTGAGTTGGAGCTTGTGTATCTCTCAGAGAAGATATGAAGATATTGAGCAAAGTATGAGTATACTGTTTAACAATTTGAAGAAGAATTCTTTATGGAGTTGCAATATTTATTCATATATTATTTTAGCCATTGTTAAAATCAGATCACCTACGAATGACATTCATGAACGTATTAGCACAATAAAACACTGTAGGTTCAGTGCTGTTTTTCACAATGTCTGAATGAGGAATTTAAAGGAAAAAGAAGCCATTCCATGAGACTATTAGCAGTGGGATAGCTGACAAAGTTAAAATTCTATTCATGTCAAGCAAGAAGCGAGCAGTTCACTCACAAATAACAGTCTTGTCTAATGTTGTTGCTACTTAATCTTTTATTGAATAGTTTCAGACTATTTAAGAATGATGAAACTAATGTGTGGGCAACTTTTTTTTACAATTAGGTAATAGACCTTGTCGAAGAACAAAATTGCTTGCTGACAGGAATCTGCTGTAACTATGTTTGGATGCTGAATTTGAAGGAACTGGAGTTATAAGCCTCATGACACTGGATATGTCTTTCATCATGAAAGTACATCTGTGAGATGCCTTAGCACTACTGAATCAACACTTTGAGCGTGAAATCGTTAAGCTCTTTGAACATGCACTAACAACCACCTACTTCAAGTGCACTAGGATTGCCACTTGCTCCATGGATCACGAATCTCTACATGAAACACTTTCAAAAGGTATCCCTACAAACTGCTCAACTTAAACATAAGCACTTCTTCCACATCCATGATTTGGCAGCATGATAGGCAGCCTTTGGACAAGTTCATGGACCACCTAAACAGCATCCATGACAGCATCACTTTCACCATGGAAGTAGAAGAAAATGGCTATATTCCATTCCTTTATATATTAATTAGATAGAAGGTGGATGGCACACTATGTCATTCAGTATATAGAAAAAAGACACACAGACCTTTACCTACATGCCACTAGCTGCCACCATCCAATGTAACAGCAGACAGTACTGACCATGTTGACACTCCACCCTGTCTTCAAAACTTACTTCTTTGGAAAGATGAATTATTATTCTATGTTCGTCCCACAAGAGAACCACATTACACATCCATTCCCCTATCTGTAAGAGAAGAACTTCCAGTACAAGTGATTGGCTACAGAGAGCATGCCTTCATGCAAATGAAGCCTCTGCTGCACTTGACACCCTACCTTATGAACATTCTTCATAAGGTGTGTTAAGATCCAAAACTAGATATGTTCTTAAAATATGTTTTATTTATATGCTCCTCTGTCACAGTTGCACATTTATTAACATGTTGTGACTAGTTTCAGACCATTGTGTCCATTTGTAAGCCTCCAGCCTGTGTGCTTAAACCAACTGATGTAAACTTTAAAATTATAGCTATAATTTTAAAATTTATATCAGTTGGTTTTATTGTGGCTTACGTGCAAGCTACAGTTTTATAAATGGACACAATAGTCTGAAACTAGTCCCAACATCTAAATAAATGTCCAACAGAGAAGCATACAAAGTAAAACACATTTCAATAACCCTGCACTATGTCTTTGTCTCCATTACGTACCCTGGTTTTGGTCATTGATGCATCTCCCTACAGCATCAGTGCAGATTTGGCTCACAAAAATGATTATAGTACTGGACAACTGATATCATATCTGTAAAACATGCTAACTATGGGCTAAAAGAACTACTTGCAGATTGAAAAGGTAGCTTTGGCAGTTATCTTTGCCTTTAAGAAGACATGTGTCTAACTATTCCATATCTCTCTATTACTGACCACAAACTATTTGTAGCACTGTGTGGGTCACACTCTCAACTTCAAAAGCAGACTGTGAAATGTATGCAGAGTTGGGCACTTTTTTTTAGCTCCTACAATTGCACCCGTCGAGACAAGAGGTTGAATGCAAGTCAGTTGTAATGTACCCTCCAGGCAGCAACAGGACACACCATATCAACACAAACAGTCAGAAATCATCTACAGGAATGTGGCCTCTATGCACAGAGTCCTATGGTGTGATGACACCAGTTAGCACACATAAATTTGGCTGAGGAACATCAGGATTGGAGTCATCACAAATGGCACTTGGTTCTATTTACAGATGAGACAAGATTTTGTGTTCAGGTAGACAATCATCATCCCCTCATCTGGAGAGAAGGTGTAACTTGGAACAACCTTGCTTATGTGTGGGAAACTTCACCATATCATGGTGTTGGAGGAAAGGTGTGGGAAGGAGTCAGTATTGGCAGACATGCGTACCTCCATGTCAGTCAAATATAGAGATGAGATACTTCGACATTTTGTTGTACCCTACACTGGTGCCATTAGGATATGGATGCCTTCTGATTGATGCTAACACTCATCTCAACAGAGATGCATGGGTGGACAATATGCTTGTAGCTGAGGGAATTGAATGAATGGAGTTGCCCGCTTGATTAGTGGACTTAAACCCGATTGTGCATGTCTGGGATGACTTTTGCAGATGTATTGCAGCCAGATGAGCACCTCCCGCAATGGTTGCAGAGCTGGATATTACACTCATTGAAGAATGGCCAAATATTCCTCAAGAGCTGATTGATAACCTCACAATGTCCATGTCATGTAGGTGTGCAACTGTACTGGCCTTCCGAGATTATCACACATCATATTAGGGGGTAATAAGAATGATGTTTTCACTATTATGGTAGACCCATGGTGCTTCACCCTAAGTAAACACCATGTGCACCTCAAATAAAGAGTTGAGACAGCAAAATATCATACTACATCCACACAAATTAAAGTTGTAACCAATATCTAAATAAAATATATTGCCATATGTATATTGTTTATGATATCTCACCTAATCCCCTAATTGTTTTGAGCAGTACAGTATCAACCTTTCACCACAAGCTCCATTGAACATTCTGGCATGACTCTGCAAACATAGGCAGTGGTCTCATAATATTATGAACTGACCATTGCATGGATATGCATAAGCTGTATGGCTTCTGGAACTGACTTTCATGTGAACCAATGTCTTTCTCTGAAAGCCTCTGAAAATGGCTCCAGTAGTGGAAGATGAAACATCAGGTAGAAGAGTGTGCCATGACCATGGCCTATTACCCAAGAATCTATCATCACCAATAATTCTACAATAGCCATGAAAGTCATCCAAAGAGTCATTTCTTATCTTCTGTAATTGCAGCAACCTCTCCAAACCAACCCTCAATATTTTTGACAATAAGTGATGGTTTTGATGTTGCTAAAGATTCCTCGACAATTCTGGAGCTTACCATGAGCTGGGTAGATGTCTTTGCTTTAACTCTTCATACAAAATCTGTTACACTCTTCTGCAGTGGGTTGCCAGTGTAACTCATTTGAAGATTCTGCCACAGGGTGTCCTCTACGGTACATCCTCTGTTATCCTGCCTTGAGGAAATTATGACCTTAAAAGTAGCATGCACCTACTCTTACTTATGTTTCAATTCTCAGACTTATCACTTCACTTACTTGGTGCATGTTAGTACTTTGTTGATGTATAATATAAGTAAATTGGTTTTTGCTGTCTTCTTGCTGTTGTTTGTGTCCTACATTATGACATTCTTAGATAATATGTCTACATCCAGTTTTGAATGCTAAATTATATGCAAAAATAATCAATGAATTCATCAGGTATGAATTAGGTTTCAAATTATTTGATGTAGTAATACTGTATGCTTTTGAATATCTTTATCAGATCCTTTCTTGAAGCAATTTTGCAGCCCAAAAATTCACATGGTGTTTTCTAACTTAGTGAAATTAATAGCAATAGACTACCAAGACATGAAGCTAAGTAGCTTAAAACAAAACAAAATACATTTAAAGAAAATTTCTTCGAAGAATCATTATATGAGAGTGTACACAGCTAGAAGAATAGTATGAGAATTGTAGATCATTTTAGACAAATCACATTTTGGATCTAGCTTATTTTGTTAGGTAGTTAAGTGCATTGTTTCTAGTATCTACAACTTGCTAACAAAATAATTATGTAGAACTTACTTTGTTCTCTGCCTGCAGCCAAGAAAGATTGAGCTGATGCAGTAAATTGTTTCACTGGAATAAAAAAGGAAATCTTTTGATACTAGGATGTATAATTTGAAACATAATATATTACTGAGTGTATTTGGTGTAATTAGCAAGACTTCAAAATCCATATCAAAATAAATTTCTCAAGATCTTACCTGCTTCATCTAGAGCAGCTGAATTAGTTTGCACTGCCAATAGTCCTCGAACTGCTACAAATAGAAAAAGGGATAAATCAACAAAACTAAGAAAAAAAACTATGTGTAGAAACTAATAATAATAAAGTGTAATGTGTGAGTGCACATAGAGAATTATGATTTTTTCTGTAACTAATATACATTTCTTTGTTAAGATGGCTTACCTTTCTTTAATATAGCCACATTTCCTTCTGGAATTGTAATTTTCTGTGACCCTGCAATCAGAAACATATGTTTTGAAACTAGCAGACATTTCAGTAGCTAATAAGGGAGGAAGTGGAACAAATGCTGGCTCCAATCTTTTACTGTCCAGTTCTATTACAACAGTGTAACCAGCAAAGCCAAGGCAGGTTTACACAGCAACAATGTAGTGTGAGGATACTGATTATGCCCAAAGGAGGACCCAGGAGAACCAGCCATCATGATTTGACTGTAGGCAACTGGGTCATGTACACTACTGCCACAAGTTCTGGCAAATATTAGCTGCAAACAGGATGAAGATGAAAGACAAAATGATGTATTTAAAGGATGATGAAGATCACCATCACTCCAATGTAGTTGCTGGAGATGATGCTCACAAATCAAATGTGACGATCAAGGTCTCCATCACATTTTAGGAGCTCGAGCCACTCACCCAGCTGATGTGACTTGATAAACTAACAGGTGTGTCCTTCCATGAAGGTGTGGCCTTTGAAGGGCAAAATCCTCTGCAGTCAATCACTGCCAGAATGATAGGAAACTAGATCAACATCCTTATAAACAGTTGACCAGCGAGAGCTCTCATGGATTCAGGAGCACCATATCTGGTTATTTCAGAGAAGTACCCTCACCAATTGCAGAAGGCCGCTTTCTCCAACAACAAAAACAAGCAGCTGAAGTTAGCTAATGAGAGGTACCTGCAGCATACATGTAGCTGCATTATTAGTGTCTGTATAAATGACATAATACAGCCTTTTCAGTTCCTTATTTCAGAAAAATGCAGTCATGATGTCATTTTTATATAGGACTTCCTAAGCAATTACAAATTATATTGTCTTCATGTTGGAGTGAGGGATGATGTTAAATTTAAGTGAAAGTAGAACACTTGAAACTCAAGATCACTGTACTGATCATTGTTTTAAGATTACTGGTTTTGCTAAGCAATTTTACCATCATCTGATCTGGAATGTAATCTATAGAAATATGTAAAAAGTTATTAATGTTATTATGCTATCTTATAGATTATTACTTAAGTATACTGTTTCTAATTTATTTTTTATTGTTCACATTTTTTATATATTGTATCTCAGATGACTTCATGGTAATACTGCTTATGGAAACCAGTAATTATGATTGAATGACCAGTATAATGATCTTGGCTATGAAGTGTCTTTCTGCTACTACAATTATAGATTGTGGTCAACCAGAGATTACGTTAAATAAGATGAGAATCTGTAGAGAGGAAGAGAGGCATCCTGATGTGTGGACGCTGTGTGAGATGGATGAAGTGGTTACTCCTTGGTCAGTGTTTTGAAGGTAACTGTTACATGTCAGCCCACAGACCTCAAAGTGTAAGGCAACAGGAGCTTACCACTGGACAGAGCCATATTTATTCCAGCATTTTTTCTCTCATTTAAGAAAGGAATTGGGGCACTACTGCCAAGAGCCACACCTCCTTCCAAGTGGCATATGCATAACAAGTGCTCAGTCATTAATTGAAAAGCAGCTGAGCGTCATAGGAGCCTCTTGTTAAGAGTTGTCAGGCAAGGCAATATCTTCATGCTCAACCATTGCCAGACATGACAATCGACCAACAGGGGAACTTACTCATTGTCATCCGAGAGTGCTCTTAGTGTTGCCCAAAAGCGGGTCATCAGAATAATTGCTGGAGCCCACCCAAGATCATCCTGCAGACATTTGTTTAAGGATCTAGGAATCTTCACAGTAGCTTCACAATATATATATTCACTTATGAAATTTGTTATTAACAATCCAACTGAATTCAAATGTAACAGCAGTGTGCATAGCTACAACACTAGGAGAAAGGGTGACATACTCTATTCTAGGTTAAATTTAGCTCTGTCACAGAAAGGGGTTAATTATTCTGGCACAAAAGTCTTTCGTCACTTACCTAGTAGTATCAAAATTCTGACAGATAGCCAACTAGCATTTTAAAATAAATTAAGAGAATTTCTGAATGGCAATTCCTTCTACACATTAGATGAATTTCTAGATAAAAGTTAGTACTTTAGGAAAAACTTAAAAAAAAAAAAAAAAAAAAAAAAAAAAAAAAATGCAAATATTGAGTGTCATGTAATATTATGTATAGACACACTTCATTTAACTGACACGTTCCACATCATTACGAAGTGTCGTATTCATGATCTATGGAACAAGTATTAATCTAATCTAATCTAATCTAATTGGCAGGTTAAGAACAAGTCAGGACAGTTGAAAGATAAACACTGAATTAACAATGGTGATAATCAGCCAATGTGCCATAGAGCATACCATGTGGCAGCAATAGAATGCTGAATAATTCATGAAGAGATTTAAAAAATGATGAAGAGTGATATCATTCAGCCATGTCAGAGCCCATGGTGATCACTGGTAGTTCTCATAAGAAATAAGGATGGTAGTTGTCAGTTCTGTGTTAACTTCAGGTAACCAAAAAAGACATTTACTCTCTTCTATGAATTGATGATATACTGGACTCAATGGGGGGATCTAAGTTTTTCACAACTATAGACCTTCCAAGATGTCAACTCTCCAGGACAAGAGACAGCTTTCCAGCAGTGGCTATTAAAACATTCAACCATCTAAGCAATGAACTCCAGTCCCTGGAATTGGGGAAATTTCAATGGAAGATTTCACAATATCTATGCCAATAGCCACTATACAGTGTTAGTGAATTCTTTGACAGTGAAACCGCAAGCTGGACTGTCTCAGCAATGCACAATTAAGAGAATCAAGTAAACATTTACTTGCTGAAAATTTTCTCTTCTTATCTCTTTTCCTTAGTTGTACATACTTTGTTGATTTTTCTGATGTACATTTTACATAAACTTAACATTGTAACAATGACGCAGTCTGTCCAGTCTTGACTGGTGAATGACATAGCTGTGGTAATAAATGGTAATAAAATGGTAATACTCAGGATATTGTCACTCAGAGGATAACAATACTGATCATGAGATAACTGCTTTTGTGATCCCAGAGGGCCTACATGAATTTAAAGTAATGCCACTCAGTCTGTGTAATGTACCAGCAACTTTCAAATGGATGATAGATAATCTCTTATGTCACCTCAAGTGAACAATGTGTCTTTGGTACTTAGATGTGTCTTTGTTACTTTGATGATAATGTAGTATTCTTTGAAACTTTTGAAGAACACATAAAAAACTGAGAACTGTTCTCAGGCAAGGTGACCTAAAACTTAATTCAAGAAAGTGTTTGGAGGGGAAAAAATCATAATACTTGGACATCTTGTGTCAAATGAACATTTGGGGACTGATCCAGAGTAAGGTATATAATGGAACTTCCTATTCTTAAAAATACTACTGAAGTGAGAAGGTACCTGGGAGTTTATTCTTATATCTGGTATTTTATTAAAAACATCTGCATGAAAGCTAGACACCTTCAGCAGCTGTTATAACCTGATGCTAAATTTAGTTGGGGCAAATCTCAACCAGATTCTTTTGATACCTTGTGGAGAGCTGTAGTGACTGATCTTGTACTTGGCTAGCATGACAAGAGAGTGTCTACGGAGTTGCCTACAGAAGCTAATGGATATGGACTGGGTACTGTTTTGGTACAAATCATAGATGGAAAAGGACATAATTTATGCCTCCAGGACAATTAAGAAAGCTGAGAGAAGTCACTCTACTATAGGAAGAGAGCTCTTTCTGATGTTTGGAGCATCTACAGATTTTGACAGTATCTCTATGGTAAGCCATTTAAAGTCATCAAAGGTCATCGTTCATGTCAGAGGTTAACAGGTCTTAAGGACCTATCAGGATGACTTGCTAGGTAGGCGGTATGTCTTCAAGAGTATGACATGACAATAGTGTAAAAAAGTGGAAGAAAACATGAAGATGTTGGCTGCCTCACAAGAAATCCTGTGCAACATCAGCCAGAGAATGATGAAGATAATGATTGTCTTCGTGCACTCCATGTATATTCTTATGAATGATACCAAGCTATTACAAATTATCCATGCCTGGAATCAATCATAGCATGTAAAAGGTTACTTTAAGTTAATTAATGGATTACTTTGCAAGAAAAACTTTGGCCCTTTTGTCAAGAAGTGACTACTAGTGATTCCTAAACACATGCACTTAGAGGTTCTACAGAAATTCTACATTGCACCTGAGGCCAGTCATCTAGGGTTTAGAAAACTAATGATAGGATTCACAAGAGGTTTTTATGGCCAGGATTGTTTAGAAGTGTTTGTCATTATGTGTCACACTGTTGAGAGTGCCAGAGAAGAAAGGCATTTCATCAGAAACTAGCAAGATGATATACAAATTCTGCCAATGGAGATGCTTTTCCATTGTGTTGGGATTGACTTAATCAGACAATTTCCAACTTATTCTAGTGAAAATAATTAGTCTACTGTTTTTACTTATTGTCCAACCCAATATGTCATTACAAAATCAGTGAAACAACTGAGGCACTTGAATGTGCCAAGATTCATCATTGAAGACATTGTATCAAAGCATAGATGACAGCCTTCAATCCTCAGACTACCTGGCTCATTGAACATCTTAATAAGACATTGGGTGACGTCTGTCCATGTACATGCCAATGTTAAACAGTGCAACTGAGATGAGGTGTTGCCTCTCATAACATTCACCTACAATACCAAAGGGCCTGAGTTTCAGACCCACTTCTCTTGTACATTTTAATTTGAATATACATTTTGGTAATTCCTAGCTGTATTGAGAAATAACTATCGAGAAACTTCCTGGCAGATTAAAATTGTGTGCCGGAACCGGGACTCAAACCTGGGACCTTTGCCTTTTGCGGGCAAGCGGTATACCGACTGAGCTATCCCGACACGACTCACGATGCCGCCTCACAACTTTACTTCCGTCAGTACCTCGCCTCCTACTTTTCAAACTTCACATAAGCTCTCCTGCGAAACTTGCAAGACTAGCACTCCTGGAAGAAAGGATATGGTGGAGACATGGCTTAGCCACAGCCTAAGGGATGTTTCCAGAATGAAACTTTCACTCTGCAGCGGAGTGTGTGCTGATATGAAACTTCCTAGCAGATTAAAATTGTGTTCTGGAAGGGACTCGAACAATTTTAATCTGCGGCACACAATTTTAATCATATCAGCACACACTCCGCTGCAGAGTGAAAGTTTCATTCTGGAAACATCCCTTAGGCTGTGGCTAAGCCATGTCTCCACCATATACTTTCTTCCAAGAGTGCTAGTCTTGCAAGTTTCGCAGGAGAGCTTCTGTGAAGTTTGGAAAGTAGGAGGCGAGGTACTGGCAGAACTAAAGTTGTGAGGCAGCATCCTGAGTCATGTCAGGATAGCTCAGTCAGTAGAGCATTTGCCCACGAAAGGCAAAGGTCCCAGGTTCAAGTCCCAATTTTAATCTGCCAGGAAGTTTCATATCAGCGCACACTCCGCTGCAGAGTGAAAGTTTCATTCTGGGAACTGTCCAGAAGTTTCTGTCAGTGTATGTACACAGGGTAAAAATTTAGCTGGAGTCAGTTCACTCTGTGCTCTTGACTGCATATGACAAATGCTAAATAAATGATCACTGAGGTAAAACCAGTGTTTGTTAATCATCCAGCTAAGTCTTATGACACCACTACATGACAATATTCAGAACTACGTAATCAGACCAATAACAATAGAGCAACAGATAATTTTCAATTGCTGACTAAATGGCAACTATCTATTTGAACAAGTGCAGATATTGTCATATGAGTTGAACATACCATCTGTTGTAGTGACAGCCATCGCAGTTTGTGTAAGTGCAACTTGTTGTATCACTGTAATCAGAAAACAATTTTTAATTAGCAAACATAATTAAACTGTGAGATAGAAGTGTAGTAGTTCTGTTACTTGCAGAATTCAAAACTTCTTATTTAATAAATATCTCACAAAACTACCTTTATCTGCCAGAGTAGCCCCATTGATCTGTGCAGCTTTTAGTTGGTAGAATGCTACAAACAGAAAATTAAGTTTAATTTGTCATTTATTTGCTTGAAACATGTATTCACATGCACAGTATAAGTAATAAACATTAAATACAAATTTAAATAGACAGACTCTAAAGTTATTTTGTTATATTACATATGGTAATATTTTACTTAGGCATCAGAGGTAAGCAGTAAGGGCATTGTTGAATGAGCCATGATGTTATTATATAATTATTATGTGATTTTATTTTATTATGTAATTTACAGGATCTAAAATTAGTTATACAAACAACGCCTACCTAGTTCTAGTGCGCCCACGTTGTCAGCTGCAACTCTTAATTGCTGGGATTCTACAACCAGTCAGTACAGATGATATTAAAAACAAGACTGAACACAGGAAAATACATTATTTTAAAATTATAGAAATTTTTACAGATCATAAACTCTCTTCACTACGTACCTTGTTCTCCCAGTAGAGCAATGTGGTTTCTTGTACCTTCATGTTGTACAAAAACCAAAATTAGAGAATTATTTTTGGAAATACCATAGTCAAAGTGAAAAACAAAATGAAAAAATAGTGATATTATAATTGCAAGATTATTTTCATAATCAAAATGGGAAAACACCTTACCTTGTTCTAATATAGTAGTCAAGTCAGATTGTGAAGTTGCTAGCAGCCTTTTAACTAGAATCACAAAAACATAACAGATTAGGTTTCAATGCAAGACTGCACATGGAAAATTTAGATGTTCATAGAATACAAAACATAGTAAATAATAAGCCTAAATGAATGCCATACCTCTTCCTTGTAAAGCTTGCAGCTGGCAGAGTGCTAGAATCAGAAAAATTATCAATTTGAAGTAATATAGAAAAAAGAAACAAAAATATTCATAGGAAAATATTGCAATATTTCTAAAATACAAAACTTTTTCTACTCCATTTACCTTGATCCAAAGCAGCCACATCTTTTATTAGAGTTTGCAGTTGCTGAGCACCTAAAAATGTATATATATATGTGGTTTAGTGCTGCTATTCATAAAGTACAGCACAGAAGTACAACAAAGAATGTTCTTATTTCTAGGATCCTATGCTTTGTAGAAATACAGATATATTGAACCCTCACCTTGTCCTGTTGGTAAAGCCATATTAGCCTCTGCTGATGTTTGAGTTTGTTCTGCAAAAAAATAAAGGCCTTCCATTAATACAATGTAAGATAAACAGAGTGAGAAATAACATCTATCAGTGTGTTAAAAGGAGTGCAGCCTTAACAAAATCATAATGTTCCAAAATAAATTTCCATTTACATCTGGCCACTGAACACAGCTGAAATGTCAGTGGGACTACTCATTCTTATATTTGCATGATACATGGTGTGTCTAATTGGATCAAATTCTTGATTTTTCCAATACCTATTTAGTCAAAGTCATAGCCTTTTGAAAAGGTGGGTGAAGCAATGAATTTTCTTCCTTTTTTCTTTTCCTATGAATATGAAAGCTGGTTTAAATGAATTATATAATTATGTAATACTTCTAATACCCCAGCCATCAAATGCTATACAAATTCTATAAAGACATTCAGCTCTCACCTTGAGTGGGTAATGTCTATTTTCAGATATACTTTTATATCAACTACTATAAAAATTGTTTTAACATAGCAATGTGTGAGAACCTACTATTTCCTGTAACACAATATAATAATTATAAAATTCAGAATTGATGTCACACAATAAATTTCACAGTAAGACCATGTGCTACATCAGCAACAAATATGAGTGATAGCACCCGACATTCAGCTATGCAACATTGCAGCTACAAGGAGTGACATTTGGCAACATGGCCATGTGTCCTACATGACTGTGAAAGCATCTCACTACAAGATGGCCTCTGGAACTGACCATCTGTTTCTAAAATATGACATGCATAAACTGTAGCATAATGATAGCTTCAGACTAAGACAATAAAGTGCTTTAGGAAATAAGGCATAAAAAAGAGCTGTGCATTAAATTTGCAAAGTGAGGAATTTTCATAACTTCAAATATGAAAATAAACTATGAAGATCTCCAGCCAGTTTCATCAAAAATACAACAATGGGTACAGATACTTTCGACTATGTCATCAATGAGTATTTCTTTTGTGAGTACAAACCATCAACAATGAAGAGAGTCTTATTGGAAAAATCATTAAATCATTTAAAACTGCACTGATACTTTTACAGTCAGCATAGTACAGGATCCTATGTTTTTTTAGAAACACAAATATATTGAACCCTCACCTTTTCCTGTTGATACAGCCATACTAGCCTCTGCTGCTGTTTGACTTTGTTCTACAAAAAAAAATAAAGGCCTTCCATTAATAGGATGTAAGACAAAACGTGTGAGAAATAACATCTATTAATGTGTAAGAGGATTGCAGTCTTAACAAAATCATCATGTTCTAATAAATATAAATGTCCATTTACATCTGGGCATTCAACTTAGGTGAAATATCAGTGAGACTACTCATTCTGATATTTTAATGATATTTTAATTTCAGAGTAAGGCCGTGTCCTATGTCAGTGACAAAAGTGAATGACATTTAGCTATGTGACACTGCAGCTACAAGCTGAGACATTTGGTGACATGGCCATGTGTCCTACGTGAGCATGGCAGCATTTTGCTACAAGATGGCCTTTAGAACCAATCAGCTGTTTCTAAAATCTGGCACCCATAAACTGTAGAATAATGATAGCTCCAGAATAAGGCAATAAAGTTTTATTTACTTTATGAAATAATGTATAAAAAGAGAGCTGTGCATTAAATTTACAAAGCGAGAAATTTTGGTGGACTATTTCATTTATACATCCAATATTAAAATAGACTATGAAGATCTCCAGCCAAATTCTTCGAAAATACAAATACACATACACCCACACATTTACACAGACACAAGTACACTTAGGCAGACATACTGTAGAAAGCCCTAAGTGTACTTGTGTCTGTGTAAATGTGTGGGTGTGTGTGTATTTGTTTACCCTCCTTTTTTCCCCCCAAGGTAAGTCTTTCCTGTCCCAGGATTGAAATGACTCCTTACCCACTCCGTTAAAACCCTCATTATTTCCTTTTCCCTCTCCTTCCCTTCTGCCTGACGAAGCAGCTAGGCTGCGAAAGCTAGCATTTGTGTGTGTCTGTGTGTTTATTTGTTGCTATCACTGCCTGTGATTCTTCGCCTGGTAAGTGGACTTCATCTATTTTTTTACGTATAATAATAATATTTATTCAACATCGGATAATACATATACAGTCTCTTGACATTGTACAGATTATTCTTCAGAATACCTCAGTTTCATAAATTATAAACTGATGATTACTGTTTCATAGAGACATTATTTCTTTTATACAATTAAAAATATTACATGTTTTTAAGTCTTTATTTGACAATTAAACAGTTAACTATAGTATATACTTGTCTTGGTTAAGAAACATTTTTCATATAGTCATAGAATTCATCTAGAGAATAGAATGCATTTTCAATTAGGATTCTTTTAACTATAGTATATACTTGTCTTGGTTAAGAAACATTTTTCATATAGTCATAGAATTCATCTAGAGAATAGAATGCATTTTCAATTAGGATTCTTTTTAGTTGGTCTTTTTAATTTTTTTTTTAATTTTTTTATTTTATTTTATTTATTTATTTATTTATTTATTTATTTTTTTAAAAAAAAGAGGGGCTGCGAGGCTTTTTGGTAGTGCATTGGTAAGCTTCAGGCCAATATGGAGTCCTATTTTTTTTTTCATATAATGCTGTTCTGTGGCTGTTTAAATGGTATCTTAGCTTTTGCCGTATATTATGTTGATGTAGATCACAGATTAGATCTTGATTGATTGTTTTCACATACATTATTATTTTTAATATATATACACCAGTAATTGTAAGTATGCCCAATTTTGGAAAGAGATTCCTACATGATTCTCCTGGTTTGGCCCCACAGATAATTCTGACTGCTTTCTTCTGTAGTATCAACAAAGTGTTAATGTTGGCTTGTGATGTTCCACCCCAAATCTCTATTCCATAGTTAGTGTTGGATGCAAATAATGCATGGTATGCAGTCTTTAGGATATGCATATCTTTACAGTATTTGCTGATCTGGTTTATGGCAAAGATATTTTAGACAGCTTTTTGGCTAGGGAATCTATGTAAATGTTCCACTTAAGGTTGTCTTGAATTGTGATACCCAAAAATTTTGTATATATTTCCTTATTAATAGTTTTATTTCCTATTGATAATTTCATGTCAAAGTCTGTTTACTTTCTAGGATTAAATTCTACAATTGTGGTCTTGGAGGCACTTACATTTAGATGGTTTTCATTGAAATACTTGACTATTTCATTAGTAACAGTGTTGCACAGCACTTCCAGACTGTCATGGTCTTTGTGTTTGCACACCATTGTTGTATCATCTGCATACAATATTATTTTATTAGTTGGGGAACAGTACTTTATATCATTCGCATAAATCAGGAACAGGAGGCACTCCGTATTTAACATCTGCTACTTTGAATTTGAAATACCCACTGTTTGTTTTAATCAAAACAAATTGTTTCCTGTTGCTCGTATATGACTCTATTAAATCAAAGCATGTTCCTCTAATACCCATGTTCCATATCTTGTCAAGTAGTATGGTGATATTGACACAGTCAAAAGCTTTTTCGAGATCAAGGAACACTCCAGCAACTTGTTCATTGTTCTCTATGGCAGTTATTATTTCATCTACAAGCTGTGCTGCAGCTACTGAAGTTGACTTGTTTTTCATAAAACCATTTTGATTCTCGAATATTAGGTTGTGTAGACCCAGAAATGCCAATAGTCTATTATAAATAACTTTCTCAATTACCTTGGAAAATGCAGGTAAGATTGAGATCGGTCGGTAGTTTTCAATTTTATTTTTATCACCTTTCTTGTAAATCGAAGTTACTTGTGCTATCTTTAGTCTGTCTGGAAAAATACCTGTTGTGAATTGTCATTTACTGCTGTCGCCAAGGCATCTGATATGTTGTCTATGCACCTTTTAAGTGTGCTGATAGACAATCCTTCATAACCTACAGAGTTTGAGTTTTTTAGTGACATCATTATGTGTTTTATTTCCCTGCTGTTTGTAGGTGTCAAGTATATGCTATGTCTTACTGGATTGCCCTTATATGTATACTGGAGGTTGTTGAACTGGTCATTGATGGATTTTCCCATAGGAGAAAAGTACTTGTTAAAAATATTTGCTATCTGGTAGGGGCATTTAATGTTACCACCTTTGAAATTGATACTAAGGTCACTTGCTGACTTGTCCTTAAAGTCCCTAAAGCTATTTATAACTTGCCAGAGTTGTTGGAGTCTCTTCACATGTTAGCTACGTGTTTACTTCTGGTTTCTAAAAGGAGATTTTTGTAGTGATCATGATAGTTGTTAAATTCTTCCTTCAGTCTATGATTATCACTATTCTTTGTCATTGTACATAGGAAAAGTCTTAGTTTTTCTCTTGCTGTTTTTACTTCTGTGTTTATCCAGTTATTCTTTTTTATTTTTTTACAGTCATTTACTGGCAGGGTTGTTTCTGGGCATGAGACATTGAAGCAATAATAAAAGTCAGATGCAAATTTATTGAAAGTGATACAGTAATTTTCATTCCATTGTAAGCGTTTGAGCATACTCTTAAGGTTTTTGACATTGTCATTATGGGTGGCTCTTTTTGTTACATAGTGTTTCTTTTTGCTTACAATATGAAGGTTTTCAGCTTCTATCAGTACCTGAACCGCATGGTGGTCAGAAATTGCAAGCTTCAGAACTGATGCAGTGTATTTAAAGTGGGACATGTTAGTAATAATGTTGTCAATGCATGATTTGCTGCCATTGACCTCCCTGGTGGGCTCATTTATCAAGGGATTTAGTTTAAACTGATCTAGTACCAGCATCAATTTTCTTTTAATGCTAGAGTCAAGAGACAGCAAGTCAATATTTATATCTCCTACTAGAATTAAGTTAGCCCAGCCATTTTTATCACAGTGTTTACTGTCAATGTCTACAAGCAGATCATTCAAAACTTCAAAGAAAATTTCAAGGCTGCCACTTGGGGATCTGTATACACCTATGATAATTAAGTTCTCTTTCCCCCATTTGTAGTTAATTGCTGCTAGTTCTATAATCCCCTGTATGCTGAAAGCACTTGCATCAATTACATTAAAGTTACTGCTTCTAGATGCGAAGATAGCTACCCCTCCACTTTTTTTTTTTTTTTTTTTTTTTTTTTTTTTTTTTTTTTTTTTTTTTTTTTTTTCATTTTCCTGCTGAAGGCAGTACAGAATATCATGGAAAGTGGCTGGCAAACACTAATTATCTTTCATTATGTATACAGGCACAACAACAGACATCAAGATCCACAATTTACATAGAAATGGTGACATATTGTCAACATTCATGAGATATTTGTGGAAGGTGCATAGTCAGTATGTAGATAACTGGTATTGGAGCTCAGACCCATTCCTCAAGCTTCACAACTTCAGAATAAATGAACATAGCACCATTTGTAATTATACGTGCAACATGCTACAACTGCATAAAATAATGAAATGAGAAGAATGGGAGTTTTAAGTCAACAGACATGGTGCTTGCTATCAAGTGGTTTGAGAAAAGAGAAGCATGAATGTTTATGACAAGTAACAACACAAAGGGTCAAAACTGAGATCACTGATCAAGAAACTCAAATGTATTGTATATTACAATTTGAAGGAAGAAAAAACTAAGGAAGAAAAGTTATTAATGTCCCATCAACAACATGGTCATTAGATTTGGAGTACACTCTTGGACAGTTTTTGTCAGAGATAGGGAAGAAAACAGGCTGTGAACCTTGAAAGGAACCATTATAATATTTGCCTGGAATGATTTAGGAAAATCATGGGAAAGCTAAATCAGGATGGTGCCACCTCACTCAGTATTACAATTTGAATATGTGTGAAATTTCCCATAGTAACATTCAAAAGAGAAGTACCCACTTCCTTGTAGCATGGTACAGACTATCTTGACCAACAGTTAAGACTTGGAAGAGAGTGTGTACAAAGCTTTCAGACCATTTTCATTAATAGAGAAATTTCAGATTTCTCAATATGAACTTCATGTAGACAAGAATTTCATGCCCAAAGAATGTGAGCAATTAAAGTCCTTTCAACAGGAAGTAGTGAATATTTTTAAACTTAAGTCTGACAAGTGGATGAAAATGTTTCATTATTAAAACTGGGAACATGTTCATAGTCATCTGTTTCATCACTTCTTTACTAGATTCCAATGCTGATCCAGATAGAATTTTCACCCTTATGAAGAACACTTGCTGCCCTGAGAGCAACTATTTGTTAGTGGCTGCATTAGAAGCTGTATTAATGATAAAGATGGATTAATTATTCACATGGCTGCAGCATTGTTGTTTTCTCAAGGGGTATGAAGGGGACACCTTATTAAGGAGGTAGCAAAATGAGTAGAAATATTAATAAAGTAAAATGCAGTGCTTTGGTATATTGTATTCTGAATTTCAGGTCTGTGTCTTTTGTCTAAATTCTGTAGAATAAATAAAATAACTAGACCCAGCAATAGGGGAATACCAAGGTGGATTTAGCAAAAATAAATTATACATTGTACTAATCTGGAATCTAAAAACCACTCTGAAAATTAAAAAACCTGAGAAACAAAGACATATTATTTTGTATATTGTATTAAAGCATATGATCCAATTGCTAGTGAATCCTGAATCAATATTATAAAAGAATTTGTGTCAGTTAAAGACTGGGATACCATCTGTCGGCTTTGAACTGTGACATTGGCTTCTTGTGTTGTGATGTCATCGTTTCTTGATAATTGTAAGTTGTCTGTGTTTACAGATTGTGTACATAGGCACGTGGTGGTGTGCTCATGTGGTGGAAGTTGAATGGCTCACAGCCATTTTTGGTTGTAATGTCCATATAGTATGTAACATTCTTTGTATTGATATTCATGTGGTGTGGTTGCTTCTTTTAAAGTTGTTTTCTGTCATGTGTGCATTACTGCATATTTTAGTAGTGTGATGTTCGGCACTGGCTTTAGGATGGGGCAACTCAGGTGGTCACCCAGGGCACCAAAATCCAGGGGCAATGCATAAGCCATTATATGGCTAAATAAATAAATAAAAATAAAATAAACACCAGTACTACAAAATCAGTATTACAGTGTGGCAGCAATCGATCCTAATCGATCGTTCACATAGTGTGAACTATCTTTGTCTGGTAGAATCTTTGATGTATCAGCCATGTGGTCAGTTGCTCTCTACTCTTGTCACAATGTACATCATGCTGAGCAAATAAGTTGTGTAATAAAAGGACGATCTTGGGTCATTACAACCTCACTACACCTAGCCCTTCATTGGTGACTCTGACGTGATATGAACACACAACCTTCTCATGTGGAGTCAGAAGCGCTACCGTTGCGCAATGGAGTCGGGGTCACAGTTCGAGCACGGCTTCCACTGATAGCGATTGCCGGCATTCTTTTTATGGTTTTTCTCACCGAAGCTCACATAGTTGAGATCTTGATTCATTGGGCTCTACTGTGTCTTTTCCTTCTTTGTGTGACAGTTCACACTCCCGTCTCGGTCAGTCGCACCGTCCGGCCATGCCCTTGTCATCATTTAACTCTGACGGTTCCCCCTGCAGAGGGTTTCCTGCTCCTCTGCATCCATGCTCACCTCCTCCACCGGTCCCTATATGTGAATTGCGTACTCATGTGCATCCAGAGGACGTGTGTAAGCTTTCGGTGGTTGTATTTGACAAAATGGCTATCATTTTGCTTGTGTGTGACTGTGTTGAGGGAGGATCCCCTTCGCAATGTGTGGTGCACCGTTTCACTATTTCTAACAGTGCTGCGAGTGGTAATTTACCTGCCTTCGTCAGGCCTTGTGGTCAGGTGTTCTTACACATGCCGGACTCCACGCACCAGCAGACATCTCGCTTTACACGTCGTCTCCGCCAGCTGGCGTTGCTCGCTGACTTTGAGGTTTCAGTGCCTGGCTTTGCTCCACACTTGCCACCTCCTTGCCGTCTACTGGACGATGCCGAGGAGCTGCCGGTGACGTTCCTGGATTCTCGCCACCCCCTGGAGGGTGTGTACTCCATACTGATGGGGGGTGGCTATGTGGCAGCGATCGATCCTAATTGATCGTCCATCTAGTGTGAACTATCTTTGTCTGGTGGGATCTTTGATGTATCGGCCATGTGGCCAGTTGCTCTCTACTCTTGTCACAATGTACAACGTGCTGAGCAAATAAATTGTGTAATAGAAGGATGACATTGGGGCATTACAACCTCACTAGACCTAGTCCTTCAACAGTATACAATCACAAACTTTTTGAAACCAAAATATTGCTCAGTCTCATTCAACATCTGTCATTTCACAGTTTGAATGACACTGATGGAAAAGACGCACATTGCATTATTAGCAGGGAGATGTGGCACCCATTCGTACGGTCTGCGCAGCTCCAGTGGCAGAGAAACACAACATGCGCATGTAACCATAAGAGAAATGGAACACCCTGTATATTTAAGTACTGCATCACTGGTGTAAATATTAAAACTGGAGTCCAACATGAAATTGGCACCTTAAGCAAATACATAAGAGAAAAAGAGTTTATATACAAATTGTTGGCATGTCATATCGTGAACATCTGTTTTGCAGATGTAAACATCAGCTTACTAATCTGTACATAATAAAACTTTAAACGTTTCCAGTTGCAGTGCATGATCATTAACAGTGAACTAAAACGACATCAAAATTAGCTGCACAGAAATAAATGCACAAAGTGATCACAAACTTCCGCAAATTGCTAAATTTTTAAACTTCTGTTTCTCTTCTAGATATGGACAGTAGATGTATAACACATGAAAATTTCTGCCAAACTGGAAATCAAACACTGGTCATTTCTGTTCTTTAGTTTCTTTCTTTTATTTTATAAAATTCTCAAATTCACGAAGAAAAATCATGTAATAATATGAAGTAATTAACCATTTAAGATGATTTCTAGAAAAAAAATTCAAATACTTGCTTTAAAGCACTGCCAGGTTCGCAGTTTATATAATAAAGGGCGCCAAGTGGGCGACTCACCCAGGGTGCCTGGATGGTTAAGGTCACTCATGGTGACATTTCTGGTTAGTCGCCTTTGTATAATTTCATTTGTTCTGTTTTTGTTAGGATGGATATGACAAATAAGTTTAATTCTTTCTCGCTGGGTGATGCACAGAGATAGGACTATGTTGGCCAGCTACTTGGTGTTATAGTTGAATATGTGCAGTGTACAAGATGTCATCAATGAATGTATCTAATGAAAGTCATAGTGAGGGAGGGTGGAGGGGTTTTATGTGCACATGTGTGTGTGTGTGTGTCTGTGTGTGTGTGCGTGTGTGTCTGTGTGTGTGTGGTATTTTTTGCCATAATGTTTTCTATACCAGGATATATTTTTTGTACCTTTTTTAAAGTATTTGTTGACTTTTTCTTGTGTAGTTTGTGTTGGTGTTGGTAATAGTTGAAGATGTTTGCATAATATTCAGATCACTGTACGGGGTATAGTAAGTGGCATTTGCACTGTGTGTGTAGGTTGACAACATACCATATTGCATGTATGTGGTGTGGTATGATTATTGCTTTTGAATTGGTATCCCTCTCTTCATTTGGGGTGTATTCTAGGTCAATTTAAGTGTTTGATTCCATTTTAATGTTGATGGGATTTGGATGAGGGTTTGAATAGTATCATTTTCTATTTTAGGTGTAGTATAGGATAATTTAAGTATTCAATATTGTTTTTATGCTACTGGTTTTCTACATGGGTGTTGATTGGTATTGCTGTCTTAATTTGAAGTGTTTTATAGGTCAATTGAACTATTAAATTCCATGTATAGTTGTTTCACTCATTTTTGTTTTTGTTTTTACTTCATGTATTTTGTGTGATTATTAAATTATATTTTTGTGTGTATTGATTGGCTCTTTGACATTTTTTCTGGCTTAGAATGTCCCCAGCCAAAAAACCCCCATTCTTGCAATGGCCCTGTTAGTGTCATTTTATTGGTTTTATGTTAATTTTTGTGTGTTACATGTGCATTTGTAGGTGTTTGTTATGATTGTTTTGGTCACCAAATTGGTTATGATTATATTTGTCATTGCCTCTATGTTGATGACATCACAAGTCGCAGCTGATGGGTGGTATCCCACTCTTCAATTATGCCAAGAATTCAAGTTGGATCGGAAAACTGCAAACATTATCAAAGACACATGGATTTCTTTGGAAATTTGGTGAGAATCAACAATATCAGGCTCTAAACAAATCTGAAATAAAATTATGTAGATTAAAGGGCAACTATTGTTGTTTTCATAGAATTTAATGATTCCAAAGAATCAGACATTGAGATAATGAAAAATTACAACAGAAATGAATCAGGAACAAAATTCATAAAGTGATCTTCATGGAGGAACAAGAGGGGAAAATAGGGCAGCTGCATAACATTGACAAGCTCCAAAGAAGAGATCAGAATGCATGACATTAAAGTGGGCAGGGAAGAAGAAGAAATCATGAATTGATATATTGATTTAATGAACCATGTAAGTTAAATATACAGGGTGTTCCAAAAACGTATGGCCCAACTTTCAGGAAACATTCCTCACACACAAAGAAAGAAAATATGTTATGTGGACATGTGTCCAGAAACACTTAATTTCCATGTTAGAGCTCATTTTATTACTTATCTTCAAATCACATTAATCATGGAATGGAAACACACAGCAACAGAATGTACCAGCGTGACTTCAAACACTTTGTTATTGGAAATGTTCAAAATGTCCTCTGTTAGCAAGGATACATGCATCCACCCTCCGTTGCATAGAATCCCTGATGCGCTGAGGCAGCCCTGGAGAATGGCGTATTGCATTACAGCTGCCACAATACGAGCACGAAGAGTCTCTACATTTGGTACTGGAGCTAAGTAGCCAAGAGTTTTCAAATGCCCCCATAAATGAAAATCAAGAGGGTTGAGGTCAGGAAAGCGTGGAGACCATGGAATTGGTCCGCTTCTACCAATCCATCGGTCACTGAATCTGTTGTTGAGAAGTGTAAGAACATGTCGACTGAAATGTGCAAGAGCTCCATCATGCATAAACCACATGTTGTGTCGTACTTGTAAAGGCACATGTTCTAGCAGCACACATAGAGTATCCCGTATGAAATCATGATAACGTGCTCCAGTGAGCATAGGCAGAAGAACATGAGGCCCAATCCAGACATCACCAACAATTCCTGCCCAAACATTCACAAAAATCTGTGTTGATGACGTGATTGCACAATTGCGTGCGGATTCCTGTCAGCCCACACATGTTGATTGTGAAAATTTACAATTTGATCATGTTGGAATGAAGCCTCATCACATTTAAAGAGAAATACTAAAATGAGCTCTAACATGGAAATTAAGCGTTTCTGGACACATCTCCACATAACATATTTTCTTTCTTTGTGCGTGAGGAATGTTTTCTGAAAGTTTGGCCGTAACTTTTTGTAACACCCTGTATATAGTTATATATATAGCCCTATATATATATTTGGCAACATTTTATTTGTGGACTCATGTTTACTGGAGCTTTTAGCTTTTTGGCCTGTACTTTCCATGTGTGAGCTATTGACCATCACTTCTGAAACACCCTGTATATACTTATTTAGGAACACAACTATTTCATTGATCAATCACACATGATTCCATCAAATGACTATTTGACAAATATCAAAATTTTAAGAATCTTTCCTCAAGTCATATTCTATTTTAAAAATTCACTTGGTGTTAATCAACTCTGGAGTCATCTATGGAAAGCTGCCAAGAGAGTATGCCCCTTAAAATCAACAAAACAATTTAAATAAAAACTTACCTTAGTGTAGTATACCTGAAAGGGTAAATAAAATATACAACTCAAGTGAACACTAAATCATTGTGGGCAGCTGAGTGAGTATATATACCATACACAGAAAAGTGTGTTATATCTATTGTCTAAATTTTATTATTTGATAATCTGTGTAGAACTTACCCTGTGCTCTTGGGACTCTTATATAACGTAGGAGAGCTTCTAAATTCTGAGCTTGTTGTACCACTGAAACAGAAATAAATATTTTTAAAATGTTCAACTGTAGGCTTCCATAGATACTGTCATCTTCAACACAGCTTTTACAGGTATGTGATGACACTGTAATGTTTTAAAGACCAATATTTCAGCCATTGTTGCACGTGGAATTTGGCAGCTTGGTGTATTTTCTGTTTTTTAAATTACAACCATAATAGCAATTGAAATTAAGCTTTGAAAGACAATAAATAAATAACTAAATAAAAAAGCTAATTATAACTAAAATATATTACCATGATGACAGCCTCTAGCAACAGTGGTAAAAACATTGCTCTAAAAAACAATGTGATAATATGATTACAAATATTGAAAATTTTGTTGAAGATATAGAATGTTTTCGAATAATAAAGATGTAAGAGGAAACCTGAGACTGCACTTAGTGAATGATGTTGTTTCTAGAACAGTCAAATTGGGTATAGTTGAAAGATTTTTTTACTTTAAATTTAATTATTTCTGAAAGCAAAATTAAAATATTGATTTTTCTGGCAGGTCATGGGTATTGAACACTGATAATAAATTGTTTGATCTGTATTATAGTTTGTTCTGACATCACAGAAAGTATAAAAAATAGCTGTGTTGGTCTGATTCACCCCACCTGGGTACAAGTTTAAGCAGTTATCGGTTAAGTGATACTTTTGCTTGTTTATAACTCCATGATGACTAATTGTTCAGGAATTGAATTGATCATTAAAGAATAAGTCTTGCATAATAATCAAATAATGAAAAATAAAGCAGACATAAAAATATATGTTCTTACTAATATAAGACTACCAGTAACATATGAATAAGTGTAAGAAAAAAATTTGTGGTCACAAATTGCTTCATGAAATTCCAAAGTACTCCACACAGGAAAAAAGATCACTGTACATTGAACACTGACTGTCAACTTAAAAATTACTGTTTTCCAATTATTAGATTGGATAAATTCTAATTTTTTTCACTGTGTCTGAAACTTCTGTGTCTATATTGCTGCAAGTCTTCCACCGGAAGGTGTGGTGCAGGGGTTAGCATCGCAGATCGCAGTGCTTGCAGTCCCCAGTTCAAATCCCGCTAGGGGCAGAAAGAAATTAATTTCCTTGTATTTACTATTTCTAGAATGTTCTAAATGTTTCTTATATTTGTTGTACTTGTAAGTTTCAGAAAATTCTTTCTATGTATAAACAGTGCAGCACTCCAAGCAAGAGGCAGTCTGTACTGAGTGTACGTTTGTGTTAGCAATAAACGTGTCCTAAGTGTAAAGTGTTGGGCTCTATTAACGACCAGTCTTCGAATTCCAGAACATCTGCAGTTTTCAACATGACACTTTCTGGTGGAGGTGCCAGGGATCCTGCAATACATATGCATCATCGTAGGTCTAATTACGCAGCATAAGAGCTATCACCTACACAGACAAGAAACGGAATACAAAGGGTATACTGACTACCTCCGTCTGAAGGTCTGTGTCATTAGAAGACCCATGAATATGAAAACAGTGGTTAGCCAGCTGCACATCAGACATCCATTGGTGTTCTCTGGAGACGCTGTACAGGACCCAAACAAATGGCTGAAAGGATTCGACCAAGTCGCCAAGTATAATAGTTGGAACCACATTATGTGCTTGGCAAATTATTTCTATCTGGATGGGACGACTGAACAGTGGCTTGAAAATAATGAAGACAAGCTCAATAGCTAGGAAAAATTCCAGATAGAACTTAAAAAGACATTTGGAGACCAGAAGCAAAAAGTCTGTTTATCAGAAGAGCAATTGAAGAACAGGGCCCAGCAATATGGTGAGTCAACACAGTCATATATACAGAGTGCTTTGGCCCTATGTCACGTAGTTAACCCGGGTATGACTGAGGCCGATAAAATTTCAAACCTGATGAGGGGCATTGTAGAAGATATGTACTGAGCTCTTCTGTTAAAAGACATTTCAGTGCCAGAAAGAAATATACTCGCAAATGTAGTCCCTATGGCTGTTGTGGAAGACGAACATGATTTTGCTTCTCTCATACAACAAATTGTGAGAGAAGAATTACAACAGGTTATGGCAGCTGGGACCAAGCAGGCACCTGATTATGACCATGGATGTCAGACTTGTATGTCATGAGGGAGCTGACGCCGCTGAGTAAGAGGTATTTCAAACATTATCACCTATCAGTCCCGCCAGTCATATGCGATGTGAAGTATGGCCTCGCTCTACCATGAATTACTGCATAGCCAAATGGCAGCCTAGGAACTGTCCGGAGCAGCCACAACCAAATCCTCTGGCAACTGTGATGCCTCGCAGGAAGAGAGATATCTGGAGGACAGAAGACAACATGCCTCATGTTTTCTTCACTGTGAGGTTCCTGCACATTGTATGAGCATTTGACATTCATTATGCTGTGAGATGCAAACCATCAGAGTAGTTCTTTCAATGGCAGTCAGCTGCAGAAAATTACTGTTGACCTATGCCTGTCACTGTATCATGGACATGGTCACTCTCCAACCCGCCGCTGCTGTTCGCCATCGCCTTATAGAGATACCAGCCACTAGCCTAACTGCTGTGTTCAGGAAAACTAGGCAAGGTGATCATCTATGGAGATGAGGGAATCCCAGATAAAAATCCTCCATGGATGACAGTTGATAAGTAGTGGGGAAATCTCACTGATGTCATCATCGACGGCGAACATGTCTGGGCAGTAGTCAATTCAGGAGCTTCCTTCTATGAATTGTTGAATGACTACCACGGCAAACGAGAGAAGATAATATTCTGTGATACAAGAGCAATTGTTCTGAAGGTCACAAATGGAAAATACATCCTGCTGGTAGGAACATGTGTCGCAAGAATAACTATCAACAACAGGACGCAGCCATTTGAATTTGTCATTTCAACAGACTGTAGCCAAAATGCCAGCCTCAGATGGTTCTTCCTTCAGGCATCCCAGGCTGTCATTGACTGTGAAAGATCTGAGCTACAAATTGAGGAAGCCATTCCATCAAGTACACATAACATGAACTCCCCTGGGAGGTTGTTTGCTGCCGAGAATATTGAGATCCCACCGTTAACAATAGGAAGAGCTACAGTCAGCAGCTGAGAGGACCAGCTGAATTGTGAAGTGCTTGTCGATTTCAAAAACTAATCAGTATAATGAACGAAATCTACACACCAGTGGCTATCATAAGCATTGTATGTGGTCGAGGGGAACTTGAGATCACTAATGGAATGTGTATTGGAACAGCTCAACCAGTCCAGGATGGTTAGCTCAATTTCATCGATGAAGTATCATGCTCTGTTGTTACTGCCAACAAGGCATTAAAGGAAACTACTATGGAATCGCATATAGGGCCCGGTCTTACCCAGGGACAATGTAAGCAGGTATTAACCATATTACACCAATTTTCAGGTGTATTCTGGGACAGGCAGGAGAAGAGCCAAATGAAATGGTCCATGATAAAACAATGTATCAGTACTGTGGATCATCCACCAATTAGCCAGTGTTCGTACAGAGTGCTGGCAGCTGAATGACGGATAATTTGAGAAGAAGTGAAGATGTTGCATGATGACATTATTCAACCTTTGGAGTCCCTGTTCATCTCCGGTGGTCCTTATGAAAAAGAAGGATGACATGTGGTGTTTCTGTGTCGTTCACAAGGAAATATGCCTACCCACTGCCGCACATTGATGACACCTTAGACTGCTTGAAAGGAGCTACATATTTCTCAACCATGGACCTGCAGACAGGTTACTGGCAAATCGAGGATGACGAAGCTGAAAGAAAGAAGACTGCTTTTATTACACCTGATTGCCTCTATGAATTCAAAGTCATGCCATTTGGACTAGAGAAAAGGCAATGATGTTGCAAATACTTGCCATATATGTGTCAATCTAGCGGATGTCTTAACGTAGAGCACACATTCTGTAGAAGTACCAAGTGTGGATACAAAAATAGACATTTCAGTCAAAATACCCGTGCAATAAGTGGTACCTAGCTTTGTAATTTGGTAGACTTTCCCACCGTAATAACTGTTGATGCTCTTCACGGGTTTATGGCCGGATTTCATCGATCTTCTGACATGATATTTCAGCGATCGATTTACCGCTATCTTCAGCTGAGACTGGTACACAATCACGCCGTTTTCTCCAATGTCATTGTGCACCAACATAACCTGATAAAGGCGGCCAGGTGGGCCGCTGAAAAATCATTTCAGAAGATCGATGAAATCTGGCTGCAATGATGGAGAACTTGCTTCAACATCGTAATGGACTACGTGTCTTTGTTATCTAGATGACATTGTCGTTTTCTCAAGGACATTTGCGGTGCTGAGGTGTGTTCAGACAGCAGAACTCCACCTCAACCCAAAGAAGTGCCACTTTGTCACGAAAGAGATAAAAATCCTGGGGCACGTAGTGAATGCAGATGGTGTCTGTCCTGATCCAGATAAAGAAAGGGCAGTCAGACAATTTCTAGCTCCTCAGCACATCCATGAT
Organism: Locusta migratoria; assembly: GCA_026315105.1. Taxonomy (NCBI): domain Eukaryota; kingdom Metazoa; phylum Arthropoda; class Insecta; order Orthoptera; family Acrididae; genus Locusta; species Locusta migratoria. The sequence goes on along the minus strand of CM048755.1, from coordinate 399,759,331 downwards.
GTGAGAAGTATTCTTGGGCTGTGCTCATACTACCATCATTTCATAAAAGGTCTTTGTAACAAGGCATGTCCACTGCAAGAACTTCTGCAGGGAAACACCAAGTGTTACTTGGACGAGATAAAGGAAAGAGCTTTCTGAACACTTAAGGAGGCTCTAACTTCTGTGCCAGTTCTAGCATTATACTAAAAGAATGAGGAAACTGAACTACACACAGATGCTACTGGTTATGGGATTGGTGCTGTGCTTGTACAAATTCAGAAAGGTGCTGAAAAGGTGATGGCCTATGCTTGAAGAGTTCTCTCAAAGTCCAAGATAAACTTCTCTATAACCGAGAAGGAGTGTCTTGCCATTATCTGGGCTATCAACAAGTTCTGGCCATATTTATTCAGTAAAACATTCATTGTTGTGACAGACCAAAAATAAAGAGTCATTGTACACATCCTCTGTATGAAGCCTTACCACGCCCCCCAAGAACAGTTAGACAGAAATGGCCTCTTGTTCAAAGAATCTGAAGACCATTATGATAATGATGAAGTCATGACAGGAGGATATGGTGCTGGTTATCATCACCATATGGAAGGCATGTAGGCAGAATGGAAGGATTTTCCAGTACTGCCTTACAGAGAACCCATGACAAGATCCAGGACACTGCAGCTGGCTCCAAAGGGAACTTAACAGCAATGCCGCAAGTCTTCTGACAGAATGCATAGTGCAGTGGTTAGCATCGCAGATCACTATGCTTGCATTCTCCATTTCAAATCCTGCTAGGGGCAGAAAATAATTATTTCTTTGTATTTACTATTTCTAGAATGCTCTACATGTTTCTTATATTTGTGTACCTGTAATTTCCAGAAAATTCTTTCTGTGTATAGTGGAGCACCTCAAACAGGAGGCAGTCTGTACTGAGTGTATGCTTGTGATTGCAATAAACATGTTCCAAGTGTAAAGTACTGTGCCCTAATAATGACCAGCCTTTGCTTTCCGGACCACCTGCCATTTTCAATGTGACACTATCATCAATTACAGGCCACAGGAAATGAGACTGATTTCTGTGAGGGAATGTAATATTAAGATGTTATTGTAATTTCATAAGAACTTTACTAACTTGGTTTTACCCAAGGATCCTATCCAAGATCTTTCCAACCCCTTCTAAAGTGGTTTCTGTCAACCACCCAGCCTCAGAAACATCCTAGTCCATCCCTATAGCATTTCTAATCCAAGACCCTTACCACAGGGCTCATATCCATATGCAACACCTGCCCAATACATCCACCCAGCAGTTCTTATTCCAGTTGCATCACAGGCTTATCCTACCCCCATCAGAGACTGGACTACCTGTGAAAGCAGTCATGTGATTTACCAACTCTGCTGCAATCATTGCACAGCATTTTACATTGCCATTACAACAAACCAGCTGCCCATCAGGATAACTGGCCACCATTAAACTGTAGCAAAAAGCAAGATAAACCACTCTGTGGCACAATATGCAGCTGAACAACAATGCACTTGATTTTAATGGCTGCTTTACAACACTTCACAACTCATGTGCTCTAGATCTCCACTATTATTACTGCTACACTGAAGTTGTGACCCGCTGCTTAGGAGGTCATTGGCGCCACCTAGTGGAATCGTATGAATAACAATAGTGTTATTTTAGTTCAATTTGTACGCATGGAGTCTCGTGTTAATTAAACTGTAAAGACCTTTTTCTTTGACTAGTAACATAGAAGCTGCTTAATTATTTTACGAGCTGATTATATACATTCCATTTCCACCATGTTGCTCCTCTTCCACTTTCAAATTAATGTGAACCTACTTATTTTATTGCTTGTGCAATTGTTTTCGTAGTATAATTGGTTAAATTAAAAAAAATTAGTCATAGATTAATAAATTAAATAGAATTTACTTTTTTAAAAATGAGCCTCTACAAACCCTCCCCCCTCCCCGGGGACCAAATCCAAATCCTGGCTGTGCCACTGCAACTAACTCAACTATGGCCTACACAATGAATTCACAAGTTAACGTACAGTTACTACCTACAATAATTTTGGCACTCCTCTACTAAACTGTTACAGGCAATTATTGCTGCATCCAATGTGTCATATTACTGCTGTGTTCATTAGATCTGTTTCTGTTAGGTTTGTTCATAAAGAACTATTCAAGAGAGGAAGTTCAACCTCATCCTATGAAAAATTTTCAAAGTTTTATTTATGTGTCTATAACTTGGTAAGTATAGTAGAAAGTTGTTTTATGTCAGTCACATAATGAAAGTTTTAGCTGATTAAAAGAGTTAAACAAAAAATCATTCTGAGACTGAGATTCTGAATGTTATAAATTTAGCATATCATGAATTAAAAACTTTTCAACACTAAACATACAAACTACAATAAATGCATTTTCATCAACAGTGTTCAGTTATTTAACCTCAAATGCTTTTCATTCTTTCCAGTCTTTCTGACAGGATTCAAAAGTTGTTATGCATCAAATTTCTCCAGAGCCTACCTTTACCACACAGATCAGCCCCATTAGCCTCTGCAGCTTTTAATTGCTGGATTGCTACAAAATAGAATAATTATTTTAAGTAACTATCAAATAAAAGGTGAAATGTGTGATTACTAGAGGGCATGATATTTCTGTAATATACAGAAGTAGCACACAAAGTCATGAGTGGTGTTTACCTTCATTTAGTGCATCTGCACTGGCTTTTGCAACTAGTAATTGCTGGGACTCTAGAAGTAGAAAATCATCTTTAAAAAATTGCACACATTTTTCACACAGGCTGTTATGATAGCACCAAAAACAAAATTCTGTTACAGAATATTAACTCTGAACACTGTTTACCTTGATCTTCTATTTCAGGCAAGTCAGCTTCAACAGCTTCATGTTTCATAGTCTCTAGAAACATAAAATCAGTTTGATACTGATCCATATGGTGTAAAACACATCATTGCACACAAGGAAGAGTTTTAATTATACCGAAGTATTAACAAAAAATATGAACAATACCTATTTCTAATAATGAAGTCATGCAGTCTGCTGAATCAGCTAATTGCCTTTCCACTAGAATCAGAAATGCATTGTTTGTAATTAACACAGGCAAGGAGAAAAATTATACTTCAAAAAATTAACTGTGATTATTGAAGAACATATAAATGACTTCTGGTATAATAAGACTGCATGCGGGTCATACCTTTCACTTCTGAATCTAAGTTATGGCGGATTGCTAAAATCAGAAAAATCATTGTTTTGAATAAGTACAGAGAATGCAAACTTTGCAAGTGAAAAAAGGGGATTGATTTATCTCTAAAATTCAAAACTTAGTATGCCTCAAATGTAATTTGAAGATTTTACCTTCATTTAATGCAGTCATATCTCTTACTAATGCATTCATATATTGGTCCACTAAAAAGAGAGAATCTGGTCTTAGAGCTTGCACAGATATATTTAAGTGTAAGATTGTGAGCTAAGAATAGCCTTTATTACAAAATACACTTTCTATGCCTCACCTTGCTTACTACATTCACCCATGCTAGCTTCTCTACTTGTTTGACACCGTGCTGAAAGAAACGTAAGGACATCCATTACTCCAAACAAGTAAATGAGGCACAGATTGAAAACAAGCTGTATAGCCACATGGGTCTTTCAGTGCAATAAGCCTTCTTAATATGTGTGTTTGTCAAGAATTTAATCTGAGGTAGAGAGACCATTTTAGCCACATGAACCCCATTATTTGATTCGACTTTCATAAATTTTGGTAATTCCAACAATTCTCTAGACAAAACAATATTTTTAGATGAAAAAGAATTTTAACTAATTTCATATCAATATTATAAATATTGCAAGGTAATAAAAATAACTCTTTTAATTGTATTTTCTGGATATGAAGTCATGGGTAGCAACTTTTACAAACTCATTAATGTGTGTATAACTGCTCTATGCCTCAACTGTGCAGTAAGTTTTTGCTTTGACACCTTTCAGGAGGTCCAGCAAAGGAGTCCCTGATTTCAAAATTAAATACCTTGAAAACTAAAATCGACAAATAAGAGTTACAAAAAAACATTTACTATGACAGCCATAAAAATTTATTACAGAAGTTACACAGAATTTTTAAATGTTTCAAAAATCATATTGTGCTAAACTGCTCATACTACAGTGTGAATAATTAAACCCATCTTCTGCAAGTAGCCTTTGCAATCAGATCACAATCTTTTAGAAATTTTCACCACTCACAATACAGAGAGAGTGCAAAAAGATAAAATTTGTAATCACATCCTGCAGTGTCTTAATGGAAATGGACTCCGATGCCAAACAGATAAGCAATTCAAGCTTATCTAGTATAGTGGGCTGGTTTTTTTTTTCAAAGTTTCCAAGAAAAGGAGTCAGATTAGGTGAATACTGAGTCCAATGCATCCCTGTTCCAGTGAATTTATAACAATTATTTCCTAAGTAATCCTCAAGAAATTGGAACACCCATTTGGTGCAATGAGATTTGTCTTAATTTTGCATGAACCACTCATTGATTGGTTGATCCTCTAAAGCTAGCTATTCTAAAATTACAATGTAATGTTCACTAGTGATAACTTCTTATGTGGAAAAAGGAGTAATTATGCCTCTGCTACATAACACAGTCCAAACAGTAACTCTGAGGAATTCGGTGGTTTCATGTAACACAAAAGGGGAGTTTGTAATCCACAAATTCACCAGATTTGTTTATTTATGACTTTCGCTTCATCTGTCATTCACTTGCAGCCAACATCAAATCCTTCACTATCAATCCCTGTGAAAATATGGCTCATAAAATCAGCTCTCTGCTGAACAGCTAATAGAGGTATGGTCTGGTGGCATTTGACTTGGAAAGATATGTAAGCTGTATCTCAGTACCTTAGAATTTTATGCAGAAATTCTTCATACAGGTTTGTTTGGATTTTTCTGAATAATTCCAGTCCCTGTGTGACATTTCTAGGACTAAACTACAGTTTGCCTGGGGCCAACATTCCCCACAAGATCACCATCCATATTGCATGTCTATCGAAAGATGGCATAGAGCTTGGAAATGGTTTCCAAAATAAGTCATTTTAGAACATTCAGTCATGATTGAAAACTGTCTCTTGTTTCTGTAAAACTAATTTTTTCTAATCTGTGATATTCCAGCACCAGAAAAATACATTGTTGTATGATACTGGTATACATAATTTCAGCTCGTTGTTTGGCATGTCAACTTACTTTCACATTTAAACAGTGTAATTGATGACTGTGAGTTGTGGATATGGGCACACGAAATGTTAGGGCTTACACTGGATAAAATGGAAATTTTCTAGTACCAGTACCAGTGCCAAAATTGTTCTTCATTATTTAATATTGCTTCTGAGTATAATATGAGTAGTACATATCAAATTCTGCTTGGAACACAATGTTTTCAACTATATCTCTTAATTCTGAATCATAACTAATTTTTCATAATCACAACATTGGACGGTAAAGGTATCCATCCAGTCAGGGCTGTTTTTATTATTGTTATGGTCTTCAGTCTGTAGACTGATTTGATGCAGCTCTCCACGCTACTCTACATTGCAAAACCTCTTCATCTCTGAGAATGGCAACCCACATCTCTTTAAATCTTCTTACTGTATCCATCTCACAGTCTACCTCTGCTGTTTTTACCCCAATGCTTCCCTAAAATATTAAATTGACGATTCCTCAATATCTGAAAATGTGCCCTACTAACGGAACCCTTGTTTTAGTCAGGATACATCAGAAATCTCTTTTCTCTCTAGTTCTGTTCAGTACCCCCTCATTAGTTATGAGGTCTACCCATCTCATCTTCCGAATTCTTCTGTAGCAGCGAATTTCAAATCTCTCTATCCTCTTCTCATGTGAACTGTTTATCGTCCATGTTTCATTCTCGTACAAGGCCACACTCCAGACAAATGCCTTCAGAAAAGACTTTCTAACATTTCTATTAATATTCGATGTCAAAAATATTTCTTCTCCAGGTTTACAAACAGAATTAGTTCCCATGACCTTATTTCAGAATCATGTTTCCGCAGTTTCGCTTAGGTAATTGATTGGGCTTAGACCTAGGTTACTTATTAGTACATGTGAAAGTGTCCCACTTACAAATGTGGTACGGAAAAGTGCACTAGCTAGCCAGGTCTGAGGGGGTAAAATTGAAGTGTAGCTTTACTTACCACTACCTATTTCAGATATTTTCAAGTAGAGAAAATAACTTAGTGAGAGAAAAGCTCATGCTTCAATTCTATCACCAAAAGTAAAATAAGAAATAAATAGTTGGCTATGCTACAGAAATGCAAATGACCAGCACAGGATGTCCACATTGGGTGACATGTCATGGTTTGGGCTGTCAATAGTAGATTTATTTATTTATTTATTTATTTTTTTAAGACACGTAACCAATGCTCTTTGGGCGATATTTTGTTAGTCAATGGGAGATTTCAACAAAATAGGGGTAGTATATTTGCAAGTATATTTTAGTTTAATATTATTTATAATTATTTATTATCACTCCACTGACTTGTGAAATAGTGAAATATTGCAAGCATACCTCCACCTGTAATGCATGACTTAAGGTCAAACTACAGTTCTCAGTCATTATTAACGGTACATGAATTCCGATTTTCGCGGCATATTTGTTTCAAAGTGGGTAACAACATGTGGAAAATAATCTGGGCAACGTAGTTAGTCTAATAATGCAGCTAAATTGACAATGACTGTAGACCATTCTTTTCTCATTGTTTCCTTTCAAGCAGTTAAACCAAACCTGTCTGGCCTAGGAGCTTTATGTATAGGGCCAGGCCGAACAAATTCAGTGCCCTAGGCAAATTAGTTTCAGGGCCCCCCATTTAATAAAATTGCAATAAAACATCAGTGTAAAATACACATCATTTTTTTTATTCAAATACATAAACACAGCATATAAGTTACGTAAACATATTTCCTCATGAAAATGAGACACATCATAGACTTTTATACAATAATGTTACTGTTTCATTGTTCATACATTGTCTTTTAAAAATGTTTTGGTTGATAGTTTACAATAATTGATGCAATTATAAGCTTAATTTTATACAAAGAGTCGCACAAATTTCATTTTTCTTGCCTTCGCTTTTGCAAAATCTGAGACGACAAAACTGGTATGTTGGTTGATGGGATAAAGGTAAGGCTGTTCAGTTGATAGGAAAAACAGGGTCGCTACAGGGATTTGGCAATTGTGAGCCAGCTAAAGGAGGTCTGCTTTAAAGCTACTCATTCTAAACAGATCTGATGTTAAATGCAGCACTAATAATTATCATCATCTGGTAGTTAACACTCACATTAACTAACTTTCCAATCAACTTGATTAGTTGAATACCTTTATTATTCATTAACACTTTAATTCTGTTTGGTTATGGCCCTAATATTAATACCTGCATAGTTAATTAAGAAACAGTGTGTTTAAGCTGATTGAAAGCGCAATGGATATTTTGAACAAAGCAAGAACAATACGTAGTCTCCATAAGGCTCACTGACTATATAAATTTGACTGCGAGAGAAATCTGAAAAAATACAAATCTCTTTCTAATAATGCAACTGCGAGAATGTATCCCACTAACTGACTGATTGCAGAAACTTGGTATCTTGAATGAAACTTTCACTCTGCAGCGGAGTGTGCGCTGATATGAAACTTCCTGGCAGATTAAAATTGTGTGCCGGAACCAGGACTCAAACCTGGGACCTTTGCCTTTCGCAGGCAAGCGCACTACCGACTGTGCTATCCCGACACGACTCATGCCGCCGCCTCACAACTTTACTTATATCTTATAAAGACAGAACTGTGTCTGTGAAAATCAGATTTCAAAATTATTCCATCAGCTCATACAAAACTTGCTGCCTCAGCAGCCAACTAAAGCACATCCGCTCATACAAGAGCTACACACTGACTCTCCCTTTCTGTTCAGCTACTGCTCACATACATAGTCTTTGACAGAGATGTTACACAACAGAGTAAACCATAGACGTAGTTACTCAAAGAAGTTCATATAACATCTTACATACAAATATCGATACAAAACAGGCGAAACAATGTTATTGAATTTGTACAGACGACCTCCTTTAAATCAATTGTGAATGCTGGTTATCGTTCAAACGACAAAGTTGCCAACCCCACATGTCTTTCTTGTGTCATTGTGGATCGCAGATATGTTTTTATGAAATTTAATTTCGAGAAGCTGTGCTCAACACTGGCTATGGACACAGGAAGAGTAAGCAAAACTCTTAGTGCAGTAACTAAGTTAGGTACAACATCTATAAGTTCATATTTACAAATATAACTCAGAGGAATAAATCCAAAAAAATGCTATTTTAATTCACTCTTATACTCGGATTGTTTATCCTCATACATTACCTTTACGAATCGAATGATCATGATCATTTGTTCAACATGGCCTATGTGAGATGTGCAACCTAGAATTATCGAGTAATATTTGGCAGAGCAAATAAATCTAGTATTTCATTTTTGATTGCATTAGCAAACAAATTGATCAGTTCGGTTTGGTTATTTTTTCCCAGATAATGAACATGAATCTCCTTGTTAGAAATTTTCCTAGATGTTCTTTCATAACAGGATCAAATAAAGCCAGGTATGCAACTATTTTTATAAAAAGTTTCCATTGTCATAGGTATATGTTTTGTTATGTGTTCTATGAAAAGGTAAGTTCTGACTTCCTAGAACTTGCACCAATGCTATTAACTTCTCCAGAATCTTTTGCCAGTATATTTTTCATCTTCCCTTATTAAATGCATGTTTTCTTCATCAATGGTTTTGTCTTCAGTCTAAGTTGAAGCTCTTTCCATTCCTGATAAGCTCCCAAGTGACTACTGCTTTTCTTATGTGTTGATTATATATATGCTTTTCCAACAGTGAACCCCTTAGTTACATAGAGAGGCTTTGCAATCTTTAGAAAACAACTTACAACGAGACACACTTTCACCATTAACCAGTTTCCTTTTGTGGTGTACTGTAGAAAACTTTCTTCTGCTGCTGTGTAATGGAGAAGTTGACAAGTTTTACTTGGTGTGGACCATGTTAAAAAAGAAGTGAATGTACATGATTCGAAGAAGTATTGCAGGTTGCAGGGTCGCTGAAATTTAAAACGAGACCAGATACTTCTTTACTCATGCTCGTTTCACTATTTTTGGGCATACTTTGTTTCAGAACATAAAGACGGGTTCTCCTCTCTTTAGTATGGGTTTCTATGTCAGGATAGTTCGCTTCTTCAACCACATGATCATCTATACTTTTGCCGGCTTTCGGTTGCTGAGGATTTCGCGAAGATACTTCTCGTATGAGCCTGCTTGCTTTGCTAATAAGAATTCTTTCTCTATCTTTCTCTTATGGAATTATGCTCTAGATAATTTTTCTCTCGTCTACCATCTCTTATGAATTACCCAAACCTTAAATAACAGAACAAACATTTCAGTACACAGCAAAAAATTGGTGGCCAATCCAAACTTTCGGCTTTCTAATTTACTGGCTATACTCAAACATTATTCTTTGCACTACTATTTAACACTCATTCATATAAATGTAACTACATCCAATTAATGAAGTCCACATACATGTATCAATAAAGTTATTTTTGAAATTATTTGAACAAATAAACACAGTTCAGGATAACTTTATTGTGTTAAAGATTGAGCACCGAGCCCCGCCCAGTGTCCTATTTCTTGATCTTGTCAGGATGACATCTATCGAAATAAATTTGGAATTTATGCTACTAGCTAAATGTGTATCTGTGTGTGTGGGTGGGTGTGGGTGTGTAAATTCGTAAGGGACCAAATTGCTTGGGTCATCAGTCTGCAGGCATACACATTAGTTAAGCTAATTTATTCTAAGGACAACACACAAACTGACACAACCATGCCCAAAGAAAGACTCGGAACCTCCGGTGGGAGCAGCTGTGCAACCAATGAGATGGCGCCTCAGACCGCGTGGGACTGGCTACGTATAAAGATTCATGAAAATCCTAGGAGCTATTACTGAGACACCAATGGCCAACATTTGTTTGCTTAGTACTGTTATATTATATATAAAATACTGTTAAGAATGATTGATTTGTGCGATTTAATGCTCACAGAAAAGCAACAGTTACATATCCAATTGTTTACGACATGTGCCATGGTATATGATCAAATAGTGCACTGTTAATCTCCAAGGTGATAACAATGATACAATTGTTGATGTTTGAAATGTAGTCATTGAAGAAAAGACGTCGGTTTTGTTGTAAATGGCAGTGGTTGTGTCACGCCCGATTAAGGCAAGGAGGAGGAGAGTGGCATCAGCAAAAAGCAGTTGCTCCAATTTGTTTACAGAAAACAATTTGGAGTCAGCCTTGACCCTACCAGACTTAATGATGTGTATGTTAGTGCATATCAATTAATAAAACAAGTCGCGTGGGAGGTCCGAGCGGTCTGGAGCGTCAAATTGAGGATTGCGAGGCCTCCCGCATCGGAGGTTCGAATCCTCCCTCTGGCTTCGATGTTTGTGCTGTTTTTAGTATAAGTTAGTTCATAAGTGCCGGCTGCGGTGGCCGAGGGGACTGCGGCGTGCTAGTCACGGTCTGCACAACAACTACGGTCGGGGGTTCGATCCCCCCGCGGGCATGGATATTTGTGCCGTCCTTAGTGTTAACTAGTTCATAAGTAGTTTGTAAGTTTAGGGACTGATGACCCCGCAGTTAAGTCCCATAAGTTTTACAAACTTTTGAACATTTTTGAATAAAACAACTAAGTCGACATACTCACTTATTATAATGATAGTGGAGTGCAAAGCTACTTTCTATAAAGCACATTTCACTATTGTGACAAACTAGTTATTACATGCGTTTTGTGATTTGTGAACCTATCTAAACCATTAAATGACATGAGTAAATAGTGCAATGGTAGAAACATACCTTAAAAGGCTCTGGACAATGCTGAGCTTACTCCACTATTTAAAAACAAACAAGGTGCGCTCAAGTGATGATGGTGGGAGTAGATGGCATCTCACACGTTACTACAACTAAACTGAAATGCTTCGTCCTACTCCGTTCCTTTAGTCTGTAGACGTATGGTTTTGACAGTAATAAAGATAAATAGTTGGGAAACCCTCACCTGTTTCACTTGATGAGACATAGCCTATCTCTTCAATGAGAGAGGCACAAACTCGCAATATCTTTGTGCGTCACAAGACCACACTTGCACCTAAGAATAATTATTTATATTTTCATAATGAACAAACAGAAGAGGATCTTTCTTCCATGTAACTGATAACCTGATGGGAGCAATAATATATATAGGAGGGTTTAAGTAAAAAATTATTTACTGTATTTTCCCCTTTGTTTATGTACAAATGTAAGGCCCGCCCTGTGTCATTTGGCGCTCTAAACCTTCTACTCTTTTTTACCACTGATGATGTGTGTTGTCTTGTGTTGCCCTCTAGTGACGTCACTAGCGCCCGTTGTACACTAAAGACACTGCAGAGTGGAGGACTCGATGGGCACCCCAGCTGACACGATGGGCGGCACACCAGCTTTAATCATAGGATGATTAGTTGCAAAGTGCTTACTAGCAAAATTCTGAGGAATCAAAGAGAACGTATGTAACATTGGCTTTTGTCTTGTCTCTTGCTTGTTGCTCTGTCTACGTGTAGTAACCAGGAATTCAAGCCTCCTGTGACTGCAGTGCAACAACAAAGTATACCGCACCGCGAGCCACGAGGGCTCGTCGTAAATAACAAATTTGCCACCCCCCAAATTCAAGGGCCCTAGGCAATTGCGTTAGTTTGCCTATATGGATGGGCTGGCCCTGTTTATGTAAATCATAATAGTAGTGCTACCAGTACACAGAATGTTGCAGACACGTCATTTGTGAGTGGTGATCGAATGAATTGTTTACCGTACTCGTAAGTCATAACTGTGTGGCAGCCACACCGAGACACGAGCAGCACGCTGCAGAGCAGACGCAGGGCTTGCTGACTTTCCAGCTAATTCTCCGGCACCCCTGCAATGTACCGTTACCTCAGGATAGTGGCAATGGTGCAAAAGAAAAAATAACGCACGCTCTGCAGGAAACAAGGGAAGCCAATGCGAGTAGAGTGATCGGACTGTGAGGACGATTGTGGACCGTAAGTTGACATTCTGCTGCGCCACCACGTGGGTCGAGCTATTCGCGAGATCCCCACGCGCACATGCGAAATTAATTATACACCGTCCTTTCCTACTGCTCTCACCGCTTCGCCGCCAAATTTTTTAGTGGACACGCATCCGATGTTCCATCACGCACTTCTGTGACTGGACAATTAATTTGGAGTGTGTACCCTCCGAGACCTGTGCCCGAAAACGCAATGTAGATCTAAAGTTCAATAAAATTATATATTTATGCACACACAGACATGGTAGTGAAGCGTGCGCATTTAATTAACCGCGCTACATAGGCAGTGGTGACGGAAAAGATGCAAGACTATAGTGTTTTTATACAACAATTTATTAAATTAAAGAAAATACACTGCATTATGTCAGATAGTTCTTTACACTAGTCCTGGGAAGGTATACACTCCCCCAGTGATCGAGTTCGCTGGCCGATCGTGTGAGCGTGGGCATTGGGCGTGTGTCCGCAGTAACGTGCATTTTGTGTGCGGCGTGATAAATGCCATTCTGTGAGTCACGCCGGTCTTGCAGTGATCGGATGGCACAGCACTAAACACTCGTGTGTGCGTGGGGAGCTCGCGATCAACTCGACCCATGTGGTCCATGGTAAAATATCGGTACGGAGGAGCTGGGATACGTCCGGTCAACTCCGTCCTATAGCGCGCACTGCTGGTCTCGCTTGTCCGTTGCGTGAGTGCCATTGCCAAAATACCACATAACGGAAGTTTGGTGAGACGCACCGAAGAATGCATGTAGGCGCTTCCTGCCGGCAGGACCTCTGCTCTGCTTCCGCTTCTTGGTGTGGCTGCTCTCCCTTGGAGAGCGGAGTTCTGGATACGTGGGGAAGCGCTGGCGAAGAGGTCACTGCCGGCGTGTTTGCACCTCGCACGCTACTCGATTGACGTCGGTGTGGGCGCGATGGCTGGGGCCCAGAGCATGGTGATTGGGTGGCGGGCAGTGATGTCACTGCGCGCAGCTGGTGGCACGCACATGGTGTGAGTCAGTGTTTGGCCCAATACTGACAGCGGTGAGAGATGACATCACCGCACTCAGCCGGTGGCACACAGCTTGTGACAGCGGGAAGAAGCTGCGCTGCATGTAGCATGGTGGCAGTTAATTGGCGTGGCGCATTACACTGTGTTGTAGAAAGTCACTGTCACTAACGTAAACAAGAAAACATAATAATAAAAAAAATGTCTGTGGCCACTCATTGTTCTTAGTTCAGCATTTAAAGGTTTCACAGATGCCCGACAAAGATGCACGACGAGATCCAGTCTCAATGCTAGTGGCAGCGGAGTCCACGAAAGTGTGAATGTCCAGGGCACTGGGGCCCAGTGCCATCAGGGCTTGGGAATGTGTGAGCACCAAACTGAAGTGGTAGTGCACGCGGTACTCGATCCAGACTCGACACTCGTGGTAGCAGAGCTCTGGAGAGTGTAACATGAGTGCACGCCTCCGGTGTCCGGGCTCGAACATGGCTCCTGAAGCTGATTGGAATGAGCTTCCATGAAAGCGACTTGCCAGAGGCTGCACGTCATCGGCAGGCAATTCGCCGGTCGAATACAGGCCGCACGGTGCGACGCGATGACTCGACGGTGCAGCACGGACTCAGCAGCCGGTCCGCATCACACAGTCGGCCGGTGGCTGCAGTGGTGGCGGTGCAGGTGGTTGAGCTGGCGGTGTGGGGGCAGGCTGCGGCGCACGTGGCAGCCGGCTGACAGGTAGCCGGGGTGCGGGCTATTGTGGAGAGGAGGGCTGAGGCGATAACATGGGAACAGCTGGTGGCTGCGGTGTGGGGGTGGCCTGTGGCGCATGTGGTGGCCCACTGACAGCCTGCAGTGCATGAACGTCAACCACAGCTGTCTCTGCCTGGCCGGCTACGTGTGGGGCATCGTCTGTCAATTCGTTCTCTGCTCGGTCATAAAAGTAAATGGCGTCTGGAGCGTACAAGACGTAGGCCAGCTTCAGATGGTCAATGGTAATGGTTGACGACCTGCTGTTATATTCTATCGTGAAAGTCTTCTTGCCGCGGGTGATCACGCAGTGTGGCCCAGAGTACAGCGGCCGGAGAGGTGGTCGAACTGCGTTGGTGCGTAGCATGACGTGTGTGCACCTCTGGAGATGCACAAACTCCTTAGCAGTATTGTGCCGTGTTGCCGGGTGCGCCAGGGCCGAGGCGTCCTGCGCCGGCCATGTGTCTTCCACGAATTCGCCGGGGATTTCGAGCGGTTGGCTGTACATGAGGTCTGCTGGTGACGCGCCGATATCGTCCTTTGGTGTCACTCGCAGGCCGAGAAGGACGAGTGGCAGTGCCTCCAACCAGTTGGCTTCGTGGCATGTCAGGGACGCCTTCAGGGTCCGATGCAGTCGTTTCACCATACCGTTGGACACCGGGTGATGGATGGTCGTGCGGTGTAGTCGCGCGCCACACATGCTCGAACAGCGCACAGCGCGGTCCATAGTAACGTGGCTGGGGCACGCGAAGCGTGCCACCCAGGTCTCGACAAAGGCAATGGTGACTATCTCGGCGGTGATGTCGGCGATGGGCGTGGCCTCTGGCCAGCGGGTAAAACGGTCCACCATTGTGAAGAGGTAGCGCTTCTCTTGGGACAGAGGCAGTGGCCCAACAATATCCATGTGGATATGGACAAAACACCCTGTCGTTTCAGGAAGATGCCGACAGTTGCGTGCGGGTGCCTGCTGACTTTGGCGCGCTGGCATGCTGTGCAAGTGCGTGCCCACTGCCGGCAGTCCTTGCAGAGGCCCAGGCGGATGAAGCGTGCGACCACAAGTGACACAGTGGTGTTTACACCAGGGTGTAACAACCCGTGCACACAGTCGAATGCGACGCGGCGAAAGTTCTCCAGAAGGAACGGCCAATGCGTTCCCATTGTGACAGCGCACGAATTCTATGCATAGGCCACTGGTGTTTTCATCACGAAATTTCATCAGTTCTTTGTCGTTCAGTTGTGCTTGTGCGATGTCGTTGAAATCCAATGGCGAGGGGACAAGTCGTGGGACAAGCAATCGGCGATGACATTCTCCATCCTGGAAATGTAGTGGATGTCGGTCATGGACTATGACATGTACTCCAACTGCTGGAGCTGGCGTGGTGAACAGTTGTTATTGTTCGACCAGAAGGCAAATGTTATTAGTTTGTGGTTCGTGAAGATCATAAAGGGACGGCCTTCTATTGACAATCGAAAGTATTTCACCGCTATAGAGCATGCAGCTCATGGTCGTAGGCACTCCAGGACCGGTGCGATGCCGAGAGTCTCTTGCAGAAGAACCAGAGTGGTTGCCAGTTGCCGTTGACGCGTTGTTGCAGAGCAGCGCCTATAGCGGTCTGGCTGGCGTCCACCACAATGGAGTTCTTGACGTCGTGTATGGGATGTGTGAGTAGCGGCATGTCAGGGAGTCACCGTTTTGATTCAACGAAACTGCGCTGCATATCATCCGTTCACGTCGCAGGAGTCTTCCCTTTTTTCTTTGGACTTTGTTGGGCAGCAGTCAGGGGCTCAAACACTGCAGCAGCATTACGCAAATGGCGCCGGTAGAAATTAATCATCCCAAGGTAACGCCGCAACCCTTTATGTGTCTCAGGGCATGGCATTGTCATAACTGCTTTGACTTTGTCCAGCAGAGGCGTGGATCTGGCAGTCGTGGTCAAGTAACCCAGGAATTCGATTTCAGTGACCCCGAATACGCATTTCGTCGGGTTAATGACAATGGCTGCTTCGCTCAGGCGCCCGAAGACGGTTGTCAGGTGGCTGCGGTGGAGCTCGGGCGCCTTCGACAACAGAAGTATGTCGTCCAGGTACTCGAAACAGCACGGCAAACCTCGTAGGATGCATTCTAGGAAACGCTGCCAGGTCTGGGCAGCATTCCATAGGACATGGTCATGAACATGCACTCAAAGAGCCCGAACGGTGTGGTGATTTCCGTTTTTTCTATATCCTCGGGTGCCACCAGTATCTGTGTGTACGCCTTCGCACAGTCTACCTTGCTGAATACCGTCGCCCCTGCCAGGGAGTAATTGTATTCTTGTAGATGTGGCACAGGGTATCTGTCTGGCACTGTCCTTGCATTGAGTGCGTGGTAGTCACCGCACGGGCGCCACAAATTCTCTATTTTCGGCACTAAATGCAGGGCAGACGACCACGGGCTGCAAGATGGGTGGAAGATACCCTGGCGTAACATTGTCTCGAACTCAGCCTTCGCAGCCGCAAACCGGTCGGGAGCGAGACGGCGTGGGCAGCAGGAGACAGGAGCGCCAGGAGTTGTGACAATGTGGTGCATAGCGTGTGTTTCGTCTCCTTTGGCACACAACACAGGTGAGTTAACTTGGGAAATTTATCCAGAATATCCGTAAACGGCCCGGGGCACGCGACGGGTTTCACACTGCAAATTACGGCCTGTCTTTGTTGACCCTCAATTTTCAATGAAGTTGTCGAGTCTATCAACTGTCCACGGGCAACGTCAGCGAAGAACATGTAGTAGGCCAAGAAATCCATGCCGAATATTGGCTCACTGACATTGACAACGGTGAACCTCCTGGCAAATGTGCGGCGTAGTCTGAGGTCCACATCCCGACGGTTGGTGCCGTACGTTTTGATTGACGAATTGTTCGCCGCCATGAGGCACAGAGTTTCCACCTTCCTCTTTTCATGCAGCAGGGACCTAGGAAAAATCGTCAAGTTCAATCCGATGTCCACCAAGTAGCTCACGCCCGGATGAGTTCGTCCTTAAGTCTTTTGTACGAACGTTAGGTGGCGGGGGCGGTTGTCACATCTTGTACTTCCGCAGTATACTTTTGGCCCAGCTGGCTCACCACATGGCCGAATTACTCAGAAAGACGGCCTCCACATGGCTGAACCACATTACTGGGTCACGGGGCCAAAAGGGGGGCAGCCTGACCAGCAAACGTTCTGTTGCCACTGCGGAGACGGGCGCGCGAAATGGTGTGGCGGCACTTTGTGCACCGACGTCTTCATCTCCTGAGTCCGTGCATACAGAGCGCGCCTGTAGCTCGTTCTCTACTGCGTAGTTGCGCGCTGCCAGCTGCTCCACCACCTTCCTTAAGTACTCTGAGGTTGCATGTTAACATGCAACAGGGAATAGGCACACGAAACAATTGTCACGCGCGTTTTGTTTGCTGCGCGATAAATGCCGTACTGCGAGTCGCGCCGGTCGGACGGCACAGCACTAAACACTCGAGTGTGCGTGTGGAACTCATGATCAGCTCGACCCACGTGGTCCGCGGTAAAATGTCGGTACGGAAGAGCTGGGATACGTCCGCTCGACTCCGTCCTATAGCGCGCACTGCCGGTCCCGCTCGTCCGTTGCGTGAGCGCGCTTTTTTTAGCGCCGTTGCCAAAATCCCGCGTAACGGGAGTTTGGCGAAACGCACCGGAGAATGCGTGTAGGCGCTTCCTGGCGGTTGCGCCTCTGTCCGCCGCTTCTCGGCGTGGCTGCCACGAGTAAATTGAATCGTACTACAGTTCTGCCACATCCCCTCCACAAGGGAAGAAGGAGGCGGGGCATGTTGTGCACGTGACTAGTCTGCAGTAGCGCTTCCCAGCGGCAGGAAGCAAAAGCTTAACGCTGTCAGCTGCTGCTGTATTATATTTTTGACGTCTGTAGCTCATGAATGTTCCTATTTTAGTGAAATTTCATAGTAGGTACTACCAAGGTTACGTTTCTCCATACTATCCCTACAATTTGCTACATAAATTGCAAGCCTGAAGGAGTGGGACAGTTCTGACTTACAAACAAAAAATGATAGAATTGGAAAAGTGTAAACACTTACTCAGGCCTACCGGTACCGTAAATTTTATCTCATATATTATTTGATTTATGTTCTAATTACCATAGTCTCCACTACAAGAATAAAAAATTATGGTCTTTATCTGTCTGTGCTGACTGACTGCCACTGGTGTTTTTACTAATAAACAGTAAACTTAAATTCACACCTACGCTACTGGCAACGAGTTTAAAGAGGATAGAGGCATGTGACAACACACATTCTTTTACGCAAGTCGCCGAAGTGCCGTCCAATTTAAAGACTTGCACCTGGCCAACGAGCCACACGAAATTATTATGGAGATGACTGTAGCCCACGTCTTTGATACGTATAATTATAAATGTTTCATAAATTATGTATTTAAAACGCACTTACAGCAAATGAGACATTCTAGATTAGATGGTGAGAAATATATATTTTTTATTTCAGAAACTTGGCATAAATTACACACGTCGGCTCTAATATTCGGATATCGGTATAAGAATGTTGTCAGCATCATTCTTTACATTTTTTTTTCGATGCAAAGACGTTAGAGGCGCTTCCACACTCAATAGACATTCATTACAAAAGTAATGATTTTTTTTTTTTTTTTCACGGGTAGTTACATCACGAATAGAAGAATAAAGCATTGAAGCTTCCCGTTTCGTTTGAGGCTACTAAGGAAGGCAGTAATTCACTCTTGTGTTCAGACTTCTGTACAATATTTTCATGTTACTTTGCCAAGTCTGCTCTGGGAATGAAATTCACATTTCGCACAACCTAACCTACATGTAAAATCACGCAATAACGCACGTAAACAGTAAACAAAAGTGACCGAAGCTTTTGCTGTCTGCCGCTTGGAAGCGCTACTGAAGACCAGTCACGTGCTCAAGGGACTCCGCCTCCTTCTACCCGTCTGGAAGGGGTTTGGCAGAACTGTAGTACGATTCAATTTACGCGGCTGCCACAGTAGTTTTTGTCTTACCGCCGCGCTGCTGCCATCTCGTTGCGAGTTCTCCAAACGGTTCACTTGCGTGGATAGTGCTGCCACCTACGCGGGCAAACTCTGCACTAGGAGGTGCAAGCTGCCGTCAGTACTCAGTAGTGGGGGCAACAGGCGGTGCGTGTGGCCGTGGAGTCGAAGTCGGTAAAAAGGGGTAGCCGATACTAGAGTGTTTCTACTGAGCCAGACTGTAGGTGACGACGAGAATATTCTTTCACCCTCCCGCTCACCCCCCCCCCCCCTCCAGCAGACCATCCTGGAACCGCTCCTGGGAATACTTCGGCATTAACCTTTACACTCAGAACTTTGAGATGTTGCACAGTGAATGTAAGGATTTTTTTTTTCCAGACATCAGAAGGGTGTCTTAAGTTGCAACACCTTATCTCGAAATTCGTTAAAAACGTGAACTTTTTCAGATACAGAGTACAGTCCACTATTGGCACCTACAGTAATGACCTCCCAAGTACGAGAGGTGGAAGAAGAAATGTTGACCAGAGTGACAAGCCAAAGAACGCAATCGAAACACTAGAGGCATGCTCGGAATGTTCAAATGTTTGTTAAGCTTATGGGACTTAACTACGGGGTCATCAGTCCCTAAACTTACAAACTACTTATCAACTACCTTATACTAAGGACGGCACAAATATCCATGCCCGAGGGGGGATTTGAACCCCCGACCGTAGTGCCCGTGCAGACCGTGACTGGAGCGCCACAGTCCCCTCGGCCACCGCGGCCGGCATGCTCGGAATCTTTCTTCCCAAACATTCGAACACTTGTTCTAATATTTGCTGTTCTTCCTGTGGCAACATGCAGTTGTGAGCGACGTTTTAGCTGCCTGCATCATCTGAAAACTTACTTCTGCTCGAGAATGAAGGAAGAGAGGCTAAATGGACTGGCGCACTTGTCTATTAACAGATATATTGATGTGAGCCCAGATGAGAATGGATATTTTCGCTCCATCCCCTCGACGACGTGACTTTTCTTTGTAACCCATTAAACCTTTGTAACAAAACAGAAGAATAATAGCTGAGCGGTCTAAAGCACCTCGCTGCGGAGCGCGCGGTTGCTCGCCGTGGAGGTTCGAGTCCTCCCTGGGGCATGGGTGTATGTGTGTTTGTCCGTAGGTCAGTTTACCTAGGTTTAAGTAGTTTGTAATCTACGGACTGATGACCACGCTGTTTGGTCCGATAGATTAAAAAAAAAAAAAAAAAAAAAAAAAAAAAAAATCCTCGGGTTATTTCAATATACAGATTTTATTTTATGATATATTAGTATAGCAATGAGAGTATGGCCCCAATGAGATCGACCGTCGACGATAGTGTCATCAGGATGACGTTCTGTTAACCCCCACTCCTCCACCCTCGAACAAAAGTGCACTTTCCGGAAGAACAGAGCGAACAATATTGCACATCCGGAAGGACAGGATGATTGACACCGAATATATATTTGCACTTACTAGGACAATAACGCTCTGAAGAACGAATGACAAATAACAAGTAACCGCACTTCGGACAATACAATTACCTGGAATAATGACTGAGAAAATCAAACATGTACTTGCACTTAACACAAGAGTATCGTAAGCAAATTGCCCTTCACCTCCACAAGTGGAAACTTGGTCTACTACTGCCCCTACCTGCCCCTGGCCATACACCACCTCTCACGATTAGTTTTTTCCTAATTTGCATATAAAATTAATTTCAACATCCTATGTTGTTGCATCAACAATTTTCCAAAACATAACATATAGTTTTATCTCATAAATCGTCACTGAGCAACAGTAGGTGTCTTGCTCTTCGTAAGTAAAGTTTAACAACAATTGTTTGTAAACAAATACCGGTACCTATAAAGTTAAGAGAATTCTATCTGCATGAAATTCAGCGTGTTCGGCGGTAGATCGAATGGGGAACGGAAACGTGATGATGGGGGCAGTTAGGAACATTGAATCAAGAGTCCTGGGTTCAAAACTTTGTCAGAACCATCCGTCACCAAATTTTCTATGGCAGGAAGATAAATTAATAATATTCAATACTAATTGTCATTATATTGAAATGGATTTGAAGGGGTCGATAAAACAGGTACGCACACTTATCGCCAATTATTTAAAATTACCTATAGTGTGAAATATTTCGGAAGAAACTATGTTTATAGTAACAATTTCCGAAAAAATATCGCTTTTGGAAGTCGTTCACCACCTAAGGTCTCTGGGCAAAATAATTATAACCTACTTCTTGATACACTTTGTTAGATCACCTATTTTGCATTTAAACTGTGGCAACTTATGTTTTTGCATTAACAATTTGCAGAAGAACAATCTGTTTTCTCGGAATTGGTACATTTATATAGGTAACATAATACATCAAACCTTAATTACAACTCACATGGAACGCAATATTGCAGGTAAATATAGAGATGGCATAAAGAAATTCGGTGTAATGCTATGGGTGTGTACTCAAAGTGTTGTATAACCTAACGTACATTCATCGACAGTCATTTGAAAAACAATTTAACTGAAGTCAATCATTTAGAACTATCCAAAAAAAAATTTCCATTTTCCAAACTCATTGACCACCTAATGTTGTTGTTGTTGTGGTTTTCAGACCGGAGACTGGTTTGATGCAGCTCACCACCCTACTCTATCCTGAGTAAGCCTCTTCATCTCCTCATAAGAACGGCAATCTACATCCATTTGAATTTGCTTACTGTATAATCTCTTGGTCTCCCTCTGCGATTTTTACCCCACACACTTCCCTCAAATGCTAAATTCACAATTTCTTGATGTCTAAGAATATGTCCTACCAATCGATCCCTTCTTTTAGTATTAAAAAAAAAAAAAAAAAAAAAGCCAGAAATTCCTTTTCTCGACAATTCTGTTCAGTACCTCCTTATTAGTTACGCGATCCACCCACCTAATCTTAAGCATTCTTCTGTAACACCACATTTCAAAAGCCTCTATCCTCTCCCTGTCCGCACTGTTTATCGTCCACGTTTCACTCCCACACAAGGTAACACTCCACACAAATGCCTTCAGAAAGGACTTCCTTGTGCTTAAATTAATATTAGATGTTAACAAATTTCACTTTTTCAAAAACGCTTTTCTTCCCATTGCCATTCTGCATTTTATAGCCTCTGTACTGCAACCATAAACATGTGGTACACACATAACTCTACTCCAGCACATTTTCATTAACGAGTGCACTGGCCTCTAACTCTGACATCTGGTCAACATTGGATAGGTGCCACTTCCTCCAAGGTTTCCAGACTAAAATCACATGGATTTTTGTATGTGGGGCCGGTCATGTCAGAAGCCTGGTCTACGCTAACAAGGTCAGCTTCCTTGAGGAATTGTGCTTACAGATGGAAACAGCCTTCCAGCATTTATAGAATTCCCTGGGGCAGCCTGTAAGGACTCGAACTGGAATGCCAGAAATTTCTTTTCTCCCCAATTTTGTTCATTACTTCCTCATTAGTTATGTGATCTACCCACTTAATCTGCAGCATTTGTCTGCAGCACCAAATTTCAAAATCTAGAATCCCCATCCTGTTTGAACTATTTATTGTAGATGTTTCAGTCCCTTACAAGGCATCAATCCACACAAATGCCTTCAGAAAAGAATTCCTAACACTGAAATTCATATTTGATGTTAATAATTCCTCTTTTCTTCCTCTTGCTATTCTGCATTTTATATCATGTATATTGTGATAACTGTACATTATTTTACTACCCAAGTAACAAAACTCATTTACCACCTTTATTGATTCATTACCTAATCTAATTCCTTCAGCATCGCCTTAGTTTCTAATACTGCATTCCATTAGCCTTGTTTTGCTCTTGTTAATGTTCATCTTATATGCTCCTTTCAACACACTGTCCATTCCGTTCAATTGCTCCTCCAGGTCCTTTGCTGTCTCTGACATAATTACAATATCATCAGCAAAACGCAAGGTTTTTATTTCTTCACCCTGAACTTTAATTCCTTCTACAAATTTCTCCTTGCTTTCCTTTATAGCTTGCTCAATGTACAAATTGAATAACATTGGGGAAAGGTGTAGTCCCTTTTGCCACCTAATGTCTCTAAGCAAAATAACTGTATAATACAGTTTGATGCACTCTGCTAAATAATGCAATACAATTACAAATCCTGTGGTATACAAAACAAGTTTTGCATGTAAGCCATAATAAAAAATTTCATCTGTCACAGGTGTGTGGGCAAGTACTTACAACACGACCAACCATGCGCTTCGTATAGACGATGTATGTGACAGCTGACTTTCGTGTTTAAAAAATAGCTCACGTTGGATCATTGACAGGCTGTAGCGGTAGCGACCTACATAAGACAACACGAAGTTGAGTCCATATTAACAAACACTCTTTCGATGACCTGATATGTAACACAACGCGGTAAGGGGTAAAATGTAACCACGAACAACCTACAACCGAGAAGAAAACATCACTTTAAAAGTAATAACGCCTAACAGTGACATGAAAACAGCTCGATGTCCGTTGCTCTCGCATCTAGACATATCGCGGCAGTGCAACTAAAACACCTGTTCAAGACTATTAGTATCCTTTACTCGTAACTTGAACATCAAGATCATTCCTGTGCCCATCCCACTTCCATACATACAAGTTCACAACAAGCACACGACTGTCAGACTTCAGAGTCGAAAAAAAGATATTTTTAATGGACGCTACGAGCCGTCTGTTTAGAAACATATAGAAACATTCTCCATTGTTGCAAACTAATCCGCATTGAGTCTTCGAACTACCACAGACTTAAAATCTTATTTCTCACACCTTACAACTTGAGTTGGCATGGAGCAGACGCTATCTCACACCAGACTGATGAGTTTCATTAACAAAGAGAATAATTTTTTCGCTAATCAGACATACAGATCATCATATTCTAAACCTAGATTCTTCCCACTATCGCTTTAATAAAGTCCTTCCAGTAATCACAGACAGAATAGTCCCACACAACTGAAATCAATTTCTTGCTGTAGCCAATTGGGATATTATTAGACATTGCGAACAGTTTATTGCATGACCAATGCACTTTCTCACACCATGTTTTGTATTCTCTCTCCAGCATATAGCGTAAAATACGAGTACATCGTACTCGCAGTACTACAAAAAAGCCGGCCGCGGTGGCCGAGGGGACTGAGGCGCTCCAGTCACGGTCTGCACGGCCACTACGGTCGGGGGTTAGAATCCCCCCTCGGGCATGGATATTTGTGCCGTCCTTAGTACTAGCTAGTTCATAAGTAGTTTGTAAGTTTAGGGACTGATGACCCCGTAGTTAAGTCCCATAAGCTATACAAACATTTGAACATTTTTTTACTACAAAAAAATCTCTTCCATGTGTTCCATTTCTTTACAACATTTAACTGACACAGGTCAAACTTGCAAATACCGATAATCTAGCACTTCACAAGATGGCTAACATTGTTCTTTCTCTACATTTAAACAAAAGTAATCCCTATTGTTACAAGGGTATTTTCTTGGAAATTCACTATTAACAATACAAAAAATAGATGAAATAATTTAAGATCAGCAGCTTACCGATTACCGAATGTCTACATTAAACTTTTTTTTTTCCCGAAAGCACTGTCCTAACAACATTCTTCTTTGAAATGACACTCGCCAATACAATAACCAAGAATAGCAAACTGATGACTCACTACACAAACATCTCCCTCTAACTGTGAGGACATAATGGTAATACTTTGCCTGTCCGATAGCATGGATGCAACACAAAATAGATTTTCATTTCTGTAGAACAAGTTCGACCAGTCCTTTACCCAAAATATAGGCAAAGAGAGACAAAAAATCTTACTCCAAACACAAATCATGCTCCTTTATTGTGTTAACAAAGATTTCTTTTTTCAGACCACTAAACTGAACTCGGATTTCTTTTTAAACCCATAATTACAAGTTGTTGTCTACTACGAATGAAGATGTCTACTCTATAAACTAAGACGCTAACCGACAAACACGAACGTAAAAAAAAAAAAAAAAAAAAAAAAAAAAAAAAAAAAAAAAAAAAAAAAAAAATTGTTGTAGAAGAAGAAGAATTATGGCCATCACCACAACAAAGCTCACATATTTCAAAGTCCTATGTCAAAGAGCAGACGATGATAGATTATCCATACTATTAGTAATAGTAGACATTGCTTAAACACAATGAAATTTAGTAGATCCTCTAGAGGCCAAAATATTCATCAGTGAGGCCGTCTGTGCTATCACCTTCTCTCGGAATAGTATTACACAAACTAAAACGTTTAAACCAACAACTTAACAATGAAAGTAGTGCAACTTAGGCCTCACAAAAAACAGCGAATGAGAGAAGAGCATCAGCTCATCAACAGATAAGCAGACATCGAACATGTTGTGCCTACACTATTTTGGTTACAGTACAACTGCGTCTGTGTAACATAATAATCGCAAACGCTTCTATTGCACCCTAATGAGAGACTCGACTAGTCATCACAATGCAGGAAACCGCAACAATCCTCTGACAGATACGAATACATTGAACATCATATATCTACACGTTTTTCTGATTACCAAGCTAGCGCAATGTACCAATCAACTAGCCTTAAGCACACCACATACGCCCCAAAGGTCCTATCGCACTGAAGAGTTCATTAAATTTGTGTGCACACCACTCAATTTTCGGTGTTCTTATTAACCCTGTAAACAATTTGCAAAACACGATTAAACACAGCACAACAACAGTTCTCTAAGGAATTTGTTAGCTGAAGCCACATGGATGGAATCGACACTTAGTAAATATTGGCTATCTTCGTTTAAAACACGTAAGCAGCATTGTAAAGGATCAAAACCACGATCCATTCGGTAATTTTATATTGTTGTCTCCAGCCTCGTAATGTCATGTTCTCGATCAAATGAGGAAGTAGAAGTCTCCCACAAACGGCTGTCTGTACACTATAAATTGATAAAATGATTAACGGTAATTTTATTATATATTTTTATTCTGCAGTTCGACGTAAAACACGTTAAACAATCTACTCCTACTGTCTTATCATTGTCCACAATCACGTTGCTGTTTATCGTACAGCTTCCTTCCGTGCAAAAGTCATTGGGGCTACTAGATACTCGCACATTTCCAGTTTAATTAAAAATTCCTGCAAAAGTTCGTGGGATGCCGAAATCCAGGAGATAGAAGTCACCTATACAAAGCTGTTGTAGTATAGATGAGAGCTCCTCCATTACTTGTAGTTTAACATCGGTTAGTTCCACTTTATAAGGTATGGCCACAGGATTTCTTATTTCTTCGCGTTGTTCTCCATTACCTCCTTACTGAGTTTCTCTAGTGTCCAAAGTGTTATAACATTGCTGCCACCCGGTAGGAGAAATGGTAACTTTGTCTTATCTGCATGGCATTCATTGAAGTACTTGTCGAATTTACTACGCAGTTATAAGTTAGAAGATCAGCAATAATTTACTACCGCAAGCGTCAGTGCTACATAAATGAAACCATTTGTAAACACCACTATCATATGATCAACCAGCCAATGCTTCGACGAAAGATCAGATAATGTACACAGTGCAAAGTTTTAATAACCACATGATTGTTATCCTAAATCGCATCTTTAGAGCTCTATCACAACACAACATCATCCAAAACTGGAAACAGACACTTCATGACATATTCAGAGCCTTTGAATCTCTTTTATCTTAAATTCTATCCCATTTAGCTTGCAGCACTTTCTGTAAGCGCTTGTAACAACAACCATTACCAATCCAGTGACAGGACTACAGCTGCATTCAACACTAACGCCGGCCGCGGTGGCCGAGGGGACTGAGGCGCTTCAGTCACAGTCTGCACGGCCACTACGGTCGGGGGTTCGAATCCCCCCTCGGGCATGGATATTTGTGCCGTCCTTAGTATAAGGTAGTTGAAAAGTAGTTTGTAAGTTTAGGGACTGATGACCCCGTAGTTAAGTCCCATAAGCTTAACAAACATTTGAACATTTGATTTTTTGAACCAACAAGTATGTGTCAATCTATGTATACACCCAACAACTGTGTTGTTGGTGGATCCCTCCTGAACATCCAACTGATTGATCCTGAATCTTTTTGCATTGCGTACTGCAACAGACAGTATGGCTGTAACGTTTTCTATCGGTCATTCGACCTCATACCTCATGAGTTTAACAATCACTCGTGCATAAACAGCCATCGTATTTCCCCCTATAACAAATCATTACTGACGATAAACATCTGTAACACAATTAGGGCGTAAAACATTCACACACACACATCACACACACACACACACACACACAGAGAAAGAGAGAGAGAGAGAGAGAGAACAGCTAACAAGAAATGATCCCGATCGACACCGCGTTTATTTTCTTATATATATATCTAGTCATTACAACCAACAATGCAAAATATTCTACACCATTTCGAACTAATTCACCACACGAAAAATTGACTGGCAAGAGCAATCATTTAGAGACTAAATATATGATTAAACACACATCCCAACGAAGTTAGTTATCCCGATTTAAGTCACCTAACTAGAGGGTTTATTGAACTTGATGCTTCTCGACCAAAGAACAATAATTTACCACTTCAAGCATCTGTGCTACGTAACCGAAAGGGGTTCATTCGTAACGTAAACACTACTAAAAGACTAGATAAATACGTCACAATCCTAACACATAACCTAGTACTAAGTATCAATATGCATTTCCAAAAATGTGGAACACCTCTGTCTTTCAATGAATCATGCGACTAAGCAGTTCGAAATTGGTGTTTTGCACAAGCCAGGATACATAGTCCACACCAGATTACGAATGTACGAGAGCTAATTTTATAAAGATAGAATTACGTTGGTTCGATAAACAGACATAAGAATAACACAAAATACGATCGAATTGTCACAGCTATACTATCGCTCTTAATACACCATCAAAACCAATAAAGACCATCTGTAACTAGCTTCTACAAGTCATAGCGAGACAACCACACACAGTCGTTTTACTGAAAAATGCTACAACACTTCCACGTATCTTTTCCTCGCAATTGACACAAACAGGGTATTTACCGGACGAGATTACTGCTACAATCGCTTATATCTTGCATGTTGAAAATACAGTTAGCGACAACCTATTTTACACACAACCACACACACACAAAAACAGTCGGATGAGCGCTAATATTCGATATAAAATTAAACTCCATTCCATACATCACACAACATCGATTTAAATGAATGCTTCATTAGCTGTAGATTAGAACAGCACAGAAGTACATCTCCGATAGATGACCAACTAACAGATACTCTACCGATCGAGGTATTGGTCTTCTGTCATGAAACCTCTTTTCAGGTATTTTCTTCTAGCTCCATACAACTGTACAACTGAAACGGTCTACAGCAAAAGCTATAAGTCTTTACAACAAATAGCTGTTGAAGATGCAAACTATTACATATCTTATAGGTAACTACATCAACGTTTAAGTGCTCCTCATCACACTTGCTCTCTCTACAGACCTTATGATCTACAGCAAACACCTCGTAATGGTGGTCTATAAACACTGCAGAAGATTAAAAGCTCCTTTCCACAGAGGGAAGAAACCTAGAATGCTTATTCCTCACTGCCCATTCCATGAAAAATATACTGTGCTACAACAGCTTACAACCGTTATATGCAACTCTAACCCTATTTAGGACCAAGCAACCCACAGATCTGTGATTTTCACAACTAATTCATAGGATTATAACACAGCAGACCCACATCTAACCCTTTTTTCGTACTAAACGAGCCACATCTAGTAAGACATATGAATGGTACTCGAAATATGCTTTTTGCGTAATCATTCTGTACGAAGAACCATTAAAATCAAAATCAGAACGTTATTGTACGACTCTTCTGACCGTAACTGCTTCTTTTTGTGCACCCTAACAATCCTATAGCCCCGAAAATCCCAATATATTTCACACGACAAGTTCCAAATCTTTACAGCAATTGAATGACAAGCTCGAACTCTGAACTACAGGTTAAAGTAGCCAACATACTGAATGCTTATCCATTTACAATAGATTGTGGTAATTTCCTAGATCCCGTGTACATAGAAGGAAACGGCATTACCATAGATATATATCGAATGTTCGATATATATTTTTCCTGAACGGAAAATTCGGGCGCTACGCGCCCTCACATACTAAAAAAAAAAAAAAAAAAAAAAAAAAAAAATCTTTTTATGTAACCTATACCTAACCTAACTTTGACTTAAAAAAGTGATCTGTAGCGTAGGCTTACGAATGTTAGGTATAGGTTAAACAAGAAGTCTTTTATTTTCAGTACGTGAGGGCGCGTAGCGCCCAAATCTCCGGTTCAGAAACACGTAGAGGATTTGGCAGATGTTAAAATGGCCAGTATTTGATTAGTATTCAGCTGCATTTTAACATCTGCCAAATCCTCCTCTGCATCTCACATTCTCGTATTGAAATCTATTGTAAATGGATAAGCATTCAGTGTGTTGGCTACTTGCTCCCGCAAGGGATTCGCATGTGGTTCAAAATTCGAGCTTGTCATTTAATTGCTGTAAAGATTTGGAACTTGTCATGTAGGATGTATTGGGATTTTCGGAGATATAGCGTTATTAGGGGGTACAAAAAGAAGTGGTTAGGGTCAGAAGAGTCGTAGAATAATTTTTAGGTTTTGATTTTAAATGGTTCTTCATGTTGAATGATCACGCAAAAAGCATATTTCGAGTGTTTTACAAGGTGTGGCTCATTTTGATCTAAAAAGGGTTAGATGTGGGTCTTTTCTGTGTTATAAACCTATGGTTTTTATGTGAAAATTACCGCTCTGTGCTTTGTCCTAAAAAGGGTTAGAGCTAGATCTACCGTGTTGCAAGCTGTTGTAGCACAGTATCTTTTTCACGGATTGGGAAGCAAGATATAAGCATCCTAGGATTCCTCCCTCTGTGGAAAGAAGCTTTTAATCTTCTGCAGTGTATAGAGACCACCATTTCGAGGCGTTTCCTGTAGATCATACTAAGATTTGTAGAGAGAACAAGTGTGATGAGGACCACTTAAACGTCGATGTAGTTACCTAAGATACCGTATGTAATATGCATCTTCAACAGCTATTTGTTGTAAAGACTTATAGCTTTTTGTGTAGAACGTTTCCGTTTTACAGGTCTATGGAGCTAGGAGAAAATACCGGAATACAGGTTACGTGTTAGAAGAGCTATGCCTCGACCGGTAGAGTATCTGTTAGTTGGTCAGCTATCAGAGTTGTACTTCTGTGCTGTTCTTGTGTACAGCTAAGCAAGAGTTTGTTTAAATCGATGTTGTGTAATATGTTGTATATGTTGGTGTATGGAATGAAGCCTGTGTGTGTGTGTGTGTGTGTAAAATAGGTTGTCGCTAACTATATTTGCATCGTGCAAGATATGACGATTGTTGTATTCATCTTGTATGGTAAATATCTCGTTTGTGTCAATTGCGAGGAAATGATACATGGAAGGTTGCGGTAAGCTATGTAAGTAACACGATTGTGTGCAGTTGTCTCGTTATGACTTGTAGACATTATTTATAGATGGTCTTTATTGGTTTGATGGTGCATTAAGAGCAATAGTATAGTTTTGACAATTCAATCGTTCTTTTTTATTATTATGTCTGTTTATAGAACAAACGTAATTCTATCTTTGTGAAATTAGCTCTCTTGTATTCGTAATCTGGTGTGGACTGTGTATCCTGGCTTGTGCAAAATACCGATTACGAACTGCTTAATCATAAGATTCGTTGCAAGACAGAGGTGTTCCACAGTTGTGGAAATGCATTTTGATGGTATGGTTTTGTTTTAGGATTGTGGCTTAATTATCTCGTATTTTAGTAATGTTTACGTTACGAATTACCACCTCTCGGTTGCGTAGCGGAAATGTTTGCAGTGGTAAATTATTATTCTTCGGTCGAGAAGCATCGAGTTCAATAAACCCTATAGTTAGATGATGTAAATCGGGCTAGTTACCTTCGTTGGGATGTGCGATTAATCGTATGTTTAGTCTCTAATGGATTGCTCTTGGCGTTCAATAAATTAATTTAAGTGTTGTATTAGTTCGAAATGGTGTACACTATTTTGAGTTGTTGGTTGATATATATAAGAAAATGAACTTAGTGTTGATCGGGGTCATTTCTTGTTAGCTGTTTTCTGTGTGTGTGTGTGTGTGTGTGTGTGTGTGTGTCAATCCTTTTTACAATGTAATTGGTTGTGTTACAGATGTTTATAGAGAATAATGATTTGTTAGGGGGGATACGAAGGCTATTCATGCACAAATGATTGTTAAACACAAGAGTTACGTGGTCTAGTGGCTGAAAGAAAACTTTTCAGAAATCATGTCTGGTGCAGTATGCAATACAAAAAGGTTCAGGATCAATTGGTTAGACGTTCGGGAGGGATGCACGAACAACACAGCTGTTGAGCTTATACATAGATTGTCACATTCGAGTTGAGTCAGAACTTTAGTAAAAAGGAGCTGCTTGTTGTAGGTTAATGTTGACTGTAGGTGTAGTCCTGCCACTGAGCGCTTACAGAGAGTGCTGTAGGCTAGACGGGATAGAATTTAAATAAAAAGTGATTAAAATACTCTAAATTCGAGATGAAGTGTCTGAGTTGTAGATGATGTTCTGCTACAATAGAGCTATAAAGAAGTCGATTTAGGATTACGTTCATGTGCTTGTAAAAACGTTGCACTGTGTACGTTATCTGATCTTTTATCAAAGCATTGCCTGGTTGGTCGTGTGTTAGTGGTGTTTACGAATGGTGTTATTTATGTAGCACTGACACTTGCGATAGTAAATTATTGCTGATCTTCTAACTTACAACTATGTAGTAAATTCGACAAGTTCGTCATTGCAGCCATGTAGATAAAGCGAAGTTACCATTTCTCCTACCTGGCAGCAGCAATGATACAACACAAGGGATACTGGAGAAACTCAGCAAGGAGGCTCTGGAGAAAATCTCGAGGAAATATGAAATACTGCGGCTATACCTTATAAAGTGGAACTAACCGATGTTAAACTACATGTAATGGAGGAGCTCCCATCTATACTACAACAGCTTCGTATAGGTGACTTCTATCTCCTGGATTTCGGCAACCCACAAAATTTTGCAGAAAATTTTAACAAACTGGAAATGTGCGAGTACTTAGTAGCCACCCATGACTTTTGCATGGAAGGAAGCTGTACGATGAACAGCAACATGATTGTGGACAATGATAAGACAGTATGAGTCGATTGTTTAACGCGTTTTACGTCGAACTGCAGAATAAAAATATATAATAAATTTATTTGTCAAATCAGGAGTTCTGGTGTCAGTAAAATTATCGTTAATCATTTTATCAATTTTATAGTGTCCAGACAGCGGTTTGTGGGGGACTTCTACTCCCTCATTTGGTCGAGACCTTGACATTACCAGGCTGGAGGCTGCAATATAAAATTACCCAATGGACCGTCATTTTATTCCTTTACAATGCTGTTTACGTGTTTTAAACGAAGTTAGCCAATATTTACTAAGTGCATTCCTGTACAGTGTGTCAATTCCATCCATGTGGCTTCAGCTAACAAATTCCTTAGAGAACTGTTGTTGTGCTGTGTTTAATCATGTTTTGCAAATTCTTTACAGGGTTAATAAGAACACCGAAAATTGAGTGGTGTGCACACAAATTTAGTGAACTCTTCTGTCCTATAGGACCTTTGCGACGTATGTAGTGTGCTTAAGGCTAGTTGATTGGTACATTGCGCTAGCATGGTAATCAGAAAAACGTGTAGATATATGATGTTCAATGTATTCGTATCTGTCAGAGGCGTATTGCGGTTTCCTGCATTGTGATGACTAGTCGAGTCTCTTATTAGGGTGCAATAGAAGCGTTTGCGATTATTATGTTACACAGACGCAGTTGTACTGTAACCAAAAAAGTGTAGGCACATGTTCGATGTCTGCTTATCTGTTGATGAGCTGATGCTCTTCTCTCATTCGCTGTTTTTTGTGAGGCCTAAGGTGCCCTAATTTCGTCGTTAAGTTGTTGGTTTAAACGTTTTAGTTTGTGTAATACTATTCCAAGAGAATATGATAGCACAGACGGCCTCATTGATGAATGTTATGGCCTCTAGAGGGTCCACTAAATTTCATTGTGTTTAAGCAATATATCTGCTATTACTAATAGAATGGATAATCTATCATCGTCTGTCCTTTGACATAGGACTTTGAAATATGTGAGGTTTGTTGTGGTGATGGCGATTACTCTTCTTCTTCAACTATCTTTTTTTTTTTTTTTTTTTCGTTCCTTTGTAGCGGTCCGTAGGTTATGTCCTCACGGTTAGGAGGAGATGTTTGTGTAGTGAGTCATTGAGTCATCAGTTTGCGAGTCTTCGTTGTTATATTGGCGAGTGTCATTTCGTAGAAGAATGTTGTTAGACATTCGGTAACCGGTAAACTTCTGATCTTAAATTATTTCATCCATTTTTTATTGTTAATAGTGAATTCCCAAGGAAATACCGTTGTAACAATAGGGCTTACTTTTGTTTAAATGTAGAGAAAGAACAATGTTAGCCATATTGTGGAGTGCTTGATTATCGGTATTTGCAAGTTTGACCTGTGTCCGTTAAATGTTGTAAAGAAATGGAACTCTTTGAAGAGATTTTTTTTGTAGTACTTCGACTATGATGAACTCGTATTTTACTCTATATGCTGAAGAGACAATACAAAATATGGTTTGAGAAAGTGCGTTGGTCATGCAAAGAATTGTTCGCAGTGTCTAATAATATTCCGATTGGCTACAGCGAGAAATTGATTTCAGTTGTGTCGGACTATTCTGTCTGTGATTACTGGAAGGACTTTATTAAAGCGATAGTGGGAAGAATCTAGGTTTAGAATATGATGATCTCTATGTCTGACTAGCGAAAAAATTATTCCCTTTGTAAATGAAACTCATCAGTCTGGTGTGAGATAGCGTCTGCTCCATGCCAAATCAAGTTGTAAGGTGCGAGAAATAAGATTTTAATTCTGTGGTAGTTCGAAGACTCAATGCGGATTAGTTTGCAACAATGGAGAATGTTTTTAAATGTTTCTAAAAAGACGGCTCGTAGCGTCCATTAAAAATATCTTTTTTTCGACTCTGAAGTCTGACGGTTTTGTGCTTGTTGTGAAGTTGTATGTATGGAAGTGGGATGGGCACAGGAATGATCTTGATGTTCAAGTTACGAGTAAAGGATACTAACAGTCTTGTACAGGTGTTTTAGGTGCACTGACGCGATATGTCTAGATGCAAGGGCAACGGACATCGAGCTGTGTTCATGTCACTGTTAGGCGTTACTACTTTTAATGCGATGTTTTTTCTAGAGTTCTAGGTTGTGGGTTGTTTGTGGTTACATATTACCCATTACCTCGTTGTGTGACACTTCAGGTCATCGAAAGAGTGTTTGTTAAGGTGGACTCAAGTTGGCTTTTTGACTTATGTAGGTCGCTACCGCTACAGCCTATGATATAAAGTGAGATATTTTTTTAAACACGCGTGTCGGCTTTCGCATACGTCCTCTATACAAAGAGCTTGGTTGGTTGTGTTGGAAGTACTTGCACACATACATGTGATGGATGAAATTCTGCATTATGGTTTACATGCAAATTTGGTATTGAATGCATTACGAGTTGTAAACGTATTACATTACCTAGCAGAGTGTATCAAGCAGTAGTATACAGTTATTTCGCCTAAAGACATTAGGGGGCGAACAAGTTCTGAAAACGGATTTTTTTTGGATAGTTCTAAATGTTTGACTTCGGTTATGATTGTTTTTCAAATGAGTGTCGATGAATGTATGTTGGTTATACAACACTTAGAGTACACACCCAGAGCATTACACTGAATTTCTTTATGCTGTGTCTATATTTACCTGCAATATTGAGTTCCATACGAGTTGCAGTTGTTATTATTTAATATTCACAGAATATATGACATCAGCTGCGATTGGGCAAAGCTGAAAATGTGTACCCAGCCGGGATTCGAACCCGGGTCTCCTGCTTTCTAGGCAGTTGCGCTGACCCTTGCCCAATCGCAGTTGATGTCATATATTGTGTGAATATTAAATAATAACAACTGCAGGATCAGAAATGACGTCTGTTCTTTCGGAACAGAGGCCACATGTATATATATATAATATGCCGGTGACGGGCAATGATCCTATCGTTAGTGGGGAGGGTGGGCAAGTTTGAAGCCCTTACTCTTATGGGAATTAGCTTCATAACTACGAGTTTGAGTACTGTGGGCAGGGCGAAGCTGGGAATTTGTATCTGACGGGAGGCGTGCTTAGATAGTCCTTGCAGGTGCGGTGACCACTGTGTCCCCAGTGGTGTAGGGGTCAGCGCAACTGCCTAGAAAGCAGGAGACCCGGGTTCGAATCCCGGCTGGGTACACATTTTCAGCTTTGCCCAATCGCAGTCGATGTCATATATTCTGTGAATGTTCAATGTATTATGTTACCTACAGGGATGGCACACTTGTGAGAAGACCCGGGAGAACACGTAGCAAGTGGTCTACAGCTCAGTGGCGGACTAAAGGTGCGTGTGCATTAGCAAGTAAACATCCTCAAGTCGCTTGCAGAAGCTACTTCTGCAAGTTTTTTTAACGTGGAAACACCCGCAGCAAGTCGACTTCCCCAAGTTTCGACAACTTGTAGAAGTAGCTTCCGCAAGTTAGTGGATACAGTCTCGTACGACTTGCAGCAACCACTTGCCGGACGTGCCAGTTGCTGAAAGTTTTTATTCGACTTGCAGAAGTTTTGTGTTGCGTTTACGAAACGAAAAAAATAGTGTGAAATTGCGAGAAAATGCAGCTGTTGATAGATAAATTTGAATTCTTCCCAGAATTGTGGGATGCAAAACATGTTGACCTAAAAAAAATGAATAAGAAAACAGATCGCTCCCGAAAATTTTGCGGTAATTTCTGAACAACAGATGCCGAAAAAAAAAAAAAAATAAAAAAAAAATAAAAATAAAAAAATAATAATAATAATTTTCGCGCGTAATATGGACGAGAATTAAAACAAAGTAAGGAAACGAAAATGTGAACAAAGTGCAGATTACATCTATACTAACAAGTGGAGTATTTTGAGCCAATGAAATTTATGTTTCTTCTGATTTTAGATCATTCAATAATCTTCTAGAAAACTTAAACATGTATGTCTCTGTACCATTCGGTACCCATTTCTTCGACCAAACACTTCTTAGTCTCTTAAACGTTTGTTGGTCACTTTTTTCTTTAATAATAATAAATGGAACAATGGTAGAGGTTGCTCTTATTTTTGTGCATGACGTTGTAAACTTGCACTTGCTTATCTCACAACGTGACCCTTGTGGAAACACTTCTGCAAGTATTTGCAGCAAGTTACTTGCCTAAACGACTTGTAGAAGAAAACTTCCGCAAGTTTTTGTTCTATTGTAAACATATCATCAAGTACTTGCAGAAGTTACTTGCGGAAGTCACTTGCTAGTGGACACACGCCTTAAGGCTGTTGGAGGCCCGGGGCAGCGGATATACGAAAGGTGGCCCCCCACCCACTTGGAAATACATGTATTACTATAAAAAAGAATTGGAGGCCCCTTCCAGGACGAGAGGCAGGGGACAGTCTGAAAAAATAGCACCCAGAATATATTACCCACCCAGCAATCACTCTCGGGTTGCTATACCCGCGACGCCTTTCTGTGGACGTTGTGCAGGGCCATTTGGTTTCTACTTGATACGCTGCGATACTGCTGTTTATCGCACATCTGTGTAATGGTAACGATTTTACTAAGTCGAGGCTTATTTTATCTACCTGTTTGTATAGCTTTTGGCGCTTAGAAAATGGTTATGGAATTAATTTGCAGCTTCGTCCAGAATATAAATACAGCAATCTTCGCCTGAAATCGTGATATTTTCAGTCTTGCCATATTTGTACGGAGTGACTCGTTTGGCTTAGTTTGTGCTATCGTCACCTCCATTAAGTTTATTTACACCATCTCCAATGGTCATGGCGTGCATTTTGCAATTTGTTTGTATAAATGCATGTCAACGCATTTGACAATTTCTTTGTAGGCCAGAAAAAAATTGAGCTGGCATCAATCTCGATCAACCTCGTCCGTCTTACTTACAGGGTTTTTTTCTTTTCTCGTCGATATTCAAAATTACGTAGTTTGTCTTTGTGGTGTCGCACAAGTCTAAAGTGCGCGCCACCTACTTTCGCCGCGCGCCGCCATGCACGCACGGCGCGGCGTTCTTACGACGTCAGCCACGAGCGCCCTCTGCTTCAACTCCGCTCATGGCCACCACTGAACGACATCGTTCACATGGGACTGAGATAGGAACCAGTTAACACTTCGGAATCAGATAGGCACCAGTGAAGACTTGGCTATCGGACAGGCAGTAGGTAAGCCTCTAGCTCAACTATGTATCAGCATTATGCAGTACTGAGCTATGTAAAAGTTAAGTATTACTAAGACTCTAAGAAATATAGATCTCGTTCTAATTTACTCTAGTGTTTCTAGTTCTGTTGTCCCACTGGCTGGTCACCTCCATACCTCACAAGCGTGCATCCTTTATTCCTGAGTCGGTCTCTTTCTACTCGGCCACCGACACCTACGACGGAAACGAGACACAAAAGCAGCGACGAGGCTGGGAGACAAAAGTCTTAGTATTCTGCATCTTCTTAAAGACTTTTCTCCTTACCAATAATTTTTATTAACTTTTCGTCATAGCCTTTAGAAACCTTTCTAATGCGCCGATGACTGATTGCAGCTCTAATTCAAATGTTTGTAAATCTATCGGATTCAACTGCGTGGTCATTGGTCCATAGCTTACAGACTACATAAACTAAGGTAAACTAACCTAAGGACAACTCACACACCCCCGACGGCGAACGGCCGCGCGCACCGCAGCACGGCTCCAAGTGCGTACGGCTAATCCTCCGCGCCTGAGTGCAGTTCCACCTATCCATTCACATATATTTGTTACTGGGCCATTAGTCTACAAATCACCTGTAAAAGTTTATGTCGAAGGATATGGTTTTCAGGCACGCTCTACAGAACGCAGGTTAACAATTATCAAATATTCCCGGGAAAATCTTTTTTGGACATGAATAAATTCAACGAATTACTTCGTTTCAATCTAGGAAGAAACAATGCTACAATCTTGAACACATTTTCACAAAGACTGACTAACGAGAAACTAAATATATAACATAGGCTTCAGAAAAAAAATCTGGTAGAGAGGTTCCTGCAGCTTTCCACAAAAGCTTGTAAACTGTAATAGAGTTAAAAACGTTTTATGTTTCTGGTTTTCTGTAAGCCAGAAAGCGTCAACAGCTGTAATGTGTCTCTTGCGTTCCAAGAACTTTTGATGGCAGTGTATAGAAAAGTACATTCAAATCTCCTGGGGTCAAAAATTCGAGTTTGAAAGGCAGGATATTTCATTCTGTTAACTGGTGATCAGGAAGCGCTAAAAATGAACTCAAACTGGCAATATACTGAACACCTATTACAGAAGGGTGATGCCATACCTTGTATGTTCCATTTACTTAATTTTTATGTTTGATATATACTGGAAATTTTGGCACGGCGAAGGTTTAGTTTTTTTTCCGAATTATTCGATACTAGTTGCTAAACCCTGTATTGCCAGGGTATATATTCATTTTTCCAGTCTTATATTAGAAACGAAAATAATAATTCGGAAAAGATTTCATCTTCATGTATTTATGACAACAGCTTAAAAATTATGAAACATAATGTACAAAATTATAAGTGCAGTATCTAAAGAAAGAAAAATAGTACTAAAATACAAATCTGTAACATTAATTTAATTCAAAACTTGACTATAAGCAACATTTCTTGTTACTTGTCCAGGAGCTAATATGAAAAAATTCTTTGGTGGCTCACCCTTGAGCAGGTGACATAGAGGTTTCCATGTGAGAAACATGGAGATGTCAAATGCACTCCGCAGTATTGAACAGATTGTTTCTGCGATTTGTTAATCGTAATAAAAACGCAAGTCTCATTGGACACTTCAGTCTCTCGAAGTTA
Organism: Locusta migratoria; assembly: GCA_026315105.1. Taxonomy (NCBI): domain Eukaryota; kingdom Metazoa; phylum Arthropoda; class Insecta; order Orthoptera; family Acrididae; genus Locusta; species Locusta migratoria. Next base: position 399,720,273 of record CM048755.1, on the reverse strand, counting down.
AAACGTAGATCTATCAGAATAAGGGGTATTCGTGGGAGGTACAGATTTCATTCTCTTCCATTCCTTGAAGGAAGATTGTGAGATGTTCAAAATGTTCAAATGTTTGAAATTCTATGCGACTAAACTACGTTGGTCATCAGTCCCTAGTCTTACAAACTCCCGTACTTAAACTAACCTAAGGACAACCAGTGGCGTCGGCGACGTCGGCCACCGCCGACGGCCTCGCACCTGTGGGGGCCTCGCAAAACATTGTTAAAATTTTAGTTTTTTTGCTTCTTCTTCTTTTTTTTATTTGGCGCATTCCAAGTGCTAGGTTATATAGCGACGACCTGCATCTAATTTACACTAGCTTAACCAATGGACGAACACAACATTCGTACCCAAGGGTGGGATTCGACACCCGGCGAGAGCGATCTCGCTCACGGTGGTATGATGCCTTAGTGCGCTCGGCCATTTCCGTATGAGTGCAGTAGTGATGCAATTTTTAGTTAAATACTTACATAACAATTTCTTCAGTAAATTTTAGAAAACGATTTGGATGAAGTATATCCAAATCTTTATATAACAATCAGAATCATCCCCCGTTCCAGTCAGTACATCTTCGGCCGAGAGAAGCTTCACAAAGTTAAAATTGATTAAGACTAACTTGAAAAGCAAAATGATCCAAGAAAGTCTATCTACGTTGTCAGTACTATGAACTGAAGCCGAAATAGCGGCTAGAATTAAGATGCGCTCTTAAAAAATTCAATGAGACGAAAAGGTGAAAAGTTCCTCTAATTTGTGTTTGTTTATTGTAATTTTTGTCATTGCAGTAACGCTCGTATATTATACTAACAGAATTTTAGTATAATGATTATTGATGTATAATTCAGATCATTTAACATTTTCTTCATTAATGAAAAAATGAAAGGGGCCTCGCAAAGACTAGTTCGCCGACGCCCAGTTTTCGTCTAGCGCCGCCACTAAGGACAACACATACATCCATGCCCAAGGGAGGATTCGAACCTCTGATGCGGGAGACCGCGCAATCCGTAATGTGGCGCTCCAGACATCTCGACTACTCCCGCACGGCTATTGTCTGATGCGGTGGTTTTGCATGAACCTAATTTTTTTGTATCGCCATACCTCATGAACTACATATATTTATTCCTTTCTTATCTTAGTCCATCTCTTTCTTCCCTTTCTGTCCGTCGGCTTCTACGTTACTATCTGTCAATTTAAGTTTCGTTTTCTTGCAGCTCAATACTTATCATATATCTTTGACTATGCATCCTACAATATTGTAATTTTCCAGATTTGTAGAGTGTAATATTACAAAAATGTCTGTGGTCAATAAATAGTGGATGGAAGATGCCTCCTAAATCACGCGTCGACTGATGGTAACGTTTTTGAGACTCATTGTTTATGACGTCATATATCCTTAGCTATGTGTCGTGGGTAGGTTTCAACCCCACAGCGATTGTTGTCTGATAGTAAGCAATATGTGTACGAAGTTTAGTTGAAATCGGTCCATTACTTTAGGAGGAGAAATGGTAAAATAGCGCATGATGTCGCAGTTATTCGAAAATTTCTTGGGTTACGACGTCATATCTCCTGAAATATGTGTTGTAATATGATGTAGATTTGAAGGTACATTCGCTTATGTATGTGCCTAATGTCCAAAAAAAAAAAAAAAAAAAAAAAAAAAAAAAAAAAAAAAAAAAAAAAAAAAAAAAAATTGGTACAGAAAAATATTTGTTACGCTTTATAATTTGACAATTTGACGAAAGCCAGACTTAGCAGGGCGTCCCTTTAAACGAAGCGGTGGCAAGTACGACAGGAAGGGCCAGTGTAGGAACTTCCGAGCCAACCTGTTCCTTTTGCTGGATGTCCCGGATTTCTCACAACTATCAACTCATTCCGTCTTCCCACAAACGTGTCTTCTCACAAGTGTCACAAACTCACTGCCGATTCTGAGAAAACGAAAAGTTCTTCTGTAAATTTTTAATGCAAAAACATAGGTTGCCGCAGTTTATATGCAAAATAGGTAACCTAACAGAGTGTATCAAGGTGTAGTATAAAGTTATTTTGCCCAGAGACCTTAGATGGTGAACGAGTTCCGAAAACGATATAGTTTTTTTTCCTGGAATTGGTAATATACACATAGTTGCCTTCGAAATATTTCACGTTACAGGTAATTCTTTTTTCAATAATTGTCGATAAATTTACGTAGGTTTCTTATCGACCCCTTCAAATGCGTTTCAATGTAATGACAATTAGTGGTGAAAATTATAAATTTTCCTTCCCATCAAAGAAAATTAGTTGATGGATGGTTCTGACCAGGTTTCGAACAAAGGACTCTTGATTCAATGTCCCTACCTAACACCCTCATCACGTTTCCATTCCCCATTCGATTTACCGCTGAACACATTGAATTTAATGTATATACAATTCCCATGACTTTACAGGTATTTGTTTATAAACAATTGTTGTTAAACATTACTTATGAGCAGCAAGATATCTACTGTTGCTCACTCAAGATTTCCAAGAGAAAACTTTCACCCTGTTTACATAGGTTCTCAAAACCGGATTTCGTAAACCGATTTTCCAAATCCGCTTTTGGTTGGTCATGTAAACGCTCAATCGAAATCCACTTCTGTAAAGCAGTTTTCCAGTTCCACAGTCAATGTTCACGTGCATGTAAACGCAACTGTGTTTGGAGCATTCTTGGCTTGTCAGATTGTGTTTACTTGTTAAGAATTTTCGGCACATATGGACAGAGTGACATTTTCTACCGTGAAATACAAGTATAAATATCAGTGTGAGCATGAATTTGTGTATTTAAGTAAAGGAAAATAGGGATTATGCTGACTAAATCAGGAGCTGAATCAGCTGTTTTTCAGCCGCCATATTAAGTGGGCTAGGAAATCCGATTCAGGCTGTGACATGTAAACATAACAGCGAAAAACCGTTTACAAAAATCGATTTTCGTCTTCTGGAAGATGTGTTGCATGTAAACGTAGTGAATATGTTCCTTTTTGGAAAATTATTAATGCAAAAACATAGGATGTCACAATAAATTTATATGCAAATTAGGAATAAAAATGATTGGGAGCAGTGGTGGATGGCCTGGGTGCAGGCGGGGATAGTGGTAGCCCAAGTGCCCACTTGTGGAGGGGGTTCTCAGAAGGGCAATTTGTTACAAGACTCTTGTGTTGAGTGCAAGTAGAAGATTGATGGTATCAGTCATTATTCCAGGTAATTGTATTGTCCAAAGTGCACTTACTTGTTATTTGTCATTCGTCCTTAAGACCGTCATTGTCCTACTAAGTGTAAGTACATGTTCGATGTCAATCACCCTGTCCTTCCTATTGTTTGCCCTGTCCTTCGGGGAAGTGCGCTATTGTTCGAGGGTGGAGGGGTGGGGGTAATGGTGCCTGACCCTCATGACAGTAATGTCAATGGTCGATTCCCAGTGGGGCCATACTCTCGTTGCTATACTACTTATTGTTTATTTTTATTACTTTGTGTCGGTGATTTCACTGACAATAGACCTCAATATTAAAACTATGGTTAATTTTATACTGACAGTAAATCACTTAGAATTGAAAAATTAGAGTCTTCTAAGATTTTAGTGTGTTGGAAACTTGAGACGATTTTGTGCCTCATAAAATAATAGTTTTAAGGCAAATTCACATTGTCCGTCACGTCAACGTCACGTCACGGCACCGTCCCGTCAAGTTGTATTCACACTGTCCGTCACGTCAATTCGCCGATCTCAATACGCGATGTTGAAAGTTAGGTTATGAGTAGCGATCTGTTATGTGGAAAGTCATAGTTTAATACTAGAATTGAAGGAACAACAACGCTAAATGTTATTGACAGCCAAATAAAACTTTACATTGTATGTTTTTGGCCAACTTACTGGGAACTCAAACAACATTTCAAAACATCGACATCTATTTTCAAGCGAAAAAATAAACATATCAATACATCAAACAACACTTATAAGAGCATAAATAGCGCCTGATTACTTTATCCATTACAATTTGCCCGTTGACATTGTTAATACCGTCGTAAACAACTGAAATTTTGTCTTTCGTTACAACTGACTTTTTCATTTCAAATGTTATTTAATGAGAAATGCGTAATCAAATTACAATCTTATTCTAATAAACAGTTTGCTTCAGTCTTTTCTGTTACAATGTTAAGTAACATTAACCATTTTTTAGTTTCAGATATTAGACCTCGATTTCAGGGGGGTCACTCAATTGACAAAAACATATAAGTCGTCATGAAACATTTGAGATTTACCCCTAAAACGAGGTATAACAACAAAATAAAGGCGAATAAGACTTATTTGCATATAAACAGTGCAATCGTCGACAGCAACATTTAATTCGCGTGACGAAAATAGGTTAACTTCCGTGTTAGCAGACGACCGTTCCGTCAAAACATTCTTGGCGAGAAAGCTTGACGTGACGTTGACGTGACGTGACGGTCCGGTGACGGACAGTGTGAACGCCGCCATTAGAAATACATTGCGGAATGTTCTGACGGACGGTGACGTGAGGTGACGTGACGGACAGTGTGAATTGGCCTTTATTCCTGAGCTTAATTCAATTTAGAAAATTACTTACCAACCTCTGTGAATAAGTGAAACTATTTATTAAGCTCACACGGCATGTGGGAAAGAAAGCAACAGTAATGCTTCAAAAATTAATCTGAAAGTAATAGTAATTACTGAGAGAGATTATTGTAAGGATAGTTCATAATGAGATTACTACCTGAAATTAAGTACACATCTGAACAACTAACACAGGAAGATTGCAACTATCATGAAGTGAAAATTAGGATGAACCTTTAAACATACATTCTGATAATAAATATTACACAAGCGAACTATTGAGATAGAAAAAGAACAATAGATGCTCACTTGTTAATGGTTCAGCCAAAAATTAGGAAAAGGACAAAGTGTGGTAAATTCACAGAACAGAATAGCCACAACAATGTATCATCATACCTTTGTTAGGTAATATCTCTGACCATTTTTTATAGTCTGTGATGACAAAGTACTGACACTTGCCGCATACATTTTGCTACCATATGTTCAGTTTCATAATATTATGACAAAAGGAAGTAATAGATTTTTGTTATATTCTTTGATTATTTGCTGTGTTTGTTTTTCAACTGACATTACAGTAACACTAAGCCTGTATATTAAATAAATATTTAAACTATAATTTTTGCAGACATTTAAGATACTAACATGTTGATGTACCATTTAAAGCGAATAAAACAGAAAAGCAGTTCTTGTCCACCTATCTGACCAGTAAAAGCTTTAAATCTAATATGTATTTGCATTATAATTTAAAACGTCATAGAAGGTATAATTAGCTTTCCGAGTCATCCGGCCCCCCTTTGAAAAATAATCCTCTATGCACGCTTGGTTGTGACCGAATTTTAATTAGCTTGATAGTCTTTTGTATGTGTCTGTCAGTGCCTCATTAATCAATAAGATTGATATAAATATACAAAATATAATTGATATAAATAATGTAATTGATACAAATAATATAATTGATGTAACTAATTATATAAAGTCATAAAAGGTAAAATTAGATTTCCAATTACAGCTGCACATTATGAATGTCAGTGCTGGCCGTTGAGTGTTGTTGACACGGAGTGCCAAAGCAGCTATGACGTTTTGATGATTCCCATACTGCCAACAATCTGTCATGGGTACCGGACCCCATTTATTTGTTTACCAGATTTTTTGTTCTGTTGTCTGGGTCTCCATTACTGAACACACTCATAAAATTTTTGCTTACTGTTTAAAGATAAAGTAGCCTGATAAGTGAACACAAGAAATGCCCAGTCCTTTTGGAGTAGATCCATGGCCTGACCTATGCTCGGACTCAATCACCAAAGTGTTAAGTAAGCAGTAATAAAGGTGAATACTTAGTTACTCAACCTTGTCTGTTGATGCATTATAAGGGTGAGTGCTGACCGTTGACTGCTTGCTGTCCCGAAGTCCCAAAGCAGCTACGACGTTTGATGATTCCAATACTGGCATCAATCCGTCATTGCCACTGGACTCCGAGGCAGTTATTGTACAATATCACCTCCGTTGAATGAGTCTTGCCACGTTCATGTTATTATTTATCAGATTTTTTTGTTTTGTGGTCAGGGTTTCATTTGCTGAACTCCCTGCTAAGAATTTTGCTTGCTGTTTGAAGATGAAGTAGCCTGATAAAAGCGAACACCAGAAATGGGCAATCCTTTTGGAGCAGATGCATGGCCCGACCTATGCTCGGACTAAGTCACCAAAGCATTAAGCAACAGCAGCAAAGGTGAATAGTTAGTTACTCAACCTCGTTTGTCCTTGCATTATGACTGTCAGTGCTGGCCGTTGAGTGCTTGCTGTCCCAGAGTCCTAAAGCAGCTACAACGTTTTGATGATTCCAATACTGACATCAATCCGTCATTGCCACCGGACCCTGAGGCAGCTATTGTGCAGTATCACCTCCAGTGCAAAAGTCTTGCCACCTTCATTTTCTTTGTTTACCAGATTTTCAGTTTTGTAGTCAGGGGCTCCTTTGCTGAACACCCTGGTAAAAATTTTGCTTGCTGTTTAAAGATAAAGTAGTCTGATAAAAGGGAACACAAGAAATGGGCAATCCTTTTGGAGTAGATTCATGGCCCGACCTATGTTCGGACTGTCAACATTAAATTAAGTCAGCAGAAGGAGAGGTGAATAGTTAGCTACTCAACCATGGTTGTCGAGGCATTATGATTGTCAGTGTTGGCCGTTGAGTGGTTGCTCCCCGAAGTCCCAAAGCAGCTACGACGTTTTGATGATTCCAATACTGGCATCAATCCGTCATTGCCACCGGACCCCGAGGCAGCTGTTGTGCAGTATCACCTCCGTTGAACAAGTCTCGCCACCTTCATTTTATTTGTTTACCAAATTTGTAGTTTTGTAGTCAGGGTCTCCATTGCTGAACATACTGTTAAGATTTTTGCCTGCTGTTTAAAGGTAATGTAGCCTGATGAAAGTTAACATAAGAAATGCCCTGTCTTTTTGCCTGATAAAAGCGAGCACAAGGAGTGCCCGGTCCTTTTGTAACAGATCCGTGGCCCGACGTATGCTTGAACTCGGTCACCAAAGTGTTAAGTCAGCAGTACGAAAGGTGAATAGCTAGTTACTCAACCTCGGGTGGCCATGCATTATGAAAGTCAGTGCTGGCCATTGAGTGCTTGCTGACCCGGAGTGCCAAAGCAGATATGACGTTTTGATGATTCCCATACAGGCAACAATCCGTCATGGCTAGCGGTTTCCGGGGCAGCTGTTAGGCAGTATCACCCCCGTAGAACAAGTTTTGCCACCTTCATTTTACTTGTTTACCAGATTTTTAGTTTTGTAATCAGGGTCTCTTTTACTGAACACCCTGTTACGTTATTCGCTTGCTGTTTAAGGATAAAGCGGCCTCCTGAAAGCGAGCACAAGAAATGCGCTCTCCTTTCGCAGCAGAACAGTGGCCCGACCTGTGCTCAGACTCGGTGACCATAGTGTTAAGTCAGCAGATGGAAAGGTTAATAGTTAGCTACTTAACCATGGTTGTCGATGCATTATGATTGTCTGTGCTGGCCGTTGAGTGCTTGCTGTCCCAAAGTCCCAAAGCAGCTACGACGTTTGATGATTCCAATACTGGCATCAATCCGTCATTGCCACTGGACTCGGAGGCAGCTGTTGTGCAGTACGACCTCCGTTGAACGAGTCTTGCAACCTTAATTTATTTTTTACCAGATTTTATGTTTTCTAGTCAGGGTCACCATTGCAGAACACCCTGTTAAGATTTTTCCCTGCTTTTTAATGATAAAGTAGCCTGATGAAATTTAACAAAAAAATTGCCCTGATTTTTTGGAGCAGATCCGTGGCTTGACCTATCCTCAGACTCGGTCACTGAAGTATTAAGCAACAGCAGGAAAGGTGAGTAGTTAGTTACTCAACCTCGGGTGTACACACATTATGACTGTCAGTGCTGGACATTGAGTGCTTGCTAACCCAGAGTGCCGAAGCAGATATGACATTTGACGATTCAAATACTGGCAACAAGCCGCCATGTCTGCTGGACCCCAGGGCAGCTGTTGGTCAGTATCACCTCCGTTGAACAAGTCTTGCCGACTTGATTTTATTTGTTTACTAGATTTTTAGTTTTGTAGTTGGTATCTGCTTTACTGAACACTTTAAATTTTTTTTTGCTTGCTGTTTAAAGAAAAAGTAGCGTGATAAAAGTGATCACACGAAATTCCCAGTGTTCTTGGAGCACTGACTTATCCTCAGACTCTGTCATCAAAGTATTATGCAGCAGCAGGAAAGGCGAATAGTTACTCTACTATGGTTGCGAAGCATTATGAGTGTCAGTACTGGCCGTTGAGTTGTTGCTGTCCCGGAGTTCCAAAGCAGCTACGACGTTTTGATGATTCCAATACTGGCATCAATCCGTCATGGCCACCGGACCCCAGGGCAGCTGTTGTACAGTATATCCTCCGTTGAAGTAGCCTTGCCACCTTCATTATATTTGTTTACCAGATTTTTAATTTTTTAGTTAGGGTGTACTTTACTGAAGATGCTGATAAAATATTTGCTTGCTGTTTAAAGATAACATAGTCTGATAAAAGCGAACACAAGAAATGCACGGTCCTTTTGGACCAGATCCGTGACCTGACCTATGCCTGAACTTGGTCACCAAAGTGGAAGCAAGCAGTAGGAAAGGTGAATAGTTACTCATCCTTGGTTGTCGATGCAGTATGACTGTCAGTGCTGGCTGTTGAGTGCACCCTAAAAGGAAATGCCAAAGCATCTATGGAATTTTCATGATTCCCATACTGGCCACAATCCCACATGGCTACCGACTCTGGGGCATATGTTGGGCAGTATCACCTCTGTTGAACAAATCATGCCACTTTCATTCACCTTTTCTGCTGCTGCTTAATACTTTGGTGGCCAAGTCTGAGGCTAAGTCCAGCCTCGTTTGTCCATGCATTATGACGTCAGTGCCGGTAGTAGCGTGCTTGCTGACATGGAGTGCAACACAGCTCTGACGTTTGATGATTCCCATACTGGCATCAAGCCGTCATGGCTGCTGGACCCCGGAGCAGCTGTTGGGCGGTATCACCTCCGTTGAACAAGTCTTGACACTTTCATTTTATTTGTTTATCAGATTTTTAGTGTTTTAGTCAGGGTCTGCTTTGCTGAACACCCTGTTAAGTTATTTGCCTGCTGTTAAAAAGAAAAATAGCCTGATAAAAGTGAATACAAGTAATTCCCTGTCTTTTTCAAGTAGATCCGTAGCTTGACCTACCCTAAGAGTCGGTCACCCAAGTATTAAGCAGCAGCAGAAAAGGTGAATAGTAAGAAGCTACTCAACCATTGTTGTCAACGCTTGATGATTGCCAGTTGTGGACGTTGAGTGCTTGCTGTCCCGGAGTCCCAAAGCAGCTACGGCGTTTTGATGATTCCAATACTAGCATCAATCCGTCATTGCCACCGGACCCCGAGACAGCTGTTGTGCAGTATCACCTCCGTTGAACCATTCTTGCCACCTTCATTTTATTTGTTTACTAGATTTTTAGTTTTGTAGTCAGGTTCTCCTTTGCAGAACACCCTATTAAGATTTCTTGACAGTTGGTAGCCTGATTAAAGCTAGCACAAGAAATGCAGGGTCCATTTGGAGCAGATCCGTGGCCCTACCTGTGCTCGGACTCGATCACCAAGGTGTTAAGTCAGTTGTAGTGAATAATTAGTTACTCAACCGCGTTTGTCCATGCATTATGTCTGTCAGTGCTGCCCATTGAGTGATTGCTGACCCGGAGTGCCAAAGCAGCTACGACATTTTCATGATTCCCATACTGGCAACAATCCGTCATGGCTGCTGGACCACGGGGCTGCTGTTGGGCAATATCACCTCCATTGAACAAGTCTTGCCACCTTCATATTATTTGTTTACAAGATATTTTGTTTTGTACTCAGGGTATCCTTAACTGAATAACCTGCTACGAATTTTGCTTGCTGTTTATGGAGAAAGTAGCCTGATAAAAGAGAGAACAAGAAATGCGCGATCCGTTTGGAGCAGATCCATAGCCCGACCTATGCTCACTCTCGGTCACCAAAGTGTAAACACAGCAGTAGAAAAGGTGAATAGTTAGTTACTCAACATCGTTTGACCATGCTTTATGACTGTCAGTGAGTGCATGGTGACCCAGAGTGCCAAACAGCTACGATGTTTTTATGATTTTCATACTGGCAACAATCCGTCATGGCTTCTGGACCCAGGGCAGCTGTTAGGCAGTATCAACACCATTGAACAAATGTTGCAGTAGGAAAGGTGAATAGTTAGTTACTCATCCTTAGTTGTCGATGCAGTGGTGTGTCAGTGCTGGCCGTTGAGTTGTTGCTGTCCCGGAGTCCCACAGCAGCTATGACGTTTTGATGATTCCAATACTAGCATCAATCCGTCATTGCCACCGGACCCCGAGGCAGTGTTGTGCAGTATCTCCTCCGTTGAAGTAGTCTTGCCACCTTTATTTTATTTGTTTACCAGATTATTAGTTGTGTAGTCAGGGCTCCTTTGCTGCACACTGTGCTAAGAATTTTGCTTGATGTTTAAGGATAAAGTTGCCTTATAAATGAGACAACAAAAATGCGCGGTCCTTTTGGAGCAGATCCATAGCCCAACCTATGGTTGGACGTGGTCACCAAAGTGTAAAGTCAGCGGTAGGAAAGGTAAATAGTTAGTTACTCAACCTCGTTTATCCATGCATTATGACTGTCAGTGCTGGCTGTTGAGTGCTTGCTGACCCAGAGTGCCAAAGCAGCTACGACGTATTGATGATTCCCATACTCGCAACAAGCCATGATGGCTGCAGGACCCAGGAGCATCGCCTTTGATGAGGTCTTTCCGACTTCATTTAATTTGTATACCAGTTTTTTAGTTTTGTAGTCGGGAACTCCATTACTGAATACTCTAAAAAATTTTTACCCTTGCTGTTTAAAGTAGCCTGATAAAGCGATCTGTAAAATTTTACAATCCTTTTGGAACAGATCCCCTGCCTCACCTATGCTCAGACTCGGTCAACAGCAGGAAAGATAAATAGTTAGTTAGTCAATGTTGGTTGTCGACACTTTATGACTGTTGGTGCTGGCCGTTGAGTGGTTGCTGACCCGGAGTGCCAAAGCAGATACGACATTTTGATGATTCCCAAAGTGGCAACCATCTGTCATGGCTGCTGGACACTGGGTCAGTAGTTGGGCAGTATCGCCTCCTTTGAACAAGTTTTGCCACCTTCATTTTATTTGTTTACCAGATTTTTTGTTTTGTACTCAGGGTCTCCTTTACTGAACATCTAATTAAAATTTTTGCTTGTTGAACAAGTCTTGCCACCTTCATTTTATTTATTTACCAGATTTTCAGTTTTGTAGTCAGGTTCTACTTTACTGAACATCTGGATACAATTTAAGCTTGTTGTTTAAAGATAATGTAGCCTGATAAAAGCTAGCACAAGAAATGCGCGGTCGTTTTAGTGCAGATCGGTAGCCCGACTTATGCCTGGGCTAGGTCACCAAACTGTTAAGTCAGCAGTAGGAAAGGTGAATAGTTAGTTACTCAACTTTGGCTGTCGATGCATTATGACCCGTAAGTGCTGGCTGTTGAGTGCTTGCTGACCCGGAGTGCCAAAGAAGCTGCGACGTTTTGATGATTCCCATACTGGCAACAAGCCTTCATGGCTGTTGGACCCCGGGGCAGCTGTTGGGTAGTATCACTTCCGTTGAACAAGTCTTGCCACCTTCATTTTATTTGTTTACCAGTTTTTTAGTTTTGTATTCAGGGTCTCCTATACTGAACACATTTTTAAGCATTTTGCTTGCTGTTTAAAGATAAAGTAGCCTGATAAAAGCGAGAACAAGAAATGCGCGGTCCTTTTGGAGCAGATACATAGCCCGATCTATGGTCAGACTTGGACACCAAAGTGTAAAATCAGCAATAGGGAAAATGAATAGTTAGTTATTGATGGATGTTGATGCATTATGACTGTCAGTTCTGGCCACTGAGTGCTAGCTGGCCTGGAGTGCAAAAGCAGCTACAATATTTTAATTATTAGTATATTGGTAACAAATCATCATGGCTACCAAACCTCGGGGCAACTGTTGGCCAGTATCACCTTCGTTGAACATGTCTTGCCACATTCATTTCATTTGTTTAGTAGATTTTTAGTTTTGTAGTCGGGTTCTACTTTGCAGAACACCCTGTTAAGATTTTTGTTTGCTGTTTAAAGATAAAGTAGCCTGATAAAAGTGAACACAAGAAATACCCGGTCCTTATGGAGCAGATCTGTTCCAGACCTAAGTTTGGACTAGGTTACCGAAGTGTTAAGTCAGCAGCAGGAAAGATGAATAGTTAGTTACACAGTCTTGGATGTCGACACATTATGACTGTCAGTGCTGGCCGTTGCGTTCTTGCTGACCCACAATGCCAAAACAGCTGCGACATTTTGATGATTTCCATACTGGCAACAAGCCGTCATGGCTGTTGGACCCCGGGGCAGCTAATGGGCAGTATGAACTCTGTGGAAACTGTCTTGCCACCTTCATTGTATTTGTTTATCAGAATTTTAGTGTTTTAATCAGGGTCTCCTTTGCTGAACACCCTGTTAAGCTTTTTGCCTGCTGTTTAAAGATAAAGTAGCCTGATGAAAGTAAACACAAGAAATGCCCTGTCCTTTTGGAGCAGATCCGTGCCTCGACCAACCCTCAGACTCTGTCACTCAAGTTTTAAGTCAGCAACAGGGAAGGTGAATAGTTAGTTACTTAACAGTGGTTGTCGACGCATTATGACTGAGAGTGCTGGCCGTTGAGTGCTTGCTGACCCGGAGAGCCAAAGCAGCTACGACGTTTTGATGATTCCCATACTGGCAACAATCAGTCATGGCTGCTGGACACTGGGTCAGCTGTTGGACAGTTTTACCTCCGTTGAACAGGTGTTGCCATCTTCATTTTATTTGTTTACCAATTTTTTAGTTTAATAAACAGGAGCTTCTTTACTGAACACCATCATAAAATTTTTGCTTGATGTTTACGTATAAAATAGCCTGATAAAAGTGAACACAAAAAATGCACAATCCTTTTGTAGTCGATCCATGGGCCGACCTATGCTCGAACTCAGTAACCAATGTGTTAAGTCAGTACTGTGAAAGGTGAATAGCTAGATACTCAACCTCAAATGTCCACGCATTATGACTGTCAGTGCTGGCCATTGAGTACTTGCTGACCCAGAGTGCCAAAGCAGCTACGACGTTATGATTATTCCCATACTGGCAACAATCCGTCATGGCTGCAGGACACTGGGTCAGTTGCTGGGCAGTATTACCTCCATTGAACAAGTGTTGCCAATCTCAATTTATTTGTTTACCAGATTTTTAGTTCAATAAACAGGATCTTCTCTACTGAACACCCTGATAAAGATTTTGCTTGATGTTGAAATGTAAAATATCCTGATAAAAGTGAACACAAGAAATGCACAATCTTTTTGGAGCAGATCCGTGGCCCGACCTATGCTCGGACTCAGTAATCAATGTGTTAAGTTAGCAGAAGGAAAGGTGAATAGTAACCTACTCAACCATCATTGTCGACGCATGATGATTGCCAGTGCTAGACGTTGAGTGCTTGCTGTCCCGGAGTGCCAAAGCAGCTACGACGTTTTGATGATTCCAATACTGGCATCAATTCGTCATGGCCACCGGACCCCGAAGCAGCGGGTGTGCAGTATAACCTCCGCTGAGGAAGTCTTGTCACCTTCATTTCATTTGTTTTCTAGATTTTTAGTTTTGTAGTCAGGGTCTCCTTTGCAGAACACCCCATTTGTTGTCAGGGTCTCCTATATTGAACATCTCGATAAAATTTTAGCTTGCTGTTTAAAGATAATGAAGCCTAAAAAAAGCTGGCACAAGAAATCCAGGGTCCTTTTGGAGAAGATCCGTGGATCACACTATGCCTGTTTTAGGCCACCAAAGTGTTAATTCAGCAGCAGGAAAGGTGAATAGGTAGTTAAACCCTATGCCTGTTCTAGGTCACCAAAGTGATTATTCAGCAGCAGGAAAGGTGAATAGTTAGTTACTCAATCTTGGTTGTCGACGCATTATGACTGTCTCTTCTGGCTGTTGAGTGTTTGCTGACCCGGAATTCCAAAGCAGCTACACGTATTGATGATTCCCATACTGGCAACAATCCGTCATAGCTGTTGGACCCCGGGGCAGCTGTTGGGTAGTATCACCTCCGTTGAACAAGTCTTGCCACCTTCATTTTGTTTGTTCACTACATTTTTAAATTTGTTGTCAGGGTCTCCTATACTGAACATGTTGATAAAATTTTAGCTTGCTGTTTAAAGATAATGAAGCCTAATAAAAGCAAGCACAAGAAATCCAGTGTCCTTTTGGAGAAGATCCGTGGATCGCCCTATGCCTGTTCTAGGTCACCAAAATGTTAATTCAGCAGCAGGAAAGGTGAATAGTTAGTTACTCAATCTTGGTTGTCGACGCATTATGACTGTCTGTTCTGGCTGTTGAGTGTTTGCTGACCCGGAATTCCAAAGCAGCTACGTGTATTGATGATTCCCATACTGGCAACAATCCGTCATAGCTGCTGGACCCCGGGGCAGCTGTTGGGTAGTATCACCTCCGTTGAACAAGTCTTGCCACCTTCATTTTGTTTGTTCACTACATTTTTAAATTTGTTGTCAGGGTCTCCTATACTGAACATCTTGATAAAATTTTAGCTTGCTGTTTAAAGATAATGAAGCCTAATAAAAGCAAGCACAAGAAATCCAGGGTCCTTTTGGAGAAGATCCGTGGATCGCTCTATGCCTGTTCTAGGTCACCAAAGTGTTAATTCAGCAGCAGGAAAGGTGAATAGTTAGTTACTCAATCTTGGTTGTCGACGCATTATGACTGTCTGTTCTGGCTGTTGAGTGTTTGCTGACCCGGAATTCCAAAGCAGCTACGTGTATTGATGATTCCCATACTGGCAACAATCCGTCATAGCTGCTGGACTCTGGGGCAGCTGTTGGGTAGTATCGCCTCCGTTGAACAAGTCTTGCCACCTTCATTTTGTTTGTTCACTAGATTTTTAAATTTGTTGTCAGGGTCTCCTATACTGAACATCTTGATAAAATTTTAGCTTGCTGTTTAAAGATAATGAAGCCTAATAAAAGCAAGCACAAGAAATCCAGGGTCCTTTTGGAGAAGATCCGTGGATCGCTCTATGCCTGTTCTAGGTCACCAAAGTGTTAATTCAGCAGCAGGAAAGGTGAATAGTTAGTTACTCAATCTTGGTTGTCGACGCATTATGACTGTCTGTTCTGGCTGTTGAGTGTTTGCTGACCCGGAATTCCAAAGCAGCTACGTGTATTGATGATTCCCATTCTGGCAACAATCCGTCATAGCTGCTGGACACCGGATCAGCTGTTGGGTAGTACCACCTCCGCTGAACAAGTCTTGCCACGTAATTTTTCATGCTTTCCTGGGGAGATCTTGACATTTTGGATAAACGGGATTACTGCCGGATGTATGCGTCGTTCTGGCACAATATTTCGGCCGTGTAACTCGCTGCCTTCTTCAGGTGCTACCTGAGACTGCCGTTTTTGGAGGACCTTGTCCAGTATTTATGCCCAGCAGACGCTAGGCGCTCTGTCTGCGGTCCGCGCCCACCTAGCGCTGCTTTTAGGATGTTGCCTCTTCCCTGGCGTTCCGTCGGACGTCCGCGCACCAATCGGCCGCCATCTGTGGCAGCGGCAACTCTCTGAGGCCCCTCCCACGTTGGGTGTTCCCTCCGCGGCCCGCGCCCGTCTGGCGCTGCTCCTGAGGTGTTGTGGCTTCCCTTGTGCTCCGACGGACGTCCGCGCCCATCTTGACCACCATCTGTGGTCGGTGCAGCTGTCTGAGGCCCTTCTGGCGTCAGGCGCTCTGATCTTGGTCCGCGCCCACCTCACGCCTCTCCTGAAATGTTGTGGCTGCCCAGATGCTCCAACGGACGTCTGCGCCCGCCTCGGCCGACATCTGCTGCTATGACAGCTGTTTGCGGCCCCTCCTGCATTGGGCACTCCATTTGCGGTCCGCGCCCGCATGGCGCTTTCTTTGAGGTGTTGAAACTTCCCTGATGTTCCAACGGACGTCCGCGCCCAGCTCGTCCACCATCTGTGGTCGAGGCAGCCGTCTGAGGCCCTTCTGGCGTCAGGCACTCAGATCTTGGTCCGCGCCTGCCTCGCGCCTCTCCTGAGATGTTGTGGCTGCCCAGATGCTCCAACGGACGTCTGCGCCCGCCTCGGCCGACATCTGCTGCTATAACAGTTGTTTGAGGCCCCTCCTGCATTGGGCGCTCCATCTGTGGTCCGCACCCACATGGCGCTTCCTCTGAGGTATTGAAACTTCCCTGCTCTTCCGACGGACGTCCGCGCCCAGCTCGTCCACCATCTGTGGTCGGTGCAGCTGTCTGAGGCCCTTCTGGCGTCAGGTACTCTGATCTTGGTCCGCGCCCGCTTCGCGCCTCTCCTGACATGTTGTGGCTGCCCACATGCTCCAATGGACGTCCGCGCCCGTCTTGGCCGACATCTGCTGCTATGGCAGCTGTTTGAGGCCCGTCCGGTGTCAGTCGCTCCATTCTCGGTCCGCGCCCGCCTAGCGCCACTTCTGAGTTGTTTCTACTTCTTGTGGAGTTATTTGGTTCCTTCCGCTGGGCCTTAACAAGTTCCAGAGCCGGACTCCACGCTGTGCTTAGCTGATAACCGCTATCTCGGTTTATTTGGTTGTCAGTAACCTTTATTTCGATGGCCTCCTTTATGATGCTGTCCCAGAATCTTGGGGTCTGTGTCACAATTTTGGTTTTGTCATAGTCCATCGTGTGGCCAAGCTCTAGACAGTGTTCTGCTATGGCTGACTTGGTTGCCTGTCCAAGTCTGGTGCACCTCTGGTGTTCTTAGCACCTTATATTCACCGTCCTGATTGTCTGGCCAATGTATGACATACCACACTGGCACGGGATGCTGTAAATGCCTGGTTTACGTAGCCCCAGGTCATCTTTCACACTTCCCAGCATTGTCCCAATTTTGGCAGGTGGGCAGAATATGCTCTTAATATCATACTTCAAAAGAATTCTGCTGATCTTCGCAGAAATAGGACCAGCATACGGTAGGTATGCCACCTTCTTTGCCTCCTCCGGCTCCTCCTCTGTATCCTGTGGTTGGCTGGTTGTATGAAGTGCCCTATGGATGTCTCTGGAGGAGTATCCATTTCTGCTGAAAACCAGCTGAAGGTGTTCAATCTCCATGGAAAGATTTTCTGAATCTGACAAAGCTTGGGCTCTGTGCACTAGAGTTTTCAAGACTCCATTCTTCTGTGCTGGGTGGTGGCAGTTACTGGCTTGAAGATATAAGTCAGTGTGGGTGGGTTTTCGATACGCACTGTGCCCCAGAGTGCCATCTGCCTTCCTCTTGACCAGAACATCCAAGAATGGGAGCTGCCCATCCTTCTCTAGCTCCATGGTGAATTTTATACTCGGTTGGCGTAAGTTTAGGTGTCCCAAAAACTCCTCCAGCTTCTCCCTGCCATGGGGCCAAATGACAAATGTGTCATCAACGTACCTGAAGAAGCACTTGGGTTGATAAGTGGCTGATGCAAGTGCCTCCTCTTCGAAACTTTCCATGAAAAGGTTGGCTACCACTTATGATAATGGGCTGCCCATTGCCACTCCTTCCGTTTGCTCACAAAACTGACCCCCGTAAAGAAAATATGTCGAGGTCAGTACATGCTTGAACAAGTCAAGCAGGGCCCCATCGAACTTTTCCCCAATGAGATTGAGTGAGTCAGTCAGTGGCACTCGTGTGAAGAGCGACACCACATCGAAACTGACCAAGATGTCTGAGTCCACAGTGTGTAGCTGCCTCAGGCGTTGCAGGAAGTCCTCTGAGTTTCGAATGTGGTGGGTGCATTTACCCACATATGGTGCCTGTTTCTTCTTCAGGTATTGTGCAGTGGGGTAGGTTGCTGCACCGATGTTGCTGACAATAGGTCGGAGAGGGACTCCCTCCTTTATGGACCTTGGGGATTCCATAGAGTCTAGGTGGTACAGGCGCTTTGGCCTGAAGTTTCTTGATGAGCTGTTCGGGCAGACCTGTCTCCTTCAGCAACATCCGGGTCTTCTTGTCCACTTTTTCTATGGGATCACCCCCTAGAGGTTTGTATGCAGTGTCCTCCAGAAGTTGTTGCACCTTGCTTTCATACTCCAACTTGTTTAGGATGACTGTGGAGTTACCCTTGTCAGCTGGCAGAACTACGATGCTGTCATCCTCCCGTAGCTGTCTGAGTGCCGCTGGTAAGAGACATGCGTGACATGCGCCATTGACTTGATGTCATGTCCAGGGAATTGCTGTTTCTCCACCTTTCCATAGCAGCTACCCTGACCCGAGAAGACTGGGACCATGTTGATAGTGCCTCCTGGTCTCTGGCTGAATGCACCATGAGGAAATCAACAACTTGTCAACAGGCCAAGTTTGAGCGCCTCAACAAGAGGTTACAACAGGACGGGGACATAAGACAGTGGTCAACCTGAGTGAGGCCACTTCAAAAGTACTCAGCAAAGGCCTCAATTTTGCAGTTACTCCCAGAAGCGTACCTGTGGCTGCATTCATCAGTGCAGTTGAGCAAGTGGTCAACACACTACCTTCTAGTGTGTCTGAAGAGATCCGCAGGGAGACATGCAGGGCACTCACCAGGACAAAGCCTGCCAAATGAAACATCTCGCGTGAGGAGAGACCGGCACTCAGACAGCTATGGGAGGACGACAGCATCGTAGTTCTGCCAGCTGACAAGGGTAACTCCACAGTCATCCTAAACAAGTTGGAGTATGAAAGCAAGGTGCAACAACATCTGGAGGACACTGTATACAAACCTCTAGGGGGTGATCCCACAGAAAAAGTGGACAAGAAGACCCGGATGTTGCTGAAGGAGACAGGTCTACCCGAACAGCTCATCAAGAAACTTCAGGCCAAAGCGCCTGTACCACCTAGACTCTATGGAATCCCCAAGGTCCATAAAGGAGGGAGTCCCTCTCCGACCTATTGTCAGCAACATCGGTGCAGCAACCTACCCCACTGCACAATACCTGAAGAAGAAACAGGCACCATATGTGGGTAAATGCACCCACCACATTCGAAACTCAGAGGACTTCCTGCAACGCCTGAGGCAGCTACACACTGTGGACTCAGACATCTTGGTCAGTTTCGATGTGGTGTCGCTCTTCACACGAGTGCCACTGACTGACTCACTCAATCTCATTGGGGAAAAGTTCGATGGGGCCCTGCTTGACTTGTTCAAGCATGTACTGACCTCGACATATTTTCTTTACGGGGGTCAGTTTTGTGAGCAAACGGAAGGAGTGGCAATGGGCAGCCCATTATCATAAGTGGTAGCCAACCTTTTCATGGAAAGTTTCGAAGAGGAGGCACTTGCATCAGCCACTTATCAACCCAAGTGCTTCTTCAGGTACGTTGATGACACATTTGTCATTTGGCCCCATGGCAGGGAGAAGCTGGAGGAGTTTTTGGGACACCTAAACTTACGCCAACCGAGTATAAAATTCACCATGGAGCTAGAGAAGGATGGGCAGCTCCCATTCTTGGATGTTCTGGTCAAGAGGAAGGCAGATGGCACTCTGGGGCACAGTGCGTATCGAAAACCCACCCACACTGACTTATATCTTCAAGCCAGTAACTGCCACCACCCAGCACAGAAGAATGGAGTCTTGAAAACTCTAGTGCACAGAGCCCAAGCTTTGTCAGATTCAGAAAATCTTTCCATGGAGATTGAACACCTTCAGCTGGTTTTCAGCAGAAATGGATACTCCTCCAGAGACATCCATAGGGCACTTCATACAACCAGCCAACCACAGGATACAGAGGAGGAGCCGGAGGAGGCAAAGAAGGTGGCATACCTACCGTATGCTGGTCCTATTTCTGCGAAGATCAGCAGAATTCTTTTGAAGTATGATATTAAGAGCATATTCTGCCCACCTGCCAAAATTGGGACAATGCTGGGAAGTGTGAAAGATGACCTGGGGCTACGTAAACCAGGCATTTACAGCATCCCGTGCCAGTGTGGTATGTCATACATCGGCCAGACAATCAGGACGGTGAATATAAGGTGCTAAGAACACCAGAGGTGCACCAGACTTGGACAGGCAACCAAGTCAGCCATAGCAGAACACTGTCTAGAGCTTGGCCACACGATGGACTATGACAAAACCAAAATTGTGACACAGACCCCAAGATTCTGGGACAGCATCATAAAGGAGGCCATCGAAATAAAGGTTACTGACAACCTAATAAACCGAGATAGTGATTATCAGCTAAGCACAGCGTGGAGTCCGGCTCTGGAACTTGTTAAGGCCCAGCGGAAGGAACCAAATAACTCCACAAGAAGTAGAAACAACTCAGAAGTGGCGCTAGGCGGGCGCCGACCGAGAATGGAGCGCCTAACACCGGACAGGCCTCAAACAGCTGACATAGCAGCAGATGTCGGCCAAGACGGGCGCGGACGTCCATTGGAGCATGTGGGCAGCCACAACATCTCAGGAGAGGCGCGAAGCGGGCGCGGACCAAGATCAGAGCACCTGACGCCAGAAGGGCCTCAGACAGCTGCACCGACCACAGATGGTGGACGAGCTGGGCGCGGACGTCCGTCGGAACAGCAGGGAAGTTTCAATACCTCAGAGGAAGCGCCATGTGGGTGCGGACCACAGATGGAGCGCCCAATGCAGGAGGGGCCTCAAACAACTGTTATAGCAGCAGATGTCGGCCGAGGCGGGCGCAGACGTCCGTTGGAGCATCTGGGCAGCCACAACATCTCAGGAGAGGCGCGAGGCGGGCGCGGACCAAGATCAGAGCGTCTGACGCCAGAAGGGCCTCAGACAGCTGCACCGACCACAGATGGTGGACAAGATGGGCGCGGACGTCCGTCGGAGCACAAGGGAAGCCACAACACCTCAGGAGCAGCGCCAGACGGGCGCGGACCGCGGAGGGAGCACCCAACGTGGGAGGGGCCTCATAGAGTTGCCGCTGCCACAGATGGCGGCCGATTGGGGCGCGGACGTCCGACGGAACGCCAGGGAAGAGGCAACATCCTAAAAGCAGCGCTAGGTGGGCGCGGATCGCAGACAGAGCGCCTAGCGTCTGCTGGGCATAAATACTGGACAAGGTCCTCCAAAAACGGCAGTCTCAGGTAGCACCTGAAGAAGGCAGCGAGTTACACGGCCGAAATATTGTGCCAGGACGACACATACATCCGGCAGTAATCCCGTTTATCCAAAATGTCAAGTCTTGCCACCTTCATTTTGTTTGTTCACTAGATTTTTAATTTTAGCTTGCTGTTTAAAGATAATGAAGCATAATAAAAGCTAGCACAAGAAATCGAGGGTCCTTTTAGAGTAGATCCGTGGATCGCGCTATGCCTGTTCTAGGTCACCAAAGTGTTAATTCAGAAGCAGGAAAGGTGAATAGTTAGTTACTCAATCTTGGTTGTCGACGCATATGACTGTCTTTTCTTGCTGTTGAGTGTTTGCTGACCCGGAATTCCAAAGCAGCTACACGTATTGATGATTCCCATACCGGCAACAATCCGTCATAGCTGTTGGACCCCGGGGCAGCTGTTGGGTAGTATCACCTCCGTTGAACAAGTCTTGCCACCTTCATTTTGTTTGTTCACTACATTTTTAAACTTGTTGTCAGGGACTCCTATACTCAACATGTTGATAAAATTTTAGCTTGCTGTTTAAAGATAATGAAGCCTAATAAAAGAAAGCACAAGAAATCCAGAGTCCTTTTGGAGAAGATCCGTGGATCGCCCTATGCCTATTCTAGGTCACCAAAGTGTTAATTCAGCAGCAGGAAAGGTGAATTGTTAGTTACTCAATCTTGGTTGTCGACGCATTATGACTGTCTGTTCTGGCTGTTGAGCGTTTGCTGACCCGGAATTCCAAAGCAGCTACGACGTTTTGATGATTCCCATACTGGCAAAAATCCGTCATGGCTGCTGGACCCCAGGTCAGCTATTGGGCAGTATCAACTCCGTTGAATAAGTTGTAATGTACTTGGCCTGTGAAGTCTCATTTGTTTTGATTAATGCTACGTACGATACCACACTTGATTGTAGCATTGTAACCCTAATATTCCATATTTATATTAAATAGGAATTTTATGGCGCTTATGGCAAGTCACATTGACATTATCGCTTTCATTACTTGGGTCTTATAATGAACTATATAAATTAATTATTGAGAGTCGTTAGCTTAGTGCTGGACAATAATGTTTTTGTTAATGAAATCATCAACTAACAAATACCTGAGGTCCTCTATAATGTATTGACCATGGTGTAATACTTTGATGACAGTAAAATTCAATAATAACACTAATTTAACCATTTTAAATAATGTAAACATACATTAACACCACACTATTTGTTACTTACTTACGATCTTTTGCATTGTTTTGTTTTGAAATGAAAAAAGTATTATTACATTTGTCATAATTTTTCTTATCTTTTCTTGATGAATAATTTACATAAGTTTCATAAACAAATTATTTAATTTAATACACTGTAATATCCGTGTTCTAGAAGGTTCTAGAATACTATGTATGTATTTATACGCGCGCATTGGCGGGAACTCAGTTAGTTGCAGAGTTGTAAAGTTAGTCTAAAGTCATTTGTAAAGTTGCTTTGGACACAGTCAGTCTCAGAACCAGTCTTACTTTTGTCTTTTGTCATATTACTTCTATTTGTGCTTTATCAAGAATGTAAAACAAATCAGTTTAATTTTAAAAGTGTCACATTTATGGTTTCCATGAAGCCAATATAATTATGTGATGTTTTAATGGCAGGCGAGCTACGAGATCTACGAAACCAGTGAACATCTAAAAAAGGTGATGTGTTTATAATGTGGCTTTAGTGTTGTGCATAAAAATCGCCACAAAGTCTTGCCACCTTCATTTTATTTGTTTATCTCATTTTTAGTGTTTCAGTCAGGATCACCTTTGCTGAACACACTAAGATTTTTGCCTGCTGTTTAAAGGTAAACTGGCATGATGAAAGTGAACACAAGAAATGCTCTGTATTTGTGGAGCAGATCCATGGGTTGACCTAACCTCAGACTCAGTCACCAAAGTGTTAAGTCAGCTATAGGAAAGGTGAATAGTTGGTTTACGACCTTGTTTGTCGACACATTATGACTGTTAGTGCAGGCCATTGAGTACTTGCTCACCAGGAGTGCCAAAGCAGCTCCGACATTTAGATGGTTTCCATACTAGCAACAAGCCGTCTTGGCTGCTGGAGCCCTGAGCTGCTGTTGGGCAGTATCACCTCCACTGAACAAATCTTCCTGACTTCATTTTATTTAACTTCCTGGCAGATTAAAGTTGTGTGCCAGAACTGCGACTTGAACCTGGGACCTTTGCCTTTCGCGGGGGAGCGCTCTACCAACTGAATTATCCCGACGGGACTCATGATGCCGCCTCAGAACTTCACTTCTTCCAGTACCTCGCCTCCTACTTTCCGAACGTCACAGAGGCTGTCCTGCGAACCTTGCAAGACTAGCACTCCTGGAAGAAAGGATATGTTCGACACATGGCTTAGCCACAGCCTAAGGGATGTTTTCAGAATGGATCTTTCACTCTGCAGCGGAGTGTGCGCTGATATCAAACTTCCTGGCAGATTAAAATTGTGTGCCAGACCCGGGACTCGAAGCTGGGACCTTTGCCTTTCGCGGGTTAACGCTCTACTGACTGAGCTATCCCAACACGACTTACGATGTCACCTCACAGCTTCACTTCCGCCGGTACCTCGCCTCCTACTTTCCGAACTTCACAGATGCTCTCCTGCGAATCTTGCAA
Source organism: Locusta migratoria (assembly GCA_026315105.1). Lineage (NCBI taxonomy): Eukaryota > Metazoa > Arthropoda > Insecta > Orthoptera > Acrididae > Locusta > Locusta migratoria. The sequence goes on along the minus strand of CM048755.1, from coordinate 399,696,304 downwards.
GACTAGCACTCCTGGAAGGAAGGATATGGTGGAGAAATGGCTTAGCCACAGCCTAAGGGATGTATCCAGAATGAAGAATCCAGGAAGTTTCATATCAGCGCACAACCCGTGGCAGAGTGAAAGTTTCATTCATTTTATTTGTTTACCAGAATTTTAGTTTTGTATTCGGAATCTACTTTACTAAACACCCCAAAATTTTTTCCTTACTGTTTTAAGATAAAGGAGACTGATAAAAGCAATCACAAGAAATGCACGGTTCTTTTGGAGTGAGATATGTGGCCCGACCTATACTTGGACTCGGTGACCAAAGTGTTAATTCAACAGTAGGAAAGGTGAATAGTTAGTTAATCAACCTCGTTTGTCCACGCATTGTGACTGTCAGGCCTGGCCGTTGAGTGCTTTCTGACCCGGAGTGCCGAAGCAGCTACGACGTTTTGATGATACCCATACTGGCAACAAGCCGTAAAGGCTGCTGGACCCCGGGATAGCTGTTGGGCAGTATCAACTCCGTTGAACAAGTCCTGCCACCTTCACTTTATTTGTTTACCAGTTTTTTGAATTTGTAGTCAGAGTCTCCTTTGCTGAACATTCTGATAAGATTTTTGCTTGCTGTTTAAAAAGGAAAGTATCCTGATAAACGCGAGCATAACAATTACACGGTCCTTTTGGAGCAGAATCGTGGCCTAACCTATGCTCGTACTTGGTCACCAAAGTGTTAAATCAGCAGTAGGAAAGGTAAGTAGTTAGTTACTCATCCTTGGTTGTCAGTGCTGGCCATTGAGTGCGTGCTTACCTGGAGTGCCAAAGCAACTATGATGTTTTGATGATTTCCATACTGGCAGCAATCCGTCATGGCTACCGCACCCTGGGACAGCTGTTCGTCAGTATCACCTATGTTGAACAAGTCCTGCTATCTTTAATTTTTTTAAACCATATTTGTACTTTTGAAGTCAGGGTCTGCCTTGCTGGACAGCCTATTAAGATTTTGCCTGCTGTTTAAAGATAAAGTAGCCTGATAAAAGCGAGCATAGGGAGTGCCCGGTCCTTTTGGAGCAGATCCATGGCCCGACCTATGTTCGGACTCTGTCACCAAAGAGTTAAGTCAGCAGTAGGAAAGGTGAATAGCTAGTTACCGAACCTCGGGTGTCCACACATTATGACTGTCAGTGTTGGCCGTTGAGTGCTTGCTGACCTGGAGTGCCAAAGCAGCTATGACGTTTGATGATTCCAATACTAGCAACAAGCCGCCATGTCTGCTGGACCCCAGGGCAGCTGTTGGGCAGTGTCACGTCGGTTGTTCAAGTCTTGCGAACTTCATTTCATTTGTTAACCAGTATTTTAGTTTTGTACTCAGGGTCTCCTTGTCTGAACACCCTTTTAACATTTTTGCCTGCTGTTTAAAATATAAAGTAGCGTGATAAAAGCGAGCACAAGGAATGTGCCGTCCTTTTGGAGCAGATTCGTGGCCCGACTTATGCTCGGACGCAGTCAGCAAAGCGTTAAGTCAGAAGTAAGAATGGTGAATAGTTAGTTTCTCCACCTTGGATGTCGACGCGGTGCTTGCTGACCCAGAGTGCCAAAGCAGCTACGATGTATTGATGATTCCCATACTGGCAACAATCCTTCATGGCTGTTGGACCCCGGGGCAGCTGTTGGGCAGTGTCACCTCCATTGGACATCTTTTGCCACCGTCACTTTATTTGTTTACCAGATTTTTAGTTTTGCTGTCGTGGTCTCCTTTGATGATCACCCTGTTGGTATTTTTACCTGTTGTTTAAAGATAAGTAGCCTGATAGAAGCATGCACAAGAAATGCGAAGTCCTTTCGGAGCAGATCTGTGGCCGGACCTATGTTGGAAATCGGTCACCAAAGTGTTAAGTCAGCAGTAGGAAACGTGAACAGCTAGTTACTCAACTTCAGGTGTCCACGCATTATGACTGTCAGTGCTGGCCGTTGAGTGCTTGCTGACCTGGAGTACCAAAGCAGCTATGACGTTTGATGATTCCAATACTGGCAACAAGCCGCCATGTCTGCTGGACCCCAGGCCAGCTGTAGGGCAGTATCACCTCGGCTGAAAAAGTCTTGCGTAATTCATTTTATTTGTTTACCAGATTTTTTGTTTTGTAGTCAGGGCCTCCTTTGCTGAACACCCTGTGAACATTTTTGTTTCCTTTTTAAAGATAAAGTAGTCTGGTAAAAGGGAGCACAAGAAATGTGCTGTTCTCTTGGAGCAGATCCGTAGTACGACCTATGCTCGGACTCGGTCACCAAAGTGTTAAGTCAACAGTAGCAAAGGTGAGTAGTTGGTTTCTCATCCTTGGTTGTCGACGCATTATGACTGTCAGTGCTGGCCGTTGAGTTCATGCTGACCTGGAGTACCAAAGCAGCTATGACGTTTGATGATTCCAATACTGGCAACAAGCCGCCATGTCTGCTGGACCCCAGGCCAGCTGTAGGGCAGTATCAACTTGGTTGAACAAGTCTTGCGAACTTCATTTTATTTGTTTACCAGGTTTTTTTGGTTTTTTAGTCAGGGTCTCCTTTGCTGAACACCCTGTTAAGATTTTGCCTGCTGTTTAAACATAAAGTAGCCTGATAAAAGTGAGTACAAGAATTGCGAGGTCCCTTTGGAGCAGATAGGTTTCCCGACCTATGCTCGAACTCGGTCACCAATGTGTTAAGTTAGAAGTAGAAAAGGTGAATAGTTAGTCACTCAGCCTTGGTTGTCGATGCATTTTGACTGTCAGTGCTGACCGTTGAGTGCTTGCTGACCCGTGGTGCCAAAGCAGCTACACCATTTTGATGAGTCCCATACTGTCAGTAATCCGTCATGGCTAGCGGACCATGGGGCAGCTGTTGGGCAGTAGCACCTCTGTTGATAAAGTCTTGCCAACTTTATTTTATTTGTTTACCAGATTTTAAGTTTTGTGGTTAGGGTCGCCATTCCTGAATACCGTGTTGAAATTTTTGCCTGCTGTTTAAAGATAAAGTAGCCTGATAAATGGGAGCACAAAAAATACTGAACCCATTGAATATGGCAGTGTCTGACGTCTGTAGGAGAACATAGCATGTCGTAGGCAGAATGAATGTTAAATGCCCTGAAATTCATCTTGCTATAAATATAGAAAAATGTTAATTGATAGGAAATACAATACTATAATGGTTGAATATATTGTTGGTGGAGTGTCGCTTGACACAGGTTCTAAGATTAAATATCTAGGCATAACACTGTAAAGAAATGTGAAATGGTGTGAGTAAGTTAAGTCAGCAGTAGGAGAGGTTAATAGTTAGTTACTCAACCTTGGTTGTCGATGGAGTATGTCTGTCGGTGCTGGCTGTTGAGCACGTGCTGCACCGGGGCCAAAGCAGCTACGACGATTTGATGATTCCCATTCTGGCAACAATTCGTCATGGCTCCCGGGCCCCGGAGCAGCTGTTGGGCATCGTCTCTTCCATTTAGCAAGTCTTGACACCTTCATTTTATATTTGTACTCACCAGTTACAAAAATCATTGTGTAGTCAATTTACTTAATAAAGATACAGAAATGAATCTTAAACTGTAGTATAAATTGATGTATTAATTACCATACAAACCTTAAACTGCATACACCCTGCTACTGGTAACATGGTCCCTTTCCAAACATCCTTCCTTGAGGTGTGTTTGCAACTGTTACTTGTTAAAGTCTCTAGCCACATTGGTGACAAGGACATGTGGTTCAGTATGTCCAAGCTCTTCTATGTTAGTTCATGACAACAGGAGGATATATCCATTTGTGGCACTTGTGATGGCTTCCTACCATGATGTAAATATTAATGTTCTTACCTTTATATTCGCTATCTAGGACAGTCTTATTGTGTGCCAAGTGAGCTCGTTTATAATGTCGCCTAATATGAATCGCCAGTGATGGTTAATTAAAATGAGGACCATAACAAATATTCTGCATGCAACTGCCTTTAAATGAGGTTCATCCCTATGCAGGTCTAAAACTTTCAATTATATAAGACAGTGATTATGAAACTTGGCCAAAATTTGGCCTACAATTGTCAGCCATATTTTATTTTAATATGTATCAAGCATCTAACAGCTGACGTCAAAAACATGAACCAATCTGCATATGTCTGTCCCCATAGTCCAGTTGACAGTGAGGTAGATTGCCACGCTGGTGGCCTGTGTTCGATTCCTGGTCCAGTTTCAGATTTTATCCATTCGGGGACTGAGTGTTTTGTCGTCCTTGTCATCATTTCATCATCATCGACAAGCAAGTCGCCCATGTGGCGTCACTTATGGCTTGCATCAGGCAGGCCGAAAACGTTTCCAGCGGTGATCTAATGGCCAAAAATGCCACACGAAATCACCAATCTGCATATAACTTTAAGAGTGTAATTCTGCTGCTCAGTAACAAATAAACAAAACCACCCACATGAACCACAAACATTGCTGATGTTGGGTGGCTTGTTTTGCTGTAGGTGGAACCATAATGGACAGGTATCTGTGGAGAGGCCAGACAAGTGTGTGGTCTCTGAGAAGGGGTAAGTATTGTTTTCCGTACTGGCAGGCGCAACAGTCTATACGACCAGGCCTTTTATTATCAGCCAACGCGTCGTTGCCATAGAGTTATTGAGAATGGCTTACAGCAAGGGGAAACTACAGGCAATACCTTTCCCAAGGATACACAGCTGTATGGATACATGATTATGGTTTCCTCTTGAGTAAAATATTCCTGAGGTAAAATAGTGCCTCATTCAGATCTCCAGGCAAGGACGTCTCAGGAGGATGTCATCATAAAGAAAAACCATAGCTATTGGCATTCTGTGGATCTGAGTGTGCTGTGTTAGATCCCTTAATCAGGCAGGGAGGATACAAAACTAGAAGAATCCACACTGAGGTACTGGAAAGAACAGTCCACAAAAATGAGAAGGTTGAAGCGGCATCCCAGACTGCATTTAAGATAATTACAAATATATCAAAAACAGAAGCTTCTACAAAATTAGTGATAATGTTATGTGACATGACTAGCAAAGCGGATGTTTGAGATAGATTAAAAATGCCCTTTTTAAATTTGTTAAAGGAAGGTAACACGAGAGATGAACAAAATTATCCCATTCCATAACTGACATCTATCACCAACATTTTCTAGAAAGTAATGTACCATTTCAGTTCCTGTTCCACTTTCAAAATGAGCAGAGCAAAATAACTTTCTATACCGAAGGCAGCTGCAAATACATTTCATTTAACATATGTCAGAGTTTTTTGACTTATTTATTTAGTTTTTATTTTGAATGACAAGTGTTGTAATGTATCCAAATACAGAGATAGCAACAGAAGTTGCTATTTTAAAAGCTTTCTAATAACCAGCCTTGAAAACAACTACAACAAATGTAAGGTGTCCAGTTTATTTATTCAGCCCAGGCATTTCAATCCCAAAGGGCTGAAGTGCAGTTAATGAGTCCACGAGTGGCGTTCTTTTGGACGTTGGCAACGGCGCCGGAGCCAATCAGCAGTCGCGTTCGCGCGGCCAATAACAAATAGCTTTCTCTTTATGGTTTGTAAACAAATCGGCGTAGTGGATGTAAAGATCTTTAGACCAACGTATTGCATTGCAATAAATGTGGGATTTATATTTACGTTCTGTAATGGAGATTGAGCGTACTGGCTGTACTAAGTAGTTAAAATTATTTTCACCAGTGATTTTAGTTGTGGTGATTGCATGACTTTCGCAGCCTTTACGAGCGCAATTACTTATACTGAGCGGTTCTGAACCGGATATTCAGGCGCTACTACGAGACAAAACTTCTTGTATAACCTATGTACCTAACCTTAAGGCTGCGCTGGCCTGTTGTTTTTGAAGTTCTCAATAGTGTGTTAAAGAGTTGTCTGAAAGTGTGTTGGAAGCATCCTTTCATTTAAAAAAGTGATCTGTAGCTTAGCCTTCAGATGACTTTTAGTACGTGAGGGCGCGTAGCGCCCGAATCTCCGGTTCAGAACCGGAACTTCGAGATACACGGATTCTTCCAAATTAACCAACATCTGGTTTTTTTTTTCTTAGGGAAGTGAACACTAATTTTAATAACGCTCATTATTCGCGTATTGCAATTCACTGGAAAAATTATCAGTCGTATTACTTTGGAGAGAAACACTTAATTGAATTTACACTGCAAGAAATTATTAAATCTGAACGCAAAGGCATGTGAAGAAAGGCCAAATTCACAACACATGAAACGCGGTATCTGATTGGCCGCCTTCACCTGCGTCATTCACCGCGCCGTTACCAACGTCTATGCATGAATCACAACTCGAGGACTCATAAACTGCACTTTTACCCCCAAAGTGAGTGCACTGTTACATTATGCATATCTATACTGACTCAATAAACATCTTTTTACATTATATACTATTCCACCAGAACGTTACAACTATTTACATTCCACCAGACAACAGCAGCATCTTCTGATGAGGAATGACTGCTGGTCAGATACGTGCATGGTGCATGTAGTAACAGTGAATATGATAACAGTGTGTAGAATGGGGACGATACATGAGCTGAGTTTCTCCAAGGGCAGATTGATATGAACTAGAGGCTCAGCATGAGCACTTTGAAACTGCCAAACTTGTTGAATGTTTAAGGACTGCTGAGGTGAATGTCCTCAACAAGTGACGAAACCAGTGTTGGGTGGTCATATCTTGTTACAGATGGCAGATATCATACATTGGGTGGACTGTCATGGAACTAACGGCACACTTTAATGCCTGGCAGAGTACAAGTGTGTCTCAACACACAGTGCACTGAACATGCTTAATGAACAAGTACATATTGTAAAGTCAGTCTCAGGAAAATAATATCCCCGAAAAACTTATGAGGGAAAGATGAGTAAAGAAACGATATGGTAATGATAAAAACCTAAGAGGGTTGGAAGACTACTGGAAATCGTCACAGGATAGGAGGAAAACATAGCTGATAATTAAAAATTCCATTTAAGTTAAATAGTATTAGTAGGAATTGAACATATGTGATATGACTGACACAGAGGGATGGTCTCTGGTTATTGACATTTAAGGGATTAGTGCAAGGGAAGTGTAAACATTAATTTAGCATACTGGGGACGTTTGTGATGGTGCAAATATCGGTGTCCAGAACAAAACCATCGACGGTCTGCAGATTTGGCAACATCTGGGTTGGACAGATGTTTCTAAAACTCTTATCCGCCAGTCTGAATGTGTGTGGCGTGGAGAGTTTACTGGAACTATTAGGATGACACACACATAGTGTCATGGAGTTGACTAAATTTGGGATGGACGAGTATTTCGTTTTTTGTAGGTCCTACTGACAAAGGAAATTACATCTGCAAGTCTGAATGTATTTGGGATGATTAGGTTTCAAAATGTTCAAATGTTTGTACAGCTTATGGGACTTAACAACGGGGTCATCAATCCCTAAACTTACAAACTACTTATGAACTACTTACGAACTAGGACGGCACAAATATCCATGCCCGAGGGGGGATTCGAACCCCCGACCGTAGTGGCCGTGCAAACCGTGATTGAAGCGCCTCAGTCCCCTCGGCCACCTCGGCCGGCAGATTAGGTTTCCTGAACTATTAGGACAACACATAAACAGTACTTGTAAATCCTTCTGGTGAGATGCTCAAGTACTACTGACTTATCAGATCTGTTTGATGATCGCTGACAGAGATCAAACGATCAACAAATTTAGGTTGCAGCCTTAAGCCAGAAATGGGGAATTATCTACATCCAGTGTCTCCTCACAGTATGCTGGGGGCATTGACATGGTCAAGGGTGGTAGCCATTGTAGAGAGAGGCAGCATCTCAGTATTTGGTTGGTGGCAGTTGTGATTAAAGGCAGACATGTGTCAAGGTAAGAGAAGAAAGAGAGCGCCAGCAACAATCAGTCAGCTTGAATCCAGTGATTGATGTGGACAGATTTGTGCATTCCCACCAAACTGCACTCAGTTCATTCCAAAATTGAACAGATAAAATTATTTACTGTTCTGCAGTGAATTTGATAGCTGAAGTTCCAGCTAGTGAGAGGTTGGGTATGGTTTGTGGAAAAGGTAGTTCCAGGGTTTCTGTCCTGGATTAGTTATTGGCATAATATTCTCAAGAAATGGTGAAGGGAAATGGCGAAGGATAATTATTGCCAATATCTTGAAATTCCTAACAGTAATATTTTGTGATTGCCTGCAATGTAATTGAAAGTAGAAAATTCGACTTGTCACCCAGTAGGAGGGTGGGTGTAGGAGTCTGTAATCAAAAGGTCAAAGGTTTGAGTCCCTGCCAGATCAGTGGAGAAGTATCCTCAGTGAGAGAGGAGGAGGGGACTGGGTTGTGTGCCGGCCGCAGTGGCCGAGCGGACTGTGGCACACCAGTCACAGTCTGCACGGCCGCTACAGCCAGGGGTTCGAATCCCCCCTCGGGCATGGATGTTTGTGTCGTTTTTAGTATAAGGTTGTTCATAAGTAGTTTGTAAGTTTAGGGACTGATGACCCCACAGTTACGTCCCTTAAGCTTAACAAACATTTGCAGTGAGTTGTGGCAGACAGGAAACAGGGGATTTAAAGTCAGTCAGGTCCTCAGGCAAGCCATAAGGGGGAGAGGAATTCCCACATAGGCATAGTTTTGTCCAGAGTTGCAATGTAGGGGTTAGCGAGAGGTCCATGAAGGGTGGGAGGAGGGAAGATGACCTACAAAAGAAGGAAGGAAGCTTGCAGTTTAACGTCCCTTCGACAGAAGATGACCTAGAGCTGTCAATCAAGGGGCTAGAGCGAACACAAACCGACTACTTACCTTCCTGTCTCTAATGACCGCACTCTCAATTGGACGTTAAACCCTAAGGTTCTTTTCTTCTTAATTACCTTCGCCGTCAGGACTATGCCTAGTAAAGCAATGACATGTTGCCGGCCGCAGTGGCCGAGGAGACTGGGGCGCTCCAGTCACGCTCTGCACGGCCACTACGGTCGGGGGTTCGAATCCCCCCTCGGGCATGGATATTTGTGCCGTCCTTAGTATACGGTAGTTGATAAGTAGTTTGTAAGTTTAGGGACTGATGACCCCGTAGTTAAGTCCCATAAGCTTAACAAACATTTGAACATTCGAATGACATGTTAATACCAACCTTGGATCATTGACTGCCTTACTACAGCCTTGCTGCAAATTAGTGCTAATTTATTAATGTTAAATTAATTCGAGTGTAGAAGTAACACACATAAATAAGAATATAAGGCTTTGAATATAATTATGGTTTTAGATTTTGTTACTAACTTGTAAGAAGAATTATTATAATATATGTAAACATTTTGTGGTAGCAGGCCGCTTCCGCAGCTCAGCCGTCGACAGTGTCGAGGACTGCCTTGCATAGGAAATCAGTTCATTTCGTGGCAGGGGACTGGGTGTCGTGTTGTCCTTATTATCATTTCATTACCTTCGACAAGAAAGTCACCAACAGGACGTCAAATAGAAAGACTTGCAATAAGCGACCGAACAACCACAGATTGGGTCTGTCGACCAATAATGCCTTACCATCATTTCATTCGACGTAGCATGACTATTGCTACAAAACAAAAAATTAATGTATTCACCCTGTGTTGGTCACCTGCTTTCAGGAAAATCGTGAAATATTTCCCTTTATGTTCACGTAGAAAGACGTAGTTCATTGTGAGGTCAAGTGCGAAAGTTCAAATAAGCGTAGTCTATTATGTTGAGAACTAATGACACGTTGCAAGTCTATACTATGAGCAGTGAAAATCGCGCATTGACATATGCGCACGAGGGTGCATGCATTTGCGTATTTGAGAGAGATTTTCGAAATTGCTGTACATTTTACTGTGGCGGCAGTTTTGCACCACGTGTATTGGTAACAGCATGATCGATCATGGAAAGTAAGGATGATGATTCATGAGTCAAATGCAGATGGCTAGTGATTTTACGCTTTCTCGATTCTTAAACGGCCGGCCGCAGTGGCCGAGCGGTCTGCAACGCGCCAGTCACAGTCTGCACGGCCACTACGGTCGGGTTTCGAATCCCCCCCTCCGGCATGGATGTTTGTGTCGTCTTTAGTATAAGGTAATTCATAAGTAATGTGTAAGTTTAGGGACTGATGACCCCGCAATTAAGTCCCTTAAGCTTAACAAACATTTGAACATTTGATTTTGATTCTTAAACAATCCTGCGCTGTGGCCGTTGTTTTGTACGTTGTGGTGGCAAAGTGTAAGTGCACTTGACGCAAATATGATTTCTGCACGTTTCATTAGCAGCAATATAAGCTGTTGCTATAGGTTCCTGAATTACCACTGTACAGGATGACCAGCCAGTCTAAGACAGGTTAGGGAAATAATTCAAAAAAATTTATTTAAAAACTTCGTGTAAGTTTTACAAGTGTTCTTTCACTGCGACATATGCCTTGACAACGTGACCAAGGCTGTCCACCTTGCAGGACAGAGCCGGCCAGAACCAGTATTGAATGCTGATTCTAAAATCACGCCACCCTTCTGGCGTCCGTGCTGAAACTACTGACGTTTCCATGCTACCGTGGAGCCAATAGCAGACACCCACGTTTGATCACGTGTGCTACTGCTGGAGGTCTCCGAGGTGCGAGAATCAGTTCCTTCGCTCTCTTCAGTTTGAGTTCTCGTACAGAACAGACGCACTCGAGAGGTCCAGCCTCGGTGCGGGGCGAACGGCCGCAAGCCGTCCGCTCCCGCCTAGCGGCTGTTCGGTATCAAGCCACCAACAGTGTGAACCATAACCATTACCGTAACTATTACGTTTTTCCGTTTTCTAATCCGTTTAGACTGGCATTCATTCGTTGCACCCGACCCCAGGGCGAGTCCCGCCATGTATCCCGTATTTCAGAATATACCAAATATTAACTTAAAGCCTATATTTTATTTGCCATTCAGCCACCCTTTCCTAGGGCGCCCATAAGCCTTCACCGCTCCGCCATCCATCCTGACAACGCTTCCAACCCATTTTATTTATGCAGCACTGGGATGGCTTGTATAATTTTCCTATCATCCGTAGGGTAAAGATCAAGTGCTGTACACCACATTCTCGAAAATTGCGTCATATTCCTGTTAACCAGCGAAGTATTTTTGACAAGTAAGAGAACAAATATGACTGCTGCTACTTCCACTCCCAGCAATAGAAGCTGAGTCTAAGAAGAGTGCCATTATTTTCCCTACACATTTTGTTTGACAGACTATATTATGAAGTATCGACAAGTTGTCTAACACGTTTTATGCTACCGCATTAATTTCGTGAACATGTAAGCCGGCCGCGGTGGCCGAGGGGACTGAGGCGCTCCAGTCACGGTCATCACGGTCACTACGGTCGGGGTTTCGAATCCCCCCTCGGGCACGGATATTTCTGCCGTCTTTAGGATAAGCTAGTTGATAAGTAGTTTCTAAGTTTAGGGACTGATGACCCCGTAGTTAAGTCCCATAAGCAATATAAACAAACAAAATGTGAACATGTATTCGAGGTTTTTAATTAATTTATTTGGCAGCGCCTCAGCGGCCCATACTGATACATAGGCTGACCTTCTGGTCTCGCTCGTTCACCCTGTGAGTGGATATATGGACACTCCTTCAGCAGAGTTCGAGTAGGCACACGGTGGGAGGGGTTTTCTAGTTGTTAAGAACTCCATCGTTAGGCGCGTTATGGAGACTATTAGGGTTGTAACGTACACGGGCAGAAAGGCTTCCGATGTGCACTCGAGTTAGCACTGTGGATAGCAAAAAATGTTCAAATGTTTGTAAATATATGGGACTTAACTGCTGCGGTTATCAGTCACCCATGCCCGAGGAAGGACTCGAGCCTCTGCGCTCCACAGAAAGACGCCTTAGAACGCTCGGCCACTCCACCGCGGAGTGGACTGCATCTGTCGTTCCACAGCCATTCACGAATCCGCCTTTATCTGTGGTGACAATGATAATTTGCCAGCTCGTTTTATCGATGCGGCGGGACATTAAACCCTAATCTTCCTTCCTGTTTTCTTTCATCGATGATGCGTTCTAAGACTTTCGTTGTGTGACACAGAAGACGTATAGGGGAGCAGTTGCTACCTTCCAGCTGGGTTATCCTTCTGTTTCCAAATTGGAACCGTTGGGCTTCATGTCCAATCGGTTAGAATCTTTCGCTCCTCAATATTTTGATGAAGAAATCCGTCACCCATTAATCTGTATCCCAGCGGTTTGTTTTCCACAGGTCTGCTGGTATCATCTGGCGCCGTTGCCTCTCGGTTTTTCATTTGATGGGATACTTCGTCAGTCTTATCGTTTGTGATTGATGCAATGGGTCGTTGTACTGTACATGACACTGGAATCGGAGCATATCAAAACTCCTCATTGCTAACTTTATCAACGTAGCTCCTCCAGAGCTCTGATGTTTTCTTCCCATTGGTGACAAGATTCCTTCTTCATCACGGATCCCACATAATTTTTCAATGTCCGCAGTTTGCTTATGACTGCTTCGCCAATCGATAGGTTTATTTCTCTCCAGTCGCCGTTTGAAGTTTGTCACAGACTTATCTTACGTGGGCTGCTTTTCCTGATGCAACTGCCATCTTATTTGCGTTCGTAGCTTCAAAGTAATCATTCCAATTTTCCACTGTCTTAGAAGCGAGGAAATTTGGCATAGCTGCCTTTTTAAGTCGCACAGCTTTTTTGACCTCCTCAGTCCACAACCATGTCTGGTGATCAATTTTACGTCTGCCTGGTTTTGTGGTGCTTAATTTATCTTGAGCTTCTGCTATGACATACTTTCAAGGTATTCCATGGTGTCCCTATGTCAGAAATAATTGTAATAATGATGGATGAAAGAATGTCTCCACTTCTTTTCTTGCCACCAATAATTTCGCGTCGGGCCTTTGCATTTCCTCTTCCTTTGCTTTCGAGGTTTGTTGCGCAGTTAGACGACTAGTGGGCGGTGTTGTGTAGCAATTATCTCATATGGAATAACTTTTACATCCAAATAATAATTTTTAGGTCTTGTCGCTATACAGAAATGAATGGTGACTCATTCTATTATTAACTGTAGTAAGTCCAAAGTTTACTACAGGTGAAAGAAATATATACAGGCCTCAAAGAAAAAAAAAAAAAGGAAAAAAGAAAAAAGAAAAAAAGAAAGAGAGAGAGAGAGAACTTGAATGTAGTATTCCAGAAATGGAACACAAAGTACAGGATGATTAAATAGGAGATACGCCACTGCGAGAACAATTTGAAAGACCACTAAAAGATTTGAGTAGAAACATGGCCCCTGGAGTAGATGATATACCGTCTGAATGGCTGATATCGTCAGGAAAGCCAGTCATGAAGAAATTATTCACCCTGGTATGCAAGATATATTAGACAGAGGAAAGACCCTGCGACCTCAAGATGAACATAGTAATTACAATTGCAAAAAAAAGCAAGTGCAGACAAATGTGAAATTACAGAACTATCAGTTTAATAAGTAAATGTTGCAAAATACTAAAACGATTTATTTACAGACGAATGGAAAAACTGGTGGAATACGAGCTTTGGGAAGATCTGTTTGGATTTAGGAGACATGTAGGAACACGTGAGGCAATACCCAAATTATGACTTAGCTTATTAGAAAGGTTAAGGAAAGGCAAACATACGTTTTTAGCTTTTGTAGATCTGGAGAAAGCTTTTGACAATGTTGACTGGAATACACTATTTCAAATTCTGAAGTTAGCATGGGTAAAATATAGGGAGGGAAGAGTAATATTCAGCTTGTACAAAAACCGGACGGCAGTTATTAGAGTCGAAGGGCGTAAAAGATTGAAGTGGTTGGTAAGGGAGTAAGACACGTTTGTAGCCTTTCCCCAATGTTGTTCAATCTGTACAGGGAGAACAAATAAAAACTTCGCAGTTTGTTGATGACATAGTAAGTAGTGTGGCAAAGCCGGTTGAAGCGCATTGCACGAGTACCGATACCCCCACCCCACCACGCTCGGCCAATTGCCTGACCGCAGAATAAAGGATGCCGCTACCCGTCCTTTCCGGAAGGACGAAAGATGATTGACAGTTTACAAGTAATTGCATTTAGGTCCTTTTGATTGTCATCGACGCTACTTGTCCGACTGCTAATCACAGGTCACCGCCTCGCACTTCCGGGAACAAACAAAAGATGATTGACAGCCGCCCCCTTGACATGTCTGTACTTGCACTACCTCCACCCTCAGCCACACACCTGGCCGACAGACCGCACCCTCCACCCCTGCCAACCACCACCGCCGCCTCCTCCGCCAGACGCCTCCCCCTCCACGCTCGCAACTGCTTCTCAAAGGACGCTGCCACCCAACCTACCCACGAGGAGAGAACAAACAATACCGCACTTAGCGATGACCGCATCGACATGCCTAAACAACACCACCCCCACCAGCCGATCCCTACACCCAGGGCAGGGGCGTACTGCACTCTTAACGGCGACCGCGCCCCACAAGATCAGCAGACAATTAAATTGCGTATTTATTAAGCGCGCCGAAAGACACTGCACCGATCCGTACGCCATATCTCGATTTGTTTTTATTTGCATATAAAATTTTTAATTCTCAGAACCTATGTAACAATATCCGCCGTTTATTATTCTCGGAAAATAAAGCTAGCATATTGTTCTTTGTATGTATTTTTAACAAGAATTTCGGTGTAATGATAAAAAACAATTTTAAACATTTAGAGCAGAAATGTTTAGTTGGTCTCTGGACAAAAATAGCCGTATACTACAGCTTGTAGTAAAATATTAAAACTCGTATGCAAAATTTGCAAGTAAGAATTTATCGATGCGCAAACACTCTCATCTCTCTCCATTCTCTTCACATAGACTACAAATACAACAGCCAACAGATGTGATTAATAGTAGTGCAGATTAGATAATAAACGGTAATGAACGCCACAAATTTTTTTATCCATCTCAACATATATTCTTTCGATATACAAGAACAATTCTAGCCAGAGTCAAACATTTGGGACTAACCAAAAGAAAAGAAATGGTCTGTTTCGGAACCTGACCGCCACCTTACATCTAAAAGGCAAAATAAATGTCTCTCTAAGTTTAGACTATGGCTGCAACAGTTGACAATTGTGTTAAATATAGCATGTGTTAGAATGTAATGGTAACAAATGCTACAAACATATATGTCCAAGTTCACTTCGTGCCCACTCTTAAAATTATCACGTTGCGAAATGTTGTACTCTCTCTCTTTAGCGACCATTTTTTAGGTAAATAGACACACAGATCAACGAAGTACACGTCACAACTTTCGATGTATAGGCACCTTCTATCTCCCAACCCCCCCCCCCCCCCAACCAGTAAATCGACAGGTACAGGTACAGTTCTAACTCCCATTCGTGTAGTCATCTTTCCACCACACACCTGAGCACGTGATCCCCTAACCCTTCCTCCTCCACTACGAAACTGACAGGGATCCGATCCTCGGAGATACACAGGTGACCTCATTTATTTATTATTACGCATTGCATCTAGGTTACAAGTTCTATGATCAGTACACTGCAGTTACAGTAAACACGTTTGGAAAAATTACATTTTTTGTTCCCTTCTGCAGGAAGGGACAGATGAGCGCAGAATCTCTCTCTGGCGAAGAGCGCCCGATTGCCGCAGCCGACCATAACAGGTGTTACATGGCAGGAATCCATTGTGAAAGAATCCTTTCGCCTACTGCATACACAGATTTCTGACAGCACTCCTCCATTAGAGCTCAAATCACGAACACTTTGCGACAACGTCTGGATTTCGGACACTTACCGAAAATGAGAATTATTTTGTCTCTGCATTTGACCCGTCCGTTCTTAAATCTAGATATTTCCTTAGATCGTAGTATCGGTACCTCCCAACCTGTTCTACACCCCTTCCGACAATATTCTTCTAAACACTCTGGTATTTTAACTTTACCCATTATTTTCTGATTATAAAACTCTGCATGTACACCAGCGCCTCTTATGATACTCGCAATTCCGTATGGAACACTAGGTTATGCATAAAACGACCCCTTGTTAACTGTGGTTATTCCATCGGTATTTAACTCTGAAAATGGCTGCTCCAACACCCAGTGCACAACATTTGGATACAATGTGGCCCTTCGCCAAACGAGAATGCAACACGTTTGTTGTGTGTTCCGCTAATTTCCGTCAATACAACGACGCGAGACCAATCCCCCGGGCTGTTTAGTGTAAAAAGAAATATTTTTTGGAAAGACGTAATCGTAGATAGATTTCTCCACACTATCTGTTTAAACCGGGCTTGCACATGTGCAATAGCCTCCTTTAAAGCATTTGTCTTCGCCATGTAACCCTTTTTCGTTTACACTTCTTCTTAAGACTTGTGGAATAACATAGGTGATATCTACATCTGTGGAGAATAAAGTCCTGGAATGCTAAAATATGCTTTAATATAGCTCGTTGCTCGACTCTCAAAGTAATTTACATGTAGACAGTTGAAACTAAAACATAATGTATAAGCTTTTCTCGGTCCCAGAGAGCGGTGAATTTTCGGGTACTCTTAATACCCAAGTAATCAAATTGCAGAATAACTGATCTCTAACAGCATATGTTAGCTGGGACCATATGGAAGGGAGCGATGCACAGTACAATGGCGGACTTTGTAAATACTGTATCTTCTCTTATAGAACACTTAAACAATCTTCTTGCACAGATCCATAACCACAATCCTCCGTCCTGGTAATGCATCTTCTCGACCCAGCGAAAAAATAAAAGTCCTCACAATCGCCTGTCTGGACGCTTTATAAAATCGATATTGTACCTACCGATAACTTTGCTTACACCAGGGCTCGTGATTTGAGAAATTTATTATGATTCTACAATTCCACGTTAAGCTGTCGTTTCCAACTGTCTTGTCGACACCCGTACCCACGTTGCTGTTGCTCCTTCCATCCGAAAGTCATGCTCGGATACGAACGCCACTCGGTTAAAAAGAACAAATCTCTTCGAAATCTAGTGTGTTGTCCAAATCCAGGAGATAGAAGCCATCTACACGAAGGTGCTGTAGTATATATGGGAGCTCCTCCATTAAATCATCGATTAGTTGCACTTTATAAGATATATACCCACAGGACGTACATATTTCCCCCCTGTATTCCACAAAGTAGCCACAAATAGTAACTTCGTCTTATCTCCAGGGTTTTCAGTATCGAACTTGCTGAATTTACTACGTAGGTAGATCCGCACATCTATAACAATACCTCACCACACACGCACTCCACTGGCTAAAACTAGCACACTTTAAGTTAACAAACCATAGGACTTTTATAAAACACGTTGATATTCGACGAAAGAATTATGATTTACCACAGCAGGCATATCCGCTACGTAACACTAACCTACAACAAACAGATCTGTGTCTGGGAGACCTTGTTTGTTACTGATCGCGTTTACAACACCGTCTGTGGTAACTTGTTTATGCGGAGTGTATGTGGAGGAACTTAGAGTTGGTACTGGGTTAGTGAGGACTGTAAGGATAGCCCTGCCTGGGTTGCGTATGGAGGTTGTTACGGGCGTATACAGAGCTTGAAAAATGCTAGTTGGGTCAAAAATTTTGTAAAAAACGAGTTGGAATGGCTAGATCTGTTTGTTGTAGTTTAGGTTGACTGCAAGTGTAGTTCTGTTACTGTGTTGAAAATGTTTGGCGCTTACAGAGAGTGATGTAGGATAGATGGGACGGAATTAAAGTAAAAATGTTTGATATACTCTAAATACACGTCGCAGGAGAGCTCTAAAGAAGCCGAATTTGGTGGTTGTAATAAAACTTTGCATTGTGTACGTTATCTGATCTTTCGTTGAAGCATCGCCTGTTTAATGGTATGCTAGTGGTGTCTACTTTACGCCTGGTGTGC
This sequence comes from Locusta migratoria, assembly GCA_026315105.1. Lineage (NCBI taxonomy): Eukaryota > Metazoa > Arthropoda > Insecta > Orthoptera > Acrididae > Locusta > Locusta migratoria. Next base: position 399,678,419 of record CM048755.1, on the reverse strand, counting down.
ATTATGTGACGTAGCGGATATGCCTGATGTGGTAAATCATAATTCTTTCATCTAAAATCAAAGTGTTTTATAAAACCCCTTTAGTTTGGTAACTTAAAGTGCGCTAGTTGTAGCCAGTGGATTGCGTGTGTGGTGAGGTATTGTTATAGATGTGCGGATCTACCTGCGTAGTAAATTCAGCAAGTTCGCCGGCCGCGGTGGCCGAGGTGACTGAGGCGCTCCAGTCGCGGTCAGCACAGCCACTACGGTCGGGGGTTCGAATCCCCCCTCGGGCATGGATATTTGTGCCGTCCTAGTTCGTAAGTAGTTTGTAAGTTTAGGGACTGATGACCCCGTAGTTAAGTCCCATATGCTTAACAAACAAACAATCAGCAAGTTCGATACTGAAAACGCTGGAGATAAGACGAAGTTACTATTTGTGGCTACTTTGTGGAATACAGGGAGGAAATATGTACGTCCTGTGGGTATATATCTTATAAAGTGCAACTAATCCATGTTTTAATAGCTTCGTGTAGATGACTTCTATCTCCTGGATTTGGACAACACACAAGATTTCGAAGGGATTTGTTTTTTAACCGAGTGGCGTTCGTATCCGAGCATGACTTTAGGAAGGAAGGAGCAACAGCAACGTGGTTACGGGCGGCGACAAGACAATTGGAAACGACTGCTTAACGTGGTTGGCGTCGAATTGTAGAATTATAATAAAATTGTCAAATCACGAGCCCTGGTGTAAGCAAAGTTATCGGTAGCTACAATATCGATTTTATAAAGCGTCCAGACAGGCGATTGTGAGGACTTTTATTTTTTCGCTGGGCCGAGAAGATGGCATTACCAGGACGGAGGATTGTGGTTATGGATCTGTGCAAGTAGATTGTTTAAGTGTTCTGTAAGAGAAGATACGGTATTTACAAAGTCCGCCATTGTACTGTGCATCGCTCCCTTCCATATGGTCCCAGCTAACATATGCTGTTAGAGATCAGTTATTCTGCAATTTGATTACTTGGGGAATAAGAGTACCCGATTAATTGACCGCTCACTGGGACCGAGAAAAGCTTATACATTATGTTTTAGTTTCAACTGCCTACCAACTGGGAGAGTCGAGCAACGAGCTATATTAAAGCATATTTATCATTCCGGGACTTTATTCTCCACAGACGTAGATATCACCTATGTTATTCCACAAGTCCTAAGAAGAAGGGTAACCAAAAACTTGGTTACATGGCGAAGACAAATGCTTTAAAGGAGGCTATTGCACATGTGCAAGCCCGGTTTAAACAGATAGTGTGGAGAAATCTAGCTACGATTACGTCTTTCAAAACAATATTTCTTTTTACACTAAACCGTCTGGGGGATTGGTCTCGCGTCGTTGAATTGAACGAAATTAGGGGAACACACAACAAACGTGTTGCATTCTCGTTTGCAGAAAGGCCACATTGTATCCAAATGTTGAGCACTACGTGTTGGAGCAGCCATTTACAGAGTTAAATACCGATGGAATAACCACAGTTAACAAGCGGTCGTTTTATGCATAACCTAGTGTTCCATACGGAATTGCGGGTATCATAAGAATCAGTGGCGTACACGTAGAGTGCTATAACCAGAAAATAATGGGTAAAGTTAAAATACCAGAGTATTTAGAATATTGTCAGAAGGCGTAGAACTGGTTGGGAGAGGCCAATACATCTATCTAAGGAAATATCTAGGTTTAAGAACGGACGGGTCAAATGCAGAGACAAAAAAAATACTCATTTTCGGTAAGTGTCCGAAGTCCAGACGTTGTCGCAAAGTGTGAATGATTTGAGCTCTAATGGAGGAGTGCTGTCAGAAATCTGTGTATGCAGTAGGCGAAAGGATTCTTTCACAATGGATTCCGGCCATGTAACACCTGTTATGGTCGGCTGCGGCAATCGGGCGCGTCTTCGCTAAGGGAGAGCTTCTGCACTCTTCTATCCCTTCCTGCAGAAGGGAACAAAAAATGTAATTTTTCCAAACTCGTTTACCGTAACTGCAGTGTGCTGATCAGAGAACTTGTAACCTAGATGCAGTGCATAATAATAAATAAATGTGGTCATGTGTGTATCTCCGAGGATGGATCCCGTTCGTAGTGGAGGAGGAGAGGTTAGGCTATCACGTGCTCAGGTGTGTGGTGGAGAGATGACTATGCGTCTGTGTGTTAGAACTGTACCTGTACGAGTCGATTTACTGGTTGGGGGGGGGGGGGGGTTAGGAGATAGAAGGTGCGTATACATCGAAAGTTGTGATGTGTACTTCGTTAATCTGTGTGTCTATTTACCTTAAAAATGGTCGCTAAAGAGAGAGAGTACAACATTTCGGAACGTGATAATTTTAAGAGCGGGCACAAAGTTCACTTGGACATATATGTTTGTAGTGTTCATTACCATTACATTCTAATGCGTGCTATATTTAACACAATCGTCAGATGCTGTAGCCATAGTCGAAACGAAGAGATACATTTATTTTGCTTATAGATCTAATGTGGTGGTCAGGTTCCGAAACGGACCATTTTTTTTCTTTTGGTTAGTCCCAAATGTTTGACTCTGGCTAGAATTGTTTTTGTATATCGAAAGAGTATATGTTAAGATTGATAAGTAAGTTTGTGGCGTTCATTACCGTTTATTATCTGACCTGCACTATTATTAAACACATCTGTTGGCTGTTGTATTTGTAGTCTATGCGAAGAGCATGGAGAGAGATGAGAGTGTTTGCGCATCGATAATTTCTTACTTGCAAATTTTGCATACGAGTTTTAATATTTTACTACAAGCTGTAGTATATGGTTATTCTTTTGTCCAGAGACCAACTAAACATTTCTGCTCTAAATGTTTAAAATTGTTTTTTAGCATTACACCAAATTTCTCGTTAAAATACACATGAATAATAATATGGTAGCTTTATTTTCCGAGAATAATAAACGGCGGAAATTGTGACATTGGTTGTGAGAATTAAAAATTTTATATGTGAATAAAAACAAATCGTGATATGGCGTATGGATCGCTGCGGTGTCTTGCGGTGCGCTTAATAAATATGCAATTTACTTGGCTGCTGATCTTGTGGGGCGCGGTCGCCGTTAAGAGTGCAGTACGCCCCTGCCCTGGGTGTAGGGATCGGCTGGTGGGGGTGGTGTTATTTAGGCATGTCGATGCGGTCATCGCTAAGTGCGGTATTGTTTGTTCTCTTCTCGTGGGTAGGTTGGGTGGCAGCGTCCTTTGAGAAGCAGTTGCGAGCGTGGAGGGGGAGGCGTCTGGCGGAGGAGGCGGCGGTGGTGGTTGGCAGGGGTGGAGGGTGCGGTCTGTCGGCCAGGTGTGTGGCTGAGGGTGGAGGTAGTGCAAGTACAGACATGTCAAGGGGGCGGCTGTCAATCATCTTTTGTTTGTTCCCGGAAGTGCGAGGCGGTGACCTGTGATTAGCGGTCGGACAAGTAGTGTCGATGCCAATCAAAAGGACCTAAATTCAATTACTTGTAAACTGTCAATCATCTTTCGTCCTTCCGGGAAGGACGGGTAGCGGCATCCTCTGATCTGCGGTCGGGCAATTGGCCGAGCGTGGTGGGGTGGGTGTATCGGTACTCGCGCAATGCATTGTGGGTACCCTGCGTCTCAACTGGCTTTACCACACTACTATAGTAATTCTGTCAGAGACAGCAAAGGACCTGGAACAGCAGTTAAACGAAATGGACAGTGTCTTGAAACGAAAGTATAAGATGAACATTAACAAGAGTAGAACAAGGGTAATTTAATGTCGTGTTAGAAAATCAGATGATACTGAAGTACTTAGATTAGGTAATGAGTCAATAAAAGTAGTATATGAGTTCTGTTCTTTGGGTAGCAAAAGAACTTCTGATGGTCAAAGTAAAGAAGGTATAAAATGCAGAATGGCTATAGGAAGAAAAGCGAAATTAGTTGACATCCAAAATTAGTTTAAATGTTAGGAAGTCCTTTCTTAAAGCATTTGTCTGGAGTGTAGCATTGTATGGGAGTGAAACGTGGAAGATGAGGTGTTGAGACAAAAAGATGACAGAAGCTTTTAAAATGTATCATGTAACTTATGAGGAAGTGCACAGCAGAACTGGGGAGAAAAGGAGTTTCTGGCATATCATGACTAAGAAAAGGGATAGGTTGGCTGGGCCATATTCTGAAACATAAAGGAATTGTCAACTAAGCAGATTCAAAAGGATGAAGTTTGCCGTTCTTATTCTCAGATGAGGTGGCTTGCTCAGGATAGTGTACCTTGGAAAGCTGCATCAAACTGATCTGCAGACTGAAGTCCACCACAACAACAACAAGTCCAATGGTGGGACATTCGCTTCTGTATGTAGGTGTTCACGATGAGTAGGGACATTTAACCTATTCACTTATTCGATTTAATATTCCTTTGAATGCTGTAGTGCTCTGCAAGTTATCACAAATAACTGTTTCTGTCTAGACAAAACTTACAACATAATCAAGGTAATTCCCTTTTTGTCGTAAGTTTCATTTTCAGAGTGTGATCTGAATGCAAACCCTTGCATATTCAAGAAACCAACATCTTCAAGAAACCAAAATCTTCAAGAAGCCAACATTAGTAAGTCTCTGGATTACAAATCTGCACCGCTGTCGCATGGGTGATGGGCCTGCTCCCACTTGATACACACACAAAAAAAGAGCGTCTTTCGAACATGCTGCGGAGTTTGACCGCTGAAAGAGTAGTTATCCATAGGGAATGCAGATTATCCTTCAGAGAAATCGGTGATTGCGTCTGATGTAACAAGGCAACTTTCATGGGTATCTGCAATTGCTTGATTCAGGAGGGAACAACAGAGCAACGTGATTGGTTGCACCCACCGTATTGTACCACCACATATGACAGGCATACAGTGTGCTTGGCAAATGTCACAACAAATTCAGTCTGTTAGACAACAAGCAGTGTCCAAGCACACCATTTGACATCATTTACAGCATAGTGAATTGCCCACAATGCGCCGATTGCCGCATTTATCACTGAGTCAACGGCATACTGATTTGCACCAGTAACAGTGCGTTGAACGACCAATATGGACAACCGAATGGAAGACTTGATTTTACCGACGATTCACCATTTTGATGCACCACAACGGCGGCTGGATTAGAACCCGGACACTGACTGTTGAACTATTGCCTTAAGTATCGCCATCTGCCACACGCCATACTAGTCCTGCACCGGGTATTACCGTTTGGAGTTGTATATGATTACGCTGCCCCACAATCTCTCTCCCCATCTCCCACTTGGTACACATTCTGGCACACTACCCAGCCAGCGTTATATCTAAGATGTGTTGGGCTACACCACTCGCTGCTACACCACAGTTGGGTTGTATGGTTGGAGTAGTGGGACTAAACAGCTAAGGTTATCAGTCCCCTAGTGGGGAGGGGAAGGAGTGATGATAGGAAAGGAGGGGAGGGGGAAAGGAAATGCATTCCCTGAAGCACAGAGTCACTATACAGAGAAGAAACCCCCTTAAACACTGTCCTACACTCTCCTAGTAGTTCTGTAAGATGTTAGTAGATGTCAGGCGGTTACCTGGCTTAGTACCGGTAGACTACACTAGAGGCGTTTCTGAGGGTACCTCGCCGGCCGCAGTGGCCGAGGAGACTGAGGCGCTTCAGTCACGGTCTGCACGGCCACTACGGTCGGGGGTTCGAATCCCCCCTCGGGCATGGATATTTGTGCCGTCCTAGTTCGTAAGTAGTTCATAAGTAGTTTGTAAGTTTAGGGACTGATGACCCCGTAGTTAAGTCCCTTAAGCTTAACAAACATTTGAATTTTTGAGGGTACCTCTCGCACAATAGAGGGTAACATGGAGGGAGCTGAGGGGACAGCTGGTGCCGCCTGCCACAAGGCCACGGATGTGTCTTGGAAATGGTAGGGGGGGGGGGGGAGCAGCCGCCACCTGCCGCCTGCTCTGGCCTCTGACCTCAGCGCCATCATGGGACATCCCCCGCCCCCCACCTTGCACCCCTGCGAGTGTGACCGGGCCCTTACCGAGGGTTCCCGTCTGTATATTTTTGTCTGTCCCGGAAGCAAAGAAGGAAGGAAGACTGCATTAGCTCGGGGCCCCAAGCTCGCTACGCACATGCTAATGAAAGAACTGTGGCCCTCTGCGAAGGGGGGGGGGCTACACTACATCAACTTTGTAAATATGTGTAGGAAGTATGGACTGCTATAACATAAATACACATCCACAGCCTAATTGATACAATGGCGAAGGGTGTAGCAGCGAATATAGCTGGAAATGGCTTCCTCAGTTCACACTACATTGTAATTTCAGTCATGTTGTGGGTAAGGCGAACCAAAGGTTACGTTTCATCGGCAGAACGCTTCGAAGATGCACCAGCTCCACCAAAGAGACTGGCTTCATCACACTTGTGCGTCCTCTCCTGGAGTACTGTTGCCCCTTGTGGGACCCTCACCAGGTGGGATTGACGAAAGACATTGAGAAGTTTCAGAGAAGGGCAGCTCGTTTTGTTCTATCACGTTACGGGGGGGAAAGCGTCACGGAAATGTTGCACGAATTGGGATGGAAATCATTAAAAGAAAGACGTTATTCATTGCGGCGTGATCTGTTTGCGAAGTTTCAATCACCGACTTTTAGTTCTGAATGTGAAAATATCTTGCTAGCACCCACCTACTTAGGGAGACATGACCATCCCAATAAAATAAGAGAAATTAGATCGAAAACGGAACGATTTAGGTGTTCTTTCTTCCCGCGCGCTATTAGAGAATGGAACGCTAGAGAAAAGGTATGAAAGTGGTTAATGAACCCTCTGCCAGGCACTTGAATGTGATTTGCAGAGTATCTATGTAGATGTATATGTGAATTTTCTACAACGTTTTACCTCTCAATTGACGTAATATCTCCGGTCCTACTTCGTGTTGCATGTTGGTTGACCAGTTTTGTATTTTTGCATGTTGGTTGGCCAGTATTGTATTTCTACGACAAAAGAGTTCACGGGTGAACAGTCGGATGTCAGTGTTCAATGGGCACAATATTTCGGCAGGCGACCACGTTGCTATCATCAGGTGCGCTGATGAATTGACCGCTGTGGAGCTGGTGTCGAGCATTTATCACTCCCTCCCTCCGTGTGTTACGAACGAAGTCCGCGAGGGGGGAGGGAAGGGGAGGGAGCCTGTCCAACAACTCTTCTGCTCACCTCGCCCACACCAAGTCAACGACCGCTGTCTGAGCCTGCTAGTAGCGTCTCAGCTTCCCCTCTGCCTGTCCTCGAAGTCAGTTCGTCGTGGGTTGACCTCTTCCACTTCTTAATCAGATATCAAAGCGGGTTCCCAGGCCTTGCTGAGGATGTAACCTCTATCTCGATTGATCAACGGGTCTCTTACTCAAATTTCGACATATTCCTTAACGCCACAATCCCAGTAATTATTCGTATGAATAGGAAACGTAATCGGCCTTGCTGTTTGAAAGGAACCATCCCGGCATTTGCCTCGAGTGATTTAGGAAAATCACGTAAAATCCAAATCTGGATGACCGGAAGCCGATTTAAATCGCTGTCCTTCTGAATGACTCTAGTTTGCTAGCCAATATACTACCTCGGTCGATCAGTGTATCACAGACTTGTACGATTTTAATAACGATAATTTGAATAAATCGTTCAACATAATTATTTTAAATTGATTAGGTACCGTGAAATATAAGCAACTACCTGATCCTGCTCAACTGTAGCTCAGTCAGATATGAAATTAATACGAAAATAAATAAATGTATATCGTGAACATTGAATCACCGACAAAACACGCGAATCAAAACAATGCCCGGCCTTGCGTAGCTATGTTAAATGAGAGGAAAGAACGGGAAAACAGAAGGTATTCACGGAAAATCATTGCATATCGCAAAACCAATAGACCGACAAAATTTTGTTGTTTTCTTTGTTTGTTTTCTGCATAAACACAGATATCAGTCGGTTTACTGACGTTGGAGTCTGCAATGTGTAATTTCTCGCGACAGAAATGAGGAAAGCGGTCGTTTTCTACATATTGCCCATCTAATCCCCACCTCCTTCCCCCCCTTCTCCTCCGTGACCCATCCCTCGTCTCTGCCTACCTACTCCTTCCCTGTCTTCTTTCTTCCACATTCTCCTCCTCCCCATCTCTGTGCATTTCCTCTTCCGCCCTCTTGTTGTGTATCTCCTCCTCCCCTTTGGCCTTCTCTTCCTTTTCTCTCCACCTGTCGATCTCCTCCTTCCCCTCTATCCGTCTTGCACCTCCACCCCACTCCTCAGTCTCCCTAAGTAATATGTTCACTTAGTTTGGTAGAAATCGATCTTGGGGCCAACGAAGAGATCTTCTGGTAGTTTACACATTACGTCTCCAGAGAGGATGAGAAACGTATATATGATACTCAGCCGCGTGGAACAATAGCGGATTTCGCTCTGCAGTTTCGTATCCAGGCAACTCAAAGTCTACAACGTCATATCTCCTGACCTATATATCGCACAATAACAGTGCAAGTACAAGCAGAGGTATATGTATACCGTGTGGAAAATGAGTTGCATTAGATCTAGTAGTTAAGAAGTAATAAATTACTCTCTTATGCTACACGAGGCAGTTTTTCGCGCATTTTGGTGTTTACGGCATCGTCTTCTGAAGAACCTGTCTTAAAACGATATAGTTTTGTAGGTGCATTCAGTGGCATATGTGGATACTATCCTCAAACCAGGCAGGGAATATAATTAGCATCAAAGAAGGAAGAAATTAAAACTGCATACAGGATGCGGCAGTTTCCATACAACGCTGAGTTTATGACTTTTCTCCTGAACTGTGAGTCGTACAATGATATAATTTTGCTGACACATTCTGTGTTATATTTAAAACCGTATATAAAATTAGTCGTCAATACGGTTAGCGCCATCGATGTAAGAAATTAAAACAATAAGCTCGTTGCGACAGTTGTACTGAATGACAATGCAGCAGACAATTAACTTTTTCTTTAATCTTTTTATCAGTGAGAAAATAGTTATTTGAAGTGTTGAAATCGTGTATAAAATTTATTGCAAGTCACTAAGTGCTCTCATTCTCAAATTCTGGGTATTCGCGCGTCGTGAGCTACATGACTTTTTCATTCCCACTCCTTTTATCATAACAGTAAAGTGAATACCACAAAAACCAACTAATTTTCAGAAACACAGGGAGACTGAATTTTTTAAATAAGATATTTCAATGTAATAATAATATTAATAATAAAAATAATAATTATAATAATACCTAAGAATCTGTGCATATCAGTGAATAGCCGGGAGAATGGCGTGTTGAGCTCATCCTCGTCCACATCGCTTCCAAGGACGCCAGTGTCAGTGGCCAAGGATGACACGTCGAACGGTTGGGCCGATTGCCCCATCTAAGGCCAGAAAGCGTAACTGTAACTTACCTTTCTTCAGTGACTAGTACAACAGCACAACGCTTCAGCATAACACTTCAAAAATTACAATTCATAAAGATGTTGTTTTTGAAGAGTAGAGGTTGAAACTTTTGAGAACTACACTGCTACACACTCTAAATGCAACACCCTGACGGAAGCATATAAAGCAGGTAAATTTGCAGTAACGTTTGCGGCAACGAGAGATACAACTGATTAACATTTCAACGCGGTGCCGCGCGGGAATGGCCGTGCCCTTTAACGCGCCTTGCCGCGGAACGCGCGGCTACGCCCCGTCGGAGGTTCGAGTCCTCCCTTGGGTATGTGTGTGTGCTGTCTTCAGAATAAGTTAGTTTAATTAGCAGTGGCGTAACTATGGGGGGATGAGGGGGATAGAACCCCCATCCCCCCAGAACCCGAAAAGAAAAAGAAAAAAGGGAAAAAAAGGAAAAAAAAAGAAAAGAAAGAAATCGTATAACAGCAATCTGGTAAAGGTAAAAATTGGAAACTTGGGGTGTTTTACGATAAGCTTTCACTGGATCGTAGTGAATTAGTTTCTTCAACGGGAGTGGTACATGGTAGTCTGTCTGGAAACTGACTAAAATTTTGCTCGTCAAGGAAGTCTATCCCCCCGCCCAAAGCCAAGTGCTAGTTACGCCACTGTTAAGTAGTTTGTATGTCTAAGGGGTGATGATCACTGCAGTTTGGTCCCATAGCTTTACAAAAATTTTCTGCACAGGAGTGCTACACGGGCGCAAGTAACATCACCTACAAGCGCTATTTAAAGAGGGATTATCTCTGCAAGCGCTGTATAAAGGGGGAACAAACTGGAATTGGAACAAGCTGGAATTGTTCCTCGAGCTGTGGTTTTGCCGAAGTATCTGAGTATGTTTATAAGGATAGTAGATCTTGGTAGACGTATCCGACCAACTGAGATGTGAATCTGTAATCGGTGGATGCAGGAAGGAATGTCGGGCCGAAGGGACCGATTGGGCCCACCTCATTGCAAATGTTTCAAATGTTTGTTAAGCTTAAGGGACTTAACTGTGGAGTCAAACTACTTACAAACTACTTACGAACTACCTTATACTAAAGACAACACAAACATCTATCCCCAGGGGGGATTCGAACCCCCGACCGTAGCAGCCGTGTAGACTGTGACTGGCGTGCCGCAGACCGCTCGGCCACCGCGGCCGGTCACCTCATTACAACTCTACACATAATGAAAGGCATATCGTCACCTTCGCTGTCATTGAGCGCTCTGCCACATCACGAACTATATCACAATAAATCTGACCTGTTGGACAGCAAGCGATGTTTGTACCCATCGTTCGAAAAAAGTGTTCAAATGTTTGTAAATCTATGGGTCTTAACCTATATGGTTATCAGTGCTTAGGCTTACAAACTACTTAAACCAAGTTAAATTAACCTAACGACAACACACACACACACACACACACACACACACACACACACACACACACACACACCCATGCCCGAGGGAGGACTCGAACCTCAGACAGCGAGCAACCGTCCGAACCGCAACAAAGTGCCTTAGAACACTCGGCCACTCCACCGCGGCTCGCATCGTTCGATGTCGTTTGTGGCAGAGTAAACTGTCCGCGAGGCTTTCATTGCTGCGATTACCAGTGATACAACGCCATAGGCGTTTACACCATCAATTTTGCGATAAACAATCGATATTGACTACCGAATTGAACGACAATGATTTTAGTGTCGAGCCCCGATTCCGGGGCTGCAGCACCAAGATGTTCGGATTAGAATCTGGAGACAACGTAGTGTCTGCTGATCTGTTGGCTTACGCATCTCCATATTGATCTTGCACCCAGTATTGTAGTTTAGGGGTGGGAATGGATTCCACTCCCACACCCCCGTAGTACACATTCCCGGTACACTAACTATCCAGCATTACATCTCTGAAGTGTTAGAGCATGTTATCCTCCCATAACTCGCCGAAGCCGACACTGCAACAGGGTAATCCACATAGAATTGAATATTTCTTCTATGTGAATCAGATTGCACTGACACTTGGGCTCCCTCTTCACCTGATCTCTCGCCTAGCCGCAGCAGAACAGTCGTGCGCTCTAAGGCGCGCTGCTGCGGTGCGCGCGGCCGTTCGCCGTCGGGGGTTCGAGTCCTCCCTCGGGCATGGGTGTTTGTGTTGACATTAGCATAAGTTACTTTAAGTTAGTGTAAGTAGTTTGTAAGCCTAGTGACTGATAACCAACGTAGTTAAGTCCCTTGGATGTACAAACATTATTATTATCCCTTGCCTACCGAAAACGTCTGGTCGATGATCACGGACAGTTGCCCAGACATACACCGCCCACTCGTACACCTGGTCAACTTTGATAAATCTGGAGGCAACAAAGACTCCTAAGCCCCAACGTCACATCCAGAGCCTCTTTGAATTAATACCTTGGCATCTAGCAGCGGCTTTAGACAGCAATCGAGGCAATACTCAATGCTGATTTGATCGTCTTCCTAACTTCACGTGGGCTGTATATCAATCGCGTGGTCTTCGAAGAACGTGTTATCTACGAGTATAGACTATCGGGACTGGTAAAAGGCCGCGTGGTCGGCAGAAGCCGTGTTGGGTTGGGATTGGGTTATTTGGTTGGGATAGGGGGACTAAACTACTGAAGTTATCAGTCCCCCGGTGTTATCTACGAGTAGAGACTATCAGGCTTGGTAAAAGGCCGCGTGGTCGGCTGAAGAAGTGATGGGTTGGGGTCGGGTTATTTGGTTGGGATAGGGGGACTAAACTACTCAGGTTATAATTCCCCCGGTGGGGAGGGGAAGGAGTGAGGATAGGAAAGGAGGGGAGGGGGGGGGGGGAAGGAAATGCAGCCCGGAAAGTAAAGAAGGAAGGAAGACTGCATTAGCTCGCCACGCACGTACTCACGAAAGAACCGTGAGCCCCCGGAGGGGGAGGGGTGAATCAGTGTGCTGATATTGAAACAGGCTGTAGGCCGATCTTGTTAGACGGACACCTTAGAGGGGGCTGGAGGAGTGAGTTCACACTTATACCCACAAATGGAGGTGTATTTGTAGTAGAGTATGGCAGTATTCTTTGGCTTATCATTCTATCTGCATGCATTGGTTGCTGGTCGTGGAAATCCCGATGGTTAAGTCTGGGTCAATGGCAGACGGCCCCATGGCCGCCTTTACCGTATGGAGTAAAGTGCATACTCAATTAAAAATTAATAAAAACTGAACAAGACATTTTACAGATAAGATCGTAGACTCATTTAAAAGCGTAAGCCGCACCGGAGTAGCCAATCGGTCTGGACCGCCACGTTGCAGATCGCGCGGCCTCCCGCATCGGAGGTTCGAATCCTCTCTCGGGTATGGATGTGTGTGTTGTCCTTAGGTTAGTTTAACTTAGTTTAATTAGTTTGTAAGACTATGGACTGATGACCGTAGTTGGGTCCCATAGAATTACAAACATTTGAACATTTTTAAAAGCGTAAACACAGATAACTGCAGGCATGTAGATGCGCCTCCAATCGCCTTATTAGTTCGTATGCTATTATAAGTTCAAAATAATGAAAATTTACTTATATTAAAAAAATTCTGTCTTGGAAACGCATTGACCGATTGCTACTAATTACGTGTCAGCAAATAGATCTCAGTTATCTTTATCAGACTGTCTATGTAATGTCATTGAAATATTGCGAAATTTTAAATGGAGGGCCGGAATATACATTTCCTCGCGAAAAAGTGGACATTTTAATAAATAAATATTAATTTGGTGGATTAGTTGGTTGGTTGGGATAGGGGAACCAAACTGCTAAGGTTATCGGGCCACTGGAGGGAAGGGGAAGAAGTGTGGATAGGGAAGGAGGGGAAGGGAAAGGAAATGCAGTCCAGGGAGAAAAGAAGGAAGAAAGACTGCATTAGCTTGGGGCCCCGTGTTCGCCACGCACGTACTCACGAAAGAACCGTGACCCCCTAGGGGAACAATTACTGTATACTCAAATGTTGCTGTAGGAACTGACGTCAAGGTCATTTACGATCATCATTTTATATGGTTTTTTGTAAAATATCAAACTGATATGAGTTCCTATAAAACCATTCCTGCCTATATTTATTTATTTAATTTTCTTTTTTTTTGGGGGGGGGGGGGGAGGGGGATGAGCGTGGGTGGGTTACTTTCCATTCCATACTCTGCCGTTTACTCTCCGGCTCGTTATGATGGATCCATGTTTCGTCACCAGTAATGATTCTGTCTAAGAAGTTGTCTCCTTCGTTACAATAGCGATCCAAATGTTTTTTGCAGATGTCGAGGCGCGTTGGCTTATGCAACTGTGTGAGTTCTTTTGGGACCCATCTTGCACAAACTTTACGAAACCCAAGTCTGTTGTCAATAATTTCGTAGGCAGAACCATGACTAATTTGAAGACGAGGAGCCACTTCATCAATAGTTAATCGTCTGTCTAAGAGAATCATTTCACGTGATCGCTCAATGGTTTCTTCATTTGTGGCGGTAAACGGTCGTCCGGCTCCTTCATCGTGCTTAACACTCGTGCGGCCATTTCGGAATTTTTCAGTCCACTCGTACACACTTCGTTTTGGCAAAACACTGCTCCCGTACTGTACTGAAAGTCTTCTATGAATTTCGGCCCCTGATACACTTTCCGCCCACAAAAAACGTATCACTGAAGGTTGCTCTTGCCGGCCGCAGTGGTCGAGGGGACTGAGGCGCTCCAGTCACGGTCTGCACGGTCACTACGGTCGGGGGTTCGAATCCCCCCTCGGGCATGGGTATTTGTGCCGTCCTTAGTATTAGTTAGTTCATAAGTAGTTTGTAAGTTTAGGGACTGATGACCTCGTAGTTAAGTCCCATAAGCTATACCAGCATTTGAACATTTGAACGTTGCTCTTATTTGGTGTAAATAGACAGCGGAGCAGCCATGATTAACAGCACGGCAGCGACAACGAGACTAACGTAGCAGCTTGAAAATTGCAAAGATATAACAACAAACAAACAAAGCATGCGTCACCAACGTAAAACGACAGTACTGCCAACATAAACAAAAATATAACTAAATTTCGGATAATAATTGACTTGCCCTCGTAATTAATGTGATTGTGAACCATGGCTTCGATTTGTAGAGATCGGAAGGGGCTGCAAAATTTAAATAACCTACTGGCCAACTTTTTCGAGCTGTGGGATATAATCAGAACTGTAGACATTTTCCGCACGATAAAAGTGGCGATGGCCGAAATTTGTCAGCGCAGAAAAACAGATTATAACTAAGAGTGCCCCCTTCCCCCCCCCCCCCCCCCCAGAACACAGGTTGTGTAACGCCTCAGCTGCGTCCACCTAATCCTCGATGCGCGAAGTTGCCGTTACATTCTATTTTATGCTTAATCATTTAATAATTGTTCCAATGATTTGACAGTATGGGATGCGGACAATTACTAGGTTGATCCATAACAGTAAACTTTGTTAACTTCCTTTATTTTGGAACGACAAATGTTAAAAACTCTTCCCTTTAAACACACTGATTTAATAACTGCGTGCCACTACGGTGAATGTCTGCACGTCCACACTGAAACATTTCAATATACAACTGCAACCCGTATGCGATACTTTAGCCACCACTAAACGCAGGTTACGCACTCACTGCCGACATACTACCGCCTCGCACTGCGGTCGGCGGTCGGCGGGAGACTGCCGCACACCGGCCAACAAACAAAGAACATTCCAACCGAAGCATTGTTGCCAGCAGTTCTCGCTGCACATCAATGATAACTATCGTTCGACCAAAAGAGGTTACTAACCTAAAACCCTGTATCCTCACAGTTGGAACGCGTTTGTTCAAATGTTCACATGTTTGTTAAGCTAATGGGACTTAACTACGGGGTCATCAGTCAAATGTTCAAATGTTTGTATAATCCATGGGACTTAACTACGCCGGCCGCGGTGGCCGAGGGGACTGAGGCGCTCCAGTCACGGTCTGCACGGCCACTACGGTCGGGGGTTCGAATTCCCCTTCGGGCATTGATATTTGTGCCGTCCTTAGTATAAGGTAGTAGATAAGTAGTTTGTAAGTTTAGGGACTGATGACCCCGTAGTTAAGTCCCATAAGCTTAACAAACGTTTGAACATTTTGAACTTAACCACGGGGTCATCAGTCCCTAAACTTACAAACTACTTATCAACTACCTTATACTAAGGACGGCACAAATATCCATGCCCGAGGGGGGATTCGAACCCCCGACCGTAGTGGCCGTGCAGACCGTAACTGAAGCGCCTCAGTCCCCTCGGCCACCGCAGCCGGCGAACGCGTTTGTCTGAGTGCTGGAATGCGTGAGAGAATGGAAACACAGACCAACGGAAGAGAGTTTTTATTGCCTGCTGTAGCTCTGGACAAGGTGCGGGCGACACAGTACCGAGAAAGGAAAGACCACGGTGTCGGATCAGCACTGCGCAGTCAGGGCGCTTCGGCGGAGTCGTCAAAAGGGCTTGGGCGGAAGCGGCGGCGCTGAGACGCTTTTATCGGCCGCCGTCGCCGTGTTAGCCGCACTTGCGTCACCCACAGGAGCCTTCCGCTGCTCGCAGCGTCTCAGTGCCCCGCCTTTGTCGCCGCTCGCTTCTCAAACTCACGACAGTCGGCGCACACTAGGGTTGCCAACTCTCCCGTATTATACGGGAACTCCCGTTCGAATGTTTGTAGCACTTACGGGACTTAACTTTAATGTTTTCAAATGTTTGTAGAGGTTATGAGACTTAACTACGGGGTCATCAGTCCCTAAGCTTACAAACTACTTATGAACTAGCTAAGACTAAGGACGGCACAAATATCCATGCCCGTGGGGGGATTCGAACCCCCGACCGTAGTGGCCGTGCAGACCGTGACTGAAGCGCCTCGCCTCAGTCCCCTCGGCCACCGCGGCCGGCAGGGGACTCCCGTATTGGCACACTTTAGGTTACGGTAGTAACACTAAAAGTGGGCCTTTGCGATCGTCTTTTGACAGCTCGAAATTTAACCGAAAATAACGGCTTAACCATGCATCTGACACGAAAATTGAATAACCGAATTTGTAGAGGAGACAATTCTCTACAACTTTGCTCTCTTATGTTTTTTTTTTCATATCTCGTATCGTTTCAGAGATATTTGCAAAAATAACGGCGATTTCGAGATGTATGTCTGTCTGTCCGTAACGTGTTCCCTGTTTTTAAAACGAACCGTTCAACCGATCAGCACCAAATTTTAGACATGATTGTAGGCCGCCAGAGACCAAAACCTCTCTTTTTCAAAATTTTCGGACAAAAAATACGGTAGTAATACCAAAAAAAGCCGTTTGTAATATAATTGTAATTGCATAGACCAAAACCTCCCTTTTTCAAAATTTTCGGACAAAAAATACGGTAGTAATACCAAAAAAAGCCGTTTGTAATATAATTGTAATTGCAAACGAACCGTTCATCTGACACGAAAATTGAATAACCTAATTGGCAGAGGGGAAAATTTTCTACAACTACGCTCTATTATGTTTTTTTTTTCATATCTTGCATCGTTGCAGAGATATTTGCAAAAATAACGGCGATTTGACGATGTCTGGCTGTAACGTGTTCCCACTTTTTAGGTCGAACCGTTCAACCGATCGGCACCAAATTTTACAGATATAATTGTTGGCTACCAGAGACCAGAACCTCGCTTTTTGAAATATTTCGGACAAAAAAATACGTTAGTAATACAAAAAAACCATTTGCAATATAATTTTAATTGCAAATAAACCGTCCATCTGAAGCGAAAATTGAATAAACGAATTTGTAGAGGAGAAACTACAACTACTACAGCAATAAAAGCACCATTCTCTGTTCCTCTAAGCTCTTGTTACAACGTCACATCCATACTTCCTCCCACATATTCTCCGATTCCCATTGCTCCCGGAAGATTCAGATTTCCTAACTTCCTTCAGTCAGAATTCGCCAAGTCGTAAACAATTACTGGGTTGGGTTGTTTGGTTGGGATTGGGGGATTAAACTGCTAAGGTTATCAGTCACCAAGTTGGGAGGGGCAGGAGTGAGGATAGGAAAGGAGGGGAGGGAAAAGGAAATGCAGTCTGGGAAGTAAAGAAGGAAGGAAGACTGCATCAGCTCGGGGCCCCGTGCTCGCCACGCACGTACTCACGAAAGAACCGCGAGCCCCCTAGCGTGAACCATTACTGCATACGCAAATGCACAGTTTGCATCAGCCAATATCTATTTTCTTATTTCAGCATAAGCTGTTTTAGTAGTACTACTAGTATTAATCTTATTAAAGTTTAGCCGGCCGCGGTGGCCGAGGGGACTGTGGCGCGTCAGTCACAGTCTGCACGGCCACTACGGTCGGGGGTTCGAATCCCCCTCGGACAATGGATGTTTGTGCCGTCCTTAGTGTTAGCTACTTCATAAGTAGTTTTTAAGTTTAGGGACTGATGACCTTGTAGTTAAGTCCCATAACCTCTACAAACATTTGAAACATTAAAGTTTAGTCAGTATTATTTATTTACATCCTCTTTACATGTATTCGATCTGTTCAAATTTCATTATTAATATCTTATTAACTTCTTATCTAATATAATCAATGTTATATTACGTGTAACTCAGATGTGAAAAGTACCATAGGGTAATGTAGTACAAATTCGGTATAGGTACATTTACGATCAACATAAGGTTTCGCGCCATTTGTCAGTCTCGTAGTGTTGGTATCACTTGCCTTGTGTGGCGTTGTAGTGTAGCTCGTTTCTAAGCTCCTCCAAGAATACACCACTTTGTGCTACGGAGATATAATTTTTTTCCTATTAAGAGGTAAGTGAAGCTACTTAGTCTAACGCGCTCTTATAAATCAGTAGCTAAGGGTGACTGGATTCGCTGCCAAAAATGCAATGTTTGGTGCCACGGAGTATGTGTTGGTGCCCAAGGGAAAAACTGCTTTTTATGTGGAAGATGCCAGTGATCAACATTATATCAGGAAGTGATCACAATTGTACCTAATGTGGTACATTTTTGATCGATTTTTTTTTTCCATTTCTGTAACCTTTATTTGTGTTTATACAAACATTTGTAATTGTCTAATATTTGTGTTATTCTTTCATTAAATATCCAGGAACAAGTGCCATAGTTAAAATTATTTCTTTTCTCAATATATTCCAGTTACAATAAAATTTGTCCGAAATTATCGCAATTGTACCACCTTACCCTATGTATAAAAGCCTGATCCGATATAAGAGAGAGCCTGAGGCTCTTAATCTGATCAGTTTAAATAAATAATAAATATTTCTCACCCTTTTCTGTGTTCTCTTAAGCTTATCTCTGTAGCTCGCTGAAAACCCAGCGTTGGTCAGGTATTTAACTACTTCAATATTCAGTCAGTCCATATACTCCTGCTCTTTATCTCTCTCTCTTCTGTCTGTCTCCTCCTCCATCCTCTATCTGTCTCTGTCTACCGACCTCTGTCTCCTCCCCCTCTTGCTCCTCTTCCTCACCCCCCTCTATCTACCTATCCATCCCCCTACCTCTGCCAATACCTCCCCCACTCTCTGCCAATCTCCCTCTCTCTCTTCTATCTGTTCATATCCTCCCTCTCCTGAATATGAATAATAACATTGACAGATTTCATGGTGATCGGTCATATGGCAACGACGTCTGGACATCCCAATAAAATAAGAGAAATCAGATCGAAAACGGAACGATTTAGGTGTTCTTTCTTCCCGCGCGCTATTAGAGAATGGAACGGTAGAGAAAAGTTATGAAAGTGGTTAATGAACCCTCTGCCAGGCACTTAAATGTGATTTGCAGAGTATCTATGTAGATGTAGATGTAGATGTAGATTAAGGTGCACTCCAACATGCACCGTACGAAAATTTACGTAAACATTGATTATTCTCTTGTTTTGAAGGTCAAGTGTGCAAACTTTCATCAATATCGAAATAAAACTGTAGATTGTAGCCAGAATCTGTTGTAAAGTAGGCTACCCTTCGCGATGTGTGATTCGAAGTATTATGCTCACAGTGCCATTCCTCTTGATTTGTAGGTCAAATGTACAAAATGTTATGGCAATAGAATGAACGGCATGGTAGCGTATAAAATATTAATCTAATGCGAAATTTTTCAGCTGGTCCTTCCTGTTTTCCCTCTGTTTTTTCCCTTAAATTAACCCCTGCATTAAAATGAACAAATAAAAAACGAAATGCCGCGGCGGAGTGGCCAAGCGCATTGATGCGTTATGCTCCGATGCGAGACGCAGCTCCCCATCGGGGGTTCGAATCCTTCCTCGGGCATGTATGTCTGTGCTGTCTTTAGTATAAGTTAGTTCATAAGTAGTTTGTAAGTTTAGGGACTAATGATCCCGTATTTAAGTCCCATAAGCTTAACAAACATTTGAACATTTTCAAAAACGAATTATTGAAATCGGTTAAGCTATATCTGAATTTTAACTACACTAACGCACTGCAATTGATTTTTATAAAGAGAGATTTAAAATGGCTTACTAAGGAGCACAAATATTTTATCGGTCAATTAAATGTAATAACTGTAAATAAACAGAACAGCTATTCACCTAACTCTCCTCTGCTTCTACTGTCGTCTCACGAATTTCGACATCAATGCCATATTGATTGAAATGAACTTTAGTACTCATATGTGGACAGGTAACCTGCTTCTTAAGTCTTCGTGCGACAAAAAGGACGCGGATTTTTGCTGTTTAGCAGTGATATACCAATCTTGGCGACAAGAACACACCAAAAAGCTTGTAAGCTACTTGTCATTAGCTAGGTCTGGTTCTTGCCAGGTCTCTCCCCACTTCGTTTGATCGCTGCTAGGACGCTGCTCGACGGAAAAATGCTCCGCGCCAACATGTGACCAGTTTTCCATGAAGTGGACCCGTCTCATCATTACCTTCCATTGATACATACTCCATCGCCGGCCGCGGTGGTCGAGGGGACTGAGGCGCTCCAGTCACGGTCTGCACGGCCACTGCGGTCGGGGGTTCGAATCCCCCCTCGGGTATGGATATTTGTGCCGTCCTTAGTCTTAGCTAGTTCATAAGTAGTTTGTAAGCTTAGGGACTGATGACCCCGTAGTTAAGTCCCGTAAGTTGTACAACCATTTGAACATTTTTTTTGAACATACTCCATCTTGCCCACTCCTGTTAGACATTGATAAGGTCCTGCTTGGCGTCACTAACTACACTAGAGAAATGTGCTATTTCCAGGCTTTCTTTTTAATGCGTGTTTCTGTGCGTTCATACTGCTAAAGGTCTCATCAAAAACCTTTTACTTGATTTTCGCTGATATATATGACATTTTACTCTGTTGAGGAATAGTGACATGGAGATGTCTTAGCCGGCCGCGGTGGCCGAGGGGACTGAGGCGCCTCAGTCACGGTCTGCACGGCCACTACGGTCGGGGGTTCGAATCCCCCCTCGGGCATGGATATTTGAGCCGTCCTTAGCATAAGGTAGTTGATAAGTAGTTTGTAAGTTTAGGGACCGATGACCCCATAGTTAAGTCCCATAGACTCTACAAACATTTGAACATTTTTTTGGAGATGTCTTATCTTTCACAAGACACAGCAAATAGGAGATCCACTATCAGCATAGTTGCAGGAATGAACCTCTCCCATTAGCAGACAAAGAAGTCCAAACGGAATCTGAAAATGATGAATTACATAATCATCTTCGCTGCGTGTGAATTAATTTGACATGGACGGCAATATCTACCAGTATTACTGTCCTCATCTCCAATCTCCAGTCACTTAGTGGATTCCTTACGCCCGCTGTGCCACAGCCTCGGCGACCGTTGCCTGAACATTGTGTGTTTTATTACGGAGTGTACGTTTTAACAAGCGAGAGAAGTGTATTCAGTCGCCCAGTTCCGCCGCTATGGCGGTAGCTCAAAGTCCACCCACGCAGGTATCCGGCCGACTCTTTCCAGGAATGGCCGCTTTTGTGCCTTTCAGAGACAAACGCTTTCTTTTTTTCGTTTCAACGTACCGACCGTCGTCGGAGAGACCGAGTTCAAAGATAATCGTGGGTGGCGAGCATGGCAGAGAGATTTGTCACAGCTACATCTCTACTACGTAAGCAGGCTTACCGTATGTGGCGAAGGATACTTCTGTCTGAACACTGCTTGAGATTTGATAAGGAACTGAGGCATTGTCGGACAGGAATAATCATTTTAAAGGAGATAATAGACGAAATACAGATATACGTAATAGAGGTTGCGTATACAGGGTGTTACAAAAAGGTACGGCCAAACTTTCAGGAAACATTCCTCACACACAAAGAAAGAAAATGTTATGTGGACATGTGTCCGGAAACGCTTACTTTCCATGTTAAAGCTCATTTTAGTATTTCTCTTTAAATGTAAATTGAAATAATTCGTGCAGACAATTGTCAAAATACCCAATGGTTTCGTTAGTATGTACTGTACTTCATCGATTCACCGCCAGTTGGCCCAATTGTAGGAAGGTAATGTTGACTTCAGTGCTTATGTTGACATGCGACTTATTGCTCTACAATATTAGCATCAAGCACATCAGTACGTAAATTTTCACAGTCGACATGTGTAGGCTGACGAGAATTCGCACGCAATTGTGCAATCACGTCATGAACACATATTTTCTGTGAACGTTTGGGCAGGAATTGTTGGTGATGTCTTGATTGAGCCTCATGTTCTACCACCTACGCTCACTGGAGCACGTTATCATGATTTCATACGGGATACTCTACCTGCTAAAACATGTGCCTTTACAAGTACGACACAACATGTGGTTCATGCACGAAGGAGCTCCTGCACATTTCAGCCGACGTGTTCGTACGCTTCTCAACAACAGATTCGGTGACCGATGTATTAGTAGAGGCGGACCAATTTCATGGCTTCCACGCTCTCCTGACCTCAACCCTCCTTGACTTTCATTTATGGGAGCATTTGAAAGCTCTTGTCTACGCAACCCCTGTAATAAATGTAGAGACTCTTCGTGCTCGTATTGTGGACGGCTGAGGTACAATACGCCATTCTCCAGGGCTGTATCAGTGCATCAAGGATTCCATGCAACTGAGGGTGGATGCATGTATCCTCGCTAACGCAGGACATTTTGAACATTTCCTGTAACAAAGTGTTTGAAGTCACGCTGGTACGTTCTGTTGCTGTGTGTTTCCATTCCATGATTAATGTGATTTGAAGAGACGTAATAAAATGAGCTCTAACATGGAAATTAAGCGTTTCCGGACACTTGTCCACATAACATATTTTCTTTCTTTGTGTGTAAGGAATGTTTCCTTAAAGTTTGGCCGTACCTTTTTGTAACACCCTGTACAAATAAAAATGGTACAGGTTAGGGTTTGGGTTGGGTTGTTCGGTTGGGATAGGGGGACTAAACCACTGAGGTTATCAGTCCCCCGGTGGAGAGGAGTAGGAGTGAGGATAGGAAATGAGAGGAGGGGGAAAGGAAATGCAGTCCGGGTAGTAAAGAAGGAAGGAAGACTGCATTAGCTCGGGGCCCCGTGCTCGCTACGCACGTACTCACGAAAGAACCGTGAGCCCCCTGGGGGGGGGGGGATACAGGTAGGTTTAACCACACTAGAAAGAATCAGGGCAAGAGACGTAAGTTAAGTTCATGTTTGATACAGGTCAGACTTCCAATGCGATGAACGATATCAGACTCTCAGTAAGGAATACGCCCTCCTTGGCCACAGGAGAGGCCCAAGTTTAATCAGTAGGGTCAAAACATTTTCCCCTTACGTGTGATTTAGAAATTTTGAAAACTTAACGCAGGGTCATCAGTCCCTAAACTTACAAACTACCAAACTACTTACAAACTACCAAACTACTTACAAACTAACTTATACGAAAGACAGCACAAACATCCATGCCCGAGGGGGAATTCGAGCCCCCGATGGGGAAAAAAGGTTTTCACGGAAAATCATTGGATATTGCAAAACCAATAGACCGACAAAATTTTGTTGTTTTCTCTGTTTGTTTTCTGCATAAACACAGATATCAATCGGTTACAAGCATTTCAACACTTCGAACAAGAGCAAAACAACTGTAATTAAATGCAGTCTAAAAAAATCGGGTGACGCTAAAGGAATTAGATTGGGTAACTTAGCAATAAAGCTGGTAGATGAGTTTTGTTCCTTGCGCAGTAAAATGACATATTATAGTCGCAGTACAGAAGATGTAAAATGCAGAATGGCAATGGGAAAAAAGAGTTTTTGGAAAAGCGAAATTTATGAACATCGATTATTAATGTAAGGGAAAGGAAGTCTTTTCTGAAGTCATTTGCTGGAGTGTTGACTTGTATGAGAGTGAAATATGGGCGATGAATAGTTCAGACAGGAAGAGGATAGAGAGGTGTTTCAAATTTGGTGTTACAGAAGAATGCTGGGTTGGGTTGGGTTTTTGGTTGGGATAGCGGGACTAAACTAAAATCCGCGTTGGAGTAGCCGAACGGTCTAAGGCGCCTCGCTGCGGAGCGCGCGGTTGCTCGCCGTCGGAGGTTCGAGTCCTCCCTGGGGCATGGGTGTGTGTGTGTTGTCCTTAGGTTAGTTTACCTAGGTTTAAGTAGTTTGTAAGCTACGGACTGATGACCACGCAGTTCGATCCGATAGATTTACAAACATGTGAACATGTGAACTAAACTAAAATGTTCAAATGTTTGTAAATCTATCGGACAACACTACGTGGTCATCAGTCCGTAGCTTACAAACTACTTAAACCTAGATAAACTAACCTAAGGACAACACACACATATCCATGCACCAGGGAGGACTCGAACCTCCGACGGCCAATAACCTTGCGATACGCAGCGAGGCCCTTAGACCGCTCGGCTACTCCACCGCGGCGGGGGACTAAACTGCTAAGGTTATCAGTCCCACCGGTGGGAAGGGGAAGGAGTGAGGATAGGAAAGAATGGGAGGGGGGAAGGAAATGCAGTCCGGAAAGTAAAGAAGGAAGAAAGACTGCATTAGCTCGGGGCCCCGTGCTCGCTACGCACGTACTCACGAAAGAAGCGTGAGCCCCCGGAGGGGGAGGGGGGTGCACAATGTCATAGAAAAGACTTACACGAGTAAATAGCTCTCCTGCTTCATTACTACGTTCTACAGGCATCAAAAGGTCCAACATGCACCGACCGGCAGCTATGTTATCTTGCGCACGAAGTTGTCACGGAAGCGATGAACTGAACAGGCTTTCGAGCATAAAAACCATCTTGACTTCGTCGCCGCGAAATGGTTCTGTCAGAGACACGTGTCTCGGTATTAGTTGCAAGGTCTACAGTGATACGCGTAAGACTGAGATGGCTGTTTCTTTTCGCCACTAGCATTTCGTGAGTATCGCCTACGACCACTGACATACTTTAGCGTATTATTTTCTCCATTAAGGACCTTTTCCAGTGGCGACATGACGCTTTTAGACGTATCCGTTCTGTGGCGTATTAGTGACACTTAGAGCACTGTATAGAACAATCCGCCATTTTGAATCCCACATTGAAGGTGCGCATTTAAAGGCTACGGCACGCTTACGCTTTTTAATATGCTCTTAAGGCCATTAAATATACTTTCCTAGCGCAGAAATATTACAGCATAGTAAATTTATTGGCTTACATTTGACTGTAAGAGGCAAGCAACTTAACGTTAGTGATTAGAGAGATATTTAGAGATATGATACATTTACTTACATTCTATAATAAAGAATATGTTGACCTTCTAAATATGTACCAAACATAGTTAAAATACGTTACAATCATCGTATTTTCTAATTTGTAACTAGTACATCCGCATACGTTTACGGTAACTAGGAGTTGCATACGAAAACAGTTACAAAATAATGTTAAATTGCGTTACTGTACTTTCCGTATTGCCCTCTCTAATGTCTCGCATATTTTACACGCACCGTATTTCACAGAAGATTTTACGTCTTTCCTTTGGCTTAGGCCTACATATTCCAGTGTTGAGAGTCACATTTAATTTAAACAATAAACTAATGTGAAATAATATAATTTAAAAACCAATAACTGGGTAAAACCAGCTGCACTCATGCATCATTTAAAGATACAATGACTACCTAGTTGGCCTAAATAATATCAAGAAAAGCAACTTTAAACACACTGTGTGTCGTGATATATTAACAATCTATCAAAATTAAAATAAACCATTGCTGATATGTATAGGCCTATATTTTCTTTATTGCCTCTCTGTTAGGATAACTATTTTTAATAAAAATAAAAGAAGGTTTAATTCTTAACGTTACTCGATTTTGGCGCCCATACTTGGCATCTGGTATTTACAAGCCACCTTTTACGCCGATCTGTGTTTCAAGAAAACCGATAAAACTTCTAGCGACCATGTCTGTTTTTTTTTTTTTTTTTTTTTTTTTTTTTTTTTTGAGAAGTTTGGAGATGCACAACCAATCATTTCACACTGTGAAGCAATAAAATCACAAACGGTTGGCTCATTCACTTCGCTGCACCAGGCAAAGCATACAACTGTGTTGTCAGATTGGGATTCAAAATGGCGGATTGTTCAGCTCGGTATTTCTAGTGCTTTAGTGACACTTTTATCGACTCCGTGTCCTCCAGCCGATGAGCCACGGTCGTAAGCATTGCAGCCATGTTACCGTACCATACGCATTGTCGTACTAATTGCTTGTCCAACAACCTTTGTGAAACACCATACTGCATGAACTCTCGAATGTATACGGGGCCTTGGTTCAGAGTCTTCACCGTGGCTAACTCGTCCGGCTCTCTACATTGCTTTTGTTCGGCTGTTCCGCAGCAATTCTCAGTTATTTCTTTTCAAGTTTCGGCGCTGCTCACTTCTCGAGACGTATGTGTGATAAAAAGAAATGTGTTATACGAATATTCCCGGGACGGACGCTCTCGTAATTTTAAAGTCTAAATCTCTTCGTGAAGAATGCCGCATCTCTTGCATCATCTGTCACTGCAATTCTCTCATGGCGACGAAAAGATCCCATGACAGAACGTGCCGTTCTTTGTTGGATCTTATCTATCTCTCCCTATGGACCCAACTTAGTAAGAGTTCCAAAATGGACATTTAAGATGAAATACAAATCTATATTCTCGCGACTAAACACCCAGAACTAATGTTAAACGAACAAAAGGAAATGCGAAACATAAAATGCATAGAAAGTTTCCATATCACCTAGACCAGCATATAAAATACAATCAATCCTACCGCAATTACACACCAAACGTGCAACCACAAGAGATAAATTGTAATAACACAACAACAATATCGACTACACACTACACTACAGTACAAACAAACAATATATAACACTTAAAATAGTTCTTAATGTAAATTGAAAATTTATTGGACAAGTGCAATGTAATGGAACTGAGTATGTCACTCTGCATATATTCAACGCTATTACCACAAACGATAAGTAAACGAAATAATGCAAGGAATATTTAAGATCGTACAATAAACATCTTTGGATGAACAGCTTGTAAAATTTCGGAATAGTATTTGAAATAAACAGTGTGACGTACACAGTGTCCAAATATAATGCTATGTAAGTAATTACGACATAAACATACCAAGTAATATTATTCTAACCATGTATCCGCCACTAAAAGTGAACATTGTTCTCAGTAATAGATGGCTAAAAAAAATGGGCAAAGCCCGAAAGTAGTCAACATACCAATAAAACGCAGCATTTGGTGTAATATG
This sequence comes from Locusta migratoria, assembly GCA_026315105.1. Taxonomy (NCBI): domain Eukaryota; kingdom Metazoa; phylum Arthropoda; class Insecta; order Orthoptera; family Acrididae; genus Locusta; species Locusta migratoria. Next base: position 399,651,302 of record CM048755.1, on the reverse strand, counting down.
TAAAAATGTATTTTCTGGAATATTTGAGAGCTGCAAATGCAAAACTTTGGAAAATGATGTTTAATAATCCAAAAACTTTTTAAGCCACTTCTTCCGGGTATGAATTACATTTCTTAAAGATTCTTCGTGCAGATCTGCCTAGAAACTGTTTTCCTACAATTTTATATGGTATTTCCCCTTAAGGCTGTCCTGGACGTTGAAGTCACTGTTCCTTGTAATATGCTACCAATACTGTTATCGTTCAGCAGTGTATTTTCTCCTATGTATGTACAATACGTTACATTTAGTTACGGTATCGTGTCAACTGGAAATCACAGCTGTACTCACCAATCATCTATAGGGCTTCCTACAGATAGCTAATGTTTTATAAAGTTGCTACCTTTGTATATATAGCCACACCATCTACAAACAGCATCATGAAGCTTCCGATGTTATCCACTGGATTATAGATATATATATGAATACAATATATACACTACTGGTCATTAAAATTGCTACACCACGAAGATGACGTGCTGCAGACACGAAATTTGACCGACAGGAAGAAGATGCTGTGATATGCAAATGAGTAGCTTTTCAGAGCATTCACACAAGGTTTGCGCCGGTGGCGACACCTACAACGTGATGACACGAGGAAAGTTTCCAACCGAATTCTCATACACAAACAGCAGTTGACAGGCGTTGCCTGGTGAAACGTTGTTGTGATGCCTCGTGTAAAGAGGAGAAATGCGTACAATCACGTTTCCAGCTTTGATAAAGGTCGGATAGTAGCCTATCGCGATTGCGGTTTATCGCATCGCGACTTTGGTCGCGATACAATGACTGTTAGCAGAATATGGAATCGGTGGGTTCAGGAGGGCAACACTGAACGCCGTGCTGGATCCCAATGGTCTCGTATCACTAGCGGTCGAGATGACAGGCATCTTATCCTCATGGCTGTAACGGATCGTGCAGCCACATCTCGATCCCTGAGTCAACAGACGGGGACATTTGGAAGACAACAACCATCTGCAAGAACAGTTCGACGACGTTTGCAGCAGCATGGATTATCACCTCGGAGACCATGGCTGCGGTTACCCTTGACGCTGCATCACAGACAGGAGCGAGGACGAACATGGGTGCACGTATGGCAAAACGTCATTTTATCGGATGAATCCAGGTTCTGTTTACAGCATCATGATGGTCGCAACCGTGTTTGGCGACATCGCGATGAACGCTCATTGGAAGTGTGTACTCGTCATCGCCATACTGGCGTATCACGCGGTGTGATGGTATGGGGTGCCATTGGTTACACGTCTCAATCACCTCTTGTTCGCATCTACGGCACTTTGAACAGTGGCCGTTACATTTCAGATATGTTACGACCTTTCATTCGATCCCTGAGAAACCCTACATTTCAGCAGGATAATGCACGACCGCATGTTGCAGGTCCTGTACGGGCCTTTCTGGATACGGAAAATGTTCGACTGCTGTCCTGGCCAGCACATTCTCCAGATCTCTCACCAACTGAAAACGTCTGGTCAATGGTAGCCGAGCAAACTGACTCGTCACAATACGCCAGTCACTACTCTCGATGAACTGTGGTATCGTGTTAAAGCTGCATGGACATCTATACCTGTACACGCCATCCAAGCTCTGTTTGACTCAATGCTCAGGTGTATCAAGGCCGTTATTACGGCAAGAGATGTTTGTTCTGGATACTGATTTCTCAGGATCTATGCACCCAAATTGCTTGAAAATGTAATCACATGTCAGTTCTAGTATAATATATTTGTCCAATGAATAACCATTTATCATCTGCATTTCTTCTTGGTGTTGCAGTTTTAATGGCCAGTAGTGGATATTATAAACTATAACGGTATTATATTACGTACTAGGGGAATTCTTAAAATTATCTTTACATGGGTGGATTTTGTCCTGTTAGGAACGACGTGTTGAGTTCTATATGCAAGGAATTCCCCAATAAAAGTTACAAATGTGGTCCACCACACATACTACATTGCCATAGTATGCACTTCCTGCGTGTAGTGCAAATCTGACCTACTGAGAATATCCAAAAATTTAGATTTAGTATAATTTCAGTATCGTCTGCGCCTCTGCTTTAAGAGCTACCACTCTACTCCAAACGAAAGAAGGACGATCGACTTTGTCTATGATGCTACAAATAGTGAGCTTAGCTTAGCAGTGATGGATGCCTTTAGCAAAGAAGCCAGCTGCCGAAAGGAATCGAAGATGTCCTCAGAACCCAATCGGCAGGCGTTATTCATACTGATATTACTCACAAAGTGTAGCCAGTTACGAGCCCCACCTCTGATAATCGTCGGCGGAGTCCTCTCCATGCCTCCTACAAGACCTCCTGGCAAACTTACCGGGAACTAAATGGCCTTCTTTTCCGACCAGCCTGATATTTCATTGAGGGCCTCCTTTACCTCTTTACGTTGGAGTTCTCAAGGCAAGTTACTTGCCTTTTGCACTTGACTGGACTGGGAAGGAAAATTGTTCACCGGCCTGATAGGAAGGGAATTTGGTGCTTACAGGTGTTTTTAATACAGGTAATACAGAGTGGCACCTCGTGTCTGTTGCTAAGACGTACGGAGCCAGGCGTGAAGTCAGTCGTCACAGTCTTCCTCATTGCAAAGATACGTGTAGCCACTACTGTCGACGACTCACGTGTGAAGACAGATCGGTTAGATGCTGCGTATTGGAAGATGCTGCGAGAACGGGATTATCAGGTTTCTGATGGTGCGCTTTTGTCATTGTAACTTAGAGCAGTAGACTGGAGCCTGTCTTCCGTGAGCAGTACATGTCAGCTGTTTATATAAAGCGAAAAACTTTCCTTGTGCCCGCACGCACAAAGTAAAATTGTTTTCCATATCGTAATGCACAAAAATCATATGAACTCTCGAAAAGTTAGGAACAAAGTAGTCGGACCTCATTAAGAGATAAATTTACCCAACTGTGGCGCTACTGAAATTGATATAAACAGAAAATGGAAAACAATCCACACACAAATTATATTTAGTCTTCAAAGTTCTTACTCTACACCACGGTCTCATAATCCACAAGTAAGGAATTATTTTGAATATATGCCCAAGGGATGACGATGAAAAGGAAGACAGAAGTAGCTCTCTTAGGTTGTTTGCAGATGACGCCGTCATTTACCGTCTAGTAAAATCATCTGAAGATCAAAACCAACTGCAGAACGATCTGAATAAGTTATCAGTATGCTGTAAAAATTGGCAATTGACTCTAAATAATGAGAAGTGTGAAGTCGTCCACGTGAGTACTAAAAGAAATCCGTTAAACTTTGTTTACAACATAAATCAATCAAATGTGAAGGCCGTAAACTCCACAAAATACCTAGGAATTCCTATTACCTCAGACCTAAACTGGAAAGAACACGTAGATAATATCGTGGGAAAGGCGAACCAGAGACTGCGTTTTATTGGCAGAACCCTTAAAAGATGCAACAGAACTACTAAAGAAACTGCATACACTGCGCTTGTCCGTCCATTTTTGGAGTATTGCAGCCCAGTGTGGGATCCTTATCGGGTGGGTTTGACGGAGGACATCGAAAGAGTCCAAAGAAGGGCAGCTCGTTTCGTATTGTCACGATATAGGCGAGACAGCGTTACGGAAATGATACGGGATCTGGGATGGGAATCATTACAACAACGGCGGTTATCGCTGAGGCGTGGGCTACTTGCGAAACTCCAATCGCCAACATTCTCCTCCGAATGCGAAAATATATTGTTGACTACCACTTAAATAGGTAGAAATGATCATCAGAATAAAATACGAGAAATCAGAGCTCGAACAGAGAGATTCAGGTGTTCTTTGTTCCCGCGCGCTATTCGAGAATGGAATAGGAGATAAATAGTATAATTGTGGTTCGATGGACCCTCTGCCAGACATTTAAATGAGATTTGCAGAGTATCCCATGTAGATGTAGAAGGAAAATAGGAATATGTTCGAGTCGTGACACCTCGCCACATTTCTCGATCAATAATGATGACATCAGTTGATCAGCACGGCGCGGTGAAAATCCCAGACGTAGAGCAAAAACAGCAATCAGAAAGTGCGCTTCTAGTGAAAGGACTGAGGTTTGCGCCCGCTCGAGTCATGCCACCAGGCGGTACAGCTGGACGGCTGCTTGCTACAAGGGCCACGGCCCGCTTCACCAAAATAGGAATGCAATCTCCGACGAGAACACTGCTGCTAGACGTCGAGTATCGGCAGGCAATGTTCAGTACTTGTGTCATAGCAGCCACAATGACCATGCTGCAAAACCATAGTCCACAAGACAAAGAGCCTAATTTAAAAGTATGCGGGCTGAACTGAATGTAAAAATATAAAAAAGGAACAACTTCCTGATGTTCTGCAAAACTTTTTTTTATTGGTCACAAACCGCCTCATATCTGTTCCATTATCTGATTCTGCATTTCAATCAGAATTACAAACAATCAAACATATAGCATCCAGTAATGGCTTTAGCCCTGCCCTTATTGACAGTATAATGAATAAGAAGAATATCAGAAAAACCAGAATACTTTTATATGCTGGTCAACAAGAACAAGTTAGTAGTCAGAAAAACTGGTGTGTCATCCCATATTTGGCAAAATTTCAGATCAAATTGGTAGAAAGTTAAAATCTCGAAATTACAGACCTGCATTTTACAATACAAACAACATTTCTAAGTATTTATACAATAGTAAGGACAAAATTCAACCCCTATCACAGAGTGGTGTATACAAGATCACATGCAAACATTGTGGGAAACTGTATATTGGTCAGTCTGGCAGGGCTGTAGCTATTAGATTATCAGAACATGAGAGAAGCTGGAGGTTAAAAAAGACAGATTCAACCTTTGCTGAACATCTACTCAGAGAAGGCCATGATTATGATGTAAACTGTGAGATTCTACATCCCCTGAAGAAAAGCAGAAAGATGACACTACTGGAAATATTGGAAATCAATAAACATTTGGCTCAGGATGCTAGTTTAGTATTAAACGATCAGATCCAGTTCCAAAAAAGTTCAAATGTTTGTAAAGCTTATGGGACTTAACTACGGGGTCATTAGTCCCTAAACTTACAAACTACTTATGAACTACTTACTAACTAGGACGGCACAAATATCCATGCCCGAGGGGGGATTCGAACCCCCGACCGTAGTGGCCGTGCAGACTCGGCCACCGTGGCCGGCGATCCAGTTCCCCTCTACACCTCTACTGAAATAAGTTTTATTTTCAACCTTCCTTTTCAATAATAATCATATTAGTTTTGATTCTTTACACATATTTATTATATTTTTATATAAATGTTAATAACTCTCATAAATAAGTATTTGCGATGAACTTTCCTGTGAAGTATCGATTGTCTGTGATAACATCTTTGTAAATCTTAACATCTTTGAAAACATGTGTACTACATTCAGTTGTCACCTGATGATGGCCTAAGAAGCCGAAAGCCGGTTTGTGACCAATAAAAAAAGTTTTTCAGAACATCAGGAAGTTGTTCCTTTTTGAAATCATTATCAATTTCTGTCAAGTACCGACGGAAAAATCAATTAATTAAATGTAAAAAGTTTATTGAGATAATACGAAGTCTTTTACACGTTTTTAAAGGAAGTTCGACACAATGAGTAAGCAGGAAATTAGCCATGAAGTAGGGATGCACAATCTGTACCAAGAGACACAATCTACTGTCTCATACCTTGCCAGGAAGTTCGACACAATGCTTGATTGTATCGGCAAAGAACTTGTCGATCAGATTACTGAAGTAAATGATCGTTATACAACACCAGAAGTAGTTATTGTCAATACAAAAGAGCAAGTGGTACCTATTCGAAATCAAATGAACAGCATGTCCGGCAGCATTCTGAAGTGGCGGTTGTTCTGTATATTAAGATCGGCAGCCTTATTGTAGTTTTCTCAGTGAGACAGGTATAATCAGGGTCATCATAATTGTCTTGCAAACAAAGGTATTGGCGCTCAATCAGCTGGAAATGGAAATGAATGATTGAAAGAATCGATTTGTTGTGAATGCGACATTGGATGATCGGCAAGTCCTTGTACTTGATGCTGTGCAGGACCAGGTACACTAATGACAGCTCAGGCGTAGCGCAGATCGCAATAGTAGTTTCATTTGTTAGCTCTGGAAGCAGTTTTGTCTTCTCAGGGGCCGCCAATGTAATTACCCAAACAAGTAGAATGAAATTTTCATTCTAAAACGGAGTGTACTCTGATAAGAAACTTCCAGGCAGACTAAAAGTATGTGTCGGGTCAAAACCAAACCTTGGAACCATTACCTTTTGCTCTTCCAACTTAGCTGGTCTAGCACGACAAACACCCCAACTTTGCTTCCGCCAGTCCCTGTCTCCCACTTTCCAAACTTCCCAGAACTTCTCCTGCGAAACTTGTAGGACTGGAAGAAAGAATATTGCAAAGATATAGCCTACCCGCAGCCTGGCAGGTGTTTCCCGAATGAAATTTTTCTCTGCAGTAGAGTGTGCGCTGATATGAGACTTCATGCCTAATTAAAACTCTATACGAAAGGCAAAGATCCCGAGTTAGAGTCTTAGACTGGCACCAAGTTTTAATCCACCAGTAAGTTAAATATCAGCGAGCTCTCTGTTGCAAAGCGAAAATTTCATCCTGAAATCATCAGCCAGGCTGTGGTATGTTTCCGCAATGTCCTGTCTTCCAAGTGTGCTACTCTTGAAAGGGTGGCGGGAGAACTTTTGTGAGGTTTGTAAGATAGGAGACGAGGTGCTAACGGAAGTAAAACTGTATCGTCGGTAAGTGTATCTTATTAGCTGAACTCAGTCGAAAGACCACTAACTGGCGAAAAGCGAAGGTCCTGACTTCAAGTCTCACTCCAACACTCAGTTTGAATCTGCCAGAAAGTTTCACAGAAACAACTGGTCTGCAGGGGTCGGTTGCAGTTATCAGCGAACAAGTGAGCCCAGCGCTAATGGTATTGCAGGACAATACTGGGCTCCATAGCCCTGCATCTGCAACCAGGACATGCAGTTACCATTCGCCTGACAGTGGTAATACGCAAACACCTGGGTGCAATACTAACAATGATATTGTTGTCTGATCCTATTAGGGGACCTCGATTGGTCAAACTTTGAAAAACAGTGGTTTAAAATATGTCCTGTAGAGGTAACAGAAAACATAACAGAATTGTGCAGATCATTAAGGACGACAGTCAATTGGAAACGATTTGAAGGGCAATAATGGGGACGGAATAAGTAGTAGTTTACAAAATGAAAAACCATTACTGAGCCCCTTACAATTCCAATTAGCAGAAAAGTATTATTTCTTGTTCCAGGAGGTCTCTTCTCTCATGTTTCTGGACCTACCACTGGATCGTGAAGTGCTTTTCAGCCATCTTCACTAAGCGAATATCCAAGTGTAATGCATCGATTGTTACGCTCCGTCGAAATTGGTAGAAACGTCGCTTGAGATGTTTTCACCGTTGCACAACTGCCAGACAGAATGAAATGGAAATAATGTGCAATATTTACCAACTAAAACTCTTCCCTGCTATGCAATGGTGTGTTTCATGATAAAATAGCTTAAGCAAATATACGAGAGGCGTTCAATAAGTAATACAACATTCGTTTTTTCTTAAAGCAGATTGGTTTTATTCAGGATTAAATACGCTGTATTGTTCCCCAAACTGTTGGCTACAAAAACAGTATTTTTCAGCACAATCCCCCTTGATTGCTAGGGCCTTAAGCCACTTTACTGGGAGGACCTGTATAACTGCATACTACCACTCTGCTGGTCTCTGTCGGAGCCAACGTCTTGCTCCAGCATAACTTCCCCATCATCGACGCAGCCTTTATTGGGCCAAATACGTGGGAGTCAGACTGTGTGAGATCCGGACTGTAGAGTGAATGGGGAAGTGTATGGTGAAGAACAGTCCAATTAAGTTTCATGAGCACCTCTCGCACCTCAGGCAAGAGTGTCAGCACGCTGCGTTCGTCCACTGACATGTCCCCATAGGCATTCTAAAAACACCTCTGAATATCTGTGATGTTCAGGTTTTCCACCAAAAGAAATTCAACATCTACTCTCTACTTGGAATGCACCTCCGTTAATAGCGCCATTTTGTAGGCTAGTTACAGGGCTGTCACCTATCGGTAATTAACGAAAGTAAACAAACAAAACTCCATTACAGGTATTTTAAATCGAAACTGACCGCGAAGAAATGTGTTGCGTTACTAATTGAACGCCCCTCGTGCGAATAACGTAGTAAAATACTCACAAGCAGCTCGTGGATGAGCGCAGAGGTGCGTCCCAGCGGTCTACGCAGGAACCTGTGAACAGAAATCCACAATAATAGTATCCCATTAATACCATTCCGTATGCTACGAAAGTCATGATAGACAGCGTGAATCTCATAATAACGACCTTACAAACCAACAGAGCATGCAATTTTATCTCCCTGGATAGAATGAGAACCATTGGTCGAAACCAAATAGAAAATTTCCTGACTGAAGATGGAACGATAGATACAAATATACATTGTATCTATATGTAAATACACTGCTGGAAAAAAGTTGCAACATCCCCAAGCACTGTATTCAGTAGCACCAAGATATAGTGTGTGCTTAGTATGTACTCATGTACGTTCCTAGAATGTACTTAGGTGTAGTAATGGTACTGCTAAATATCGAAGTGAACAGTTTTTACAACAGTCATTCTAGAGTACAACCATTCCTCACTGTTGGATAAATACTCGTAAATTTATCCATGTTATGTGGATCGGTGTGAGGTCTGCGACTGTATTATAACCTTTTTGAAATTGTTTATACTGCAGAAGTCACTTTTTACTAATATTTTTATTAGCACGACGCCTTTCGGCAGCAAGCTGCCATCATCGGGTGCATTTCACAGTTACAGGTTCGTAGCTGTTTTGTTTTGTGTTGTGGGTGCCAGTGATGTTACATTCTAGGTACTGGGAATACCCGTGGTTTATCACTTGGTTCATAAAACCTTCCATTTTGTGGACAAGCGACCATACGTTGGCATGCATTAAAAATTTTTTGAAAAGCCTTGGTCGCAATTAGCTTTATTTCATATGACGCGTTTCGAGAACATCATCATCAGAAAAAGATTTTTAAAAACGATGGGAAATACAACCATCTTGGTATAGATGCCTGATTACAACTTAAAATATCATCATGGACGTCTAGTGACAGTGCTGAACCAGACTCACATGCCCAACATGCCCAACATGTCAGTCTGGTTCAACACTGTCACTAGACGTCCATGATGATATTTTAAGTTGTAATCAGGCATCTATACCAAGATGGTTGTATTTCCCATCGTTTTTAAAAATCTTTTTCTGATGATGATGTTCTCGAAACGCGTCATATGAAATAAAGCTAATTGCGACCAAGGCTTTTCAAAAAAAATTTCATGCATGCCAACGTATGGTCGCTTGTCCACAAAATGGAAGGTTTTATGAACCAAGTGATAAACCACGGGTATTCCCAGTAGCTAGAAAGTATGGCGAAGAAAAGTAAAGTGATATGGCGATGAAAACTAGTCTGTTAGCACTTAACTGAATGACCAGAGACGAAAGGGCTAATTCATGATAAACATGACAATCATCAAGTGTCTGTTATTTCTAATGAGCGAGCGAAGTGCAGCGCGTTAACATCTATTTACCTTCCACTATAATTTTTATTTCAGCATTCTAAAGCAACAAATTGTAAAAATTGAAAAGAACGTCATCGCATTTGCTTGCAGTCATGAGAAATCGTCTTCTAACATCTGTAGATGTTACTCCGAATCTCATAGTTTCTTGCTACGTACTATATCTTGAACGGCGAATTCAGATGCAAATGATGAAAATTTACGAGGAAGAGCCTCGTTGACGCAGGGTTGACGTCGGGATTCACCTTTCTGTAACGCTATCTTCGTAAAAAAAAAAAAATGTTTGTAGAGCTTATGGGACTTGACTACGGGGCCATCAGTCCCTAAACTTACAAACTACTTATGAACTAGCTACAACTAAGGACGGCACAAATATCCATGCCCGAGGGGGGATTCGAACCCCCGACCGTAGTGCTATCTTCGGCGTTGTACGAGGAGATTAGGGTAAGGTGGTACAAATTCGATATAGGTACAATTCCGATCAACATAAGTTTTCGCGCCATTTGTCTGTCTCGTAGTGTCTCGTTGTGTCGCTTTGTAGAGTAGCAGATTGCTACAGCTCCTCCTGTCTTTTCCAAGAATACATCGCTTTGCGGTAAGGAGATATAAATTTTTTCCTTTTAAAGAGGTAAGTGAAGCTACTTAGTCTAACGCGCTCTTATAAATGATCTAGTTAAGGGTGACTGGATTCGCTGCCAAAAATGCAATGTTTGGTACCACGAAGTATGCGTTGGTGCGTGACAGAAAAAGTGCTTTTTATGTGGAAGATACCCGTAATCAAAATTGTACGAGGAAGTGATCATAATTTTACCTAGTGTGGTACATTTTCGATCGATGTTTCTCAATTCCGTAATCTTTTTTTGTGTTTATACCAACATTTGTAACTGTATAATATTTGTGTTACACATACATTAAACATCCAAGAATAAGTGCCATAGTTAAAATATTTCCTTTTCACAATTTATTTCCATTTATACTAACATTTGTCCAAAATGATCGAAATTGTACCACCTTACCCTATAGAAAAAGCATATGAATCTGTAACGTACAAAAAAGGAAAAGTAGAAAGTGATGTAAGCTGATTTTAAGTTAACGATAGGAGATATTTTGGACTGCAGAAATCAAATTTCGTTTCATATACAACCAATCTAGAAGTTTGATGAAGTGACAAGCTCAAGCGGCAGCGATGTTTCAGCTCATCTTCTCAAACCCCGGCCCCTCCCTCTGTCTTTCCGTTCATCTCCGCTCTCAAAATGTTCAAATGTTTGTATAGTCTATGGGACTTAACTACGGGGTCATCAGTCCCTAAACTTACAAACTACTTATGAACTAGCTAAGACTAAGGACGGCACAAATATCCATGCCCGAGGGGGGATTCGAACCCCCGACCGTAGTGGCCGTGCAGACCGTGACTGGAGCGCCTCAGTCTCCTCGGCCACCGCGGCCGGCTCTCCGCTTTCCCCGCCTCACTGTCTACAACCTTCTCCCCACTCTCTCTGTGTCTATTTCTGACAGAATATTCAGTAGAGTATCATAAAAAATTATAAATTAATCGATCATTAACTTTTCCAGATTTGTTATAACTACTCTTCCCTTACGTACAGCGTGTTCGGATATTCCCATTACAGAATTCGAGCAATTGTACAAGGGAATGACTACATAATAATTTGATGAGGAATGCTTGTTCGGGAATATCATCTATAGATGCTATGAGCATTTCTTTATTTTTTGACACTATGAAACAAATCTATACTTCTACAAGTTCTTTACTTTCCATATTTTAGGACGTAATATTGACCTAAAAAAGAAAAAAAAAGTCTAATAGTCTGAATTGCACACTTAGAACTTTGAGCACATCTTCATACTTGGTTGTCAACTGTTTACGCGTCTCTTCTACTGGTTCAAAACGTATGTTCAAATGTTTGTAATTCTATGGGATGAAACTACTGGTGTCATCCGTCCATATACTTACAAACTATTTAAACTAATTTAAACTACCCTGTGGTGTCGCAGAAATCTAAAGTGCGCGCCACCAACTTTCGCCGCGCGCCGCCATGCACGCACGGCGCGGCGTTCTTACGTCAGCCACGAGCGCCCTCTGCTATATCTCCGCTCGTGGCCACCACTGAACGACATCGTTCACTTGGGACTGAGATAGGAACCAGTTAACACTTCGGAATCAGATAGGCACCAATGAAGACTTGGCTATCGGACAGGCACTAGGCAGGCCTCTAGTTCAACTATGTATCAGCATTCTGCAGTACTGAGCTATGTAAAAGTTAAGTATTACTAAGTCTCTAAGAAATATATATCTCGTTCTAATTTACTCTAGTGTTTCTAGTTTCTGCTGTCCCACTGGCTGGTCACCTCCTACCTGCACAAGCGTGCATCCTTTATTCCTGTGTCGGTCTTTCTACTCGGCCACCGATACCTACGACGGAAACGAGACACAAAAGCGGCGACGAGGCTGGGACACAAAATACCCTAAGGGCAACTCACACAACCATGCCCGAGGGAGGAATCGAACCTCCGACGCAAGATACCGCGCGATCCGTAACACGGCGCTCCACGCCAGACGGCCATTCCCGCTCGGCTGTTATTCTGGTCAAGTGTCACAGCTTTTAAAGTACTCATTGTAGAGTCCAGGTTAGTAGATTTTTCCTTGTTCTGGTCCATGCTATCTCCTTCTAAAACATGGCAAGCAAAGAGCTTGCAGTAGAAGAGATTTGTTCCACGCCGGGCTAGAGTGGCCGAGCTCGCTAAGGCCCCTTGCTGCGGTTTGCGTCTACGTTCGCCGTCGGAAGTACGAGTCCTCCCTCGGGCATGTGTGTGTGTGTGTGTGTGTGTGTGTGTGTGTGTGTGTGTGTATGTGTGTGTTATTCTAAGCATAAGTTAGTTTAAGTACTACGTAAGTATAGGGACCGATGACCACTGCAGTTTGGTCCCATACCTTTACAAACATTTGAAGATTTTTAATTTGTTACACAATGACAAAGATAAAGAAGTGCTCATAGCGTCACTGGATAACATTGAGGTCCTCATAAAAGTATGTTCCCACTCTCCTGTACGAGTTCTCGGAAGGTATAATGGGAAATCCCGAAAACCCTTTATATTTCAAAAACATACAGCCTCTGTTCATCAGCGTATGGTATAAAAATATGAAAAAAATCGGTCAAGAACGTTACGGGATTTCTGGTAAAAACGTTTTCCTTTTATATATTATGCCTACATATACTTGTATGTCTTTTATACAACTGTAAAACATATTTCTTTTAAGAAAAGATGTGGCACCAGAACTGTTGTAAAAAACGGGACTGTAGAGGAATATCATAAAAGCGGCTCGATGAACCGTCTGCCAGTCACAACAATGTGACTTCTGGGAGGCAGTGAGGCATATTCCCCACTCAAAAGCAAATACCGAGGTTCAATCTCTTTGCTGCATGAAAGTCCACACAGCATTAAAAAGACAATGAGTGACCTCTCTTATTCTTTGTTTTAGCCACACATTGGAAATTACAAGTGTCTAATCATATCAGTAAACTAAGAAAGTTTCACACCGAATGACAACCAATTACTAAGAAACGATAGTTCGTTATTGTCTTTTAGCAAGCCGAAAATTTTTATTTTGAAGATCCAAGTTTCATTGCAGGCAGAGAATAGGAATAAATCATTTACTACATGCGTAATTGTATTACTTCAAGTTTTTTTTTTTTTTTTTTTTTTTTTTTGTGGGCTGAATCATAAGTCTGGCAGTGCTAACTCAATCAGCGTCTGGTAGAATCGCATGTTGAAAAATCTACATCTACATAAATATTCTGCAAGTAACAATGAAGTGCATGGCAAAGGGCTAGTCGAACACCTAAATATTTAAGCTTTCGATCTCATTTATCTTATTTTATTTTGATGATCATGTCTTTCTACGTAGGTGGGTGCTAACAAGGACAGTAATTGACGGTAAGTCATCGAGTAAAGCAGAAATGATATCTGGCGTTCCCCAGGGAAGCGTTATAGGTCCCCTAATCTTCCTTGTGTTTATAAATGATTTAGGAGACATCTGAATAGCTCCCTTAGACTGTTCGCGGATGATGCTGTCGTTTATCGGTTAGTACGAGGATCAAAAGCAACTGCAAAGCGATTTAGACAAAATTTCTACATGGTGCGAAAATTGGCAATTGACACTAAATAACGAAAAGTGTGAAGTAAAACACACGAGCACTAAAAGAAAACCACTGAATTTCACTTACGCGATAAATCAGTCAAGCCTTAAGGTCGTAAATTCTACCAAATACCTAGGACTTACAATTATGAACAACTTAGACTGGAGAAAACACATAGAAAATATTGTGGGGAAGGCGAACCAAAGATTACGTTTCATTTGCAGAACGCTTCGAAGATGCACCAGCTCCACCGAAGAGAGTGCGTACATCACACTTGTGCGTCCTCTCCTGGAGTACTGTTGCCCACTGTGGGACCCTCACCACGTGGGACTGACGGAAGTTATTGAAAAGGTTCAGAGAAGGGCAGCTCGTTTTGTTTTATCACGTTACCGGGGGTAAAGCGTCACGGAAATATTGCACGAATTGGGGTGGAAATCATTAAAAGAAAGACGTTATTCATTGCGGCGTGAACTGTTTGCGTAGTTTTGATCATCGACTTTTACTTCTGAATGTGAAAATATGTTGCTAGCACCCACTTACGTAGGGAGACATGACCATCCCAATAAAATAAGAAAAATCAGATCGAAAACGGAACGATTTAGGTGTTCTTTCTTCCCGCGCGCTATTAGAGACTGGAACGGTAAAGAAAAGTTATGGAAGTGGTTAATGAACCCTCTGCCAGGCACTTAAATATGATTTGCAGAGTATCTATGTAGATGTAGAATATGTTCGTATTCGGAAGAGAAAGTTGATGAAATAATTTTCGCAAATAGATCTCGTCGCAACGACTAACGCCACCCCAAGTCGTGCATCATTTCCGTGAAACTCTCTCCCTATATCGCGATAATACAAATCGAGCTGCCCTTATCTGAACTTACTCTAAATCTTCTGTGAACCCCACTTGGTGGGAATCCCACAGTATGCAACAATACTCCAAAATAGTACGCACAAGTGTGGTTTAGGCATTTTCTTTAGTAGAACTGTTGCATCTTCTAAGTGTTCTACCAACGAAACGTAGTCTTTGGTTCGCTTTCCCTACAATATTTTCTATGTGTTATGTCCATTTTAAGTTGTTTGTAATTGTTACTCCTAGGTATTTAGTTGAATTTACGGACTGTAGTTTTGACTGATTTATCGTGTTTCTGAAGTATAAGGGGCTTCTTTTAGTGGTCATATGGATGACTTAACACTTCCCATTATTAAGGGACAGTTGCCATTTTTTGCACCATGCAGATATCTAGATGAATTATCTTGTCTAGATGAAGCACTTATGTTCAAGAGTGTTAGCAAAAGGATAACCTTTACCGTACCTCGTTCAAAAATTGATATGCAACGCAAGGAAGGTAAATTCCTTTCCCTGCCATCGCACACTTGCCACGCGCATGATTTCATGAGTACCATTATTTCCCTAGAGTCTTTACTTCGGCGCCAAGTACAAGTTGCTTCACCACGTGTAAGATCAATCATGATATTAAGCAACAGTAACAATTAACCTAGGAATACAATCTCGGCTTTCTGTCTGATAGGCCAGGATGGAATGTTAGACAATATAGACGTCCACGTCTATGATTGTGCGTAATTGTAAATTTCCAAGCCATATGCCGCCGACGCAAATAAATATGTAATCTCAAAGATTTTAGCTATCATACTGGTGGTTCAAAAAGTTTAAATGTTTGTATAGCTTATGGGACTTAACTACGGGGTCATCAGTCCCCAAAATTTTCAACTCTATCCATTCAATTATTTCAACGCACACAAGAAGGTGATGTCGTAAATTCCTTGTGTATTAATCTCATCTTCTTTTGATGACCGAACAGATAATACATGGGGTACCATGGCTGTAGACCCTGTGTCTTTACTACCAGCATTGGGAATAGCTGTTTTTCATGTTTGTCATCATCATCATATGTAAATGATTGTAGCTATGAAATGCAGGTGCGGGTGTGAGAGTGAGTTCAGGAACGAATGAGGTCCACTTCTCCACTCACATCATGCAACCTTTATGTATAATTTTATTTTAGCTTACAAATGGCATCAAGTGTCTGACAGTCTACACTAGGACACTAAAAGAGTTTAAAATGACGAAAGGATGTAGTTTTATTCTGAGAAGAGTCGAATGCTGTACACTGAAGGTTGATGACATCATGGAATAACTAAAGATGAACGACATAGTCATAGGGATCAATAGTCTGACTGAGAGTGGAACTGTAGTAATTTTCAATTTGTTGTTGTTCTCCTTGTCATAATTACTGTAAGGAATATCTGCTTTAACAGTTGTAACCAAAATCTGTGCCTTCGTGGAAAATCTATGCTAGATGCTAACGAGACTTGCCACTGTATCTATGGTCAGAAGTGCTGTCAATATTCAGAGGATATCTTGAATGTGTCTTTAATGAACTGAGACTGACGGAAACAATTTTAGAGAGACGGCTATTCCCGAAGTGTGGGGTAAGGCCTGACCTGGCTATGGATGGTCCAGCAGAATCTCCTCGAGTACAGGTAAGCGAGTCAGGTAGGTGTCTCACGAGAGAGCAGAATTAATACTACATCTACATAAATACTCTGCAAGTCACGTTGAAGTGTATGGCAGAGGATTCATCGAACCGCTTTTATGATATTTCTCTACAGACTCTCTCTAATAGCTCGTGGGATAAAGGAACACCTAAATCCGTTTTCGATCTGATTTCTCTTATTTTATTTTGATGATAATGTCTTCCTGTGTATGTAGTTTGTACGAAACTATGTTCGCATTCGGAAGAGAAAGTTGGTGAAAGAAATTTCGCAAATGGATCTTCTCGCAACGAATAACGCCTTTCTTTTAATGATTTCCACTCCAACTCGTGCATCATTTCCGTGACACTCTCCCCCCTATATCGCGATAATAGAAAACGTGCTGCCCTTCTCTTAACGATCTCTAAATCGTCTGTCAGTCCAACTTGGTGGGGATCCAACAATGCGCAGAAATACTCCAAAACAGGACGCACAAGTGTGGTGTAGGCAGTTCCTTTAGTAGAACTTTTGCATCTTCTAAGTGTTCTGCCAACGAAACGTAGTCTTTGGTTCGCTTTCCCTACAATATTTTCTGTGCGTTCTATCCAATTTAAGTTGTTCGTAATTGTTACTCAGTTTTATTTAGTTAAATTGACGGCATGTGGTTTTGACTGATTTATCGTGTAAATGAAGTTTAACGGATTTATTTTAGTGGTCATATGGATGACTTCACACTTCTCACTATTAAGCGTCAATTTTCATTTTTTTTCCTTGCATCATGCTGATATGTAAATAATTTTGCAGTTGCTTTTGATCTTCTCGTGACTTTACTAACCGATAAATGACAGCATCATCCGCGAACAGCCTAAGAACGCTACTAAGATTGTCTCCTAAATCGTTTATAAAAATTAGGAACAGTAGGAGCCCTATAACACTTCTCTGGGGAATGCCAGATATTCGGTTGTACTCGATGATTTGCTGTCAATTACAACGTACTGACAACTTTCTGACAGGAAATCACGAATCCACAACTGTGGCGATATTCCATAAACAAGCAATTTGATTAGAAGACGCTTGTGAGGTACAGAGTCAAAAGCCTTCCGGAAATCTAGAAATAAAGAATCTATTTGACATCCCTTGCCGAAAGCACTCATCACATCATGTGAGTAAAGAGCTAATCGGTTTAAGCACACCAGCTGGTATGGGGCCACGTGAAATAATGGCCTCGCAACGAACGTTCTTGCCTTGCCAGCCACGCATCGTGAACTGCCGGCTCCGTCCGGGTAGAACATAGGAATTCAGTATACTAATGCAACGGAACACAAGTAAGGTCTTAACTGCGTCACGCCTTAGCGAAGGCTTGCATGTACATTACTGGCCATCCAAAATGCAACACCAAATAGCACTGGAGATTTTGTCAATCCATCGTACCAAACTGCGTGGTAATCAGTCCGTAGCTTACAAACTACTTAATCTAAGGTAAACTAACCCAAGGACAACACACACACCCATGCCCCAGGGAGGACTCGAACCTCCACGGCGAGCAACCGCGCGCTCCGCAGCGAGACGCTTTAGACCGCTCGGCTACTCCACCGCGGCGGAGCCCCTTGTGACGTAAGCAAACTGATGAAACCAGTAAGTATTGTTGGCTATAGCGGCTACTACACGCCTCGGCATTGAATAAAAGAGACTTTACATACGTTGGTTGGGTACAGACGTCCATGATGCTTGCACGTATTGCCTAAGTTGGTATCATAAGAGGGTAGTGTATCCTGGGCCGGTCGTTCCGCAATAATCGACCAGACGTTTTCGATAGGTGAGAGATCTGGAGAACAGAGAGGCCCAGGCGGCAATGCAGTCCCATGGGTAGCGCAGAAGTCTTCGACATTGCGTACCACTTGTGGTCCTGCATTATTCTGTTTCAGTGTGGTCGTCGGGAAGATAAGAAGGTGTGGGAGAATAACAGATTCAAACTCGTTAGAGAAGTAACGCTGACTGGTTAGTGTACCAGAATTGCGTATACTAGAGGGGTGTAGGAGTGGAGTCCAGTACCACCTCAAACAATAGTACCGACTGCAGGACCAGCATGACGATGCGTAAGGTATCACTTCAACAGTCTCTCAACAAAGTGTCTCAGATTCTAATCTGACCATTGTACTAGCAAGCAGAAGCGGATTGGGAACGATATTGTTTTTATCGACGGACCCAGTTCTTTCTGCACCACCAACATGATCGGAAAAGAGTCTGGAGACACCATTGTGAGATTATGATGCAGTGTTCCATTATGCATCGCTATACTGGTCCGGCAGCCAGTATTATTGTTTGGCATGGTATTGGATTGCACCCCCGTCGTACGCATTGTCAGTGCACTGACAGCCAGCGTAAAATCTCTCAAGTGCTGTAGCATGTTGTCCCACCATATCTTTGGAACTTGCCGACAGTCACATTACAGTAGGGTAATGCGCAATCACGCATTGCACAAAACTTTTTCATCGACCTTGGGATTGCATTGATGCCTTGGTATCCCTGTTCTCTACGTCTACTTATATACTCCGCAGTGCACCGTAAGGTGCGTGGCGGAGGGTACACTGTACCAGTACTAGGCTTTTCCTTTCCTATTCCACTCCCAAATAGAACGAGGGAAAAAATAATGTCTATATGCCTTTGTACGAGCCCTAATTTCTCTTATCTTGTCTTTGTGATCTTTACGCGAAATGTAAGTAGGCGGCAGAAAGATCGTTCTACACTCAGCTTCAAATTCCGGCCCTTTAAATTTCCTCAACAGAATTTCTCTCCCTGAGAATTTCCGCGACACTCGTGCATTGGTCGAACCTACCAGTAACGAACCTAGCTGCACGCCTCTGAAATGCTTCAATGTCTTCCTTTAAACTGATCTGCTGCAGGTCCCAAACACTTGAGCAATACTCAAGACGTGGTCGTACAAACGTTTTATACGCGGTCTCCTTTACAGATGAAGTACATCTTCCAAAATTTCTCCCAGTAAACCGAAGTTGTCTGTCCACCTTACTCACAACTGTCCTTATATATTCGTTCCATTTCATATCGCTCTGCAATGTTACGCCTAGAAATCTGAACGAAGCGTCTGCATCAAGAAGTTCAAATGTTCAAATGTTTGTTAAGCTTAAGGGACTTAAATACGGGGTCATCAGTCCCTAAACCTACATACTACTTACGAACTAGCTAACACTAAGGACGGCACAAATATCCATGCCCGAGAGGGGATTCGAACCCCCGACCTTAGTGGCCGTGCAGACCGTGACTGAAGCGCCTCAGTCCCCTCGGCCACCGCGGCCGGCGCATCAAGAAGCTCACTACTAATGCTGTATTCGAACAATATGGGATTGAGAATGAAACTTTCACTGTGCTGTGGAGTGTGTATTGATATGAAACTTCCTGGCAGATTAATACTGCGTGCCGGAACCTTGATTTGAACTTGAGACCGTCGCCTCTCGCGGGCAAGCGCTCTGCCGACTAAGCTACCCCGGCACACGTTTAACTTTACTTGTGACAGTAACTCGCCTTCCGGCACACAGTTTTAATCTGCCAGGAAGTTTCATATCGGCGCACACTCCGCTGCAGAGTGAAAGTTTCATTCTGGGAACATCTCTTAGACTGTGGCTAAGCCATTTGTCCACCATATCCTTTCTTCCAGGAGTGCTAGTTCTGTAAGTTTTGCAGAACTTCTGTGAAGTTTGAAAGTAGAAGGCGAGGTCCTGGCAGAAGTAAAGTTGTGAGGACACACCGTGAAGCGAGCCGGCATAGCTCAGTCGGTAGAGCGCTTTCCCGCAAAAGGCAAACGTCCCAGGTTCGAATCTTGGTTCTGGCACACAATTTTAAACTGCCAGGAAGTTACATTATGGGATTTTTTCCTACTCATGTACATCACCTTACATTTAGAGGTAGCTTCCATTCTTCACATCAACTAGAAATTTTGTTTTAATCATCCTATATGCTATTACAGTCAATTAAAGACGATACCCTCCCATACACCACAGCATCATCAGCAAAAATCCGCAAATTACAAGTTACTCTGTCCATCAGAGCATTTACATAGATAGAAAGTTATAGCGGCCCTATCACACTCCCCTGGGGCACGCCTGACGTTACACTCATCTCTGATGAACACTCGCCGCCGAGAACAACTAACTGCGTTCTATTACTTAGGAAGTCTTCCAGCCATTCGCAAATCTGTGAACCTATTCCTGATTGTTTGGGACATGGGACCAAACTGCGAAGGCCATGAGTCCCTCGTTGGGGAGGGGAAAGAGGGAGGATAGGAAAGCAGGGTTAGGGAAAGGAAATGCAGTCCAGGGAGGAGTGAAGGAAGAAAGACTGCATTAGCTCGGGGCCCCATGCTCGCCACGCACGTACTCACGGAAGAACGTGAGCCCCCTGGGGGCTTTTTTTTTTTGGGAGGCGGGGGGGGGGGGGGCAAGAGGAGATCGCAGAAATGTATCAGGAGGTAAAGGAAATTATTGAGACAGTTTAGGGAGTAGAAACTTAAATGGGATGGGGGACTGAAATTCGGTAGTAGGAAAAGGAAGGGAAGGACAGATAGTAGGGGAATATGGACAAGAGAAAAGGAATGACAGAAGAAACCACCTGTAAATTTTTACGCGGAATATAGTTCAATCATAACACTTGGTTTAAGAACCATGAAAGACGGTTATATACGTGGAAGAGACCAAGAGACACCGGAAGGTACCAGATAATTATATAATGGTAAGAAATAGATTTCGGAAGCAGGTTTTTAAGCTGTAGGACATATCCAGGGGCAGATATAGTCTCTGACCATATCTTATTCGTCATGAACTGTAGATTGAAACTGAAGTAACTGCAGAACTGTATGGAAATAAGGCGATGGGACCTGAGTAAATTGAAGAAACATGATGTTCTTGAAAGTTTAAGAGGGTGCTTTAGGCAACAATTGACAGAAAGGGGGAGAGGCAAGTAACACAGTAGAAGATGAATCGGCAACTCTGAGGGATAAAATAGTGAAGATGGCAGAGGTCCAAGTAGGTAGAAAGACAAAGCCTAAAAAAAATCTTGGATATCATAGGAAATATTGAATTATTTGATGAAAGGAGAAGATATAAAAATGCAGTAAAGGATGCAGGCAAAATGGAGTATAGAAGACTAAGGAATGAGATTAGCAGGAAGTGCAGAATGGATAAGCAGGAGTGGCTAGAGGACAAAAGCAAGTATTTAAAAGAATGAATAAGTAGGGGAAAAGTAGATACCGCCTGTGGGATGGGGGGTGGGGTTCTCCCGATCTCTCGCCAATAGAAAACTTCTGATCGATGATTGTGGTACGACTGGCCCAGAATTCACCACCAGGACTACACCATATCAACAAAAAAAATGTTCAAATGTTTGTACATCTTATGGGACTTAACTACGGGGTCATCAGTCCCTAAACTTACAAACTACTTATGAACTAGCTACAACTAAGGACGGCACAAATATCCATGCCCGAGGGGGGGTTCGAACCCCCGACCGTAGTGGCCGTGCAGACCGTGACTGGAGCGCCTCAGTCCCCTCGACCACCGCGGCCGGCACCATATCAACATTTGGAAGCAGTGAGGACTGCTATACCCGAACAACAGATCCGGACCCTCTTTCATTTAATACCGAGGAGTGCAACAGTTGGTATATTAAACAATGGGGGCGACACTCAGTACAGGTACCACCAACGTCCTTCTCTCACATAGGATTTTATTTACAGTCATGTCATTTTCATACAGTTTGTTATCTCTCAAATACATTTGGCTGTGATGTCTCCGGTCATTCTTTGTATTGCATTTTTAATGGTCAGCAGTGTATTTAAGTACGAAATTGGGGGAGTTGTTAAACTGGTCGGAAAAGGTAATTCTCTCCAAGACATGTAATGTCACGTGCTCTGATGCTCACTACAGGGCTCTTATATCTCATGGCTCAGGTTCGAGAGTGGTCATGATAAATACAGGCCAGAGCTCAGGCGAAGATGCCGTCAGCAGAGTGACTCTCGATAGCACTCATACACTTCAAAAATGTAAAATGTTTCAAATACAGAAGATGAATACAGAACGATATCGTCACATACAAGGTCACAACACGCAAGTTTCCGTCACACTTCCCGAGTATTTTTTTTAACTCTACAGTGCTCGTTCAAGAACATATATTATGTTTCGAATACATAAGAACAATGTAGGACATTTTCGTCACAGACAAGGACACAACACGCAAGTTTTAGCCACACTTCAAGCGTTTTTAACTTCAACACCCTTCTATAAATTTGATTACTGAGACGAAAATAAGGAAACCTAACGTAAACTTCTGATAAATATTTTGTTGTCTATCCTTAGAATGCGAAAATATAACAGACCTAAAACGAGACGACACCTGGAAAGCATGTCAACAATGGTTTAAATAAAAACACATTTTTATAACATACTTGTGGCTTGTCGTTGTTTATAATTATAAACATAACAATATCAAAGCGACGGTTCTCACAATGTCAAAACAGCTCTCGATATCGTTTGAGGTGACGTCATTATGAGTTATGCACGCTGTAACGTAGACCAAAGAGGCCGTGTATCGAGTAATTTCAGTGTAACTCGCTCAGTTAAATATTGTTTTGTTGTGTGAAGACCTCTTTCGTCTTCGATACAGCGTTCATAACACATAATGACATCATGTCAGTCGCTGTCGAGAGCGACTCTGCTGACGGCATATTCGCCTACGCTCAGGCATGTATTCATCGTTGGCCACAGGAGCGAGTCCTGTGACGTCATCTCTGAACTCTATGTCTCCATCGGAGAGTCGACTCTCAAATCTCAATTGCTCCCCGTTTAACCAAAAACTTGTCAGTTGAATCTGTCGTCAGATTCGACTGGCGTAGAAAGGAGTGAGAGTATACAGGTTAATGAGCATAGCCGCGAACTCGCTCCATTGTCGTTGATCATGACGTGTGTTATGTACCAATAGACTGATAGCTTAACAGTATATGTTGTACCGTTTATAAAAAGTACTTTGACATACACATATTTTTTGTGTTTCCCAGTCCGAGGCAATATTTCAATAAACTTAACACATAGAGCGTGGCTCGGTAGCTCTGCGATGAAGTGCCAAACTACAATTCCGAAGTTCACGGGTTTGATCAGCGATCAATGCTAGGATTTTTATCTGTTACCTCTTTCACCTTTGTTGATGTGAAAAATGTCGAATAGCATTGTGGTTTGGAATCACCGTTAAATTGGACGGTGTTATGCATCAATTGACCAAGCGCCATTTTGTGTTTTCTTAGATTTTTGTAGCAGGTTGTGTATGGAGGTATGAACTATCCATAAAAAAATTGTTTGACACGAGTACGGTCGATTCGTCGAGAGGCAGTTTATTTGAACCAAGAGCCAAACACTCCACCGCTATTATTGTATTTTGCATCAGCTGACTAACAGCCCTACCTTGCGACTTTGTTTTGCATCAGTTGACTATCTGAAATCTTCAGATATATTGCGAGAAAAAGGACGATGAAAATGTAGAAGTCCTGTGTTTTTACCCCGAAAAAACATTGCCTCT
Source organism: Locusta migratoria (assembly GCA_026315105.1). NCBI lineage: Eukaryota > Metazoa > Arthropoda > Insecta > Orthoptera > Acrididae > Locusta > Locusta migratoria. The sequence goes on along the minus strand of CM048755.1, from coordinate 399,627,401 downwards.
ACCAAAAATTCCTACGAACAATTTGTTCTACAAGCGACAGTTGTGGCTGTATAGCCTAGGTATTCGTAATGTTAGTAATGAAAAGGGGGTCTGCTACGTCTGGTTGGAAGGTGAGGCAGGACGTGGAGCACAGGAAGTAGCATCTTGTTTATTGAAGTATTTAATGGAACAGGTATCAAACAGCTAAAGAAGTTATTTATGGTCCGATTCATGCGGTGGACAGAACAGAAACATCAAGACGGTTCTAATGCTAAAAGCAGTTTTAGAACAGCATCCTATATTGCACACAATACGACAGAGGTTTCTTATACCTGAACATAGTTTCCTCCCGAATGACAGCGATTTCGGAGACATAGAATGCGCTCTCAAACTGAAACAGAGACTTTATACTCCAGACGATTACATGAATGTAATGAAAAAGTGTCGCAAACGAAATCGTCTTACAGTCCGTAGAATGAAGGTTGAATATTTCACGACCGAGCCAGGTGACGCAGTGGTAACACACTGGACTCGTATTCGGAAGGCTGGTGGTTCAAATCCACCTCCGGCCATCCAGATTTAGGTTTTCCGTGATTTACCTACATCACTCCAGGCAAATGTCGGGATGGTTCATTTCAAAGGACACGGCCGATTTCCTTCCCCCTTCCTTACCCAAAAATCCGAGCATAAGCTCCGTCTCTAATGACCAAGCTGTCGACGGGACCTTAAACCCTAAGATTCATTCCTTACGTATTTCAAGAGTATTTCAAATACAGAAAATCGCAGAACCAACTCCCTGAACGTGATAATATACTGAGGTAGACCTGTTTAAGGACAAACCATTCAATATAGTGTTCAAAACTGACTTTCATGGTGATCCATTTGATGTTGACATTAGGAATAAATCAGTAGGTCTACCACATCGAATTCGGAGCAAAAGTAACTTTCATACTCTGTTTTTGCCTTTATAGCCAAATGTCCGCAATAATTGTGTAATGTTGTGATAGTACTGATATATTCAAATGACATGTATAACTGTTCAGAAGGAATGTTAGTACCGATGTTCGTACATCAGTAAGATAGATTTACATCTTCATGCCCCTTATAATTTATTATTTATTGTCATCATTTTTTATTTAGAGTTATTTTTTGTTAATTGCACTAGAAAGAATAAATTATTTTCGTAATATATACGGAGCGCTGTACTTCAAGCTTCAAGTTATTTACGACTTATTACGTCAATAAATAGCCTATAAAAGGCATAAACATCGAATAGTAACGTTATTTCTTCTCGTATCGGTAAAATATCATAAATATAGCCTGAAATCGTACAATTATATTGTATCATGACAAAGAATAATGTCACTACATCCTTCTCTAAAATGCATCACTTGACTAAGAGACACGTTTCGCCTTTAAGTTAGTTAATCCAAAATGCAGAAATGAAAATTACATATAAAAGCATCAGCACCAATTTTGTATAAATATTGAATTTCGGTATATTTTATATGTTTTTCAGATATGAGCATGTAAATTAAATTCTTGTTCATTACCTTAAACCTAGATTTGGTGTAGCCGCTGAATTTCTATTAACACTTTCGCGTTTTCGTTAATATCTCGACATCCAGTTTTGGCGCTTGTTCAACTGATGCATAACACCGCCCAATTGTAGATCCCACTATAACTAACTCGGCAAGTCAGTTCAAATGCAACGTCATACCACCCCCGAAAGGACCATGCCTAATAAAGCTCTGTGGGTTTATAAAAAGATACGGATTGATGACTGATTTACTTCTTTTCTACCTATGCCATAAATATAAACAACGTTATCTATATGGCCATTCATTACTAAAAACAGTTAGAGAAATGAGTAATGTTCACAAGTCGTGTATGACTATAAACACAAGTTAACATGATCAAACAAATGCTGAAACAGTGCGCTTTGTGGTCGCAGGAACATAAAAGTGACGTTGCTCTTCGCATAGTTTCCATTTAAAGGAGCACATATGTTTCCATACAGTGGAAATGGAACTAACGAGAATACAACCACTTTGTTTTCATTGGACGAAATTTGTACGTTTTTCCTCTGAAGTGTGGGTAATTCTAGACTTCACTCTGCCCCTAATGGAACATATTTACAACTGTATACCTTGCTTCAATTAATTTTAGTCTTACGACGTCCACAGTCTCATAGAACACGGCATTGTTAAACACCATTTTAACCCGAAATCAGTCATTGGCGTTGTCAGCATTACGACTAGCCTTAGACGTCTTCACTCAGCAGTAAGAGAGAACGAGTTTACCGACAAGAAGCGACGGATGTGCCAACGGTCGCGGTCTCATACTCGTGAACACAGCCCTGGGTCACACAGACGTTGCGTCTTCCCTTACATCATCTCACATGAGCCGGGAGATGATGCTGTATGGAAGGAAACTTGGAGATTGGCATTCTTGTTTGTCATCTAACTTCCAGAAGTATTTCCTAATGGTCCTAGGTAACACTCTAGCTGCCACAGTGGTCCTAATTAGGGTTGCAGACATCGCTCAATCAGTAGTTAACAGTTTTCGTGGATGTTCTAACCTTAATCTGTGTGCCCTTGGACTCGGCGTTTAACTGTGAATCTATTAACCGGATAAGTTCCTGCAAACAACAGCAAGGGAGAAGTAACCTATTGTGAGCTCTACTCTTTCATACTAGAGCGTGGCTAGTCCTAATCGGACCATGTTGCCCGGCATTATGATTAATTGCTTTCAGATTTCTTTCGTTAGCACTAGGTACAGATGTTGGTTCAGAGATATGTATCCTTCATTTTACAAAGTTAATTATGCTCTTAGGGGACTCAGTAAAGTTTATCTTATTTGTTTTTAATGATTTGCGAAAGTTGATCGCTGTTCATTATATTGAGTTCATCCGGCTATTTACATTTATAATTGGTGAACTTCATATAAACGCATAGCGCTATCAGATTAGCTCTGTTTCTCATAATGTGCTGGAAGAGCAAAGGATTATATATTTATGAAGACAACCGTTATGATAAAACTGTTAGCGACATAGACATATATAACTTACTTGCGAAGTTTACTCAAATGTTCAAATTTTTGTAAACCTATTGGACTCAACTGCTTGGTTGTTAGTTCGTAGCTTACAAACTACTTAAAATAAGGTAAACTAACGTAAGGACAACATAAACACCCAAGCCCGAGAGGGGACTCGAACCCCCGTCGGCGAATGACCGTGCGCACCGCAGCACGACGCCCCAATGCGCACGGCTAATCCCCCGCGGCGAAGTTTACTCACTCAGTAGTTATGTAACCGATAGAGAATTTTCGCAATGTACAGACAGTTTGTATAGAACTACTATCTTCTAAAGTAAATTTTACATCTCTAGAAAGGTTAGGCAGATCAGAAAAGAAACACCCTGTAACGGAGTAAGAGAATCTGGAGGCTTACTTAATTACAAGATTAGTAACTACGACGTGTAACTTGAGCAATATGTTATACTCTTCATAGCGTTGCCCTCATGTAATAATTCATTCGACAGGCACTCTACCCAGGAACACGAATGTTCTACTGCATACCCAGATGAGGCCTCCCGACCACAAGGCAAATTTTTTTTCTCAGCGCCGACAGAAGCCTATTAAAACGACATTAAATTAATGAGATTCACAGCCATCGGAACTTCACAGAATGCTTTCTTGTCACTTTCCGCACGAAATTATAATCAGGAAATAATTAAAAAGCGGCATGTGTTGTAGCTAAATTCGATACAAAGGCTCACCGCTTTTATAAGAACATAAAAAAATCGCGAGGTTTGTGTGGCGGGCGTATTATGTGACACGCTAATGATCCCCTCACTGTAGCAGGATTCGTACCCAGTCCAAATTCAGATGAGAATTCTTTCCTCCACCGACAGAGCAACCGACGAAAATAATCATAGCCGCGGTGGAGTAGCCGAGCGGTCTAAAGCGTCTCGCTGCGGAGCGCGCGGTTGCTCGCCGTGGAGGTTCGAGTCCTCCCTGGGGCATGGGTGTGTGTGTTTTCCTTAGGTTAGTTTACCTAGGTTTAAGTAGTTTGTAAGCTACGGACTGATGACCACGCAGTTTGGTCCGATAAATTTACAAACATTTGAACATTTGAAAATAATCATAACTTTCTTTCCTGTTAAAATGTTATCTGGTTTCTTTTTGTGTGGCAGCACCATTATTAGGCGGCCACCTTCTCAGACAAACAAACTGGTCATTTACGTACAACGCGTGTGGCTAAAAGAATGTTTATGTGCTTCCCATCACTACTCCTGGTACATGTACACTAAAGCTAGATTTACAACTGCGCAACATGCGCCTATAGTCGCAATCCGCCGTCAGCAAGCAACTAGAGGCATGGGTGTAGTTGCATGTCACTTTCATGTGTCGTAGCGTGGTTGTGGGGCGTGCTGACAACCGCTTAAAATTCCGTATAATGCTTCCTACGAGCACAAAACACTTGCTAAGTTCTTAATATTAACAATAAACAGGTCGAGAAAATGCAAGAACGTCCATTTTATATATATCGCAAAATATTCAGTCATAAAGATCATTTATAAATATGAAAAAATTTATATTAAGAAATAAGAAAGAAACAGCAAATCAACATGTTACTAAAGTTCTTCGGTCTATATTATGAATGTATGTTTTTGCTTCATTTGTACGCATAAAGCATCGTGTGAAATTGTACTCAACGCATTCTCTGAGAATTACTTCGAACAATTAGTTCATGAGCCAACTAGAATTGTAAATGGATGTGAAAACACACTTGATCTCTTAGCAACAAATAATCCTGAGCTCATAACGAGCATCAAAACGGATACAGGTATTAGTGAACACAGAGCTGTAGTGGCGAAATTGAATATCGAAAGTCCCAAAGTTACCAAAAATAAACGCAAAGTATGTTTGTTCAGGAAAGCAGATAGAAACAAAATACATTGCTTCTTGAAAGACAGCTTCCACTCGTTTCTAAATCTAAACGTAGGTGTAGACCAGATGTGGCTCAAATTCAAAGAAGTGGTATCGACAGTAATTGAAAGTTTTATACCTAATAAATTAATAAAAGGAGGAGGCGATCCCCCTTGGTACACAAAACAGGTTAGGACACTGTTGCAAAAGCAAAGGAAAAGGCATACTAAATTTAAACGAACACGAAATCCCCAGGATTTGCGATTGTACTCAGAAGCTCGAAATTTAGCGAGGATTTCAATGCGAGATGCCTACAACATTTATCACAACGAAACTCTTTCTCGTAATTTGACTGAAAACCCAAAGAGATTTTGGTCATATGTTAAATATACTCGGGGAAAGTCACAAACAATACCTTCACTACGTGATAGTAATGGCGATCCTGCTGATGACAGCGCTACTAAAGCAGAGTTACTAAACTTAGCTTTTAGAAACTCATTCACCAAAGAAGACGAAACCAATATTCCAGATTTCGAATTACGAACAGATGCCGTAATGAGTAACATAGAAGTAGATATCATCGGAGTAGTGCAGCAACTAAAATTACTTAATAAGAACAAGTCTTCTGGTCCGGATTGTGTACCCATTAGATTTCTATCTGATTATGCTGAAGCGATAGCTCCTTACTTAACAGTCATATACAACCGCTCTCTCATAGAAGGATCTGTACCAAAAGATTGGAAAGTTGCACAGGTCACACCTATATTCAAGAAAGGCAGTAGGAGTAACCCACTAAACTACAGGCCTATTTCATTGACGTCAATTTGCAGCAGGGTTTTGGAACATATCCTGTATTCAAATATTATGAATTATCTCGAACAGAACGATCTATTGACCCAAGGTCAACACGGATTTAGGAACTATCGTTCATGCGAAACACAACTAGCTCTATATTCACACGAAGTGATGGGTGCTATCGACAAAGGTTCGCAAATCGATTCCGTATTTCTTTATTTCCAGAAAGCTTTTGACACCGTACGTCACAAACGGCTTTTAATCAAATTGCGTGGTTATGGTATATCGCCCCAAATTTGCAATTGGATAGGGGATTTCTTGTCAGAGAGGACACAGTTCGTAGTAATCGATGGTAAGGCATCGACTAAAACAGAGGTGATATCGGGCGTTCCACAGGGTAGTGTTATTGGTCCTCTGCTATTCCTTATTTACATAAACGATTTAGGGGAAAATCTAAGTAGCTCTCTTAGGTTATTTGCAGATGACGCCGTCATTTACCGTCTAGTAAAATCATCTGAAGATCAAAACCAACTGCAGAACGATCTGAATAAGATATCAGTATGGTGTAAAAATTGGCAATTGACTCTAAATAATGAGAAGTGTGAAGTCGTCCACATGAGTACGAAAAGAAATCCGTTAAACTTTGTTTACAACATAAATCAATCAAATGTGAAGGCCGTAAACTCCACAAAATACCTAGGAATCACTATTACTTCAGACTTAAACTGGAAAGAACACGTAGATAATATCGTGGGAAAGGCGAACCAGAGACTGCGTTTTATTGGCAGAACCCTTAAAAGATGCAACAGAACTACTAAAGAAACTGCATACACTGCGCTTGTCCGTCCATTTTTGGAGTATTGCAGCCCAGTGTGGGATCCTTATCAGGTGGGTTTGACGGAGGACATCGAAAGAGTCCAAAGAAGGGCAGCTCGTTTCGTATTGTCGCGATACAGGGGAGACAGCGTTACGGAAATGATACAGGATCTGGGATGGGAATCATTACAACAACGGCGCTTATCGCTGAGGCGTGGGTTACTTGCGAAACTCCAATCGCCAACATTCTCCTCCGAATGCGAAAATATATTGTTGACTCCCACTTACATAGGTAGAAATGATCATCAGAATAAAATAAGAGAAATCAGAGCTCGAACAGAGAGATTCAGGTGTTCTTTCTTCCCGCGCGCTATTCGAGAATGGAATGGGAGATAAATAGTATAATTGTGGTTCGATGAACCCTCTGCCAGGCACTTAAATGTGATTTGCAGAGTATCCCATGTAGATGTAGATTTGCAGGCTAAAGCTGCAGAAAAAGTCTGAAAGTAGGGCCAATTTTGATGTTGCCAGTGGCGGACTAAGGCTGTCGGAGGCCCGGGGTGGCGGCAAAACAAAATGAGGCCCCCCCTCCCCGTCCACTTGGAAATACATGTATTACTATAAGATAGTAAATTTTGAGATTTGGAGGCCCCTCAGAACGAGAGACGGGACAGTCGAAAAAAAAAAAAAAAAACCTTTCGCGAATCGGAGGACTCAGAAAGAGAGCGAAGGGCGTTCAAAGAAAAAAAAGTAGAGGGCTTTTGAGGTATTTGGAGGCCCCCAAAGATGAGATGCCAAGAGCGGTCCGCCCCCTCAGCCCTCCAACCCTTAGTCAAATGTTCAAATGTTTGTAGAGCTTATGGGACTTAACTACGGGGTCATCAGTCCCTAAACTTACAAACTACTTATGAACTAGCTAAACCTACGGACGGCACAAATATCCATGCCCGAGGGGGGATTCGAACCCCCGCCCGTAGTGGCCGTGCAGACCGTGACTGGAGCGCCTCAGTCCCCTCGGCCATCGCGACCGGCACCCAGCGGTTGTTGCTCTGACGAAGGCAAAGTCGCGTGCATTAACAAGTTGAAATTCGTAAAGCATGAAGAGGAGCAATTCCTGCTCTATACACATCAGAAATATACAGATATGAAATACCAGACTCCCCACAGAATTAACCAAACCAGAAAAAAAAAAAAAAAATACACCATGATACCGTTCAAATCTACGTGTGTCTAGTTAGCCCATTCGGTAGAGCAATCCTAAATTAATGTTGAACTATAATAATTTTGTGTTAACGCTGATCAGTGAGACAGAAGGAAGAAGCAGTGAGTTGCGCTGCTGCACTGCGGTCAGCCCGTGCGGAGCACATGTACGAGGTGCGTCCAGAAAGAAAGTTCCGTTTCTATTTATCTCCGCTGCAGCGCTGCGATTGCAGTTCCGCACATGCGCTGTAGACGATGTGTATCAAGGAGAAGAACGTGCGCCATTTGGAGATCGCTGTCAGTTACGTACGCTTTGTTGTGCTTGTTTGAAATGTCGGCGTTGATTGAAAATCCCGCCGCCTGTGACATCAGGTCGGTGATTCGGTTTCTGAATGCGAGGAAAGTGAAACCAAGTGAAATTTATCGGCAAATTTGCGATGTTTACGGACCAAATGCGATGGTGAGGAGATGGGTCCGACAGTTCAATGGCGGGTGTAGTGATGTGCACGATGAAGAAGGGAGTGGGCGTCCACCTTTGGTTACAGAAGAACTGGTTCACACGATTGATGACAAGATCCAGGAAAACCGTAGGTTTACAATTATCGGTCATCACTTCACCAATGACGACGAGCTGAAAGAAATTGTTTGCAACTGGTTGAAGACACAGGCGGCAGATTTCTATGAATAAGGTATACAAAACCTGGTGCCACGCTATGACAAATGCGTGCAAAATTTCAGCAGTTATGTGGAAAAGTAGTTTAAGAGTTGTAGAATTTTGTGAAATAAAAATTTCTTCTGTATCTGTGTACAATTTCATTTTATTACTAAACGGAACTTACTTTCTGGACTTTCGGGTTGGGCTACTGCTAATCCTTTACTATTACTCTTATGGAATATAAATAAAGCGAATTTCGTAGCAGACTGGTTTAGTACCTTTCTATTAAATGAGAATATAAAATTTAACTTTAAAAACAATTTTGATTGTAGAGTATTTTGAGATACGTGCGGCCAAATCAGACATCGAATCAAATTGTTTATGAAGAGCGTCAACACCCGTTGCAGTACTTCATTGTCACGCCAACACTAAGAATGAAGTTGGTCAGTATGTTATTATCGAAAGGGTAAATGCCTGTCACTTCGTTTCTTCATCACATAGCATAGATCAGTATGAAGCAGATGCTACACATGACTTTATTGTAGGTAATGAATCGCAACTCCAAAAACAAAATTTCTGGGTGGTTGTGAGATATTTTCTGAATATCAAGTTATGTTCAAATGTTTGTTAAGCTTATGGGACTTAACTACGGGGTTTGAACATTTGGGTGACTTGAGGCGGATTTGAACCGCGATCCTCCAGAATGCGAGTCCTGTATGCTAAGCACCGTCACTGGGTCCGAGAGGAAACAGATCAAGGTTGTGTCCAAACAAGACAAGAAATAAATATTTCGAAAATTTGTCGTGAACATTCGCACTCTTTTGTGTCCGTTTAGGCTTTAATATTCATCTTGGAGTCTTCAGAGACCGTGAAGACGGTGAAGAACCATCAATGTGGCAGAGTTGGCGTAAAATAGGTCCTGCGATATCCACTTCGCGTCTGACTTGTAGCAAGCGGGAAAATGCTCAGCGTCTGAACACCACAAAGGGGGCCTGGAATTGTCGTTCAGCCCTAATAAATTGATTTGCGGTCCAAAACATGTGAAATCAAGCACCATGAAGCTTGGCAGAAATGAGGGGTTTTTTTTTTTTTTTTTTTTTTTTTTTTTTTAATTCCAGGTGATAACCAACGCACCGGTCTCAACAACAATGACCTTAGACTACCCAATTCTGTAAAGTGAAGGCTGACATACAGACTACTGCCCAAACAACAAAACATATCCTAGCACGTTAAATATAAATAGTCCCTTCTGAGCAGGGAAGCTGCAAGAAATAGTGAAACTACTAAACAAACAAAAAATACACATACTGGCATTCCAAGCAACAATGCCGACAGTGAAATGCAATGGATATTGAGAAGTACTGACTTTTCTACAGTAATACGGAAATATGATTGCTAAAATCTACACCACTTTTACGGGTCACTTCTTCAGTCAAGAAAGACGTTTTCAGCTTTATAACAAATGTGAGCCTGTAAACAGCAGCTTAATGACAGTCATCTTGAAGAATGCAAGTTAAACAAAGGCCTACGCACTTATCAATGCACACGTGTCAGTCAGTGTTGAAAATAAAACCAACTGCTGAAAGGTAATGAATCGTGAGAAATATAGAAGAAATAGTACTTAAAATTCCACACAACCATGTTGAAATCCTCCAAGATGATTTCAGTGCTCAGATAGGAAAATAAAGTACAAGAAAACATTTAGAAAATGCTGAGCTCATATGAGGAGCAACCAAAACGAGCTGATATTAGTTGAGCTCTGCAGGAATGTTACCGGTAAAACCGATGACTTGGAGATCTCTGAACACACTAACCAATGACTTCCAAATCACCATACAGCAAACTTTTGTTAAAACCAAGTAGTTACAGAGGGTACAGAAACAGACTCTGACCATTATCTGAGAAAAACATAAATACGTTTTAAGTCTCAGGTTAATGAAGAAAAAGGTACAATTATCTAAATTAGAAACTTGCAAGATCCAACCACATCTCAACGAAGAAATAGAAAAACTATAGTAAAACAGTTTGTAACAAATCAAAAGAAAATTGATCAAAACAGTACAAATTCTAATTTTTATGGCGGAGTGAAGTATACGCGTATGCAGTTCAATTTCGACAAGACGCATGCCACTATTGGAACGGTAATAAGACAGAAGACAGATACAAAGTATTCCTTACAGTAAGGAATGGACATCCAGATTAACAAAATAGATCAAAAGGAAATACGAAAAGCACCAACTACTTGAAATTTTGTAAGATTTAGATAAAAACAATGGACTGAGGCTCTATAGAAACTTGAAAATTTAGTTCATAGGATATCAGACACTGATCCTGTGCTTCAAGATAGAAAATACATAATTTTATCTAATCAGGAACTCGCGAGTCATTCCAATGAGCTGCTGAACTGTCCAGAACCAACACAGATTCCCACCGCAAGATCCAAATTTATTACCATAGACGAAGAGAAATTGCAAGATCGAAAGAAATAGAAACGTAAAGCATCGGGGGAAGATAGAATCATGGCAGAATCTTTCAAATTAACGGACTCTAACAACGTAAATAAGTTTTATGATAGAAAGAAGCAAGTTACGGTTTAATTTAATGTCGACAGCGTGGTCATTACGTATGGTTTTATTTTAAATAAACAGTGGTCAGAATCTGACTCAAATTTTGTTATAACTTTAACATTCTCGACTTCTTCTGAGGATTCTCTAGGAATTGCAGCATGATCCATTTTAAATGCACTTGTATAGGGTTTCGAGAGTTCTATGTTGTCTGTTTCCATTACTGTGCTTTGTACTATTCTGTTAGTGTTTCAACGCTCTCGTTTGTCGTTTTGTAGGCTGTATAGTCCCCAACAATGCACAGAACCTTTTCTCTCTGTCTGGTTGTAGCTTATCTATTGAAATCAACCATGCACAAAATTACTTTACTGAAATTTCTGTCAGTTTCAGTTTGGGAATAAGAAAAACTCTGTTTCAGGGATGGATGCAGCATGCTGTACGTAGTTGCTGTGTTCAGAAGGTTGTTCTGGTGGAGGAATGTTCATTTAAGTGTTGTGCTCGCCCGTTTTGTTAAATGCGATACTCAGAGGGGCTACTAAACGTCCAGATGAAGTAAAGTTTTTGGCGTCGCAGAGTAAGAATCTTCCTTGATGCAACGTTTCTTTCCGTCAAAAGAAGCCCCTTCCCCCAGGAAGCACACGGTTCTTTCGTTGAATACGTGCGTAGCGAGCACGGGGCCCCGAGCTAATGCAGTCTTCCTTCCTTCTTCATTTCCTGGAACCCAAAGAAGACACCACAGAAATACTTAAATATATGCTTGGACAGCAATTCAAGACTTTCACTGTAGATGCATAAAGAACCCTGAACCTTTCAGATTTAATCTGCGAGCAGTTGGGATAAGGGATGGATGGGGGACACTATATTCAGTGACGTGTGGCAGCTGTCAATTTGGATCGGACGGGAAACATGCCTGGAGATCCGAACTGGCAAGGTACCAGTGGGAAATTCGTGAGCGAGTCCCGGTTAATGTTTTATCAGAAAGCTCAGATTCTGTACTACCAAGTGTCAAAAAATATCAGATCTTTAAAACATATGCTTTCTTAATAAATGAATAATTTTAAAAAAATTGAAAAAAGTTGATAAAATGATGTGGGGTGGTCCTATATATCGTCAACAATTTTTACAGCGTGAAAATCGGAAAAGTGGTTTCCCCCTTTTTCCCACCCGGGCCGATCATAGGTGGCCATCCCAGCGCGGCTCAGTGTATATAAATTTTCCTTCAAATAAAAAGTGGGTATTTTACCCACTCTCAATTTTTTGAGTGGGTTCAACTACCACGGTACCCACATCAACCGCCGGGCCTGGATACAAACAATAGTGCTGAAAAAAGCGAATGTATTGTTTTTGACATAGCTTTGTTGGGATTAAGGATCTTTTGTGTACAGTTCCCAGGTAAGATCTGTTACTGATTCAGGACATTTTGGTTCTGAAGTTTTATTTAATGATATAAATCGTCGGAATATTAATTTGCTTGGGAAGGGCGCCAGGAGAACCTATCACAAGCACCACGGTAGCTAGGGGCACCGCGTTGGACAACCTGGTGCAGAGGACAGGAAAGGTCTCTACAAAATCCGGCCGCGGTGGCCGAGGGGACTGAGGCGCTCCAGTCACGGTCTGCACGGCCACTACGGTCGGGAGTTCGAATCCCCCCTCGGGCATGGATATTTGTGCCGTCTTAGTTCGTAAGTAGTTCATAAGTAGTTTGTAAGTTTAGGGACTGATGACCCCGTAGTTAAGTCCCATAAGCTTAACAAACATTTGAACATTTTTGTCTCTACAAATCTTCCTCTCTGTAGTTGTGGTTACTGCACCGCACCGGTAGTTCCCTCTCTTGCTAAGCTTCCTATGTCCCTTTTCCATCGTCTTACTCGGGAATCCTCGCCATTTCTTCCCTTCTACCTTACCTTAGTGGCACAGTCTTTACCACGTAAGATTCAAATTGTGAAGGACGAGGGTTCAGATCCGCCTTTGGCCACCCAGAATTAGATTTCCCGCGATTTCATTAAAGTACTCCAGGTAATTCCTGGATGGTTCCTTTGAAATGGAATGCTCGACTATCTTCCCTATCCTTAACTAAAACAATGCTTGTGCTTCGACTCTAATGATCATATTGTCGAAAGGGGCAGTAAATCCTAATCTTCCTTCTGTACTTCTTACATCTCCTATCACTGCATCATTGCAGATGAATACTGCACCTACCCTGTTAAAGCAGACTCTCAAATTTATTGTTGTAAGTTATTTCATGAATAGAACTCGTACTGAAACGTAATGTCTTTCAGATTTTCAGAAAATTAACTCATTTTATTATATAGTATTTATGTTAAATGAATTGTACATGCTCGAATTATTTCCACACTCCATAGACCGTTGTCCACGGGATATATGGAATGTGACTGCCGGCCGCGGTGACCGAGGGGACTAAGGCGCTCCAGTCATGGTCTGCACGGTCACTACGGTCTGGGGTTCGAATACCCCCTCGGGCATGGATATTTGTGCCGTCCTAGTTCGTAAGTAGTTCATAAGTAGTTTGTAAGTTTAGGGACTGATGACCCCGTAGTTCAGTCCCATAGACTATACAAACATTTGAACATTTTTTTGGAATGTGACTAATCCACCTTAATGATTCCATATATTATGACATTTAGTCATATTGTTCTGAATATCATTGTGTTTTAGCAGTCTTACCATCATGTATAGCATTCTCTCTTTACCTTATGTATAAGTCCTCTTTAAATGATAATCTACTAAGACTAAATAAGGAGTACAAATCTGTCTTCTGTACTTTTGATGGTACACTGTTTCTTAGCCAACGTATTGTGCGAGGTATATTTGTTCAAATTTTTTGCATTCAAACCATATTGTCCTACAACATACACAATGCTCGCGTTCAGTCACAATCACATTCAAAATCCTTCCTCTAAAGTAATTTGGCAAAATTTTGAAGAATTTTGTTGCAACTTTCAATTCTTCACGTGACAAATATTTTATGTCATCAAAATTCTGTAGTTAAGGCTGGAAAAGGATGTTATGGGTATTTTTACGGCTATAACATGATAATAGCCCAAAGAAGTTTACTTCACAAAATTTGCCGTAAACCATTTTCATTGGCAGTTCACATTTTCACGTAACTTCAGGTTTTTATTTATTTAATTCAATTTTTAATTCCCATATAAGACCTATCAACATTTTAAATACAATGTCAACTCAGGTGACTGAATGTACATCTACAGAGCGCCAGAATAACACCAAGAACCTGATTGTATAGAGGGCGATTCAAAATTCGTGTTTATTCTTCTTGGGATTATAGAGAGTACTAAGTATTTAAACTTTTGAAGGGAACGTATGTCCGGAAATGTAGCGCGTGGATATGAATTATCTTTGAGTTGGTTTACGTTTTAGGAGGCGGTCCACTTATAATATTGTAAAAAGATATAAAATAGCCAAATCGCTTAACATCAATTTTTATTAACGACGACCGGTTTCGCTGAACTATGTCAGCATCATCAGGTCAAATAAAATATTGTACAAGGCCATAATTTGTTAAAAAGGAAAGACGGAAATTTAAAACATGCATGTCATTCTAATAAAACGAGAAGATCGTCAATTAAATCCATAAGAGCAAGATCAGGCATATTTAGAGATGAGACATCATTGTAAAGTTAAACAGTTGTTATATAACAATTTACAGTGCATAGGTGCACTATGTCATTATAATAATTATGTTTTATTATAATGACATAGTGCACCTATGCACTGTAAATTGTTGTTATATAACAACTGTTTGACTTTACAAGGTATGTCTCATCTCTAAATATGCCCGATCTTGCTCTTATGGATTTAATTGACGTATCTTCTCGTTTTATTAGAATGACATGCATGTTTTAAATTTCCGTCTTTCCTTTTTAACAGATTATGGCCTTGTACAATATTTTATTTGACCTGATGATGCTGACATAGGTCAGCGAAACCGGTCGTCGTTAATAAAAATTGATGATAAGTGATCTTGGCTATTTTATATCTTTTTACAAAATTATCTTTGAAGATGGGATCACTTCCGAAACGCCTGCTTAACGGTACACACACCTATGCAGAACAGGAAGTTCATATTGTAATTATTACATTACATACCATTTAATTAGAATACAACAATGGTTGTGATAAACTGAGACATTTTCCACTAGGAGCAGTTGGATGTGCTCCTCCATGGACGCGTCACTTTCTCGACTTTGGAGAGGACGTCTTTCGTCACGTAGAACAATAACCGAAGACAAGTAGGCCTACTTGAAACATTATCAATTGCAGAGGCTCCTGTAATTCACACAGAGAAGAGATCATTGTCTCCGCTCTTTGTGTACCCTGAAGCTGAAGGTTTGACAGTTATCTGATTTCAAATTTAGTTTACACCTAAACGGTACATTTGTGGTTATTGGTTCCTAGTCAAAACTTTATCTAGCATGTGCCCTCTACAGTACCTAGGAGCGTATCATAAGAATTCTGAATCAACCCTTTGAAGTCTGATTAATTTTTTTTATAAAACGTGACCTCTAAAGATAGTTTATAAGCGCGATAATTAAAAAATCTACATGCCTGCGCTACTTGGTATTTTGCCTACTTCACTAATAATTATCTACAGTGTAGCTAGGTAGCATGGAAATACGACATCCTAAACGAAGTTTAAGTGTAGAAATTAGAGCTCGTACAGAATTTTATTTAAGTGTTTATCCTTCCTGCAAATTGTTAGGAAATGGAATGGTGAAGAAATAGTGTGAAGGTGGTTTACTAAGCAATATGTTAGGCACTTAAGTGTGAATTGTAGAACTGTCATGTACTTAATGATGAATGCAATGAGCTACTTCAACATTTTGTATCATATATGTTATAAAAATGACCCCCTTCTCTCTCTCGTTCAGTCATGTATCTATTAATCTTTGAAAGATATGTATATATGGTATCTTAGTAGTATCTTCAGTATCAATCATATCCCGTCATATAATGACAATACGAGTGTCTTGTAATGATCTTATTCTTTGAGTTTGAACCATTGTGCTACAGTTATTATTGCAATTGTATACCCTAGTAATTTCATTTATTGCTGTTATATTTACGCCATGAAATGAGAAACTCTCCAGTTTTCAGTTATATATAGATTCTTCCCCTCCCATAAAACTGTTTTATTTCCAAATTATAATATCTTCATATTATTATTCTTATAAATACAAAGCAATGAGTACGAGATGCAATAACGATTTTATTGCAACTATACTGATAAAGAACAAAAAATAAAACACAGATAGTGTTTTCATAGGTTTTATTCATATAGGCAGACAACTCCAGCAATACATTTCAAGTTACACCACAAAATATATAGTTCAGATATTATGTGTATTGGATAAGCAACAGGTACTTGCCTGTCAGGGTGAAACTAAAATTATTTCTTTGATTATTTATGTTTTTCCTAAGAGCTCAACAACTTTGTGTGCGCGTGGAGGAGGGGAGGGCACAGGGTGAATTCCAATGTGTACAGATACGTCACATACAGAAAATACAGCTAATTTGCCAATATGAATAAATTTCTCATCTAAGTTTGCTTAGTCAGTAATTAACACCATAGTTTTTCTATTCATAGGAATGACCTTCAGGGAGTGACTATGGACACAACAGTCAGACATACACTCAGATGCAGCTGCATGGGAGAAGTCTTGGTTTGTATACAGAAGGGACAGTATGTCAATTTCGATCAGTGACAGTCGCCATGTATTTTTTTCTAGCCGTGCCTGAAAAATGAGAGATTTACCAAGACTACAACTCTCTTTCATTTGGAACATTTCTGAAATTTCCTGCGGATTTGACAACCAAGCGCACTTTGAGCTCATTAAGAAGAACAGATCTTTAAAATTTGATCATTTACATACGCATTAGTTACTTTTATGTTCTTACAAGTTTTTGGGAGCTAGTAAAGCAATGGAATCTCCATAAATATCTGTCTGTATCAAACGGTACATAATTTTTCCATACAACTCAGAATCATCTGTAGCGTTTCTTAATTAATGTCCAGTACACATCAAAAGTCAACCTAAATGTGTATTGTGTTTATGTGTCCTTTTGTCGTATTTTGCTTCCATACCATACAGACAGAGATAAAACAAATAAGACTAAAATTCAATTTTGTTATACATAACTCTCACAGTCAATCTAGATAACACTAAAGTTCATTAAACAGGTTTTCAATTTTTTGGTAATTTTGGTTTCAATGTTTACGACGACTCTTTTACCATTAAAACACACGATTAAACACAGATTTGAGAGCCACACAGTAAAGTACAGACTAGATAACCAACATCAAATGTGCATGATTAGTATCTTCTTTATAGATCAATTGAGGTAGAAAAAATTTATTTCGAGGAATTGGTATGGTTCACATGTTGATCCATCTGGCACACCTCTCTGTTACTGTGACAGTTACTGCATTCGGTGCCTGAAATTAATGTAAAGAACCTATATAAGATGACATGAAAAACTGAAACCACAAAGTCGTAACATAAAGAAAGGACGAGGAATGCTAAAAATTAATAGCCTTTAACAGCATGCTGTTTCAGATTATCCACACTGGACAGCATAAATGCAAATACAAATGACAGAGAATTAGAGTTTGAGCCGTTCTGTTTCTGAATATGGGTCGAATTCCCCAAGTGTTATGCTAACTTATTTCACAAGAACATACAGAGTAAACATCATCTGATTACAAGGCTACATTACTAAACGAAGTATTTCAAAGTAATGTAAAACTATTTGCAATATGTTAGAGAGTGACTGAAGAGACACTGAAGATTGGAACCAATCGTTTTCGAACATTGTCTATAGTTGAAATGTAATTCTAAAATTCAGTTTTCAAATAACGCTACCGTCACCTAAGAACAGTTCAAATAGTATAAATAAAAATCTGCGCAATGAGGCATGTAGTACATTTTACAAATATTTAATGCTCAGAATGTAGCATGCTAACTAAGTCAGCATATTTTTTTCAAAGAGGGTTGCATCAACAATCCTGATAGATTGATACATAAATATTTTTGTTGCAATTTCAATCGTATTTTGAATTCCATCACTTATTCTGGTGTTGAAGTATAATCGAAAGAACAGGTACCATATCCATCATTGTAATTATGCCCAACAGGCAATGACAATTTCAACCACTACGGTCGGGGGTTCGAATCCCCCCTCGGGCATGGATATTTGTGCCGTCCTAGTTCTTAAGTAGTTCATAAGTAGTTTGTAAGTTTAGGGATTGATGACCACGTAGTTAAGTCCCATAAGATTTACAAACATTTGAACATTTTTGTCAATTTCAATATGGACGCATTCAAACGTTCGATCCCTTGCGGGAATCCAGTATAGGCTACGAGCTAGAGGAATCAATGGGCATGGGGCTAGAAGTTTAGAATTTGGGTTGGCATGCCTTAAGGCGTGATTAAGGCGACCGCTGGCCCGAAGCGGGAAATCCGGGTTCGAATCACGGTCCAGCACAAATTTACAACTTTGTCGTTGAATTTATTTCAACCACCTAAAACGGTCGAAATGCTTCAGTATTTCGATTTTGATGGTTATGTAATTTTCACACCGTATAAATAAACATAACCATTAGTTTAATAAGCCATGATTGCAAAATTGTAACACGAATTATTTACAGAAGAATGGAAAGCCTAGTAGAAGCTGACCTTGGAGATCAGTTTTCATTTATTAGAAATGCTGGAACATGGGAGGCAATATTCACCTTACGACTCATTTTAGAATAAATATTAAGGAATGGCA
Source organism: Locusta migratoria (assembly GCA_026315105.1). Classification (NCBI taxonomy): domain Eukaryota; kingdom Metazoa; phylum Arthropoda; class Insecta; order Orthoptera; family Acrididae; genus Locusta; species Locusta migratoria. Next base: position 399,608,651 of record CM048755.1, on the reverse strand, counting down.
AACGTACATTTCTAGCTTTTGTAGATTTGGACAAAAGCTTTTGACAATGTTGACTGAAATGAACTCTTTGAAATTCTGAAGGCAGCAGGGGTAAGATATAGGGAACGGAATGTTAGTTAGAATGTGTAAAAACACCATACAGCAGTTACTGGAATCGAAGGACACGAAAGGACAGCATTGTTTGTACATTTGTACATTGAGCACGCTGTGAAGGAAAGCAAAGAGAAATTTGGAGAAGGAATTGAAGTTTGGAGCGAAGAAATGAAAAACATTGCGTTCTGCTGATGACATTGTAAGTCTGTCAGAGACAACAAAGGGCCAGGGAGAGCAATGGAACGGAATGAGCAGTATGTTTAAAGGAGCGTATCATGTGAACATTATCAAGAACAAACCGCGGCGGAGCGGCCGAGCGCATTGAGGCGCTAAGCTGCGATGTGCGAGGTCGTTCCCGTCGGGGGTTCGAATCCCCCCTCGGACATGGATGTTTGTGCTGTCTGTAGTATTACTTAGTTGATAAGTAGTAACTGATGACCCCGCAGTTAAGTCCCTTAAGCTTCACAAATATTTGAACATTTTGAACAAGAGCAAAACACCGGTAATTGAATCCAGTCTAAAAATATCGGGCGATGCTGAAGAAATTAGATTGGGTAATGTAGCATTAAAGCTGGTAGATGAGTTTTGTTCCTTGCGCAGTAAAATGAAATGTGATAGTCGCAGTACAGAAAATGTAAAATGCAGAATGGCAGTGGGAAGAAAAGCGTTTTTGGAAAAGCGAAATTTATGAAACATCGATTATTAATGTAAGGGGAAGGAAGTCTTTTCTGAAGAATGCTGGGTTGGGTTGTTTGGTTGGGATAGCGGGACTAAATTGCTAAGGTTATCAGTCCCACCGGTGGGAAGGGGAAGGAGTGAGGATAGGAAAGAATGGTAGGGGGATAGGAAATGCAGTCCGGGAAGTAAAGAAGGAAGAAAGACTGCATTAGCTCGGGGCCCCGTGCTCGCCACGCACGTACTCACGAAAGAACCGTGAGCCCCCTGGGGGGCAGAAGAATGCTGAAGATTAGGTGGGTGGATAGCGTGACTAATGAGGAGGTACTGAACAGAAATGGGGAGGAAAGGAATTTCCAGCATAAGTTAACTGAATGAAGGGATCGACTGGTAGAACACATTCTTAGACATCACGGAATTGTGCATTTGATATTGGAGGGAAGCATGTGGTCTAAGCCGTGCGAGATTGGCCGTGAGCACTAAGGCGTCTTGCGTCGGAGTGCGCGGCTGCTCCCCATCGGAAGTTCGAGTGCTCCCTTTGTAAGTCTAGGGACTGATGACTACTGCAGTTTGGTTCCACAGCTTTAAAAACTTTGGAACATTTCTTTGTGTCGGGTAAAAATCGCAGAGGGAGACCAAGAGATGAATACAGTAAGAAGATTCAAATGCATGTGCCGTTCTTATGAGGAGATGAAGAGGCTTGCTCAGTATAGAGTAGGGTGGAGAGCTGCATTAGACTAGTCTCCGGACTGAAGACCACAACAGCATGCACTTCTGAGAGGGTCTGGAGCAGAATAGGTAAAGCCTGTCACAAATCTCACAGCTCTTATTTAGATTTTCTCCGTCATATTCTCTATGACAACTTTATGACGGACCAAATGTTCAAATGTTTGTAATAGTTATGGGACCAAACAACCTTGGTCATAAGTCCCTAGACTTACAAACTACTTAAACTAAGTTAAACTAACCCACTGACAACATAAGCATCCATTTCATAGGAGGGATTCGAATCCCCGTCGCAGGATGCCGCGCTTTCCGTAACGTGACGCTCTAGACCGCTCGACTACTTCCGCGCGGCGTATGTGGGACCCATAGCAAATGTTCAAATGTTTGTATAGTCTATGTGACTTAACTACGGGGTCATCAGTCCCTAAACTTACAAACTACTTACGAACTAACTAAGACTAAGGACGTCACAAATGTCCATGCCCGAGGGGGGATTCGAACCCCCGACCGTAGTGCCCGTGCAGACCGTGACTGGAGCGCCTCAGTCCCCTCGGCCATCGCGGTCGGCGGACCCATAGCGAGTATCAGTATTCAAGAATAGACCCCTGGAGGTATTGTTTCTTTCCCTCTAAGGGAGCAAACTGCTGAGGTCATCAGTTATTTCACATACTCACTAATTAACGTAATTTATGCTAAGGACAACACACCACCATGTCCGAGGGAGCACTCGAACCTCTGGTGGACCGGCCGCTCTACCCGTAACTTGGCGCCTCTGAGGACGCGGGCTTCCTCTCACGGCTATGGTATTGTAAATGACTTCGTTCCGATGTGAACTGTTCATTCATAGGAATATTTCCACACAAATCGCTACATTTAGTTACATCAAGAGTCAGTCACCAGTTTTATTGTAACTGGGACGATAATATATGCAAGAGGCACTGAATTATAGAATGAGAACTGTTTTCAGAGAAATGATGGAATTCAAATAATTGCTTAATTATTTCTTTCTGTTATTGCCATTTTTGAAGCAGCACTTCGGCACGATATACGTCCTGATATTACTCATAATATGAAATATGAAACTACACATATTTTCCAGTAAATAGCAAGTAAAGTAATTTGATGTTAATCTGCATGAAAAGTTTACATGTGCTACGAAGCACGTGCATTGGAAAAATACCAAGCGGGGATTTATTCTGATATAAGTACGCAGATAGCTGCTTCTTGGGTACATATTATTTTTCCAAGAACTTGTTTTCAAGCCACGGCAGGCTGATCATCAAAAGGAAATGTTAATGGAACATTACACCTTTATCCAAACGTAGCTAGATACTGGGATGGTGGCTTGTGTACTGCCTGTTAGTATCTATGCTAAATTTGTTTTCATAATGTAGAATGCTATATATTTGCACACATCACAATATATACCCACACGTGGTTTAACACTTATTTTAATAATTGGAAAAATAAAATGTACCCAAAAGTAACTGACTGCATGTTTATTTTAAACTAATAAGCCACTTGGGAGCTGATTCCCTTCCCCCACGCGGATCTTCTATGACCTCATCCCCTTCCCTCCTCTCCTACAACACCTCGAACATCTCCGTCTCCTTTACACAACCCGCAAAATCGAGTCCCGCAACCCTCTGGTATACCCTATCCTCACCAATCCCGGGCCCCTGCCACGCCTCCGCCAAACCGTCCCTCCCGGCCTTCACCTCCATACGCTCCGTATCCTCTCCCAGGGCAACTTCCGCACCCTTCCTCTACCGGATACCGAACTTCGTCCCGATATCTACCCCTCCTACCAACTCTGATCCCTTCCCCGTAGCATCAGCGCCCCTCCCCTCTCTCCCGTCCCTTTTCCTTCCTGCCCGCTTGGCTACCACTCTCCCACGCCCAGAGTCTCGTCCATCCTTCTCTCCCCTCCTCTCTCTCCCTTCCCTCCCCTTCTCCCCCTCCCCCGCGCTTCCCCCATCCATGTCCCACCTCCCCCCTCCATCCCCCCCCCGCGGCGCGGGGGCGTCTCGACTTTTTACCAACGTGTACAGTGCCAGTGTATCCAGCGTCGTGTGTTTTTAATCAGTGCCTCCGTGATCGCCGTCCCCAAGTTTTATTCTGTGCACCGTCCACTATCTTCGTTGTTATCCTTAGTGTTTCTACGATGTACTTTTAAATCGTCGCCGTGGCCAACTGTTTTTACGAACTATGTGTGTTTTATTACTACCTGTCTGTTTCTCGTTTTTCTGATATATGTTTGTCCCGTTTGTCTATTTACTTTTTAGTCCGTCAAAAACTCAGTGTGTCGATTGTCTTTTTCCGCAATTTTATCCCTTTATTTTGTATATTGTTATCATCTATTTTTGTCATTTCATGTATGTCACATGGCTGAAGAGCAGCCACCGCAGCTGCTGCCAGCCTGCAAACTGTTTACAGTTGGCTTAAAAACACAATAAAGGGGAAAAAAGGAGCTGATTCTTGCACGTGCTTCGTAAAACATGTAAATGGATATATTCAAATAAAAGAAAAGTTGGCCAGTATTTGGAACGCCGTGCACGACGCGGCAGAAACTTGCGACTGTATCACCGTCTGAAGCTTACCTTTACATCCAGGGGCGAGGTACACCTTGTGCATGTTCAGCTCTGTGGGCTGGAGCAGCGCCTACAGAGACAAAAGATTGTTACATAATCTTACAACAATTATTTTTTTCTGTTTGCAACTAATCCATAACAATAGCTAATAATCTTGAAGTAATCACTACAAAGGTAGCATAAAAATAATTATTCGAAAAGTAACCTAACTACAGAGTAAAGTTTTAAAAATTGTTATATTTACTATCCTATATCAGAGCCCTCATTACTTACTGTGCGCGTATACAGCTGAAACCTGAGAAGTTTCTTAATCAGCGGCCTATCCAATTCATACGGAAATAATTACGTCACATAGCTCTAACTAACTTATTCGATTTTATGCACCCATATTCCTTGCATTTTGAAGAAGCATAGTAATGTAAACGACTGCATATTGTATTAAAATGTTAATTCCTACATACATATGATGACGTACTTTTCGTTTTTCCAAGGAAGACTGGTTTCAAGACTGCCGTGCTAATATACTGATGATTTACACTCATAAGAATATTTCATGCAAACGGTGACCTGGAAGGAGAGATCTGGATGAAAACCGTAAGCTCAAAACGGATTAAGGAAATGAAATCCTTCCAACATATGTGACTGATTGCCGTTAGACCAATGAAAACTGTAGATCAGTAGAGTCTAGGAATTTCTTCGTCAAAAACGGATAAAGTCTAGTGAGACATGGAATTATTTTGATCAGAAACTTACTACGTTCTAACTACGTGTCTGACTTCTCTGAAAAGACCATTGCAGTAACAATAGTAACTGACAGAAACATAGGTCTCTCTGGCTAATATTTTAAAGCTATTCATAAAGAACTTGAGAAGACAAGCGCTACTGCTGGAAGGCTATACGAATAAGGCTAAGCTTTATAAGGTGCTATTGACTCACAGCCTTGTTTGTGGTACAGAGCAAATGCGAGCAAATGGTCTTTTGTGACGCACTAAGGTAGACTGTTCAAATGTTTGTATAGTCTATGGGACTTAACTACGGGGTCATCAGTCCCTAAACTTACGAACTACTTATGAACTACTTACGAACTAGGACGGCACAAATATCCATGCCCGAGGGGGGATTCGAACCCCCGACCGTAGTGGCCGTGCAGACCGTGACTGGAGCGCCTCAGTCTCCTCGGCCACCGCGGCCGGCGAGGTAGACTGTGTCAGCAATGAACAGCTGTTAACTAGATACGCCTTTATGCCATTAACATCCCAATTAATCGTATTTTGGGCAGCTTTTCGTTCACATTGTGACTTTTTTATCTTTGTGACATTTGAATATAATACTGTTATATTTACACCTATATAGAAGATTTGAATCTTTCCTGTTGCGAAGTTATTAATGATTTCGTCTGAAAAACGAATTTTGACTGTGAGGACAGCACACATTTCGTCTAGTGTTTTCCTAATTACAAGCGTTTCTTTTACTGCTGTATACGATAGATTGCTCATGCACTATCTGTCTTTGAATATTATTACATTTCCGTCTCTAACATAGAATCGACTATGTGATGACAGATGAACTGACAAAGTAAATGAATATATACCTTGTGTGAAATCGGAGTTGTTGTGACTGAATGACTACTGTAATGTAAGTCAAGTTCTAGGTTAGGAGGTGATAGTTTTGTAGAAGCAAAGAAGGATGATTAAGTACTAATATACAAGCAACAACGATGTAATTAGTGATTGATGAATATGAATATGAAAGTTAAATTTAAGTTATGGTGGCCGGCCGCGGTGGCCGAGGGGACTGAGGCACTCCAGTCACGGTCTGCACGGCCACTACGGTCGGGGGTTCGAATCCCCCCTCGGACATGGATATTTGTGCCGTCCTTAGTCTTAGTTAGTTCATAAGTAGTTTGTAAGTTTAGGGACTGATGACCCCGTAGTTAAGTCCCATAAGCTATACAAACATTTGCACATTTTTGAAAGTTATGGTGGCAGACTGAGCTGTAGTATGTCCAAGGTCTAGATAGTTGCAAGTTTGCTTGTGAAATGGCGAAGCCAACGAAAGCAGAAGTGAAATTTTCATTGTGGCGACAGACTAACCTGTAACATAACTTCAGTTCAAGGTTATGTTAGAAGGTGAATAGTTGCAGGTCGCTGAAGCGAAGGAATGCGGAAGGTCTCGGACGGGTAATGGGTTAATATGAGCAATAATTTCGTGAAAGCTAGTATGTAGTGTCGGCCATGGTCTAGGTTATTCGGGAAGTAAATGATTGTGAATTTCCAAAGCCAGAAATCGTGAACGTAAAATAAAGTTTGTTGTGTCACAAAGATCTGCAGCATACCCAGAGGTGCTTCGAAGATGAGATTGTGAACAGAGCCTTTGAGTACTTGCACTAATAAGCCAAAACATTGTGTTCACTGAGCACAGCGAGACAATGTTGACGGCGAGGCTACGTGCCATAGTCAGGAAAATATAGGAATAGAGACAACTGAGGAATCTGTCTAGCAATAGATACCTGTACCGTAGGTGCAACTACAGCCGAAGGATATCCGTGATTCTTGAAGAGGGGCAGCAGTCTTTTTAATAGTTGCAGGGGCAACAGTCTGAATCGTTGACTGATCTGGCTTTGTGAGATCCCCTATCGTGGCTTTGGTATACCGTTACTGTGTACGGCGGAAAGAAAGAGGAATCTACAGTCCTTACTTTTCTGAAGTCATTAAGCTCTACTTTATGGAGACTTGATGATGGCGTCACCTTGGGTAAATATTCCGAAGGTAATATAGTCCTCCCTCGAATATCCGGGCGACGTTTACTCAGGCGGATGTCATCATCAAAAATGAAACTGTCATTCCTTGGTGGTTGGGTTGGGTTGTTTAGTTGGGTTTTGGGGACTAAACTACTGACGTTATCAGTTTCCCGGTGGGGAGGGGAAGGAGTGAGGATAGGAAAGGAGGGGACGGGGAGAGGAAATGCAGTCCGGGAAGTAAAGAAGGAAGGAAGAGTGCATTAGCTCGGGGCCCCATGCTCGCCACGCACGTACTCACGAAAGAACCGTGAGCCCCCTGAGGGGGGGGGGGGGGGCATTCTTTGGATCACGGCGTGGATGTTCTATCATTTAATAGGTAAGCAAGTTAGAAAATTTGGGAACAGAAATGGATAGGTTGAAGATAGCCATGGTGGGGATTATTAAAGTTCGGTGGCGGAACGAGCAGGACTTGTGGTCAGATCAGTACAGAGTTATAAATAGAAAATAAGTTGAGGGTAATGGAGGAGTAGGTCTAACAACGAACAATAAAAAAGGAACGCGGTAAACTACTATGAACAGCAAAATGAATACATTCGTAGGCGTTCGAAGGCAAAATAATCACTAAGCCAACATACACCACGATAGAACAAGTTTATTTAGCGACCAGCTCTGTCGGTTTCGAGGGGATTGGAAATATGTATGAGGAGATAAAAGAAGTTAGTAAGGCAGTTGAGGGAGAGGAAAACTATATTGTGATGGGGGACAGGAATTCGGTAGAAGGAAAAGTAAAGAGAAGTAAGTATATTTGGTGATTGTGGGCAAGATATATTCAATTTAACTGATGAAAGGAGAAAATATAAAACTGCAGTAAATGAAGCAGGAAAAAGTGAGCTTGGAGGACAAATGCACGTCTGTAGAAGAACGTGTAGTTAGAGGAAAGATGTATACTGCCTATAGTAAAGAAAAAGGAATGTTTGAATCAATAAAAGCAGCTTTATGAATGTCAAAATTTGATTTACAAAACCAGTACTAAGGAAATAACGGGAAGCAGGTATGTATAAAGAATATATAGTGGAGCTATGAAAGGGAAATGATCTTGAAGGCAGTATTGTAGAAAGGAAATATAAAGTAGATGAAGGTAAGGTAGGAGATGTCACATTGCGAGAAGAATTCGATAGCGCACTGAAAGATCAAAGTGGAAACAAGGGCTCTGGAGCAGCTGATATTTCCTCTGAACCGATGATGTTCTTGGGAGAGCCAGCCATGCAGAAACTAATTTACCTGGTATACAAGATGTATGAGACAGGTGAAATACTCTCATACTTGAAGAATAATTATAATACTAAAGAAAGCAGATGCAGGCATGATTGAATACTGCAAAACTATCAATTTAATCATTCATGCTTAAAAATACTAACACTAATTATTTACAGAAGACTGGAAAAACTATTAGAATCCAGCCTCGTGAAGGATCAGCTGGAACACATCAGGCTATACCTTACGGCTTATCTTGGAATATAGGTTACGGAAATACAAACTTACATATATATCTGTTGTAGATTTGGAGGATGCTTTTGACAATGATACTTGAAACACTCTTTCAAATTCTGAAACGTAGTTGAGATAAAATATAGGAAAAGAAAAATTATATTGAGTTTGTTCGAAAAGCAGACAGCAGTTATAAAGGTCGATGGTCATGATAGGGACGCAGTGATTGGGAGAGGAGCAAGACAGGTTTCTATCCTTTCCCCAGTGTTATTCAGTTTGTATGCTGAGAAAGTTGTGGAAGAACGGAAATATATTTGGAAATGGAATAAAAAATGTGGTTTTTGATAATATTATAGTCCTGTCGGAGACAGTAAAGGACCTGGAAGAGCAATTGAACGGAACGGACAGTGTTCTGAAAGGAGTGTAAGATGAACATTAGCAGGAGTAAAACAAGGGTAATGCAATGTTGTGGAATTAAATCAGGCGATGCTGAAAGGATTAGAAAATCAGACATTAAAAAGAGTAGATGAATTTTGTTATTTGGGCAGCAAGAAAACGTATGTTAGTCAAAGTAGACAAGATATATATGGCATAATTGCCACTGAAAGAAAACCATTTCGAAAGAAGATAAATTTGTTAATATTAATTTAAGTTATAGGCAGTCTTTTCTTAAGGCATTTGTCTGATCGGGGGTGGAATGACGATAAACAGTACAGACAAGAAGAGGACCGACACTTTTGAAATGTGGTGCTACGGACGAATGTTGAAGATTCATAGTAACTAATGAGAAGACAGTGCACAGAATTGCGGAACAAGTATTTTGTGGTATATGTTGGCTAAAAGAAAGGATCGTTTGATAGGACACATTCTTAGATATAAATGAATCGTCAGTTTCGAACGGAAGTCTGAGGGGTAAAAATCGCAGAGGGGGACGAAGTGACGAGTACAGTACGCAGGTTCAAGTGGATATAAGTAGCCGTTGTTATTAAGAGATTCAGAAACTGGTTGCGTAAAGAGACGCATGGGAAGCTGCATCAAACCAGTCTCTCTTAGGACTGTAGACCAGAGCAATAACACAACCTTTCAGATGAACCATCACGGCATCTGCCTGGAGCGACTTACGGAAATCATAGAATACCAACATCTGGATGGCCGGAAGTTGCTTAAACCACCGTCTGCGCCACTTCGCTTTCAAATTGTTTGCTCTTACTTATTTCTTTAAATTGCTCCTAACATGTTACTTGCAGTAACAATTACTAGAACCATAATTTTTGAACAGAGCTTTGACACTAAAGACAACATGATGGCATGTACGAGTATACCTGTTGCATTGATATATATATCACTGAATAGCCTGTATTTCTCATTTTTATGGGACATCCTGTATACCGGAATAGTATACTATTGGAAAGTGTCGCTGCGAGATTATAAGATGAGAAATTATCAGATTTATTAACCGGAAAGGGTCCTTAAAGTAGTTTGCAAAAGTTTTAGTTTCGCCGGCCGCGGTGGCCGAGGGGACTGCGGCGCTTCAGTCACGGTCTGCACGGCCACTACGGTCGGGGGTTCGAATCCCCCCTCGGGCATGGATATTTGTGCCGTCCTTAGTTGTAGCTAGTTCGTAAGTAGTTTTCTTTTTTTCTTTTTTTTAGTTTCCAAGTAAGCTTCATGAACACATATACGCGGCAGAAAAAGCGGTCTGTAGCGATCGGTGGCAACAGGGTAGGCTCTCGACGGTGTGGGTGTTCCCATTAGTCTCCAAATGTCAGAAAATTCTGCTAAAAATTTAAACGTTTCGGCGATTCCGGCGCACTTCCTACCACGTAGGCGTGGGAAATGTCTGAAGTTTTAATAACACGCAAACAAAAACAAAAACAAAAACAAAACAAAAAACCTGTCTGCAGACTACACATTGTTTTTGAACTTGATGGCACTACGGAGAATTACCAAAGTAAATTACATTAAAAATTTTTATACCATTCTGCCCGTATTTAATATACATTATAGCCCTTAATTTTTCCACAAAAATACTCATCAACAGAATGAGATAATAACGAACCACTTTTCGCTAAGAGATGAGTGGTTTAAAAGATTATTTGATAATTAGCAAACACATTTCTGGGAGTTTTAGTAGGAAGAAAGTAGATGTTTGTTTCTGATCTTGCGTAGCAAGCTTAACAGATGCTTCGAACATTTAAAACAGTGGAAAACAACTTCCAACAGTTATTCAAAGTTTGTAGCTGCTTTAAAAAATAATTGATAATTTCTTTTCACCTAGCGACCCTAATATTAAATCGAGGAACAACGAGAGAGAAGAAGAATAGCTGTTTAAGTACCATTAGTATTTAGTAACATGCACATATAACGAAAAATATGAAATTTCATTAAAAATGGTGTCTACAGAATGTAATGTTGCTACACAACTAAATTTCTAATTGACATTACCTTCGTCTGGTAGCGCAGCCATATCTTCTGCAGGAGCTAGTTGCATGGCCGCTAGAAAGAGGAAAAACAAACTCATTTTTTGGAACTATCAAGGAGAAAGTGAAATATGGCATTGCGTACAAGAAATTATGTTATTTCTAGGATGTTAAACTCGTAATGCAACAAAAAAAGAAGGTCTGTTATCCGTACCTTGCTGTCCAGGTACTGGCAAGGCGGGTTGTGCCATCACTGGTTGCTCAGCCGCTAGAAAAAGGAGAACGCCTCTTGTGAGTATAAGAACAGACAGGTAAATCAAGATATTCCAGCTTAGCATTCAGGCCAGAATAATTAACTGCAGACATTACCTTGTTCTCTTTGTTCAGAGGTGGTAGCCTGTGCAGTTACTTGATGCCGTGGCGCTAGAAAGACAAAATCTCCGTTAGATTTACTTCCCAAAAAAAGTGAGAAATTTTGGCTCTTAATGTGTAAACTATCTAGCTTAAGATACTTCTATTGTACGACACAAGGAACAACGCACTTATCAAAATTTTGAGACGCCCACCACTGGGGCCTCTATTGGTCTAGTAATCATCTATTTCGGGTTACAATACATATTGTAAACTATGACTTACGACACTTGTAGAAGGGAAGATGTATGGAAAAGTGTGAAAAGACTGAAATCATCAGATGGAATGCAACTCAGTAAGAGAAACATTTAGAAAATAGCCTGAATTGCGTTATAATGGAAGGCAAGAAATCAGACAAGTTTAAGAAAACGGAGGGACAACACCATGATGAAAGTTCGCCGGAGGTCTGTGATCGGTACCTGCCCTAACAACAATAACCTGTAGTCTGGAGTCATACTAGCTTAGAAACGAACTCTATATGAAAACAAGAAATATCAGTTCATGATATATGAAGAAAATATTGATTATGTGACACACATTCAGTCATTTATCTAACAAGGAGACCACATGGGTATCGGATTTTTAGAATTTTTTTTTTTTTTTATGGTACGTGTAGTACAGAACTTTAATAACAATCAACAAAGCCATTCAACGCAACTCCCAAAAATTCTTGCGAAAATCGACTTTAAAGTTTTGCAAGTACATGTAAGTACCAATAATTAAATGAGTTGCAGTATCTGCCTCAGGTGGTAGCCTTCTGGCCTCAGAACCATCAAGTATGTTATTCGAATCCCGCCGTAACAGAATTTTATTAGTTGTTTTCGAAATCAGTTATACAAAATTTTTTGGGATCTCTAACACTATGCGTTGTGTAGTTTTTGTTTATATGTATGTAAACGAGCTGAACACCTTGTCGTCAACCAAAACGATAGTTGAATAGGTTAGCTGCTTGGAAACTCATTAGTAGTTATGGAGATGACTTTCCAAAAACAGCGTCGTAGCTCTTCACAAACTGAACAATCGAAGACTACCGTCGTCAACTAATTGTGAAGCCAATACTGTAAAAAATGTAACTTTTTAATGAAACCATCATTATTAACAACCTGTTATAAAATATAGAAAATTACAAATAAACAAAAATACCTGCATTTTTCGTAAAAAATTACCATTAGATATTAAAATTGTGTAAGTATTCGAACACAACGGAAGAAAAAAACCTGCATGGCAGGATTTGAACCACCGACCGTATAGTTGCAAGGCTAGAACGCTGCCACCTGAGATACACCGACAGATTTAATTATTGGTACTTAGATGTACTTCGCAAAATTAACGTCAATTTTCTAAAGAATTATTGAGAGTTGCGTAGAATGGCTTTGGGTGGGTGTTATTTGAGTTCTGAACTTCACGCACCATAAATAAAATTTAAAAAATTCTAAAACCCCATACATAGGTCGTAATCGTATCATTATAATTTTTTATTATTTACATTATTATTTTTGTCCGAAATGTTTGCAAAAATTATAAACCTATAAATCTAAAGTGGTCCGAAAGACACGTCAGTGCGATTTTTTATTTGTAGTTTAATCTTGCTATAAAATCGCTCATTATAACCGGTTTTTTAAATGACCAGTGCCGCGGTGGAGTAGCCGAGCGGTATAAAGCGTCTCGCTGCGGAGCGCGCGGTTGCTCGCCGTGGAAGTTCGAGTCCTCCCTGGGGCATGGGTGTGTGTGTTTGTCCTTAGGTTAGTTTACCTAGGTTTAAGTAGTTTGTAACCTACGGACTGATGACCACGCAGTTTGGTCCTATAGATTTACAAACATTTGAACATTTTGAAATGACCAGTTCTCTGTTTTTATTGCTATTATTTGCAGCAACAAATGCAAAAATCAAAAGTTGAAAATTTTAAGTCTTCCTCAGATTTTGGCATTACAATTTTCTTCAAGAAATATAGAATCGAAATATCTGGTAAAAGAGGAAACTGAATCAGAACTTAGTCCGTCTGTTCGTTGTTTTCATCCAAAAGTAATGCGGGGTTGAATACTACAAAAAAACCACCAGTTTTCTTGTACTGATTATGATTCTGAGCTGAAAAATCATGTTGTAATCAAGAATTACATCACTATTTGGGCACTGTGAATAGTCAGTGCTAAAGGGTAAAAACTGAGGTTGAGGTTGCCGAATTCTCTTTCGTGTTTAGTTGGCCGTTTTTGCAAGAAACTGCCACACAATGCGGCGAGACTTTATAAATATGCTATACGAGAATCAGAGTACTTAGCGACTTGCAACAAACGTTATACATAATTTCAAACTTTTATTAAAGTTTCTCTCGCTGACAACCATAGCAAAATGATGAAAGGAAAAAAAGTTTCTCGCTTACTACTTTTCCGCTGTTTATTGAGTAAAACTACGGGATTCGGTATGACGTTACAATTTATAATTTGCAGACTACAAATTGTAGCCACAGGAAATTTTACAGACAGTATACACGCATATATTTGAGTTTACCTTCTAAGTTGTATCACAGTATGACAGGTAGTTTATGAGATATGAGCACATAAACAGTAACGTTCGTGGAAAACCGCCCCATCACGCACCAAGTTTTAATCTATTACTTCTTTACTACTAATTGTATTCCCAAGAGATTTTACAGACATACAGCCTTTATACAAATAAATATATACCTGAAAATTGGCAGGAACAAATAAATAAATACCCGGGCAACGCCGGGTTTTCAGCTATTATATTATAAACTATGAATGAATTCCTAAGTTTATAATTTATTACTGTTGCCATTATATCTATTATCGGACTTTATTTTCACAGAAATGGCAGACAAATAGAAAGTACAATTATTTATAATGGTGTCTGTTCTTTTCGAACATGTACGAAAAAAAGACACCGTTTGTTGACATTAACGGCCGTAATTTTACGAATTCTAAATATTTAAAAATTTGTACCGTTTCTTTTCGGAAAGAACAGATACCACATATATAATTGTATATCTGCCCCAACAGGCAACTGGTAATTTCAATTCGGCCGCATTAATAAGCTCGATCCCTTGTGGGAATCCAGTATAGGCTGCGAGCAAGTGGAATCAAATGGGCAGGAGGCACTACAGTTGTAGTGTGCTGCAGGATGAGAATTTGGGTTGGAAGGGAGGCGTGCTTGGATAGCCTAATTGGCTAAGGTGGCCACTGGCCCAAAGCGGGACATCCGGGTTCCAATTCCGGTCCAGCCCAAATTTTCATCTTTGCCAATGGATTTATTTCAATACCCTGAAAAGGTCGAAATGTTTAAATATTTCTAATTCGTAAACGCAAAGTACTGCTAGACTCGGGATGGTGTCACTTAAAACAGAATCGATGTCCGGCGACGACTGTGAGGAACTGCATTACGACCAGACCGAGGCGAGTCTTGCACACTACATGTGCATACGCGTCGTCTAATAGGCCACGCCACAAGGAAAAAAGGTGCACAGATGCCTCGACATAACTGTACCAATTCTTATGCCACGCGTTTGTTGCTCGTTTCTGATCCGGGATTGTTCTTGAATTATCACTGATCGCATTTCCTAGTTTCCGCGATAATCTAACATTTCACAGCAGGAGAAATTTTAGGAATAGATATTACTAGCTTTTAAATACTTAAAAACAAAAAAACATCTAAAACACTACTGCAGAAAGCAGTTATACCAGTGTTTTTACACGGTTATTGGCAATAACTAAAAATACCGGTTACAACCGACACCAAACAAATACCAAAAAAACCTGTGATCCAGAAATGAAATGCCGGTATCGGTTTTAACCGGTCGGTTTTTCCCATCCCTACTACACAGTGCAGTAGCTAAGAAGTATCAGGACTAACTAAGTCAGCCGCGGTGGAGTGGGCGAGAGCACTAAGTCGACTTGCTGCTGGGCGCGCGGCTGCTCGTCGTCGGAGGTTCGAGTCCTCCCTGGGGCATGGGTGTGTGTGTGTTGTCGTTCGATTAGTTTAACTTAGTTTAAGTAGTTTGTAAGACTACGGACTGATGACTATAGCAGTTTGGTCCGATAGGTTTACAAACATTTGATTTGATTTTTGCTCTAAGGCGCATTGCTCCCCAGGATATTCAACTTAAAGTCCTACTGACATAAACAGAAACAGCTGCTCACATCACTATACATTGTCTCTCTTTTTTATCTACTTATTTATTTTTGTTTTGAGATGAGTTTTCAGCGTATTATGAGAATAGTAGTTAGCAGACGTGCTTCACAGACATTAATGTAAAATAAAATTATAAATATTATACGGTACAGTTAAAGTGGCTGTTCAAATGCGCAGGCGAAAAACTATGACAGTTAAGGTTAAGCGTTAGTTTGAAAGAGGATACACACTAGAAAGAAAACTGTTGACAGACTTCCGATGTCTGATTCACATTTACTTTGACAGGAAGGACCGAAATGTTACTAACATTGAGTAAAGAACATAAATCAGTATGATGTGTATGTCTTTTACGTAACAGTTGCTTAACAGTTTAGCATTAATAATGGAGTAATAAATTGCCTCACAAGTGGATGGAGAGATGTTCCTTATGTTGACTGACCCACAGCACACAATACTGCGTATATTATTGTCCGATGCTGCACATAGCGAAGAAGTTTTCATTGCCTCAATTAAGTATTGTTTATAATGCAGAAGTAACAGAATTCAAGAAGTAGCTTTATTTTAAATGAAAAATAAATACGAAAGAAAATATTAATTATAACTAAACAATCTGAAATGACATATGAAAACTTGATTACTGCTGTAGGTTTGTCGTGGTATAATTGATAACGAAAGCCAATAAATAAAATAAAACCGTTCGTCTAATTTACTATTTAATAGTACATTACGTGAAAGAAGCGGAAATATATTTCAGACGTATAAAACACTGAAACCTGTGATTTTTCTATATGTGTAAAACGGCTGTGCTAAATTTAAACTGTCGCCAGTAAACTTAATAGGATATTGCAACTAGTGTATTGTTTCCAGCAGACAGCCAATATAAATAAGAAAGAAGACTAGTTCATCTGGATAAGAATGGGAGACGTGGTTGTCCACTTTTTGTTTGACAAACTATTCTGTCATGGACAACTACAAAAAATGTAGAAAACAAATTACACTAACCGGACGGCGCTCTATAGAAGAGGGAAAGCAGGATGTAATGTACTTCACACATCACACCGTAAAATAACAGATAAGAACAACTAGAAACAACACTTAAGAAAAATTATTATCCGTTAGCTATATATACGTTAACTTAAGAAAAAATGCAAAGAAACAAAGCAAACCCTAATTACACTGCAGTAACAATAGCTACTTATCTTTGGGAGTGAAATAAGGACAGCTGTTGGTTCAAAAAGGAGAGTAAATCTACAAAAGTATTTATACACTCTCAAAAGTCCTGCCCAAAATGAAAAGTGAAAATAGAAGAAGGGAGGTAGTTAATAAATAGATGTAGGCTTCAGATACGGTTCGTTATTTGTGTAGATACATATGAAATGTAAGTAGAATGGAGTAAATTTTAACTGAATCTGGACTGGAACGTTTTGGTAGGAACACTTTCTCTTCGACTATTAAATGTTTACTGCAAATACAATAGCTGCTATCGTCGAGAAAAGAATATTCACAGCTATGAGTTACATTATACTGTATCTTTTTCTCTCTTCTCTATCTCTTTCTGATTATTACGTTCCGTACTATAAAATTTAGAGTACCAATTCTTAATTCGAAACAATTACTCTTTGAATAACAGGTGCAAGCCACAAATTTCTGAGTCTGCCATCTGATGAAATGTATTAATTAAGGAAACAGGATTGAAATCACAATGTAAACACAAAATCCTGCAAATAAAATAAAAAATATGGACTGTGGTGTTTGTAATGAATAGTTTCTCAATATCTGCATAAGTTTTGAACTATTACCAGGGACAACAGCTTCCATATAACAGTTGGAACGGGAGAAATGGGCGGGTAAGAAGATATGGAGGTAAGGAGTATTTTTAATATTTTATTAAACGAATGGCGACTTTTAAGTAGAGAGAAAAAGTTCCACTTCCGACCCTGTTCAAATCTTAGCCCAGACACTAAAATGCAGAAATTTAACCATTTTATTGAAAGAAAAACATCTGGCTACAGTATACTTTTTCCTTTCCCCTGGAACTAGGATTATTCCTTTGAAACAAACACGTATGTTTTTCTTCAGAAATCAGAAGGCGACCCATCATAAATGGAGCGGCCGGAGTACAAATTAACGGAATGTCAATCTTTAGTATGGATTCTTCCGTCACTTCTTGGTAGAACAATTCCATATTTCAAGCTGGAACAAATAAACTGTTTTCATTCTACTAATTTTTTATTCACTTCAAACTAGTTTTCGGCTTATTGGGCCATTATCGGGAAACAATTGATGATGGCCTAAATAGCCGAAAACTAGTTTGAAGTAAATAAAAAATTAATAGAATAAAAATTTTATTTGTTTTAAGCGGAAAAATCAACCTGTTAATTTGAACACGAATTACACAACAGACAAAATTGTAATTTTTTTATCACGGTTATCCCATATTTACTTAAAATGGATACTCGTTCTTATTTTATAAGTAAAATTTTAACTACTGAAAGACAAAAAACATTGTTGTTGTTATGGTCTTCAGTCCGGAGACTGGTTTGATGCAGCTCTCCACCCTACTCTATCCTGAGCAAGCCTTTTCATCTCATAAGAACGGCAACCCACACCCACTTGATTCTGCTTACTATACGCGTCTCTTGGTCTCCCTCTGCGATTTTTACCCCACACACTTCCCTCCAATGCCAAATTTACGATGCCCCGATGTCTAAGAATGTGTCCTACCAAGCGATCCCTTCTTTTAGTCAGTGTATGCCAAAAGTTCCTTCTTGGTAGAACAATTCCATATTCCAAGTTGGAACAAATAAACTGTTTTCATTCTACTAATTTTTTATTCACTTCAAACTAGTTTTCGGCTTATTGGGCCATCATCGGGAAACAATTGATGATGGCCTAAATAGCCGAAAACTAGTTTGAAGTAAATAAAAAAATTAATGGAATAATAATTTTATTTGTTTTAAGCGGAAAAATCAACCTGTTAATTTTAACACGGACTACACAACATACAAAATTGTAATTTTTTTACCACGGTTATCCCATATTTACTTAAAATGGATACTAGTTATTATTTTATAAGTAAAATTTAAACTATTGTGAGACAAAAAACATAATGAAACTTCCTGGCAGATTAAAATTGTGTGCCGGAACCGGGACTCGAACCTGGGACCTTTGCCTTTCGCGGGCAAGCGCACTACCGACTGTGCTATCCCGACACGACTCACGATGCCGCCTCACAACTTTACTTCCGCCAGTACCTCATCTCCTACTTTCCAAACTTCACAGAAGCTCTCCTGCAAACACGCAAGACTAGCACTCCTGGAAGAAAGGATATGGTGGAGACATGGCTTAGCCACAGCCTAATGGATGTTTCCAGAATGAAACTTCACTCTGCAGCGGAGTGTGCGCTAAAGTTGCGCTAAAGTGCGCTAAAGTTGTGAGGCGGCATCGTGAGTCGTGTCGGGATAGCACAGTCGGTAGTGCGCTTGCCCGCGAAAGGCAAAGGTCCCAGGTTCGAGTCCCGGTTCCGGCACACAATTTTAATCTGTCAGGAAGTTTCATATCAGCGCACACTCCGCTGCAGAGTGAAGTTTCATTCCAAAAAACATAATGAATAAAAATGTTATCGCCGAAACTGTTTCGAAGCATTCGAAACACTCGTAGGGAGCCTCCCACGGAGTATGTTAACTTCTGTGCAAGAGCAGTGCCACTAGTGTGATATTAAATCTGACATCTGTTGAATACTCACCAAGCATATTGCAAAACCGAGTGAGAACTCGCCAGTAGCGAACTTGCGAGATTCGGTCTTTCTTGTGTAGCCACCACTGTGGACTGTCCGAGGTCTTCTCTGAGTCAGGTTTCGATGACGCTTGTTCTGATGGCGCATCTTGTGAAGGTTTCTGCGCGGCTTCTGGGACCTCGGGCGTAACGTTCTCGTTCTGCGGCGCTAGATAGGCCGCAGGAGGTCCTTCTGGCTCCGGGCTGCTCCGTGAATCAACTTCCTGATTCTCGGGTTCCCGCTGCAGTCTGGCAGAAGCAAGTTCTGGTAACAACTGGCGTCGAGCTGCTCCCGGTTGCTGCCTGGGAGTGTCAGGTCTTGGTGTCAGTTGCCATAGAGCTCGTTTTGGTTGCTCCTGTCTGGAAGTACTAGGTCGTGGTGACATTTCCCATAGGAGTTCCCATAGTTGGTGTTCTTTGGAAGTACCTGGCTGTGGTGACAACTGGCGTGGGCCTTCCGATGGCTGCTGTTCTTTGGAAGTACTTGGTTGTGGTGACAACTGACCTCTGGTTGACGATGTTTGTTGTTGTTTGGAAGTACCTGGTTGTGGTGACAATTGGCGTCGGGCTGCCGATTGTGGCTGCTCTTTAGAAGTACCTGGTTGTGGTGATAATTGCCGTCTTGCTCCTGATGATGGTTGCTGTTGTTTCGAAGTACCTGGTTGTGGTGACAATTGGCGTCTTGCTCCTGATGGTCGCTGTTGTTCGGAAGTACCCAGTTGTGGTGACGATTGGCGATGAGTTGCTGATGGTTGCTGTTGTTTGGAGGTACCTGGCTGTGGTGACAGTGGGCGTCCTGCTGGTGATGGTTGTTGTTGTTTGGAGATACCTGGTTCTGGTGACAGTTGGCGTCCTGCTGCTGACGGTTGCTGTCGTTTGGAAGTACCCGGTTTTGGTGACAATCGGCGACGACCTGCTGATGGTTGCTGTTGTTTGGAAGTATTCACTTGCGGTGACAACTGGCGTCGAGCACCTCTTATTTGCTGTTGTTTGGATATGCCCAGTTGTGGTGACAACTGGCGTCGAGCTCCTCTACGTCGCAGTTGTTTGGATGTACCCAGTTGTGGCGACATTTGGCGTCGAGTTTTTCTTCTTTGCTGTTGTTGAGAAGTACTGATTTGTGGTGACAGTTTACGGCGAGCTGCTGATGGTTGCTGCTGTTTAGAGGTACCTGATAGCGGTGACAGTTGGCGACTGGATACTCTTGTGTCGCGTTGCTTGGAAGTAACCAGTTGTTGTAACAGTTGGCGACGAGCTGCTGTTGGTTCTTGTTGTTTGGAAGTACCTAGTTGTTGTGGCACTTGGCGTCGATTTCCTTTTGGTTGCTGTTGTTTGTAAGTACTCGGTTGTGGCGACATTTTGCGCCGAGGTGCTGAGGGTTGTTGTTGTTGTTTGGAAGTACCTGGTAACTGCGACAATTGGCGTCGAGGTCCTCTTGGTTGCTGTAGTTTAGATGTATCTGGTTGCGGTGACAACTGGCGTTTAGCTCCTCTTTGACGCTGCTGATGTCGTAACAATGGGCATCCAACTCCTGGCGTTTGCTGTTGTTTAGAAGTATCCGGTTGTGGCAACACTTGGAATTGTGTTCGTCTAGTTTGACGCTGCTTGGAAGTTGCCCGTTGTGGTGACAATTCGCGTCGAGCTCCTCTCGGTTGCCGCTGTTTAGAAGTCCTGGGCTGTGGTGACGGTTCGCAAGCTTCCTTTCGTACGAGCGGTGGCGATCCGTCAGAGAAGGCAGCGCTGCTATCCTCCGCCTCGGGTCCAGACATGCTGCGGACGCTTCCACCTCGAGACTGAGCGAGCGACGCTTGCTGCGCACGGGAGGCGCTCCACTGCTGCCAACATCACCGCTGCTGCCAACGGCGCGTCCTCCGAACAGGACTCTGCGCCGTCGATAAACCGTGAAACGTTTTGCACAAAATGTGGTTGATATTCTCAGTCACAGCAAAATTTACCTTGTGTTATCTTGTAAACAAAAGAATATACCTAGTTCACAGAATCAAACGCAGTTCATTGCGATTTAAGTGAAAGGCCGTATTCATGAGTACAAAAATGGTAACCTGTAGACAATGCGAGCAATATAATGTTTCTAAAGAAATTTACTGTGTGTTACCTTGTACACAAAAGAATATACCTAGTTCACAAAATGTTCAAATGTTTGTTAAGCTTATGGGACTTAACTATGGGGTCATCAGTCCCTAAACTTACAAACTACTTATCAACTAGCTTATACTAAGGACGGCACAAATATCCATGCCCGAGGGGGGATTCGAACCCCCGACCGTAGTGGCCGTGCAGACCGTGACTGGAGCGCCTCAGTCCCCTCGGCCACCGCGGCCGGCACCTAGTTCACAGAATGAAACGCAGTTCATTGTGATTTAAGTAAAAGGCCGTATTCATGAGTACAGAAATGGTAACCTGTAGACAATGCGAGCAATATAATGTTGCTAAAGAAATTTACTGTGTGTTACATCTTGTACACAAAAGAATATACCTAGTTCACAGAATGAAACTCAGTTCATTGCAATTTATGTGAAAAGCCGTATTCATGAATACAGAAATGGTAACCTGTAGACAAAGTGAGTAATATAATGTTGCTAAAGAAATTTAGACTCTTGTCTCTTTCAATAATTTCATGTCCTTTTTGAAAAATCAATTTGTTTATTTTATTATTATTGCTATTGCGATATGGATCCTGTTAACATACAGAGCCAAAATGCTGTCTGTCTCTCTTCGTTAGGATTTGACGTGAGGAATGATTTTATGTTGTATAGAAGCCGAAGAAATTTCAACTGATTTCACTATTTATAACCGTCGATAAACGGTGAATCCGTGAAACGCTTTGCACAAAATGTGGTTGATATTCTCAGTCACAGCAAAATTTACTGTGTGTTATCTTGTACACAAAAGAATATATCTAGTTCATAGAATGTAACGCAGTTCATTGTGATTTAAGTAAAAGGCCGTATTCATGAGTACAGAAATGGTAACCTGTAGACAATGCGAGCAATATTATGTTGCTAAAGTAATGTACTGTGTGTTATATCTTGTATACAAAAGAATATACCTAGTTCACAGAATGAAACTCAGTTCATTGCGATTTAAGTGGAAAGCCGTATTCATGAGTACAGAAATGGTAACCTGTAGACCAAGTGAGCAATATAATGTTGCTAAAGAAATTTAGACTCTTGTCTCTTTCAATAATTACATGTCCTTTTTGCAAAATCAACTTGTTTATTTTATTATTATTGCTATTGGGATATGCATCCTGTTAACATACAGCGCCAAAATGCTGTCTCTCTTCGTTAGGATTTGACGTGAGGAATGATTTTATGTTGTGTAGAAGCCGAAGAAATTTCAACTGATTTCACTATTTATAACACTTCAGTTTACAAAAAGTAGTAATACGCTTCCTAGGAACATATTTGGCTCTCTCTCTTTCTGTAAACAACTTATAGTTTTAAAATATCATTTGACACATGAGATACATTGGTTATCAATTTCAGTTCACTTGAATAGTTATAATTGGCTCAAATGGGATTGAAATGATACGAACTCGAAAGTTACCTGTGCTTTGACAGAGGATAATACGAGGTGTGTCCACAAAGTAAGAACAGATACAGAAAAAATATTTATTGTATAAAAATCTGCAACTGTTCAACTACTTTTCTACATAACTTCCGAAATTTTGTAGGCACTTATCATAGCGTGGGACAAGTTTTTGTTTGCCTTCTTCATAGAAGGTTGCCGTCTGTGTATTCAACCATGTTGCAAACATGTTCTTTCAGCTCATCATCGTTGAAGTGTTGACCACCAAGGACAGATTTTAGGTGTAAGAAGAGATGAAAGGCGTCTTCGTCTTCCCTTCACGTTGCCGCCCGACCTCACAAGGCGAATGTGACCAAACAACTCTTACGGGAATTTCCCTGGGACGTGTTTGATCATCCTCCGTACAGTCTCGCTCCTAGCGAATTTCTTCTTACACCTAAAAACCTGTCCATGGTGGTCAACACTTCAGCGATGATGACGAGCTGAAAGAACATGTTACTATATGGTTGAATACACAGGCGGCAACCTTCTACGAAGAAGGCATACAAAGACTTCTGCCACGCTATGACAAATGCCTACAAAATGTCGGAAGCTATGTAGAAAAGTAGTTTAATAGTTGTATATTTTTGTACAATAAAAATTTTTTCTGTATCTGTACACGTTAGTTTTATATAACCAAACGGAACTTACTTTGTGGACATACCTCGTACTTACTGATAAGACATACTCAGTAATATAACTATTTTTAAGGACTAAACAAATTACTAAGATATTTCGCTTTTCAATTTTGGTATGTTTTATTCATCTCGGTGCCGATGGAAAGATACACCATCTGCACGTTATCACTAATATCACAGGAAATATGTCCCATCGAGTTTCAGTTTTCGTACTGCAACACAACATTTCAGTTTTCAAAAGGAAAACGTTCAGAGACTTGTGATATTTGCAGGTATTTAAATAAGTAAGCAAGGGTGTAAAGAAGTAGTAAAAAATTCTAAACAGCGTGACGACACGGACATGTACACGTGCCAGACAACACGCGATACATAATCACACAGAACATGCAAACGAAAATTGAGGCAGCAGTAGACTAATACAGATAAGGACCTTCGTACCTGAGTCGTCACTATTCCGCCAGAAAAACCTTTCCGAACATACTCTGCTATGTGATTTTCCATCGTCTACGTTTACTCAATGTGTCCTGAAGTTCATAAACGCTGGGCCGAAACACTTCGTGTATGCATTAACTCTGCAGCTTTTATTGAAGTTTATTTTGATGTAGAATACACCGAGTCATTTTCACCATTAATAAATTTAGACTTTGAACATAAATCTGTAACTAAGGTAGAATATTCAAAATTTTTAGGTGTTTGCATTGATGAAGGACTGAATTGGAAGAAACATATTGAAGATCTCCTGAAACGTCTGAGTTCAGCTACTTATGCTATCAGAGTCATAGCAAAATTTGGTGATATAAATCTCAGTAAATTAGCTTACTACGCCTATTTTCATTCACTGCTTTCACATGGGATCATATTCTGGGGCAATTCAACATTGAGTAAAAAAGTATTCATTGCACAAAAGCGTGTAATCAGAATAATTGCTGGAGCCCACCCAAGAGCATCCTGCAGACATTTATTTAGGGATCTAGGGATACTCACTGTAGCTTCACAATTTCACTCATGAAATTTGTTATTAACAATCCGACCCAATTCAAAAGTAATAGCAGTGTGCAAAGCTACAACACTAGGAAAAAGGATGATATTCACTATTCAAGGTTAAATCTAACTTTGGCTCAGAAAGAGGTGAATTATGCTGGCACAAAAGTCTTTGGTCACTTACCAAGTAGCATCAAGAGTCTGACAGATAGCCAACTAGTATTTAAAAAGAAATTAAAGGAATTTCTGAATGGCAACTCCTTCTGCAATGTCGATGAATTTTTAGATAAAACTTTAAAAAAATAAAATATAAAAAAATAAAAAAATAAAAAAAAGTCCTTAAAATATTGATTGTCAAGTATAGACAACATTTACTAAACTGACACGTTCCACATCATTACGAAATGTCGTATATATGATCCATGGAACAAGTATTAATCTAATCTAATCTAATCACTCCGTTTCCATCTGTATTCTATTACATTCTGATTTTAGCCCGTTTGCTCCTATTTCCTATGGTGTACGTTTTAATGAACTAGACCTCCAGTATGGAGTAAAACACAATGTCCTAACTACATACCTGCTAAAATACTATTTTCGATAACAATATAATTACTGATGAGTTATGTGCCGACCGGACCATCTCTGCTTTACCTACTCGAGATGGTAAAATGCTTCACAAAACGTAAGTTACATTTCGACTAGTCTGTTAGATAGACCTCGCTTCTGTCTGATAAGGTGATTTCACCTTGAGATAATAAAGCCTCCTTATGGTGTAGTCCACACTTCTGAAACTTTGAAACGTTAACAGAAAAATATTATCTCAAGTTAAATACTCCAGTAGCAGTACTGAGTTTCTGCTTGAGCCACACAGCAGTAATGCCGTATAGTGACACGCACTACTGTTAGCTTCTTGGGTTTACTTAACTACACAAATTCACTGAAATCAGTTATTTATAGCCGAAATTTACATATTCTGCAACGATAAAAACAGCAATGGGATTGCGACTGATTGGTGTTACACACTCTCACTGCTCATAATATACAGTTGCGACGCGCAATAGTTTCTTATGTAATCGAAGATAGCTTTTGTTAGTACTGAAGTTGTTCTGCTCTTTGGTTAACACTTAGAGTGCCGCGCCCGTAATATTACGTTCTGTGTGTCTTTGCGAGAACTGCCGCGCCCGTAATATTACGGGCGGCTGTTCTCAAACGAATTCTAGCTTTCGCGCGCATCATTATCCGTACGGCAGTTTTCAGAAGGGAGGCAAACCCTTGTAGTAAACATCTCTGCCACTATGAGGCGCCACAAAACTGTTCACTTTACGGAACAAGGGTTTGTGTCAGCTGACTGTGAGACATCAGGGCGAGCGTTAGACGCAACATGTCAAGCAGTAGGCCTTTGAGCGACGCCGAGATTCGCCGCATTCTTGATGAATCGGAAGATGATCTGAGTGATGTTTTTGATGGCGATGACACGGATGAAGATCCAACTTATGCTGAATCAGGTAATATAATTGCTTTCACGAGTGAATGGAACACATTTCCTGGAAAGAATACCCATTCCACCAGGGAAGAAGAAGGCACAAAAGACCTGTAGAGTGTGTTCAGAGAGGGACAAGAAAGAAGCAGTAGTCGCCAGAAGGAAGGATACTTCATTCCAGTGTGCAGTATGCCATCCATACTAATAAATAGTTGATAATACGAAAAAACAATTTTTTACCTACCCGAAAACAGCGTTTCTTGTTTTGATTGTTGTGATGAAGGCTTACAAAGCAGGGAAATGTACGGCGCAATTATTTGAAGAGGAAATAATAAGGTCTGTTCCTGACCAAGAAAAATATATTAATGATTATTCCTGAATCTCTACCAACAGTACGAAATACTGTAAAAATGGCCGGCACTGGGGGAAGTCGGTTCGCATATATGGCCGGCACTCAAAGTGTTAAAGAAAGTATGGAAGATTTTTTTTCTGTTATCAATTTAACATCATTTGTGTGGAAGTTACTGTAGTCTCGAAACATGTATGGACTATACTTAATGGTATCATGTGTTAGGAAGTTCAAATATTCAAATATTTGTAAACCTAATGGACGAAATTGCTATGGTCATCAGTCCCTAGACTTACAAACTACTTAAACTAACTAACACTAAGGATAACACACGCACTCATGCCCAAGGGAGGACCCGAACCTCCGGCGGGAACGGCCGCCCAGTCCGTACCATGAGGCCCTAGACCACAAGGCCATTCCGCGCGGCTATTTTTTTTTATTTTTAATTTTTTTATTTTGTGAAATACATTAATAGTTCCTCCTATTGCACTACATTCACCTAACACGTAAATTAGTTGTATTGGCCCAAAAGTAAAAATTTGAAAAATAAATCATTACTATAAAATCAGTGACAACATTCGCCAACTAGGAATAGCCTCCCTCCCTTGCGAATACCTGTTCGCCAGTTTCCCTCTTAATGCAGTCTGCACCCTATTGCCACCTAATTCGAAAGCCTCGTACGAGCAGCATAATGCTTGAGGAAGTCGTAGTGCTTGTTGGCAATCTGGGGTGCATCAGTTTGCGAATACTGTATACGTTCGAAAATTCTGCTCTAAGAAATGGAAACAAACACGTGGCTTATATTTAACGAAGTGGTTAGCATTTTAGTCATATTGCTCAATATGCACACGACGATATTTACTGTGACAGAAGAGGAATTATGGGAGCAACAATTCTAATCATTCACTAGTTGCTTTCTCGTGTAGACAGCCAAAAGCAACAGTTTATGGAACACACGTCCCAAGTGCAGAGAGATACACTGTCATGGAAATGTGGAAAAGCTTGTAGTATTACGAGGGGGAGTGGGAAAATCAGTTTTGCCTGTCGACAGTGGCAGAGTTGTGTATGGAAGGAAAAAAAATAAATAAAATGAGACATTAAATATAAGACGTATTTTTATTCTTCTACATACTTTCCAAGTACATTAAGACATTTTCCCTCCACTACACACATTACGATGAATTGCGGAGTATGTATGTAGATGTAGAAACTGATTTGCAAGCTTCAAAAAACCGTCAACGTAAAAATCAGGGCGTTTCATGCTGAAGAAGCATACTGAAAATGGCACAGCAGGTGAGCGCGCATGTGCAAGACACCGATACTCCATTGGGTAGAGGTCGACCGTGAATATGACAATGTTTCGGATTGAGACGAGGGATAAAACGTGGGTCCACCACTGCACGTCCGAATCGAAGGCCGCATCCACGGAATGGAAACAAGCCGTTCAACGCTTCTTCGCCGGCCGCGGTGGCCGAGGGGACTGAGGCGCTCCAGTCACGGATTGCACGGCCACTAAGGTCGGGGGTTCGAATCCCCCCTCGGGGATGGATATTTGTGCCGTCCTTAGGATTAGCTACATCATAAGTAGTTTGTAAGTTTAGGGACTGATGACCCCGTAGTTAAGTCCCATAAGTTATACAAACATTTGAACATTTGTAAGTAATGGTTACAAAGCGTCATCGGTATCTTTACCTCTCTACTCCAGTATGCACGATTGTACCACTGCAAATGTGTCTCATTCCACGACGTTATCCAACCCAGTAACCAACTACCCATGTTAACTATGTACCAAAGTGTTACAACAATATGTTTGTAAAGTTCTCTGTTATCCCCATTACATTAGCAGTAGCAGATGGTACGAGCCGGCCGCGGTGGCCGAGGGGACTGAGGCGCTTCAGTCACGGTCTGCACGGCCACTACGGTCGGGGAATCGAATCACCCCTCGGGCGTGGATATTTGTGCCGTGCTTAGTATTAGTTAGTTCATAAGTAGTTTGTAAGTTTAGGGACTGATGACTCCGTAGTTAAGTCCCATAAGCTATACAAACATTTGAAACATTTGAACGCTTCTTCCGTATGCAACGCCCTGACTTTTTGCTGGACGGATTTTTGAAGCTTATAGGGCGGTACGACAAGTGTCTTAATGTACTTGGAAATTATGTAGGAAAATAAATATCTGTCTTATCTTTAATGTCTCATTCTATTTTTTCAAATGTTCAAATGTTTGTAAATCTATCGGACCAAACTGCGTGGTCATCAGTCCGTAGCTTACAAACTACTTAAACTAAGGTAAACTAACCTAAGGACAACACACACACCCATTCCCCAGGGAGGACTCGAACCTCCACGGCGAGCAACCGCGCGCTCCGCAGCGAGACGCTTTAGACCGCTCGGCTACTCCACCGCGGCTTATATTTTTTCCTTTCATACGCAACTCTGACCACAGTCGACAGGGGAAACTTATTTCCCAAATCCTCCTCGTATTATGAAATTTTCCTTTTGCTGACAACAACAATACATTCTCCGGAACTCCTTTTGTATTTTTGCCTGCAGAGGATACTGATTTTCCAACTGGGCAATCCAAGCACATTAGCGAAACGGTTTTCGTTGAACATCGCAGCACGTATGTTTAATCTCTGCAAAAGTCTAGCTAATAAGACAGTTGCTGGCTACGTCGTTACAGGAAATGGCAATCCGCGGATTCTTAGCAACACGGCTACTTACCGCATATAATGGAAGTTACATCTGTACTGAAAATATTTTAAGGCCTCTGGCAAACAGTTACAGTACCGATGGTGACGCCCAGATCAACCACAACAGATTTCTGAATTCTCTCGGGCTGTGGCAAGTCCGGGCTGCCACAACCGGTACTGCCATTTAGGGACTAAATACCGTTTCTTCTTCCAGGATATGCTGTTTACTGTAATAGCTGTTGAGCTCTTCATAAGCGACAGTACCAGTACTGACGTCCAGAGCGGGAACACCTCGCTTCTGGCTACCTCCGGGTTATGGCAGGTCCGGACTCTCATCATTAGCATCGTTGGTCATGTTGCTCTGGAAAAGTCTCGGCGAGAGCTGATCGCGCTGTATGCTGTCCACTTCGAGGCGTTGGAGTATAGATGTTGTAACTTGGACTATCCACTCCCAGTTTCTTAATTTCTGGGGTTTTGTGGAAAGTCCAAGGTGAAACATCGATACTAATACTTCTTGTACATTTCAGCAGCCAGCTCTGATATTTTACTTTTGTGGTAAATTATATTTACGTTACTTCAGCACTCCACAAGAAATTTACAAACTCTTACGAACAATTCTACGCTCATTACTGTTCGTGGAAAGAGTGTAATCAGATTCATTTCTTCCTGTACTGATGGAGCGTCACGCTTCTGGTTTGGTACGTTGGTACATTTCAGCTGCATATGTAGGTTTCATAGTCTTTCCATAGTAATCTTCTTGGACTGATGACTGCTATGCAAGAGATACAGCAGTAATATTGTAGCTTGATCTTGAGAAGTCTTATTCCTCTAATACTATAGAGAATGAAGTACGAAGAAAAATTACAAATGTAAGGCGTTTTTGAGGAATGGATGCATAAGGTATCACTTATTTCAAAAAATTCTGATCTGGAGCATGTTTAATAAGTCCTATAGCTACATAGACCAATTTTGTGACAGTTAAAAGTATTAAAATTCATTAAGGAAAACAACAACCGACCACATTTGATTATCCTATTTATTTACTAAATAGCGCCGCTACGTTTTCAAACCTTTAAGTTCATCATCAGACAGCTGTTCACGACCACATACATGTCATTTACATTTTGCTTATGTACATAATTTTGCTTGTGACGAAAAATCCTTGGTTATGAGGTGCCCTACAATACAAAGAGATGATTGGAATCGCTTACCCGAGTGTAAATATAACACATGATAATGACAAATGTTGTAAACGAACTTTTACGATACAATTTTGCTTGTTATTCATTTATACTTGTCCAAAACTCTGTTCCATTACATTACGCTGCTGCTGCAGAAACATTCTATCGTAAAAGTTTGTTTAGAACATTTGTCATTATCACATGTCATATTTACACTCAATTAAGCGATTACAATCATCTCTTTGTATTGTAGGACACCACATAACCAAGGATTTTTCGCCAAAAGCAATATTATGTGCATAATCAAAATGTAAATGACATGTATGTGGACGTGAACAGCCGTCTAATAATGATGAACTTAAAAGTTTGAAAACGGGAATGGCGCTATTTAATAAATAAATAGCATAATTAAATGTGGTTCTTTATTGTAAGAATCATCCTGTATTTCATACACAACCACGTGCTCAAAATGTCAGTATTTGACAAAACAGCATATTAAAATTCGTCTTGCCATATAAGTATTCATCTAAGAAACTTAAAAACGATCTTACGGTTTCTGAACAGTAATATATTTTATTATAAGTAATTAAGAGAGTAAATAAAGTGATCAACAGTTGATTTCAAAAGCCCGAACGGCCACTATTCCAACGAAATGTCCTGGTAGAGCTCCGTTAAAAATGTACAAGCCTCTTTAACGAATGCACCCCCCTGACAGCTCAGTCTACATTTAATGTCTACCAATTTTAAAACGCCAACTTAATTTGCATGAAAGAAGGGTACCATCTCCTCCTTCACGGCTGTTTTGGTGGCACCGGGATCTGGTTGAAAGGAAGACTGTTTATGGCTCTTTACCAGGACCGAAATAGTAAATAACTAATTACTATTCGTTGCCATTCATTTAGTCCAGAATGTTTCTTTTGATGCCGCTCTAAAGGCTTCGCACCAGGCTTTGACCATCATGTTCGAAACTGAATGAGGTAATAGGATCGCTGCTTTCCAGTTCCTTGCTGAACTAAAGCTAAGTCCCTCGTTTTTAAATTACTTGATTCAATCACTAAGCATACACCGTTATTTTGTCCAACTTAATTAGTATTTCGCACCGCTGTGCACTGTAATATAAGTTTACCTAACAGCTAAATATACAGTTTAAGGTTTTCAGAAATAACTGCAGTCAGTTTGGATTTTGTGGTTCTTCAGTTATTGTTGACCATTACCGGTTTCGAAACGCCTTGCCATGTTACGTAGTTTGAAGCACGTCTGAATATGGCGAGATTTGTTGGTCCACTTTAGGTTACGGTAGTAACACTAAAAGTGGGCCCTTCCGATCGTCTTTTGACAGCTCGAAATTTAAATTAAAATAACGGCTTAACCATGCATCTGACACGAAAATTGAATAACCGAATTTGTAGAGGAGAAAATTCTCTACAACTTTGCTCTGTTATGTTTTTTTCATATCTCGTATCGTTTGAGAGATATTTGCAAAAATAACGGAGTTCTGACTCCCTCCATTAAATTAAAGAAAACCAGCCGTTCGCAAATGTCACGCGACATTCCTCGCACAGAACTGTCTCTTGCGTTGCGTATTTGATTATTTTCTGATTGTAACTTACACGTTGTCATTTCAAAGCAATGGAGCACTGAAGAATTAACAAAAAGACGTCGTTCTTCGTACGATAAATTATAATCTAGTGTCTACAAATGCCATATTTGCATCAGTTAACAACGGCCTTCAATAGTATGAGATTAAAGAACGCAATTTCCAACTGTTAGCTGTAGCGTAGTGGGCAATGTGTTGGACTGCGACACTGAAGGTTACTGATTGGAAACCCACCACTACCTAATTTTTTTCTCCTACAAGGGTTTTAGACACTCTTATTAATTAATTTTTTATTATTTACATTATTATTTTGGTCCAAAATGTTTGCAAAAACTTATAAAACTACAAATCTAAAGTGAGCCGTAAAACACGTCAGTGCGATTTTTTTTCTTGTAAGACAGGCTTTACCGACAGTTGTCTATATATCTTTTCTTGCTACACACATAGCTCTGAAAAACGTAGTGTTATTTCTCGGGCCCGTCACAAACTTTGCCACAGAATGTAAATAAACCAAATGTGTGACGAAAGGTAAGTTTAAAGACAATATGTTTGGACAGAAACGTTCTTTGCTCTACGCTAACATATTGCGTTGCTGTTAATAAGGAAATAGTCATTTATATTACAGTCACTATTACAAAAGTAGTATTTGTACACGGTGCGAGATAGACGTGTGAAGTTAAATAATCGTATGGCTTTTAGTGGCCGAGATATCCCGATGGCATTCGTACCAGGAATTGAACTCGGGCGTTCAGTGACCCTGTCACTTTTTTTCTTTGTTCTTGATAGTTCGGTTCTTTGCGGACGTAGTAACCTGTTATGTTGTACGTTGGTCGTTGAGTTCTTGGCTCTTTTCTCTCTCTCTCTCTTACAGAGGGCTAAACTAACGCACTGAGCCACCGCGCCGGCTCTGACCTACGGAGGCGGACGAAGCTGACATGTAATATTTACATATTAAATTATACTCAGAGTATAAAATGGTATTCGTCTACAGTGTAAGTATTGATATTTCAAATAATAAATCAATGTCCAGAGACATATTTTGTTTCAATACATATCAAAGAGATTGTATATTTTACCTCAATGCTTCCCCTTCAATTCAATACTGAAATTAAGTTTGGCACGTTTCTTTCTACTTAATAAACACAGTCTATCACTAAAGTTTCTGTAAGGACATGTAAAGTTACAGGAAATTTGGTATGGTGGTATCTGAGATTGTCTCTCCGTTTCTCCCTCTCTCTCTCTCTCTCTCTCTCCTGTCTCTCTCTCTCTCTCTCTCTCTCTCTCTCTCTCTCTGTGTGTGTGTGTGTGTGTGTGTGTGTGTAATAGTAGCTGCTCATGTTACTGAAACTTCCTTTAAAATGGTGAGGGTTGATTTATTTTTTTCAGGTGATACATCTAAAATTTTTCCATGAGGTCCCTCGTTATTTCTCTGTCTACTGTGTGTACTACACATGTCTGAAACTGAATGAGTACGTATTTTACGCTAGATGGACTGCAAAACTGGATGCATTTAAATTTTTTAAGCGGAGTGCGTCAATGCCTATGTGTGCCCGATTTCAAAGAGTCTACATGTTTGTCATATGTAGTAACATGAGCAGCTGTCACAAGTAATTTTATATGTACTACGATATATGGATTTAGTTATTATCTTAGTAACTGCAAATTATTTTTTGTTCTTGTTGATTACAGCAGTGTACGAAATGTCCGTATGGTCATATACGCCAAATTCGGTTGTGTTCGTTTAGACGTAACGACGTCTACAAATAAGCTTGGGACGCGAGTTCTGTCATAAATTGAGATGTTAATATATTTTAGTACTCCTGTTTTTGTAGTAGAAAACAGCAATTTGTCGTAATGTTGTAACAGTTATTTTATTGACTGTCTAGAACGATCTGTCAGTGAAATAACTGTCAGTAAGTACTACGACAAATTGCTATTTTGTACTACAAAAAGCAAACTTAAGTTACATGACAGGCCACAGGCCTGGACTACTGTAACCAGGAACAGCGAATAAAAAATTTGCAGCTACTATTATAACAACAATTGAAACACTATGCCATTTTATGATCTTATGAAAGCTTCGAGCCCGAACGAGAAGAAGTTCTTTATATATACCAGTTTTGAGAAACGTTTTTTCTTTAATTTTATCCTTATGAATCTTCTGTGAGGCATCCGTGGGAGAAAGCAATACATTGGTTAACTCTTCGAGAAACGTACCCTCTTCACCCTTTCACAGATGCCGTGATGCAGAACGTCTCTCTGCAACACCTACCAGTAGAGTTTACCGATTATTTCTGTGACGTTTTCACTTTCACTAAATGAACCTGTAACGAAGCGTGATCCTCTTCTTTCTACCTCCCCTATCTCCTCCATCAACCCCGTCTGCTACCGATCTAACACTGACGAGCAATACAGAAGTTTGGTGGTGTGGCCATCTTCCGCAGCAGCTGTTGATATTGATTATAAGAAGTAATCTGTCTTATGCTGGCTGATTAACTGACAGTCAGCATAAGACGGAGTACCTCTAATAATCAATACAGAAGTATACAGAAGTATTTTATTTTGTAAGTTGCTTCCTTTGTATTCCTGTGTATTCTTACAACGATTCTTGATCTCGCATTTGGCTCACGATTAATTTTATGTGGACGATCGACTTAAAATCGTTCCTTATGCCAATCCACTGATATTTTATGGAAGTAACTGATTCCAGTAATTGTTGTCCAATTGCGTAATTATATAACAAATGGACTTTCCTTCTCTGTATTCCAATGCGTTACGTTTGTTTATGTTGTGAGCCAACTGCCACTCCATGCATCAAGCGTATATTCGTCGAAATTCGTCTTGTATTTCGCTACAATTATTCAGTGTTACTACTTCCCGAAATACTTACGTATCATCCAGAAAAGCGTCATTGTGCTTCCGATGTTTATCTAAGAAGTCATATATACACTCTGTGAAAAATAATGACTATGTAACACTATAAAGTGGGGCACCCCAGAAATCACATCTCTAGGTTTAGGATGACATGCGGTGTTCTTTTTGGCAGATCCTCTTCAATCCAGTCACACAGTTGATCTAATAGCCTGAAGCCAATATTTTGTTGTTTAGGCGAGCACTGTCGCCGTATCGAACGCCTTTCAGAAGTCAAGAAACACTGCAACAACCTGCTAGCCTGTATCTACTGCTTTTTGTGTTTCGTGGACGAACAATGCGAACTGCGTTTCCTATGATCGTTGGTTTCGTATCCCATTTTGATTTCTATACAGTAGATTTCCGGTCTCCAGACATGTCATAAAACCTGAGCATAAATTATTTTCCAAAATTATACAACAAAGCAAAGTCAAAGACATGGGCCTATAGTTTTGCGGGTAAAGATCCTCTTGAAATCGCCAATGTGCTGCGCTTCTTCCCTATCATTAGGAATACTACGCTTCTCTAGTCCTACTATACAGCTATTTACGGATGATGGTAAGTGACCATTGAATCTGAACAAAATAGACGCAGACCCTGTATTTCTCTACTAACTATATTTTCTCTGACTGACGTATTAGTTGATGCAACTGAATGCACACTAAAGGTAAAGCAGTCAACAATCCGAAGATTGGTTTGAACACCACAGTGCTTTACTAGGCACTATCAGTTACAAAAACTCGGGTATAAAGGTCTTAAAACACAAAAGTACGAAAGTTAGGTTTCCAAGTAATTTTAATCTTTTTTCAAATATTTCTGACAAAAAAATAAAAAGAATGAAAGATTTAATAAATAAAAATTATAAATATAATATTAAATAAAATAAACAAATTTAAATGTATAACAAACATTTTTTTTGTATTTTAATATATTTAATTTAACATTATTTATTATCTATATTTTTATTATTACTTTTGTCGAAAATATTTCCAAAAGTGACCATTAAAACAGGCCAGAGCGGTTTTTATTTTTATAATTACCTTCATCATATCTTTCTTTGAACATTCGCAACTATTTTAGTTGTAGTTAATTTACTTAGTCTATCATCGGATAAATTTTATACTGTCATCGTTATTGTCTACCTAACAGACTCCACTTTTGATCTTGCAGTTAGTATCATTTCATATTCGCGGAATTTCCGATGTTAACTGCGAATACGTTAAGTTGAAAATTTGTATTTAGCTGGAATTTCAACCCAGGTCTTCTGCTTGCTAGGCAATCGAATCCCGGCTGAGTAGACATTAGGAGTTAACGTCGTAAATTCCGTGAATATGAATCGATAGTAACTGCAGGATTAAAAGTTGAGTCTATTCTTTGGAACATCCAAGAGAACAGACATCATATATATATATATATATATATATATATATAACTTACATAAGTATCCGATGATGGAGAATAATCCTTTCTTCAGTGTGGAGGCACTCCTAGGCCCATATTCTAACGGGAATAGGTTGCAAATACCACAAGTTTGACTAATAGTGTGCAGGAAAATTTGAAAACTTGTATCTGACAGGATACGTGCTTGAGTGGGTCCTTACAGTTGTGATGATCACTGTGTCCCCAGTGGTGTAGGGTTCAGCGCAGCTACCTAGAAAGCAGTATACCTGGGTGCGAATCTCGGCTGACAACACATTTTCAGCTTTACCCATTCCCAGTTAACATTTTAAATTCCGTGAATATAATATTAAGATATTGATGCTTAATTCAGAAGAAGACCCTCCTCCACCCCGCTGTCTTATTGTTATAATATTCCTATCATTTATTGCAGCAACATCTTCTTGTATTTTATCATGTTTATTCTTGTATTTAATTGTGCAGAAAAATATTTTACTTTATTCTGTATATATTTGCGGCATTTTCGTTACGTATTCATCATCTTTCAATTATTTTCACTTTCATATTTCTCTTCTAATTTTTCTTTTGAATTTTGCAACAGTTTTTTTATAAATTTTTATTTCTTTATAAAAAAGTATATTCCTGGTTTATATTCATCCATAGAGGGAATAATAATTCAATCCATTCTTTAAAACTCCATTAAATGACATACAGAAAAATAATATGATGTTAGAGCCATATGAATAATTATATATTTATACTGGTGCACCAACTTTCAAAGTCGAAATATCAAAAAAATACGTTAATATTAAACTGAGAAAAAACTTAATTTTAAATTTTTTTGATCAAATATTTAATAGCATGGTCCGGTTATGACGCCAGTAGTTTTCTGATTTTTGCGAATATTTTTGACAAAAATGTGACGAAAATATAAACAATGTAAAATTTAATAAATAGAGATTGATAATATAATAATAGTAAAACGAAACAAATTTAAATGTATAACAAATAATACAACTGATAATATTTTTGTATATTTAATTTTACATTATTTATTACCTGTATTTTTATTTTTTTTGTCCAAAGTATTTGCAAAAGTGGCCCATAAAATAGGAGACAATGATTTTTATAATTTCCTTAATCAAATTTTTCTTAGTGGTTTCACAAAAGTTTGAGTTGTAGTTAGTTTACTTAGTCTGTCATCTGAAAATTTTTATATTGGAACCTTTATTGTCTATTTAATATTAAGATATTTATGTTTAATTCTAGAGAAGACCCTCCTCCACCCCGCTGCCTTATCGTTCTTATCATTTAGTGCAGCACCTTCTTCTTGTATTCTTTTCTACATTCTTGCATTTAATTATACTTTTTTGTGCAAAGAAATATTGTACTTTCTACTGTATATATCTGTGATATTTGTCTTTATGTATTCATCATCTTTCAACAGTTTCATTTTAATATTTCTATTCCAATTTTTCTTTGGTGTTTCACAATATCTTTTTTTATAAATTTTTAAATGTTTATAAAAATGTATATTCCTGGAATATATTCATCCATGGATGAAATGATAAGTTCAATCCATTCTTTGAACCATCATTAAACGTCTTACAGAAAAATAATACGACGGTAGAGCCATATGAAGAATTAAATATTTATTTGGCTGCATCAACTTTCATAGTCAAAATAACGAAAATTTCAAACATAATTAAGTATTAAATTCTCCACAATTTTTAATTCAAATTTTTTTTTCGATCCAACGATTAATAGTTGATATAAGGTATAATGCCGCCTTTGTGTTGTGTGTGTGCAATTTTTCAAGCGCTTTCAGATATCTGAATGAGTTTACAACACAAACATTAGGAAATATGACGTTCAGTTCAGTTTCTCTTTATTTGAGTCAACCAATGTACAGTATTACATTCTCTTATGTGTCTGTCACCTAAGGACTGTGAAGGTAATAATTAATTAGATCGGAGCTCACATGGAGGCTTACCAGAAACCATTCCCCAGTGATCCATTCACTGAACGGGAAGAAATTGCTTCAATGGATACGGAGCAGCACTTATAAATCAAATTAGCTGTCGCATGCTGTTTCTGCAGCAATTTACGCGAATTTCGCCTGTAGTTGGTATGAAAAAATGCGCTAACACACCCGTTAGGCAGGAACTCTAGCTGAATACGCTATGCGTCTTTCTCACCTCGTTTTCACCCCATTGCCATCCATTATTGGAAGAAGGAAATTATTATCCGCAAACAATTGCATCGTAATTTTTAAAATTTTAAGTCTTTAACTCACCTGCAAATAAGTTTTTTTTTCCGTACAAACAGACATAAAACTTTAGTTACATGGGGCGGAGCGAGAAGCCCATATTACTACGAAATTTAGTCCTTTGGAATAGTAAAACAGCAAAAAGGGCAGAAAAGTGATACAACATTGAGGTATAGAAAATATCGCTGGGTAGTAAACAAACGTCAGAGAAATAAAATACTTGCACTAGAGATGGACTTGCGGAGTCGAAATTGTGCCGTATACCAAGTCAAATGATAAGAAAGTTACAGCTGCCGATAAATCAATAGCATATGCCATAATCAAGAAACGTCCGTAAGGTATAGAGATTTGTAGAGGATGAGCGATAGTCGATGGTCAAAGAAAATAAAAAGTGTAGTAGCGTACCCCAGCAGAGAGAAGAGAGCGTGAGACATCTACATCTACATACATACTCCGCAAATCACCGTAAGGTGCGTGGCGGAGGGTACATTGTACCATTACTAGGCATTTCCTTTCCTATTCCACTCCCAAATTGAACGAGGAAAAAAAGAATGCCTATATGCCTCCGTACGAGCCCTAATTTCTCTTATCTTGTCTTTGTGATCTTTACGCGAAATATAAGTAGGCGGCAGCAAGATCGTACTACTCTCAGCTTCAAATTCCGGCCCTCTAAATTTACTTAACAGAAATTCACGAAAAGAACGTCGTCTTTCTTTCAGCGATCCCCAATTGAGTTACCGGAGCATTTCCGTGACACTCGCGCATTGGTCGAACCTACCGGTAACAAATCTAGCTGCTCGTCTCTGAACCGCCTCTATGTCTTCCTTTAAACTGATCTGCTGCGGGTCCCAAACACTTGAGCAATACTCAAGACGTGGTCGTACAAGCGTTTTATACGCGGTCTCCTTTACAGGTGAAGTACATCTTCCCAAAATTCTCCCAATAAACCGAAGTCGGCTGTCCGCCCTGTTCACAACTGTCCTTACATGCTCGTTCCATTTCATATCGCTCTGCAATGTTACGCCTAGATATTTGAACGACGCGACAGCATCAAGAAGCTCACTACTAATGCTGAATTCGAACATTATGGGATTGTTTTTTCTACTCATGCGCATCACCTTACATTTTTCCACATTGAGAGCTAGCTGCCAATCTTCGCACCAACTAGAAATTTTGTCTAAGTCATCCTGTATGCTATTACAGTCAGTTACAGACGACACCCTCCCATACACCACAGCATCATCAACAAACAGCCGCATATTACAACTTACTCTGTCCATCAGATCATTTATATAGATAGAAAATAATAGCGGTCCTATCACAATCCCCTGGGGCACGCCTGACGATACACTAGTCTCTGATGAACACTCGCCGTCGAGAACAACGTACTGCGTTCTATTACTTAGGAAGTCTTCCATCCAGTCACAAATCTGTGAACCTATTCCATAAGCTCATATCTTCGTTAGCAGTCTGCAGTGTGGCACCGCGTCGAACGCCTTTTTGAAGTCGAGAAAAACACAATCCGTCTGTTGCCCTTCGTCCATGGCTCCCAAGATGTCATGTGAGAAAAGGGAAAGCTCAGTTTCACATGAACGATGTTTCCTAAACCCGTGCTGATTCATGGAAAGAAGCTTTTCCGTTTCAAGGAAATTTACTATATTCGAACTGAGAATATGCTCCAAGACACATCGAAAGAAACAGGGTAGAAATTTCTGGCACGCGATTGACTACAGACAACCACAAGCAAAAAGCAGGCAAGATAAGAGAAAATGGAATACGGGAAGCAAGAATAGAATACAGACAGTATGATGATGATGACACTTACGACAGATAGTTGCTAGGAGAAAAGATCTAAGTCGAAACGAAGCTCCTATGTAGTCCCTCTGAACTGATGTCATTGCAGGAGCTATGCACGTCAAAGGTACTCCAGGATGTGTGCAAGATGTATAAAAAAGGCAAAATATCCTCAGAATTCAAGAAGAATGTAGTAATTCCAATTTGAAGGAAAGCAAGTTCAGACAGTTCTGTTACAGAACTATCTTTTAATAAGCCATGGTTCCAAAACACTAAAAAGTAAAGCAGTCAACAATCCGAAGATTGGTTTGAACACAACAGTGCTTTACTAGGCATGGTCCTGTTTGGAGGTGGTATGCCGTTGCCTTCCTCCGACCTTCGAACTGACTTACCCAGCCAGCTATAGGGGGACCTACAGTTTAACGTGGGTTCCGAACCACGGTGCTACTCGGTATTTTTCACATGAGCAGTACTGCCAGAGGTGAAAGAAGTGGAAAGTGACAGATAAAAATCCTAGGACCTGGCGGGGATCGAACCCGCGACCTTCGGATTTGTCTGGCACTCTACCACTGTGCAACCGAGGCGCACTCCAAAACACTAACCCGAATTATTTAGAGAAGAATGGAAAGCTGGTAGATTCCTACCTCTGGGAAGATCAGTTTGTATTTAAGAAACATGTAGAAAACCGTCACCAATAATCACCTTACGGCTTACGGCCAAGTAAAAGCAAACCTACATTTTCTGCTTTTGTAGATTTTGAGAAAGCTTTTGAAAATGTTAGTTTGAATAAGTTATTTAAAATTCTGATGCAATAGGGATAAAATATAGGAAACGAAAAGTCGTATACAACTTGTTCAAAAAGAAAGAAGCTGCTATAACAGCCAAATGACAAGAAAGGGATACGGTGGTAGGCAAGGAAGTAAGACAGATTTGCAACTTTCATCGACGTTGTTCGATCTGAACACTGAGTGAACTGTGAAGTAAAGCAAGGTGAAATATGGATACGGAATGAAAGTTCAAGGAAAAATAATTCAGGACTTTGCGGTCTATCGATGACATTCTAATTCTGTCAGTGTCGGAAAAACACCTACAAGTGAAAGCAAACGAAATGTAGTGTTCCATTTGATGCTATAAGTTGAACATTATGAAGAGCAAAACAAGAGGCGTAGAATGTAGTTGAATTAATCAGAAATGCTTAAGGAATTAAATTAAGAAACAGACATTAAAAAAGTGAATTAGTTTTGTAATTTGGGCGGTAAAATAACTTGTGTTGCGCGGAGTACAGAAGATGAGATGTAGAAGGGCAATGAGAATAAAATAATTTATTGAGAATAGAAATTTGTTAATATTGGGTAATAGTTTAATTGTAAATAACTCTTTTCTAAGGGCATTTGTTTAGAGTTTGACCTCATACAGGAGTGAAATTTGAACTATGAGCTGTTCAAAGAAAAATAATATAGAAAGATCTGAAATGTGGTGCTACGGAAGAATTCTAAGATTAGATGGGCAGAGTATAACTAACGAGGAGGCACCAAAAGAACAAATATGAAAAGATATAATTTGACTAAGAGAAGGGATCAATTCATATGACACGTTCTGAGACATCGAGGACTCGTCTGTTTAGTACTGGAGGGAAATGTGCGTGAGAAGAGTCACAGAAGGAAACCAAAAGATGGGTACAATAAGCAGGTCCAAATGGGTGTTGGTTGCTGTTGTTATTTGAAGATGGAGAGACCAGCGCAGCTTAGGGCAGCTTGAGAGCGGCATCAAACCAGTCTTTGTACTGAAGAACGCAACAAGAACAGAAGAGAGCATCTTCCATCACCTATCGTATAGAGAATTATATAGAAATCATTTGTTTAGTGATTTTAGTTAATTTTTATTCCACTATCACACATCTCAGTGGCTGTCATTCATGCGTTAGTTCGGTTATTTAAAGAAGACTATTTTACGGTGAAACACTATTGAAAAATCGAATTCCATCAGAAACATATAATGTACAAAAATACTAGTCTCGCGATGAATTCCTTCCACCGTAAAAAGTCGTGAGATCTCATGGGAAACCAAGTCGGCTGTTTTATTTAGTGTACACGGGACCGCCTACTCAACACCTTGTTATACTCTGTTACCTAATTAGTTATGCACCACATCTATAGCGACTACATCAATATTATACATGTTTATTATTTTGTATAATAAAGGCAATGAGTTGGCAATCGCAGCATAATATAATGACAAAAGAATAAATGTAATGTCCTGTCAATTGCACGGCGACTTTGTGACGTAACAATAAGTTACATTCAATTATGTATCCAAATGTAATCACATAAGAATTACGTAAACTCACATATGCGAAAAAGTACTTTAATATTACTAAATTTTCCTGTAAAACTGAAAGTAGTAGTCAATATTTTGATTAGTATTTATTGAATGATCAGTTTATTTCAAACATCAGTTAATAATTATTCAAAAGTAATTATTGTACTCCATACAAAGAAACTTTGTTTTTCAGTGAACACAATTGTATGGTATGAAAATTGTTATATATATAACTGTACAAATCTTGCTCCTAGAATCAGTGCAATTATAACTTAATAAAATTGCAGCATAATAATAATGCAGGACTCGTACCATGTGGTCACGTGATCTTCCACCACGGGAATCAGTCGTGGCAACTAAGTGGTGTGTGTGCGTGTTGTGTATGTGTGTGTGTTTGTGTGTGTGTGTGAGTGTGAAAGAGTGAGTTGCGTGAATCAGCGCATTAAGATGCTTTCACATGGACATGATATCGTGTTTGGACACGCCCGTGACAGCACCATTGATGAAATTTCCCAGTTTGTTGGTGCATGAATGCAGACTGACCAATGTATCTACAAGCAATGTTAAATGAACCTAAGCCGGCTAACACAACCAACCGAAACGTTTTAACGTTACACGTGTTTGGTGAGTACAGGCCGTATATGGAATGTATTTCACACAATATTATCCATTCATTCAGGTTACCCTTTCCTCTTGATGATTGTGTGTGCGTGTTGTGTATATGTGTGTGTTTGTGGTGTGTGTGTGTTTGTGTGAGTGGGTGTGAAAGAGTGAGTTGCATGAATCAGCGCATTAAGATGCTTTCACATGGACATGACATCGTGTTTGGACACGCCCGTGACAGCACCGATGATGAAATTTCCCAGTTTGTTGGTGCATGAATGCAGACTGACCAATGTATCTACAAGGACTGTTAAATGACTCGAAGCCGGCTAACACAACCAACCGAAACGTTTTAACATTACACGTGTGTGGTGAGTACAGGCAGTGTCTGTGATGTATTTCACACAATATTATCCATTCATTCAGGTTACCCTTTCCTCTTGATGAGTGTGTGTGCGTGTTGTGTATGTGTGTGTGTGTGTGTGTGTGTGTGTGTGTGAAAGAGTTAGTTGCATGAATCAGCGCATTAAGATGCTTTCACATGGACATGACATCGTGTTTGGACACGCCCGTGACAGCACCGTTGATGAAGTTTCCCAG
This sequence comes from Locusta migratoria, assembly GCA_026315105.1. NCBI lineage: Eukaryota > Metazoa > Arthropoda > Insecta > Orthoptera > Acrididae > Locusta > Locusta migratoria. The sequence continues at coordinate 399,565,187 of CM048755.1, read as the reverse complement.
TTTGTTGGTGCATGAATGAAGACTGACCAATGTATCTACAAGGAATGTTAAATGACTCGAAGCCGGCTAACACAACCAACTGAAGCGTTTTAACGTTACACGTGTGTGGTGAGTACAGACCATATCTGTAATGTATTTCACACAATATTATCCATTCATTCAGGTTACAGTTTTCTCTTGATGAGTGTGTGTGCTTGTTTTGTATGTGTGTGTGTGTGTGTGTGTGAGTGAGTGTGAAAGAGTGAGTTGCGTGAATCAGCGCATGAAGATGCTTTCACATTGACATGACATCGCATTTGGACACTCCCGTGACAGCACCGTTGATGAAATTTCCCAGTTTGTTGGTGCATGGATGAAGACTGACCAATGTATGTACAAGGAATGTTAAATGACTCGAAGCCGGCTAACACAACCAACTGAAACGTTTTAACATTACACGTGTGTGGTGAGTACAGGCCGTGTTTGTAATTTATTTCACACAATATTATGCGTTCATTCATGTTACCCATCTCTCCTGATGAGTGTGCTGCGGGAATTCCTCAACACCCACAGCACACTCATCAGAAGAAAGGAGCATCATGTGATCAGTTCGCTGGGATCCAGGCACTTGGTAGGATATTTCTCGCTGAGGTCCTATTTTTCTTCTGTTTGATGTCTTCGGGCGCTGCAGGACCAATGTTATGGCCTAGACCAGCCACAGCTCGCTTCTGAATATTGACGAGCAATGGCTGGTCCAGACTACGACATCGGTACTTTTCTTCCCAGCACACATCAGCAGCCGTTGGTAACTTCTGGAAAGAACATCGACAAAAAATATTTGCACTTGTTGATACAATGCTTCATAATATAAAGTCCATCTTTTAAAGCACTTACGCTATCGATGTTTAGACATTCACAAGGGGAACGCCATTCAAGGATTATGGCAATTTCGTGATGCGATGGTAGAATCGTTACGTACTGTTGCTGTGAATCTTGAATACACTGCCGCGAATAACAGTTCCTTCATATCAAATGTTCAAATGTTTGTTAAGCTTATGGGACTTAACTACGGGGTCATCAGTCCCTAAACTTACAAACTGATTATGAACTACTTACGAACTAGGACGGCACAAATATCCATGCCCGAGGGGGGATTCGAACCCCCGACCGTAATGGCGTGCTGACCGTGACTGGAGCGCCTCAGTCACCTCGGCCACAGCGGCCGGCTCCTTCATATCGTTGAGATGTTTTGTGTCGACTGCTTATGAGTTGCTGATATTTAAAACTACAACATCAAGTACAGAAAAAACGAAATTTGACTTATACAATCTAGTTTGAAGAGTACAATATTAAATTTGTCAAAAATTTTGGGATATACAATGCGCAAATTTAGTAGCTGTAACGTTGAAAGCTACAATTGATCTAAATAGTCCAGTTACAGTGACGTGAAAAACAAATGGTATAGCTATATGCACAGATATATGTGACGATAGTACCGCGTATACAAGGTGTAAAAGAGCGGTACGCTGGAACTTCTGTCATCAGTGCTCTGGTGATTCATATGAAGAGATTACAACGTTTCCTAATTGTTGGGCCTGCAGCATCATATATGTCGTAGAAAGACATTGCAATAAAGTTCCGGATTGCTGCTTATGTTTTATTTAATATTGCTACAGCTGTTTCGACAGTTTGTCATTCTCAAGCGCGTCTACGATGTTTGGACGTTAATTAATGTTGACATCTGGCGTAACTGTTGCTTTAACTGTCAGGTATTATGCAGCTTTTTAGAATAAAACTTTAAATTAAAGAAACTTTTGTACTTTTTCGTAATTAGCAACAGCTTTGCCAAAGATGTTTACATATACATATACTGTAAATGTAATCATCTTTGGCAAAGCTGTTGCTAATTACGAAAAAATATAAAAGTATATGTAAACATCTTTGGCAAAGCTGTTGCTAATTACGAAAAAATATAAAAGTTTCTTTAATTTAAAGTATTAATGTAAAAAGCTGCATAATACCTGACAGTTAAAGCAACAGTTACGCCAGATGTCAACATTAATTAACGTCCAAACATCGTAGACGCGCTTGAGAATGACAAACTGTCGAAACAGCTGAAGCAATATTAAATAAAGCATAAGCAGCAATCCGGAACTTTATTGCAAAAAGATTACGACGTGTTTCTGGCTGCACTAAGCAAATTAACGTACTTAGAACGTGGAATGGTAGTTGGAGCTAGAACAACGGGACATTCCATTTCAGTAAATGTAAAGAACATCAATTTTCCTAGATGCACAGTGGAAAGGGAGTGCCGAGAATAGCAAATTAAAGACAACGCTCGTCTAGGATACTGCAGTTGCCGGCGTCCTGCTCTTAACGAGCAGTGACATTTGAGTAGAGCTTTTGGTACTAAAAGACAAATGTTCAAAAGTTTGTAAATCTATCGGACCAAACTGCGTGGTCATCCGTCCGTAGCTTACAAACTACTTAAACCTAGGTAAACTAACCTAAGGACAAACACACACACACACACCCATGCCCCAGGGAGGACTCGAACCTCCACGGCGAGCAACCGCGCGCTCCGCAGCGAGACGCTTTAGACCGCTCGCCGCTCGGCTACTCCACCGCGGCCCCGCTAAAAGACAAGTAGACAAACAACAGTGCACGTATCAACCGCAGAGATCAATTTGGGACGTACGACAAAAGAATCCTTTACGATAGTGCGGCGCAGTTTGGCATTTATGTGCTGCGGCAGCAAATTACAGAGACGAATGCCTTTGCTACATCTACATCTACATAGATACTCTGCAAATCACATTCAAGTGCCTGGCAGAGGGTTCATTAACCACTTTCATAACTTTTCTCTACCGTTCCATTCTCTAATAGCGCGCGGGAAGAAAGAACACCTAAATCGTTCCGTTTTCGATCTGATTTCTCTTATTTTATTGGGATGGTCATGTCTCCCTAATTAGGTGGGTGCTAGCAAAATATTTTCACATTCAGAACTAAAAGTCGGTGATTGAAACTTCGCAAACAGATCACGTCGCAATGAATAACGTCTTTCTTTTAATGATTTCCACCCCAATTCTTGCAAAATTTCCGTGCCACTTCCCCCCCCCCCCCCGTAACGTGATAAAACAAAGCGAGCTGCCCTTCTCTGAATCTTCTCAATGTCTTCCGTCAGTCCCACCTGGTGACGGTCCCACAAGGGACAACAGTACTCCAGGAGAGGACACACAAGTGTTATGTAGGCAGTCTCTTTGGTGGAGCTGGTGCATCTTCGAAGCGTTCTGCCTATGAAACGTAACCTTTGGTTCGCCTTCCCCACAATATTTTCTGTGTGTTCTCTCCAGTCAAAGTTGTTCGTAATTGTAACTCCTAGGTATTTGGTAGAATCAACGACCTTAAGGTTTGACTGATTTATCGCGTAATTAAAGATCAGCGGATTTCTTTTAGTGGTCATGTGTATTACTTCACACTTTTCTTTATTTAGTGTCAATTGCCAATTTTCGCACCATGCAGAAATTTTCTCTAAATCGCTTTGCAGTTGCTTTTGATCCTCTGTTGACTTCACTAACCGATAAACGACAGCATCATCCGCGAACAGTCTAAGGGAGCTATTCAGATTGTCTCCTAAATCGTTTATAAACACGAGGAAGAGTAGGGGACCTATAACGCTTCCCTGTGGAACGCCAGATATCACTTCTGTTTTACTCGATGCTATGCTATGCTATGATGTGCTAAGAGCTCGTGCCATGAACGACTGTAGAACCGGGGTTTGGTCAGAGGAGCTCTGATTTTAGTTTGTAAGGTTCGACTGTGGCGCAGAGACACGCAGTCATGGACCCCAGTGGTCGTCAAGCAACTGTGCAAGCTGGTGACGGTGCCATAACGTCGTCTGCCGTTTTTACGTGGAACGGACTGCGACCAGTAGTCCAACTGAGCCGGTCATTAACTGTAAATGTTAATGTTCGCGTACTTGCAGACCATTTGCAGTAATTCCTGAGCTTTATGCTCCCAAACAAGGTGGAATGTTTCTGGACGACAATGAGCCGCGCCATTTAGTCCCAATTGTTCGCGATTGGCTCGGAGAAAGTTCTCGATAATTCCAGCGAACGATTTGGCCACCTATGTATCATCCTTCCCGAATCTCAATGTAAGATTTATGTGGCATAATCTACAGGTAGGTTCGTGCGCAAAACCCTGATCCAGTCACATTTTCGTACGTATGGGCGGCTGCAGAGGCAGGGGACTCCCAGCGATTTGTTGCGTCCATTGGACGTCGAGTTTCGGCATTTCGCTGGGCTGGGAGTAGTAGTGGGGGATTGGAGAATCACCCATGCGAAAATTACTGTTGTAGTGGGTGTTAAGCTGCACTTTTTTATTTTATTTATTTATTTATTATTTTTTTTTCGAAGAAAGCTGCTAAGTATTCCTGCTTAATGTGTCTCTAACAAAGGAACCACTTTCGACTAAGGTCACGTATTCACGTAATGGAGGAATTAGCATATTTCACTAAAATATATTATAAAGTATAAGAGATTTCGTAGCACTACTTAAATTCGGCACTACTAAATTCAGAGGTTTCCCTTACCTGGGTACAAGTTAGCAGCCCTTTTTTCTAGGAATTCTCTGCGCTATGGGGGCGTGGTAATGTACGTGATAAACATACTGGAGTCCATAAAAAAAATGTTCAAATGTTTGTATAGCTTATGGGGCTTAACTACGGGGTCATCAGTCCCTAAACTTACAAACTACTTATGAACTTGCCAATACTAAGGACGGCACAAATATCCATGCCCGAGGGGGATTCGAACCCCCGACCGTAGTGACCGTGCAGACCGTGACTGGAGCGCCTCAGTCACCTCGGCCACCGCGGCCGACAGGTCCATCAATTTTTCGAAACATTGCAATGATATTTGAATGTTGTCCAGGGATGGTTGATTTCAGTGAAACTACACTTCTAATTGTTGTTTTAAAACGTTTTTGGCAGCCCATTACAAACAGTATTGTTAGGTTGTGAGAATTGTCATTAAGAAGACAAAAAGGTTTTAGTATGCAAAAAGAATAGCTACTTCTCAGATTAAAATTAAAATTATATAGTCAGCCGCGATTGAAGTAGCTGGTCAGTAGCTTAGAGTCGAGGATATGAAGTAAGTGAAATATTTCTCCGTGATACTGACAAGGGGTAGATTGAACCACTAATTAAATCATTATAGACTACAGATATGATGGGGTAGCTAGCAGAATATTGAAGAACTGTTCTTCATTTGTCAGCCCAGTACTTAGCCATTATTGTAATTTACTTTCAGAACGGTCAGATAGATTAAGGTACTCAGCGGTGAAACCACACTATACAAACGGAGAGAGAGTTCAAGCAGATAACTTTAGAAATATTTCTATACTATCGATTTTTACTAAAGTTATTGAAAAGGCTGTATGTTCAAGGTTAATTTATCATTTCAGTTGAAATAAATCGCTGTCAAATGTATAGTTTGAGTTTAGAAGTGGTTTATCAACTGCAAATTATACATTCTCCGCTGTTGAATATTCCGGGTTATATGGTCGTGGTTGAAGAAACATAATATCTACTCCTGACGTTTCGTCCAGAGCTGCGCTGGATATCTTCAGAGGTGCTACTGGTAGCGGTGAGTCTTGCCGACTGACGAGTCGGGCGTCGGAGAGCGGTATAAATACTGTCCAAAAGGGGGCGTGGTCAAGTGTTCACGTGCGCAGCAGAGATAAGCCTTGTCAAAGATAAAACATAAGTTTCGATAGTCGATGTTCAAAGACAAAAGCGTAACTACCTACTCTGAAGAGCCACAGTCATTACGTCATTAAGTTTCATTGCTTCTTCCTTTCTATTAAAATTATCCCCAAGTTTGTATATTTCGATTGCTTCTCTGTACAGTCGTGGATAATAGTTTGTCGTTGTAGATAAAATTTCTGTTTCGGAAAACGTCACTTCATGATTTCCTGATTGGAAAACATGTTCAGCTACAGCTGATTTCTCAATTTTACCCAGTCGGCAAAGACTTTTGTGTTCTTTCAGTCTTGTATTCACACTCCTTTTTGTAGTACCAATATACACTTTTCCGCAAGAACACGGAATTTTGTACACCCCACTTGATGTAGAGGAGGGCGTTTGTCATGTACAGATCGGATTGCTTGACTTTTTGTTGGTTTAAAAACCGGTCTGATATCGTGTTTACGTAAAATCTTTCCTATCTGATCCGTAACTGTTTTAATGAAGCGGAGAGAAACGGTGTTCTTCCATCGTCGTGTTTTGTTGCTGACTTTTTGTTTACCGTTCCTTGGTCGCAGAACCCTATTTACTTCTTTCCGTGTATATCCATTTTTCTCAAAAGCCTGCATCAGTTGCTGTAACTCGGCATCCAGGTGCTCTGGCGTACAAATTCGTTTAGGCACTGGATGGATTAAATGAAAGGCTGCGGACGCTAGGTGTCTTCTTTGATTCAACAAAGACATTTAATTGTGTTGATCATAAAATATTGTTGCAGGAGTTGGAACATTATGAAATAAGGAAAGTAGCACACAATTAGTTCACCTATTACTTTAATAACAGACAGCAGAAGGTAATTCTCTGCACCGTTGAAAATGGCTATGATATGCAGTCGTGATGGGGCACAGTTAAGTATGGGGTGCCCCAAGGATCTATTCTGGGACCGCTGTTTTTTCTTGTTTATATGTATAAATATTGTACCTTCTAGTGTGCCAGGTAATTCTAAAATAATTCTGTTTCCTAATTACACCAGGTTGGTAGTGAAGGATGTTGATTACAAAATCGACTCAGAATGAAGTAATACTGTCCATGATATAAGTTCATGACATGTAGAAAACAAATTTATGCTAAATCACAGTAATACAAAGTAATTTATTACACACAATTTAATAAACACTGAAAATTTTATTACACAGAATAGGCACATAAGTGATAATGAACAGTTCAAATTTATTGGCGTTCAGATAGAAAGATAAGCAGTCGTGGACAGTTCACGTTCACGGTCTTGTTCAAAATCTGATTGCTGCATTATTTACCAATAGAACAGTTTCTTAAATAAGTGATATTTACTTTCTTTGGTTATAACGTATGGTATTATTTTTTTGGAGTAACTCTTCTGAATCAAGATTTGAATATTTATGGCACAGAAACGAGCGCTTCGATAAATTTGTGTTGCAAGTTCACGAACCTCTTGACGACCCCTGTTTAGTATACTCCGAATTCTGACATTAGTCTCTCAATACCTCAATACATATTTTCTTTAATATCGTTTGTTGTTAACAAAAGCAACTTATTCCCAACAGGTAGCAGATTTTATTTCTTTAATACTACACAGAAATCGAATATGCATTTGGATCACATCTCCTTGACACTTGCTCAGAAAGGCGCGCAGTATTCCCCTATCTCCCTTTTTATTAAGGCACCAGGAGAATTAAAAAGTCTGGGCAGTAATCCACGCACATTCAAGCCCGAACTAAACAATTTCCTCATGCCTCACTAATTCCATTCTGTGAAAGAACTCTAGGTAACATCAAAATTTCTGGGTTACATTGTAATTTTTTATCCCTATTCATACGATATCAATACTTTTCATTTTTTTCTGGTTCTTCTCTTGTGTTACAGTACTGACTTGTTCCATAACCATAGATAGAATATTTGCTCGTCATTTGGAACGTGACAATATAAGTAAATATACAAATAAAGTCCCCGTGACTTTCCTCGCCTCATTGTGGGATTGTAGGACAGATTCAGCGCACGTCTTTACACCCAGCTGAAAATCTTATACTAGAGTTCAAAGTGTGTCAGGGTTTATGAGTGGTGGTGATCAGTTTCACAGCAACCCATTACTGTATTTTTGGCGGGTGAATTATATATCGAGCACTTACAGTCTTAGACAACAGTCAAAACCTTCAGTATCGAGGTAAGTCACGAAATCATAAGCGATATACAGTCTTCCATTATCCTCTTAAAAGATAAGCTCTCACAGATTTGAAAGATATGGCACAATCACCGACCTTCACACTCCAAACCGGTAATAGCTGCACTCCCATCGATCGGCTATATGAAACAGAGTTGTGAATCCTAATGGCAGCGTGTACTAACATACCGTGGAATGCCATGCTATCGGAATGTATCACATTAACTGCGAATGGGTAAAGTTGAAAATGTGTACTCACCCGGGATTCGAACCCGGGTCTCCTGCTTTCTAGGCAGTTGCGCTGACTCCTACACCAATGGCGACACAGCAATCATCACACAGAGGCGTATGGGTCAGCGCAACTGCCTAGAAAGCGGGAGACCCGAGTTCGAATCTGGGCTGGGTACACAGTTTCAACTTTACCTATTCGCTTCAAATGTTCAAATGTTTGTTAAGCTTAAGGGACTTAACTACGGGGTCATCAGTCCCTAAACTTACAAACTACTTATGAACTACCTACAACTAAGGACGGCACAAATATCCATGCCCGAGGGGGGATTCGACCCCCGACCGTAGTGGCCGTGCAGACCGTGACTGAAGCGCCTCAGTTCCCTCGGCCACCGCGGGCGGCTACCTATTCGTAGGTAATGTTATACATTCCATGAATGTGAATATGAATATATAATAACTTCAGGATACGTAACTTATACCTTGGAATGGGTCCGTACGAGGATAATGATTGAAGTCTGGCAACGTTAATTCTGGTCGACGCATCAATACAAGGATATGCCCATCTGATGCATGACAGCAACTAGTCTGAAAATCTTCGTGGTGCCACTCTTGATATCAGTGTTGTTTTGCGAACTACTGTCGCGCACTCTCTTACCTGACTTATCAACGGAACTGGCAAAAATGGCCGCCGTAGTGTTGCACTGTACGCTCTTGTTTCGTCGTATCAGCAAGATGTCTACTCTGTCGCGCGCAAGACGCGTGGGTCGTTTAGATCCTCCAACACAGTTATTATAGGATTCCTGAACCTCTTAACTCGATAGTCGTGAAGTCCCGAACAACGCGCCTAGCAATATCGTAGAATAATAAACTACAGTCTTGATGCGTAACTGACGAATTGTGATAGGTGCTGGGAGATGTTTGTTTTTATCTGCGTCATAACAGAATCTTCCTCAAACAAATAACGTTCAAATGTTATTTCTAAACGACAAACCCGTTACGTTATGATTCCTTATATACAGGGTGTCCCAGCTATCTTGTCCACCCAAAATATTCTGGAACAATAACAGCTATTCGAAAACGACTTTCACCGGTATCAATATACGGCTGGGGCCCATGAATGTACATATATTTGGAAACATTCTAAAACGAAAGCAAACGTGTTTTTAAACACAAACTTATGTTTTTTTTTAATTGACACCCTATATTTTTTCTTCAGCAATCCATAGAATGACAAATCACATAAACAATGGCGTTGATTGCATCGCAATATTCCAATTACATCCCGAGATATTGCGTCGCGAAGTTGAAGCTTGAAAAACGCGAAACGCGCGGCTAGCGCACGTCCTGAGCAGCATGGGGTTCTCGCCTGAGACCCAGGACCTGTGCTAGACGTGCGTTTCGCGTATTTCGAGCGTCAACTTCGCGTCGCAATATCTCGGGATGTAATTGGAATATTGCGATGCAACCAACGCCATTGTATATGTGATTTGTCATGCTATGGATTGCCGAAGAAAAAATATAGGGTATCCGTTTAAAAAAACATAAGTTTTTGTTAAAAAACACGTTTGCTTTCGTTTTAGAATGTTTCGAAATATGTACATTCATGGGCCCAGCTGTACATTGATACCGGTGAAAGTCGTTTTCCAATAGCTGGTATTGTTCCAGAGATATTGTGGGTGGACAAGATAGCTGGGACACCCTGTATACTGACAAAATAAGTGAAGTGTGCAAAAGGTAGGATGCATAATGACTCTTAGGTTGTGATGGTATGTGCTATTACTGCAGTGTTTACAAAATCTAGTTACATTCACTTGGAAGTATGATGCAGTACGAAACAGACCATTTTTCGGAATGATGCTACATCCTCTCTGGGCTCGAAGCTTCAGTTGGGAAGGGTGACATAACGTTGTTGTACCCTCTTCTGTGGCAAGCTATCCTATTTTATAGCCTTTAACGTCACACATAATATTTATCGTCTAGTGGTTCTGGTAAATCATGTTAACTATTTAAAAAAGAAGGAAATAATTTAATTTAGAAGTACAGTGTTCGCTGTTACACAAATTGTAAATGCTTAAAGAAGTATCTTATTAATAATTTTTCACATGAAATTAAATTAAAAGTACATCTAGTTTCTAATTATCTGTTATATTACTTACCTCCGATGGCTCAAGGTGCCAGCAGACTCAGGCGTGTACATCTGGAGGAACTGCAGCTGAATTGATCTCGGCTTTCTCGGCGAGCGAAACTAACACAAAGTTCTCGAGCTTCCATCCGAGTGAAGTTTCGTCACTCGGATGGAAACTCGAGAATTTATGCTAGTTTCCAACTGAACTATTCCAGTTGATCACAGCACCTGTCACATTCATAAAACGCATATAATAATAATAAAATTTGTCTCGTTGTTATTCGACCGTTTCTTGCATCTTTCATATAAATTTTATTATTATGGGAAAAGTTTATTTTCCATGTCCGAAAGAACAGATACCACTTAGATAATTAAGGCGATGACAGGCCATTGAACCATTCAGTACATAAAGATGTACACAAATGACACCGCGGTTGAATAGCGCCTCGCTGTGGGCAGGATCGTCTGCTGCGATGCGCGCGGCCGTTCCCCGTCGGAGGTTCGAGTCCTCCCTCGGTCACGGATGTATTTGTCATCCTTAATTTTAAGTAGTTTGCAAGTCTAAAGACTAATAACCTAAGTCGTTGAGTCCCATAGGATCACAAACAAACATTCACCAAGTGGCGAAACTAAGGTGAAACCGTGCACAAACTTCGAGGGGTTTGGCAGCAAACTCTCGTTGTAGGCCGGATATGCTGGTAAACAGTACAGGCGGTAAACTGTGGCGGAACTAACATCAGACTTTACTGCTGGCCAAACTGCGAGTGTGTCTGAACACACAGCGCACCGAACACGGCTAACTATGAGCCTCCGCAGGCGACGAGCCACGCATGTGCCAATGTTAATAGCACGACCTCGGCTACTATCACTGAAATGGACACGTTACCACAGTCACTGCACGTTGGTGCAGTGGCAGTGCGTTGCATCGTGTGATGAATTCCGACACGATCTTCACCATGCCGACGGGAGGGTTCGTATCCGTCGTCTTCCGGGATGGACATCCAAGGGTCCAATGGAGCTGATGCGAAGCACCATGACGGCCAAGAAGTAACGCACACTGGTTGAAGATCACGTACACTCCTCCATAACTATCATCTTTCCCAACGGCAGTAGAATTTTTCAACAATAATGCGCCTTGTCGCAAGTCCAGGACTGTGGTGGAATAGATGGATGGGTTGTTGAGGACAGGGGGACCAAACTGCCAAGTCCCACGGTGGAGACGGAAAGGAGTGAGGATAGGAAAGGAGGGGAAGGGAAAATATGCAGCCCTGGGACGAAAAAAGGGAGAAGGACTGCATTAGCTCGGGGCCCCGTGCACGCCACACACGTACTCACGAAAGAACCGTGAGACCCTGGGGGGGGGGAGGGGTGATGGAATGGTTCGAAGTACACTGTGACGAGTTTCATTTGATGTTCTGGTCCCCAACTGATCCGATTGAACACATCTGTGATGTGATTGAAAGTGGCGTCAGAGCTTATCGCCCCCCTCCCTGGAATTTACGGGTATGAGTGACTGGTGTGTGTACATATGTTGGAAAGTCTCTCAGCGATCTATCATTGCTTCCATATCAACATGTGTCACCACTGTTATCCGTACCAAAGGTGCACATACCGACTATTTGATAGGTGGTCATAATGTTCTAGCTGATCAGTGTCTTTTGAGCTATACTGTAGGTTTGACGTCTCTAAAAGTAATTGTGTTTGTAGCAGAATATTTTTTTTTAAGAATGACTACCTCTGTTATTTCCATGGTCTCTCTACTTTACATGCACACTCTTAACATGCGCAGCATAAGAGATTTTCGCTTTTATGCAATTTGATGGAACTGTCTATTTCTGCTTCTGACAATGATTTCTTATTAGGAATGACTTGTGAGTTGCATTTTCTACGGAGTCTTCCGTCAAATCTTGTAAGTATTTGGATGCTCCACATGCACGTAGTGTTTATGTTTCTTCCAATAAGGCATAGAGAAAAATGCGTAGTGAGGTCTTTATCTTTCAAGAAAGTGATCTAATTTCGTAACAAGTCTAGGTTTTTAACACGGTCGGTTTCGATTCGCCATCTAAACACTGCAAATCTCCAGGTCTTCCATTCCCCCTTCCCCATACCCAGAAAACTGTATCACGGGCGCTCTTGCGCCGATACCATACATTACGCTGTTACAACTATTTCAGTTTCAGCAGTTACCATTTGTCGATAGGATTCTCCATCTGCGACGTCATCGCCATCTCCAACTTCCATAGTATTAATATGGGGAGTGAACCTGCTCTCTTCTGGTAAGAAGAACTGAATGCCATAAGAATTTGAAAGAACGGTTTCTGAAAGCGGAAGGTTCTAGATCTTGAATCTGAAAGAACGGTTTCTGAAAGCGGAAGGTCCTAGATCTTGTCTCAGTTTAAAATATAACAGTAAAGAACACTAGGCCCCTATATACAGCCTGTGAGATGCAAGCAGTGTAAATTCTCAGACCACGAGTTACCTAGGACTCATCAGTACATGTAATACCTGTTACATATACTCATAAGTGCAAGGTAAAGCGTAGCCTGATAAATTATACTAGTTGTGTCGTGGCAACATTAGACACATACGTGTCCACAATCAAAATGGTTGATTATATGCTGTGAGTAATGGCATTTCAAGTTACTGTTTTGAGTGCTTGTAGTGTCATTACTCTTGTGCATCTTTTGTTTTACAGTATTCTGTAGTGGCTCACGTCTTCAGAATACTAGGCTTACAAACACGAGTGATGCCTTAGGAAACGGTTGAATCTACAGGTGTCATTCCATGGAATCCCAAAAACGGATTACAACGTGAGCATTTCAGAATTAAATCTCATTTGGTGCATGGGAACCTACATGTTTTAAGAGTAAAATTGCCAAATATCGCTGTCCTAATTAACCATTTTGGAAAAAATCATGTTTCTAAGCTCTAGGATGTGTATCCAACCATCAGACAAGCACAAATTTCCCAATTTTCAGAGCCCTCAAATTACTTATGCACATAGTAGTAGAATACTAAGCTGATATAAGGTAAAAAAAAGTGGCATACATCTTTTAGATTTTTTTTTTTTAATTGTTGAAACACTCTGTTTTCATGGTGTGCTTAAAATGTGTAATTGAATAACAGACAAAATCAATAGCTAGAGGGAATCGGTGGTGACTTCGGTTTCCGCACTGCAACTCTTTAGTCTCTACATTAATTATAAATATTCACAAAAAAATTTCTCGTATTTTAATTAATAGTTCTTACTTTCACTTAAAGATGAATCGAAAAAATAAAAATATATATAAAAAAAATAAAAGTCAAATTTGACAAACTTTAAAGATCTGGCAGGATGGTAGATTTATACCACCCTCAGTCAGTACTACAGGAAAATAGTGAATAAAAACCAAGTATATTCATTGAATCAATTTTTCCTAAAATATTTGTGGTTAACACGAAGACCGAAGCTGTAAACAGGTGATGGATGAAAACAGTCATCAATCATTTTATTTATGCATATGTTGTATTTCACTGCTAAATATTTTTTCAGAGTAAAGTATTACAAAATACAGCATGGATGGACAAATGTGGTGATATATCCTTATTTGCACCATAATTTAAAAGTGACATAAAAGACAAGATGCAAGTAATAATGAGTGGCATAATGCACTGCATCCCTTGAAATATTGAACAAAAAACGAAATATAATAATACTTAAGAAAACCCAGAGGTGCTGAAATGTCGACAGGCTCACACAGAAAAGAGAAAAAAACTTGCTAACTTTGGAATTTTACTCCTTTTTCAAGCTACACTACAGAACACACACACACACACACACACACACACACACACACACACATATATATATATATATATATATATATATATATATATATATATATATATATATATCTTTGTCCGTACATGTTGCCAACTGGACGAACATGACAACACTGCATTTGCCAAGGGGACTATCTTGTTTTGTAGGATGGTGTGGGTAGATGAAGGGAATGTGGGAAGGAGGAGTGGCAGTCGTGAAGACTGGGCATATAAAGCTCAGGTGACTGAGCAGCGTATAATGAAAGTGGTGTGGGACATGAAATAGGAGGAAGTGATAGGACACAGGAGGTAAAACTTTTGGGTGGAGTGTGTGTCGACAGGAGTTTATGGGAGTTTCTGGCTACAATGATTTCAAAAGCGCGGTGTTACTTATAACTATAGCTTCCTTCAAATTATTCGTATTCCTAATCCACTACTATTCCCACTGCACGGATCTTATCCCTGTGGATTACTCAGGTGCAAGACGTGACCAATCTACCCACCCTAGAGTTACAATTCCAGTCCTGTCCATGCTTATCGTACCGATCAGAGACTGGGCCACCTATGAAAGCAGCGATGTCGTATAACAGTGCTGCTGCTATCACAGGATAGGTTCTTATGTTGGTATGGTAACCACCTAGCTCCCCACCAGAATGAATGACCTATGCTAAATTGTGGCCAAGAGCAAAGTGGTCCACCTTGTGGTACAACATACACCAGAGGACAACAATATAGATTTCAGTGGCTTCACAACCTGGGCCATCTGGATCAATCCTTCCGCCTCTAACGTCTCAGAACTACACAGATGGGATCTACATCTACATGGAATACCCTGCAAATCACATTTAAGTGCCTTGCAGAAGGTTCATCGAACCATCTCTATACTGATCATACAATGTAAGCTTTCAAGGCCGGCGTCAACTTCATTTAAAACTTCCGGGCTCATAAGCCGTGGTGGATTTGTAAAACTTTCCCCTAACGTTTCATCTTCGGCTGCGGAAGACATCTTCAGAGGTAGAGTGGCGAACTGCGATGAGAACTTGAAGGAGCGCCGTATATATAGGCGATGCAGATGGCACCACAAGACATCACGTGACGTCGGCCACGACACTATCTCTGGTATTGCCAACATTCTTAGCAGAGAAGAATCGATTGTCATTCCGCTGGTGTAAAGCAGAAGTCCAAATTCTGTCTAATTTAACAGCTTCCTCTTTCCTGTTAAAATTATTGCGATGTTTATAGATCTCGATTGCTTCTCTATATGTGCACGCATGATAGTGCGAAGTTTTTGAGATGACACTAGTCTCATTAAATTTAATTTCGTGGTTACAGACCGTTAAATAAAGTTACAGACCGTATTTGGAAAGTGCTGGACAAGTATGGGGTAGAAACCATTTTCAGACCCACGAGGAAGATAAAAGAATATTTTAGATCTGCAAAAGATGTACGACATCCGTTGAATACACCAGGTGTATATAAAATTCCCTGAAGCTGTGGTTCAGTCTACATTGGAACCACAAAAGGAAGCGTCAACACTCGTCTGGTCGAACATAAAAGGAATTGCCGCTTGGGGCCCACGGAGAAATCGGCCGTAGCGGAACATGTATACCAAGAAGGCAACAACAAAATTTAATTTAATGAGACTAGTGTCACTTCAAAAACTTCGCAATATCATGCGCGCACATATAGAGAAGCTATCGAGACCTATAAACATCGCAATAATTTTAACAGAAAAGAGCAAACTGTTAAATTCGACAGAATTTGGACTTCTGCTTTACACCAGCGGAATGACAATCGATTCTTCTCTGCTAATAATGTTGGCAATACCAGAGATAGTGTCGTAGCCGACGTCACGTGATGTCTTGTGGTGCCCTCTGCATCGCCTATATATACGGCGCTCCTTCAAGTTCGCCACTCTACTTCTGAAGATGTCTTCTGCAGCCGAAGATGAAACATTAGGGGAAAGTTTTACAAATCGACCACGGCTTTAAAACTTTTAAATTACATCTTTATACTATTTATCTCCCATTCCATTCTCGAATAGCGCGCGGGAAGAAAGAACACCTGAATCTCTCCTTTCGAGCTCTGATTTCTCGTATTTTATTCTGATGATCATTTCTACCTGTTTGAGTGGGATTTAACAATATATTTTCCCATTCCGCATAACTTCTCCTCTCTCCATTTTTGAATCGTCCTGACCTTAAACTCCGGGAACCTTCTATCCTCACATGCTACACCCAGCTTCCCCGTCCGCTATCCTTACCACCACCTGGCAAATCATGCTGCCATGTAACTTTCAGTACATGCTGCTCTTCATTAGCCCAGTGAGCTGTGCACCATGTGCCCAGCCCATCTGCCTGCTCCCCTCCCCATCGCATTCCTAGTCAAACAACTGCCTGCCTGCCTACTTGTTCAAGACCCATCCCCTCTTCCTGCATCCTCTCTTCCCTTCACCCACCACCCCATCTCGCAAACTCCCGGGATCAACGTAGTGCTCCTGCCGAATGCAGTGACGCCCTCTGCGTCAAGCCAGCACAATGAAGGGACACAGGTGTCTGTGTGATTATATATATATATATATATATATATATATATATATATATGGTGTTTCACTAAGTGTGTTTGCCTCTGTAACTTATAAAATAATGGGTGACGGGAAATTTTAATGCGATAGGTCAACAGAAGAAATGTTACACTTTCTGCGGAGCTATGAACATAGTTTATTGTATCATTTTTCAAAGATTTACACCACAAAGATATAATTTTTTAAATAGACCAATAGTTTTTTCTATGGTGCATTGGATTCGTTGAAACCAGCTGCGTCGAAATCAATTTAAAATACATTCCTATCACTGTTAGTTTGGGAGCTACAACCCTTCAAAGTGTAGGGGGTGGAGGCTACGACAGCGTAGCTCACTGGCTGGTGGTCATGAGACAGTGGGCCGTGCCCCAGGGGATAGCCTCTCGGCCAGTCAGCTACGCTATTGCAGCATCCGCCTCCGGAACTCTGAAGGGTTGTAGCTCCCAAACTAACAGTGATAGGAATGTAGTTTAAATTGATTTGGACGCAGCTGGTTTCAACGAATCCAATGCACGATAGAAAAAAACTATTGTTCCATTAAAAAAATTACATCTTTGTGCTGTAACTCTTTGAAAAATGATACAATAAACTATGTTCATAGCTCCGCAGAAAGTGTAACATTTCTTGTGTTGACCTACCGCATTAAAATTTCCCGTCACCTATTATTTTATAAGTTACAGAGGCAAACACACTTAGTGAAACAAGAGAGAGAGAGAGAGAGAGAGATAGATAGAGAGAGAGATATATATATATATAGAGAGAGAGTTAATTTTGTGGTATAGCTTGAAAAAGGAGTAATCTGGAAGCTAGGAAGTGCTTTCTCCTTTCTGTGTGAGCCTATCGACAATTCAACATGTTTCCTTTTTGGTGAGTGGTCTCATATTTCTTATGTATAACATTACTTCATTTTTAATTAAGATATTAAGCGAAACAATGCAATATACATCATAGATTTTCTAATAACAATATCCTTCTTTATAGCTGTACGTATTTACAAAACTGTTCTTTGTACAAAATTGTATTTATAAATACCGATATGCGATTATATACAGGAAAAAACTTATTGATGTAAGTCATTATTACTTGATCTTCTCTTTTATGTCACTGATGTAATTTTAATTTAAAGTGACAAAACAAGGATATATCACCACATTTGTTCACCCAAACTGATTCTTGTAATACTTTATACTGAAATGCATTTACAGTGAAATGCAGCATATACATTAGGAAAAATTACTGATAACTCTTTTCAACTCTCACCCGTTTATAGTTTTAGTCTTCATGTTAACCACAAATATTTTAGGAATACTGTTTTCAGGGAATACACCTGGTTTTTATTTACCAGTTTCCTGTGGTGTTAAGTCTGAGTTATATGAGTAAACGGAATTTTCATGAATCCTTATGAAGAAAGTGAGTAAGTATATTCTTCTCTGCACCTAAGATTTCCAAATCAAAATGTTCAGATATTTGTAAATCTAAAGGACTTGTCCCTAGACTTACAAACTACTTAAACTAGCTTATTCCAAGGACAACAGACCCAACAACATGCCCAGGGAAGACTCGACTTCCAAGGCGACCACCGCAGTAAGGCGCCTTAGAGCGCTCGGCCACTCCATCGGGGTACTTAAGATTTCCCCCAGATATATAAACATTTCGGATGAAGTCATTTTTAAGTGAAGGTAACGATTGAAAGTTGCAATGTGTTTGCTGTTTCTAATAATATGTATAATTAATACTGGTGCTTAAGAGTTACAGTGCAAATACTTACTTCTCTATTATTTCACTGTAGAGAGTTATTTTTTACTAACTACAAATTTTAACCATACCATGAAAACGATGTGTGTTTCAATAATTTTCATTGAGAAGTCTACACTTTTATATCTTGTATCAACTAGCTGCAACAACAAAAAAATTGATTTCTGTAAGTAAACTAATTACTAAGTAGTCGATTTATGAAAATGGGGAAATTGGTACCTGTCCAATTACAGCCTACACATCCTTAAGCTTTCAAACATTAATTTCTCAAATATGGTTACAAATAAGGAAAGAAGAGTAGTGCTTAAATATTGTTCCGATTTCGACAACGGAATTGGAAGTTTTACTATTAAGACATGTAAATAACCATGTACTAAATAAACCCCTGACAATAAAGTACGGTGAATAGTGCATTAACATTAACGTAGATGAACTATGAACTACAGTTACCTTACTACTTTAGTGTCCGAAATAGACACCTCCCATTACTATACATCGCTGATCTCTACGATACATGTCCTAGTAACTTTGCTCAAAGTCTTTCTTTGGGATGGTGTTCAAGAGCCTCGTCACGTTTCGTTGTATATAAGGAATATCGTCAGCTCTCTTTCCTTTCAAAGCGAATTTGAGTCGACGAAATAGGAAGAAGTGTGGAATATTGAGATCGGCAAGTGTGGTGGATGTTCAAGTAGCAGCATCCCCTTTTTTGCCAGAGACTGTTTGACGATATTGGCTGTGTGTGGACGAGCGTGGACTTGACACGCATGCAAAAGCAACATTTGCTTATCGGCGGATCCTCAGAAAACCAAGAAAAACTATCATTTTTGGGTAAAAAACCTACTAATAATTTGTATTCACTGAAAATCGTTGAAATTTCTACCATATGTTCTTAAGATGATATCCTCGCGAAAACTTTAAATTTTTTCCGTATATAAGCGATATCGATACGTTTAAATTTATAGTACTTACTTAGAAAATCACAAAATTCTAAAGTTTGCGATTTTTAAGCGTCAGACGCAAATATCTAAATAACTAACCGTAGATAATCATTAAGATTTTTTTATTTTATATTATTCGGAGCTTTATCTAGAAACCACATTTTCCATTTTAGAAAAGCATTATACTTTATCAAGGTAGAAAAAACCTATGATGTTTGGTTGCCAAATGTGCCGATTCTTGGGAAGGCCACTACTATAACGTAAATTTGTCAAAAATGCCGATTTTTTTTTTAAAATTTTATACTAAGCTTATGTTCTTGGGGAATCTTGAAGATATTTTTATGAGATCCAGAGGGTGAAATTTACGGTATGTAGTTATACCTTTGGCTGCTGAAGACGTTATATTTGTATACCGTGCTTCAGGTGGCTTTGTGGTCGTTGTACTGATCACCTTAATGAGAGATGGCGTTCCGACCTCTACGAAACTTAATATCTGATTTTAAGAAAACTCATCATCATCATCATCACCACCATTAGAGACTAATTATGCCTTTCAGCGTTCAGTCTGGAGCATAGTACCTCTAATAAAATTCCTCCATGATCCCCTATTCAATGCTAACATTGATGCCTCGTCTGATGTTATGCCTTTTACTTCGAAATCATTCTGCACCGAATCTAAGTACTTTCTTCTTGATCTACCTCGACTCCTCTTACCCTCCGCTGCCGAACTCATGAGTCTCTTAGGTAACCTGCTTCTCCCATGCGTGCAACATGACCCCACCATCTCAGTCTGTTCGCTCTAACTGCTTCATCTATGGTGTTCATACCCAGTTTTCCTTGATTTCCTCATTATGGACACCCTCCTGCCATTGTTCGCATCTATTAGCGCCTGCAATCATTCTACTCGGCAAAAATAGTTGAATTTTTCACATCTTACAGTTCCATATCTTAGATCGATAAAGGACTGATTTACTATCGTTGTCCGTGAAAGATACGATACACCAACGAATTAAGTAAACTATTACGAAAACGTTAAAAGAATTTGCAGAGCTTAACAAAACAGTGTCGAGTTTTTACGTATGTTTGACTTTTAGTTCATACATCTACATATTTACTCTGCATATCATATTTAAGTGCCTGGCAGGGGATTTATCGAACCGCTTTCACAATATTTCTCTACCGTTCCATTCTCTAACAGCGCACGGGAAAGAGGAACAACTTAATCATTCCGTTTCCGATCTTGTTTCCCTTATTTTACTATGATTATCATTCTCTCTGTGCAGTTGGGTGTTAATAAACTATGTTCTCATTCTAGTGCGAAATTTGCCGAAAGAAATTTTCGGAAATAGATCTCGTCGCAACGAATAACACCTTTCTTTTAATGATTTCCACCCTAACCCGTGCATCATTTCCGTGACACTCCCCCCCCCCCCCCCTGTGTCGCGATAATACAAAACGAGCCGTATGTGTAGTAGTGAAGTAGACATCTAAATTTTATTTAAAAGTTAAGATCACAACAATATTTCATTTCATTTTCAAATATTGCTTTTCACATCCGATGAGCTACCTCACGCGGTGTCCTGTATTTGGTTCATGTGGACTTAGCAGCTTTGATGAACTTAAAATCATACTCCAAAAGAAGTACTGGATGAACACATTTCATATATGCACATCACACAGTCTGATGTATTCCCTCGATAGAGGTCTGAAGTACTTTTCGTTATTCGTCATACCCTGTATATAAATGTCTCGAAGCATACATATAAACTGTCAAAACACCACTGAACTACAGAATTCGTCTTATTTAAGGTCTACATTCCGGTGCAGCAGGGAATCGAAGGGGGGGGGGGGGCAGTTGAAAAATGTTGTTATCGGAGCACAAAACATGCGAATATATTCCTGTTTAAAAGACACCGACAGAAAGGTGGGAAAGTAGCGGTCAAAATCCTCATTCCTCATTCTTTACAAATTTTGCCAGTGGAACATATCCGCGCTTTTTTGTGTTGGAAGAGTAACAGAGAGGCAGTAAAGGTGTGGAGAGAGAAAACAGTACAGTGAGAGTAAAAGAGAGATGGTCATTGTGTGATAGAGACAGTGGCTGTAAAAGAGATAGAATTGGAGGTATTAGGTATGGGTGAAAGACATACGCAGACAGTGGTTGTGAAAGGGATATGGCAAGAACGAAAGCTTTACTAAGAAGGAGACTTACAAGGAAAGTACTCGGGCTCGAACAAACACAAAAATACCAAAATCGTCTGAGAGATAATGTAGAGGTCCCTTATTAGACTAGCGATACTCTCGCATCTGCAAAACTTTGCAGTCGCCCATTAGAGGCCTCTGCGTGAGCCACGCCGCATTGCACTTTGACCTGCCGGTACACCAATCGGGAGCACTAAGGGACAGTGCTGTGTGCCTCTGACGTTGCATTTTGTAACGTTATTTGTTTAGTGAAGCGTCAGATGGGTCGCCGATTGGTAATCAATCCTGATAATGTATTGCGATTGGTTGAGATGAAATTCCAAAGAGCCCTTCTTCGTGAATACGGTCTTGGTGTAGAAGATGAATCATTGACATGTTTTCTGGTATCTATTATAGTGCAGAAATATGAGCATACATTAGAGACACTATAGTATATACCAGGTAACATGCGAATGACTCATCTTCTACACCAATACCATCTTCACGAAGAAGGTTTCTTCGTAACTTCATCTCAACCAGTCACACTATATTAGCAGGATTTTTTACCAATCACGACCTATCCGACCCTTCACTACACAAATAACGTCACAAAACGCAAATTCAGAGGTACGCTGCACCGTCACTACTGGTGTACCGGCAGGTCAAGGTGCAGTGCGGCTTGGCACACGCAGAGGCCTGTAACTGGCGACTGCAGAGCTTTGCAGATGAGGGAATATCACTCGTGCAATGAGGAACCTTCGCATTATCTCTCACACGATTTTCGTGTATTTATATTTGTTCGAGCCTAAGTACTTTTCTTGTTAGTAAAAGATTTTGACAAATTCTGCTTTAAAAGAACGTCAATATGTTCGCATGCCAAGTTGAGGAACGAGGAATAAGGAAACTGGTTTCCAAAATTTTTGTTAGAGTCGTTTAAATAGTAATATATTTGTCACTTTTGTCCTCGGACAGGATATTTTTTTACCTTATTAATATATCCCCATGTTGGCCCTAATCTGGTTCAGGTTAAATAACCAAATAAATAAATAACCAAAATAACCATGTGTACGTGATCTGGTGTACATTATCATGCATAATAAGAATCAGCCCCTTTTAAGATCTGACCACTAAAAGGTCGGCATCCATTGACATCGTTGAATCATTCTGCTGTATGTTTTGCATGATTCTGCAGGGATCTTCACTTTCCTCTCGGTCACAGAAATATAAGCATTCAGTAAATTCATCATAAGGGGATGCCCCATGCAACCAATCCACCTCACAGTACTACATTACGTTTCTACACACTAAGGAAATGAGATGGAAAGGTTAAAGAGAAAATGTAAAATGAATATAATTTGAATGAAAGAGAATGTTCATACAAAAAAAAAAAAAAAAAAAAAAAAAAAAAAAAAAAAAAAAAAAAAAAAAGCTAAAGAAGACATGCAGAATGATATCGGAATGACATTTCATACAAACATGAGCCCTGTTTATCGCGGTCCTCAGGCTTCACCGATCCTCCTTTAAGAATCCAAGAAAACAAATATTTTTACATAGTATCTTTTGTTATGTATAATCCGTTGACGAAGGGTTGCAGATAAATCTTTGATGTTTCATTCATAAGCTTCTTCTACAGCCTAACACCAATATTGTAACCAGTTAAGCTCTACCGTAATGTTATCAAAGTTTCAATATTAGACGGTAGATAATTTTTCCTCACATCAAAAACATAAACCATGAATATTTGGTTGGACATTGAGGGTTAAAGGGGTCAGAGCTTCGCTGCAGCATCAAAAGCACAGTCGGTTTTACCATTTCGTATCCACAGGTAAATTCGTCGGTGCTTTTTGCACTACAGCGTGTGATAAGATGGCAAGAGAAAGCGGAAAAAGTGCTGCATTCTTCTGGTGGCTGCTCTCTAGTTGGACTACAAGGTATTTTCAGTTGTCTGTCTCACTTTTTAATTTATTTCTATGCTCATATAAATTCCAGAAAAATTAATTTCGGGTCATAGTGTTTCGGATGGTAGATCTTGCAGCTACCAAGTCTCTCCATCTTGGTATTTCAGACAGTTACTGAACTACTTACATTCGGAGAATTAACAGCTGCTGTTCTGGTATAATGAGCAAGCTGTGTGTGCATTTATTTTTGTGGATTCACATCAGCATGTACTCGAATACCGGGCTGGTTCCATTCTCTGCCTAACAAACGCTACGCATAAGCGGTGAATTACGGTAACCATACGACAAAACAGGAGAGACAAATAAAATGCATTCATTGGTCTTCAATGTAATCTACATTCTCTACAGCACACTTAGTAAGGTTAACAAAGTTTCTCTTCTAAAGAGAATTGTTCAGAGAGTAATCAGCGTTGTTATTATTTTTTATAATACAAAGGTGCATTGTTTAGATCTTCTCCGTCTTTATATATTATACGTGTCAGTATCCTTGTATACCAGTGCATACTTCCAAGTTAGAGGAAGGTTTCTATTGATGGGCCACCTAAATAGAATGTGTAATAAAATCATCGGCTCAAGAACATTACCCTATTTATTTCACCACAGTAGATACATTTTATAAATAGGGGAAGGTCGGGTAGCCCCGGACGGCGGGTAACCGCGGACGTTTCGATTTCTAAGAAACCAAGCACGTTGCGCTGGCAAGACTGAATTTGAAATGCGCGCCCTGCGGAGTAAAAACACATGCAAGTCAGTTGTGGCATAGGCACCGAGCGAGCTACTCGCAACGGTGATTTTTGTTCGCGCAAAAATTTTTCGTCGTTCCTGTTTAACTTCGTTGGCGGTTTTCACCCATAAGAAGAGTTTTTGAAATTAGCATTTGATCTTGCAGAAGCTCTGAAAATCCCTGATAGATTTAATAAGGAGAAGGGTCATCTCCATATAAAAAAAAAAGGTTTAGAAGAGAGACAGAGAATGAAATGCAATAAAAAGGACAAGCCGAAAAAACAAAAAACGCAAATGCACTAAAGAAACGTTCATGGCAAAGACAAATATTCATTCTCTCCGAAGAGGATCAAAGAAAAGAGACAGAATGCATCACATGTGGAGAAATCTTCGAAGAAGACTGTATTCAGTGCTATAACTGCAAGGACTGGTACCATGAAAACTGATTTTATGTAGGTGCTTGAGATATTTATTACAATTGTATTTTTTCAAGGCCAAGAAACAAGTGGAGTTCCACTGAATGCTGTGTCCGGGGCTGCCCTCCAAATTTTTTAGTGCCAATAAACTGATTCAAAAGTTTATTTAAGATATTTCATATAAAATTATTATCTATGCTTAGTTCTAAGTGATATGACTAAAGAAGTTACTGGTTTCATTTTACGATGAAAGTTAAGTCAGAAAAATTGTTTATTGTTGTTTTATTAGCAATTCATTTTTGTGTCCGTGGCTACCCGACCTTCCCCTATTCATTGTTGATTCACCGGGTGATCAAAAAGTCTGTATAAATTTGAAAACTTAATAAATCACGGAATAATATAGATAGAGAGGTAAAAAATTGACACACATGCTTGGAATGACATGGGGTTTTATTAGAACCGCATCTACCGTTATCTGGCCTTTTTTATTCGAGAAACTGCGTGATTCTGGTTTTGTAGCTGCTACCGTGACGGATGAGAGGTACGCCGATATGTTACAGTATCGCATCATCCCCAGCCTGGCTGATAAACACCTGCTGGAACGTACGATTCCCGTCCGCGGTGGCCGAGGAGACTGAGGCGCTCCAGTCACGGTCTGCACGGCCACTACGGTCGGGGGTTCGAATCCCCCCTTGGGCATGGATATTTGTGCCGTCCTAGTTCGTAAGTAGTTCATAAGTAGTTTGTAAGTTTAGGGACTGATGACCCCGTAGTTAAGTCCCATAGACTATACAAATATTTGAACTTTTTTTTTTTTTTTTTTTTTTTTTTTGAACGTACGATTTTTATGCAAGATGGCACTCCACCCTATATTGCTAGACGCGTGAAAGATCTCTCGCGCGCGTCGTTTGGTGATGATCGTGTGCTCAGCCGCCACTTTCGTCATGCTAGGCCACCCAGGTCCCCAGACCTCAGTCCGTGCGATTATTGGCTTTGGGAGTTACCTGAAGTCGCAAGTGTATCGTGATCGACCGACGTCTCTAAGGATGCTGAAAGACAACATCCGACACCAATGTCTCACAATAACGGACACACTTTACAGTGCTGTTCACAACATTATTCCTCGACTACAGCTATTGTTGTTGAATGATGGTAAACATATTGAGCATTTCCTGTCAAGAACATCATCTTTGCTTTGTCTTAATTTGTTACGCTAATTATTGCTTTTTTGATCAGATAAAGCGCCGTCTGTCGGTATTTTTTGAACTTTTGTTGTTGTTGTTCTAATAAAACCCATGTCATCCCAAGCATGTGTGTCAATTTTTACCTCTCTATCTACATTATTATGTGATTTATTAAGTTTTCAAATTTATACTGACTTTTTGATCACCCGGTATTTAACAAAAATAAAAACGCATATCATAGGCCCAATCAAAGTGAATTGTTTCCTACATTGGACCGAAAAGTTTCCATTAATGGCCTGTAGTGTAATAATTATTAAATACTACGCACTACAGGTGTCACTACATTTCAAAATGTTTATTTTATGTAGCTTTTTTGTCGTTTTTCACCTGAAGGCGAAAAGCATGTATTAGAAACCAAAGTGACTAAAAATAGAAATGTCGCCACACGAAAGGAAAATAAATAAATAAAAGAAAAGGTAGACTGCATTTCATTATCAAAAAACGTACGATGTATTAGCAAAAATATAATAAAAATCATTACTCAAATTTTTTCGTAATTGCCTACTTAGGCCTGACATTAGACAAAATTGGAAATGTCTTATTCAGGGCATCACTTTACTACACCTAGAAACTGTGCACAGCACGTAAATTCATATTGTGAATGTGACAGAAGTATGTGAATTTCTCGTACTCACCAATAATGGCTGCAGAATTTTATTTACCATTACAATATCACTACGACGTTTCAATGATTAATGCTAGCTAGTTACATGAACATGGTACAAATCTTACCTTGTTGAACTGCTGGTTTGTCTTTTTGTTGAACAACTGAGAACTAAAGCGGAGAATGTTTAGCGGCACGGGGCACACTGCATGACAGACAGGGCTC
The DNA here is from genome assembly GCA_026315105.1 of Locusta migratoria. Classification (NCBI taxonomy): domain Eukaryota; kingdom Metazoa; phylum Arthropoda; class Insecta; order Orthoptera; family Acrididae; genus Locusta; species Locusta migratoria. Next base: position 399,538,489 of record CM048755.1, on the reverse strand, counting down.
ACCTATTGTCAGTATCCACAGGGAAATTGAGTCGGCCCAAAGACGGAGCTCACCAATCGATAGTAACCAGTGATTAAAAATATATGAACAGTTGCTAGTAATGCACATTTCGTTTGCGGAACTGAGTGCTAAGTCATACCCATATCCAATCAGGAAGATAAATTAACAACTGCTGCTCTGGTCCGCTGACCGTGTTGCGTGTGAAATTCTTGGCTGTTTGTCGTACCCACAAATGTAAATGCCGGAGTCGCTCTATTTTCTGCCTAAGAAACGCTACATACAGACACTAACATACCATCAAATTCTGGACAAAATCAAAATTATACCCAAGCCGGTAGCTTAGGGTTGAGGTTGTCACGCATATCGTCTGGATATATTAAGTAATACCTATATCAGGTGTGAAATTCGAAAAAGTGAATCCATAAGGAAGAGAGAACATTGTAAAAGATATCATGCATGTACAGTCAAATTCTTTACGCTCTAGTTTTGTAACGAGAAGTACCTGTGGCTAGACCATTTTCGACTCTTATTCTTCTTTTAATGTCCATACTGTACGATCATTGTCCTTATTTTCAGCTTTATATGTATAGGAAGTAACAAAATGATACCCACAAGCTTTAAGTATTTGATGATGAACAGTGTGTGAGTCTGAATGTTACAAAATGATACCCACAAGCTTGCAAGGTTGGTAGAGGATGTCAATAATGAACGATACATGAGTCCTCAGGGTCCACACCTTCTCGAAATGGTCCAAACACCATTAATTGCCTTAATTAAGTTTCTAGAAGTTCCTTTTAGCGCACAAGAAGAGACCGCAGAGTTTGCAGACTTCCTAAACTTACTACCCTCACCTTGCTGCCTGCGGCAAGTCTACATTCGTTCCTGGAGGCCAACTAGTTGCTGCTGTTGATAGTGTTTGCACACACTTTTGCCTTGACGATGAGAAGGTAGGCTCTATTAGCAAATTCAAGCACCGTTTTCTCAGAAACTACTTAACAGACTTGTCCGAAATTGTCCCTGAATATTAAATGTTCTTTGTGCAACTCACTGATTCTAAATTTCTGTAGTATTCTAATCCAGAATATACTTATAAATTTAATTTCCATGGATTTTAATTTTTGATGAAATAAGTAATTAATATTTTTATTACAATAGAATTACTGTCAATTACAAAAAAAAAAAAAAAAAAAGATTGTAACACCTACAGAGATATCTCTTCAATTAGCGTTGTGGGCAAAATCTTATCAGGAGAGTGCGATTATTAGTGCCAAGACAAGTTGGATAACAATCAGTGTGGGTTTAGGCCTCTTAGAGGCTGTCAGGATCATATATTTAGCTTACGGCAGATAATGGAGGAGTGCTATGAGTGGAACAGGGAATTGTATCTATGTATATAGATCTAGAAATGGCTTATGGTCGTTTCCTAGGAGGAAGCTATTGTCTTTTCTACAAGATCATGGAATATGAGGCAAACGTCTGCAGGTAATTAAAGGTCTTTACGTAGACTGACAGGCAGCAGTTAGAGAAACACTCAATTGAGTTCATGGAACACGGGAATTTCAGGGGTAAGACAGGGCTGTATCCTGCCATCACTGTAGCTGATAGTATTTATGGATCTCCCAGGGCACTATCCATGATGGCGGCAGAGTTTATGTGTTCCGATGAAGCTTAGAACTATGCCGGCGGTAGCGCAGCTATTGGCAGGGCTAACCTAGCCGGACAGGTCTCAGCCAGACCAAGCGTGCCTCACAATTACCCATCTTTCCCATATCCCTTTCCCTAACCTCTATCTCTCCCAAAAAGTCATCAACAGCGGACCAGGCGTTAGTGCAGTACACTCATCACTACGGTTCGCAAGGCGGAAGAAGGCTGCAGCAGATTAATCTACATCTACATCTACATACATACTCCGCAATTCACCGTAAGGTGCGTGGCGGAGGGTGCACCGTACCACTACTAGGCATTTCCTTTCCTATTCCACTCCCAAATTGAACGAGGAAAAAAAGAATGCCTATATGCCTCCGTACGAGCCCTAATTTCTCTTATCTTGTCTTTGTGATCTTTACGCGAAATGTAAGTAGGCGGCAGCAAGATCGTACTACACTCAGCTTCAAATTCCGGCCCTCTAAATTTACTTAACAGAAATTCACGAAAAGAACGTCGTCTTTCTTCCAGCGATCCCCAATTGAGTTGCCGGAGCATTTCCGTGACACTCGCGCATTGGTCGAACCTACCGGTAACAAATCTAGCTGCTCGCCTCTGAACCGCCTCTATGTCTTCCTTCAAACCGATCTGCTGCGGGTCCCAAATACTTGAGCAATACTCAAGACGTGGTCGTACAAGCGTTTTATACGCGGTCTCCTTTACAGGTGAAGTACATCTTCCCAAAATTCTCCCAATAAACCGAAGTCGGCTGTCTGCCTTACTCACAACTGTCCTTACATGCTCGTTCCATTTCATATCGCTCTGCAATGTTACGCCTAGATATTTGAACGACGCGACCGCATCAAGAAGCTCACTACTGATGCTGTATTCGAACATTATAGGATTGTTTTTTCTACTCATGCGCATCACCTTACATTTTTCTACATTGAGAGCTAACTGCCATTCTTCGCACCAACTAGAAATTTTGTCTAAGTCAACCTGTATGCTATTACAGTCAGTTACAGACGACACCCTCCCATACACCACAGCATCATCAGCAAACAGCCGCAAATTACAACTTACTCTGTCCATCAGATCATTTATATAGATAGAAAATAATAGCGGTCCTATCACACTCCCCTGGGGCACGCCTGACGATAAACTCGTCTCTGATGAGCACTCGCCGTCGAGAACAACGTACTGCGTTCTATTACTTAGGAAGTCTTCCAGCCAGTCACAAATCTGTGAACCTATTCCATAAGCTCGTATCTTCGTTAGCAGTCTGCAGTGTGGCACCGTGTCGAACGCCTTTTTGAAGTCGAGAAAAACACAATCCGCCTGTTGCCCTTCGTCCATGGCTCGCAAGATGTCATGTGAGAAAAGGGCAAGCTGAGTTTCGCATGAACGATGTTTCCTAAACCCGTGCTGATTCATGGAAAGAAGCTTTTCCGTTTCAAGGAAATTTACTATATTCGAACTGAGAATATGCTCCAAAATTCTACATGAAACCGATGTCAACGATATTGGCCTGTAATTGTATGGGTCAGTTCTCTTTCCTTTCTTATACACTGGAGTCACCTGCGCTTTTTTCCAATCACTAGGAACTTTGCGCTGAATTAAAGATTCGCTATAAATGCAAGCTAAGTAGGGGGCCAATGCCGCAGAATAGTCTTTGTAAAACCGAACTGGTATTCCATCCGGACCAGCAGACTTTTTCGTATTTAGCTCTCTCAGCTGCTTCTCTACACCGGAAATACCTATTGCTATGTCCCCCATTTCGGAATTAGTACGTTGATCAAATGATGGTATATTTGTGCGGTCCTCCTGTGTGAAAGATTTCTTAAAGGTTAAATTTAGAACTTCAGCTTTCCGTTTGCTTTCTTCTATTACTGCCCCGGAATGATCAACTAGTGACTGGACAGTGGGCTTTGACCCGCTTATCGATTTTACATAGGACCAGAATTTTTTCGGGTTCTCGGAAAGATCTTTTGCTAAGGTATGGCTGTGATAATTATTGTATGCTTCACGCATCGATCTTTTTATAGACGCACGAATCTCTACTAACTTTTGCCTGTCATCATTTGCGTGTTCTTTTTTGAATCGAGAGTGCAACAGCCTTTGCTTTCTCAGCAGCTTTCTAACATTATTATTATACCACGGTGGATCTTTTCCATCCTTAATCGTCTTTACTGGCACATATTTCTCTAACCCTTCATTAACAATGCATTTAAATTTAGTCCACAATTCCTCTACATCCATAGTCCCAGAATTAAACGATGCCCATTCATTTTCTAAGTGCGATCGTAACATTAGCTTGTCGGCTTTTCCCAACAAAAACACGCTCCTAGCCTTCTTGACTGGTTTATGAACTTTGGTCACCATCGACGCTATGACGATATCATGATCACTAATTCCTGTCTCTACACAGACATCGTTAATGAGGTCAGGCCTGTTTGTGGCTATAAGGTCTAGAATATTTCCATTGCGCGTGGGTTGCCGGTTTAACTGCTCAAGACAGTTTTCGGAGAATGTGTCCAAAAGTAGCTCGCAAGACTGCTTGTCTGTACCGCCTGAAATGTAACTAGCGAGGTCCCAATCTATACTCTTAAGGTTGAAGTCACCTCCGACTAATATTGCATGGCCCGGATACCTATGCACTACCTGGTGTAGACTTTCCTTGAACGATTCTAAAACTGCTACAGCAGCACTGGGGGGCCGGTAAAAACACCCAACTATTAACTTTACTTCTTTTAGACCTGTTATGCGTGCCCAGATAACTTCACAGTTACTTTCAACCTCGATCTCAGTAGAAACAATATCTTTGTCCACGGTGATGAACACTCCTCCTCCAGTTGTATCAGATCTATCTTTCCGATATACATTCCACGCTTCGCTAAATATTTCTGAACTTGCCACATCATCATTTAGCCAGCTTTCGGTGCCTAAAACTATCTGAGCGCAATAACTTCCGTGCAGCGCTGCAAATTCGGGAACTTTGTTTCTAATACTCTGTAAGTTCGCGGCTAATATTTTTATGTTCGAATTTTTGTTCCGAACGTGGCCTGAATTCGCTGTTTGAATGCTGACAGGCGAGTGCTCATCAGAGTTAGCGCCTAGCCTAAAAAAAACCCATGTGCACTCCACAAGTACTCTGCTACCCGAGTAGCCGCTTCCTTAGTGTAGTGCACCCCTGATCTATCTAGGGGCACCCTACAATTCCCCACCCGATAACGCAGATCCAGAAATCTGCAGCCATGACTGTCACAGAGTCGGCGAAGCCTCTGGTTCAGACCCTCCACTCGGCTCCAAACCAAAGGACCCCGATCAACCCTGGGAACAATGCTGCAAATCGACAGCTCTGCTTGCACCCCGCGTGCGAAGGCAGCAGCCTTCACCAATTCCGCCAGCCGCTCGTAGGACCTGAGGATGTCCTCAGAACCCAAGCGACAAGCGTCATTGGTGCCGACGTGAGCTACGACTTGCAGTCGACTGCACCCCGCACCCTCGATAGCCGCCGGCAAGGCCGCCTCCACATCTCGGATGAGGCCCCCCGGCAAACACACCGAGTGCACGTTGGAATTCCTTCCAGATCTGGACGCTATCTGCCTAAGGGGCTCCATCACGCGCCTGACATTGGAGCTCCCAATAACTAATAATCCCCTCCCCCCGTGCACCTGCTCGGACCCTGCTGAAGGAGTGGCCACACTTTCACTCACAGGACGAACGGGCGCGGACGGACGTCCAGCCTCCACATTGGCCTTCCGCCTCGAGCGACGCGAACGCCGTACAACCCGCCACTCCCCTTGCGGAGAAGGCGGCTCGACGACGTCCGGTACACCTGAAGGTGCCTCGGTAGCAGGGACAGAGAGCGAAGCGTGAGACACCTGAGGTGTCCCACTCGACGCACCAGACTCCCCACCATCGCTGCACCCCGAGACAGCAGCCTGAAGACGGCTGACCGTAGCCAACAGCACGTTCAGCTGTTCGCGAACCGCGGCCAACTCCTCCTGCGTCCGCACACAGCAGGCACACATCCTATCCATCCTATCGATACAATTAACAGCAATTAACAACTTTAAAGACGCCTAGTACTATAATGAAGGCGGCTGGCTGCTGACTTAACTGTGGTCAGTGGTAACTACACTGTCGAATCAACAAAACTGAGTCCGGCAGCTTTAGCGCTGTTAACGCCGCGACACTGGTGTCAGCTGGCACTGGACTGACTGATAACGAACTTTAGTAACGGTCTCTGACTTGTTTTGAAATACACCGGTCAAAGACGAAGACTAAACACAACGGTATTTATCAAATACGATAGAATAAACTATTAAAACAGTAGTGCAAACGAAATCTGCAAGTACGCAGGAGTAAACCTCTTAAAACAGTACTACCGAAAATGAACTAGACTGGCAAATTAAATTTGACACAAATTAAATTCAGATACTTAGCGCTGTAACGATGTGGCACTGGTGGCAGCTGGCACTGGACTCCTGGACTCCTGACTGCCTGATCGTCGTTGGGAACATCTTTACTATGTCAACAATTGTGTGTTCGTTGTTTTTGTTTGTGCAACAACATATTCATATTAAACGAATACGCGCACATGCGTCTTCCAAGTCCTCCGGTGATCGGGAAGTGACGAAGGGGGCAGAATTGTAAGTTTCCCTGTCAAAGCCCCTAAAATAACAATCAACAGCCAAACACTCGAGAATGTCGAATGTTAGTCGCATCTTAGGAGCCATCTCTCTGCAATAGAAGATGAAGAACTCAAATACAGTGTGAAAAGTGCTGGGACTGCAGTCGGAAGACTGCGAGTAAGAATATTTAACAACCGTGAAATCAGCTGCCGCACTAAACTGTTGGTATACAAGTCTGTGGTCATATTGACTCTCTTACGTGCGTGCGAGACATGGACAATATATAAGCGACATGTCAAAATCCTTGAAAAATCCCATCAAAGATGCCTCAGAAATATTCTGAAAATTACCTGGAGGGATAAATTCACGAATATTAGCGTTCTCGAGAAGGCCGGAACTACAAGCATTGAGGCAAAGTGAGCTAAACATCAGCTCTGCTGAATCGTACATTTGATCTCTATGCTAGACCATGTTATTCCCATAAAACTGCTGTATTCTGAATTAAATGATGGGATATCGTCATCATGGAGGTCAGAGGAAAATATGTAAAGATTGCATTAAAGACACCTTAAAGAAACGTAGCAGAAATACAGCAATCTGGGAAACACACACCTTGGTTCCTTCAACCTGGAGAAACACCAATCATAATGGTGTAGCACACTTCGAAGATCAGAGACGTTGCAGTGCTGAGGAAAGACGCACGAGAAGAAAACGAGGAGAGGTACTGAGAATACCAGCCGGTGCCTCAACATACGTCTGTCATCACTGCAACAGAGCATGCAACGCGTGGATTGGATGATCAGCCATCCGGAGACCCACCAACAAGTCAAGGAAGACTACCATACTCGCTCGCGAGTGATTGTCAATGAATGATGACTATTTATGTTTCATATATTGAAAACAATAGACTGACAGGGTGAGATTATAAACAGGTGAAAACAAATTAAGTAGTCTCCCACGTGGAGACGATTTAGTTGTGATGGCAGATTAGATTGAAAGGTTACAATGTAATATTCCACAGCTAGGATTGTGGTATGAAGATAAGCATCGCCAACACGAAAGTAATGTCTGTGGGAAAGAGATTTAAACAGATTGAGTGCCAAATACCAGGAACAAAGTTATAACAGGTGGATAGTTTCAAGTACTTAAGTTGTATTTTCTCAGAGAATGGTAACATAGTGAAACAACTTGAATTAAGGTGTAGCAAAGCTAAAGCTTAGTGAATGTTCACCTAAGATGTAGTCTCTTCTGCAAGAAGGAAGGCAGTACCAATTTTAAGTTAGCAGTGCACCGCTCTATCTGTCGACCAACTTTGTTGTGTGGGAGTGAAAGCTTGGTGGACACCGGTTACCTTATTAATGAAGTTGAGGTTACAGATATGAAATTAGCAAGGTGATAGTAGGTACTAATAGATGGGGACAATGGCAGGAGGGTGTCCATAATGAGCAAATCAAAGAAAAACTGGGAATGACACCATAGATGAAGCAGTTAGAGTGAACAGGCTGAGATAGTTGGGTCATGTTACACGCATGGGAGAGGTTATCTAAGAGACAGTTGAATTTGGCAGCAGAGGATAAGAGGATTCGGGTTAGATCAATGAGAAAATACTAAGATACGGTAGAGAATCATTTTGAAGTAACAGGTTTTACATCAGACAAGGCATCAATGTTAGAATTGAATATGGGAACATGGAGGCGATAAACGAAATATGTTGTTCGTTAAAAGCGCAGCTCTTAAATGACAAGGGAGAAAAATAAAAAGTCTTCTTTCACCAAACTACCGAGAAAGCCATATCTCTTAGACCTCTAGTAGAAGTGCAACTGAGAAAGAGGATGTTTACGTAGTGAACGAATAGTTCTTATGACGGATGTGGAATACAAAGAGGTACGAAATCCTAGGGAACATTTCAGAAAAATACTTCGGTAATTACGACTGTACAGTGTCTAATAGTGTCTATGAATACAGTGTCTATGAATAGATAATTATTCTCTCTTATGTTGAATTTTGAAACGACCTTATTTTCAACGAAATGCCAATTTTCTCCTTATGATTAACAGTTATTTCATCCTTGAAGGATATATGATTATTTCCCTGCTGTTCACTGCCACTGCATGTCATGCAGATGCCACTGTCGACGCCACGATAACGTGTGATAGTAACACCTACATTACCAAGTTTCCTGTCACTGGGTTGGATTGAGTATCTTAATTAAGATGGTCCAACATCACTTTCTGCTAAAGCAATGGTGTTCATTAAATGCATTTCCAATGTTGTCCGCCATAAAAAAAATAAACAAATAAAATAAAAATAAATGAAATAAAATAAAACTATTTGTTAGGTGATATGAAAGGGCCTTCTATATCTTCAGGTGCAAACGAATAACTGTGGGGAAGCACAGTCGGTGACATGGGAATGTTCGCGTGGTCTAAAGCACCATCCTACGGATTTCGCGGTAGCTTCCTCAGACTTGGTTGCGTGTGTTGTGCTGTGCGCAAGTTAGCTTAAGTAGTTTGTAAGTATCAAATAATAAATCAATGTCCAGAGATATATTGTGTCTCGATATATATATATATATATATATATATATATATATATATATATATATATATATATATATATATATCAGATATTGAATTGGAGGAGAAGCATGGATTTAAAATTGTACCAGGATCGTGCCGAGATTCGACTCTAAGACCTTCTGGAGAGCGATGACCCCAGCAGGTTGGTCGCTTAGATTCACAAACATTTGAACATTTGACCAAATCGGTAATAATTTTAGAAAAGGTAACGCTCGAACTCTGTTGTTTGGACTGAACATGGGATCAAAGTGGGAGAAGACAGAATCTATGTCTTACGAGGGAATTAAGTTGTCAGCAGAGAATGTCTACTACATAAAACCCACGTGAGCGAGCAACTGCAGTACATAAAAGGACGTAATGCCACACTGAGTTGTTGTCCGATCCTCGCCACACGTGTACTCACCAAAGTCTTGTCTCAATGTGCTGGAGGCAACAATGTCCGAGGTCAAACGCCTTACCGTAGTTCGCTTATGCTGTGGAGCGTTGGCTGCCCAGGGGCCAAAGCAGCTACGACGATTTGATGATTCCCAAAATGGCAACAATTCGTCATGGCTCCCGGGCCCCGGAACAGCTGTTGGGCAACGCTACCTCTCTTGGACAGGTCTTGCCACCTTCATTTCATTTTTCTACTTACCAATTGAGAAAATCACTCTGGTAGGCAATTAGGACTTAATATGCAAATAGAAATAAAGATTAAACTGTAGTGAAAACAGATGTATTAATTATTATACAAACCTTAAATTGCGTAAAAACTGCAGCAGGTAATATGCTTCTCATGCAAACAGGTTCCCTGCACTATGTTTGCAACTGTCCTTGTTAAGGTCTCTGGCCACATTGGTGACTAGTACAGTTCGTTGAGTAGGCCCATCGCCTGCGATGTTAATTCTTGATTATTTATGTTTGGTGCTTGTGACGCCTTGCTACTAGGAAGTGAATATTAAATGTTCGTATACTGTATGTGCCTTCACGTTTCAAATCTTGGACGGTCGAAGAAAATTAATTCTCGTCTAGGTGAGATCACTTACAAAGTTGCGTAATATGAAGACACTGACTAATAGTCTAAATGTGACTGCATTGAATTAAAAATCGTCCCTGAAAACGATCTAAAAGTTTCAATTCTGTAAGACAGTGGTCGTGAAACTGAGACCCGAATGCGGCTTACGAATTTCTGCCACAATTTATTATAATATTCACCAAACACCTTAAGAGAAAATTGAATAATGTCACCCAATCCGGCTATCTACATAATAATGAGATCAGCCCAGTGTCAAATAAACAAAACGACCCCCATGAACGACAGCATTGCCAAGGTAGGCGTGGCTTGAGTGCCTCAATGATTCAGACAGCCGTTGGTGCACCCGCAGTAAAGGGTATCTGTGGAGAGTTCAGAAAAGCACATGGATAGTGATGACGGGTAGTGAAGGCACAATTGCCTGAACGAGTAGCTGATCTGACCTTTGTAACACAAGCTAGCATGGCACTACTGCTCAGTGGAAACGGCTAAAAGGAAGGGGAAACTACAGTCATTACTTTTCGCGACGACATGTAGCTCTACAACGTAAATACGTACTGATGGCGTCATCTTCAGTAAAAAAAAAAAAAAAAAAAAAAAAAAAAAAAAAAAAAGGAGAAGAAGAAGAGAGAGAGACGTTTGCCTTTCGTGCGTAAGCGCTTGCCCTTCTCACGGTTCTGGCACAAGTATTAATATGCCAGGAATTTTCACATCACTGCACAGTGAAAATTGCCGGCCGCGGTGGCCGAGGGGACTGAGGCGCTTCAGTCACAGTCTGCACGGCCACTACGGTCTGGGGTTCGAATCCCCCCTCGGGCATGGATATTTGTGCCGTCCTTAGTATTAGCTAGTTCATAAGTAATTTGTAAGTTTAGGGACTGATGACCCCGTAGTTAAGTCCCATAAGCTATACAAACATTTGAACATTTTTGAACAGTGAAAATTATCATTCTGGAAGCATTCAAGAAGATGTCTTCACCAGGAAAACTAAACTAGCATTATACCGATCGGAGCGTGGAATGTTAGGACCCTTAATTGGGTAGACAAGTTACAAAATGTGGAAAGGAAAATGGATACGTTGGAGTTAGATTTAGAGGGGATTAGTGAAGTTCGGTAACAGGATCACCAGTACTGTGGTCATATAAGTATAGGACTAAAAAAACAATATCAGTTAATGGTAATGCAGGGGTAGGTCTGTTAATGAACAAGAGAATTGGAATGCTGGTAAGCTGATATGAGCAACATAGTAAATAAATTATTGTACACGAAGTCAACAGCCATTACATTTTGTATGGGCAGCAATGTGGTACGTGAATATAGACTGCTGGAAAGGAATGAAAGAGGAATCCGCCTACTAGAATGATGCGCAAACCCTAATTTAATCGTCACTATCACTTGGTTTGAGAATCATGAATGGAGTTTGTATGCGTGGAAGAGACTAGAAGATAGCGGATGGTTTCTGATTCATTTTTTAATGGTAAGATACAAATTTCTGCAGAAAGTGCAGAAATCTCTGAAAGTAAGGAGATGAATTCTGCATAAATTTAAAGAATCTCCATTAGATTAAAATTTACGAACAATGGGAAAGTTAACACTATTGAGGTCGAATGTGTAGTTCTGAGAGAAGAAATCGTTATGGTCACTGAAGACCAAATACATAGAAGACAAGGCCTAGTAAAAATCCTTAGATATAATGGGAGATAATTAATTTAACTGTTGGAATGAGCAAATGAAGCAGGTGAAATGGAGTACAGACGACTCAAAATGAAATTGACAGGAAGCGCAAAATGGCTATGCCAGAGAGGATAGTGGAAGGAATATGTAGAGGGGCTATACAAGGGAAATGAACTTGAAGGCATTATATTCACTGGCTGTTCCGTCCCTTCTTGACAATATTTTATACATTATTAATGAAACACATAAGATAACTGTGAGGTAATCTGCAAAATTATAGGTTTACGAACCGGTTTTCGGTTGTTATGACATCGTCAGGTAAACATTACAATGTTTAAAATGCAAAGATCTTAAATTCGTAGATATATAAGTTTCAAGGGACACTAGTGCTTTGGTTTATAACTAACCTAAGGGAAACTATTACAATGCAAGGTGTGGCGTAAATTCCTGACATTGATAAAATATGTGACAATATAATAAATTACGACCTTATCCTAAGAAACAGAAATTTAAACAATAGAAATTGGCTGAAACAATTAACCAAAAAATTATATTATCTTAAACAGGTCAAATGTCTGGAACGTGGAAGTGTCTGAAGTTGAATGAAACATCTGTAAATATATGTTTACATTTTAACTGGTTTAAATAAACTATGGTTACTAGTAAAGTAAAGCATTACAATTTATATCAGATACGCTGTCGAGCTGTGATTACACAAGGATTTTATAACTAGTGAAATAAGGCATTACAATTTATATCAGGTAAGAATCCAAATAATTGTGATTAAAAAAGGAATTTATAACATGGCTATAAAACAGTAGTTAGAGGCATGAGAAAAGTGGTTAGGAGATGGTAGTTTACATTGTCTGCAGAGGGTTATGATTAGGTTCTGCAGACAGAAGTGGTGAGTAAGTTAACTGTGTCTGATCATTTAGTACCAGGTTTGTGGAAGTGTACATATGCGTGGTAATTTCCATTATTTCAAAGAAATTCATTTTCCTTGCTTCTTGTATATAATGTAGGACTTCCTGTGTTACATTAAACTGTGGCCTTCTTATAGTAAGTGGTCTGCAAATGTAGAATTTCATTTTCTAAATTTCCAACTTCTGTGGTATCCTTTAGTCTAGTACAAATTGCTCTTCCTGACTGGCTAATGTAGAATTTACCACAATTGCAAGTAATATTGTATAGTCCACTTTTTTCCAAGGCTGGAGGGTTATCTTTACCATTGAGTAGAAAGTGACCAAAGATATTGTGAGTATAAAATGATGTTTTGACATTTCTGCATTTGAGTTTTTTAGCCACATTCACAGAAACTTTTCCTAACAATGGGACTATGCACCACTTACTAGCGTCTTGTGATGTTTGGGTGTTAATAACAGGCTAAAGATGAGAAGAGGCATGTTGTTTCTATTTTTGTGGATTATATAATGTACCAAGGTAGGAGGTAGCCATTATTTGATGCTATTTGTCTGATGGTATTTAATTCAATTTGAAGCTTTCTTTACTCATGCTGATAGATAATAAGTGATGGATCATGGAATGAAATGTTTGTGAGTACCTGGATGTTGCGAATGGGCAGGTATTACAGTGTCTGTGGTGGAAGGTTTCCTGTAAATCTTGAAGATGTGGGAATGATTGCTGGTCTCTATAGTTAGTTCTAAATAATTTATACAGTTACCACCAAGCCCCATCGTGAAGTTGATACTTTTCTGAGTCGAATTTAGCTGCTTAAGGATTGTTTGAAGCTGTCTGGTAGTTCCTGTACATAAGCACAACACATCATCAACATATCTGTACTAGTATCCAACCATGGAAGACAGTGGGTTGCTTTCTAAGAACTGATTCTCAGAATTGTCCATGAACGTTGTCGCAAGTATTTGACTAAGGGGGAACCCACAGCTAGTCTTTCTAAAGTTTTGTATATCTTTCCATCGAAATGAAAATAACTTTCTGATAGGCAAGAATTTGTCATCTGTGACAAGTGGAATTAACTCCTGATTTATCCAGTAATTGTGTGAGGATGTTTAGGCACTCACCAACTGGTATATTAATGAATACGCTGCTGGCATCAAACGAAATTAGCTTGGCACTAGCGGGGGTATGGAAGTCTTTTAAATTGTTCACTAAATCAATTGAGTTCAGACTACCATGGTTTGGTTTAAAGTTGGTTTTAGTTTTGATAAGATAATTTAGTTCTTTTGCTAATTTCTAACATGGTGCTGAAAAAGAGAATACTACAGGGCGGATAGGAAAATTTTCTTTGTGGAGTTTAGGAAGGCCATATAGTCGGGGAGCTATTCGATTAATGTTGGTGATAAAATAGGTGTCAGATTAAAAAAAATATACTTTTACACTGTTTAATTACAGTTTTCACTTTAACACTGCAGAAAGATTCCGCACAGTTCTTAGAAAGCAACCCACTCTCTTCCAAGGTTGGATATTGGTTCAGATATGTTGATGATGTATTGTGCTTATGGTCAGGAACAAACAGACAGCTTCAAACATTCCTTAAGCAGCTAAATTAAGCTCAAAAAGTATCAACTTCACAATGGACTTTGGTGATAACTGTATAAATTATTTAGACCAAACTTTAGAAATCAGCAATCATTACCACACCTTCGAGATTTACAGGAAACCTTCCAACACAGACACTGTAACACCTGCCTAATCACAACATCCAGTTGCTCACAAACATGCAGCATTACAGTTCATGATCCATCGTTTATGATCCATTCCCATGAGTAAAGAAAACTTCAAAATTGAATTAAATACCATCAAATAATGGCTACCCGATACCTTTATAGATTGGGGTTGGGGTTGTTTGGTTGGGATAGGGGGACTAAACTACCGAAGTTATCAGTCCCCCGGTGGGGAGGCGAAGGAGTGAGGATAGGAAATGAGGAGAGGGGAAAGGAAATGCAGTCCGGAAATCAAAGAAGGAAGGAAGACTGCATTAGCTCGGGGCCCCGTGCTCGCTACACACGTACTCACGAAAGAACCGTGAGCCCCCTGGGGGGGGGGGGGAAGCCTTATATATATATAAACACACACAACATGTCTCTTCTCGTCTCTACCACGTCATTGACACCCCAACATCCCAAGACCCTAGTGAATGGTGAACAGTCCCATATTTAGGACAAGTTTCTGTGGCCAAGAAACTCAAATCCAGAAATTTCAAAACATCATTTTATACACACCTTACCATTGGTCACTTTCTACCCAATCGTAAAGATAACCCTCCAGCCTTGGAAAACAGTGGAATATACAGGATTAATTGCAACTGTGCCAAACTTTACATTGGCTAGACAGAGAGAGCAATTTGTACTAGACTAAAAGAACACCACAGAAGTTGGAAATTTAGAAAAGGAACTTCTACATTTGCAGACCACCTGCTAAAAGAAGGCGACAGTTATAATGCAGCACAGGAAGTCCTACATTATATACAAAAAGGAAGAAAAATTATCCTCTTTCAAGTAATGGAAATTAACAAACATATGTAAATTTCCTCAAACCTGGTACTGAATGAACAGACACAATTTACATACTCATAACTTCTGTCTGCAGAACCTAATCATAACCCTGTGCAGGCGTAAACTACCATCTCCCACCCACTTTTCTCATGCCTCTACTTCTGTTTCATAGGCATATTATAAAATACTTGTGTAATGACAACTGTTTGGCTGCTTATAAGATATAAATTCTAATGCCTTATTTTACTAGCAACCATACTTTACTGTAACCAGTTAAAATTTTAACATATATTTACAGATTTTTCATTTAACTTTGTCACACACTTCCACGTACCACAATTGGACCTGTTAAAAATTATTATTTGCCAGGTTTAATTTAACCGGTTTCCAGACATTGGACCTGTTTAAGTTAAAATAAACTTTTTGGTTAATTCTTTCAGCCAATTTCTATTGTTTAAGTTTATATTTCTTAGGATACTGTCATAATTTATTATATTGTCACATATTTTATCATTGTGAGGAATTTACACCACAACTTGAATTGTAATAATTTCCCTCGGGTTAATTATAAACTAAAGCACTAGCATTCCTTGAAAGTTATATATACCAACTCGTTTCAACGTAACAAGTTTAAGTTTCAAAGATCTTGAGTTGGTATATATATATATATATATATATATATACCAACTCAAGATCTTTGAAACTTAAACTTGTTACGTTTACCTGATGATGGCGTAACAGCCGAAAAACGGTTCGTAAATCAATAAAGTTGCTGAATATCTCACAGTTATCTCGTGGGTTTCATTCATAATGTATTGAAGACATTATTTCAGAAAGGGAAGAGGTAGTGGCTGAATATGTGATAGGAGATACGACACGACGAGAAGAATTTTAGAAAGCACTGCCCATGGAGTAACTGACATTCCCTCAGAGCTACTGCGAAAAATGAAGGAAGGATGATTGAGGTTCAATGTCTCGTTGACAGCATGATCATTAGAGACAACGCAAGCTTTTATTGTTCTGATAACGATTGCAGTTATGATAAATGTAGTACATGCGAGGCAGCACTGACAGTACGGCTTAGAAGTTGAGGAAAGACATAGCTGCGTTTTTTTTTTGTTTTTTTTTTTTCTTGTTTTTATTTATTTCTTTCCTTTTTTTACATTTGGGGAAAGCATTTGAATGAATTGTCTTGAACATACTTTTTAAAATTTTGAAGGTTTTAAGCGTAAAATATAGGGAACGGAAAGCTGTATACAGCTTGTACAAAAACCAGACACCAGTTACAGCAGTTAAAGGGCATGAAAGGTACGCAGTGGTTGGTAAGAGAGTAAGACAGGGTTGTAACCTCGGTTTATTCAGCGTGTACTTTGAGCAAGTTGAAACGAGAAACAAGGAAAAATTAGAAAAGGAAATTAAAGTTCAAGTTGAATGAATCAAGACTTCGAACGCAATGGTTGGTGACTTCAAATAAGGGTATAAGTTGGCCATTACCAAGAGCAAATCAAAAGTAACGATAAAAAAGGTAAAGTAGACCACAATTCGAAGATTGATTTGAACACCACAGCACTCAACTACGCATGGTCCTGTTTGGAGGTGGTATGCCATTGCCTTCCTACGACCTTCGAACCGATTTACCAAGCCAGTTTAACGTGGATTACGAACCACGATGCTACTCGATATTTTTTCACAACAGCAAAATTTCCACAGGTGAAAGAAGTGGAAAGTGACACATAAAAATCCCAGGACCTAGCGGGGATCGAACCCGTGAAGTCTGGATTCATAGTCCTACACTACACCACTGCACTACCTCTGCGAGTAACAGGATATATTCTAATTAAATTAGGCGATGATGAGAGAATCAGATTAGGAAACGAGACAATTTAAGCTGTAGATGAGTTTTGTTATTTGGGCAGCAAAATAATTATGATGATCAAAGCAGAGAGGATATGAAATGCAGAATGACAATAGGAGAAAAAAAATTTCTGAAGAAGAGGCATTTTTTAACATCGAATATTAATTTAAGTTGTAGGCAATCCTTTCTGAGAGCATTTTTCAGGAGTATAGACATGTACGTAAGTAGATCGTGGATGACAAACAGTTAGGACAAGAAGAGTATAGAATCTGTTCTTATGATCGATTAAGGTATTACTCATCATTATATGACTCAGTCGACCTTCCTGCCTCGTTGATGCAAGTTGAAGACCTCTGCCGCTAAATTACTCCGAATTTTGTGGTTTAACATGATACATATTGTCCTGTTAAAATGGAAGCAGGCTTGACTTCGAAGGCAGGCTTGTCAACTGAACACAGCACTTATACTGAAAGCAGGTTTATTGCGAACTGAAACAAACACGCAGCAATGACTGACTCTCGGACAGAGTGCTCTGCTATATATACACAGACAGAATGTACCAGAAATTAGAAGAATAGTTAACATAAGAAACATGTAGAATTTACAAGTGAACATAAAAAACATGTAGAACATTCTGTAAATGATAAATACAAACAAGTTTTTGCCGGTGGACGGTATTGAACTGGCGACCTTCAGCACAGCAATCGGTGACGCTACCCATTACACCACGCCGGAAGTCGGATAAGTTGTGGTCATGCGGCAATATGACGGAGAGTGAGAAATAATGTGCTGTAATCGGTTTTCTAAACCTGTAAAAGTTGCCTCCAATAGGAAACTATAGACGAATGAAAGATATGTATCGGGTTGATTGCGTCGACGTCAGCGATGTGCGACATTAGGTTGTTTGTGTTCAGAATCCCTAAAACAGTACTGCTGGCCTCAACGTGTGCGATAGAATTCAGGTGGATTATCTGATCTGTTTACAAACCTTAAAGAACTCCTTCGAGTATGTTATATTGATAGTGATGAAGCTGTACAAGCGGACGTGATGTTACGGCTCCACCAAAAAAGTCAAACATTCTACAGTGATGGCATCAACAAGTTGGTCTAATATTCAGCATCTACAAAACATGTTAGACCTACTGATGATAAATAGGCACGAACGTTTCGATTCAAATAGCGTAGACCAGGAAATCCGCGATCATAAGGCCATGACAGAAACAATGATTATCCATCTACATCCGTACTCAGCAAGTCACCACACGATGTGTGACTGAGGGTACATTGCGTAGCATTGTAACTTCCAACTATCCTAGTCGCGTATTGTTTGTGGGAAAAATAAAAGCAGGCATCCGTCGGTGGGCCCTAATCTCTCTGATTTTACGCTTATGGTCGCTTCGCGAGATATACGTGGGAAGAAACAAGGAAGCAGTATATTGGTTGACTCTTCGTGAAATGTATAGAAGCTCATACCACTATACAGAACATCCCTCTTCCAGCAATTTCCACTGGAGTTTCATAATAAATTCTGTGACGCTTTCGTGCTTACTAAATGAGCCCGTACCGAAACATGCTGCTCTCCGATAGATTTTCTATATGTCTTCTATTAACCTTGCCTGGTACGGATCCCACACTAACGAGCAATACTCAGGCGCTGGCCGAACGAGACTTTTGTAACCTACTTCCTTTGCTGACGAATTCTACGTTCTGAGGATTCTTCCAATGAATCTCAGTCTGTCGTCTGCCTTACCCACGACTGATTGTATATGCTCGTTACCATTGTAAATCGCCCCTTATGTCTACTCCCAGATATTTCACGGAAATAACTGCGTCCAGTGTCTGTCCTCCAACTGCGGGGTTATGTAATAAAGCATCTTTCTTTCTATGTAAACGCAGCACTTCACACTTATTCAAGTTCAAGCTCAATTGTAAATCCCTGGACCAAAGCGTCTATAGGCAGGACAACATCCTGCGTCTCGTTACTCTCTCCCAGTATTGCAACTTCTCGACAAATTACAGAATCATCTGCAAAAATCCTCATTCAAATGTCGGTGTTATGGACGAGGTCGTATAGTCTGAAAGGCAACGGTCCTATAACACTCCCCTGTGGCACGCCTGAGATCATTGCAAAGTCTGAAAACTTCTCTCCATTGAGAATGACATGCAGCATATCCTGTATCTAATGACATCTGTATTTAGTGGATGAATAGCTCGAGTTGTGTTTCACACGATCGTTGCTGTCCGAAACCATGTTGATACCTAGAAAGAAGATACCCGATCTCCAGAAATGAAATATTATTGAAAAAAAAATTTGTTCCAAAATTCTGAAACTGACCCATGTCAGATATGTAGGTTTATAGTTTTGCGCATCTGATCCACGACCCTTCTTGTATATGGTAATGATCTGCGCTTTTATCTAAACCTTGGGACACTTGGCTCTTCTAGAGACCTTCGGTACACGGCTGCTAGAACGGGGCCAAGTTCCTTCCCATACAACGTGTAAAATGGAATTGGTAGCCCTTCAGGTATAGCGGCCTTTCCTTTGTTGAGCGATTCCAAATGTTTTCTATCCATCTGACATTTAATTCAATATTTGCCAGCCACTTTATCGTTCGTGCGATGGTTTAGAGGAGGAACTACCGAGCGCTCTTCTTCTGTGAAACATGTTTGGCGAAAGACGTTTAATATTTTGGCCTTTTGTGTGTCATGACCCGTTTAAACACCATTATGGTCACCGAGTGTCTGGGTACCTGGTTTCGACCAGTTTACGGATTTGAAGTAGAACCTAAATTTCTTACGATATTCTGCCAAGTCGATACACGAAACATTGTTCTAAAAGTTGCTGAATGCCTCTCGCATTGCTGCCCTTGTGCTAATTATGGCATTGTTTAATCTTTGCTTGTCTACAAGACTTTGGCTACAGTTATATTTGCTGTTGAGTTCTCTTTGCTTTCGTAACAGTTTCCTAACGCGGTTGTTGTACCTAGGTGGGTCGTTTCCATGTCCCAGAATTTCACTCAGCACATACTTATGAAATGCGTATTGATGGTGCATTTTAACATCGCCCACAGTTGCTCAACACTGTCAGTGTTACAGAGGAAGCTATCGTGTTGAGAATTCAAGTACACTGAAATCTAACCCTTTCAGCTTTTCCTAAATAAGAAAACCTTCCTACCTTACTTGATATTTATATTTACAGCAATATTTTTCTAAGTGCTGGATCCGAAAATCTTCTCGAGAAATTAAATAGAGAGCTAACTGGTGGAGAGAACGCTTTAAAACAGCCGATGACAAATACACCCGAACTTTTTGATTCAGTTGGCGTAGATCAGGTAATCAGCGATAATAAGAGCATTCCAGCATCAGTGAATACAGCTGTAAATTCTAATATCAAGAAAGGTAGGAAGATAATTAAAATAACCGAAAAGGGGCAGATTTCTGATTACTTGATTTCTCAGCACTAATTTTTCGTCTCTAGCACTAATAATATTGAGCAATTGTGTACGACGCTCAAGTCAACCGTTCATTACCCTTTCGATAAGTATGTGCCAAGTAAAATTATGAAATATGGGAAAGATCCATCGTGGTTCAAAAACCGAGTCAGGAAACTTACGAAAACAAAGAGAACTTCACAGCAAATATAAACGTAGCGAAATTCTAGCAAACAAGCATAAGTGAAATGTTGCCAATTTTATCGTAAGCGCAGCCATACGAAAGGCGTTCAACGACTTTGAGAGCAGTGGTTTTCAGTACCAACTTAGGAGAGAATCCTAAAAAAATCTGGTCCTATCTCAAATCCGTAAACTGGTCGAAACCAGGTACTCAGACACTCGGTGACCATAATGGTGTTGAAACACATGATGACTCACAAAAGGCCGAAATATTAAATGTCTTTCTCCAAAGCTGTTTCACAGGGGAAGATTGATCGGCAGTTCCTCTTCTAAACCATCGCACGAACAACAAAATGGCAGATATTGAAATAAATGTCAGAGGGACAGAAAAGAAAACTGAAATCGCTCAAAAGAGGAAAAGTCACTGAACCTAATGGATAGCAATTCGATTTTACAGTGAGTGCGTAAAGGAACTTGTTGTCTCCCTTCTAGCAGCAATGTTCCGAAGGTCTATAAAAAAAATGTTCAAATGTTTGTTAAGCTTATGGGACTTAACTACGGGGTCATCGCCGGCCGCGGTGGCCGAGGGGACTGAGGCGCTCCAGTCACGGTCTGCACGGCCACTACGGTCGGGGGGTCGAATCCCCCCTCGGGCATGGATATTTGTGCCGTCCTAGTTCGTAAGTAGTTAATAAGTAGTTTGTAAGTTTAGGAACTGATGACCCCGTAGTTAAGTCCCATAAACTATACAAACATTTGTTTGTAAGGGGTCATCAGTCCCTAAACTTACAAACTACTTATGAACTACTTACGAACTAGGACGGCACAAATATCTATGCCCGAGGGGGGATTCTAACCCCCGACCGTAGGGGCCGTGCAGACCGTGACTGGAGCGGAAGGTCTATAGTGGAGCGATGCGTTCCTAAGGATTGGAAAAAAGCGCAGGTCATTTCCGTTTACAAGAAGGGTCGTCGATCAGATACGCAAAACTATAGGCCTGTATCTCTGATATCGGTCAGTAGCAGAATTTTGGAACACATTTCTTGTTCGAGTATTATTTCGTTTCTGGACACCGGAAACCTCCGTCCTAGGAATCAGCATGGTTTCGGAAAACAACAATAGTGTGAAACACAACTAAAGCTCTTCAGGCACGAAATCCAGAGTGCAGTAGTCATTCTCAAAGGAGAGGTCTTGGGGCCGCGGTGGAGTAGCCGAGCGGTCTAAAGCACCTCGCTGCGGAGCGCGCGGTTGCTCGCCGTCGAGGTTCGAGTCCTCCCTGAGGCATGTGTGTGTGTGTTTGTCCGTAGGTTAGTTTACCTAGGTTTAAGTAGTTTGTAAGCTAAGGACTGATGACCACGCAGTTTGGTCCGATAGATTTACAGACATCTGAACATTTTGAGAGGTCTTGGGGCGTTAAAGTGATCTCAGAAGTGCCGCAGGGGAGTGTTACATGATCGTTCCTTTTCACGATATATATTAATGACCTCGTCCACCACATCGGAAGTGGCTTTTTATGGATGATGATGTAGTCTCAGCGGGCCGCGGTGGTCGAGGAGACTGAGGCGCTCCAGTCACGGTCTGCATGGCCACTACGGTCGGGGGTTCGAATCCCCCCTCGGGCATGGATATTTGTGCCGTCCTAGTTCGTAAGTAGTTTGTAAGTTTAGGGACTGATGACCCCGTAGTTAAGTCCCATAAGCTTAACAAACATTTGAACATTTGAACATGTAGTCTCAAAAACGAAAAATGGTAGCGAAATGCAGAGAATCTGCAGCCTATAGACGCTTGGTGCAGGGAATTGCAATTTACATAGAGAGAAAGATCCTTTATCATCTAACTACGCAACAGCAGGGCAAAAACTGGAAGCTGTTACTCCCTTAGAATATCTGGGAGTAGATATTAGGAGCTTTTTGAATGGATCGTCCATATAAAATCAGTCGTAGGTAAGGCAGACGCCCAGACAGCCAGGCAGCCCTGAGATCACTGGCAGCTCCTACAACAAGGTCTAAAATTGTTGCAGAATGTCACAGGGTTCTGGTGGAGCTAGGGGAAAGCAATAGAGTAAACCTATTGTGGGTCCCTGGCCACTCGGGGATCAGTGGCAACGAACATGCCGACAGATTAGCCAGGATGGGGGCAGAGTCTCCATTTATTGGACCGGAACCTGTCCTGACAATCACCAAGGCAATGATTAAATTGGAGCTACGTAACTGGCTCAGAAGACAGCACGTAGAATATTGGACCAAAGTCCATCAACAAAAACATGGGAAGGTAATGATGCCAAAGCCTTGTTTTAAAAGAAGCTCTGCAATCCTGGGTCTGAACAGGAGAGAGATTAGACTCATGGTTGGATTGCTGACAGGCCATGGGAGTTTCAAAAAACACCTACATACAGTGGGAATAACAGAAGAGGACCCTAAATGTAGGATCTGTGATGACGGTGATGAAACTGCATCACATCTGATCTTCGAATGCATTGCATTGGAGAGTAAAAGGCACAGAACATTTGGGACAACCAGACCGGAAGAAATTGTGTCTAATGAAGAACTGGTAAAGGGACTCCTTTCACTGTTCAAGGGCATTGGTTGGCTTTACTAGACATACAGGGAGCGATACCGCACAATAAACTTAGTTTCGGTGCGGGCAGTGGCGGGTTAGACCAAGACTGTTTTGGCTTCCCTGAAAGAATCAAATCAAATCAAATCAAGGCAGACGCCAGACTGAGAATCATTGGAAGAATCCTCAGAAAGTGTAGTTCGTCAGCAAAGGAAGTAGGTTACAAAACTCTCGTTCGGCCAGTGCTTGAGTATTGCTCGTCAGTGTGGGATCCGTACCAGGTAGAGTTAATAGAAGACATAGAGAAGATCCAACGGAGAGCAGCAAGCTCCGTTACAGGCTTATTTTGTAGTCGCAAAGGCGTCAGAGAATTGATTAGGAAATTTCAGCGACAGACGGCGGAAGAAAGACGTTCTGTACCGCAGTACGGGCTGATAAAGTTCCGCAACCGTACATTTCATGAAGAGTCAACCAATATATTGCTTCCTCCTACGTGTATCTCACGAAGCAACTGCAAAGCGATTTAGACAAAATTTATGAATGGTGCGAAAATTGGCAATTGACACTAAATAAAGAAAAGTGTGAAGTAATACACATGACCACTAAAAGAAATCCGCTGAACTTTAATTACGCGATAAATCAGTCAAACCTTAAGGTCGTAGATTCTACCAAATACCTAGGAGTTACAATTACGAACAACTTTGACTGGAGAGAACACACAGAAAATATTGTGGGGAAGGCGAACCAAAGGTTACGTTTAATCGGCAGAACGCTTCGAAGATGCACCAGCTCCACCAAAGAGACTGCCTACATCACACTTGTGCGTCCTCTCCTGGAGTACTGTTGCCCCTTGTGGGAGCCTCACCAGGTGGGACTGACGGAAGATATTGAGAAGGTTCAGAGAAGGGCAGCTCGTTTTGTTTTATCACGTTACGGGGGGGGGGGGGGGGAGCGTCACGGAAATGTTACAAGAATTGGGGTGGAAATCATTAAAAGAAAGACGTTATTCATTGCGGCGTGATCTATTTGCGAAGTTTCAATCGCCGACTTTTAGTTCTGAATGTGAAAATAGTTTGCTAGCACCCACCTACTTAGGGAGACATGACCATCCCATAAAATAAGAGAAATCAGATCGAAAACGGATCGATTTAGGTGTTCTTTCTTCCCGCGCGCTATTAGAGAATGGAACGGTAGAGAAAAGTTATGAAAGTGGTTAATGAACCCTCTGCCAGGCACTTTAATGTGATTTGCAGAGTATCTATGTAGATGTAGATGTAGATGAAGGGTAAGATCCGACAGATTAGGGCCGACACGGAGGCATATAGGCAGTTATTTTTCCCGCGAACCTTACTTGACTGGTATAGGAGGAAGTGACTGTGGTACGCACAGTATGAAATGTTTGTAGAGCTTATGGGACTTAACTACGGGGCCATCAGTCCCTAAACTTACAAACTACTTATGAATTAGCTTATACTAAAGACGGCACGGAAATCTATTGTATTGAGCTAGCTTTCCGTCAGTAGTACCATATGGGCATTGTGACGAAAGTGAGAGCAGTTCTAGGATATTTCCATAGACGCTCTTACAGTTAACTATCACAATATTAATCTTTTATTTGTCTGTTCTATTGTGCCGAGTGCTGCCTTGATTGGAATCAGTAAGCATCTTAACG
Source organism: Locusta migratoria (assembly GCA_026315105.1). Lineage (NCBI taxonomy): Eukaryota > Metazoa > Arthropoda > Insecta > Orthoptera > Acrididae > Locusta > Locusta migratoria. Next base: position 399,513,776 of record CM048755.1, on the reverse strand, counting down.
GGCCTATGGTGGGATTTATTAAACGTAAAAAACGTACATGTGCACTCCACACGTACTCCACTACCTTAGTGGCCTCTTTCTGTGTGTAGTGCACGCCTGACCTATTCAGGGGGATCCTACATTTCTCCATTTGATAGCGGAGGTCAAGAAATTTGCACACAAGCTTAGTACAGAAACGACTGAGCCTCTAGTTTAAGCCTCCCACTCGGCTCCATGTCAAAGCACCGCTGTGGGTTCTGGGAACGATGCTGTAAATCGATAGTTCCGCCCCCAACCCCCGAGCGCGGTTTACTGTCTTCACCAAATTCGCCAATCGCCTGAAGGAACTGAGAATGACTTCTGAACCCAGGTTGCAGGAGTCATTCGTACCAAAATGAACAACGATTTGCAGCTTGGTGCACCCAGTGCTCTCTATAGCCTCATCGCCTCCGACAGAGCCTCCTCCACAACTCGGATGAGACCTGCCTCAGGAAGCAAACAGAGTGCACACTGGCATTTTTTACCGCCCTTACCGCTATTTCCCGAAGGGGAAATGTGCTCTTCGCCAGGGTGGCTAACTTGAAAAGTAAATATGTAGATATCAAGAATAAAGGTGTAATGAATGTGAAGAGTTCTCAGCAAAGAAAGGTGCAAAGAGTATATAGAGGGGCTCTACAAAGGAAATGAACTTCGAGACAATATTGTAGGAAGGGAAGAGGATGTAGATGAAGATGAAATAGGAGATACTGTACTGAGAGAAGAATTTGACAGAGTCCTGAAAGACCTAAGTCGAAACAAGGCCCCTGGAGTAGATGATATTCCCTCAGAGCTACTGAAGTCTCTCGGAAAACCAGCCATGACAAACCTGTTTCACCTGGTGCGTAATATGTATGAGACAGGAGAAGTACCCTCAGACTAAGAAAAATGTTATAATCCCCATTACAAAGAAAGCAGGTGCAGACAGGTGTGAAAACTACAGAACCGTCAGTTTAATAAGTCATGGTTGCAAAATATTAACACGAATTATATACAGAAGGATGGAAAAGCTGGTAGAATCTGACTCGGGGAGGAACAGTTTGGTTTCAGGAGAAATGTAGGAACACGGGAGGCAATACTCACTTTACGGCTTATACTAGAAGATAGATTAAGAAAAGGCAAACCTACATTTCTAGCTTTTGTAGATTTGGAGAAGGCTTTTGACAATGTTGATTGGAATAAACTCTTTCAAGTTCTGAAGCAAGCAGGAGTAAAATATAGGGAGCGTAAGGTTATTTACAACTTTTACAAAAACCAGACAGCGGTTATCAGAGTTGAAGGGCATGAAAGGGACGCAGTGGTTGGAAAGGGAGTAAGACAGGGTTGTAGTCTTTCTCCATTGTTATTCAATTTGTACATTGAGAAAGCTATAAAGGAAAGCAAGGAGAAATTTGGAGAAGGAATTAAAGTTCAGGGTGAAGAATTAAAAACATGGCGTTTTGCCGACGACATAGTAATTCTGTCAGATACAGCAAAGACCTGGAAGAGCAATTGAACGGAATGGACAGTGTTCTGAAAGGTGCATATAAGATGAACATTAACAAGAGCAAAACTAGGGTAATGGAGTGCAGTGTAAGAAAATCAGGTGATGCTGAAGGAATTAGATTGGGAAGCGAAGTAATAAAGGAGGTAGATGAGTGTTGTTACTTGGGCAGTAAAATAACAAATGATTGTCGCAGTACAGAGGATATAAAATGCAGAATGGCAATGGGTAGAAAAGCGTTCTTGAAAAAGAAAAATTTGTTAACATCGAATATTGATTTAAGCCTAAGGAAGTCCTTTCTGAAGGCATTTGTATGGAGTGTTGCCTTGTATGGGAGTGAGACATGGGCGATAAACAGTGCGGACAGGAAGAGGATTGAGGCTTTTGAAATATGGTGCTACAGAAGAATGCTGAAGATTAGGTGGGTGGATCGCGTAACTAATGAGGAGGTACTGAACAGAATTGGGGAAAAAAGAAATTTCTGGCATACCTTGACTAAAAGAAGGGATAGATTGGTAGGACGCATTCTTAGACATCAAGGAATTGTGAATTTAGCGTTGGAGGGAAGTGTGTGGGGAAAAAATCGCAGAGGAAGACCAAAAGATGGATACAGTAAGCAGATTCAGACAGATGTAGGTTGCCGTTCTTATGTGGAGATGAAGAGGCTTGCTCAGGATAGGATATTGTGGAGAGCTGCATCAAACCAGTCTCTGGACTGAAGACCACAAAAGACAACAACAGAATGTGAAGAATAATTTTTTTTAAGTTTTACGACTTTTTACCTAATAATGCGGAGGGATTACTTTTCAGCATGCCCTCATACTGTGAAGGAAATGGTGGGAACAATCTCTAACGGGAGTTCAATATGAATGACCAACTGATCAAATTAAAGCTTGAAATAGGATCATAGCCTGACGCCGCAGAGAGGTGATGTGCTGCGACTAATCAGAACCATAGAGGCGTTTCATATGCACTGATAATGCTAAAGATAGCTGTTTCTGCGTTTCAAAATATGTTTGCAACATGTATAAATCAACGGCCATCCAGTAGTAGCAGAAAACATTGTTTCAAAGTTTTTCGAAAAAATATTTAAAAACAATGTGGGCGTTACTATTAATGTTGAACATATAAAAAATTATCCCATTATCATGCAAGAATAAACAACTTTTGGACCTAATCTGTTTTGTTTTTAAACGACTAATATTTCATGTCATAAGCCAATTTTTACTGTAACCGTTTCAACAATGGTGGTGTCTTCTGAATGCGTTGGAACAGTAGTAAAACACGGGACTCGCATCCATAACGTCGCCGAAGTAATCAGGGACGAAGCACAATTTCTGATTTTAAGGAAACATGAAGTGCACTTTCCAAATGAACCATACAGGTTTTTGAATAAAACGATTTAGAGAAACCCCGAAATACCAAAATCTGAAGAGCCTCAATGGGATTTGTACTGTCTTGGATACGATTCTACTTCTGCAATAACTGTACCTTTTTGCCTGGCATTTGACGTAGATCACAGTTACATATTTAGTTCCACACTATACCACATCGACAATATATTTATCGTCAACGCAGCTGGTTGCAGAATAAAGTTTCCAAAAATTGGCGGGTTATAGAAGGGACTTATCAGATAAAGTTTTGATAAACAACCCATGTGCAGAAATTTTATGCAATTACGCTACGAGGACTTCCTTGTCTCCAATACTCTAAAACTACTGCTAGCTCTTTGCTTTCCATATTTTGGGAGAAGGCAGTATAAGCCAAAACAACGTAAATGTTTAGTGAACATGAGCTCAAAATACATTCCTTAAGAGCTATCAACTCTTCTGCATGTACGATACTCTGAAACACACGTCTTCTACTGGTCAAATGTTCAATGCGTTTAAAGTATGTATGTTTATTTTTAGTATCTTAGAGTCCATGTCTGCGACATCTTTTTGTTTTGGGTCATATGACCTTCTCCAAAACTATAGAAAGCAAATTACTTGCAGTGGTGAGATTTGTTTCACTGTATCAAAAATGAAGTGCTCATAACGTCGTTGAAAAAAATTTAACACACACTAACAATAATCTATACAACATAGTTGGAAAGCATAATATTGCTATCAAATGTCAAATATGGTATAACTTACTTACCTTTCACTGAAGTCATTTTCCCATAAAAAGCAATTTCTATTGCATCAACAATGTTTCATGCAAAAGCACAGAGCATGTATAAGGCAATGGTGTGACAAAAAATTCTTGGCCACAAAAAATTAAAAACTTTTATTACAAAATGTAGACAGTGATATGAAATGTGTTATATATCCTGTGGTAGAGGAACGCGTTGCTGTATTGCGTAAGCACCTCTCCCCTCCCATGGACTTCGAATGAAATAATAATACAGGAAATTTCAGCTTCATGAAAGTTAACGACAGCTTCGGTAACTTCCCAGAATTTCAACATGTAGAACACCTGAAGAGATGTTACAAGGTATCACTGTCCGTATTTCCGACGAATAACAGGAAGAGAAAAAAAAGCTATGTTTCTATTCTCACGTGTCTACACCCAACAAAGTGATGAAGGTAGTATTCCGCATATCTTCCCTTCTGTGTAGACCGTGATCAGGTCTTTAAGTTCTTGACCTCTCTGTATGGACGGTTTTGAAAGACAATTCCCTGTTATTGCAACTGACAGAGACGCATTAAGCTTTTCCAACTCATCGTGCGAGCAGAAGATCTAAGAGTAAAAGGGACCTAGCAGAATGCTACCACTAACAGTGTATAAACAATGTTTCACAGCACTGTTCCGTGGAAAATACCAATCAGCCACACAACTTGTGACTGCACTCCACCGCGCACTATACGGTGACTTACGGATGATGCATGTAGATATAGATGCAATTTCTCCCGTGTTCGACGATGGCGTGCAAAATCAGCGCCGCACCGTTTGGAAGTATGCTACAGGTTACTGTAACATTGGGAGACAGCCAGAGACGCCCTGGCGTATCTTAAGGTCGCAGCTGCCACGTCCAACGAAAAGCGACTTCCCAGCAGGACCAAAGCACGTCAAGGAGGAGCCCCCGCCCCCCTCTCGCGCGAGACTGGTCGTCCGGTCTGCTCCCCTGTCGAAGATTCGAGTCCTTCCACGGGCGTGGGTGTCGTCCTTAGCATAACTTAGTTTAAGTAGTTTGTAAGTCTAGGGACTGATGACCACTGCAGTTTTGTCCCATAGCTTTACAAACATTTTTCGAGGAACCCCATCGAAATAACGCAATAATGTTCAAATGTTTGTATAGCTTATGGGACTTAACTACGGGGTCATCAGTCCGTAAACTTACAAACTACTTACGAACTAGCTAACACTAAGGACGGCACAAATATCCATGCCCGAGGGGGGATTCGAACCCCCGACCGTAATGTAGACACTTGCTTTCGACACCACACAGATGCAGAATAGCGCTGCGTTTCGATGTAACAAGTGCCGAAATAAGGAAGGAGATGAAGCAATTTCTCAATTGAAACTCGCCCATCTACATACACTGCCACTCAGGCACCCCAGGAAACTGGAGCAAGCACCATTGTCATAACACTTGCTGCAAACAACTATCTCAGTAGCTTTATTTCGCAAGTCCTTGCTCTGACAAAGGGCGAAACAAAGCTGACAGAGCTTCTTCCGCGGCAAGCAGCTATGCAAGCAGCCACTGTGTATAAACCACAATGACTGAATTATTGCCGGCCGCGGTGGTCGAGGGGACTGAGGCGCTTCAGTCACGGTCTGCACGGCCACTACGGTCGGGAGTTCGAATCCCCCCTCGGGCATGGATATTTGTGCCGTCCTAGTTCGTAAGTAGTTCATAAGTAGTTTGTAAGTTTAGGGACTGATGACCCCGTAGTTAAGTCCCATAAGCTTTACAAACATTTGAACATTTTTTGGACAGAATTATAAAGAGTACTGATAGTCTCACAATATCTGTGTAGAATGCCACTGGATTTCGCACACACACTAGAGGCTTTAACCATTTTCTCGGAAAAGAAGTGATTGACTTTCTGTTTTTCTAGTGTCACATATACAATTCAGAATGCGAATTCGAGCACAACATTGTTATTGCGATTGCAGGCTCTCTCGGCGTATTCCAGCTATGAAATGTTCTCGGGTTATCAGACGAGTGGTGGCGTCGTCTTGGCGCAACGTTTCAATGAGTTTCGTACTCATCATCCTCGCCTGAGTATGATGAGTACGAAACTCATTGAAACGTTGCGTCAAGACGACGCCACCACTCGGCTGATAACCCGAGAAAATTGTTATTGTTTGAGTATAGATGGAGCAATGATAGGCGGCGTTGCAGAAGTGTAAATTCGAATCACGAGTCACCACTGGCAACGCTCGAAGCCACTGGCATTATCCTTATTGGAATGGATCACCTATACAGACCGCCATCTCGATCTCTGGGTCTCACTTATTTCAAAGCCTTGCTGAGCTTATGCAGTATAGTTTACGTCGTAAGCGATTTTAACACCCAGCACAACCTATGGTGTCCAAGACTGTACAACATAGAACGACATGAAGGCGTTATGCTGGGGCTGTACGACGGCACCACGTTTCCTAAGAAAAGAGGCCACCCTGATGTGGCCATCATTAAAGGCATGCAACGCGTTATCTTCGGACCCTCTCTCAGTTATTTTTGGCATTGATGCTGACATATTGCCTCGGCGTGAAATATCCCTGAATGCCATCAACTGCGATAACTTTCGTGCCAAAAGCAACGAAACTTGACATACATTCTCCACCTCCAGATAACGGAATCGATACGGCGTTGCTTCAGTTTATTAAGCCAGCACTATTCGCTGCTACGGGAGCAATTCCACTTATTTCATGCATTTCAAGGGACAATTCATGACAAGTACCACCAGTTACTCCTACACCCATTACTGAGAACAATAGAACATATCGAGAGCGGTAACTCGTAAGGAATGCTGCCATTAAACCGCTGCTCATTGACCTTCTCAGTGGCTATTCCATCGACCGTTCGGTGGCGTTCAACAGGTGGCAACCGCAACGGGTGACCACTACATCTTGTCCCAGCGATATAGTCAGCTACAATTCCAGTGGGAAAATGAATAATCGAGATTTTACCGTGAACTGATGGTAACGGATTGCCTGGCCAGCTGAAACACCTTTGATACGCTAAGTTGACTATCGTGTCATGATACGTTGTTATCCAGGCGAACAGCTGATTTAGGTAGCACCACTAGTCCAGTCAATGAATGCATTCTAGAGTGCATGGAATATGCGAGAATTTTTACTTCAGGACTTTGTTAGGGATAGTTAGGAGGTGAACATACTAAAAGTCCCCGCCCCTGGGGGGTGAGAATAAAGCGGGGAGGGAGGTGGAAATGTACCATTTTTTGGTTTTTCGCTTATATCTCGAAAAAAGTCGGCTATAGCAAAAAATTGTTGCATACAAAAATGGACGATAATTGAATTTGCTTTAAAATTATTTCTATACATATGCGTGGAATTCCCAATGGTTTCCGAGAATTACCTTATTGAAAATCGACAGTTTCGGAAAATATCATCTTTACCTCACTAATTTTGTCAAACATTTACTTCTAGTGACTCACTCGATCGTTTCACAGAAAATGTATCTGAAAGAAAGTTGTAGAGCATTAAATTTCCCTCAATTTGATGTGCAATAATTTTATAGCAAATTCAATTATCTTTCATTTTTATTTGGAACAATTTTTTTCCTAAAGCCGACCGTTTTCGAGATATAAGTGGAAAACCAAAAAATGGAACCTTTTCACCCCCCTCCCCGCTTTAGCTCACCCCCCAGGGGTCAAAAATTCTCGCATATTCCATGCACTCTACACCCCTATTTTGAGCACTCATGGACTGAACTATACGCTACGGAAAAAGACGGATGGAGGGCAATATTACACTATTGGAGGTTTTAATTTGGGCTTCCATGGGACATGGCAAAGGCGTAGAAAATGGGAGGGGAGATAAAAGTCCAATCCCTCCACCCTCCTCCAACAGCCATTTAAAATCCGAGCCCCTTTCCGCCACCGCTTTCCACCCCCATTCACCCAAGAATAATACTGGCAACACTGTAAACGAACCATCACCAAACGAGTACACAGTGAAGTGGTGATATAAATGTGTTCATCAAGAATCAAAAATATACATCCACATGCAGTACCACGTAATTAATACCGAAAATTAAATTAAATTCGCAAAAATTTGTGCTACAGAAGTTGTTTCTAACCTAGTAGGTCAAAATTTAAGAAACTGTAGCATAGCACAGATCGATAACTGTCATACTGTGAAACATATCAAAATATTATTTATAATTTTACAACAATATTATACAATAACTACAGGCCACTGATGATGCTTCGCAAATAAAGAAGCGAAACGCGTATGGCACAGAAAACGCCTTTCATTTAGTTGAAATAGACGGAAATAAACCTTAACTAAATTTCTAAGTAACTAAGGACGACGGAGAACGAAAAAAATGGTGACACCATTTCTGATAGAGAAACATATTTCTTTATTTCTTGTTCCGACAGGAGCAATTTTTAGTTGGTTCCCTCGCTTTCCTTTCTATATCTGGGTTTGTTGCGTATATGAGACAAATCACGCAGATCAGTAAATATTTCATAATTATTTATATAATTCGACACATTTACTACAGAGTATGACGAATAGCAAAAATAAATTCAGTCATTTATCACTAGAAGATATCAGACTGTGCAACGTCCAAAATTAATTTTTAAACGATAGTTTACAAAATAAAATGATAAGTAATTCTTAATGGTCACCAAGTCCACTGGACGAGACGCGAGAATACCGCGTGGGTTCGTCAGCTGGATATGAAACAATATCTCGCTAACGCAATAAGATATTGCTGTGCTTTCAATTTTACATCAAATTTTTATTTGGCCTCTGAATTTCATGCGCTGTTATGTATGAAGTAAAACCAACCATACGCAGACTCTATACAATGTGATTTTACCTCTGCAAACTCTTTTAAAATATGTTGCACTAGTTCACTTACCTTCATACTGCTCAGTATCTCCGACGAATGCTGGAAATTAAATCGATCCTTCATCGAGTGAAACTTTTTCGATGAATAGACTTCTTAAAATCGGATGGTAAGTTTCATGACTGCCGCAACTTGGTGTTCAAATCACATCATTTTTTTTTAATGTATTTCGATAACGGGTTAACATTTTCAAAAACGGAAAAATGGAATATCTATATATATGTCTAAAGCACACACAATTAAAATTTTAACGATTTGTTATGGTTAGTAATAAAATATTTCCGGTCCATCGACGAAAATGGCTAAAATTTTTTGTTATTTTGTGCGTTAGTAAGGTAATTTGGTACTTCTAGATATCATTTACCAAGAAAGATATGAGAAACATTTAATACGTAGTTTTAGAATATCACATTAAGAACATATGGCAAAACTTTACTCATTAGAAGTTATAGAAATGGTCATCTCCACAACTCGTGGTTTCAGTTATCAAAATTTATGGTTTTTGTAGTTATGGGTTGGGTTGGGTTGTTTGGTTGGGTTAGGGGGACTAAACTACTGAGGTTATCAGTCCCCCGGTGGGGAGGGGAAGGAGTGAGGATAGGAAAGGAGGAGAGGGGAAAGGAAATGCAGTCCGGAAAGTAAAGAAGGAAGGAAGACTGCATTAGCTCGGGGCCCCGTGCTCGCCACGCACGTACTCACGAAAGAACCGTGAGCCCCCTGGGGGGTTTTGTGGTTTTACCAGGAACCCCCTGCGAACAAATGGTTCCTTCATAATCAGTACAAAACCCAACCAAGTTGTTCCATTTGGCTGGGCTGTAAAAAGTGTGTAGTGTTTAAATTTTGACCTTGTACTGTACGACAGCTGCAACATGCCCTTTCTTCTTAAATGTATGCATAAAATAATTACTAGGCCAAGGGCTACACAAAACATTTTACCTCTTATCTCTGTGATCAATAAAAACCTAGATGTGAGTCCCTGAAGAACTGTATTTTCGTACGCAGCCTTCTGGAATATAATAATAACGATCTGTTAAAAGCTACAGAGTTGCAGTTAGTGGCAGACTGTCTCTGAGTTCTCACATGTCACCCAGTGATACATGCCCAACATACTTGCAATGGAGTCAACTCAGACGAGAGTCTTAGAGAAACCAAATCATCCTTTCTCTGTAACGTCAAAATGCCACGTAGTGGAGTATGCCTCCTGCTGAATATTAATGTCCACTTACCTCGTGATGAATTCTTCTGTCACCCGTCCGATCCATGGCAGCTCTATCACAAAATGTGTAATGTTCTCCGGCTGGAAAAATTTGCACAGGAGACTAGGCGCACTACACATATCCACCTGTTTGCAGAGAATAATTTCTGTTTCCTTTTTTAATCAACAGATCTCTCTTAGCTGCTAAATGAGGAGTGACTTTTTCGACTAAAGTTTGTTAATAGTGCACAAAAATATAGCAGAACCCATCGCCAAACCCGTACTAATACCGTACTGCTCATCATTCGGAACTCGTTTCTCTATTTAGCTGCGCGAAGTTAGTATTCGGATAAAGGCCTCTGGAGAACTTCACTCTATTCTCTGTCCCTTCCACCCATCTAAAACGTTTCAGTCCCGCAGTCTGTACTCGGTAAGTTAAATTCTCCACCTAATAACATATGACTAAACTCACTAGATATTACCGTACTTTTATCACTATTAACTGCCTCCGCCTACATTTTGCCTATCGTTGTGACACAGGTTCTAGTCTGAGTTTAGAATTCAATTACTATTGACATCTTTTTTCAGCCAGCTTTTCGTACCTAGTACTATATGAGGATTGCGACCGTTTATAAGCATAGATTTACTAAAAATAACTACACCGCTAGTGTGGCAATCCCATATTAAAAGCCGCCATTTACACGGAAACGGTGTGTTTGCGCTTAGTAAATTATATAAAATATTTGATAAAATGTTACACGCACGATGACTTAACAGAGAGAAATAACATACATAACGACACTGTTTCCCGTTTAAAAAAAAATAGTGGAAATTCAGTATGTAGTGGAAGTTATATTGGAGAATACATGCCGGCCGCGGTGGCCGAGGAGACTGAGGCGCTTCAGTCACGGTCTGCACGGCCACTGCGGTCGGGGGTTCGAATCCCCCCTCGGGCATGGATATTTGTGCCGTCTTTAGTATAAGGTAGTTCGTACGTAGTTTGTAAGTTTAGGGACTGATGACCCCGTAGTTAAGTCTCATAAGCTTAACAAACATTTGAACATTTTTTTGAGAATACAATTATTCAAGTCCAAGCTAGACGAAGAAAAAATACAATAAAATTATGGTAAGGAGGAAAAGGCAGATAAAATTTTTCGGAAAAAATAAAGTATGAATAAGCGTGATAGGAACACGTTAAGTGTGATATGAAATATTATACAGGAACTGAAAGCAAAAAAAAGATTCATAAAATAATCTCACTATCTGTTACTTTGTAAGTCTCATACAACTATCGTGAATCGATGACGTGAAACATTTTCTCTTATACTCATAAGAAATGAACCCTAGATTCATAAAAAAAGATTTGTAACTTTCCGTCCTCTCATGGGGGCTGAATACAGTGAACTAAAAAACTGCATTGATTTAAAACAGATTTGGTTACTCAGCATTAATTACGAAGTAAAAAAAATGTCTTAGATTTCTTTTTATTGTCTTTCAGATCATTTAAATCATGGGCAATTATTCATATTGTCCGCTCAAATTAAGTGGAAACTCGGTGCGAAAGCTCACGTAAACGACCGTAAAAACATTCCAATTTAAGGTCGCTCCTATCACTCTCCACGCTGAGTGTCAATTTAGTTTGTGTGGTCAGTATTTGTCCCTGAAAATGGCGGCCTTCAATACTGGAACAGCTGCCTCACATCTCTACTACGACGTGATACTGGCTTGTTTATAAGTTACACTAGTTTGGGGTCCTTTCCGTACACATTCTTGCAGTTAACGTTTAAAATATACCATTTTTCTGCCTTCGTTGTATTGTCTGTACTTAGGGGCGTCCTTTCGACCCTGTGGATGGATTTTGTAATCCTAAAAAACCCACATGTGCACGCCACACGTACTCCGCTATAATAATAGCCGCTTCCTACGTGTAGTGCACCCCTGATCTATTGAAGGGGACCCTACATTTCTCCAACCGAGAGCGGAGGTCGAGAAATTTGCATCTAAGATCGCCACAGAATCGTCTGAGCCTCAGGATGAAGCCTTCCATTCGGCTTTGACCAGAGGATCGCGATCGGTTCTGGGAACCATGCTAAAAATCGACAGTTCTGCTTCCACCCCGCGAGCGAGGTTAGCTGCCTTCACCAAAACCACCAGTCGTCTGTAAGCACTGTGGATGATCTCTGAACCCAGGCGTCAGGCGTGTTTGGTTCTGGCATGAGCGATGAGCGACGATTTGCAGCTGGATGCAGCCAGTGGTATCAATCGCAACCGGCAGAGCCTTCTCCACATGTCGGATGAGACCTCCAGCAAACACAGTGGACACTGGCCTGCTTTCCCGACCTGTCCGCTATTTCCCTAAGGGGCTCTACCGCCGTCCTAACGTTGGAGCTCCCACTGATAAGCAGTCCCAACCTCTGCGCTTGTCCGGACCTCTCAGGCAGATAGGCCATCATCGTAACAGGCGAGGCAGTCCGTGCTGGCTCTGATACACTATCAACACCGGGCAATACCGAAAACCTGTTACTGAGGCGCAAGCGGACAGTCTCGCGACCGGTCCCCTCTTACGCCTGCTGCCCACAGATTCACGATCTTGCCACTGTTCGCCAATAACCGTAAGGCAATTGTCGAATGGCAAGAACGTAGGCATCTGAAAGGCCAGTGACATGAGGCATCTCAGGAGGCGATATAGGCTCCAGATGTGCCAAAGTATTCGCCTGAAATGCCCCAGTGCCACTTCTACCCAGGGCAACAGCCTGAAGATTGTTGACCGTGGCCAACAGGGCTTTCAGCTCTTTACAGATGGTGGCCAATTCCGCCTGAATCCGTACACAACAAGCTCAGTCCCTATCCACCTCTATCCAGTTATTTTTCCCAGAGACCGACTGCCTGAAGCCGTGGTGGAGTAACCGAGCGGTCTAAAGCACCTCGCTGCGGAGCGCGCGGTTGCTCGCCGTGGAGGTTCGAGTCCTCCCTGGGGCATGGATGTATGTGTGTGTCCGTAGGTTAGTTTACCTAGGTTTAAGTAGTTTGTAAGCTACGGACTGATGACCACGCAGTTTGGTCCGATAGATTTACAGACATTTGAACAGTTTTGACTGCCTGAAAAGTTGAAGAAACGGCCGCTGGCTCTTCAAAACAAACAAATGACAGACTACAGCGATATACATGGCCTGAATTTACACTTACAGTTACAAAAACGCTCTTACAAACAAGAACACACATCGAATTTGAGAATTAAATACAAATAAAAAATAAGAAGTTGGTAATCCATTTGTTAAAGGGGGTAAGAGAGGTAGGCAGACATAATTTCCAAATGTTTGAACATGAATCATTCCTTGATCAAGGTGATAGAGACAGTGTACGCCTTACCCAAGTGTGCTGCGGTGGCGTGGCCGAGCGCTCTGAGGCGTCTTGCTGTGGAGCGGGCTGTTGCTCGTCGTCGTAGGTTCCAGCGCTCCCTCCGGCATGAGTGTGTGTGTGTGTTGTCCTTTGCATAACTTAGTTTAAGTAGTTTGTAAGCCTAGGGAGTGATAACAGCAGCAGTTAAGTCCAACACATTTAAAACATCTGAACATTTACCCAAGTGTGTCTTTCGGGAGTGCATTTGGCTGTGACATATATTTTTTTTGTTGACGACAAAGAGTTGTATTACAGTACGTCAACATGTACCAATGGATATCCAGCAGTGGTTAATCACAGTGGTGGAGGAATGCAACACCCTCCAGCAACAATTACTTACCAAGCTTGAGCCAGTATGTAAGCACGCCGCAAAGCGTGCTCTTGCCGTCCGTGATGATCACACACCATATTAAGAATCAAATCCTGATTTTGGTTATTTCTAGGTAGCTATAATAAATCACGGTGACTTCATTATCAGTCTTGTCAGTAATTAAAAGTGTCACTTGTGTTCGTCGTAAAGCGAATCTCCTTGAGCTACCTTCTCTCTGAAACCGTAGCAGTTCTCTCTATATATGGTCCCAGTTTCATCGAGCTACTTTACTTGGCAGTGTCACACCGAGCGTTTAGGACACCAGTCTAAATTGTTTCATATTTCACCTCAGTCCGATACTATGACGAATCATAGTACAGAACTCATAATACTCAAATTTCAAGTAAAATATCAATTTTGCGCCTTATTCTGTGCGAAGTCGTCAAAACTACACGGTTTACGTAGTTGTGGGTGCATTATACCGAAAGTAAATGAATTCGAATGTAGGCTAATTGTTGGTACTCGTTTTGATACCATAACCAAGGTGGACGAAGTGTTTATTTTTCAAGAGGCATCACATCGAAGATTTATATCTCATTCAGCGAAAGTGGAAACCATTCTCCACTTAGTCATAAAGCCACCAAAATTTGTGTTACGTGATCGCGATAGACGATCAGTTGAAAGTGGTCTCTAAATAATGTGGGTAATGCAAGTGGTTAAGTTTATAGTATTAGTTTCTTTTCAAATCTCATATAAACTTTTATAATTATTACTAAGCGTATAAATTATGGATTCCTGATACATTCGTATTATGTTATTAAGAGAGGAAGGTGTACAAATATAAGTTCCTTAAAACACTTCCCGTGACTGCTAACATATCAAGGATGTTGCTATTAAAGCGCCTGATTTTTATGTATAAGAAACGGAAACTGAATACTCTGTGACTGAGTGTGAAAACAAACTACAGGAAATTGCTGGTTACACGATGCTTTTGTTATCCTGCTCGTCGAAGCTGTCTCCCTTATTCACCTTCGAATGAGTAAGTGGAAATCGGAGAAGATGCCAGGCGACGACGTTTGTATATCAAGTCTTAGAGAAAAGTGATTTTCGGAGGAGCACCTTTTCAGAAGCCATCTCGCTTCAGGTCCTCTCCTCTGTCAGTCTACTATTTTCATCGGCTGTTTACGAATATCATCCAATAAGTCGTGTCCTCATACGAGTATTTCGCACGAAGGTATTTGTTGTCTTAAAATTAAAACACGTTTTCTAGATACAGCGTATCATATGTTCTGTTACGGTTTTTGCTAAATTCATGTTTGGTGCGGGCTACGATTTGGAATCCCATTCTCTTCAAAAAGAGCTACTATATTTTACTTTCAGGCTATAACAGGTCTTTTGACGTACTTTCTATTCACCAACCTTACCAGAAGAGCCGCAGGTGCAAATAGCTGGCATCCCATATTTTCGCAGACGTTGACCACGATGGGGTGGAGCGATTTTCACGTTAATTCTGAAAACGGATGCCGCCAGCTGTTTTCGGTATTCGATGCAAGAAGCATTATCCCTTGTTTTCACTTCTTCGAGCTAGACAAGCCTCGTGTGTCCAAGAGGATGTTCGAAATAATTTATTTCTGAAACTACCTCTTATTGAAAATTTGCTTATTAACATACAATTATTATTCTGGTTTAAATGAAATTTCACTACAACTACATTATCTGTATTTCAATCAGAATAAATTTCTGCTTTCTACTGTGTGTCCAGCTGTCTGTTCGGCTGTCCATCTCACTGTCCATCCAACAGCCAATCCAAAGGCCTGTAAGGATACTTATGTGACTGCTGCTTATACCGCCTGTCCAACTGCCTGTCTGATGTCAGTCCGAATGCTCATCCAAAATCGCGTTAGAATGCGCATCTGATTGCATGTCCCACTGCGCATATGACGCACTTCCAATTCTGTGTTTGACTGCCTGTCAAACTGCGTATCTGACTGTGCATCCGGCTACACATCCAAATGAAAGTCCAACTTTCTGTCAGACCATGCAGTTGACCATGTGCCAAACCATCCAAATCCAACAAGACCGACCGCGCGTCCGACTGACTGACAGTCCAACCGGCCTTCTATCGACCGTCTGTTCATCCATCCGTCTAACTCTCTGTCCGACTATCCGTTAATATGAAACTTCCTGGCAGATTAAAATTGTGTACCGGAACTGGGACTCGAAGCTGGAACCTTTGCCTTTCGCGGGCAAGCGCTCTACCGACTGAGCATTCCCGACACGACTCACGATGCCGCCTCACAACTTTACTTCCGCCAGTACCTCGCCTCCCTCTTTCCAAACTTCACAGAAGCTCTCCTGCGAAACATGCAAGACTAGCACTCCTGGAAGAAAGGATATGGTGGAGACATGGCTTAGCCACAGCCTAAGATTAAAATTGTGAGGCGGCATCGTGAGCCGTGTCGGGATAGCTCAGTCGGTAGAGCGCATCCCTTAGGCTGTGGCTAAGCCATGTCTCCACCATATCATTTATTCCATGAGTGCTAGTCTTGCATGTTTCGCAGGAGAGCTTCTGTGAAGTTTGGAAAGTAGGAGGCGAGGTACTGGCGGAAGTAAAAGTTGTGAGGCGGCATCGTGAGTCGTGTCGAGATTGCTCAGTCGGCAGAGCGCTTGCCCGCAAAAGGTAAAGGTCCCAGGTTCGAGTCCCGGTTCCGGCTCACAATTTTAATCTGCCAGGAAGTTTCATATCAGCGCACACTCCGCTGCAGAGTGAAAATTTCATTCTATCCGTTAACTTGTGTGTCTCAATGTCTGTTCGACTGTCCATCTTTCTGTTTGACTGCCCGTCCGAATATCCCTGCCAATATCTGAACTACTGAGGCCCGAGTAATTTTGTGATGCCCCTCCGGTCACGAGTCCAATGTCGCGTCAGATCTTGCGTCCAAACGCACGTTGGACCGCGCGTGTGACCGCGCTCTAGACCTCGAGCTCGTACGCGCGTCTACTCACGCGGCTGATCGTGCGTCCGACCGCGCAACAGCGCGTCAACTGCGCATCCGAATGCGCGTCCCACCGCGCGTCAGTCCGCACGCCTCATCGCGCGTCAGAACGCGCGCCTGGTAACGCGCCTGACCGCGCGTCCGAAGGCGCGATCGATCGCGCCTCTGATCACGCGTCGGACCACGCATCGGTACACGAATCCGAACTTACGTCCGAGCACACTTCCCATCGAGCGTCGTTTGGTGCGACCGTTTGCGCGTCTGATCGCGCGTTTGATCACGATTCTACCCTCGCGTCAAACCACGCGTCCGACCACGCGACCAACGCATCCGACCGTGCGTCCATTTGTTTGACTGACTGTGCTTCTTTTTCTTCTCCTTCTTCTTCTTCTTCTTTTTTCACAAGAACAGATGTCACATATAGTTCGAATCCATTCCAAGTCACTCACCAAGGAAGTAGCTTGCCAATCGTCCGTGCTATCTTATGCTCGCCAGAAGGTTTCCCACTCGATGCTGAACGGTATAAATCATATGTGAATCATTATAACGAGCATAAGAGACATAGACGATAGAGGCACTACTTCCATAATGTACGACTTTTTCTTGGGAAGGAGGTCGTGTCCAGGTAGTCAAGTGGTTAGGCAATAGTTCGATCGAAGAAGGCGACTGGTGTTCGGTTCCCAGTCCTGTAAAGATTTTCATTTGTTGCCATTGAATTATATCAATGCCATACGACAGCTATGGTCATTAATTTACTTCCTCTTCTTTCCATGAATGTATGTTATTACATAGTGGCTACAAACCATGTGTTGTGTCTGTTCTTTGTAATGTGTCTGAAAGAACAAACACTACACCAACAAATCTATTATGGCCGACATATTGCGAATCATGGCCTCTTGGCTACCTCTAATAGATATCTGGAATGAATTTAACATTGTCGATATACCTGTGGACAAAGTATGTGATTAACAAATGACCTGTTTCCAGATATGAAAATCAATTGTGGGCCAGCATCTTCTTGTTGCCGCCGTTTTCAGTACTCTGTTGTCGACTGAAATATTCATCACCAGAAGTTATGATATTGACTGTTCTGTTTTCAAGTCACGTTTAACCTCAGTAACGAAATCCACACTGTGGCGAAAATACATTTTCGTCATCTTGATAACAATTAGGCACATATAATCACTGAAGTGGCTTGACAGTTCAGGTGCAGATACTGCTCTGAAAACTTCTTGTCCGTAACTTGAGAACAGACCACACCCTCTTCCAGAAGACAACTAACCTCCCCTACCCCTGCCCCCTCACACAAACACACGCACACACACACACACACACACACACACACACGAATAATAATTTATCTACACCCCTGTTTACAGACAAGGCAACCTATGTTTCCGTTTTAAACGGTGAAAAATACTTTGGATACTGATGTAAAAACGCATTGTCTTGTACTTGAGAACTGACGCTCCCTCCCAGAAGACACCTCTCCCTCCTCCACAAGGAGAATAAATAATCTACAACCCTGTTTGCAGCAAGGCAACCTGTGTTTCAGTTTTAATCAACAATGAAACAGCTTCACGGTTTAGCTGTAAGTATTTTGGATAGTAATATGAAACCGTCTTGTCTTGTACTTAACTGACAGCCTCCCCCCCCCCCGCTAGAAGACACCTAACTTCCTCCCCATCCCGCCAAGAAGAATAAAAAACAAATTGTCTACGCCCCTGTTTTCCAGCGAAGCAACCTGTATTTCAATTTTAAACAATGTTGAAACAACTTGAAAGTTCAGTTGTAAGTATTTTGTATACTGATATGAAAACTTCTTGTCATCTACTTGAGAACCGGCCCCCTCTCCCTACGGAAGTCACACCTCTCCCTACGGAAGTCACCTACTCCCTCCCCCACCCAAACACACACACATACAAGAAGAATAAATTAATCTATATACGCCCCTGTTTCCCGATGATGGTACCTGTGTTTTAATTTTAAACTTAAAACGGCTTGACAGTTCAGCTAGGGGTACTTTAGGATACTGAAATGAAAACTTTGCCTTCCCCGCTCGGAGATCAATAAATTATCTACACCCCTGTTTTCCGACAAAGGAACCTGTGTTCCAGCTTTAAACAACGTTTAAACAGCATTCCAGCTGTAGGTATTTTTGATTCTGATATGAAACCTTCTTGTCTTCTACTTGACAAATGGCCTACCCTCCCAAAGAAGTCACCTCAGCTGCCTCTCCCCCCCCCCCCCCCCGCACACACACACACACACACACACACACACACACACACACAAGAAGAATAAATTAGTCTATCTACACCCCTGGTTTTCTTTTAGGGAACCTGTGTTTCAATATTAAACGTTGAAACGGCTTGAGAGGTCAACTGGAGGTACTTTAGGATACCGAACTGATAACTTTACCTCTCGCACCCCAAGATCGATAAATTATCTACACCCTTTTTCCCGACAAAGCAACCGGTGTTTCGGTTTTAAACGACTTTAAACAGCTTGATAGTCCAGCTGTAGGTATTTTGAATTCTGATACGAAACGTTCTTGTCTTCTACTTGACAACTGATCCCTCCCCCCTCAACCAAAAAGTCACCTAACCTGTCCACCCCCCATACACACACAAGAAGAATAAATTAGTCTATCTACGCCCGTGTTTTTCGATGGGGAACCTGTGTTTCAATATTAAACGTTGAAACGGCTTGACAGGTCAACTGAAGGTACTTTAGGATGCTGAACTGACAACTATAATTTCCCCACTCCCAAAATCAATAAATTATCTACACCACTTTTTCCGACAAAGGAACCTGTGTTACAATTTTAAAAACGTTTAAACAGCTTGACATTCCAGCTGTAGGTATTTTGGATACTGAAATGACACCTTCTTGTCTTCTACTTGACAACTGATCCCCTCCCCCACCCAAGAAGTCACCTAACCTGCCACCCTCGCCCCCCCCCCCACACACAAAAATAATAAATTAGTCTATCTACACTCCTGGTTTTCGATGAGGGAACCTGTGTTTCAATATGAAACGTTGAAACGGCTTGAGAGGTCGACTGGAGGTACTTTAGTATATGGAACTGATAACTTTACCTCTTTCACCCCAAGATCAATACATTACTACACCCCTTTTTCCGACAAAGCAACTGGTGTTTCGGTTTTAAACGACGTTTAAACAGCTTGAAAGTCCAGCTGTAGGTATTTTGGATTCTGATATGAAACCTTCTTGTCTTCTACTTGACAACTGATCCCCCCCTCACCCAAGAAGTCACCTAACCTGTCCCCCCCCCCCATACACACACAAGAAGAATAAATTAGTCTATGTACACCCCTGGTTCTCGATGAGAGAACCTGTGTTTCAATATTAAACGTTGAAACGGCTTGAGAGGTCAACTGGAGGTACTTTAGGATACCGAACTGATAACTTTAACTCTCGCACCCCAAGATCAATAAATTATCTACACCCCTTTAGCTTGATAGTCCAGTTGTAGGTATTTTGAATTCTGATATGAATCCTTCTTGTCTTCTACTTGACAATTGACCTACCCTCCCCAAGAAGTCACCTAAGCTGCCTCCCTCCCTCCTCCCCCCCCCCCCGCACCCCACACAAGAAGAATAAATAAGACTATCAACGCCCCGTTTTCCGATGACGGAACCTGTGTTTCAATATTAAACGTTGAAAAGGTTTAACAGTTCAACTGGCGGTACTTTAGGATGCTGCACTGACAGCTTTAACTCCCCCGCCCCGAAGATCAATAAATCATCTACACCCGTGTTTCCCAACAAAGCAACTGGTGGTTCAGCTTTAAACAACTTTGAAACAACTTGAAGAGTCCAGTAATAGGTATTTTGGATATTGATATGAACCCTTATTGTCTTTTACTTGCGAACTGACACCCTTCCTCCCCCCCTCCCGAGAAGACACCTAACTCCGCCCCCCCGCCCCCCCCCCCCCCCCCACTGCCAAGAAGAATAAATTATCTACGCTCCTGTTTCCGAAAAGGCAACCTGAGTTTCAATTTTAAACGTCGAATCGGCTTGACAATTCAACTGGAAGTACTTTAAAGTATTGATCTGAAACGTTAACCTCTCCTCCCCCCCTCGCCCCCCCCCCAAGCCCGTTTTCTGACAATCTATGTTGCAATTTTAAACGACGATGAAACACCTTCGAAATTCAGCTGCAGATACTTTGTATACTGGTCTGAAAATTTATTGTTCTTGTACCTGAGAACTGACCACCCCTCTAGACAATTAACCGCGCCCCTCCCGCCGTCCATTACGAGTTCTCGTTCACGAGTAATGTGTCTAAATTGCATATCGCTAGAGCGATTATTAACAAATGCTCGATAAGCACGAAATTGTTGTACCGGGCAAGGAAATCGTTTGTGCAAAGTACCCAAGGATGGAAGAGGTAATTGATCAGAAACAGTCGAGCCCGGCGATAGAAGTTCGGCTTTAAATCTGGTAGCCGACTACAAGTCTTGTGGTTTCGATGCAGTAGACGTAGCGACGTGGCAGGCCTCTCGTGATTTACGTTTCTTCTCGGCCGTTCGAAACGTAAATCACGGCGACCATTGTTCTCTTTTGCACAGAGTCCGTGGTGCGTTATATTTACAATAAAAATACAGAATTATTGGCGTATCGCTTATTACGGCAAGCGCGCGCTGCAGCAGAAGCTTGTTTGCGAGGCGCTGAGGCCGCGCAGCGCAGCAGAGCTGAGACTCACCAGAGCGGGCGGCGGAGCACGCGGCAGCACGTCCGACCCCGACGCCGACGACTTCGCAACAGGCTGGCGGCCAGCGCCGGGGGACAGTCCGGGCCTGTCGCACTATCGATCCCTCGCACTGCGCACGCGCCGCGACCCGACCGCTCTACCTGGGACCCAGGCGGCACGCCCACACCTGCCTGCAGCCGCGTCTGTTTGTGTGTGTCCACCCACGGCTTTCCAGACGCTTCGTGACCACACCCTTCCAATACGTACGGCAGAGATTTGCAGCCTCCCCCTAATACCGACACTCCTTCTAATACGAGGCGCGTATATGTTATAAATATCTGAATGTCGTTTAACTTTATAAGTAGTGAGATATGCGCATTTCTGTACTACACTAAAGAGGCCGGCCGCGGTGGCCGAGGGGACTGAGGCGCTCCATCCCTCGGGCATGGATATTTGTGCCGTCCTTAGTATTAGTTAATTCATAAGTAGTTTGTAAGTTTAGGGACAGATGACCCCGTATTTAAGTCCCATAAGCTCTACAAACATTTGAACACTTTGAACACTAAAGAGCCGAAGAAACTGTTACGCCTACCTGATATTTTGCAGCGCCCTAGAGAGCACGCAGAAGTGTCGCAACACGGCGTGTTTCAAGTATTGCTTGAGGGAACTGACACAACGCATCCTGCAGGTCTGTTTGAATCTGTGTCTTACTCTAAGGAATTAATTTCAAACGTTAGGAAAGTCCATTAAGTACGTCAGGTGTTTCTCTTTAAATTTTTAACCCCCCCTGCCCCTTGGTGAGACTGAGATGTGGTTTGATACTCCTCCCCTACACGAGATACCCTAAAATTTCTAAATTCTGAAATTTACTTAATATGTTCATTATTTTTCCT
The DNA here is from genome assembly GCA_026315105.1 of Locusta migratoria. Lineage (NCBI taxonomy): Eukaryota > Metazoa > Arthropoda > Insecta > Orthoptera > Acrididae > Locusta > Locusta migratoria. The sequence goes on along the minus strand of CM048755.1, from coordinate 399,491,733 downwards.
CATACCACCAGAAAAGCTTATAGCATGCCTTCCATTTTCTAAAGGTTTTCTATAAAGTTGCCATCTGTTATAATCATGTAGATCTAATATATAAAGCAGAGTGTTCGTATATTTGTACGTGTTGCATACAAATCTACAGTTTTGTTCCAATCTTAATGAAATTTTGCACACGTAAGCGTCAATCCATGAGGACGGTCGCCGTAAGTGTAATAATCACGTACGACACAAAGTTCACGAGATATGACGTCATAAACAATGAGATGCCCGCAAAAAACTGCTGCATTTTGCGATAATGCTGCTCATTTTTTCCTAAACCACTGGACCGATTTCAACCTAATTTGGTACACACATTCCTTACCGTAAGGAAACAATTGCTGCATGGTTAAGAATCACATACGGCACATGGTTCAAAAGATATTACGTAATAACCAATAGAAATCGCAAAAAAATGCCATATAATGCGGCGAGACTTTCGAAATACACTGCATGAGAATGACAGTACTTAGCGAGTTGCAACAAACTTTAAGCATAATTTCGAACCTTTATTAAGATTTTTCTCGCTGACAACCGTAATAAAAGATGAAAGGAAAAAAGTTTCTTGCTTACTACTTTTCCGATGTTTATGAAGTAAAACTACGGCTCTCGGTATGACGTTACAATTTATAATTTGAACACTACAAATTGTAGCGACAGAAAATTTTACGGGCAGTACACACATATATAGTTGAATTTACCTTCTAAGTAAGTTCGGCTTGGTAATAAAATGAAATTGTACACAGATACAGAAGAAATTTTTTTTATTGCACAAAATTCTACAACTCTTAAACTACTTTTCCACATAACTGCCGAAATTTTGTAGGCACTTGTCACAGCGTGCCACAAGTTTCTGCATGCATCCCTCACAGAAGGTTGATTTGATTTGATTTTTCCAGGGAAGTCAAAACAGTCTTGGACCAACCCGCCACTGCGCGCACCGAAACTAAGTTTATTGTGCGGTATCGCTCCCTGTATATCTCGTAAAGCCAACCAAGCCGGCCGCGGTGGCCGAGGGGACTGAGGCGCTCCAGTCACGGTCTGCACGGCCACTACGGTCGGGGGTTCGAATCCCCCCTCGGGCATGGATATTTGTGCTGTCCTTACTTTAGTTAGTTTGTAAGTTTAGGGACTGATGACCCCGTAGTTAAGTCCCATAAGCTGTACAAACATTTGAACATTTGAACAGTCAACCGACGCCCTTGAATAGTGCAAGGAGTCCCTTTACCAGTTCTTTATTAGACACAATTTCTTCGGGTCTGGTTGTCCCAAATATTCTGTGCCTTTTATTCTCCAATGCAATTCATTCGAAGATTAGATGTGATGCAGTTTCAGCACCGTCATCACAGATCTTACATTTTGGGTCCTCTTCTGTTATTCCCATTGTACGTAGGTGTTTCTTGAAATTCCCATGGCCTGTCAGCAATCCAACCGCGAGTCTAATCTCTCTCCTGTTCAGACCCAGGATTGCAGAGCTTCTTTTAAAACATGGCTTTGGCATCATTACCTTGCCATGTTTTTGTTGATGGACTTTGGTCCAATATTCTACATGCTGTCTTCTGAGCCAGTTACGTAGCTCATCACAGAAGGTTGCTGCTTGTGTATTCGACAACAGCTCTTTATCATCGTTGAAGTGTTGACCACCGAGGAGAAGATTTTAGGTGTAAGAAGAGATGGAAGTCGCTAGGAGAGAGGTCCGAGCTGTATGGGGATGATCAAACAGGTCCCATTGAAATTTCCGTAAGAATTGTTTGGTCACATTCGGTGTGTGAGGTCAGGCATTATCGTGAAAAAAGAAATCTTTTGACAGTAATCTTCTTACACCTAAAATCTGTCCTTGGTGGACAACACTTCAACGATGATGACGAGCTGAAAGAACATGTTACCACATGGTTGAATACACAGGCGGCAACATTCTATGAAAAAGGCACACAAAACCTTTTTCCATGCTATGAAAATTGCCTACAAAATTTCGGAAGCTATGTAGAAAAGAAGTTTGACAGTTTTAGATTTTTGTAAAATAAATATTTTTTTTCTGTATCTGTACTCGTTCGTTTTATATAACCAAACGGAACTTACTTTCTGGACGCGCCTCGTATATACAGTTTCACGGGACACCCTTTCAATTAATATTAATAAAAGAGATTTGGTTGTAACAGATGGTACTTTAAAGAAATATTAATTTCCATGTTTCTTTTCTGAGTACAGCGCACGCTGAACGAATAGAAGGTTGTTTCGTATTTTATCACAGATTATCAAGTAGTTATACTGTTTGAATTCGTTATTCCTACGACCTTGACCCTTTACGACACTACTCGTCATCCCAGTGTGTCGTGAAACACAGTCTGGAAAGCTCTGACGTACTGTTTCATGAGATAACCTGTCATTTAATAGTAATAAAGGAGATTCCACTACAACAATTTATTTTTTTTAAAGAAATATTAACTTTTATGTTTTATTTCTAAGTATATGGAGAGAATGATGTTCTATGTTACATCTACATCTACATGGGATACTCTGCAAATCACATTTAAGTGCCTGGCAGAGGGTTCATCGAACCACCGTTATACTATTTTATCTCCCATTCCATTCACGAATAGCACGCGGGAAGAAAGAACACCTGAATCTCTCCGTTCGAGCTCTGATTTCTCGTATTTTATTCTGATAGTCATTTCTACCTATGTAAGTGGGAGTCAACAATATATTTTTGCATTCGGAGGAGAATGTTGGCGATTGGAGTTTCGTAAGTAGCCCACGCCGCAGCGATAAGCGCCGTTGTTGTAATGATTCCCATCCCAGATCCTGTATCATTTCCGTAACTCTGTCTCCCCTATATAATGACAATACGAAACTAGCTGTCCTTCTTTGGACTCTTTCGATGTCCCCCGTCAAACCCACCTGATAAGAATCCCACACTGGACAGCAATACTCCATAAAAGGACGGACAAGCGTAGTGTATATATTATTATGTCAGACATTTTCATTTGTTAGACGAGTCTGACGACACCCCTGATGCTACCTGATTCAAAACCCCGAGGTATCGGTACACTCAGTATCGAATGCTCTATGTTAGGTGGAGCGAAAACAAGATATCCTACAAATTACACAATAGGTTCATGTCTGAATTTTCATTATCAAACCAAGAGTCACAGAAAAAAATTATATCCACGCGAGCGTCGTTCAGATCTAGTTCTCCTTATAAATGAAATTATTAAGAAAAATTAATTAGAAATTAGATGAAAATTTTTGGACCGAATTTTCATAGCCCAAACAAGGATTGTAAATGGACAATTGGGTTTGAAATTGATCAGAGTAAGATCGTTATTATGTATACAGAACGTTCTATACCCCTTGGTGCGTTTATTTATAGCTTGCAATTATCCACACTGTTTATGATAATTTTATACATATCTGGTTTCGCAAGTTTTCATGGTCAAAATGAAATTTTTCGAAATTTAGGTAGGCATAGTCATAGAGAGGTGTTGCGTTACGGGTGATGCTCACTTAGTGATCGTATTGCTTCTGACCAGAGTAGCGCTAATTTTGAATGTCTTCTAAGAGTTTCTCTACTGAAGAAACTGGGATAAGTACATTACATGAGCGATTCATTTAGTGTGTTTGTGAGAGAGAGAGGGAGATGGGGAGAGAGCGAGGGACAGACGAAGCTAGGAAGACAGAGAGAGAGAGAGAGCGAGATATTGAAAGACAAAGAGGGAGGGAGAGCGCGAAAAAGAAGAGCGAGGGGGGGGAGGGGACGGGTCGACAGGTAAAGACAGCTAGACCGAGAGAGAGAAAGAGAGAGAGAGCGAGAGAGGACGTGGGGAAAGGAGGGAGCTTTAATTAAAACAAATAATTACACTAAGAAGAAACCTGCGGCCACTTACGATTGAAAAATGTGCGGTAATATATTATACAGCACTACAGGATGCGTCGCTCAGGAAATTATTGATTTCCTGTACCGGGGGCGTAACCGTGGAAATATGACGTGGGCGGTCTTCAGTTGCCATGGAAACGGCCCCTGGTCCATTACTAGGAATTTGCTCGCAGACATGCGCAGGTACCTGCCGTTCGCTGTATCGACCATCTGATGGATGTATATATGACATCGCTCCAGAACATTCGCACGCAAGCGCAATGTACGAGCTCCGCCCTTCCAATCAGCGTCGTATTGATCAGTAAGAGCGCGAACTAAACACTAGCCTGAAAATATACGCACAAGCCGATAAAGATTAGAATTTTGGAATTTACGTCGACTTCTGCTGTCAGACTTAAACGTATCCGAATTAACGGAATAGCGCCTAGCCTGATTAGTATGCAGTTTACATAATCTTGCACCTATTTTGCCTGTCTCTCTCTTTTTCTTCTCTTCTATGCAGTCGTTTGACTAAATAAAATGATTACTATGTGGAACTAGTAGCGAACACTGATCCGTTTGGGTATCATTCCAGAAGAAAATTAATACCACCGTAATGCAAACGGACGGGAAAGTGTTCTTCGAAATCAAATAGTCTTTAAAGCTTAAAAACTCAAATTTATTACAACAAATGGCGCTTCGAAAAGCAAGTTTCAGCTTTATATTAGAGGACGGTAACTTTTGAAGCGCGCCGAGACCTGAGTTTCCTACGCCTTAATCATTGTACAAGTGAACTAACTAAGGGAGATCGCTAATATGATGTCAGTCACAAGTAACTAAATTGAAGGTTTATTTTCGTCAAAAGAATTGCAACCAGCTGCCTTTTTGGAAGTTTTTTTATTTACTCCAGAAGTAGTTTTCGAGCCACTGCAGGCTCATCATCAGTGGATAACTTTACAGGAAAATTTCCGCTAAGTGTAGGTTATGCTGTCACGTTGGTTCTGGTGACATAACTGAGCTTCAGTAAGCGAGAACACAATAAACCGGAATTAAACGTATTGTAATTTTATGTACTTACTGTGTTCTTATTGTAGGTGTAACCAAGATGTGCATTGGGCACATGAGAACATTTTTGCTACACTTAGCGTTACAAATATATGTGTAACGCTAAGTGTAGCAAAAATGTTCTCATATGTTATAAAACGTAAGTGCCCAATGCACATCTTGGTTACACCTACAATAAGAACACAGTAAGTACATAAAATTACAATACGTTTAATTCCGGTTTATTGTGTTCTCGCTTACTAAAGCTCCGTTATGTCACCAGAATCAACATGACAGCATAACCTACACTTAGCGGAAATGTTCCTGTAAAGTTATCCACTGATGATGAGCCTGCAGTCGCTCGAAAACTACTGCTGGAGTAAATAAAAAACTTCCAAAAAGGCAGCTGGTTGCAATTGTTTTCACGAAAATAAACCTTCAATTTACACTACAGCTGCAGTTCGTATCCAACATGGATATTTTGAAATTACAAGTAACTAAGTTTGTGCATCTATCGGCTTAAAACGATATGACAAATATTGTATTGTCAGGGTATCAAGAAGGATTTTCAACTAAGCATAGCCCGATGTAAGGCTGAATATTTTGTGGCCATTGGTGAGATACTAAGCAGACGGTGGTACTGCGGCGGGCACACAGGTTCCCTGCATATGAGGAAGTTACGCAATGTCTGGCTTAGCTAGCGCTGGGATGGGTTCAAAATGTTCAAATGTTTGTTAAGCTTATGGGACTTAACTACGGGGTTATCAGTCCCTAAACTTACAAACTACTTATCAACTAGCTTATCCTAAGCACGGCACAAATATCCATGCCCGAGGGGGGATTCGAACCCCCGACGGTAGTGGCCGTGCAGACCGTGACTGAAGCGCCTCAGTCCCCTCGTGGGATGGGTTCCCGGCGCGGTCTGCCGAGCGCTGTTGGCAAGAGGGTGCCCTCAGCCTTTGTGAGGCCATATTAAGGAGCTACTAGATGAAGAAGTAGCGGCTCCGGTCACGAAAACCGACACAACCGCCGGGAGTGTGAATCGCTGTCCCCCTTCCCGGCTTCCTTTGTCGCCGTGGCTGGAAGACGACGAGGCGCCAGGTGGGTACCTGTTGAGCCTCTCGAGGCCTGTTGGACGAAGTTTACAGTTACGTGACTAGTATATGAAACGGTTTTGTCCTACCCAGACTCGAACGCAGCACCTATGTTTTCTATCCACGAATAGAATCTGAATATCGTTTTAATTTACAAGTAGTGAGATGTGCGCATTTCTGTACTACACTAAAGAGGCCGGCCGCGGTGGCCGAGGGGTCTGAGGCGCTCCAGTCACGGTCTGTACGACCACTACGAACGGGGGTTCGAATCCCCCCTCGCGCATGGATATTTGTGCCGTCCTTAGTATTAGCTAATTCATAAGTAGTTTGTAAGTTTAGGGACAGATGACCCCGTAGTTAAGTCCCATAAGCTCTACAAACATTTGAACATTAAAGAGCCGAAGAAACTGGTACGCCTACCTGATATTTTGCAACGCCCTAGAGAGCACGCAGAAGTGTCCCAACATGGCGTGTTTCAAATTCGCTTGAGGGAACTGACACAACGCATCCTGCAGGTCTGTTTGAATCTGTATCTTACTCTAAGGAATTAATTTCAAACGTTAGGAAAGTCCATTAAGTACGTGAGGTGTTTCTCTTTAAATTTTTAAACCCCCCCCCCCCCCCTTGGTGAGACTGAGATGTGGTTTGATACTCCTCCCCTACACGAGATACCCTAAAATTTCTAAATTCTGAAATTTACTTAATATGTTCATTATTTTTCCTCATACCACAAGAAAAGCTTATAGCATGCCTTCCATTTTCTGAAGGTTTTCTATAAAGTTGCCATCTGTTATAATCATGTAGATCTAATATATAAAGCAGAGTGTCCGTATATTTGTACGTGTAGCATGCAAATCTTTTTTTTTCCAATCTTAATGAAATTTTGTACACGTAAGCGTCAATCAAAAATCAAAATGTTTGTAAAGTCTATGGGACTAAACTACGGGGTCATCAGTCCCTAAACTTACAAACTACTTATGAACTACTTACTAACAATGACGGCACAAATATCCATGCCAGAGGGGGGATTCGAACCCCCGACCGTAGTGGCCGTGCAGACCGTGACTGGAGCGCCTTAGTCTCCTCGGCCACCGCGGCCGGCAAAGCGTCAATCCATGAGGACGGTCGCCGTAAGTGTAATAATGACGTACGACACATAGTTCAGGAGATATGACGTCATAAACAATGAGATGCCCGAAAAACTGCTGCATTTTGCGACAATGCTGCTCATTTTCTCCTAAACCACTGGACCGATTTCAACCAAATTTGGTACACACTTTCCTTACCGTAAGTCAACAATTGCTGCATGGTTAAGAATCACATACGGCACATGGTTCAAAAGATATTGCGTAATAACCAATAGAAATCGCAAAAAATGCCATATAATGCAGCGAGACTTTCGAAATACACTGCATGAAAATGACAGTACTTAGCGACTTGCAACAAACTTTAGGCATAATTTCGAACCTTTATTAAACTTTTTCTCGCTGGCAATCGTAGTAAAAAGATGAAAGGAAAAAAGTTTCTCGCTTACTAGTTTTCCGATGTTTATGAAGTAAAACTACGGCTCTCGGTATGACGTTACAATTTATAATTTGAACACTACAAATTGTAGCGACAGGAAATTTTACAGACAGTCTACACATATATAGTTGAATGTAGCTTCTAAATTGTATCACATTCCGACTCGTAGTTCATGAGATATGAGCACGTAAACAGTAACGTTCCGCTGTTCATGGACTAAAAGTACGGCTTTCGGTATGACGTTACAATTTATGTTTTCTATACTGCAAATTGTAACCGCATGAAATTTTACAGATAGTATACACGTATAAAGTTGAGTGTACTTTCTAAATTATATCACAATACGAGACGGAGTTCATGAGATATGAGCACATAGACAGTAACGTTCATGGAAAACCACCCGATCACGAGACAAATTTTAATCTATTTCTTCTTTACTGCTAACTGTATTTGCAAGAGATTTTACAGGCATACAGCCCTTATTCAAATGAATATATACCTAAAAATGACAGGAATAAATGAATAAATACCCGGGAAAAGCCGGGTTTTTAGCCAGTGTTCTATATTAAAATGTTGACGTGAGATTTTCATTGACGCTCCCGCCCTCGACTTACACGAATAATTTATTACAATAGATGATTACCAAATGGAAGTTACTTCGAAGTAGATCACATTCTTTATTAAAAGTTACAAATGAGTTAATAATTATATGTTTATACATAATTTTCTATCCGCAAATGATTATTAATGTGGTAATCATTTGTGCGTCACAACCTTAGTTATATCTTCACTTGAATAAACACATGATGTATCGAAGGAAACGTTCAGCAAAGTAGGAAATAGATCTTTAAATAATCGTAAAAATAATTCTGATTTGTATACCAGTAACACAAGACTGATATTATAGAGGAAAATCTGAAAAATAATAAAGCAACTGAGAAAATACTGTTGAATATCAATAAAAATTTCCATTTATTAAAAGCTTTGACTAATAGTCCTCGAAGGCAAAGAAGCGGAAAGTATGGCTTAAATAACGTTAAACGCAAGTAAAATTTTTTGCATATATGTCTGAGATGTTACCAATAAATCTGACTCATAACAACCTAGAATCGAATGATAAGCTCCTTCCCCCGCCCTCCCCCCCTGATACATCATTATAGAGCTACAAGGTGAGAATTAAAATTATATCTGAATGTTTGGGAGTATTGTTACTCCATCAAAGTCGAAAATGTGCCAACTCCTGCAGATGATACGTTTGCTAACTTAACGACGTCATTGTATTTCGTTTTTTTCACTTACATTCCAGAAAATGGCATCTTTTATTTGCAGTAAATGATTGGGGTACAACAGGTATAGACTTGGCAAGAAGAAGAACATTTATTATAAAATACGGATGGTACCTTTTCAAATCTAATCACTTGAAAAGAAAAAAAGATCTTTATGGATTTTTTATGAATAACAATACTGCTACCAGTGACGATTTTTTATTTACTTAGCACGACGCACTCGAGAAATCATTCCCATCTTCCAGTGCATTTTTTGTGCTATTTCATTTTACTTATGATGTTTTGAGCGAGTTCCTGCTTCATTCTGCTGTCATTACTGTAATATATAAAAATACGCGCGATTTTACTTTATGGTTATCTTTATCTGGAGTTAATGACGAGATTCTTTGAAAAGCGTTTTACTTACAGTTTTCGTCTGGTCCATCTGTGGCAGCTCTCACACATGTCAAACATCACATAATATTTTTTCAAATGAGTACATTGGTTGTCACAAACATACATACAAATAAACAGTTACAGAGATGTTCTAAGCTTAAGTTTACCAAAGATACATTTTCATAGAGTATGCTACAAAGGAATCATTAGGTGGCTTTTATCAAAGACAATATTTCCATAGAGTATGCTGCATTTGTATAGAGGATATTTTACTTTCGTTCAGTGTCCTAATTTATGCATATTTACAATGGTGCTACATTTACACTTATTAACATTTTTATTTTTATTTCAGTATGCTATCGAAATATCGGAAAAAATTTTCAGCTTCACTTTCTACATTTTCATTTAATATTTTGTCTTCATATTTTCTATAATGTGAATACACTTCCAGTTCTTCATATAGGTCAATTTTATGTCCTTTGTCTAGTCGGTGGACTTTGACATTCTGCTCAATTTCTCCAAATTTGTGTTCTGTATTTTTTTATGTGTGTTGCTACTGCTGATGTTGTGTGTTTGTCGTTTGTGTAGGCTTTGATGTGTTCTGTGTTTTGGGTGTTTATATTTCGACCTATTTGTCCTACATAGAACTTGTATCATTCTTGGAATGTTATTTTATATATTCCGTAGTCAGAATATTGGTCCTGCTTGCACTTAATGTTATGTAGCAGCTTTTGTGGTAATTTGTTGTTTCTAGAAAAGCCAATTTTGATTTGTGATTTTTGAAGATGTTTGCAATCTTTTCAGTTTATGTAACAGAAAGGGAGTGTTCTTCAGCTGTTATTTTATTTTATAGGAAAGATACAATGACAAACACCACAATCCCTTCAACCTCATGTCATCCACAAACAGGCATGCAGGTCAATGCTACACAGGGCAACTAAAATTCCTTTAAGCCAATAAAACATGAAACAAGCAACAGACATAGTGAAAGAAATTGGCGTTGCCAATGGTTATAACCCAGCCATGGTCGACACCATACTAAAGAAAATAAAAATCCACACACAAGCCATACCACAGATGAACAAGACAATAACAAATACATATCCAGCATTCCATATACAGGCAATATTTTACAGAAGATTGCAAACATCTTAAAAAATCACAAAATCAAAATTGGCTTTTCTACAAACAACAAATTACCACAAAAGCTGCTACATAACATTAAGTGCAAGCAGGACCAATATTCTGACTACGGAATATATAAAATAACATTCCAAGAATGATCCAAGTTCTATGTAGGACAAATAGGTCGAAATATAAACACCCAAAACACAGAACACATCAAAGCCTACACAAACGACAAACACAAATGTTTGTTAAGCTTATGGGACTTAACTACGGGGTCATCAGTCCCTAAACTTACAAACTACTTATGAACTACTTACGAACTAGGACGGCACAAATATCCATGCCCGAGGGGGGATTCGAACCCCCGACCGTAGCGGCCGTGCTGACCGTGACTGGAGCGCCTCAGTCACCTCGGCCACCGCGGCCGGCAACAAACACACAACATCAGCAGTAGCAACACACATAAAAAAGTACAGAACACAAATTTGGAGAAATTGAGCAGAATGTCAAAGTCCACCGACTAGACAAAGGACATAAAATTGACCTATATGAAGAACTGGAAGTGTATTCACATTATAGAAAATATGAAGACAAAATATTAAATGAAAATGTAGAAAGTGAAGCTGTAAATTTTTTTTCCGATATTTCGATAGCATACTGAAATAAAAATAAAAATGTTAATAAGTGTAAATGTAGCACCATTGTAAATATGCATAAATTAGGACACTGAACGAAAGTAAAATATCCTCTATACAAATGCAGCATACTCTATGGAAATATTGTCTTTGATAAAAGCCACCTAATGATTCCTTTGTAGCATACTCTATGAAAATGTATCTTTGGTAAACTTAAGCTTAGAACATCTCTGTAACTGTTTATTTGCATGTATGTTTGTGACAACCAATGTACTCATGTGCAAAAATATTATATGTGATGTTTGACATGAGTGAGAGCTGCCACAGATGGACCAGACGAAAACTGTAAGTAAAACGCTTTTCAAAGAATCTCATCATTAACTCCAGATAAAGATAACCATAAAGTAAAATCGCGCGTATTTTTATATATTATAGTAATGACAGCAGAATGAAGCAGGAACTCGCTCAAAACATCATAAGTAAAATGTAACAGCACAAAATATGCACTTGAAGATAGGACTGATTTCTCGAAAGCGTCGTGCTAATTTAATTAAAAACTCCGCGACTGGTAGCAGTATTGTTATTCATAAACAAATACATTCGTCTCACTGTCGCAGCCTTTCAAAAAAAAATTAAATAAATAAATAAAAATTTAAAAAAGTCTAATGGATAAATTGAAAAGATCTTAGTTTCTCGTTATATATTTACATACAGAAAAATACTTATTTACAGAAGATATGTGTCAATGTAAAGAAGTTATGAACTCTTCTTTACCTCAGTATCTGAAATCTTTAGTGTGACAAATCGCATTTTTGACAACTATTAAGAAGATATTCATAATACGTTATTTCAATTAAAAGTAAGCAAAGTCGTATGAAAAAAGCATTTATTCAAATAAACTGCAACCAGAACTTAACAGATCCCTTAAAAGCTCCAATTTTCCATAGTAACAAAATTACAAGTTCTTATTGTAGCTGCTTAAGGAAAGTACATCCGTGAAAAAAAAATATCTCGCATAGATAACAAAAGTGGCAGAGTCACATGAAACAAAAATGCACAGAACTTATTATTTTTCATGATATTGTTAATAACAGTCGCCGAGGCTATTGCCAAAATTTGTTAATCACTAAATTAACAAAATATCCTTTTCCATAACTGTTTTCTGGGAACTCTTAGCATGCATAACTCATATAATCTATTTTCACTCATCGTCGAACGGAGCCATATTTTTACTCTTCGAAGAGTTCTAAGATCGTTCAATTGTTCATGATGTTACAGGCAAGGCAATAGCGACTCGCAGAGCATTTCTAATGCCAAGAAAATATTCAGTATGTTTATCAATAACACTGGTGATTGGAAGATTCGTTGATATTTCAGTTTTCAATGACAAAAAATTGTACCAAACCGTTGCTTCCTATAAGTAATTTTCAAATTCAAAATGTTTGTTAAGCTTATGGGACTTAAATACGGGGTCATCAGTCCCTAAACTTACAAACTACTTATGAACTACTTACGAACTAGGACGGCAGAAATATCCATGCCCGAGGGGGGATTCGAACCCCCGACCGTAGTGGCCGTGCTGACCGTGACTGGAGCGCCTCAGTCACCTCGGCCACCGCGGCCGGCATAATTTTCAATATTATTATATCTTTGACTATTTGATACTACTTCTTCCAATTCTTTTTAGGAGGTTTCTCACTTGTTGTGGAAGTAATTAAAATAAATCAAATGTTTCAGACTGCTCTTCTGAAAATCTAGCCCGTAAAGAGGAAATTAAGGTATCTATGTAGGGAATAAAACTAGATCGTCGATAATATTCATTGAAAGAGTCAGAAGGTTGATTTTGCCTGTGAAGTTGTTTGGTAGCTTGTCTAGGGACTGAACGATCAACATTTATTTCGTCTGCAATGTTTTCAGTAATAGTAATTATATATCCTCAAAAAGTGATTCTGAATTTTCTCTGTGTTGGTTCATGACTCTTATTATTTCTTGTATATGAGTATATACTTTTAACAAATCTAATTTAAAAGCCTATAAGGCCTGACTTCCTGGTTCTAAGATTAAAGAGTACCTACTAATCACTACAAGAGAAATAATGGCTTTGTAATGAGTGCAAGCACTGTAAAATGGTATGCCGTCTGTATTGATTTTGCATTTCCTTCCTGCGATAAGTGCTGTAATTGGCTCACAATTCTTACAAAGTTATCTGTGAATATCCGGAACTTTTGTGTTTTTGTATCAACCGAGTTTCACACAACTTAGGAATACTTTGTACTGTACCTCTTCTCATCAAAGTTTAATGTTTGTAACTCTATGGGACTTAACTACGCTGGTCATCACTGCATAGGCTTACAGACTACTTTAACTTATGCTACACCCATGCTCGAGGGAGGACTCGAACCTGCGACGGCGAACAGCGGCGCGCTCCGCAGCAAGGCGCCTTGGAACGCTCGGCCATTCCGTCGCGGCGAGCAAAGTTTGCGTAAAACAATTTATTACGGCTTTTATTGTACTAACTACATTCAGAATTTCACTTAACTAGTCTAAGTCGTGTACAACCAGATTCAGAAGATGTGAGAAACAGTGCACGAACGTTGCATTTTGGCACTCTGCTCTAATTTCAGCTTGCAGTCCTCCTTCCCTTCATGCCATCGCAGAGCAACCAACAAATCCTTGGCCAAATAAATTTTCCATATTTAATTTATTATTTGAGAAGGCTTTAATAATTTATGTAGCTATATCTTCTGCATTACGATTAAAGATCGGCACAAATGCCAAGAAGTATTATTCCCTGAGAATACTTTCCCCATTAATTGCGCACGAAATCGTACTCCCAGAGAGAACTGTACTACACCTGATATGTCAACTGCTTCATCAGGCAAAATGGAGAATCCAACGGGCGCATTAGCAGCAACAACTATAGCCTATATCATCGAATAATGTTTTCCACACATAATGATGATTTCATTTTGTGTCAACGCGGAACAATACTTGGCATTTTTGCTGCATGCTTCCAAGTGGGCTTTTTAAATATCATCCCCCGCTTCAACTCTAATATGCAATAAATTCTGCAAATTTCAGTTAGTACTTACTTTACCCTGAAGAGGAATGTTATTTGTTCAAATAACTATTGTCGTTACAATTGAAAATAATTTTTCTTTGTTCTATTTAATAATAGTACTGGCTACACTATGCATTTGCAAATTTATTGGATTTTGTATCACATCTGTTACTGACATAACTTTATTGGCTTGTTAGAAAATATGGCTTATTAGAAAATGTATGCCACTGGAAATTTACATAAGACTGCGCAGTAGGGATGGCGGTTATTGCTGAAACAACCGGTTTTCGGTTATACCGGTTATTTTCATCTCCAGTTTAACCGCACCGTAAAAATTGCTCAAGATAACCGGTTTTTAAATAACCGGTTTTCGGTTTTTCATTGCTATTATTTCTAGTTGAATTCGACCGAAACAAATTTTGCGTCCGAAACAGAAACCGTAATCGTCGGTTGTTCTAGTTTCGGCCGAAAACGATACTTAGAAAGTTTAGTTAAAATTTAGGTAAATTTACGTTACACCACAAATAACTAGTCTTTCCATATTTTGCAAGATACTAGTCGTTCTTGAGTGTGTGTAAGCCTAGCCAGGAGTTCGTAGAAGACGATATACGAAGCATACAGATTTACTGGCCTAGTATTTCCATCCGGCAGTTGCGAATATTGAGCCAACCACTCCTTAAGTTGGACTTGTGAGCCAGCGCATACGAATATCTCGTTATATACACAATATATATAAGTTACAGTCAGTAAATGAACTTCAGTCAGTGCTGCAGAAGTATTTCGAAAAATAAAGTCACAGTTCCGACTAACAGGATGATTGTTATCACTGTACATTTACGCAAATTGAACTAGGAAAGCTGTGTACTACATGATCAAAGAATGTTCAGATGGGTTTGTGTTCTAAATGCTTAGGTCATCGGTCCCTAGACTTACAAACTACTTAATCTAACTTAACCTAACTTACGATAAGGACAACATATACATCCATGACCGAGGGAGAAGGGGGACACGAACCTCCGACTGGAGAAGCCGTGCAGTCCATGACATGGAGCCTCAGACCGCACGGCTACCTCGCGAGGCACCAAATGATCAATGTTACCTAAACCCATATTGGTTATTAAAAAAGCCCCTCGCTTTCAAGGAATCACTTTAATAGAACTTGTTAGCATAACAATATTATAATACATGAAAAGTTAGTATTCCAAGCTTAGAGCACATCACTTACATCATAGGTATATGAATCGAATTTACCGTCTCTTCCAAGGAACATTTTGGATGCTTTCTACTTAAATGACAGTATATTTGTAGTACCTCCACCCGTTTTCAGCTTTTTAAAGCAAATTGCGCATTGTACCTCACTGCTACCGTACTTCGTGAACTACTTCCACACTCGGGAAGGTGCCATTTAAGACACAACCGACGTCTGGCGACGGCAGCAAGGAACTGCCGCATGACCAGACGGAGGCAAGTCTCGTACACTGCCGGTGCACGCGCGTCGTCTAATAGGCCACGCCACACGGCAACAGGTGCATCGATGCCTCAATAGCTGCACCAGTTCTTATGCCACGCGTTTGTTGCGCGTTTCTGACTACCGGGATTGTTCTGGAATTATCACTGGTAGCTTTTCTTAGTTACTACGATGACTTAATATTTCACAGTAGTAGAATTTTTAGGAATAGCCCTAAATATTAGGCTCTACTAGTTTTAATATTTTAAAATTATTTACAAAAAAACACATTTTGAACTAAAACTACAGGAAGTAGTCGTACCGGTTTTTTACCCGGTTCTTGGCAGTAACTAAAAGAAACCAGTTACAACCGACACCAAATAAATACCGAAAAAACCGGTTATTCAAAACTAAAATACCGATATCGGTTTTAACCGGTCGGTTTTTCCCATCCCTACTGCGCAGCTTCATGAAAGTCATTGTATTTTACAAAGGCAGTGATCATAAATGCCTCCTTATAGGCCCCTTTTGCTTTCTGTGGAAATAACACGCGAAGTTTACAAATAGCTCCCCACAATCACGGCCGTGGCGGAATAGCCGTGCGCACTGGGGCACCGTGCTGCGGTGTGCGAGGTCGTTGGCCGCCGGGGGGTCGAGTCCTCACTCGGGCATGGCTGTGTGTGTTGTCCTTAGATTAGTTTAACTTAGTTTAAGTAGTTTGTAAGCTAGGGACTAATAACCAAGCAGTTAACTCCCATAGAATTACTAACATTTGAACATCTCAAAAAAGCTAAGTATGCAAGCCCAGGTTTGTACTGACATAGCCACGCGTGACGGAAGATCCTCGTTTCACAAATCCTATTATTTTTAAAACCATACTTTTCCGATGGAGTCCAATAATTTCTCAGTAATTCACTTCTGCCGGCCGCGGTGGCCGAGGGGACTGAGGCGCTTCAGTCACGGTCTGCACGGCCACTACGGTCGGGGGTTCGAATGCCCCCTCGGGCATGGATATTTGTGCCGTCCTAGTTCGTAAGTAGTTCATAAGTAGTTGGTAAGTTTAGGGACTGATAACCCCGTAGTTGAGTCCCATAAGCTTAACAAACATTGGATTTGAATTCATTTCTTACGTCGAAACATACTGAATGCATATTAATATGGATTCCAATACCCATGACCTGGCTTATCTGGTTCTGCAGGGCACGAATTTTCAATTATTCCACTTCCAGAAATTTCCGATGATGTGGCATTTTGTGTGCCTCTTGTTTTTTACCAGCACTGCTTGGACGTACCTCAATTTTAGGTATCTTGAAAGAACTTTTTGTATCCATTATTTCTGTAAAGGAGGAGGAAAATTCGAGTGTGTAGAAATACAGAGTACTACCCGGTTAAGGCAAATGTTGCCCTGGCCATGGCACAAATAAGCAGTCCTGTGATGAGGCACAACTATGTTACAGGCTGGTAAGCTTTTACTTATGCTCATTGTAGCTCATTAAAGTACCCCAGTTTTTAGGAGTAGGCCTATTGGAGTATATAATACATACTTCACTTTTATTATGTTAATGTGCTAATTCAACCGATATGCCTGCGACAACACTCTACCTTCAAATGTTCAAATGTTTGTTAAGCTTAAGGGACTTAACTGCGGGGTCATCAGTCCCTAAACTTACAAACTAGCTAATACTAAGGACGACACAAATATCCATGCCTGAGTGGGGGGATTCGAACCCCCGACCGTAGTGGCCGTGTAGACCGTGACTGGAGCGCCTCAGTCCCCTCGGCCACCGCGGCCGGCACTCTACTTTGACGAGCAAAAAATTAAGTAAGAAGAAATGCTGGTATCCGCGACTAAACCATAGTACCAGAAACGGGGATGTAATGCATTAGAGGTGTTCATACGAATGAAATTAAAAAGCTTTTCTTTACACTCTATAGCATTCTTAGCGATCTGTGTGGTCTTAGTCACCGCAAGTGTAATGTTCAAATATTTGTAATTCTATGGGACCAAACTACGTTGGTCATCAGTCCCTAGACTTACAAACAACTTAAACTAATTTAAACTAATCTAAGGACAACACACACATCCATGCCCGAGGGAGAATTCGAACTCCCGACGAGGGAGGCCGAGCGATCCGTAACGTGGAACTCTAGACCGCTCGGCTACTCCCGCGCGGCCCCTAGTGTAATCGAAAATATAGGTTGCTATGACACGTGGTCCGAAACGGATTTCTTTTTAAAAGCGATAAGGAAATAAATGCATAATCAGATGTGTTTCTCGAGAGAGAGCCTCGTGGAATGGCCGCGTGGCCTAAGGCGTAATGCTGCGGGCTGGGCGGCTGTTCCCGCCGGAGGTTCGAGTTCTCCCTCGGGCATGTGTATGTTTGTGTGTGTGTTGTCTTTAGTGTAAGTTAGTTTAAGAAGTTCATAAGTCTAAGAACTGATGATCATAGTAGTTTGGTTCAAATGTTCAATTGTTTGTATAGCTTATGTGACTTAACTACGGGGTCATCAGTCCCTAAACTTACAAACTACTTCTACATCTACATACATACTCCGCAATTCACCGTAAGGTGCGTGGCGGAGGGTACACTGTACCACTACTAGGCATTTCCTTTCCTATTCCACTCCCAAATTGAACGAGGAAAAAAAGAATGCCTATATGCCTCCGTACGAGCCCTAATTTCTCTTATCTTGTCTTTGTGATCTTTACGCGAAATGTAAGTAGGCGGCAGCAAGATCGTACTACACTCAGCTTCAAATTCCGGCCCTCTAAATTTACTTAACAGAAATTCACGAAAAGAACGTCGTCTTTCTTCCAGCGATCCCCAATTGAGTTGCCGGAGCATTTCCGTGACACTCGCGCATTGGTCGAACCTACCGGTAACAAATCTAGCTGCTCGCCTCTGAAACGCCTCTATGTCTTCCTTCAAACCGATCTGCTGCGGGTCCCAAATACTTGAGCAATACTCAAGACGTGGTCGTACAAGCGTTTTATACGCGGTCTCCTTTACAGGTGAAGTACACCTTCCCAAAATTCTCCCAATAAACCGAAGTCGGCTGTCTGCCTTACTCACAACTGTCCTTACATGCTCGTTCCATTTCATATCGCTCTGCAATGTTACGCCTAGATATTTGAACGACGCGACAGCATCAAGAAGCTCACTACTGATCCTGTATTCGAACATTATAGGACTGTTTTTTCTACTCATGCGCATCACCTTACATTTTTCTACATTGAGAGCTAGCTGCCATTCTTCGCACCAACTAGAAATTTTGTCTAAGTCATCCTGTATGCTATTACAGTCAGTTACAGACGACACCCTCCCATACACCACAGCATCATCAACATTACGAACTAGGACGGCAGAAGTATCCATGCCCGAGGGGGAATTCGAACCCCCGACCGTAGTGGCCGTGCAGACCATGACTGGAGCGCCTCAGTCTCCTCGGCCACCGCGGCCGGCAGTAGTTTGGTCCAATACGTTTAAAAACATTATTACCATCATTATTATACACAGAGAGAGAGTTACGTACTTCTCTACTAGCATCAAAGGTCTTAGAAAAGGGTTTATCTTCACCTCACGTAGTTGTGCGAGAGCAATCTAATTTCTCTTGAAAGAAAATTAGCAGGTGAGACTTCAGAATTTTACATCACGCTAAGATACGGATAATCTACTGTTACTGGTGAATAGTCGAAGCGGCTCAGACAGCAATGGTTAGTATGCATTTTTAATCTTATTAATTTCTGTCATTATCTCAAATAGAAATATGCTGGCTTTTGTTCTATAACACTAGTTGTGGATAAGATAAATTCACTTTGCAAGCATAGATTTAGAAACAAATTATGATGAAAGCAATGCCAATATACACTCTTGGAAAATAAAAAAGGAACACCACGAATTGTTCGACCGATGAGAAGGAAATTTGTAACACATTCTTGAGGATATATACAACACACGATCACACAGACAGTCCATACGTACGTTCTGGTGACTGTACTCACGTGTGTATGACTCTGCCTGTGTGATCGTGTGTTACATACATCCTCAATAATGTGTCAATA
Organism: Locusta migratoria; assembly: GCA_026315105.1. Classification (NCBI taxonomy): domain Eukaryota; kingdom Metazoa; phylum Arthropoda; class Insecta; order Orthoptera; family Acrididae; genus Locusta; species Locusta migratoria. The sequence continues at coordinate 399,472,190 of CM048755.1, read as the reverse complement.
AAATTTTTCTCTGTTGGGTCAACGATTTCATGGTGTTGATTTCTTTTTCATTTTATTTGCGTGTTGTTCCAGTAACCATGAAAGTTCGGTTTGTTTACATACGGTTCTTGTTAGCCCTAAATTTCGAGTGTGCGGATTTAGCGTTTCTCCGTAATTTTAAGTGCATTTATCGCAGTTTAACACATTTAAGTAATTGAATATGTTTATTAGTATGCTCTACAAGCTCGCCATTAAAGGGTTTTCTTTCTTCGCGCATTGTTTCAGTAATAGCGAAATGTTGTTTGTATATATTCATAGGCCAAATTCGTAACTGTGCAGATTTAGCGTCATACCGCATTTACTAACAGCTTACGCATATTTTAGTCTCCTAAACGTATCTAGTAACCCTTTATAACTGTAGTGGATTTCACGTAAGTAAATCACCTGACAATCCTGAATGCAAAGTGTTTGGGCTGACGTAGGAGAGTTAGAGCTGGGGTTCCACGCAGCTGTTGTAACAAGTGCTTTCATTGGGGGTAATGTAGCGGTATGTGAATGGGGGAAGCAAATGAGTCTTTCTTTCTTTCGCAAAGTGTGTTCAAGGGACAGAAGTATAGTTGAACAGGAAGGAAAATTTTGAAGTTAAGGGGGGAGCAGGGAGAACAAAGGTGGGAAGTGGTAGCAGGGAACAGTGGTCACAGAGAGAGTATAGTATGTGACAGCTTCAAAGTTGCCACAACAAATAGATTTGCCTTGCTATCACAGTTAAGTGAGAAAGAGGCTCCTTTAGAAGTAGGTGTAGCTAAGAAACAACGGACTTTCACTAGGAAACAAACGGTTTCAAATAAAGTAGAAAGTAGGAGGAAAGTTCTGTTGCTATGAAGTAGCCATGGAAGAGGTGTGGGTCAGATTTTGCAGGAAATATTAGGTGACATTCACCAGAGCACAAACTTCTTCAAGCCCAGTGCGGGTCTTAGCAAGGTGATAGAGGATACAGGTTCCTCGTGAAGGATTTCACAAAACAGGATCATGTTATGATAGTGGGTGGAGAGGGAAACAGCATTGATAGGGAATCAGGGCTACAGTATTGAGTGTGACCTGGCTAAAATAGCTTCTGCGACGACCCGAACAAATATTGGACTGGTGCCCGCTTCGTGCGGTATGATCGTTTCCGACTGAACTGCTCTATCAGGAGGATCAATATGGAGATGGATCAGCTGTTTAGGGCGGCTTCTCTGTTAGACATAGGTTTGGTTCCTGTTGATGCTATTGATAGGTGCGCTTTATCTAGGCATGTCCTGCATCCAGGGCCGGCGCAAGCCCAAATGCCGCCCCGTGCAAACTGCTAAATTGCCGCCCCCCTCCCCCGTTTTTTATTTTTATTTATTTATTTTACAAAACGTTTGTGGAATTTTATTTAAACAAATCAGTAGGAAATGCCAGCAATCAATCGCAATTTTTGTTTTTACTTTTCCGAGCTACCTAGGTTTCGGCCAATGTGTGGCCAGTCTCAAAGTTTTTAATATGTGCTTCCATATAACCGTCATGTTTACAGTTACGAAATGGTCAGTTGTTTGTAAATCTATCGGACCAAACTGCGTTGTCATCAGTCGGTAGCTTACAAAATACCTAAACTAAGGTAAACTAACCTAAGGACAAACTCACACACCCTTGCCCCAGGGAGGACTCGAACCTCCACAGCGAGCAACCGCGCGCTCCGCAGTGAGACGATTTAGACCGCTCGGCTACTCCACCGCGGCTTACAGATACGTTCAGCACGACGGTATAGATGTAAAACATAACTCAAAGCATTGAGAAGAGCCACACCGTGTCCGTAATCTATGTAGATCTGGAAAATAAAAGCAAAAATTACGACTGATTGGTGACATTCTCTTCAGATTTGTACAAGACAGTCGCTGGGAACTAGCTCAAAAATGGAGCCAAACCTCATTGAAGAAATCTAGCTAATTTTAATAAGCCTTGTGAATTTACAAAAATGTTCAGATGTGTGTGGAATCTTATATTACTGTAGGATACACTGTTCAAGAGTTGAAGTCGTGAGAATTGAGCCACGCGAAATTGCAGACCGGATTTCACTAGACGCAGGTGAAACGGTCAAAGAGTGGGGCGGAAGACAATGGAGAGAGGAATAATAAAGAGATGGAATAACATATAATGCAATAAATACGCACCTGGGCATCGACGGGTACTAATGCTAGTCGAAATATATTAACTTAATGCACTGCGGTTGTTCATTTCAAATAACTGACACTCGACATCTGTCGTAATTTGCATGTGTCATGCTACGGTTAAACTAGCGCCCAAGAAGAAGAAAAAGAAGCTCACTATAATTATGTGACCGATGATATGGATAAATGTATTATCAGGCAGAAATTTCTATGGCATTACGAACAATAAAAAAGATTACGAACTTTGCGAAAACTACACTTTTTTTTTTTCCATAATGCGGGAAGAATGAAACACTCGGAAACTGTCATTGAAGGGCTTAGCAAAATTACTTCAGACTTAACATGTAACCGCAGTATCAAACATTGCATTCGAATTTACAAATTAGATTTCGTCTCCTGCAAAATTAGTTGTGAGTAAACGCACGGCGCGTAACAGGCTGGCAGCGCTCCACTCATAAGAATACTGGCGTGTGCGCCAGACTGCTTCCCCCTCTCTGTTCCACCGGCGGTGCTGCGACAGTGGCGAGGAAGAAATTGGTCCTCCTTCCCCTCTTGTTTAACAGGAGCTGCCGGCAGGTTGTCGAGGCGCCGTGCGACAGTTCCCAAAGCCGCTCCCTCCGAGGTTTGGTTTCGAATCCACTCTTAGGCATGAATGTTGAGTTTGTCCTAAAAAATATAAAAATAAGGGTGGGTGGCAGATTTGCCGCCCCCCGGAAAGTGCCGCCCCGTGCGGCCGCACGTTTCGCACGTGCCTTGCGCCGGCCCTGCCTGCATCTCAATAGGAAATGGAAGGAGAAACTGTCTGGGTTGGTAGCAAAAATCCTTAAGGGGGATCACTGCAATACACGGAAATACTTCTTTTTAGGCCAAAATCAGTGTCCAGTGAAAAACGCAGGCAGGCAGGTGCTAAAGTTGTCAACAAAATCACAAGATTCTCACAAAAGTAAAGTAAAAAAATATGTTTACAGTTTTCACCAGAATATTTGGGGACTAAAGAATTAAGTAGATGAGCTTATTGTTTGTTTAGATGATATAGAATCTGATAATGTAATAGATATACTATGCCTGTCTGAGCATCACATTGTCAGTAGTATGGAAAATGTGAATGTCAGTGGATATAAACTAGCTGCATATGTAAGTAGAGATAATAACGTAAGAGGAGGAGTTGCCATATATGTCAAAAGCTATCACAGTGTAAAAACATTAGAAACAAAATAGTTTTGTATAGAGCAACATAGTGACGCATGTACCTGTCAGCTTAAACGCAGTGATGATTCTCTTATAATTGTAACAGTGTATGTATAGGTCCCATTCAGGAAACTTCAATTTTTTTTTCTGAAAAACTAGGATGCCTTGTTGTGCTATTTGTCAGATAGGGGAAAGTAAATAATTATTTGTGGCGATTTCAATGTGGATTCACCGAAAGAGTGTAATAGAAAGAATGATCTGGAAGTTTTACTTGGCTCCTTCAATTTGACATTCGTTATTGATTTTCCTACTCGGGTAGCACATTGAAAAATAACTTTTTTATAGACCAAGATAAGTTTAATAACGTAAATGCTTGTCCTGTTGAGAATGGTCTTTTTGATCATGATGCACAGATAGTAACAGTATATGACGTAGCTCCAGAGTTGTGCGTTCAATTAATGACATAACGACTAGATATTTAAAAGAAAGTCTACAGCAGTTAGACTGGGATGTCGTTTATAAGGAACCTGATATCAATTTAAAATATAACTTATTTCATGATAAGTTTGTAAGGGTATTTGAAAACTGTTTCCCCAAGAAATTTGTTAAATATTATTGTAAGAAACCATGAAAAACATGGCTTACTAAAGCAATAAAAATATCTTGTAACCGGAAAAGGGAACTATATCTATCTACAAAAAAGAGTAATGACTCAGAAACAACCAAATATCATACAAACTACTGTGCTACAGTAAGAAAAGTTATTACAAAATCCCAAAGCATGTGCATCATGTCTGGGATTAATTCCTCTGATAATAAAATTGAAATTGTTGGAATATTATTAAAAGGGAGACGGCAACCAAGAGCACGGGAAGAGGGTGTTACGATCAAACCAAATGAAAAAGTTTTCTAACAAAAAGTCAGAAGTTGAAAACTTTTAAAATGATTACTTTTTAAATGTTGTGGAGAAAGTAGGGTCTAAATGATTATTAGAAGTAGCAAGGCATTTAGTGTAAAAGGCCATACCTCCACAATTTGATACAACTGAGATTCCACCCACCTCTCCGTCAGAAATTAGGAAAATAATAAACTCTCTCAAGAGTAAAGGCTCAAATGGAATTGATGGCATTTCCACTAGGGTATTAAAATCTTGTTCCTATAAAATGAGTAGGATGGTTAGCCACATCTGTAATAGCTCTTTAAAGCAGGGCATTTTCCCCGAAGGACTGAAATCTGCTATCATTAAACAATTGCGAAAAAAAGATGATACGTCTGATGTCAACAACTACCACCCAATCTTAATTCTGACAGCTTTATCCAAAACTTTTGAAAAGTTATGTATTCTCGAGTAGCTTCACATATTAGTAAATATAAAGTTCTAAACAGAATGGAAGTTTGGTTTTCAGAAAATCTTTTCAACAGAAAATGCTGTGTATATCTTCACTAATGAAATATTAAACGCTCTGAATAATCGGACATCACCTGCTGAGATTTATTGTGATCTCTCAAAGAGTTTTGATTAAGTAAATCATGGAATTCTTCTAGACACGCTGAAGTATTGTGGTATGAGTGGGAGAGTAAACAAATGGTTTAAATCATACTTATCTGGAAGTGTGCAGTAAACTAAAATAAGCCGTTCACATAATATGAAAGAAACAGTTAATTCCTCTAAGCGAGGAGCTATCAAAAATGGGGTTCCAAATTGTTCAATCTTGGATCCCTTGCTGTTCTAAATATATATTAATGACTTGCCATTCTATATTCATGAAGATGCTAAGCTAGATCTTTTTGCTGACAATACAAGTATAGCTATCACGCCTGACAAACAGGAATTAACTGATGAAACTGTAAATGATGTCATTCAGGAAAATTTTAAGTGGTTCTCTACAAATGGACTCTCATTAAACTTTGACAAAACCCAGTTTACACAGTTTCATACAGTAAATGGCATGACACCATTAATAAATATAGACTTTGAACAGAAGTCAGTGGTTAAGGTAGAGTATTCAAAATTTTTAGGTGTTTGCATTGGTGAGGGATGGAATTGGAAGAAACACATTGAAGATCTGCTGAAACGTTTGAGTTCAGCTACTTACGCTATCAGGGCCATTGCTACATTTGTTGATATACATACCAGTATATTAGCTTACTATGCCTATTTTCATTCACTGCTTTGATATGGGATCATATTGTGAAGCAATTCAACATTGAGTAACAAAGTATTCATTGTACAGAAGCGTGTAATCAGAATAATTGCTGCAGCCCACCAAAAATCATCCTGTAGACAGTTATTGAAGGATCTAGGGATCTTCACTGTAGCTTCATAATATTTATATATCCACTTATAAAATTTGTTATTAATAATCCGACCTAATTCAAAAGTAATAGCAGTGTGCATAGCTACAACGCTAGGGGAAAAGGTGATCTTCACTATTCTAGGTTCAATCTAACTTTGGCAGAGATAGGGGTGAATTAAGCTACCACAACAGTCTTCGGTCACTTACCAAGTTGCATCAAAAGTCTGACAGATAGCCAACTAGTATTTAAAAAGAAATTAAAAGAATATTTGAATGGCAACTCCTACTATTTAGATGAATTTTTAGATAAAACCTAGTAATTCCGCTAAACATATACTTTTTTTAAAATCAAAAAAATTAAAAAGTTAAAAATCAGTTAAATATTGAGTATCATGTATAGCCACCATTCATTAAACTGACACGTTACACATCATTGCGAAATGTATTTATGATCTATGGAGCAAGTATTAATCCAATTTAATCTAATCTACAAGGTTTCATGACACTGCATATTTTTCACCAACGAAAAGAAACATGAAACAAGAACGTCAACCAAGCAAGCAAAATAGGCGGCGGTTTTCTCTACTGCTACAGTAAATTCGCATGCCAGTCAGCACATGATTTATGAAAGAAAAAAAAAAAAAAAAAAAAACAAAAAAAAAAAAAAAAAAAACTTTAAATGAATGTCGGAAATCATCCCACATAGCTGATTCATCTAGACATTGGTTCTACTGCTCTTCGTATATGTACTCGAAGGGCAGTGAACACGTCAGTGAAGCATGTAGATGTTGAGAGAGCCTTAAAATTCCTGGTAAAGCAACATTCGGTCAACAGCAACAACAACAAAAATCTAAATTTCAAATGCCTTTTCCTTTCCTGGCAAAGTTACAAAATCACTGATTTTTCCAGTTCAGTTTAGAGAAACAAAGCTCATACCATAGAAAGGTCCCAGAATTGCTCTCAATAATAAACGATCATAACGCCCACATAGTACTAGGGACGGAAAGTTGGCTGAAACCAGATGTAAATAGTAATGAGATTCTAAACTCAGACTGGAATGTTTACCACAGAGATAGGCTGCACAGTGAAGGGGGAGGCGTGTTTATAGCGATAAAAAGTGCACCAGTATCGAAGGAAATAGACGGAGATCTGAAGTGTGAAATAATTTGAGTGAAGGTCACAGTTAAAGCAGGCTCGAACATGGTAATCGGATGCTTTTATAGGCCTCCTGGCTCAACAGCTGTTCTGGCAGAACACCTGAAGAATAATTTGGAAGATATTTCGAGTAGATTTCCCGATCATGCTATAGTTTTGGGAGGAGATTTTAATTTACCTGATATAGATTGGGAGACACAAACGTTTATTGTAGGTGGCAGGGACAAAGAATCCAGTGAAATTGTTTTGAGTGCATTATCTGAAAACTACCTTGAGCAGTTAAACAGAGAACCAACTCGTGGGGATAACATATTAGACCTTCTGGTGACAAACAGGCCCGAACTATTCGGAACAGGGAATCAGCGATCATAAAGCGATTACAGCATCGGTAATTTCAGCCGTAAAAAGAAATATTAAAAAATGTAGGAAGATTTGTCTGTTCTGAAAAAGTGACAAAAAGGGGATTTCAGAGTACTTGACGGCTCATCTCAGAAGTTTTATCTTAAGTACAGATGGTGTTGAGGAACAGTGGTCTAAGTTCAAAGCCATCGTACAATATGCATTAGATGAGTATGTACCTAGCAAGGTCGTAAGAGATGGAAAGGAGCCACCGTGGTACAACAACCGAATTAGAAAGCTGTTACGGAAGCAAAGGGAACTTCACTGCAATCATAAACGTAGCCAAAAGCCTTGTAGACAAACTAAAATTACACGAAGCGAAATGTAGCATGAGGAGGGATATGCGAGAGGCGTTCATCGAATTCGAAAGTAGAGTTCTTTGTACTGACTTGGCTGAAAATACTAAGAAATTTTGGTCTTATGTCAAAGTGGTAGGTGGAGCAAAACAAAGTGTCCAGACACTCTGTGACGTAAATGGCATTGAAACAGAGGATGACACTCTAAAGGCAGAATTACTAAATGTATTTTTCCAAAGCTGTTTCACAGAAGGAGATTCCACTGTAGTTCCTTCCCTGGATTGCCGCACAGATTACAAAATGGCAGATATCGAAATAACTGAAAGAGGGATAGAAAAACAATTAAAAATCGCTCAAAAGAGGAAAGGCCGCAGGGCCTGATGGGACACCAGTTCGTTTTTACACAGAGTACGCGAAGGAACTGTCCCCCCCCCCCCCCTTCTCGCAGTGGTGTATAGTAGGTCTCTAGAACAGCATATCGTTCCGAAAGATTGGAAAATGGCTCAGGTCATCCCCGTTTTCAAGAAGGGACCTCGAACAGATGTGCAGAACTATAGGCCTATATCTTTAACGTCGGTCAGTTGTAGAATTTTGGAACATGTAATATGTTCGAATATAACGACATTTTTCGAGACTAGGAATCTGCTCTGTAGGAATCAGCATGGGTTTCGAAAAATGCGTTCGTGTGAAACCCAGCTCGCGCTATTCGTCCACGAGACTCAGAGGGCCATAGACACGGGTTCTCAGGTAGATGCTGTGTTTCTCGACTTCCGCAAGGCGTTTGATACAGTTCCCCACAAACGTTTAATGAACAAAGTAAGAGCATATGGTCTATCAGATCAACTGTGTGATTGGATTGAGGAATTCCTAGATAACAGAAAGCAGCAGGTCATTCTCAATGGAGAGAAGTCTTCCGAAGTAGGACTTATGTCAGGTGTGCCACAGGGGAGTGTCGTGGGTCCGTTGCTGTTCACGATATATATAAATGACCTTGCGGATAACATCAGAAGTTCACTGAGACTTTTGCGGATGATGCTGTAGTATATAGAGAGGTTGTAACAATGGAAAATTGTACTGAGATGCAGGAGGATCTGCATAGAATTGACGTATGGTGCAGGGAATGGCAATTAAATCTCAATGTAGACAAGTGTAATGTGCTGCGAATACACAAAAGAAAGATATTTTATCATTTGGCTACACTATAGCAGGGCAGCAACTGGAAGCAGTTAATTCCATAACGTATCTGGGAGTAGTCATTAGGAGGGATTTAAAATGGAACGACCATATAAAATCAATCGTCGGTAAAGCAGATGCCAAAATTAGATTCATTGGAAGAATACTAAGGAAATGCAATCCGAAAACAAAGGAAGTAGGTTACAGTACACTTGTTCGCCCACAGCTTGAATACTGCTCACCGGTGTGGGATCCGTACCAGGTGGGATTGATAGAGGAGGTAGAGAAGATCCAACGGAGAGCAGCGCGCTTCGTTACAGGATCATTTCGCAATCGTGAAAGCGTTACGGAGATGATCGATAAACTCAAGTGGAAGACTCTGCAGGAGAGACGCTCTGTCGCTCGGTACGGGCTTTTGTCGAAGTTTCGAGAACATACCTTTACCGAGGAGTATAGCAGTAAATTGCTCCCTCCTACATATATCTCGCGAAGAGACCGTGAGGATAAGATCAGAGAGATTAGAGCCCACACAGAGGCATACCGACAATCCTTCTTTCCGCGAACAATACGTGACTGGAATAGGAGGGAAAATCGATAGTGGTACTCAAGGTACCCTCCGCCACACACCGTCAGGTGGCTTGCGGAGTATGGTTGTAGATGTAATAAGAGCAGACAGGCAAGCACTTCACTGTTTTAGTAGCCCATTGGGACTTCTCGTCGAAGTGAAATTAATCAGCACACTGCAAAAGGAAAGTTTTTGGCAATTGGATGACTATTTCTACTATGGACCACATTCGTCATTTATTTATTTACACGAATTGGCCAACTAAGGACCACGTTACAAATTTTATTTCATATTCAGTTTCTTCTTTCTATTCTCTAGGGCTGATGTTCTGCCTGCTGCCATTTTTGCCAGATGTTCAGCTGTCAGTTTCCTGTTGGTCTTCTTTCTTGGGGCCTCCTGAAAAACCTCGAATCAGTTACTGCCTTTCTGTAACTGTCCCTATTCATCGCGTCCATTTCTGTGATTCCAAGTTCCATGAGGTCTTTCTTTATTCCTTGCAACCAACAGTTGGGTGTTTTCCTCTGTTGAATTAAATTGAAGATATTCTTCTTTAATCTGCTGTCATCCATTCTCACCAGATGACCGAAGAACATAAGCCTTCTCTTTCTCATTTCCGTTGTAACTGGTTTAATAAATTGATAGACCTTCTCATTGCTCATCTTTACCCATGTTTCGCCAATTTTTTTTGTGTCCACCAAGAAGTTTCCTCAGAATTACCCTTTCCTTCCTCTCGAACTCATCTACTAGTCCTTTTTTCTTGAGGGAGAGTGTTTCTGCTGCATATTGTACTTCTGTTCGTCATTATATAATGTTTAGAGGCATAATTTTTTCGCATTAATTTTTGTACGATTTTAGGTGAAGCATACTACGTGTCACGTTATTTCGCAATGCATATATTGCTGTATCTCTTTAATTTCACTGTGATAAAAAATGTTCAAATGTTTGTATAGTCTATGGGACTTAACTACGGGGTCATCAGTCCCTAAACTTACAAACTACTTATGAACTATTTACGAACTAGGACGGCACAAATATCCATGCCCGAGGGGGGATTCGAACCCCCGACCGTAGTGGCCGTGCAGACCGTGACTGGAGCGCCTCAGTCTCCTCGGCCACCGCGGCCGGCCCACTGTGATAAAATTGTAAAATTAACTATCACGAGTTTCATTATTGTAGCTCTGAATTACTTACATGAATACTAGCTGTAGAAGCTACTAACAATGATCCAATATTATTTTAGTATATTTCTAATTATGAACAAAAACACTTGTATTACACCACCTTAACACCCGTTGCTTTGCAACCATTGATTGCACGGTCTGCACAGGCTGTTTCTTATTAAGATAAATTTTCATACAGTTAGCTTTATAAATGCTTAGATAATGAAATAGTTCCAATAACTTTCCATCCCTTATTGCATCCATTAGTGACTGAATTTGCAAAAATGACGAAACGCGATGTTGTAAATATTCTAACCAAGAATCCAAATACGAATTATCGTAGTTCTAGCTACAAAATTGCCTTAACAGCAACGTATTTTCAGAAATGGTTTCTTCCCCTATTTCACCCCTTAGGGATGGAATATCAAAAAATCGAGTCTTAAACGACGCATTCAGTGTAAGACCAACACCGTCTTCAGATTTCAAGTTTCTTATCGTCAGTGGTATGGGCTGGACCATGATGAGTCAGTCAGTCGGGACATTGCGTTATATATACATGAAATACCACTGGGCTGCCCTACAACTGTGTTAGCTTCTGAGAGTTTACATTGCGCATACTACAGTGAACCTTTCATTAGTCTTCTCCCGTGTTTTACGATGAAATTATCCGTACAAAAAATATCTTAGCATAAATGGATGAGCATTTAAGCATTTGCAGACCTTAGGTGCATTACCCACTCCCATGAACCACAGACATTGCCGAGGTGGGGTGGCTTGCGTGCCTCAACGATACAGATAGCCGTACCGTAGGTGCAACCACAGCAGAGGGGTATCTGTGGAGAGGCCAGACAAACGTGTGGTTCCTGAAAAGGGGCAGCAGCCTTTTCAGTAGTTACAGGGGCAACAGTCTGGATGATTGACTGAGCTGGCTTTGTAATATCAGCTAATGTGGCTTAGCCACACAGTTACTGCTAACGGCTGAAAGCAAGGGGAAACTACAGCCGTTACTTTTCCCGAGGACATGCAGCTCTACTGTATGAACATATGATGATGGCATCCTCTCGGGTAAAATATTCCGGAGGTAAAATAGTCCCCCATTCGGATCTCCGGGCGGGGACTACTCAGGAGGATGTGATCATCAGAAAAGACAACACTGGCATTCTACGGATCGGAGCGTGGAATGTTAGACCCCTTAATCGGGTAGGGAAGCTAGAAAATTTAAAAATGGAAATGAATAGGTTGAAGTTAGATATAGTGGGGATTAGTGAAGTTCGGTGGAAAGAGGAACAGGATTTCTGGTCAGGCGAGTACAGGATTATAAATACAAAATCAGTTGGGGGTGTTACAGGAGTAGGTCTGATAATGAATAAGAAAATAGGAACGCGGGTAAACTACTATGAGCAACACAGTGATCGCATTATCGTAGTCAAGATAGATACGAAGCCAACACCGACCACAGTAGTACAGGTTTATATGCCAACTAGCTCTGCAGATGATGAGATCGAAGAAATATATGAGGAGCTAAAGGAAATTATTCAGTCAATTAAGGGAGAGGAAAACTTAATTGTTATGGGAGACTGGAATTCGGTAGTAGGACAAGGAAGGGAAGGGAATATAGTAGGTGAATATGGTTTGGGCAAAAGGAATGAAAGAGGAAGTCGCCTGGTAGAATTTTGCACGGAACATAATTTAGTTATAACAAACACCTGGTTTAAGAATCACAAAAGAAGGTTGTATACGTGGAAGAGACCAGGAGACACCGGAAGATACCAGATAGATTTTATAATGGGAAGACATAGATTTCGGAACCAGGTTTTAAACTGTAAAACATATCCAGGGGCAGATATAGACTCTGACCATAACTTGTTGGTTATGAACTGTAGGCTGAAACTAAAGAAACTACAAAAAGGTAGGAAAATAAGGAGATGGGACCTGGATAAATTGAAGGAACCTGAAGTTCTTAAAAAAATCAGATGGAGCTTTAGGCAACAATTGACAGAAACGGGGGGAAATAAAACAGTAGAGGAGGAATGGGTAGCATTGAGAGATGAAATAGTGAAGGCAGCAGAGGACAAAATAGGCAGGAAGGCAAGACCTACAAAAAATCCTTGGATATCACAGGAGATACTAAATTTAATCGATGAAAGGAGAAAATATAAAAATGCAGTAAATGAAAGAGGCAAAATGGAGTACAGACGACTAAGGAATGAGATTGACAGGAAGTGCAAAATGGCTAAGCAGGAGTGGCTAGAAGGCAGATGCAAGGATGTAGAAGAATTTATAAATATGGGAAAAATAGATACAGCGTACAGGAAAATAAAAGAAACATTTGGAGATAAGAAAAACAACTCTATGAATATCAAGGACTCTGATGGAAAACCAGTTCTCAGCAAAGAAGGGAAAGCTAAAAGGTGGAAAGAGTATATATAGAGGCTCTATGAAGGAAATGAACTTAGCGGCAATATTGTAGAAGGGGGAGAAGAAATAGTCGAGAATGAAATAGGAGATACTATACTGAGAGATGAATTTGACAGAGCACTGAAAGACCTAAGTCGAAACAAGGCCCCTGGAGTAGATGATATTCCCTCAGAACTACTGAAGTCTCTGGGAGAACCAGCCATGACAAAATTGTTTCACCTGGTGTGTAAGATGTATGAGACAGGTGAAGTACCCTCAGACTTTAAGAAAAATGTTATAATCCCCATTCCAAAGAAAGCAGGTGCAGACAGGTGTGAAAACAACAGAACCATCAGTTTAATAAGTCATGGTTGCAAAATATTAACACGAATTATCTACAGGAGAATGGAAAAGCTGGTAGAAGCTGACCTCGGGGAAGATCAGTTTGGGTTCAGGAGAAATGTAGGAACACGGGAGGTAATACTTTACGGCTTATACTAGAAGATAGATTAAGAAAAGGCAAACCTACATTTCTAGCTTTTGTAGATTTGGAGAAGGCTTTTGACAATGTTGATTGGAATAAACTCTTTCAAGTTCTGAAGCAAGCAGGAGTAAAATATAGGGAGCGTAAGGTTATTTACAACTTGTACAAAAACCAGACAGCGGTTGTCAGAGTTGAAGGGCATGAAAGGGATGCAGTGGTTGGAAAGGGAGTAAGACAAGGTTGTAGCCTTTCTCCAATGTTATTCAATTTGTACATTGAGCAAGCTATAAAGGAAAGCAAGGAGAAGTTCAGGGAGAAGAGTTAAAAACATTGCGTTTTGCCGACGACATAGTAATTCTGTTAGATACAGCAAAGGACCTGGAAGAGCAATTGAACGGAATGGACAGTGTGCTGAAAGGTGCATATAAGATGAACATTAACAAGAGCAAAACTAGGGTAATGGAGTGCAGTCTAAGAAAATCAGGTGATGCTGAAGGAATTAGATTAGGTAACGAAGCAATAAAGGAGGTAGATGAGTTTTGTTACTTGGGCAGTAAAATAACAAATGATGGTCGCAGTACAGAGGATATAAAATGCAGAATGGCAATGGGTAGAAAAGCGTTCTTGAAAAAGAGAAATTTGTTAACATCGAATATTGATTTAAGCCTAAGGAAGTCCTTTCTGAAGGCATTTGTATGGAGTGTTGCCTTGTATGGGAGTGAAACATGGACGATAAACAGTGCGGACAGGAAGAGGATTGAGGCTTTTGAAATATGGTGCTACAGAAGAATGCTGAAGATTGGGTGGGTGGATCGCGTAACTAATGAGGAGGTACTGAACAGAATTGGGGAGAAAAGAAATTTCTGGGATACCTGGACTAAAAGAAGGGATAGATTGGTAGGGCACATTCTTAGACATCAAGGAATTGTGAATTTAGCGTTGGAGGAAAGTGTGTGGGGTAAAAACCGCAGAGGAAGACCATGAGATGGATACAGTAAGCAGATTCAGACAGATGTATGTTGCCGTTTTTATGTGGAGATGAAGAGGCTTGCTCAGGATAGGGTATTGTGGAGAGCTGCATCAAACCAGTCTCCGGACTGAAGACCACAACAACAACAGGTGCATTACTTTCAACGCCTAAATTATTGATTATTTTCAGTTTTATTAAGCAGGGGATACAAACCAGCAATAATATAATGTAGTTTCAACATTTTTGCAGACATAAATTTAAGTTTGTTATTTATTGCGGAAATAATTGATTAGTTATATTGCCAGCATAATTATGGCATAAACGATTTCCAAGAAATTGTAGCGCTGTAGCGCGAGAGGTGTCCAGACAGTTGCCACGCCGGACATTTGGCACACTTTTACCTGCTCCGAAGGGTCGGGTGTCCATGTCTCCTCCTCCTCCTTCCCCCTCCCCCCCCCCCCCATTCGTTCGGACATCTGCACACTGGTCGCTTCCGTATTTCATTGTGTGACCGTCAGTATGGAAGTTATTACAATGGCCAAGGGCAGGCCTTTTGCCGTTACAATGGTTACGCGATAATAAGGTGTGGATGTGCTTACGCCGAAAATAGACAAATTGCAATGGAAAGTTGCTTTCGAAGAACGGAGACGTATTGAACGTAGACAACATCTGTGAGGACCACCTAATGATGCGACCTTTATTAGTTGTAAACATAAAAGAGTGCATCAGACTTAATGATGAAACTAGCTGGTCCCAGTTCGGTTCAGTAGCGTGGCAGTGAAATTTGACTCAACGAAGCAAACACATTAAACATCACTCAATTGATCCTCCTGCAACCAGAATTAATAGTTACATTTACCACTTTTCAATTTGCAATTTCCTACTTAAGTAAAAGCTCTCATAGTTTACATGTTTAGAGAATTTTTTCCTATCTTCTAATATGGTCATACCGTCAAAGATTGTGAATTCTAAAATTATTTCCTGTAACTTCAGAGCCTCAACTAGCTTTTAAAAAAACTCATTTTGGTTATACTGACAATGTATACTTTAGGTTTTAAAAAGAATCTGAACTTCTGAATTGCATCTAAAAGAGACAACCTAAAACAGATCTGCTTCTAAGGTTGACACGTTCGGCAACTATAGTGTTAAAATAATTGCCATATCTCCAAACTTAGACAAGGATAGAAATAAATTTACAGTAGATGGAGATCTCAAGAAATACATTTAGCTGTAGTCCTTAAAAATTAAAGTTTCTTACCATGTTATTGATTATCTTTAATCAGGACAGTAAAAGTTATTGAAACAACTGTTAAAAATAATTGTTACAAAAGAATATCATAAACAAATGTTGTTGTTGTTGTTGTTGCGGTGTTCAGTCCGCAGACTGGTTTGATGCAGCTCTCCACGCTACCCTGTCCTATGCAAGGCTCTTAATCTGAGAAAACGTTCGGCAACCTACATCCTTTTGAATCTGCTTATTTTATTCGTCCCTCTGTCTCCCTCTACGATTTCTACCCCACACACTTCCTTCTAATGCCAAATATTGACGTATTTTTCTTATCCATTAGAAACATTTTGAAAATATATTTGATCATTTCGTCTGCAACTTCACTGATTTGATAGAATTATTTGCTTTGTATCACCAAGGGTATTTACTTATGTGTTAAGTTTGCAGCAGTTCTCATTTCGAATTGTGGAATATTTACTTCGTCTTCTTTGGTGACAGAATTTCGGAAAACTGCATTTAATGTTCAAATGTTTGTATAGCTTATGGGACTTAACTACGGGGTCATCAGTCCCTAAACTTACAAACTACTTATGAACTAGCTACTACTAAGGACGGCACAAATATCCATGGGGATTCGAACCCCCGACCGTAGTGGCCGTGCAGACCGTGACTGGAGCGCCTCAGTCCCCTCGGCCGGCTGCATTTAATAACTCCGCTTTAGTGGCACCGTCATCAGTAATATTACCGTCGCTATCGTGCAATAAAGGCATTCACTTAGTCTTTCCGCAGGTGTAGATAACATAGGACAGGATCTCTTTGGATTTTCCGCCACGTTTCTGCAAAGAGTTTCGTTGTGAAAACTATTAAATGAATGACGCATTGAAGGCCGCGCTAAATTAAGAGCTTCAGTAAAACTTCAGCAAATTTGGGGATATTGCATTCGTCTAAATTTTTGCAAAAGCTTTCTATTCTATTTTGTGTACCACGGGGACCAGTTTAGTCTCTTATTAATTTATTTGATAGGAATTCCTCCAGTGGTGTTGATACTATTTCTTTGAATGTAAGCCACATATGGTCTTCACTTACATAGTTAATTTAGAAAAACTGGAGACTGTCTCCTAGTAAGATATCAACCGAATATTTATGTTTTTTTTCGTTTTTTAATAGTATTTAGCGTTTAGTTTTGGTAAATATCTTTGTTACGGATTTGAGCTTGCTACAACTTTGTGGTCACTTATACCTGTATACGTCGAGATCTCAGGAGTATTTGTGACTTTGAGCTCAAGTGTGTTTTCGAAACCATTTACAATTTGGATTGTGCTCGTGAACTAATTGTTCAAAATAATAAAAAAAGCATTTAGAACAATTTCGGAAGATGTATCTGCCACCCTATCTGAAGGTGTAGGCCGGCCGCGGTGGCCGAGGGGATTGAGGTGCTTCAGTCACGGTCTGCACGGCCACTACGGTCGGGGGTTCGAATCCCCCCTCGGGCATGGATATTTGTGCCGTCCTAGTTCGTAAGTAGTTTGTAAGTTTAGGGACTGATGACCCAGTAGTTAAGTCCCATAAGCTTTACAAACATTTGAACATTTTTTTTTATTTTTTTATTTTTTTATTTATTTATTTATTTATTTATTTATTTATTTATTTATTTATTTATTTATTTATTTTTTTTTTTTTTTTTTTTTTTTTTTTTTTTTTTTTTTTTTTTTTTTTGGCGGTGTAGTTCTGCCAACATACGGATGGTAGATTTAAGTCACTGCCAAGTATAATTGTATGAGTAGTGTACTGTACACCAGAATATCCGTGACGTTGGCCGTTTGTGCCAGTGGCCAGACGGATTCCTTTTGAAAGTTCTTAGGCTCAAATTAATTGGGGACGCTCGCACATTTCTGGAGTCGGTAGCCGTATTAAGAGACGCCACACATTTTGAAGTATTGGCGACAGGATTGATTTAGAGATTTATCGATAAGAGGGGTACAAGTTATTACCGGGACCAGCTTTCTGCGATGAGGCAGAAGGCCGGTGAGTGTTTTGATGCATACGCGGACCGGATTAGATCTGTTTCGTGTAAAACGTACACCTTAACCGGAGACGCGGTAAGAAATGAGGTGTTGCTTCAAGAGGCTGAAGCCAGGGCAGTGGATGTCTTTATTAGAAGTATAGATCCGCAGATTGGAGGCGAGGTGGAGGTTTCCTCCCCCACTACATTGCACGAGGCTGTTAGATTGGCCATGTTACGCGAAGAGGCGAGTAGATTTGTAGCCGCGCCGATGCGTGGCCGTGAGCCGAAGCGAGTGTTTGCGCCCTATTGTCCACACTACCGCTCTATGGGGCATTTGGGTATGCATTGTCGGCAAAATCAGAATGGGCAAGCACATAACCGATACGTCACGCCTGCAAATCGAGGTAACAGTCAAAACCGACAGTGAATGGTCGGGGGGCAGGTGTAGCCACCCCTCCCCGCCCCCGTTAAAAATCATAAACCCAATAAATTTCGATGGGAACACTGAGGTGGCAAACGTGATGTTACTAGGAAAAATAGGAGAGAAACGCGTTAAGTTGTTAGTAGATACCGGAGCTCAAGTGAGCATTTTGTTTTTGTCCAAAGACGACCAGAGACCATTAAAACCGCCCCGTTGTCGTATCCGTGGATTAGGCGATAATTTAGTTTGGCCATTGGGGACATGTTATGTTAACCTGGAAGTAGGAAAAGAAAGATACCCGTTCGAGATGGAAGTATTGCCTAAGAAGGGACGAAAGTTTGACGTAATCCTAGGGAACGATTTTCTCTGCCAGTTTCAGGGTGTTATTGACTACCGATCGCAAACCGTACAACTCGGTGAAGCAATTCATCGGTTCGGCAGCGCTCACACTGAATAAACGCGAGGAGGTCCGGAGAATGGCGCCGTTTTTCCGAACTCCGATAAGCCGCGTACTGCAGTGGTAAAGGCAACAACCCCTGTAACAATATACGGTGGAACGGGAAAGATCCTTTGGTTAGCAGTTGAACTTCTAGACATGAGTCCAACCTCACTTTTGATCGATCCGTTCGCGCAAAATGAGGTACTGGATAAAATGCAAGTTGATGTTAAGAGAAGCCTGTGTATTGCCGAAAAAGAGGGTGGAAAATTGAGAGTACCGGTGAGCTTAGATAATTTCGGGACGAAAGTAGCTGTAATTCCGCGTGGGACTGTTTTAGCCAGTGTGCAGTGTGTGGAAAGAGGCGAAGTGCCGCCCGTTCAGAGTAAAATATATCCGAAGAGAGAAGCGAGAGTTTTTCCTATTGAAGTGCCTACCGTCACGCCACAATTAGAGGAGTGTTTAAAGAAGAAGTTAACCCATTTGAACGAGGGAGATCAGAAACTGTTGTACTCAGTGTTAAGAGAGTATCCCTGGTTATTTGCAGACCGAGAATACCTCCCTGCCACTGATTTAGTATATCACGAAATTCCTACTGGGAACGCCAGACCGATTGCACAAAAAGCGTATCGGCTGCCTTATCACCTGCAACCTGTAGTTGATGAAATCATCCAGGAGCAGCTAGAGGCAGGAATCATTCAGCCTTCAGCTAGTCCTTGGTCGTCACCAATTGTGTTTGTGCCTAAAAAATCTGTGAATGGAGAGAAATCGTATCGTATGTGCGTAGATTTGAGGGCCGTAAATAAGGTTACCACGCCTGATACCTACCTATTGCCAAGAATTGATGAAACCTTGGACAGACTGGGAAACTGTAAATACTTCACTACATTGGATATGAAATCGGGCTACCACCAAATTGAAATAGCACCTGAAGATCGACCTAAAACTGCATTTATTGTTCCCTCTGGGTTATACGAATTTTTGAGAATGCCTTTTGGATTGAGAAATGTCCCTGCTACCTTCCAACGTTTCGCCGATTTACTACTACGTGGGGTGAAACCTATCACATGCATTGTATATCTTGACGATATTATAGTATTGTCGAAAACCATTGAAGAGCATGCGGAGCGCTTGAAGAATGTTCTAACGAGGCTGCAGGATGCACACTTAAGTCTAAAATTAGAAAAGTGCTTCTTTCCAGAATCACAGGTCCAGTACCTAGGTCACATTATCAGTTCTGATGGAGTGAAACCAGATCCCCGGTTGACTGAAGCTATTAGAACCTTTCCAGTCCCTACCAACGTCAAAGAGCTACAAAGTTTCTTAGGATTATGTAATTTCTATCGCCGTTTTATAAAGGATTATGCCACAGTGACCAAACCACTTACTAACCTGTTGAAGAAAGGAATAGCATTTCATCGGAGTCCTGAATGTGATACTGCCATGAAGCGCCGGCCGCGGTGGCCGAGGGGACTGAGGCTCTTCAGTCGCGGTCTGCACGGCCACTACGGTCGGGGGTTCGAATCCCCCCTCGGGCATGGATATTTGTGCCGTCCTAGTTCGTAAGCAGTTCATAAGTAGTTTGTAAGTTTAGGGACTGATGACCCTGTAGTTAAGTCCCATAGACTATACAAACATTTGAACATTTGCCATGAAGCAAGTTAAGGAGGTTTTAACTAGCTCTCCTTTGCTAATTTATCCAGATTTCGAAAAGCCATTCATTCTGTCATGTGATGCTTCGAATTTTGCTGTGGGATGTATCCTAAGCCAAGAGCAGGATGGACAAGAAAAACCTATTGGTTACGCTTCCCGTCAGTTTAACAAGGCTGAACAAAATTATAGCACCACCGAAAAGGAATTATTTGCTGTTGTTTTCGGTATCAACTATTTCAGATGTTACCTGTATGGTAGACAGTTTACAGTTGGAACCGATCATGCTGCTTTGCAGTGGATGCTAAGCCTTAAGGATCCAAGTAGCCGTTTAACCAGGTGGGCTCTGAGACTTAGCGAATTTGATTACGTTGTCAGACACAAACCTGGAAAACTGCACCAGAATGCTGACGCTCTTAGCCGCAAAATAAGAATCGTAAATGTGGAGAATTTGATTGTTGACGATTTAATAAAGGAACAAAAAGCAGATGGGGACTGTCAGGGATATGTAAACCACCCAGATTTCATGCTTATAGACGACGTATTGTACAGAAAGACCCCCTTAGGAAACCGTATTGTCATACCAAAAGCTTTGCGACCTCAGATCCTAGCACAGTGCCATGATAGTGTACAAGCCTGTCACAGTGGTAAAAGAGCCACTAATGCCCGAATTGCAACTCGTTATTGGTGGAAGACACGCCGGCGAGATGTAGATCAGTATATAAGTGGTTACCTCTCATGTGCTCAGAGAACGCAAATTGTCAGACCCCGAATACCCCTACAAACTGTACCAGAAACCTCTAGGCCATGGCAGCTCGTTGCTTTGGACGTCGTAGGGCCATTCCCGCAATCTCAGCAAAATAATAGATACATTCTCATTCATTGACCATTTCTCCAGGTATCTAATATCGGTTCTCGCAGACATGACTGCAGAGACAGTAGCCCAAGCATTTGTTAACCATATGATACTCCGTTTTGGAAGCCCGGAAGCTATTCTTACGGACATAGGATCAAATTTCATGTCCACGTTATTTGTTCAAGTTTGTAAGCTACTGAGAATTAAGAAATGGCGAACAACGCCCTTCCACCCTAAAGCCAATGGTAGGGTAGAAAATGTTCAAATGTTTGTTAAGCTTATGGGACTTAACTACGGGGTCATCAGTCCCTAAACTTACAAACTACTTATGAACTAGCTACAACTAAGGACGACACAAATATCCATGCCCGAGGGGGGATTCGAACCCCCGACCGTAGTGGCCGTGCAGACCGTGACTGAAGCGCCTCAGTCCCCTCGGCCACCGCGGCCGGCGGTAGGGTAGAGAGGGTGCATAAAACCATAGTCAAAATGTTATCTCACTATGTGATTAGTATGTACACCAAATGGGATAAGTATATAGCGTTCATAGCGCCAGCAAATAACAGCAGAATACACGAAACAACAGAGCACACACCGTACGAGGTCATTTACGGTCGCTCCATGAATTCTCCTTTCGAATTAGATAAGTTACACCCTGGTGTAGACGCTCAAGAGGTGAAAAACCTGGCCCGTCGCTTAAAAGCCATTTGGAAAAAGGTGCAAAAGAACAACAAAAGAGCCACTGCTCGTCAGTTGCGGCGTGGAAACAAAGGAGCCACCTTACCCACTTACCAGCCCGGGGAGTGGGTATTGTTGAGAAATACAGTCATTAAAAAGGAACGAACTAAAAAATTCACTCCTTTGTTCGAAGGACCATATCAGATCACAGGTTTGACGTCACCCGTTAATGCAGAATTGCAATTATCTGGCCGCACCGTCGTCGTACATTTCGACAGATTAAAATCGTATCATGGGCAAGTGACGCCAAATCCGTCTGCTGCAGTTTCAACCGGACCTAGATCGGCCGGTCGTTCAAGAAAAATTAGTAAAAAGAAAGCTCAACTTCCCCCTACACGCACTAAATATGCATTACGATCCAAGCATTCCTATGGATTACGATCCAGGGATTGATGGTGCTGTGTGCTCTTTGCACACAAATAGAAATATTTAATCCAGTGCACATGTTTTATTTCGCATGCCTTTTTGCTTGTAGTAATACCGCTGCGTACTAGATATGTTTTGCTTATGTTTAGATTTAAGTTTCATGTGTAAACTAGGATGTCTCAGTCTGGAAGACCCCTTTAATGCCAACCATTATGCCTCGATTTGCCATTAGAAATTTCATTGTTGCAATTGCGGACAATAATGTAAGGAACATGAGCTGCAACATAGAAGTAGAGTGTTTAAATGGAGCGCCTCGCGCGCTCAGCAGAGAGCCCTAGCCGCGCCGTATGATTACAAGGCCGCGTGGCGTCACTGTCCACCGCCTCTCCCCCCTCCCACTCGACGCCTGCCGATGCTGCATTTGACGCCGTCAGCTGTGTAGCGCAAGTGGCCCACACCTGCCTCACCGCGACCGCCCGGCATCAGTCCGTCCGTACTAATCTTCTGTTTCACAATCGAAACACATTCGTAATCGTTCTTATAAATGTCAAACAGTTTCCTGTAATGCTTCCTATCTGAGCCTAATTCGTACGATGTTGTTGTGGAAAATTGAAACCTCTACTATAACCACCGATATACCCAGTACTATCGTTATGTTCGGTATTGCACAAATCTATTTTGCCATTTGATCCTTTTCCCTTACCAGAAGATACTTCTGAAGATAATAGGAATTCCATTTTTATGTATCTGTAACTTCATAGTCAGCATCGCTCGTCGCCTACGGATGCTCAATGCGCTGAAAGTAGAATTCCTGAATTGTAAAATAAATACCTACCAGAATTGAGGCTTAGTCGCCTTTTGCGTATTTGGTTGTTGCTAACGCCCTATACGCTTTACACAGGAACTGTGTTAACACCGCAGCAGTCCGTAGAGGTTGAATTATGCGCAATCAGCCTACTCAGTCAGCTCAGCCAGCCACCCGCACTCGTCAGCTAATTCCAGATAGACGATGCTCTGCCACCCTCTCTCTGTACCCCGTGATTGTAGCTGCCAGTCAGCTCCCGACAAATTGCAATTAACACTCCTGACTCCTGCTGCGCGTGACTTGCAAATTTGTCGCCGTTACGAGCCGCTGCTTTATTTCTCTACTACACTCATTTAGCCGATAATTCGGATGTTTACTGCCCTTCACAACTTCCGCCGCTTACAGATTAATTCCAGTTTTAAGTGATCGGAGTTGATACTACGTAGAATCATCCATGACGTGACTAGAACGAATATTAATAGACCTGTGTGGGGTTCGTCCACTATAACCACGTTTGGCATTGTTGCCGTGCCTGTTTGCGCTCGTATTGGTGATTGTTGTCGCGGGTATTTTGGCAACAATGAAAGGGTAGTCTTATTATCTGTATTGGTACGCGCCCGTGGCTATCGCATTTCCAAGTTCAGCCTTCCGATTCTGGAGTGCTTTCTGAAAAGATAGACTACATACCTTGTATCACTCACTTACCGTGTCAGGATCTCAGCAGTGGAGTGCTGGTCAACCGTTCACATTGCGACATTGTTAATCCTACATCCAAAGTACCTGCACAGTTGCACTTCAGTACAGTATGCTGCATTTACCCACTGCTATGCCTGCGTCCACTAACTGGTTGAA
Source organism: Locusta migratoria (assembly GCA_026315105.1). Classification (NCBI taxonomy): domain Eukaryota; kingdom Metazoa; phylum Arthropoda; class Insecta; order Orthoptera; family Acrididae; genus Locusta; species Locusta migratoria. Next base: position 399,448,581 of record CM048755.1, on the reverse strand, counting down.
AATGCCTCACTTTAATAACTTCCATCTCGACCACCCGCTAAACAAGTTAATAGAACATGAGAAAGGCCAAATTACCATAGGACTGTGACGCTACCAAGTACTACGCTACCACTTATACCTTGGTCGTGGTTGCACTAATTGTATGGGAATCAAGTCGAAAGGGATGATGCAGAGGTTCCTGAACGCTATCCGCATGGCACCTTCCATAAGTGAAATATTGTATAAAGGCATGGTCCACCCTTATCTTTTAAGATATTTTAGTGCTAAGAATATAGTTTTTGTAACGTATTTTTCATATCCAAAGAGATTAATTTAGATCCTCATAATGTTGTTATATTTGTGCATATCTCCTGTCGAGAAAGTTACTATTTTGCATTTAATCAATAACCAACCATACCGTAAAATTCCTCTTCAGTAACCGATATCAATATTGTAACTTAGTGTTAGGTACTCACACATTAGTTGTGTTTATTGTTTATGTTGCTTGATGTAAATGTAGGTACTCCTATATTGTCAAATGTTTCAAAGACTTAGCAAGACCTTAAATGGAGCAGTGTTTCTATTATGTATAACTTTAGCTTACCCTATCTTAATTCTGTTAGTTCTTATTGGGTATTGCCCACCCACGCTGCGCTCATTAAAACCTCTTGAGGAGGCACGCTCCCGCACCAATGGGCACCTCGCTGAGGCAAGTGTGGAAGTGTTTCAGCCACTCGCTATTCCGGTCGTCAGCTGACTGCCAGCAGCCAGCAGCTTCTGACTTCACCAACCAACACGCTGCTGGGGCACTACTACTGGCCATCCTACCCAAACCTTTGTGAGCCGAACAAGGCGCCCTTCGCTTACGCCACAACTCAAGAGAATCAATTTGTTCATTTCCATATAACCATTTCTATTTTTAAGTGTGAATGTAATTTGTAACAGACCCCTTTTACCCGCCGTCACCAACCATGGAAGTTTTTATTGTAAATCCACTAATTTTTGCGAATGGTAAACCATTCCCATGGAAGGGGGATGAGTGTACACCAGTGGAGAACAGCAGTACATTTTTTATTTTCTCCGTAAGTTTCAACATGATTTGCCAAGTCCTGCCGCACGTGCCTTAGGCCGGTATTACACTATCAAATTATTTGTCAAAGAATTGGACAAAGAAAAAGTGCACGTAATGTAATGGGAACATCATCCAATATTTCATCCAATCTAAGGCCTCGGCCTAGATTTGATCAAAGAAATCGCTCGTCTTCTGTTTCCTACAGTGAGAAATGTGACCGCTGGGAGCGCTAGTAGTATACAGTTTCCTTGCCACTACAGCTGTTTTATTTGGAGGTTAAATATCTGACATTACTTGGACATCACGTTCTTATTCGTAAACATGGCTAGTAGTGGAATGTTTGTGTAGTGTTTTCTAGCAACAACAAAATTTTTAAAAAATCAGATGGGGCGTTGTATAACAGGTGACAAGGCCAATTCACACTGTCCGTCACGTCAATTCGCGTAGCCCAATACCCTGAGGCAAAAGTGAGGTTGAGTTACAATCTGTGATGTAAAAAAGTCATTATGTACTATCGGAATTGAAGAAGTAATACCCCTAAATCTTAATACGGCCGAAGCAGATTTTAGAATGTATGATTTTGGTAACGTGGTGTGCTAAGTTCTGGGAAATGAAAGAACTTTCAAAACATCGACATCTGTTTGCAAGCGAATCTATGTACATATAAATACGTCAGCCAATTTTTGTAAGGAAATAAATAGAGCCTATTTACTTTATCAGCAATGTTTCCCCCCTTACATTGTTAATAACGTCATAAACAATATAGATTATCCTCTTTGGCAGTGCTCACATTTTCCATTTAAAACGTTATTTAATGAAACTTGCCTTATCAACTTAACAATCTTATTCATATACACTGTTTGAGTCAGCCTTTTTGTTACTCTATTACAAACTGTGAAGGATGAAGAGCGACAAAATAAGTAGCAGTGAACGGCCTGGCTGTTCTGCCGACGGCATAAAAAAGAAAAATCCTCCCGGTCCCGTAACAAATTTTATTTATCTCGCTCTGACACCCACGGTTTCATCCAAGTGCGTTTCATTTTCTTTTTTCCCTCCTTCTTTTCTAAATGCAGACAAAACGCAACTGTAGTATAAACAATAGCTGAGCATTACACCGCCATTTTGAAGCAAATTTGACAAAATATTGGATGATAGTGTAATACCCCCTTTTGCGTTTTATCCAATTTCTTTGTCAAAAAATATGACCAATATTTTATCCAATTTTTTCGTCCAATTCTTTGTCCAATAATTTGATAGTGTAATAACGACCTTAGGACAGAGGGAGGCCGATGTCCCCTGCCATACGTTTGCGTCTGGCGCGCCACATTTCCGCTACCGCGCGCATTCCGCATCCTCGGCCCGATTCGATCTGTGCTGAGCAACCGGCACGTGTCGCCGACCCATGCAACTGCGGGCGCGGAACCAGCTGATCAGAGCACCTGTGCCAAAGTCCACACCGCGGATCGCAACCAATCACAGCATGAACGCAATGACGTAGATTCGGCATTACTGGCTAGCTGCGAGATCGTTACAGACGGTAAAGGGCTGTCTGCCGCCCCGATAGCACGCTCCCCGCTCTGCAGCCCCGTGGGCTCGCTCTCCTACTCGAATCATCATAATGATTACTTCTGTAGTACCACTGGTGGCTCTCCTCAGGCCATAATATAAGAATTTTTATCCCCTTTTCTGAAATAAAATCTTTTCGTTACACCGCAACACTCGTGTCCGAGTATGATTTGCTGGTCCTGTCAAACCCCGTCCGGAAAACGCCCACAGCCTTTTCACGTTCGTGCCATACCTGTACAGTACCTATTTGTAATGAGACTCAAGTTTTCTATGAACTGTTCGGCGGCTGCATCATGAGAGTGCGGGGGTCGGTAAACGGAGTCAGTTATTAATTTATTCCGGTTGTCGAGTACAACATCTGCTCATACTAACTCACAGGAACTATCGACTTCAGTTTCGCTTGAGGGCTAGTACACAAAGTACGATTTCCTTTTGTGCTTTTTGTTTCTTTTATAGTGTATCATAGGAATGATGGCTTTTCCCTTATAAAACTAGTGTGCATCCTCTGCGACTCAGTAGATACCAAAGCTAAACAGTGTAGAATAACAGTCTACGTTACAAGCATAACATTCTATATTCCTTCATTTCCTTATTTCAAATATTTTAAAATTGTATGTCGACTTTAGGTGACCTGTCAAACATAGACGCTCTTATCTCTATTTTATAAATGTATTTTGTGTCATTGTTTTGAACATTGTACCAATACACTTTATTAACTAATGTTTCGCCGCAAGAGAGTAACGTTATGAAGTGTATAGTTCTTCTTTCCTCTCTCTTTTTAATGCAGTTGTAGCAATTAATATATGTACAAATACAGTGATCAACTTGAATGACCAGCGAACATTCGAATTATCTTTATGTCGTTCCTTCTATAGCGATGGAATGTTTCTATCGCAATCAGTAAGTGTGCAAGAAAGCTACCGTACAGACGGAGGGAAAATCAAATGTTTGTATTAGCTTATGGGACTTAACTACGGGGTCATCAGTCCCTAAACTTACAAACTACTTATGAACTAACTAAGACTGAGGACAGCACAAATATCCATGTCCGAGGGGGGATTCGAACCCCCGACCGTAGTGGCCGTGCAGACCGTGACTGGAGCGCCTCAGTCCCCTCGGCCACCGCGGTCGGCCAGATGGAGGGAGAATGGATCCATATTTGTGGTTGGAAAACTAATTATACACTGAAATATACGACGGTATTGCTTTAGTTTCCCAGTAGTTGTAAATATTTAGATTTCGGGATATTGGAAAGAAGTTGTACACTTCGGCGAGATGTCGAAGAAAAAGATGTCTTCCGTAAAGACTGTATCAAACAAGATCAGAGACGAAGGTTTCGAAGCAAACAGCAGGAGTACGGGGAAGGGCGTCCCTTGCCTGAGGGGCCGCTAATACTGTAATCCTGGAGAAGGGTCAGGTGTGGCAAATGTCCGGCGTGGCAAAAGTCCGGCGTGGCAAGTGTCCGGCATCCGCACGAGAATTCAGGCACAGATGAGATTTCCAGCCATCCTGAGAACAAATTTCCAAACATTCCGTTAAACTAGAAGCCTGGAGTTCACTATTTGTGCCCTCACTAAACCTTTCCACTCTCTGGCATCATTTCACAGAATGATTTTCTGGAATATGGAAGTTAACATGTATGTTTCGTCGTACTGAGAAATCTTTGTTTCCGCGTCCCTTTCCGTTCATATATACTATCGTGGAACAGAATTTGAAGCTAGTTATACTCTATAATACCCGTACACTCTGTAATATGCTCTTTTCTTCAGAATAATTAAATTTCACTTTAAAAGACCTTATCGCGTTAATCAAATCAAAAGAGATAATTATTTTTAACCGGAAATAAATGATTCGTAAAGATATCACAAAATCGCTTCAAAATATTTTCTATCGCGATTATCGTTAATGCGAAAAATATCACACCTGTAAGTCCGTTATCAAATGACTCATTTTACTGCAACCGCACATGCCACAAGGTCACAAATTCTCACACGCGCAGATGCTGCGTCTTGGATAGAAAAGGGAAAAAAGGCTTCGTATTGTATATGAAGTTCCATTTAAATGTTTTAGAAGTTGATGCAAAGTTGGTAGCAGCTTAAATGCATCGTTCACAAGCAGATATGTCGACAGAATAGAAACGAAATGCGTGAATCCTTAGGGTGTCCCCAATGAGTCACACCGCAATGGCGTCTTCGAAAAAAAGTTGTCCTCTGCAAAAGTTATTATGACTGAAGCACCATGCGAAAAGAAATTAATTAACAGTAAATTATCCTGTAGAACAGGGCCACTCAAGGTGCATGCACTGGTGCATTGCAGAGTGCAGAAGACGGCTGCGCTGTGGTGACGACGGTGCAAACCCCCCACTCCTCGGCTTTGCGCTGCTTCTCTCTTTCCTTACGCTTGCGTAGCTCGCGCCTCCTGTCTCGATCTTTTCAAAACTTTTACCCGTTTTCTTCTTCATTGCCAAATACTTATGTACACTAGGCGGAGAGCTTAGTTTTGGCCGGCCGCAGTGGCCGAGGAGACTGAGGCGCTCCACTCACGGTCTGCACGGCCACTACGGTCGGTTTCGAATCCCCCCTCGGGCATGGATATTTGTGCCGTCCTTAGTATTAGCTAGTTCATAAGTAGTTTGTAAGTTTAGGGACTAATGACCCCGTAGTTAAGTCCCATAGACTATACAAACATTTGAACATTTTTGCTTAGTTTTGTGGAACACGATTACCGGCATAAAATAGATTTAAATAATTGAAATTTCAACTCAAGTTTTTTTTATTTGCAATTATGCTACTGGATCTGGAACAAGTGATCGGCTGCCAGCAACTTTGAGAGCATTTCTTAAATTACTATTAGAAATACTTGCACGCAATCTAGTTTTCGTACAAGACAAAACAGAAAAAACCTTTCACATACACATGTGGAGCCAAACATGGAAATAATCTTCGATTTTTCTCTGTGTAACTTGGAAAATTCTTCCTTCGACAAATTCTGGTAGAACTGGAGCAACCCTTTTGTGTTGTAAAACAAATCCTTTCGGTGAACATCGGTTTGCAAATCAATCAGTTCGAAATGTAAATCTGGAGGCGCACTGTACAGGATGACCAGCCAGTCTAAAATAGTTTAGGAAAAAATTCAAAAATATTTATTTCAAAAGTTCGCGTAAGTTTTCAAGTGTTCTTCCACTGCGACATACGCCTTGACAACGTGACCAAGGCTGTCAGCCTTGGCCGGCCGCGGTGGCCGAGGGGACTGAGGCGCTCCAGTCACGGTCTGCTCAGCCACTACGGTCGGGGGTTCGAATCCCCCCTCGGGCATGGATATTTGTGCCGTCCTAGTTCGTAAGTAGTTGATAAGTAGTTTGTAAGTTTAGGGACTGACAACCCCGCAGTTAAGTCCCTTAAGCTTAACAAACATTTGAACATTTGTCCACCTTGCAGGACAGAGCCGGACAGAACCAGTATTGAATGCTGATTCCAAAATCACGCGACTCTTCTGGCGTCCGAGCTGAAACTACTGACGTTTCCATGCTACCGTGGAGCCAATAGGAGACACCCACGTTTGATCACGTGTGCTGCTGCAGTAGGACTCATAGCTGTGAGAACGAGTTCCTTAGCTCTCTTCAGTTTGAGTTTTCGTACAGAACAGACGCACTCGAGAGGTCCAGCCTCGGTGCGGGCAAACGGCCGCATGCCGTCCGCTCCCGCCTAGCGGCTGTTCGGTATCAGCCACCAGCTGTGTGAATCATTACCGTAACTTTTCCCGTTTTCTAATCCTCTGGCACTCATTCATTACATCCGTACCCAAGGCGAGTCCCGATATGTATCCCGTATTTCAGAATATACCAAATATTAACTTAAAGCCGGTATTTTATTTGCCAGTCAGCCACCCTTTCCTAGGGCGCCCACAAGCCTTTACCGCTCCGCCTTCCATCCTGACAACTCTTCCAACCCATCTTATTTATGCAGCACTGGGATGGGATGTATAATTTTTCTATCATCCGTGGGGTAAAGATTAAGTGCTGTACAGCACTTTGAATATCCATCGAAAAGGGTTTCACAAAAACATCGAGAATTGGCTGCAGGTTGGTAATTTCCTGAAACAATAACAAAACCAATATTAATAAATGAAAATAAAGTAAGTAGGTGTTTCCAAGTACTAAAAAGCGATAGGTTTTAATAAACATGTACTGTGTACTACTGCTTTTAATGAAATTTTACACTTGTATATGTAACGCAATCTCCTTTATTTAGTTGTTAGTTATTACGCGGATCGGTCGTTAAAAGCATTTTCAAGGAATTGTAGCACCTCGACGTATTTTTCAAAGCGCGCTCCTTCCTGCACATATGCTGTCAAACAAAAACATAGTACCATTTTGATTAGAGCGGTTATAAAAATCAGGCTGTCTTATTAAAGATACAATTTATATTTCTCTTACCTAGTTCAGGAAAGTGTTGCGTATTTTTCTTTGAGAGGTTATTTTTGAGAAGCTTCAGTTTATATTGGAAAGCGTTTATTTTGATGATCATATATTTGATGAGATTATTTTCTTTTTGGAGTTTCAGACTTAAATCATTTAGGAGAGCCATAATGTCTGCCAAAAATCCCAAATCAGCTACCCATTCAAGGTCATGAAAAAGTGGCTCCGGACGTCCTTTGCTCTCCAAAAACTGAGCCACGATGTGGCATAGTCGAAAAATTCGGGAAATCGCTTTTCCTTTGCTCAACCAGCGCACCTCAGTGTGGTATGAAATATCCGAATACTCCTCTTCCAAGCAAATCAAAAATTCTTTGAATTGACGATGAGTGAGTCCATGAGAACGAATGTTGTTCACGATACGCACCACTACATTCATCACTTCTTGAAGACCGATAACTTTTGCACAAGGAGTCTCCTGGTGTGCAAACCACTGAGCCGTGTTATTAATATCCGTGGACTCATCAAGAGCGATGAAGTACGCTAGGAAGTTGTCAATTTTGGCTGCCAATTGTTCATGCAAATTCTCCGTTGATTCTCCGAGATATTGTCATTCTGGAAAGTGGTATTCTCCTGTACGCGGGAGTTAATGTGGGATTCATTGTCTCTGCTACGTCCAACATGATGTTTTTGATTAATGGCCCTCCATAAATGGCCTCCCAGCTCTTGCTAAACGTAGAGCAACTTTGTAACTAGCTCTGAGAGTCCTTTCGCAGCACCCCTTATCTTCTTCATACTAAATTAGAGCAAAAAAGATGTGTTAGAAATACTTTAAGCGTAAACGAAAACTAATATACGTTTGAGAGGAATGTAAACAAATTTTATTTCGTTTCGTATGACCTTTAACCAAAATATACATGCTAAAGTACTTGTACCAACCTCGTTTGTAGATACAGAATTCTCTTCTGCAAGAGTTTTCAACTTCCGTAATTCTTCCTCTCTGGCATCCACTGTGATATCACTATACTTTTCTGAATGCGATTTGCTGTAGTGTCATTCAATAGACGATTTTCTGACACACCTAGACTTTCGGGATTTTTTTTTTTTTTTTTTCTTTGAGCAGGTGGTTCCATTATTGTAGTAATTGTCTTGCGCTTACTTAATCCAATGTTGACTAAGCCGTCTGGCATCGCATTCGGCAGCATACAGCAAGCCGAGTTGAGGTAAAGTATGCCGAGTTGAACCGATGCACTGTGCAAACACTCTCTGCACCTCGTGTGATATTCCTGGCCTAAGGCCACTTCATATTTCTGGCCGCTGGTCATTTCTTTGCTAACATCGTACGTGTCTTAAACGCTAGTTTCAAAAGAAATCATGTGACATGAAATGCAGCAGCCAATGCGAGGAGAGTACCAGTAACAAAGGCGGGCTTTCCCACGGGAACCATCACCTACTGTGCCATATGCTACTGCTCCCCACCCCACATTTCAACATATGCTGCACTTCTTTCTTTCTTCCGTGTTTAAGACACGTACGATGTTAGCAAAGAAACGGCCAGCGGCCAGAAATATGAAGTGGCCATAGGCCATGAATATCACACATCCCCTTCCTTCGGAGATTTCCAAACTTCGAATGTTCTCGAAGACAACAGACAATTTGGAAATAAGAAACCCCATAAATTTTGAAAAATATTACCCATTATCTCTCAAGAACTTACATAAATATTGAAACCATTACTCCTGAATCTCTCCATCTAAATCAAAAAATGATTACACAAAAAGGTATAGAAACATTAATATTATAACCCTGCCTAAATTGAACTTGGGCAACTATGAATTAGCTAATTTTACAATATATGAAACTACATATAAATGCTGATATACATCCTAAATATCCTTCTGAAAATACACACACAAAATCTCAAAGTTGCAAATTACTTAACACATTCTATGAAAATGTACAGAAAATATACGATTGAACAATAGATAAGTAACACTGTTACATTGAATAATTCCAGGAAATACATCAGGCATGAAGCCTCTCAATAGTTGTGATTTAAAATCGTCGCATTGCCGTCCATGTTTACAAAATTTATTGGCACCTTGCCATTTGAATAAATATGACATTTAGACTTTCGGCTCAAGGCCGCTTATAACACCAATTAAATTTTCGGCACATTGCCGTCCATCAATACCATCACAACACATAGTACATTGCCTTACACAAAATTACTAACTTTCGGTGCATTGCCATTCATCAAAACCACCATAACTCTGATTGTGGACTTAAAAACAAGTGAAACTATTTTTGGCATGAGGCCATTTATCACTTATATCGGCACAATGCCGTCCACCAAGCCTCTCAACACTTTCTTTTTTTATATATTAATTGAATTGCCAACTCACTTTCGGCTTTGCAATTTTGACACACGCATTGAGTGCAAATTCAACACTAGGCACTCATTACTTTATACTTTTAATAACATGTATCATAGCCTACTTTGCACTGCTGGCTTTACACGCTTGTACATTCAAAGGATATACATAAAGGAGTACATAAAATTTATACATACAAATACATTTATAAAATCAAATTAATGCAGACATTTTGCATATTAAATCCAGAATAATACACATTCAGTGTTTGGCAATTACCGATTAAGTTTAAGTTTTTTTTTGAGATCATTGACCTTTCCCATATTTCTTCAGTTACCTATTCTGTCGTAAACTTGCATGTAATTATCTTTTGTGACACACTTTAAGATATATTAAGTCATATATATCCGTTTCCTAATTGGGTCACTGAACCTTCATTTATTGACAATACTTTATATTTTCAACAGATATTACGTCTACTCCCATATTACAATTGGCAACACATGCCACGTCTAATATTTAATACTGTACTGTTGGCAAACAGATGCCACGTTTATATTCACAGTAATATAGGCTACTTATAGCTTGTGATAATGCTTCATATTTAATGAAAAATGCAGATCACAGAAATCAACAGAAACTATTTGCTGCATAAAGGCAAAATATAATTCCGACTGACGGATGGTTGTTTTCATTGACAGCTGACGGTGAAATTCCATTATGTATGATATACCTATTCCATAGTACATGTTGTGTATCGCTCTGATGTGTCATGATTTCCTGAGGTTTATATGGAGGCGAAACAGGTCAAAAAATATCATATAATTTATACATATACTAATTCATAGATGTGTATGTGTAAGAGCATAGGACAAATGTATTCCAAAATGGTGCCATTTCCGCTACTGTGTATTCCTAATTTAAAAAATGTAGAGTGAGGCACACACTGCGTCCCCTACCTATTTTCAATATTCCACAAATGACGACTTCACTGCCGTCTGAAACACCATATATAAAATCATAATAAACCGACTTACAGGCCGGATCCACCAGTCACCTGTACTTGACCCTTTCTTACCACTTCACTTGATTCCTAATAACGAGCCTATTTCCAGGCTGAATTCATCAGTCACCTGTACTTGACCCTACTTACTACTTTACTACATTCTCAATAATGAGCCTATTTCCAGGCCGAATTTATCAGTCACCTGTACTTGACCCTACTTACTACCTTCTCAATACTTGATTAAAACTACACATAGCAGACCATACACCTCGTTTCTCATACCATTCATAAGAAAACCATGTTTTACATTGCCTATGTCCAACAGCCATTTTCACTAAGTTCACTCACCTGTTGTTGCGCCGTCCTCTTCTCAGCGTCATATAATACCTTATAATAATCAGAGTAAACAGTATTGGAATAAAAAAAATTAAAAAAAAAATCCTTCAATAATGTAGTCAGCAGTTTCGTTCCGAGAGGATCTGTGACTGCCACTTAACTTTGTAAAGGTAACTCGTGCTATGCAGATGTTTACTGCTGAGTTACAATATTTACCATGCTCCATAATCGTTACATACTCACATTAAGCAAAATTCAGTACGTATTAAGTCTGTAAATCTCGTATTCCTGCTTACTCATGTCAAATTTACTCGTCTAAATTAGTGTTTTCGTGCAATCTGGTATTTGGATAGAGAAGAAAGTAAAGACGATAGAAAAGAGTTCAGACTGAATAGTAAGAGGAAGAACTAACAGCGTGAAAGGAAAGGAAGTAAGCTGCTAGTTGACTAGGGTACCTGGTAGGCGTCAGTTACCTGGCAAAGCAAAGAGCTTTATTGCCCCCTGAGGTACATGTACCTATTTGCATTTGAAAGCATATTTTGATATTTTCAGACCAAAAGGCAACACTCTGAACTGACAACACCCTCCTCCATATGTAAAAGCACTGTATTTGCAACAATTTTCCTTTAGCGGTATTTGCCAGAAGCTAGAAGTCAAGTCTATGCTTGTTAATATCTTGACTCCATGAATCTTCTGAACAAGTTCCTCCAGTATTTTGGGCCTATCCATCTGTGGTATAATTTTATTTAAGCCTTTGCATCTAGTGTGATCCTAACTGAATTATCTTTCTTTGGGACTATGACAAGAGAATTGGAATATTCACTACAAGACCTTTCAATTATGTTCAATTCTGTCATTTTCTTAGTCTCCTGTTCCACCGCTTCTCTTTTGGCTAATAGGATTGAATAATGCTCAAATCTAAAAGGTTCATGGGGCTTGACTTTAAATTTATACTTGTACTCTTTCATGCAGCCTTCAGTGTGTATACTATTTTGTGTACTTTCAGACCAATACTGATTGAGAAATTCGGTAACAAATTCCTGATATGTTTTACAAATGTTTATAGCTCCTGTTCCCCACGAAATTGCATCACCTTCAAACCTACTCGCTACGAATTTCATCTTTTGTTGTTCTGTCATGTTATGAGGAATAACACCATCGAACTGCCTGATGAAAGCAACAGGATGTACATTACCTGTCTTTGAAAAATGAATAAGAACTATTTGAAACATCAACTATGTTACTTATACCTTTCTTACGTTCTTGTTCCACCCACACTTTAAGTTTTCTCTCAAGTTCATTTTCATTGGTGCTAATATTTTCCACTAAATTACATGAATCTGGCAACTCATTAAGTTTCTGCTCGATCTCCGTTAATTTACTGTGAAGTGCATTTGCATTATTTGTACATGATGTGCCTACCTGTGACACTTTATTGTCAATTATTGCTACATTTCTGTTCATTTTTTCGATATCTGATTGCTGTGACAGATATCTGTCTTTACATGTTTTACTAACGCTAGCCTGTTCTTTTCTCAAACACTCTACATTATTTGTAACTGTACACAGCGTGCCACTATTAACCTGTAATCTCTCGTTAATTTTGCTTACTTCAGAGTCCACCCTGTGCACAACGTCATTTTTACAATTATCACATTCCTTTACTTTCAAATCTAATTGTTTAAAACACTTTTCTATTTTTTCTTCATTAACAATTACCCTGTTTTCTAAGCCCTGGAATTTATTATTTACACTAGCCATTTGTGTACTTATTTCCTCTATCGCACGGTCTAATCTTTCATTGTTTTGGTCAAGTTTTGCTACTAACTCATTTATGCTTTGCTTTTGTTCTGTTTAAATTTCATTCGCCCACTGATTTCGTTCTTCTTTGTTTTGATCAAACTTAGCAAGCATGTTTTGATTTAATTTAGCTATCATGAAGATAAGCATTGATATACTATTATTGTCATTACCAGTTTCCTTTTCCCCACTACTTTCTACTGGCAACGTATCAGCTGAAGCTGTACTATGGCTTCTGTCACTTGATACCTCCATCTGCTACTCTGTTATGCAGGCGACAGACACATTTTCTCTGACAGCTGCATCCAGATTTACCACGTCAGTATGGTTAGGAGCGACAGATAGACAAACTTGTGTATCTCTCTGCACGTCACTTACAACATTTTCAACAGCACTTTGTTCTACATTATGTGTGCTATTAATCAGATTAACATCCATATCCTGGGCAATATTAGATTGCAATTCACTCATATTCGCTGCAAAATATGAACTGATATTGTCACCCTGCATCTGATGTTGACCTGAATGATCATTGACTCTATTTTGAACACATTCTCTGTCCCTACTTCTGAGAGAATACCTGTTTTCTCCCTGTTTTTCCATCTCTAATTTACTTTTTTAGGCTAGTTTTTAGCAAAATTTTACTAACAGATATACACAATTAATTATAATTTACAGGAGTTGGCACTTACTCCCGTTTTTCCTCGCGTCGCGATGTGCAGTTGTTGCGACGTGAAGGCTGGTGTTTGTAGCTCCGCTAATAAATGGAGTCGTCGTCTGCCGCTGCTGGCGATGTTTACGGCTGTTCCTTTCAGGCGCCGCACCCCTCTTCTCACTACGTTTACATGGAACACATCTTCCGGAAGACGAAAACCGATTTTCGTAAACCGTTTTTCGCTGTCGTGTTTACATGGCATAGCCTGAATCGGATTTCCTAGCTCGCTTAACATGGCGGCTGGAAAACAGCTGATTCAGTTCCTTATTTAGTGTGCACAATCGCTGTTTTTCTTTATTTAAATACACAGATGTATGTTCACTTTAACATTTATACATTTATTTAACATTAGAAAATATCACTCTTTCCATATGTGCCGAAAATTCTTAACAAGAAAACACAATCTGACAAGCCAAGAACGCTTCAAAGACGGTTGCGTTTACATGAGCACGAAAATCGATTGTGGAACTGGAAAACCGCTTTAGAGAAGCGGATTTCCAGAATCGATTTTGGAGCGTTTACATGACCAACCAAAAGCGGAATTGGGAAATCGGTTTACGAAATCCGGTTTTGGGAGCCCATGTAAACGGGGTGTCTGTCTGCTATGGCGCTGAGCGTGGCTGTTCCGTCGACGTGCCCGGTGAAGTGTTGCGACGCCGCCGTCCTGTAGCTCGTTGATTCTTGAAGTTACGTAATCCAATGGACCGCGAACGCAACACATGCACTTGTTTTTATGTATTCACTTTTTCACACCACTCGCGTACTTCAACTGGCTGACGGTCACTTTGTTTGTAAAATTCTTGATGTCTAACAGTTCGCGAATCACTTCCACCGTTTATCGCCTCACTGTATCTGTTTATTTCGTTCCGAAATGTTCATCCCCTCAAGGGATGCCATGTAAAAGCTTCCTAGGGTTTTATTTGCCGACGAAGAAGTTAGAACTGCTTCCTCCCACAAGTCCCCTAAAACCTCCACATCCTTGCGGATGCTGTTGCGTAGCAGTGTGCGTTTGTACCGCCCTACAGTACGCACGAGGTGCCGTAGTTGCTGTCCAAGTCTTTATGGAAAGCATAGAGTTCTGACTAACCTGTTGTCTTCTATAGTTGTGTCCCCAGCGCAGAAGACAGCACACAGGTCGTTTGTTCTTGTACAGCATACAAGTGTATATGAACAACTTTTGTTAATACGACACGGCCTATGCTGCCCATAGTTCATGTTGAGACCTCGACTGTTATCACTATTACACAAATCTTTCTTTACTCATGACCGGTGCGGTCCGGCGCGTATAGTGGTCAGCTCGAGACTGAAACTGCGGCGCGTTGCGAGAGGGCACCTGACGCTCTATTTCGCGCCAAAACAGGGCCGTCGCGCGCCTTCTGCAAAATCGCTCTTCTCTTTTTACAATAAGAGAAGGCACCTTAAGCTTTTTAAACTGTCAAAACCTAGCCTGTCCTTGAGAGATATTTATCACAGATTCTCAGCTCTGAATAATTAATATTTAGTATATAATAAACAAAACTAGTTTCAAAAGAAATCACGTGACGTGAAATGCAGCAGCCAATGCGAGGAGAGTACCAGTAACATAGGCGGGCTTTCCCACGGGAACCAGCACTTACTGTGCCATATGCTACTGCACATTTCAACATATGCTGCACTTCTTTCTTTCTTCCGCGTTTAAGACACGTACGATGTTAGCAAAAAAACGGCCAGCGGCCAGAAATATGAAGTGGCCATAGGCCAGGAATATCACATTCGCTTTGCACGCGTGCGGTTTTCCGTGTTTGTGAGGCCCTGCTGAAGAAAGATATCCAAGATGTTATCTGCTGCTGCATGCAGAACTTACTTCAGACAATGAAACTTCATTAGGATGAAAGGATACCAAATGCAATGTATCCGCCGGCCGCAGTGGCCGAGCGGTCTGCGGGGCTCCAGTCCAACACAACTTAGAGAGAAGGCCGCGGCGCTCTCGTGTGACGTCAGGCAGAGTAGTTTGCGCGCGCATAGCTGACTGGGTAGCGCCGGCCGCGGTGGCCGAGGGGACTGAGGCGCTCCAGTCACGGTCTGCACGGCCACTACGGTCGGGGGTTCGAATCCCCCCTCGGGCATGGATATTTGTGCCGTCCCTAGTATAAGGTAGATGAGAAGTAGTTTGTAAGTTTAGGGACTGATGGCCCGCAGTTATGTCCCTTAAGCTTTGAACATTTTGAGCAATGTATCCGAATCTGGAAGGATTAATAATTAACACTAATTCTACTATTAGAAATACTTTTCATTATAGCATGTTAATTTCTCTTACGACTGTGAGGCTTGGAACAATTCACCCAAAAAAGGGTTCAGTTAAGTCTTGGGGAAAAGGTATTAATTTTCATTTGATGTGCGGTTTCATGCGAAAGTCTTGTTGAGCTCTAACTGGACGATTCAGTGTGTTCCGCACTTCAGCGTGTACTGCCGTCGAACTTCTCCACAAAACTGAATTCTGCTTCAGAAGGCTATGGCAGGGGTAGTTTCCTCGTACGATTACAATAACGTTGTTTCTAGTCCGAAAAGGGGGAAGCGTAAGTTGTCCTTTATCAATTGCAAATGGATGCCGGCTAGGTTCGTCACTAAGCTTCTGCAGTGTAGACTTCTAGGGGCGTGGGATGGGCAATCCTGCACTTGCACTCCTGGGAATTCCTGATGACCTCCGCACACCGGGTATTGGACTGGTCATATTCTGTAGCGCAGCACGGGTAGGTGCCAGCAAGCAACAGAAAATTCTTTGGACACTCAATTTAGGCACTTTTCTGCAAAGGTTTGCATTTGACTTTTCTAGGGGGGGGGGGGCCCTCTTACCCCACACCCCTCCCTGCGGACGCCTATGGTAGCAGCAGTAAGCAATATAACGCATGCGCCAGACACCTGTTGTTTTACCAGTGGCGGCTGGTGATAATGTGCTGCAGCACACTGTAAATATATTACTAAAATTATGCCATTTCTCTTCGAATGCAAGCGAGAAATCGCTGTAAAATTACATCCTTTATCTTGGAATACGAGCCAGTTATCACAATAAAATTATGCCAATTCTCTTTCAATGCGTATTACAATGCTAGTAAAAAGGATGAAAACGCATTTTGGAGCGCTCTCGCCGCGACAGCCGAAAACAATCTCCGCGTGCTGAAGTGGGATTCAGCCGCGCTGGTACGTGCGCAGAGAGCCGGCGCAGTCGTCTGTTCGCTAGTGCGCATTCGCAGACGTGACGTCAGGACTGGCGGCTCATGTGTGCTGAGACCGACTGCAGCACCAGGTCAATATTTCTCTTCGCGCTGCGGGTAACAGCTGCGGAAGAATAGTATATGACGAATATTGCGGCATACAGACTCAAATAGCGCGCTGGCTCAGGCGTATTGTGCGTTGTCTCTAAAACCTACCTCATATTCAAATACCTCTGAGTCTAAATATTTAATTTCTGTAAATAAAATTAATATTTTTTTAAACATATTTACTACCTGCAGTGAATACATGCAGTTGGCAGCGCAGTTATAGATTCCCCTCAAGATCTTACTGTCAATACAGTATTAAATGATATTTAATTAAAGGCAATCATACAAAGGTTGACTTTTATTTTAGTATATTTTCTTTCCTGTTTATTTTTGTAATATTGTAGCACACTGGTCAAATTTTGTACGAGCCGCCACTGTGTTTTACATAGGCGTTGCCGATCACATCGCCGCACAGTGGGATGGAATCCCCAAAACGTGGCCGAAACCCCAATAAGACGTTTAATTCACACAAAACTCATCACACGGGAGTTTTGGATGTCACTGATTACGAATTTGATGGTAAAAATTATCTAAACAAAATAGCGGAACTAATATAGCAACGTGACCCATGAAAATCAATAACAATTTATAAATAATAAAGTATATATAGTATTTAGACACTAATAATTAATACACTGCCAATGTGATTGGTTAATTATAACAAAATAACATAATATTTGTCGAAAATATATCGGAAAAAAATTCTTCGATGCCGTAAACATTGTAATTCAATAATATAATGAAACAATCTTCAAAGTCGATGACAGATCATGGCAAAGTCGATGGCAGTTCAGAGTCAGCCTGAGAATTACCACTAACAGTAGGTGCCGGAAATGAAATGGGTGCACTAAGCGATTCGTTTCAAAATGTTCAAATGTTTGTAGAACTTATGGGACTTAACTACGGGATCATCAGTCCCTAAGCTTACAAACTACTTATGAAGTAGCTAAGACTAAAGACGGCACAAATATCCATGCCCGAGGGGGGATTAGAACCCCCGACCATAGTGGCCGTGCAGACCGTGACTGGAGCGCCTCAGTCCCCTCCGCCACCGCGGCCGGCCCGATTCGTTTCTTGTTTCAAAGATATGCCCTCTGTCCTTTTAGCCTTTTGCCAACTTGTTCTCAATTTAGCAAAGAATTAGGAAAGAGAGACTTTTGTATCCTCCGACATCTGTAACGGTCGACCAATTTTCTCGGAAAATTGTTCCTCCAGATAGAGTTTTTTAACAATGCTGAATATTTCTTGTTGTGTGAATTTCACGTATTGACCAACCGAATCTGTGTGAAAAATATTGCAATAGCATTAGTAACACATTAAGTGTAGACAAATGGTCAGATATCGTAAGCGTGTGGCAAGGGAAACATATAGTTCCGTAACCTACCGCGCCGCGCGTTGCATCGACCATGTTGTGTTACGAAATGTCAGCCGCACGGGCACATGTAAATGGCAGATTTTGGCAGCTGATTCTTGTCAATTCCATCAGATAAATTAATCAATCTATAGTCTGGGAGTTGAAATTCCGCGATGTATTGCGGTATATGCACTTTTGCTCTAGTTGAAAGTGCAAGTTCGGCAAAGCATGGTCGTTTTGCACAGGCATCTGAAAAAATATAAGTAGGATAACCACGAAATGTATACCGATTTTATGTGCGACATTTCATACACAGCTGTAGCAACAGCTTCCATCTTGCAGAACTGAAATTCGTCACTTCATTACCAAAATATTCACTCTCAAACCGAGTGTAAATATGCCTTGCTTTCACAGCGCCGCGTGTGCTCTCGACAAAGGTCACTTTTGAACTGACGTCACTGGACAGGTGTCGAAGGTGGCGACCTCTCCTTCTGAAATTAGATGCACCAATCCTTTCCCTACGCAAACCATAAAAATTCGGAGAATCGAAAACTCATTTTTCTGGGTTGTGGCCACGTTATGGAGATTTCGTCCCACTGTGAGCCACTCTCTGTGTGTTTACATATCTCTGTGTTTGGATATACATGACTATACCAGTTTGTTTGGCTCTTCAGTGTACAAATAGGGTAAGGTGGTACAATTTCGATATAGGTACAATTCCGATCAACGTAAGTTTTCTCGCCAATTTTCTGTCTCGTAGTGTCTCGTGGTTTGGCGTTGTAGCGTAGCAGATTTCTACAGCTCCTCCTGTCTTTTCCAAGAATGCACCGCTTTGCGGTAAGGAGATATAATTTTTTTCCCTTTAAAGAGGTAAGTGAAGCTACTTAGTCTAACGCGCTCTTATAAATCATCTAGTTAAGGGTGACTCGAGTCGCTGTCAAAAATGCAATGTTTGGTACCACGAAGTATGCGTTGTTGCGTGACAGAAAAAGTGCTTTTTATGTGGAAGATGCCCGTAATCAAAATTGTACGAGGAAGTGATCAGAATTGTACCTAGTGTGGTACATTTTCGATCGATTTTTCTCAATTCCGTAACCTTTTCTTGTATTTATGCCAACATTTGTAACTGTGTAATATTTGTGTTACATATTCATTAAACACCCAAGAACAAGTGCCATAGTTAAAATTATTCCTTTTCTCAATTTATTTCCAATTATAACAACATTTGTCCGAAATGATCGAAATTGTACCACCTTACCCTACAAGGTTAAACGTTCTGTGCTGACTTGGTATATATATATATATATATATATATATATATATATATATATATATATATATATATATATGGTGTTTCACTAAGTGTGTTTGCCTCTGTAACTTATAAAATAATAGGTGACGGGAAATTTTAATGCGGTAGGTCAACTCAAGAAATGTTACACTTTCTGCGGAGCTATGAACATAGTTTATTGTATCATTTTCCGAAGAGTAACAGCACAAAGATATAATTGTTTTAATGGAACAATATTTTTTTCTATCGTGCATTGGATTCGTTGAAACCAGCTGCGTCCAAATCAATTTAAACTACATTCCTGTCACTGTTAGTTTGGGAGCTACAACCCTTCAAAATTTAGGGGGCGGAGTGTACGACAGCGTAGCTGACTGGCTGGTGGTCTTGAGACAGTGGGCCGTGCTCCAGGGGATAGCCACTCGGCCAGTCAGATATGCTGTCGCAGTCTTCGCCCTCGAAACTTTGAAGGGTTGTAGCTCCCAAACTAACAGTGATAGGAATGTAGTTTAAATTGATTTGGACGCAGCTGGTTTCAACGAATCCAATAGAAAAAGCTATTGTTCCATTTAAAAAATTATGTCTTTGTGGTGTAACTCTTTGGAAAATGATACAATAAACTATGTTCATAGCTCCGCAGAAAGTGTAACATTTCTTGTGTTGACCTACCGCATTAAAATTATCCGTCACCTATTATTTTATAAGTTACAGAGGCAAACACACTTAGTGAAACACCCTATATATATATATATATATATATATATATAATCACGTCTGTGTGAGATTGTTTGTGTGTTTGTTTAGTCTATGGGACTTAACTACGGGGTAATCAGTCCCTAAACTTACAAACTACTTATGAACTACTTACGAACTAGGACGGCACAAATATCCATGCCCGAGGGGGGATTCGAACCCCCGACCGTAGTGGCCGTGCAGACCGTGACTGGAGCGCCTTAGTCCCCTCGGCCACCGCGGCCGGCTGTGTGAGATTCACCGGTACTCTGGTCAGCATCTGTTCTGAGTCAGCGCGGCTGCTTATTTCTTCTGGCCCTCAAAACTCCAGTCGTAAGCCAGTGTTCTCTTCGGAGCTCACCACAAAATCCATTTCAAACCAACAAGCATGGCAGCATATAAGGAAAAGAATCCGCTACCCCGGGCCTCGGTTAAGAAACTGAGAAATGGACCTGATCATCGGTTTCCGGGGGATCAGGCTTGTCATGAAGAGAAGAATCGGAGCTTCTCAAAAACCTTGAAAATGAAGAGAAAAGTATACATCGGCACACTTAACACAAACACACTGCAAAAAGTTGGTAAACTCAAAAACCTCACGGACACCCTTGATAAATTTGCCATAAAAATTTGTGCTATACAGGAAACACGATGCAGAGACGAAAATCACTTCGACTCGGAAAACTATACAATTTTCAAAGTAAACCCGCCACTAAAATTCCCGATTCAAACCGATATATCTTTGGTACAGGATTCGTCGTACACAAATCCATCAAAGATTTCATAGTAAATCTCCACTCCAAGAACGAGAAAATGTCAACCCTCACAATAAAGGCAGGAAACAAAATGTACACAATAACAAGTGTACATGCACCTACAATGGATCAGAACAGGAAGAACCCACAAATGGTAGAAAAATTCTGGGAAGACCTTGAAGAGACCATGAATAAAATTCCTGCAAAACATGTGAAAATTCTTCTAGGTGATTTTAACGCCCAGTTGGGCAAGGAAAAGAAATACAGTAACATCACAGGACAACATACCGCCCACAAACGCACAAACAAAAACGGCGAAAGGCTGATAAATCTCTGTAAAAATTTCAACCTTAAAATCATGTCCACCCAATTTGAGAAACCCCGCCGGAAATTGACATCATGGAAATCACTCAACAATTCCATGCGTGAATTTCAGATAGACCATAGAGAAATTCACAGGAAATCCTAAATGTGAAAACAAGAAAAGGTTTTTTGATTCGGATCATCATCTGCTTCAAATCAAAACACGATTTATTCCAGACAGAAAACTTCATAAAACTAAAACAGTCTTCAGAACAGACCCAGAATGTCTGAACATTAACAAAGAACAAATAACACAAGAAATCTCCAAGATAGCAGAAACCAACTGGACGGAACTTTCGCAGAAAATGAAAGACCTAATGAAACTAGGCCAACCCCCACGAAAACGGAAACACAGGTGGTGGAACGCATTGTGCGACCAAGCGATCGAGCAGAGGACCTTGGCCTGGAAGAACTTTAACAGTCACAAATCACCTGAAAATTGGGAGAGTTTTAAGTCAGTGAGAAAACTTTCTTCAAAACCTATTCGCAAGGAGAAACGTATCTACGAAAACAGTCGTCTCAGAGAGATCCAAGAAGACTTCAGCAGAAGCAACACACGAAATTTCTACAGAACCTTCAGGGGAAATATGACCGGATACCAACCACCCAATCTCTGTTATAAAAAACCTGATGGATCCTTGGAAACTAACACGAAGAAGAACTGTGAAATTCTCGCTCAACACTTTAACAAATTGCTCAACTGCAAAAGTCCCTCAGGAAAATTGCACTTTTAAACTCCTGAGCCCATTCCAGACTCACAGCCACCGACCCTATATGAACTCATTGAAATAACGAAAGCACTGAAAAACAACAGGGCACCCGGTGAAGGCGGTCTGATCGCAGAAATTTGTAAATTGGATCATGCACAAATCACACCCAAAAGCCACAAAATTATTGAAAACTGTTGGCTCACAGAAAAATCCCGGAAGAGTGGAAGTCGGCTCTCGTTCGCCCACTTCACAAAAAGGAGACAAAACTGATCCAAACAACTACAGAGGAATTTCCCTGCTCCCAGTCACCTACAAAATTCTCTCCAAAGCCCTGTTAAACCCACTGGAACCACAGATTGACCCTCAAATTGGCGAATATCAAGCGGGCTTCAGAAAAAAACGTTCCTGCAGTGAACAGATTTGGAATCTCCGCACAATCCTATGTGTACGACACTGCAGGAATACTACAGTAACATTTGTGGACTTCAAAAAAGCCTATGACTCCATTGACCGAGACACACTCTTCCAGACTCTAAGAGAGATGAAGGTTGACCTTAAAACCCGGAATCTAATTCAAGAGACCCTAACCAACACCAAATCCAAAGTCCAATTGATGGGAGAATTATCAGAGCCCTTCGAAATCAAAACCGGCGTCCGGCAAGGCGATGGTCTCTGCCCCATCCTATTCAATGCAGTCTTAGAGAAAATTATTCGTACATGGGAAGGAGAAGTCAAAGGAATTCAACTAGGCAGAAATAAGGAAAAGATAACCCACATAAAATGCCTCGCTTTTGCAGATGACTTCCCCATACTCTCGAATACCAGAACGGAAGCACAACATGCACTAGAAAAACTCCACGGTCTACAAATTTCTTATGAATAAACACAATTTTTGATACAAAATCATCAGATAAACTCCCACTAAAAACAAAGTACGGAAAAATTCTACAAGTCAGTGACTTTAAATATTTAGGCGAAATCATGCAAAAATCTGGGCTAAACACAAAAGCAAACGAATAAAGAGTCTCAAAATTACAGAGAGCCTATAAACTCACCTGGTCCCACTACAATAAAAAATGTATTTCCACGGCCGCAAAACTACGACACTACAACACAGTAGTCTTGCCAGAAGGTTTCTACGCATCAGAAACTACGAGCACCAAAGTGTGGTGTCGCACAAGTCCAAAGTGCGCGCCACCTACTTTCGCCGCGCGCCGCCATGCACGCACGGCGCGGCGCTCTTACGACGTCAGCCACGAGCGCCCTCTGCTAGAACTCCGCTCGTGGTCACCACTGAACGACATCGTTCACTTGGGACTGAGATAGGAACCAGTCAACACTTCGGAATCAGATAGGCACCAGTAAAGACTTGGCTATCGGACAGGCACTAGGCAGACCTCTAGCTCAACTATGTATCAGCATTCTGCAGTACTGAGCTATGTAAAATTAAGTATTGAATACATTCAGTGCAATATATATCTCGTTCTAATTTACTCTAGTGTTTCTAGTTTCTGCTGTCCCACTGGCTGCTCACCTCCGTACCTGCACAAGCGTGCTACCTTTATTCCTGCGTCGGTCTTCCTACTCGGCCACCGACACCTACGACGGAAACGAGACACAAAAGCGGCGACGAGGCTGGGACACAAAACAAAGGAATGGCAAAAATCAAGGAGATTGAAAAACAAGAAAGGAAAATTCTGTGAAAAATCCACGGTGCAGTTATTAGAGAAAATATCTGGCAAAAAAAGACCCACGGAAGAACTATACAGACACTCTGAAACAATCGCGACACATATCAGAAAACGCAGAGCAAACTTTTTCATGCATATCGCCAGAATGAATGACACCAGACTAACTAAAAGAATATTCAACATAATTTCTACATCGAAACTGGGTACAACTTGGTACAAATCAGAAACCAAAAAGTTGACTTTAAGTGACAACACAAAAACAACAGATGAAAATGGACAGATGAACAAAAGAAGGCACAAAGTGAAAGAATGAAAGGTTTTTGGGAAGAAAAAAAGAAGAAGAAAGACGGGAATAAAAGCTAGATTTTTGTGTTTTTGGCGCTCTCCTTAAGGGGAAAAGTCGCTGATTGCACAGAAATATACATTTATTATTGATGTACATGTGGCGTCTGTTCCGAAAGAACAGACGTCACTTTTGACTTTCTAAGCAGTTGCGCTGACCCCTACACCACTTTTTTTTTTTGTTCTTCAGGCAGATCTATGATGTGCGGTCGTTTTTCATTGTTCGTTTTTGGTCGTTCGTTGATCAGTTGGCTCAGCTTTTTTATTACAGAGGACGTTCAACCCTCTGACCGAGCGCGCTGAACCACGGCGCCCGGCAAAATGTTCAAATGTTTGTAGATCTATCGGACCAAACTACGTGGTCATCAGTACGTAGCTTACAAACTACTTAAACCTAGGTAAACTAACCTACGGACAAACACACACACACCCATGCCACAGGGAGGACTCGAACCTCCACGGCGAGCAACCGCGCGCTCCGCAGCGATACGCTTTAGACCGCTCGGCTACTCCACCGCGGCACACCACTGGGGACACAGGGATCAGCGCACCTGCAATGACTAACCTAAGCACGCCTCCCGTCAGATACAAATTCCCAGCTTCGCCCTGCCCTCAGTACTCAAACACGTAGTTATTAAACTAATTCCCGTAAGAGTAAGGGCTTCAAACTTGCCCACCCCTCCCCACTAACGATCAAGGATCAAAAGTGGCGTCTGTTCTTTCGGAACAGACGCCACATGTATATATATAATATGCCGGTGACGGGCAATGATCCTATCGTTTGAGTACTGTGGGCAGGGCGAAGCTGGGAATTTGTATCTGACGGGAGGCGTGCTTAGGTAGTCCTTGCAGGTGCGGTGCTCACTGTGTCCCCAGTGGTGTAGGGGGCACCGCAACTGCCTACAAAGCAGGAGGCCCGGGTTCGAATCCCGGCTGGGTACTCATTTTCAGCTTTGCCCAATCGCAGTTGATGTCATATATTCTGTGAATATTTATTATTGAATTATTTTCCATCATTAGGAAGTAGTGGCAAGTTTGAACCTGAAGTTCAAAGTTCTGCGCAAGACTGGAAGTCGTAATTGGCAGTAATTGCTAAGCCGCGTATCCACTTGGCGCGCCAGCGTTCGCAGCTGTTCCGCGGGCAGTGGAGACGACGTTCGGCCCGCGGCTGCCGCGGCGCGCGTAAATTGAATCGTACTACAGTTCTGCGAAAGCCCCTCCAGACGGGTAGGAGGAGGCGGAGTCTCTTGAGCACGTGACTGGTCTTCAGTAGCGCTTCCAAGCGGCAGACAGCAAAAGCTTCGGTCACTTTTGTTTACAGTTTACGTGCGTTATTGCGTGATTTTACGTGTAGGTTAGGTTGTGCGAAATGTGAATTTCATTCCCAGAGCAGACTTGGCAAAGTAACATGAAAATATTGTACAGCATCTGAACACAAGGGTGAATTACTGCCTTCCTTAGTAGCCTCAAACAAAACGGGAAGCTTCAATGCTTTATTCTTCTATTCGTGATGTAACTACCCGTGAAAAAAAATCATCAGTTTTATAATGAATGTCAACTGAGTGTAGAAGCGCCTATCACGTCTTTCCATCGAAAAAAATGTAAAAATGATGCTGACAACATTCTTATACCGATATCCGAATATTAGAGCCGACGTGTGTAATTTATGCCAAGTTTCTGAAATAAAAAAATATATATTTCTCACCATCTGATATAGAATGTCTCATTTGCTGTAAGTGCGTTTTAAATACATGATTTATGAAACATTTATAATTATACGTATCATAGACGTGGGTTACAGTCATCTCCCTATAATAATAATTTCGTGTGGCTCGTTGGCCAGGTACAAGTCATTAAATTGGACAGCACTTCGGCGACTTGCGTAATAGAATGTGTGTTGTCACATGCCTTTATTCTCTTTAAACTCGTTGCCAGTAGCTTAGGTGTGAATTTAAGTTTACTGTTTATTAGTAAAAACACCAGTGGCAGTCAGTCAGCACAGACAGATAAAGACCATAATTTTTTATTCTTGTAGTGGAGACTATGGTAATTAGAACATAAATCAAATAATATATGAGATAAAATTTACGGTACTGGTAGGCCTGAGTTAGTGTTTACACTTTTCCAATTCTATCATTTTTGTTTGTAACTCAGAACTGCCCCACTCCTTCAGGCTTGCAATTTATGTAGCATATTGTAGGGATAGTATGGAGAAACGTAACCTTGGTAGTATCTACTATGAAATTTCACTAAAATAGGAACATTCATGAGCTACAGACGTCAAAAAATATAAGACAGCAACAGCTGACAGCGTTAAGCTTTTGCTTTCCGCCACTGGGAAGCGCTACTGCAGACTAGTCACGTGCACATCATGCCCCGCCTCCTTCTGCCCTTGTGGAGGGGATGTGGCAGAACTGTAGTACGATTCAATTTACGCGCCGCGGCTCAGCGATCCGAAGCTGAGCGGTCCAGCGTCCCGCGGCAAAGGGATTCCAGCGCGCTCTGCTCGTGCAGTCGAGACTCCAGTCCTGCTGTTCGTGCGCGCTCAAAGATGTGCAACGAGACATGTCTTGCCCTCATAGAACTGTACAAAGCAAAAGAGGTCTTGTGGAGTCCAGTAAACAAGGACTACTACAAGAAAAATACAAGCGAGGACTCACGGAAACATAAGCAGTAAAATGAAGATTCCAAATCAAAAAATTTTTAATACTTATTATGCGACCAAACTACTTTGGTCATAAGTCCCTAGACTTACAAATAAGTTAAACTAATCTAAGGACAACACACACATCCATGCCCGACGGGGATTCGAACCCCCGACGTGGGAGGCTACGCCAGCGGGGCAAGATTCCAAGTCAGGAATGAAAAAGAAGATGATCTTTATTAGCATCCTACAGAAGTAAGAAGTCTTTCTTTGAGGACCTCGACGATGGCGTTACAAACTTCTGGCACTATTCTTAATATTCTTTGTTTGGAGACACGGAAAAGGTATTGAAAGCTTGCATAGGAATCTCCTGTGGCTAAGAACATCAAAGTAATTGCAAGACGTTCTCTTGCAGCAGTAGCCTCTCGAAAGTGGGTGTCAAGTTTTCTTATTTTTGATTCGATCATCGCGCTCTGCTCGTGCAGTCGAGACTCCAGTCCTGCTGTTCGTGCGCGCGCAAAGATGTGCAACGACACGTGTCTTGCCCTCATAGAACTGTATAAAGCAAGAGAGGTCTTGTGGAATCCAGTAAACAAGGACTACTACAAGAAAAATACAAGCGACGACTCACGGAAACATAAGCAGTAAAATGAAGATTCCAAGTCAAAAAATTTTTAGTTATTATTATGCGACCAAACTACTTTGGTCATAAGTCCCTAGACTTACAAATAAGTTAAACTAATCTAAGGACAACACACACATCCATGCCCGACGGGGATTCGAACCCCCGACGTGGGAGGCCGCGCGATCCGTAACGTGGCGCTCCAGAGCGCTCGGCTACTCCCGCGGGGCAAGATTCCAAGTCAGGTATGAAAAAGAAGATGATCTTCATTAGCATCCTACAGAAGTAAGAAGTCTTTCTTTGAGGGCCTCGACGATGGCGTTACAAACTTCCGGCACTATTCTTAATATTCTTTGTTTGGAGACACGGAAAAGGTATTGAAAGCAGTGGCGGCGCTAGATGAAAACTGGGCGTCGGCGAACTCGTCTTTGCGAGGCCCCTTTCATTAATGAACAAAATGTGAAATGAGCTGAATTATACAACAATAATCATTATACTAAAATCATATTAGTATAATACAGGAGTATTATTACAATGACAAAAATTACAATAAACAAACACAAATTAGAGAAACTTTTCAGCTTTTCGTCTCACTGAATTTTGTAAGATCACATCTTAATACTAGTCGCTATTTCGGCTTCAGTTGATAGTACTGACAAGGCAGATAGTCTTTGTTGGCCCATTGTGCTTTTCAATTTAGTCTAAATTTTAATTTTGTGAAGCTTCTCTCGGTCGAAGCTGTACTGACTGGAAGTGAGCATGATTCTAATTGTTATATAAACATTTGGATACACTTGTTCCAAATAGTTTTCTAAAATGTACTGAAGAAATTGTTCCGTAAGTATTTAACTAAGAATTGCATCACTGCTGCACTCATACGGAAATAAATACGGACAACTAAATAGCTGCCGGCCGGGAATGGCCGAGCGCACTAAGGCGTCATACCACAGTGAGGGAGATCGCTCTCGTCGGGGGTCTAAGCCCACCCTTAGGTACGGATGTTGTGTTCGTCCATTGTTTAAGCTAGCGTAAGCTAGATGTAGCTCGTCGTTACATAACCTAGCAGTTGGAAAGCGCCGTTAAACATCAAATGTAAAAAAAAAAAGAAACAAAAAAATAACTATAATTTTAACAATGTTTTGCGAGGCCCCCATAGGCGCGAGGCCGTCGGCGGTGGCCGACGTCGCCGACGCCTAGCGCCGCCACTGATTGAAAGCTTGCATAGGAATATCCTGTGGCTAAGAACCTCAAAGTAATTGCAAGACGTTCTCTTGCAGTAAAAGCCTCTCGAAAGTGGGTGTAAAGTTTTCTTATTTTTGATTCGATCATCGCATTTAAGAGCTCGGAATCGTCTAACGACAATGGAATAAAATTTTTTATTGTATCTTCCAGGACTTCTAAATCCATATCCTGCAATAGTCGGTTTCCATACTGCATTCTTTGTCGATACAATTCTCTCATCCACCAACGCACTTTTCGTTCCTGCTTTCTATTGTTTTCCATGTTATGAAGGCAGCCGCTGCACGAGCGGTATTTATTGCATTGTAGGTAACAAACAGCAACCACAAGCGACACCTGTTGTTGAGTGACCCACTGCCAGCGATCATCTGCAAGCACTTGCCGCGGAGCTAGAGTAGGGATGGGAAAAACCGACCGGTTAAAACCGATACCGGTATTTTAGTTTTGAATAGCCGGTTTTTTTCGGTATTTATTTGGTGTCGGTTGTAACCGGTTTCTTTTAGTTATTGCCAAGAACCGGGTAAAAAAACCGGTACGACTACTTCCTGTAGTAGTGGTTCAAAATGTGTTTTTTGTAAATAATTTAAAAAATTAAAACTAGTAGACCCTAATATTTAGGGCCATTCCTAAAATTTTCACTGCTGTGAAACATTAGATCATCGTAGAAACTAAGAAAAGGGATCAGTGATAATCTAAAAGGAATCCTGGCAGTCAGGAACGCGCAACAAACGCATGGCATAAGAACTTAAGAACTGGTGCAGCTGCTGAGGCATCGTTGCACCTGCTGCCGTGTGGCGTGGCCTATTAGACGACGCGCGTGCACCGGCAGTGTACAAGACTTGCCTCCGTCTGGTCATGCGGCAGTTCCTCGCTGTCGTCGCCAGACGTCGGTTGTGTCTTAAATGGCAGCATCCCGAGTGTGGAAGTACTTCACGAAGTACGGTAGCACTGAGGTACAATTCTCCATTTGCTTTAAAAAGCTGAAAACGGGTGGAGGTACTACAAACATGCTATGTCATTTAAGGAGAAAGCATCCAAATGTTCCTTGGAAGAGAAGGTAAAATCGATTCATTTAGCTATTATGTAAGTGATGTACTCTAAGCTTGGAATACTAACTTTTAATGTATTATCATATTGTTATGCTAACAAGTTTTATTAATGGGATTCCTTGAAAGCGAGGGGCTTTTTTAATAACCAATATGGGTTTAGGTAACATTGATCATGTGGTGCCTCGTGCGGTAGCCGTGCGGTCTGAGGCTCCATGTTACGGACTGCGCGGCTGCTCCAGTCGGAGGTTCGAGTCCTCCCTCCTCCCTCGGTCATGTGTGTGTATGTTGTCCTTAGCGTAAGTTAGTTTGTAAGTCTAGGAACCGATGACCTAAGCAGTTAGGTCTCATAAGAACTCACGCCTGTTTGAACATTCTTTGATCATGTGGTACAGAGCTTTTCTAGATCAATTTGCGTAAATTTACACTGACAACAATCATACTGTTAGTCGGAAGTGTGACTATTTTTCGAAATACTTCTGCACTGATTGAACTTCATTTACTGACTGTAACCATATATATATATATATATATATATATATATATATATATATTGCGCTGGCTCACAAGTCCAACTTACGGAGTGGTTGGCTCAATATTCGCAACTGCCGGATGGAAATACTAGGCCAGTAAATCCGTATGCTTCGTATATCGTCTTCTACGGACTGCTGGCTAGCGGGCCGCGATGGCCGAGGGGACTGAGGCGCTTCAGTCACGGTCTGCACGGCCACTACGGTCGGGGGTTCGAATCCCCCCTCGGGCATGGATATTTGTGCCCTCCTTAGGATAAGCTAGTTGATAAGTAGTTTGTAAGTTTAGGGCCTGATAACCCCATAGTTAAGTCCCATAAGCTTAACAAACATTTGAACATTTTGAACTGCTGGCTAGCCTTACACACACTCAAGAAGGCCTAGTATTGGGAGGGATCTTGAAAAATATGGAAAGACTAGTGATTTGTCGTATAACGTAAATTTACCTAAATATTAACTAAATTTGGTAAGTTTCGGTTTCGGCCGAAACTAAAAGAACCGAAAATTCTATTACGGTTTCTGTTTCGGCCGCAAAATATGTTTCGGTCGAAGTCTACTGGAAATAATAGCAATAAAAACCGAAAACCGGTTATTTAATATACCGGTTATCTTGAGCAATTTTTACCGTGCGGTTAAACTGGAGATGAAAATAACCGGTATAACCGAAAACCGGTTGTTTCAGCAATAACCGCCATCCCTAAGCTAGAGCAGAGTATCGACTGAGCGCGGCTGCCGCGTCCAAACATGCACACATGTGCCGCGCACCAGCTGTTCGATGCGGAGCCGCGGAAAGTGGATACGCGGCTTTCAAATGTTCAAATGTTTGTATAGTATATGGGACTTAACTACGGGGTCATCAGTCCCTAAACTTACAAACTACTTATCAACTACTTACGAACTAGGACGGCACAAATATCCATGCCCGAGGGGGGATTCGAACCCCCGACCGTAGTGGCCGTGCAGACCGTGACTGAAGCGCCTTAGTCCCCTCGGCCACCGCGGCCGGCTACGCGGCTTTATGGCAACGCAAGGAGAGACATTAAAAAGTCTTGATTGTCCAATGCCGAAAATAAAAATTGGTGCACACTCTTAGAATTTTCCAATTCACTGCATATGTACTGTTGAAACACTGCATATGGTGTATGGTACATGAAATAATCAAATTTACAGATCAATAGCTCAAACGGTACTGAGATACCAGGTGTCGATCCATGCTGGAACAACAATCGCAGGGCGTGATCCAGACACTAGGGGCGGCAAAGCATGTGCTGAGTCTGGCATCCATTCCATCACACTGATGGCGATTTTTGTGACTGAATACATTATTCCACACTTCCTTGCCCTGTTCACGAGGTTTAGCTAAAGTTGTGGGTTGAGGAGCCGCATATCTTACTTGTTCCATCACATTCCACCATGAGCTCGACTGGAGGAATTCCCGGAGATTGTGCTGGCCAGGGAAGTTGGTGCACGTCTTGCAGAGCATGTTGAGTTTCAGTGTGTTGGCGCGCATTATACAGGTGGAACAACCTATCAAATTCCTGTTACAATGCCGGCCGCGGTGACCGAGGGGATTGAGGCGCTCCAGTCACGATCTGCACGGCCACTACGGTCGGGGGTTCGAATCCCCCCTCGGGCATGGATATTTGTGCCGTCCTTAGTCTTAGCTAGTTCATAAGTAGTTTGTAAGCTTAGGGACTGATGACCCCGTAGTTAAGTCCCATAAGTTCTACAAACATTTGAACATTTTTTTCCTCTTACAATAATGGCAGCGTTAGCGTTCCCTCCACAAACACCGAAGGTGAACAGGTGGCGTGGATCATTGTGTCTTGGACAAATTCACTCACTCTACGAGAAGACTCTGAAAAATGTTCAAATGTTTATAAACCTAAGGGACCAAACTTCTGAGTCCTTAGACTTACGCACTACTTAAACTAACTTATGCTAAGAACAAAACACACTCCCATGTTCTAGGGAGGACTTGAATCTCCAATGGGGAGCGGCCGCGCAGTCCGTAGCGTGGCACCTTATACTGCACGACCATTACCGCGCGTCGAATCAGCTCTCACCAGTCCTACGTCGTACGCACAAACAGCAACACTTGCATGCAGGCTGAATCAGCATAAATAGCTGAGAACCACGGCCTGTCATTGCATGTTCCAAATGATCCTGACAGCACCAGTTGAGCTGTGCACATCGATGTTGTGACGTGAGTGGGTGATGGACGAGAGATGTGTGTGCCCATAGTACCATTGCTAGCAACCAGTTCGAAACAGTTCATGTTAACCCTTCTGGGATCACAAAATCTTATCTTTTCTGTGGTAGCTTTACGATCTGCCACTACTACCCTTACCATACGACAATCTGGTGGACGTCTGAGTTGTATGGACGTCCAGAACCGCTTCTACTGGTGAGAGAAGTTCATGGGACCATTGCGACATGCATCGTTGCGCACCTGCCGCAGCACCTCTAACTTGTGCAGCAATTCTCCAAAATAACCCTCCTCCCACTCGGAAGACCACAATATGATCCCTTTCAAACTCGCTTAGTTGGCAGTAGATAGAACGAATGTGTCATCATGGAATGGCGTTTCCCATGTTATTATCACACTGAGCCTTATTGGCTGTAAACATTCCCCATTAAAGGCTACACACAAATGGCGCTCAGGCATCTATATCACTGGGCTAACTATTGGCAGAAGAAGTTGAAACCATTATCAGTACATCTACTATACCCTTGGTGCCATCTGCCGTCCTAGGATCAAAATCGAAGTCGTCTTCCCAGATGTTCCAATATGTTTCCTTGGAGCGCGAGCTATAGCTTAAAAAGACATGTAGAAAGGCATCGTGGCATATCAGAATTCGAACTAGGGATGGGAAAAACCGAACGGTTAAAACAGATACCGGTATTTTAGTTTCGAATAACCGGTTTTTTCGGTATTTATTTGGTGTCGATTGTAACCGTTTTTTTAGTTATTGCCAAGAACCGGGTAAAAAAACCTGTACGACTACTTCCTGTAGTAGTGGTTCAAAATGTGTTTGTTGTAAATAATTTTAAAACCCGAGTGTGGAAGTACTTCACGAAGTACGGGAGCAGTGAGATACAATGTTCCATTTACTTTAAAAAGCTGCAAACGGGTGGAGGTACTACAAACATGCTATTTCATTTAAGGAGAAAGCATCCAAAATGTTCCTTGGAAGAGAAGGTAAAGTCGATTCATATACCTATTATGTGATGTACTCTAAGATTGGAATAATAACTTTTAATGTATTATCATATTGTTATGCTAACAAGTTTTATCAATGTGATTCCTTGAAAGCGAGGGGCTTTTTTAATAACCAATATGGGTTTAGGTAACATTGATCATTTGGTGCCTCGCGAGGTAGCCTTGCGGTCTGAGGCTCCATGTCATGGGCTGCACGGCTTCTCCAGTCGGAGGTTCGAGTCCCCCTTCTCCCTCGGTCATGGATGTATATGTTGTCATTAGCGTAAGTTAGTTTAAGTTAGATTAAGTAGTTTGTAAGTCTAGGTCTCATAAGAACTCACACCCATTTGAACATTCTTTGATCACGTGGTACAGAGCTTTCCTAGTTAAATGTGCGTAAATTTACACTGACAACAATCATACTGTTAGTCATAACTGTGATTTTATTTTTCGAAATACTTCTGCACCACTGACTGAAGTTTATTTACTGACTGTAACTTATATCTATTGTGTATATAACGAGATATTCGTATGCGCTGCCTCACAAGTTCAACTTACGGAGTGGTTGGCTCAATATTCGCAACTACCGGATGGAAATACTAGGCTAGTAAAAATCTGTATGCTTCGTATATCGTCTTCTACGGACTCCTGGCTAGGCTTACACACACTCAAGATGGGAGGGGATCTTGCAAAATATGGAAAGCCTAGTGATTCATCATATAACGTAAATTTACCTAAATATTAACTAAATTTCGTAAGTTTCGGTTTCGGCCAAAACTAGAAGAACCGAAAATTCTATTACGGTTTCTGTTTCGGCCGCAAAATATGTTTCGGTCGAACTCTACTGGAAATAATAGCAATAAAAAACCGAAAACCGGTTATTTAAAAACCGGTTATCTGAAACAATTTTTACGGTGCGGTTAACCTGGAGATGAAAAGAACCGGTATTATCGAAAACCGGTTGTTTCAGCGATAACCGCCATCCCTGACACTCGTTTTGTGGAAACCTCGAGGAATTTACAATCTTTGAGAAAAAAGAAACCGTGGAGATATATCGTCAATATCTTCAACGTCTCAAGTTGAAATATCAAGTGAAATCGATGACTATTGATTTATTAATAAAATAAAATTTATGGTTTCAAATAGCTTACTGATGACCAAGTGAATACTTGCAGTAACTTGGGTCCCTGGTAGAGACCAAACTACACTGACTCCCCTGAAACCTTATTTTGTTCAATTATGGTTTCCATATGTCAAGAAGGTCATTTATAGGTTGTTAAAATAGGTGACTGATGAGTGAATCGAACCCAGACGGTAACCACACAAAGATAGAGCTATTCCAACAGACCACAGAACTCCTCATATGTGTGGGCTTTGATTTTGTCACATTAAATCATGCTCAGTTTTGGATGACAAACCTGACTGCCTGGATGTGAGGGGAGACCTGGGCACGTCTGCCATATTTTTTTTAAATTTTTGTTAAAATCAATTTATTTGATATATTTAAATTTATGAAATTATTTTTAAATATTAGATAGGTCTTTACTGAATCTGGATGCCAGTTATTAAGTTGAAAATATCAGTTAAAGTATTAGGAAAAATTAATTACTGGACATATCTCCAGTGGGCAATCTGCCCCTACCTCGGGGTAAGTTGGTCCAGAGGCTGGGGCACGTTGACCCATGTAGTTTTTCGGTAGGTATAACAAGTAAATCAAAATAAAACTAACAGTTATCAATAAATATACTTAAATGTACATAATATCAAGTTGATATTGAGTTAAATGCTTAACATTTAGGACTATGACAACAGGACAGGTTAAACTTATTACGATTTATAGTGTCTTAATACAAACCAGTCAACTTTAATTAATGTCCACCTCCTAACGCTCATAAAATAGTCCACGGATTTCATTTTCCATGCATCTCTGATGGGCCAAAGGCTTACAGTTTGTGAACTGAATTCCTTATTCTCCAGTTGTATGATTCAGAAAGGTACTGTGACTCTTCCTCATCGTCATCATTATCACCATCTTTTCCAGCCTGTGATATAATTTGTCTTTAGTATTTCTTTCCAATGCTTTGGTCTAATGTTATGAGATGAAATTTAATTTCTGTTTCCTGAGTTTCTATTACCTGTGCAAACTTACATGCGTCCTGCCTGTACTTAGCACAGTACGTCCGGTATAATTTTCTTGGAATTTCAAAGTCTTCACTAACACTCCTCACAGATCTTTTTCTTTTACTTCTAAAACTGCTCTTAGCATCGTATCTTCAGAAATCGTTCCCCTTTCATTCTTTTATAATTTCGGATCATTTTTATGATACTACAAATAATACAAAGGTTTAAACCAGAGCCGTAACTCATGTTTTGAAAACAAGGAAATAAACGAGATTCAGGCTTCTCAGTTCACTGTTTAAGATTAAAATAATGTAATTTCTTCCCAATCTGATGATGACTGTTGGCTTAATTCACTAGTCCCTTGCACTGACACCCTTTGTTTCCTGTTAGGAAGGTACGACTTGAACTATTTTGCAGAAATTCCCGTGACACCATAGAATTCTAATTTACTTATAAGGATGTTATGGTTTACACAATCAAATGCCTTTGATAAATCACACAAAATACCTGCTGCTTGTAATTTATTATCTAATGAATTAAGTACATTCTCACTGTAGGTGTAAATCCAAACTGTGTACTAGACAATATGTCATCTGAGGTTAGGTGGTTGAGAATCTGCTTGTTCATTACCTTTTCTAGAATTTTTGAGAATGCCGGTAAAACTGAAATCGGTCTGTAGTTTGATGGTATCTTCCGTATTCGCATACGTTCAACTGTGCAAAGCACCTTCGAGGGTGAAAAGTTGGGCGGATTACATCGAACAACTGTCGAATTCATTGGTATCAAAGCTCGATAGTCTGCGAACGCTGAAACCTTGAACTATCGAAAGTTACGTAGAAAAGAGGAATCAACTTACGTTGATAGAATATGGATGTCTAATATGAACTTTGTTATCGGGGGGTGGTGGTGGGGGGGGGGGGGGCAAGGCACTGTCCTTTTCTCGAAACCATTTACGGACTATCTACCCCCTCCCTGTACCTTCGTTGTGGATACAGCTACAAACCCAAATTTTTAGTGACCAAAAGTACTGTAATTGGCCATATTCACAAATTATACAATTCAATACCTTATTGTTTGCTAAATATTGATTGTCGAAAACAGTTAACTCTGTTATTCACTCACCGATCATCGAAATTCTAAGGTACTTCTAATATATAAAGAAACTTAAAATTTAGTATTTAGAAAACGTTTAACCTGTAATGGAAGGGAAAATCCAAACAACCTTATATATCTATCCCGTTTTCGAAAGTTCTGAACTAAGTCCAAACAATGCCGAGTGATATTGCTACTTCATTGTTCACATGCGGAAAAGCATACATGACGCTTTGCCGAGAGACAAGTCTGGCGGATTACATCTTATTAACGTCGACGTAAATAATATCAAAGCTCGATTTACGGCAATTGCAGAATACGATCGTCTTAGAAGCACTTACCGCCCATACTTATCAAAAATTATTACATCAAAGCCTCTGAACATTTAAAAAAATGGGATGGGGAGTGGGGTTTAATAAAATCCGTAGATGACGTACAACAAACGTTACCAGAAATGAAAGGACGGGATTACCTACAAAAAGAAATGCCATCCCAACGCACTCGTTGAATGAACTATACATGTTTTGTGGTACACTGTGGCCATTATATTGACGAGAGAGAACCTAAACACAGGAACTAATTATGGTAATTCTAGAGAAGAGTCAAGGTACAAGATAGAAAAAACGAAACGAGAGTCACCTACATGCATGAAGAGAGAGAACGGGTTGTGTGTCAAACATTTTTCAGGAGACTGCCTTTAATGTAAATAATATTAGAGTGTGCAACAATTCTGGTTCTGGACTGCGAAATACAGATGTTGTGCTATGGAAAGTATTTAAGCACAGAGTGGACAGTTATGTTTTGAAAAAAATCACCAGCTAGTGTGGCAGTATTTATATGTTTTCGGGGACACCATACAGAAATGAATTAAGATAATTGTTTCCTTCGAATCACTTGATGTCTTAATGCAGATGTGAAGACAGAAAATGAAATGAAACCGTCGATACTGGTACCGATGGTTAAAATGGTGCGTACAGTAGATGATGTTGCGAATATCTTTATGCAAATCACAAAGAATGGAAATATGTATCAGGTACAGGAACAACACACATTGAATTTGCGCACCAGATAGCACATTGTGCAGAAACGTGACCAGGCTTGAAGGAGAATGACGTTAAAATCTTCCCTACTTCATTGGAAACCTTTCCAAAAGTCTTGAAGAAAGTTCTTTTATGAACTCATGTAAAATTGCCTCAAAACTCTATGCCGCACATGAATACAGAAGAAAGAATTACGGATTCGATATTCAGATTGAAGGTGCAGTCTTACGGCTATAGACCGTCCTGAAATAGGGGTTATTGGTTTATATCTTACAAAAATATATGGACTGAAGTACGGAACGAATACAGCGTGCACTATACTACATGTCCACTCAATAAGAGTGCCAAAATGAGCTTATCGTCCAAAAGCACTTCCAGTTGGAGCCCACAATGATGAAAATTGAGAAAATTCATTTTGATTTAAGTAGTTATTATTAACGTTCCCAGACGTGGTTATTTTTTTCTCAAGAAAGAAAGTATTTTTATGCTGTAATTATCTCAAATAAGTATTGATTCTAGGATCAAGATTTATAGAATTATATGTAACTATTTTCATACCATACAATTGTATACACTGAAAAGCTAGTTTTCTTTTTATGGACTAAAAAAATGACTTATTTACATGACTAACAACCCATCTTATTCAATTTATATGTAGAAGTGGCTCTCCGAAATTGGAAGAACAGCTGCAGAGGAATGGGAATCACAGTCAACAATGTACAGATATTTTCATTAAGTTTTGCTGACGATCAAGCCATTATAGCCCAAGATGATTATGACCTTGAGTTCATGATACGACGATTACATCACGAATACAACAACTGGGGGCTACAAATGAGTCTAACAAAAACAGAGTATCTGGTGGTGAATAGTGATGCTAAATTTGAAGTAAACATCAATATTGATAAAAATGGATTGGGCCACACAGAAGTAAAATACAGAATAACGCAA
Organism: Locusta migratoria; assembly: GCA_026315105.1. Taxonomy (NCBI): domain Eukaryota; kingdom Metazoa; phylum Arthropoda; class Insecta; order Orthoptera; family Acrididae; genus Locusta; species Locusta migratoria. The sequence goes on along the minus strand of CM048755.1, from coordinate 399,410,300 downwards.
AGCAGAAAAGTGTTAGGGTGTTTGAATTTATTTTTGGTGGGATAAGAATATTTCCAACAATAATAAGAAAAGAGTAGGTAAGATAATGGTTGAAACAGTGCTATGCTATGGATCAGAACTATGGATATTAAACGCGGATCTCAAAAGAAGACTAGTAGCTGTGGAAATGGACAATTTGCGTAGGAGTGCCAGAATATCAAGAATCGAAAGAAAAACTAATGATGAAGTAAGAGCTAGAATGAAGGCAAATGATACAGTGATAGACAGAATTGAAAGAAAATCACTGAAATGGTACGGATATATGATGAGAATGCCAGATCATCGGTGGCCTAAGAAAGTTTACGAATGGAAACCACCCGACAGGCGTAAGCGCGGAAGACCACGACGCTCTTGGACAGACAAGATAAATGGAGTGATGGAACATCGCGGCATCGACAAGAAAGAAGCGCTGGATAAAGAGGCTTGGCGGAGGATAACAGGAATACGACAAGATGTTGTTATTAATTAACCTTTGTATTAATTAATCCTATAATAATAATAAATAACTAACAATTGTATGAAATAAACTGATCATTCAACAAGTGTCATGCGAATTAACAACTAGTACTTTCAGTTATAGAAAGAAATATGCGCAGTCCCGTATATTCTGAAGTTCAGAAACTGAGGCAAAGTACAAGACTAACTAGTTCATATTTTAGAGTGATCCACTACAGGTTTCAATATGTGTATGTGATGAAAGGGTTGAACATTAACAATACTACAGACTTTCTAGACTTCCCAAATCTTGTTACATCAAAGCCACTGAGATAAACGAAAAGAGAGAGCGAATGGGTTTTCAGAAAATCTGTGGGTGATGTATAAAAATGTTGCACAACATGAAAAATAATGATTGTCTACAAAAAGAAATAAAATCACATCACATGGAAGTCTCACAACGAATTCTTCCCGCCGTAAAAAGATGTGACATTTCATTGGAAACCAAATAGCTTATTTTTAGTAGCCTTGATGGAACCATCTATTTAACACCGTGCAATAATTTGTTATGTAATTAGTTATCTACCAACATTCATAGCGACTACAGCAATATTAGACATCTCTATGTCTATAAAAAGTATAATGACATGGCAATGGCAAGGCAACGTAAACTAATATTTAAAGTATTATATGCGTATGTGAATGTAATTCATTCTTATGTGATTACGTTTTGTTACATAATGGAATATAAATTATTGTTATGTCATTACGTCGCTGTGCAATTGCAAGATCATTACACTTATTATTATGTCACTACATTATGGTGTGATTGCGAATTCACTGAATTTATTATAAAAATCAAAGTGTATAATATTCCTATAGTCGCTATACATTTTGGTAGATAACTAATTACGACAAGGTATTGAATAGGTGGTTCGATGAACACTAAAAAAAATAACCGACTTGATTTCCCACGAGATCTCATGCCTTTGTACGGCGGAAGGAATCCATCGTGTGACTTGCATTTTCGAACATTTTGTGTTTTTGATAATATACGTTTTCATCGAAATGCAATGTCACAATAAATTTTTTCTCCTCAAGATTTACAGAGTACTAAATCGAAGTTCGTAGAAGATTTAAGAGGGAGAATTATAATTTCTTGTAACTTCCCGTCTTGAAGCTTGAAGTTCGGCAAGAGAAGAGGTAAAACGCTGACAAACTAAATATGTTTACAACGACTTCGGAGCCAGTACATCACGCACAATGCCCTACACAAAGTAAACTCATTTCCCCTAGCTAAGGTGTCAGTCCTGTGTTTTGAGCTGTTTTATTACGTTAGTTACTTACAACAAAGGTAATGCCCAACATAAATTATGAGTTTAATTTTATATTCTGCGTGGAACTTCCAACCTGTGAACAAACCATAAATCTCATAATCTAATGTCAGCCAACATATTAAGAGGGAATCAATTCATTTAGATAATTTATGGAAATGAAAAATACTCTCAAATTAATTTAGCAGGATAATTTTTCATCACCCGCGAAAGTAAATTGACGGGTGCATAGTTCCCAAAGGTATTATTAAATATCAATAAAATTCTTCTGGGTATGATACCGCGTCGTCATTTTGTAAACTGTGCCGACGTTTCGGCCACTGCAACAGTGGCCGAAACGTCGGCACAGTTTACAAAATGACGACGCGGTATCATACCCAGAAGAATTTTATTGATAGTGACAACTGCCGCGGAAGCCTACGTTTGTACGTATTATTAAATCTTACTAATTCTCCTTTAGTGAGGGCAAGAAGACACTGATCAGCCATAACATTATGACCACCTACCTTACTGTCAATATAAACCATTCGAGGCGGTAGCACCATCAGCTGACGAGGATTGACTGTTGGTCACACTTCCACATGAGACGGGGTGGTATCAGTGAGCGTGCTGTCAGTATGAAGACTGGAGAAGGCACACAATCTATTAGAGTTCGACTCAACGCTGACTGTGATGACCCGGGGGCTGGGCACGAGCATTTCAGAAGTTGCAAAACTTGTTGGGTGATCGAAGAGAGCAGTGCTGAGTGACTTCAACCAGTGGAGAAAACAAGGACTACATGTAGAAGGGTTGGGAGTCCACCCTTATTAGAGATGTAGGACGTCATAGGCTGGACAGGCTGGTATAGCAATTAAGTTCATCTACATCTACATCTACATAGATACTCTGCAAATCACATTCAAGTGCCTGGCAGAGGGTTCATTAACCACTTTCATAACTTTTCTCTACCGTTCCATTCTCCAATAGCACGCGGGAAGAAAGAACACCTAAATCGTTCCGTTTTCGATCTGATTTCTCTTATTTTATTGGGATGGTCATGTCTCCCTAAGTAGGTGGGTGCTAGCAAAATATTTTCACATTCAGAACTAAAAGTCGGTGATTGAAACATCACGCTGCAATGAATAACGTCTTTCTTTTAATGATTTACACCCCAATTCTTGCAACATTTCCGTGACGCTTTCCCCCGCGTAACGTGATAAAACGAGCTGCCCTTCTCTGAACCTTCTCAATGCCTTCCGTCAGTCCCACCTGGTGAGGGTCCCATGAGGGGCAACAGTACTCCAGGAGAGGTCTCACAAGTGTGATGTAGGCAGTCTCTTTGGTGGAGCTGGTGCATCTTCGAAGCGTTCTGCCGATGAAACGTAACCTTTGGTTCGCCTTCCCCACAATATTTTCAATGTGTTCTCTCCAGTCAAAGTTATTCGTAATTGTAACTCCTAGGTATTTGGTAGAATCTACGACCTTAAGGTTTGACTGATTTATCGTGTAATTAAAGTTCAGCGGATTTCTTTTAGTGGTCATGTGTATTACTTCACACTTTTCTTTATTTAGTGTCAATTGCCAATTTTCGCACCATGCAGAAATTTTCTCTAAATCGCTTTGCAGTTGCTTTTGATCCTCTGTTGACTTCACTAACCGATAAACGACAGCATCATCCGCGAACAGTCTAAGGAAGCTATTCAGCTTGTCTCCTAAATCATTTATAAACACGAGTAAGAGTAATGGACCTATAACGCTTCCCTGTGGAACGCCAGATATCACTTCTGTTTTACTCGATGACTTACCGTCAATTACAACGAACTGTGTTCTTTCTGATAGGAAATCGTGAATCCAATCGCACAATTGGGGAGATATTCCATAAGCACACAATTTCAGAAGAAGCCGCTTGTGGGGTACAGTGTCAAAAGCCTTCCTGAAATCCAGAAATATGGAATCGATTTGAGATCCCTTGTCGATGGCACTTAACACTTCATGTGAATAAAGGGAAAGCTGTGTTTCGCAAGAGTGATACTTTCTGAATCCGTGTTGACTACTAGTTAATATGTCGTTCTCTTCGAGGTAGTTCATAATATTCGAACAAAGTATATGTTCCAAAATCATACTGCAAATCGACGTCAATGAAATAGGCCTGTAATTTTGGGGATCACTCCTATTGCCTTTCTTGAATATTGGAGTAACTTGGACAACTTTCCAGTCTTTGGGTACGGATCTTTCGCTGAGTGATCGATTGTAAATTATAGCTATGTACGGAGGTATTGCATCAGCATACTCTGAGAGGAATCTAGTTGGTATACAATCTGGCCCTGAAGATTTATTTTTGTTTAGTGACTTAAGTTGTTTTACTACTACAGGAACATCTACTTCTAAGTTTCGCATGCTGGCAGCTGTTCTTGGATTGAATACTGGAGTGTTCACTTCGTCTTCTTTGGTGAAATAATTTCGGAAAGCTGTGTTTAGTAATTCAGCCTTAGCAGTACTGTCATCGGTAGTATTACCATTGCTATCGCGTAGTGAAGGTATTTCTTTCACAGTTTGCTGATGCCATAGCCCCATACGTAGTTGACATATGCAATGATCGCTCAGTGAAAGATCCGTACCCAAAGACTGGAAAGTTGCACAGATCACTCCAATATTCAAGAAAGGCATGGGAGTGATCCGCAAAATTACTGGCCTATATCAATGACGTCGGTTTGCAGCAGTATTTTAGAACATATACTTTCCTCAAATATTATGAACTACCTTGAAGAGAATAACCTATTAACCCATAGTCAACACGGATTTAGAAAGTTTCGTTTTTGCGATACACAGCTAGCTCTTTACTCACACGGTGAGTGTTATCGACAAGGAATGTCAAATAGATTCCGTGTTTCTACATTTCCGGAAGGCTATTGACACTGTACCTCACAAGCGTCTTCTAATCAAATTGCTTGCTTATGGAATATCGTCACAGTTGTGCGATTGGACTTGTGATTTCCTGTGATAAAGGAAACAGTACGTTGTAATTAAGACAAAGTCATCGAGATGAACAGAAGTGATATCTGGCGTTCCCCAGGGAAGTATTATAGGACCTCTTGTGTTCTTTATTTTATAAGCGATTCAGGGGGCAATCTGAGAAGCTCTCTCATACTGTCATTTAACGGTTAGTAAAGTCACCAGAAGATCAAAAGCTATTACATAATGACTTACCTATATCTTCATGATGCAAAATTTGGTAATTGACCATTAATAATGATAAGTGTGAAGTCATCCATATTACCACTAAAAGAAATCCGTTAAAATTCATTTACGCAATAAATCAGTCAAAACTAAAGCCCGTTATTTCAACTAAATATTTGGGCATAACAATTACGAACAGCTTAAATTGGAAATTGCACACAGAAAATATTGTAGGGAAGGCTAACCAAAAACTACGTTTCGTTGGCAGAACACTTAGAAGACGCAACAGTTCCACTACAGAAACTGCCTACACCACATCTGTGATTCCTATTTTGGAGCATTGCTGCGCATTGTAGGATTCCCACCTCATGGGGCTCCCGGACGGTTTATAGAAATTTCAGAGAAGGGCAGTTCGTTTTGTATTATCGCGATATAGGGGAAAGAGTCTCGCGGTACTGATGCATGAGTGAGGGTGGAAATCATTAAAAGAAAGACGTTATTCGTTACAATGAGATCTATTCAAATGTTCGAATGTTGGTAGAGCTTATGGGACTTTAACTACGGGGTCATCAGTCCCTTGAGATCTATTTGCGACATTTCTTTCACAAACTCTCTCTTTCGAATGCGAACATACACTCCTCGCCATTAAAATTGCTACACCACGAAGATGACGTGCTACAGATGCGAAATTTAACCGACAGTAAGAAGATGCTGTGATATGCAAATGATTAGCTTTTCAGAGCATGCGCACAAGGCTGGCGCCGGTGGCGACACCTACAACGTGCTGACACGAGGAAAGTTTCCAACCGATTTCTCATACACAAACAGCAGTTGACCGACGTTGCTTGGTGAAACATTGTTGTGATGCCTCGTGTAAGGAGGAGAAATGCGTAACATCACGTTTCCGACTTTGGTCAAGATCGGATTGTAGTCTTTCTCGACTGCAGTTTATCGTTTCGCAACATGCTGCTCGCGTTGGTCGCGATCCAATGACTGATACCAGAATACGGAATCTGTGGGTTCAGGGGAGCAATACGGAACGCCGTGCAGGATCCCAACGGCCTCGTGTCACTAGCAGTCGAGATGACAGGAATCTTATCCGCATGGTTGTAATGTATCGTACAGCCACGTCTCGATCCCTGAGTCAACAGATGGGAATGTTTGCATGACAACAATCATCTGCACGAACAGTTCGACGACTATGGCTGCGGAGACTATGGCTGCGGTTACCCTTGACGCTGCATCACAGACAGGAGCGCCTGCGATGGTGTAGGCAACGACGAACCTGGGTGCACGAATGGCAAAACGTCATTTTTTCGGATGAATCCAGGTTCTGGTTACAGCATCATGACTGTCGCATCCGTGTTTGGCGACATCGCGGTGAACGCACATTGGAAGCGTGTATTCGTCATCGCCATACTGGCGTATCACCCGACGTGATGTTATGGGGTGACATTGGTTACACGTCTCGGTCTCCTCTTGCTCAATTAGACGGCACTTTGAACAGTGGCTGTTACATTTCAGATGTGTTACGACCCGTGGCTCTACCCTTCATTCGATCCCTGCGAAACCCTACATTACAGCAGGATAATGCACAACCGCGTGTTGCAGGTCCTGTTCGGGCCTTTCTGGATACGGAAAATGTTCGACTGTTGCCCTGGCCAGCACATTCTCCACATCTCTTACCAATTGAAATCGTCTGGTCAACGGTGGCTCGTCACAATATGCCAGTCACAACTCTTGATGAACTGTGGTATCGTGTTGAAGTTCAAATGTTCAAATGTTTGTTAAGCTTATGGGGCGGGGTCATCAGTCCCTAAACTTACAAACTACTTATGAACTACTTACGAACTAGGACGGCACAAATATCCATGCCCGAGGGGGATTCGAACCCCCGACCGTAGTGGCCGTGCAGACCGTGACTGAAGCGCCTCAGTCCCCTCGGCCACCGCGGCCGGCTATCGTGTTGAAGCTGCATGGTCATCCTTACTTGTACACGCCATCCAAGCTCTGTTTGACTCAATGCCCAGGCGTATCAAGGCCGTTATTACGGCCAGAGGTGGTTGTTCTGGGTACTGATTTTTCAGGTCTATGTACCCAAATTGCGTGAAAATGTAATGCCATGTCAGTTCCAGTATAATATATTTGTCCAATGAATACTCGTTTATCATCTGCATTTCTACTTGGTGTAGCAATTTTAATGGCTTGTAGTGTATTTTGTTAGCACTCACCTACGTAGGGAGACATGATCATCATAATAAAATAAATCAGACCGAAAACAGAAAGATTTAGGTATTCCTTTTTCTCGCTTGCTATTAGAGAATGGAACTGTAGAGAAAATCACAAACGCCGTTCGATTATCCCTCTGCCATGCACTTCAGTGTGACCTGCAGAGTATTTATATAGATGTAGAACAGGATAGGTGGCGACTGTGTCGGAATTAACAACAGGCTTTACTGCTGGGCAGTGTACAAGTGTGAAACACAGTGCACCGAACACTTAACGATAGTCCTCCGCAACCGACACTCCATGTGTTGTGTCTCAGCCTCGTCGCCGCTTTTGTGTCTCGTTACCGGTTGTCGTAGGTGTCGGTGGCCGAGTAGAAAGAGACCGACACAGGAATAAAGGATGCACGCGTGTGCAGGTACGGAGGTGACCAGACAGTGGGACAGCAGAAACTAGAAACACTAGAGTAAATTAGAACGAGATATATATTGCACAGAATTTATACAATACTTAACTTTTACATAGCTCAGTACTGCAGAATGCTGATACATAGTTGAGCTAGAGGCCTGCCTAGTGCCTGTCCGATAATCACGTCTTCACTGTTGCCTATATGATTCCGAAGTGTTAGCTGGTTCCTATCTCAGTCCCAAGTAAACGATGTCGTTCAGTGGTGGCCACGAGCGGAGTTGTAGCAGAGGGCGCTCGTGGCTGACGTCGTAAGAACGCCGCGCCGTGCGTGCATGGCGGCGCGCGGCGAAAGTAGGTGGCGCGCACTTTAGACTTGTGCGACACCACACTATCCCCTTACAAGTAAAAATTTTCTGGCAACCCCCTTACAAATAAAAATATTCTCGCGACTGCCACCACCATCACCTAGAGAGAAGGCCGCGGCGCTCTGGTGTGACGTCAGTCAGAGTAGGTTGCGCGCGCATAGCTGACTGGCTCGCTGCTTTGGCATAGTGGACCGTGCCCCAGCGGCTACCCAGTCAGCTATGCGCGCGCAACCTACTCTGACTGACGTCACACCAGAGCGCCGCGGCCTTCTCTCTAGGTGGTGTTGCTCCCACCCCCTTCTTCACGTACCTTAAAAAAACTGTGTTATCTCAAAGGAAACAAATTTAATCTTATTTCTTTTACTTCACCTTTCTTTTAAATTGTTGAACGAAGTTTTTTGATAATTTTTCTGAATAGAACACTTTATCCTATTTTTACATGATTCCCGACAGAAAAATATCTTTTGCTTGACGACTGTTTCGCATTTCAGACAAGATTCAGAAGCAAATTATGCTTATTAAAAAATGTTCCACTGTAGAGATAATTTTTAAAGAAGTAGAACCTTTTTCAGGATTTTTCAGAATTATCGTATCAAGCTATTTTATAGTTTTCAGACTGCGCTTATTCATCATTAATACCCTGTATTATAGAACAGTCTATGATCTATTCAATTCATAATGAATGTTTCACATAGAATTCGGTAATTTTAACATTAAATATATTTCGCTTTGGCATTCGTTTTTGTATTACTGAACCACTGGTTATTTTACGGTACAAGTACTTCCTCCTGTGACGGCGAGCCTCCAGGTAGACTTTGCGTCCCACAGGTTGAAAGACATTGGTTTATAGCGATAAAATACGATTGTATCGAATGAAATTAGTACAGATTATAATGTGAAATAGTTATGGCGAAGTCAGTATGAAAAGTGGCTCAAACATGGTCTTTGGAAGTTTTTATACACCACTTGGCTCAGCAGCAGTAGTAGCAGATCATCTGAGGAAAAGCTTAGAAAAATTTTCCCATAGGTTTCCTACTCATGTAGTAGGTTTACGTGGAGATTTCTACTTACCGAATATAGACTGGGAGACAATCGTGTATAAGACAGCTGCCTGGGACAGAGAATAGAGCAATATTGTCGCGTTGAAATGGAAGCAGTATTGATACGATGCCTTATCGTGGGCCGTTTCGTCTGACTTTTTCCCTGCTGAGGTGTGAATGCACCCGAAAATTGACGTAGTATAGCTAACACCCGCTGGCGTTGTTCCTTGGTCAGTCCAGGCCCTATTGGCAGTTCCACGTTTGTTTCCTCCAGCATGTTGGCTGTACTAACAGCAGAGCAAGGGTCTTCGTTGATGACGTTGAGCTCACCGTCCTGGATTGGTTCAGCTGTCCCGATACATTTTCCTTTGGGTATAAGTTGCGACTGCTCGTGACAGTTAGTGATCCAAATCTCTCCTCGACCTCCGGTAATGCTTATGATAGCCACTGGTATGTAAATTCTTTTGGTGAGCCTGATAAACCTTTTACTATTAACAAGCACTTCACAGTTTAATCGCCCATCTGTGTGTGTGACTGCAACTCTTCTCATCGTCAACGGCGGGATCGTCACATTGTCAACGGCAAATAACTTCCCACAAAATTCTTTATTACGTGTACCCGTCAGAACAACTTCTTCAGTTTGCAGTTCAGATCTTCCACAGTCAATGATAGCTTGGGATGTCTGAAGAAAGTCCCATCAGAGGATGACATTATGACTACATTCTGTTAACACGACAAATTCAAACGGCTGGGTCCTGTTGTTGATGATTATTCTTGCGACACAAGTTCCTGCTGGCTGGACGTACTTTCCATTCGCGACCTTCAGCACAGTTGCCCCCGTATCACAAAACATTGTCTTCTTTAGTGTCCGGCGGTAATTACCCGACAATACAGAGAAAGACGCTCCTGAATCAACAAGTGCCTGGACAGGTTGTCCGTCGATTATGACGTCGATGAGATTTCCCGACAGCTTAGCGACTGTCGTCTATGGAGGATTTTCATCTGCGGCGGCCTCACCTGCGTAGATGGTCGCCTCGCTTAGTTTTCCTGGGCGCGGAGGCTAGGGGAGCGGCTGGTACCTCTGTACGGCGACGGTTAACGGCTGCGGCGCGTCGGGGAGCGACCTCGTCTAGGGTACGGCGATGGGCTTCTATTCCATAGGTCGACTGAATTCATCAGCAGGTGATTGCCTGGGATAAAATGTCCAAATGGCTGTAAATCTATCGGACCAAACTGCGTGGTCATCAGTCCGTAGCTTACAAACTACTTAAACCTAGGTAAACTAACCTACTGACAAACACACACATATCCATGCCCCAGGGAGGACTTGAACCTCCACGGCAAGCAACCGCGCGCTCTGCAGCGAGGTGCTTTAGACCGCTCGGCTACTCCACCGCGGCTGCCTGGGATAGAACTGCTCTGATGGCTAACGCTTGCAGCAAAATAATCGTCGAATACTCGCCTTCTCTCTCTCTGCAGTAGCGTACGACATGTCCAGGGCGGCTGCAGCGTAAGTCACAGCAGGGCGACGCCATTCTTCACGTCGGGTGCGAATGGCGGGGCAGACAGGAGCTAATGTCTGAAATACCTCTTCCTCAGCGGCGTCGGCTCCCTCGTCACTTACAGGGCTTACATCCATGGCCATGATCTGATGCTCGCTCGTTCTAATAGTCCCGGCTGCCATAAACAGTTGTAATTCTTCTCTGACAATTTGTCGTATGAGGGAAGCGAAGTCATGCTGGTCATCCACAGCGACCATAGGGACTACATTGTGGAGTCTGTCATACTTCTTGCGTCCAACCCTCCTTTGTTGCATCTCTTCAATACGCTGGCACCACTTGATGAACTCTTACGTCGTAGCGACGTCTTTTACCAGAAGGGCTTGGTACATGTCTTCTGCTGTACCCTTCATCAGGTGCGTGATTTTCTCGGCCTCAGTTATATTCGGATTGACTGTGTTACACAGGGCCAAAACATTCTGTATGTATGACTGTGTCGGCTCTCCATGTCGTTGGGCCCGGTTCTTCAGTTTTTCTTCCGCCGAGCGGATTTGTCGCTGGCGGTCACCAAATGTCTTCTTGAGTTCCGTCTGGAACGTTTCCCAGACATTCAGCTTCTCTTCGTTGTTTTCGAACCATTGCTGTGCTGTTCCGTCCAGGTAGAAATAAACGTTGGCCAAGCACATTGTATGATCCAACCTGTTGTACTTGGCGACTCGGTCGAACACTTTTAGCCATTTGTTGGGGTCCTGTCGAGCGTCTCCGGAGAACACCGATGTGTGTCTGATGTGTAGCTGGCTTACCGCTGGTTTCGTGTCCATCGTTCTTTTCATAATACGGACTTTCGGAAGGATGTACTCGGTATATCCCTTGTATTCCGGTTCTGTCCGTGTAAGCGACGGCTTTTACGTTGCCTAATCGGAGCCACGGTGATGCAGCTGTTGCACAGGATACCCGGCGCCTCCACCAAACAATGTCGCGTTGTAATGGAAGCAGGTTTGACTTCGAAGGCAACTGAACACAGCACTTATACTCAAAGCACGTTTATTACGAACTCAACATACACGCAGCACTGACTGCTTCTGCAGAGTGCTCTGCTATTTACACACAGACAGAATGTACCATAAATTAGAAGAATAGTTAACATAATAAACAAGTAGAATTTACAAGTGAACATAAGAAAGATGTAGAACATTCTGGCATTGTTAACTACAAAGAAATACATTTTTGTCGGTGGACGGGATTGAACCAGCGACTTTCAGCACCGTAGTCGGTGACGCTATCCCCTGCGCCACGCCGGCAGGCGGTTTATGTGCTGTCTCGCGGCAATATAACATTATTGTTCTATGTGCTGTATACGAAAATTACCTTGAACAGTGAAATAGAGATCCAACTCATGAAGATAACTTGTTAACTTGCTAATGAGAAATCAGGGACTCAGCAACCATAAGGCCATTACAACATCAATAAATACTGCTTTAAAAAGAAATATCAAGAAAGGTAGGGAGATTTTTTTTATTTAGAAAAAGAGAAAAGGATCAGATTCCAGATTACTTGACTGATCAACACGATAGTTTCGTCTCACACACGGACAGTGTTGAGCATCTGTGGACAAAGATCAAGCGAATTGCACAATACGCGTTAGATAATTATGTGGCAAGTAAAATTATAAGAGATGGGAAAGATCCACTGTTGTTCAGCAACCGATTTATGAAGTTGTTACGAAAGCAAAGAGAACTTCACCGCAAATATAAATGTAGTAAAAGTATTTCAGACAAACAAAAGTTAAATGATGCCAGTTCAAAGACTTTGAGAGCAAATCAAATGTTCAAATGTTTGTTAAGCTTGTGGGACTTACTACGGGGTCATCAGTCCCTAAACTTACAAACTACTTATCAACTACCTTATACTAAGGACGGCACAAATATCCATGCCCGAGGGGGGATTCGAACCCCCGACCGTAGTGACCGTGCAGACCGTGACTGGAGCGCCTCGGTCCCCTCGCCCACCGCGGCCGGCACTTTGAGAGCAATGTTTTGTATACCGACTTGGCAGAAATCCTAAAAAAAATTGATCCTATGTCAAATCGGTAAGCGAATCGAAACCAAACATCCTTTTCTCTGTGACTATAATGGTGTTGAAACAGAGGATGATACACAAAAGGCTGAAATGCCCAGTCATAACCAGTACAGGCAAAGAAGTTTGAACTACCAAGGCAAGACAGGTGATAATATTTTAACGGAAAAATGTAATGAAAAGTTGGGAGAGACATTAAAATGATAGTTCAAAGAGGTAAACGTTAAAAAAAAGAGTATGTTTGTTAAAATACGGTCAGAAAGAATATTACGTGTTGGGTGCAAAGGTATTACCACAATAGTAGAGTCGTAATCATTTCACCATCATTTTTTTATTATTTAGATTATTATTTTGGTCTGAAATGTTTCCAAAAACTTATAAAACTACACATCTAAAGCGGGACGTAAAACACGTCAGTGCGATTTTTATAATCCTGCCATTCGCATGTAGCCAAACTGGAATACAAGTCTGCACCTGCTCCCTCCATTCAGTGATCTGGCGTCTCATTATCACGTATCTGATCTTCGTTGGCCCCAGTGCAATTATCTTATTATTCGTTCCCATTTACACTGCTCTCCTCCTTTATCACCTTGACATTAGATAGTTGATTATTTCATTAACTTCCATCGTGACGTCAGCTACTTGTTCACTCTGCTACCTCTCTGTCATTATTAAGGCTGTGGTCACAGTGGCTCCGATATCGGTGGGTCTTATCGACGACAGACATCGGCGGAAAACCGCCGATCGTTTCAAATTTGTACTCCTCTATGGGCACGGTCACAGTGCAGCCGATCTCATCGCCAGAACGTCGACATTTCGGACAGTCGGTGAAATTCAAATCAGTTTGTTTTCTTCGGTCAAATCGACCGACGTTCTCCCATACTAGATATGGACAGTGAGCAACTGATATGCTTAGTGAAAGAAGGAAAGAGATTGTTGCACCGAGAAGACGATAAATATCACAATCGGGATATAATTCGGAATCTATAGACTAATATTATAGTTTATTGGGGACCTCAGTTTGGTTAAATCCTTTATCGGAAATTTGAGGCGTAAATTATAACCTCAAAAATGTGTTCTATTCGGGATTGTGGCTTATCTTAATGTTATTGTATTGGCTCTCTTTCGTTGTTTTACACTGTGATAACCGGGTATTAGCTTCCCACAAATTATTCTTACTGGTTCTGGCGTTCTTTAACAAGGTGATGAGTGTTCTATGAAGTGACCTGCAAATGTGGTGCAGGCCTATGTGTGCTTCCGCTATTCAGTGGTTTCTGCATTCAAAATTATCCTTAATTTCACACTAGTCTTTCACAAATATCTTGAAGACAGTTATTGAAGTTCAGTGTACCGTAACTGCAATTCTTTCGTCATAATCGGATGTTTCTGGGTGGCCTTGTACTGTGTCCTTCATGGATTTAAATACAGAAATCTGTTATGTATTTTTATGCTTAGCACAACACATTTCGAAAATTTTTCTTACCTTTAGTGCATTTGTTTACGTAAATACATCGTGACGCTTCCATGTGTGATTTTATGCAGCTCTTCCACAGATGTTGAGGTTATTATAATGAGGGAAATCATAGCATGCATAATACAATCTTGGCAACTTTTTTACAAACTAAATAGCACGTCTGTCTATACTTGCAGGTATTGTGTCTGTTCCATTAGACTGGATATCAAAACACAAAAATCGTCACACATACTGGTTTTTGTACACAGGTAAGTCTAAGTCACGATTATTATGTTGTATATTCTGAGTAATGGAAGAGGCACAATACCTTTAAGCAGACAGAAAAAGGTATGGTTTCTAACATTAGGATAAAACACACATCTCAATATTTATTCTGTTCGATTTTCCGAACTTATGTAGCTAACCTAACAGAGAGAACTGCAGTGCAAGTGTGTCAGGAAATCACACATTGAAACGTCGAAAAAGAAGCGTACTTATGTAAACAAATGCACTAGAAGATGCGAATAAATCATCGAAATTTGGTCTGATGAGCAATAAACTTCCCTAACTGGTGTAAGTTTTCATTATATAAAGCATAGAGGTTAACTGGTGTATGTCTGCACAACGTCAAATAAATTCAGCAAAACTGTAATATTGCTTGTCAGTGACACCACAAAATATCAAGTATGTAATATACATTTCTCCTTTTACCGGTACCTCACAGCCGGCCGCGGTGGCCGAGGAGACTGAGGCGCTGCAGTCACAGTCTGCACGGCCGCTGCGGTCGGGGGTTCGAACCCCACCCCTCGGGCATGGATGTTTATGTCGTCTTTAGTGTAAGGTAGTTCATAAGTAGTTTGTAAGTTTAGGGACTGATGACCCCGCAGTTAAGTCCCTTAAGTTTAACAAACATTTGAACATTTGAATTAGTTTTCTGCGTGACTGTCGTCCGAATAATTTCGGGGTGAAAACCTCGGCCTGCAGAAATCATGCGACCCCTGCCTCGTCCGCATTGATTAACGTTTACACAGACCCCATTATCGTCATTCTCATGCTCGTGTTCTGCGTGATTATTGCGGTAACCTTGGTGTTGCTTGCGGTGATCTCTACCACTATGCCAATGTTCATCATCTTGTACTTTCTCCACAGATACGGAGAAATGACTACTCCCGACAGATCTTTTGGAATCCTCGGGAAGTTCCTTCCACAGCTCCCATGTTATTTCGGATTCTGTTCTACAGTTCCTTAAATGCGTTAATTTGCGTTATCAATTTTCGCAAATTTTTTAAGCGTATTCCTACCTTGTCCTTCATATAATATAGCCATAAACTATCTTGCTTTTGCTCTGACCAGTATTCTTTAGTATGCTTAGATTGATAGCACTTAGGAATCTCACACTTCGGTGACGCGGCCACCCTGGAATCTACTACGTTTATTGGTACCCAAAATACGTCAAGTAGATCCCAATGAGTTAGCATTTCTGTAACTATTATTTGTCTCTAAAGCATAGTCATAATGAACACTCAGATGCACCAGCTGCAATCTGAACTTGATAAGTAAAGAGCAGGGGTAATTATTGTGTGGTGCTCCTCAAGGAAAGTGAATATTTTTTATTCGTACAGCAAACATTCAAGAGACGTGACTCACCTCTGAAGCATCACCTGATGCTGTTAACATCAGAACCAAGTAAAATTATCTGTATTATTATACTCTCAAAACAGTTTCCTTAAAAATACTTTCATTGGCCCCATGTTTAGCATAAAGTAACACTGATTACAAAAATATATTTTCACAAAGAAATTTAAAATAATTTCAAGTTAGCAAAGCAAACTAGTAATCATGGTCTCTACAGTAAATACTGCAGCACTTTTGAACACTTGTTCAGTAGGAGAGATATACTTCATTGTAGCGAAGATGAACAAATGGTCATAGCACTTAAGGTCTGCACTTTAGATCCGATGATTACTTCTCGTTTTGTTCCATAATACCGCCTTTAAAAGCATTCAAAGTAAAGAATATACACTAGATGAGATTTGTTACACAGTATCAAAGGTGAAGTGTATTTTTTTCGTTCTCTCTCTCTCTCTCTCTCTCTCTCTCTCTCTCTCTCTCTCTCTCTCTCTTTCTCTCTGCCGGCCGCGGTGGCCGAGGTGACTGAGGCGCTTCAGTCACGGTCTGCACGGCCACTACGGTCGGGAGTTCGAATCCCCCCTCGGGAATGGATATTTGTGCCGTCCTTAGTCTTAGTTAGTTCATAAGTAGTTTGTAAGTTTAGGGACTGATGACCCCGTAGATAAGTCCCATAAGCTATACAAACATTTGAACATTTGAATTTCTCTCTCTCTCTCTCTCTCTCTTTTTCAAAGATTGTTCCTGTTATATCCCTAATTACTGACCATGTTTCCCGGAACATCCTGTATTGCTGATGAAATTCTAATTTCTTGTGTTCAATAAACTAATGACAAAAAGCTATAATGTATGCGTGGTCATCAGTCCGTAGCTTACAAACTACTTAAACCTAGGTAAACTAAACTAAGGACAACACACACACCCATGTCCCAGGGAGGACTCGAACCTCCACGGCGTTTTGTTTGCTTGCGAGCACTGGGCAGTTCGGACGTCTCAGTGCAATAAGCTTGCAATGGATTGTTTCGACACTGAATTATTTATTGATGAAGTTGAGAAACGACCTAATACGTATGATTTGCTATTTAACACGGTAGTCTTACAACAAACGTATTCTATAAAGAAAAAAAATGTCCATTATACACACATAGAAATGTGTTGTATTACCTCAACTCTAGAAGTTCACGACTCTTCACATTAAAATGAAATAACGATATACAAAACAGTTAAGTTATCTTTATTGCTTGTGTTGTTGTGGTCTTCAGTCCACAGACTGGTTTGATGCAGCTCTCCACGCTATCCTGTCCTGTGCAAACTTCTTCATCTGAGAATACATACGGCAACCTACATCCTTTTGAATCTGCTTACTGTATTCGTCCCTCAGTCTCCCTCTGCGATTTTACCCCCCACACACTTCCTTCTAATGCCAAGTTGACGATTCCTTGATGTCTCAGATGTGTCCCACCAACCTATCCCTCGCTCATGAAAATATAGCCGGCCGCGTGGCCGCGGGGACTGAGGCGCTCCAGTCACGGCCTGCACGGCCACTACGGTCAGGGGTTCGAATCCCCCCTCGGGCATGGATATTTGTGTCGTCTTTAGTGTAAGGTAGTTCCTAAGTAGTTTGTAAGTTTAGGGATTGATGACTCCGTAGTTAAGTCCCATAAGCTTAACAAACATTTGAACATTTTTTGAAAACATAAATTGACGAGTTGCACAACAATAACGTAGATATTATGAATTTGTGTTCCAGACTGCAGCATACACCAGTGCCCCTATTACCCAGTAACTCGTCTTGCGTGCTTCTATTCGTCGTGGCATACTCTCTTCTAGATCCTCAGGAGACTGTTGGGCCAGATTTTCCCACTACTGAACAGTGATTCGTCGTAGATCTCTCAGATTGGTTGGTGGGTCGTCACGTCGAAAAACAGCCGTTTTCTACATATCGAAGAAAAGTTCTATAATGTTCATGTCTGGAGAAAATTCTGGATATTGTAATCTTACGATATCGTTATCATGAAGGAACGCATTCAGAAGATGTGAAGGATGAGAACTGTCAACCTTTAAAACAGATCCCTCACTGGCATGCTGTCGATATGGTTTACCTATACATCGAAAGATGCCATTCCTGTGCAGCCTAAGGTAAAGGTCTGTATAGGGAAAGTATGGCCATCCTTTTCCGCGCCGCTTGCCGCCGTCTGCAGCTCGTGATTGGCTGAAATCGAGTCACATGGTTCTTTCCGCCATCTTGGTCCTATACGTTGCTGGGCTGCCATGAGAAGGCTTGTGAATATTCGTATGTTTCGGTTTGAATAATGCCACAGTGTTGTTTGTACTTTTGGGTGTTTTTAAGAAGCGAAGAAGGGAGGTAAATATTATAGTACTTTCATTAGATATCAGAAATACAGAAAGTCGTCAGAGAAATCTAGGAGCCCAGAAGCGAACTTCAGTTCTTGTGCTGCGATGATTTTTATTCATAATGTAAATTAATAGATTAAAGATTCACTGACGAATGGATCACGCAGCAGATACCTATATATTTTTAACTTGAATAAATTTGTGAAGATAATTCCTGCATAATGTCGTGAGGTTAAATTATTCACGAGTAGTTGATTTTATCTGCAGGTAGTTGCCGAAAATACACAAATTTTTGATATATTTGTGAGTGAACTAGATTCCCGTTTAGATATAAAATTAATATACAATTCCTGAAACAAGCTCTTCTTATTAGTTTTCATAATTACAGGAAACAAAGAATTGAAACAAGACAAATATTAGACATTCAAATGTAATTGGCAGTGTAAAGGCACCTTTAATTTCTGTTGCTGGTAAAAGTCATGTAGTGGGTATCTCCTTGCATTTTTCGTAGTTCATGTAAGATATAAGTACATAATACGCAACAAAAAAATACTCACCAAAGACTTATCCATGATCGCAATTGTTTTCTTAATTTACACTATGGTCCGATGACGACATGTTCGCGGTCTATTGGAATATTTGGCTACGGTACAGGTCAATCTGAATTTATAGGTGAGCTGTTTACATCTGGAGCCGCAAACCAGTTTTCTTACGATAAGTATTCCGTAAATCAGCGAAGTCCGCAATGACGGAACTACGAGAAGTTCCCGCGTCTGTCCGTCGGCCATAACACCCTGTATCTCGAGAACGAAAAGAGTTATCGTTCTGCTCTCAACCTTTAATAAAATTACGATATCTTACCTACATTTCGTCCGCGGCATTTTGTGTGCTATAATCAACCATACATAAAGTCTACGCAATGCGATTTTTCCTCTGCAAACTCTTCAAAATTTTGCGCAGTAGTTTACTTAATTTGATGGAGCACGGAAACTATAAATAATAATAAACAGAAATTTAGATCATTATCGAGCGAATATATCACACTACAACACATGGAAAAATTAATTTTTTTTTCATAGAATAGTTTTCTCAAAATCGGTTGATAAGTATTGTTAGGCGCTGGGAACGTTGCTGCTATCAATGAGTAAGCAGCAACGGAATAGGCTGCCGCTGGCAGGCTGACCATACTTTCTCTATACAGAGCTTTAGCCTAAGGCCGTGTTCAGACACGGCGATAATCGCGCGGTTACAGAATCGCGCTATGCACGCTCGGGTTTTATTTACTTGAGTATCGTAACTGTTCACACGTAACCGCGCGGCTAGTTCAATCGCGCGGTAGCCGCATTTCAACTGCCGGAAAATACAACCGCGCGGCGCCCGCGCGGTTCTATTTCTTTGGACTCCTATAGGAGCGTTTTGTTTGCTTGCGAGCACTGGGCAGTTCGGACGTCTCTGTGCCATAAGCTTGCAATGGATTGTTTCGACACTGAATTATTTATTGATGAAGTTGAGAAACGATCTGGGGGATCTTCAGAGCGACGAATATTCTAATAAAAAATCCAAAAGCCAAGCTTGCTAAGAGTTGGTGGATATATTTGGAAATGATGAAGAGACGTTAGAAAAAAGGAATATTTTTGGTAAGAAGGTGTTTATTGAACAAAAATGAATGTACATAGAATCATATTTTTCTCTCACGTGTGTTTCAGAACTTTTAAATATCATCCCTCACTAACTGAAGTAGCACGTCAAAAGAATTTATTGACATTTTCAAATAGTCAAAGATTTTTTCTCCATACATTCTTAATGTAGGGTACAGCGTTACGAATTGTCCATGTACGATCTGATCATTTAGTATAGGATGCATCCAATACTGCCTTTTTCTTACTCTCACTCTCGTTCTTTTAAGAAACCAGAGTAAACACAATATTTCTTCTTCGACTTCCATTTTGACACTTTAAATTCCCGCTACACACTGCGAACGACAACCGCTTTACTAACCGCCGCCGGACAGCGCCTATCTGAATACATAGGCCGTCATTTTGCGGTCCAAACAGCGCGATTTCCGCTTGTCTGAACGCGGTCTAAGACATTCATGTTGGCTCCAAAAACGTTTCCGAAGATTTTCTGATTGAAGGCAGGTGCGGGTCTCATCTGTGAATAGCACTTCATGCCAGATCTAACCAATCCATTCAGCATGCTGTTGGGTCCGTGTATACCGCGCTGCATGGTGTCTAGGTGACAAAGCTGGACATTGCTGTCGACGTCTCAAGTGAATTTGCATGTCAACCTCTTACATACAGTTTGAGTCGAACCATGACGTTCTGAAAATGTTCAAATGTTTGTAGTGCTTATGGGAATTAACGACGGGGTCATCAGTCTTCGTTGTAATTAACGGTAAGTCATCGAGTAAAACAGAAGTGATATCTGGCGTTCCACAGGGAAGCTTTATAGGTCCATTACTCTTCCTCGTGTTTATACACGATTTAGGAGACAATCTGAATAGCTCCCTTAGACTGTTCGCGGATGATGCTGTCGTTTATCGGTTAGTGAAGTCAATTGAGGATCAAAAGCAACTGCAAAGCGATTTAGACAAAACTTCTGCATGGTGCGAAAACTGGCAATTGACACTAAATAAAGAAAATTGTGAAGTAATACACATGACCACTAAAAGAAATCCGATGAACTTTAATTACGCGATAAATCAGTCAAACCTTAAGGTCGTAGATTCTACCAAATACCTAGGAGTTACAATTACGAACAACTTTGACTGGAGAGAACACATAGAAAATATTGTGGGGAAGGCGAACCAAAGGTTACGTTACATCGGCAGAACGCTTCGAAGATGCACCAGCTCCACCAAAGAGACTGCCTACATCACACTTGTGCGTTCTCTCCTGGAGTACTGTTGCCCCTTGTGGGGCCCTCATCAGGTGGGACTGACAGAGGACATTGAGAAGGTTCAGAGAAGGGCAGCTCGTTTTGTTTTATCACGTTACGGGGGGAAAGCGTCACGGAAATGTTGCAAGAATTGGGGTGGAAATCATAAAAAGAAAGACGTTATTCATTGCGGCGTGATCTGTTTGCGAAGTTTCAATCGCCGCCTTTTAGTTCTGAATGTGAAAATATTTTGCTAGCACCCACCTACTTAGGGAGACATGACCATCCCAATAAAATAAGAGAAATGAGATCGAAAACGGAACGATTTAGGTGTTCTTTCTTCCCGCGCGCTATTAGAGTATGGAACGGTAGAGAAAAGTTATGAAAGTGGTTAATGAACCCTCTGCCAGGAGCTTTAATGTGATTTGCAGAATATCTATGTAGATGTAAACTTACAAACTACTTATGAACTAGCTAATATTAAGGACGGCACAAATATCCATGCCCGAGGTGGGATTCGAACCCCCGACCGTAGTGGCCGTGCAAACCGTGACTGGCGCGCCGCAGACCGCTCGGCATGACGTTCTGAGGCTGCCCGAAAATCATTATTCAGCATGGTGGCGTTCCTCTCAGGATTCCTCCGAGCTGAAATCCGTAAGTAGCAGTCATCTACTGCTGTGGTAGGCTTTAAGCGGCCAGGCGAGGAAAGTAATGGACAGTTCCTGTAACTGTGTATCTACTCCACGTCCGAACAACAACGCTTTCAAATCAAATGTTTGTAGAGCCTATGGGACTTAACTACGAAGTCATCAGTCGCCAAACTTACAAAATAATTCTGAACTAGCTTATGCTAAAGACTGCACAAACATCCATGCCCGAGGGGGGGATTGGAACCCCCGACTACAGCGGCCGTGCAGACCGTGACTGGCACGCCGTAGACCGCTCTGCCACTGCGGCCGGCAACAACGCTTTGATTCACTCCGAGACGCCCGGAGACTTTCCTTGATGAGAGTCCCTCCTAATACAAAGTGACAACGAGCATACGATCAGACTTCGGAATTGACTTCTAGAGCCGGCCGCGATGGCCGAGGGGACTGAGGCGCTTCAGTCACGGTCTGCACGGCCACTACGGTCGGGGGTTCGAATCCCCCCTCGGGCATGGATATTTGTGCCGTCCTAGTTCGTAAGAAGTTTGTAGGTTTAGGGACTGATGACCCCGTAGTTAAGTCCCATAGACTATACAAACATTTGAACATTTTTGACCTTCTAGGCACTGCATAACTAGTCAACAGAAGCAGTGTTCTGGCGTTATGACTGGAACTGATCGGCCGTCTTACCTGCTCCGTTGCATTAGCACTGCTTCTGCGTGGTTGTTACAAAAAAATGTTCAAATGTTTGTATAGCTTATGGGACTTAACTACGGGGTCATCAGTCCCTAAACTTACAAACTACTTACGAACTAGGACGGCACAAATATCCATGCCCGAGGGGGGATTCGAACCCCCGACTGTAGTGGCCGTGCAGACCATGACTGGCGCGCCGCAGACCCCTCGGCCACCGCGGCCGGCGGTTGTTTACATCTTTGAGCAGATAGAAATAAATCTTCATATGTCTGTAAATGTATGTGACTTAATTACTGCGGTTATCAGTCCCTAGGCTAACAAACCACTTAAACTAACCTAAGGACAACACACGCACACACACACACACACACACACACATACACACACACACACACATATCCAATGGAAGACTCGCACCTCCGACGGCGAGTAGGCCTAATCACGCGCTCCGCGGCAAGGAGCCTTAGAGAGCTCGGCCATTCCACTGCATATGTGTGGGTTGAGTTTCATTATGTACAATATAAAGAATTGTGTTTTTAATGCATTGTACACATCAACGTCAGTGTTCAGGATACCTTGGAACCAAGGTAATGCAACACTTTTTAATGTGTGAATGAACGTCCCCAGTTCAGCAGGAATTATTAGGATGTTGTGCACTTTGAATATATAAACCCGTCTGCATTTATGCTCGGTCGACGGTCATGGTAGTGCTACAGGATTTCTTCGAAAGTATGCGAATGTAGCAGTACGGTAAGACACATAACGAAATCTACTTAACAAAGCATTCGGTACCATATTCTATAGCCACAACTTTTTCTATAAGAAAATAAAATCTATTAAAAATTTATTTCTGCGGGGCCATAGAACGTTGTCAGTTGTACAATTCTGCTCTTTTTCACCTTTATGGTACTGAATCATTGTAGCAGAAAAACTTACGAGGGAGAAGTTCGATGAAATTTCTTTACCGATTGTCGATGTGACCGGGTGTAGTTCTATCAGAGCAGAAATGAAAACCTTTGTGCAGCAAAATATGAAACATCAGCTACCACAGTCCACATCTCGAAGGGTCAACACTTGAACTACCTCAGAATATTACAAGGAGCTCTGTCTTTGCTTTAATGATGACCAAGACGGATAGTTTGAAACGTAAAATATAAGAGTGGTTGTTGTTTCTCCTCAGAATGTGGTTCATGAAGTAAAAAGTAAAACTTTTCTGAGTAAATATCGTCCTTTAAATGAAACCCATTCAATATATTTAATCAAAATGCCAAGAAGAAATGAATTTAATATTGAAGGATAATTCTCTACCACTCCAGGAAGTAAGTTCAATGTCACAATGTATTTTGGGATGTTATCACGTTTCTAGATACGGCAGCATACGTTCCTACCCTTGAGCTGGATTTTTAGCGCCTACTGTGTGCTTTTGAAAGACATGAAAATGCAGCCGTTGAGTTGATCAAATGAATAGGCCAATGAACTTTATTCATATTTCTGTTACTAAAGATCGAAGCAAAATGGTAGATACGAATAAGTTTCAGATTCCCGATTACAAAGGTAACGTCATACATTAAGGTCGAGTCAGTTATTTGGGTTTCCCTAATTATTACTTTTTTCATCAATCTGAAAAACGTATTCGCAAGACGTGATTGAACATCTACATACATACTCCGCAATCCACCCAAAGGTGCGTGGCGGAGGCTTTTCAGTATCACTATTAGTTAATTGCTTTTCTGTTCCACTCCCACATAGAACGAGGGAAAACGAATACTTGTATGCATCCGTACTAGTCCTAATTTCTCTAATCGTATCCATGTGGTCTTTACGCGAAGTGTAGGTTGGCGGCAGTAGAATCATTCTGCATTCCGCCTCAAATTCCGGCCAACTAAATTTCTTCAACAATGCTTCTCGAAAAGAACTTCACCTCCCCTCCAGCGACTCCCAGTTGAATTCCCGAAGCATTTGGGTAACACTCGCGAATTGATCGAATCTACCAGTTACAAACCTCGCTACCCGCCTCTGAGCTGCCTCTATTTCCTCCTTTAAACCGATTTGGTGGGGATCCCAAACACTTGAGCAATACTCAAGACGTGGTCATACAAGCGTTTTATATGCGGTCTCCTTTACAGACGCATCACACCTTCCCAAAAATTCTCCTAATACACTGAAGTCGAACATTTGTCTTCCCGTGACTGTCCTTATAAGCTCGTTCCATTTCATATCGCTGTGCAGCGTTACGCCTAGGTATTCAATTGAACGCCGGCCGCGGTGGCCGAGGGGACTGAGGCGCTCCAGTCACGGTCTGCACGGCCACTACGGTCGGGGGTTCGAATCCCCCCTCGGGCATGGATATTTGTGCCGTCCTTAGTATAAGGTAGTTGATAAGTAGTTTGAAAGTTTAGGGACTGATGACCCTGTAGTTAAGTCCCATAAGCTTAACAAACATTTGATTTTATTCAATTGACGCGACTATGTCAAGCAGCACACTACTAATGCTGTATTCGAACAATACGGGATTGTTTCTCCTACTCATCTGTAGCACCTTACATTTTTCTACACTTAACGCTAGTTGCCATTCCTTACCTCATAGAAATTTGGTCCAAGTCCTCCAACATCCTACTACAGTCTTTAATGACAACACCGTCTTGTACACCACAGCATCATCAGCAAACAGCCGCAGAGTGCAACTCACAATGTCCGTCAGATCATTTACATAGACGCGAAATAATAGCGGATCTGTCACACTTCCCTGGGGTACTTCTCATGATATCTTAGTCTCTGATGAACACTCGTCATGGAGGACAACGTACTGGGTTCTATTACTTAAGTAATCTTCGAGCCACTCACAGTTTTGGGTATCTATTTCATACGCTCGTACCTTCGTTAAGTCTGTAGTGCAGTACCGTATCAAACGCCTTTCGAAAATCGAGGAATACGCAGTCTGCCTGTTGCCCTTCATACATAGCACGCAAGATGTCATGGGAGAAAAGGGCAAGCTGGGTTTCGCACGATCGATAGGATTCCGTGCTGATGCATGATGCAGAGCGGCCGCGGTAGCCGAGCGGTCTGCGGCGCCCCAGTCACAGTCTGCACGGCCTCTACGGTCGGGGGTTCGAATCCCCACTCAGGCATGGATGTTTGTGCTGTATTTAGTATAACGTTGTTCATAAGTAGTTTGTAAGTTTAGGGACTGATGACCCCGAAGTTAAGTCCCATAAGCTTAACAAACATTTTTTTTGTTGCCTGTGCCTTTTTAGTCTCTTGGTACACTGCGCTGGATCAAAGATTCGCGACAAATGCAAGCTAAGTAAGGGGCCAATGACGCCGAGTACTCTTTGTAAAATAGCATTGGTGACTCATCTGGCAACTTGTTTGTTTCAACTCTCTCAGCTACTTCTCTACACCAGCTATGCCTATTACTATGTTCTCCATTTGAGAGTTAGTGCGACCATCAAATGAAGGTATGTTTGCATGACCATCCTACGTGACTGATTTCTTAGATGTGAAATTTATAACTTCGGCCTTCATTTTGCTGCTTCTATCACCACCCTACA
Source organism: Locusta migratoria (assembly GCA_026315105.1). Lineage (NCBI taxonomy): Eukaryota > Metazoa > Arthropoda > Insecta > Orthoptera > Acrididae > Locusta > Locusta migratoria. The sequence continues at coordinate 399,384,514 of CM048755.1, read as the reverse complement.
ATTATCAACGAGTGACTGGATAGAGACAATTGATCCGCTTACAGGTTTTAAATAGTTCGTGTTCTCGGCAAGATCTTTTGCTAAGGTATGACGGGCCGGCCGCGGTTGCCGAGGGGACTGAGGCGCTCCAGTCACGGTCTGCACGGCCACTACGGTCGGGGGTTCGAATCCCCCCTCGGGCATGGATATTTGTGCCGTCTTAGTTCGTAAGTAGTTCATAAGTAGTTTGTAAGGTTAGGGACTGATGACCCCGTAGTTAAGTCCCATAAAATAAACAAACATTTGAACATATTAAGGTATGACGGTGGTAATTATTGTATGTTTCGCCCATTCCTCTTTTCACTGACACGCCAATCTATTAATTTTGATCTGATTTTATTTGCTTGACTTTTCTTGAGCCGAGAGTTCAACTGCCTTTGTTTTCTCGGCATTTTTCGAATATTGCTTTATACCAAGTTGCGTCTTTCGCATCCTTAATCCACTTTGTCGGTACATATTTCTCCAGCGCTTTATTTACAATGCATTTAAACTTTGCCCATAATTCTTCTACGTCCACCATACCGACTTACTTTCAAAGACATAATATCAGTAGCAATACCAAATAAATTAATAAAAGAGGGGGATGAGCCCCCGTGGTACACAAAAAAGGTCAGATCACTGTTGCAGAAGCAAAGAAAAACGCATGCAAAATTTAAAAAGACACAGAATCCCAAAGACTGGCAATCTTTTACAGAAACTTGCAATCTAGCGCGGACTTCAGTGCGAGAAGCTTATAATAGTTTCCACAACGAAATCCTGTCTCCTAATCTTGCAGAAAATTCAAAGAAATTCTGGTCATATGTGAAGTACATTAGCGCGAAAACACAAACAATACCTTCACTACGCGATAACAATGGTAATATGACAGTATTGCTAAAGCAGAATTGCTAACCACAGCTTTCCGAAATTCGTTCACCAAAGAAGACGAAGTGTACACTCCAGAATTCGAAACAAGAACAGCTGCCAGCATAACCTTGCACCTTGTATTCTCTTGGGTTCTTGTTGTTGTGGTATTCAGTCCGGAGACTGGTTTGATGCAGCTCTCCACAATACCCTATCCTGAGCAAGCCTCTTCATCTCCACATAAGAACGACAACCTACATCTGTCTGAATCTGCTTACTGTATCCATCTGTTGGTCTTCCTCTGCGATTTTTACCCCACACACTTCCCTCCAATGCTAAATTCACGATTCCTTGATGTCTAAGAATGTGTCCTACCAATCTATCCCTTCTTTTAGTCAAGGTATGCCAGAAATTCCTTTTCTCCCCAATTCTGTTCAGTACCTCCTCATTAGTTACGCGATCCACCCACCTAATCTTCAGCATTCTTCTGTAGCACCATATTTCAAAAGCCTCAATCCTCTTCTTGTCCGCACTGTTTATCGTCCATGTCTCACTCCCATACAAAGTAACACTCCATACAAATGCCTTCAGAAAGGACTTCCTTAGGCTTAAATCAATATTCGATGTTAACAAATTTCTCTTTTTCAAGAACGCTTTTCTACCCATTGCCATTCTGCATTTTATATCCTCTGTACTGCGACCATCATTTGTTATATTACTGCCCAAGTAACAAAACTCATCTACCTCTTTTATTGCTTCGTTTCCCAATCTAATTCCTTCAGCAGCACCTAATTTTCTTACACTGCACTCCATTACCCTAGTTTTGCTCTTGTTAATGTTCATCCCATATGCACCTTTCAGCACACTGTCCATTCCGTTCAATTGCTCTTCCAGGTCCTTTGCTGTATCTGACAGTATCACTATGTCGTCGTCAAAACGCAATGTTTTTAATTCTTCACCCTGAACTTTAATTCCTTCTCCAAATTTCTCCTTGCTTTCCTTTATAGCTTGCTCAATGTACAAATTGAATAACAATGGAGAAAGACTACAATCCTGTCTTACTCCGTTTCCAACCACTGCATCCCTTTCATGCCCTTCAACTCTGACAACCACTGTCTGGTTTTTGGTCAAGTTGTAAATAACCTTACGCTCCCTATATTTTACTCCTGCTTGCTTCAGAACTTGAAAGAGTTTATTCCAATCAACATTGTCAAAAGCCTTCTCCAAATCTACAAAAGCTAGAAATGTAGGTTTGCCTTTTCTTAATCTATCTTCTAGGATAAGCCGTAAAGTTGGGTTAATACGGGGATATTATGAAAAGGTACGAAACGACTTGACGACCAAACCGATTGAAATTTGAATATTCCGCTTTGGGGTAACGTAGAGTGACATCTAGTGACACGAAGCAACCTACGTAAGTCTATCAAGAACAAACGGTCTGGGCTGCTCACGGAAGGAGTGATTCTGCTCCATGACAACGTGCGTCCACACGTCCGCAGGCTCACACAGACTGCGCTGGCCAAGTTCACGTGGGAGCAGCTTCAGCATCCACCTTACAGCCCGAACATGTCGCCCTGTCACTTCCATATGTTTGGTCCGCCAAAAAAATATATTTCAAAGGGAAGCGCTTCAACTCAGACGATGAACTGAAGGACACAGTAGAAGACTGACTAATGTCTCAGCCACAGGATTCTGGGAATAGGAAATCCTTCCACTTGTTATACAGTGGAGTAGTTGTGCTCAGGCCTCTGGTGATTACTTTCGAAAAAGACAGCTTCGTTTCGTACCTTTTCATTTAAACACTTCTCGTAATTCACAGACCTTCCAAATGTAGTAACTTAACAAGGCGAAGTTACCAAATATAAGGCAAATTTGCGCACTTTTTGGGACACTAGCTTATTACACCCAGCGTCGTAATCTTCTTCTTGCAACCGCTAGCTATCTGCTTTCAACAATCGTGTATTCAAATAGTAAATGGGTTGGTAGTAATGGTTTAAATACAAAGAGCCGATAGTCAGCATAATTACTTCTTTATTATTACTATTTATCAGTAGAAAATTACATTGGTACTTTACATACTCATATCACTTTCTTCTTCAACAATATTGCTTATTGTATCATTACTGCTAGAGGATTATTGTGTGTTAGGCGGTTGTGAGCTTAGTAAGTATGTTTTAAATTAGTGTTGCCCTGTCTGAATGAAATAATACATCTACATCTACATCTACATGGGATACTCTGCAAATCACATTTAAGTGCCTGGCAGAGGGTTCATCGAACCACAATTATACTATTTATCTCCCATTCCATTCTCGAATAGCGCGCGGGAAGAAAGAACACCTGAATCTCTCTGTTCGAGCTCTGATTTCTCTTATTTTATTCTGATGATCATTTCTACCTATGTAAGTGGGAGTCAACAATATATTTTCGCATTCGGAGGAGAATGTTGGCGATTGGAGTTTCGCAAGTAACCCACGCCTCAGCGATAAGCGCCGTTGTTGTAATGATTCCCATCCCAGATCCTGTATCATTTCCGTAACGCTGTCTCCCCTGTATCGTGACAATACGAAACGAGCTGCCCTTCTTTGGACTCTTTCGATGTCCTCCGTCAAACCCACCTGATAAGGATCCCACACTGGGCTGCAATACTCCAAAAATGGACGGACAAGCGCAGTGTATGCAGTTTCTTTAGTAGTTCTGTTGCATCTTTTAAGGATCTTCTAAGGTTAGCATTATCTCTTAGTAGCTGTTTTGCAGTCCTGAAATATGTTCAAATGTTCAGATACTTCTATAGCTTATGGGACTTAACTACGGGGTCATCAGTCCCTAAACTTACAAACTACTTATGAACTAGCTTATACTAAAGACGGAACAAACATCAATGCCCGAGGGGGGATTCGAAACACCGACCGCAGCGGCCGTGCAGACCTTGACTGGCACGCCGCAGACCGTTCGGTCACCGCGGCCGGCTGAAATATGTCTGACTCAAATAAAATCCATCGATATTCATAAAACACCTGCAACAAATATATTTGCAAATGTAATGTTCATATGTTTGTAAAGCTTATGGGACTTAACTGCGGGGTCATCAGTCCCTAAACTTACAAACTACTTATTAACTAGCTTATACTAAAGACGACGGAAACATCCACGCCCGAGGGGGGATTCGAAACCCCGCCGCGGCAAATATATTTGCAAATTTTATCCTGATTTTCTACTGTGACATTATGAAATATAAATACACGGTATTTTCTCCCGCAGCATAAGATGCGAATGGCAGACTTTGTCGTTGTATTCAGGTTGTTGTTGTTATGGTCTTCAGTCCGGAGACTGGTTTGATGCAGCTCTCCACCCTACTCTATCCTGAGCAAGCCTTTTCATCTCCTCATAAGAACGACAACCCACATCCACTTGAATCTGCTTACTATACGCGTCTCTTGGTCTCCCTCTGCGATTTTTACCCCACACACTTCCCTCCAATGCTAAATTTACGAATCCTCGATGTCTAAGAATATGTCCTACCAAGCGATCCCTTCTTTTAGTCAGGGTATGCCAAAAATTCCTTTTCTCGCCAATTTTGTTCAGTACCTCTTCATTAGTTATGTGATCTACCCACTTAATCTTCAGCATTCTTCTGTAACACCACATTTCAAAAGCCTCTATTCTCTTCCTGTCCGCACTGCTTATCGTCAATGTTTCACTCCCGTACAAGGCAACACTCCACACAAATGCCTTCAGAAAAGACTTCCTTACACTTAAATTAATATTCGATGTTAGCAAATTTCTCTTTTTCAAAAATGCTTTTCTTCCCATTGCCATTCTGCATTTTATATCCTCTGTACTGCGACCATCGCATGTTATTTTACTACCCAAGTAACAAAACTCATCTACCACCTTCATTGTCTCATTACCTAATCTAATTCCTTCGGCATCGCCTGATTTTCTAAGACTACATTCCATTATTTTTGTTTTGCTCTTGTTTATGTTCATTTTATACGCTCTCTTCAACACACTGTCCATTCCATTCAACTGCTCTTCCAGGTCGTTCGCTGTCTCTGACAGAATTACAATGTCATCAGCAAAACGCAATGTTTTTATTTCTTCCCCCTGAACTTTAATGCCTATTCCAAAATTTTCCTTGCTTTCCTTCACCGCCTGCTCAATATACAAATTGAATAACATCGGAGAAAGGCTACAACCCTGTCTTACTCCCTTCCCAACTGATGCTTCCCTTTCATGCCCTTCAAGTCTAATAACTGCGGTCTGGCTTTTGTACAAATTGTAAATAACTCTCCTTTCCCTGTATTTTACCCCTGCTGACTTCAGAATTTGAAAGAGTGTATTCCAGTCAACATTGTCAAATGCTTTCTCCAAATCTACAAAAGCTAAAAATGTAGGTTTGCCTTTCCTTAATCTATCTTCTAAGATAAGACGTAAGGTAAGTATTGTCTCCCGGGTTCCTACGTTCCTCCTGAATCCAAACTGATCTTCCCCGAGGTCAGCTTCTACCAGCTTTTCCATTCTCCTGTAGATAATTCGTGTTAAAATTTTGCAACCATGACTTATCAAACTGATGGTTCTGTAATTTTCACACCTGTCTGCGCCTGATTTCTTTGGAATGGGGATTATTACATTTTTCTTAAAGTCTGAGGGTATTTCGCCTGTCTCATACATCCTACACACCAGTTCAAATAGTTTTGTCATGGCTGGCTCTCCCAGAGACTTTAGTAGCTCTGAGGGTATGTCATCTACTCCTGGGGCCTTGTTCTGACCTAGGTCTTTCAGGGCTCTCTCAAATTCATCTCTCAGTATAGTATCTCCTATTTCATCTTGATCTACTTCCTCTTCCCTTCCTACAACATCGTCTCTAAGTTCATTTCCTTTGTAGAGCTGCTCTATGTACTCTTTCCACCTTTCAGCTTTCCCTTCTTTGCTGAGAACTGGTTTCCCATCCGAGTTCTTGATATTCGTAGAATTACTTTTCTTGTCCCCAAATGTGTCTTTTATTTTTCTGTAGGCGGTATCTATTTTCCCCCTTCTTATACATTCTTCTACAGATTTGCATTTGGCTTCTAGCCACTCCTGCTTAGCCATTTTGCATTTCCTGTCAATCTCATTTTTTAGTCGTCTGTACTCCATTTTGCTTGTTTCATTTACTGCATTTTTATATTTTCTCCTTTCATCAATTAAATTTAGTATTTCCTGTGTTATCCAAGGATTTTTTGTTGGTCTTGCCTTTCTACCTATTTTGTCCTCCGCTGCCTTCACTATTTCATCTCTCAATGCTACCCATTCCTCTTCTACTGTTTTATTTCCCCCTGTTTCTGTCAATTGTTGCCTAAATCTCCCTCTGAAATTCTCCAGAACTTCACTTTCCTTCAATTTATCTAGGTCCCATCTCCTTATTTTCCTACCTTTCTGCAGTTTTTTCAGTTTCAGCCTACAGTTCATGACTAACAAGTTATGGTCAGAGTCTATATCTGCCCCTGGATATGTCTTGCAGTTTATAACCTGGTTCCGGAATCTATGTTTTACCATTATAAAATCTATCTGATACCTTCCGGTGTCTCCTGGTCTCTTCCAAGTATACAACCTTCTTTTGTGATTCTTAAACCACGTGTTTGTTACAATTAAATCATGTTCCGTGCGAAATTCTACCAGGCGACTTCCTCTTTCATTCCTTCTGCCCAGTCCATATTCACCTACTATTTTTCCTTCTCTTCCTTTTCCTACTACCGAATTCCAGTCTCCCATTACAATTACGTTTTCCTCTCCCTTAACTGTCTGAATAATTTCCTTTAGCTCCTCATATATTTCTTCTATATCCTCATCATCGGCAGAGCTAGTTGGCATATAAACCTGTACTACTGTTGTCGGTGTTGGCTTCGTATCTATCTTGACAATGATAATGCGATCACTTTGCTGCTTATAGTAGTTTACCCGCGTTCCTATTTTCTTATTCATTATCAGTCCTACTCCTGTGATACCCCCAACTGCTTTTGTATTTATAATCCTGTACTCACCTGACCAGAAATCCTGTTCATCCTGCCACCGAACTTCACTAATCCCCACTATATCTAACTTCAACCTATCCATTTCCCTTTTTAAATTTTCTAATTTTCCTACCCGATTAAGGGATCTAACATTCCACGCTCCGATCCGTAGAATGCCAGTATTGTCTTTCCTGATGATAACATCCTCCTGAGTAGTCCCCGCCCGGAGATCCGAATGGGGGACTATTTTACCTCCGGAATATTTTACCCGAGAGGATGCCATCATCATGTTTTCATACAGTAGAGCTGCATGTCCTCGGGAAAAGTAACGGCTGTAGTTTCCCCTTGCTTTCAGCCGTTCGCAGTAACCTTGTGGCAAAGCCACATTAGCTGATGTTACAAGGCCAGCTCAGTCAATCATCCAGACTGTTGCCCCTATAACTACTGAAAAGGCTGCTGCCCCTCTTCAGGAACCACATGTTTGTCTGGCCTCTCCACAGATACCCCTCCGCTGTGGTTGCACCTACTGTACGGCTATCTGCATCGTTGAGGCACGCAAGCCACCCCACCTCGGCAATGTCTGTGGTTCATGGGTATTCAGGTAACAAGTCTTTTATTCACTTTCGTGTCTCCAGCCCTTTCCTGAAGACTGTCGGTTCAGGTGGAATAACAAAGCGTATCCCAGCCAGTGCCGTCTCCATAGGCCATAGATTGACCATGGTCATGTCCCATCAGCCATTTTGCTGAACGTACATCCAAATGTTCAAATGTTTGTAGAGTCTATGGGACTTAACTACGGGGTCATCAGTCAACGTACATCCACTGTGAAATGAAGACACCAATGCGAGCAGTGTACTTCGTGCACCACCCAGCATCTGAAATGCTATCTCCTTCAGAATAAAGCGATTGTGTATACTGCGTAAACTTTGGCAGTCAAGAAATATGACGTACGTGGTTCTTGGTGTGCTTACACTGCAGATATCTCTGCATCTTGCTCTGGCTATTAAAAGGGAGCGCTGGAAAAAAAAAAAAAAAAAAACATCAGTGGGGTGCGGAGGGCTTTTCGAAATTATGAAACTTAATTTCATAGAAAATATATCCTCTGAAATACCACCACCACCAGGCACACAGGAGTTCTCTGACTGCAATTGTGTAATCTGATAACCAAATCAAATGTTTGTTAAGCTTATGGGACTTAACTACGGGGTCATCAGTCCCTAAACTTACAAACTACTTATGAACTATCTAATACTAAGGACGGCACAAATATCCATGCCCGAGGGGGGAACCCCCGACCGTAGTGGCCGTGCAGACCGTGACTGGAGCGCCTCAGTCTCCTCGGCCACTGCGGCCGGCTGAGCAGCAATATTGAGTACTTAAGAGAGACTATGGACTCTTGTGTAAGTGACAATCTGATGTGTATTACCATGATTACCAACAGCAATGACGAGTGCTTCATCAAACTGCGATGCTAGATGTCTATAGTAGTTGGAAGGTGTAAGATGTAAAGTGAGTAGTCAGAGCGACTTTATTTTTCTCCCCAAATGGCTGTTTAACGTAAGAGGTATGACTCATGGTATAAAATAGACATCGACTCCGGAATATGATCTCACAAATGTTCAGATGTTTGTAATCCTATTGGGCCAAACTGCTATGGTCATCAGACCCTAGATTTACAAACTAATTATACTTACACTAAGCTCACCACACCCATGTCCGAGGGAGGACTCGAACCTAGGGCGGAAAGGTCCGCCTAGCCCGAATTATAACGCCTTAACCCACGCGGCCATAGCGCGCTGCTGGATATGATCTGAAGGCGCATTTCGCTTGATGTAAGTCATCGGATCTTTCGACGTAATGATTTTCTCTAAAGGTCTCCGTTTTTTCTATGATTATGATGAGCATAACACACAGTTCAAGTTCCACAGAATTTTGGTTAATAGAAGAAACTATTGAGTGGTACATGCCTTTATCGGGAGTAATGATATGTGTGTCGAGGATCTAAAGAAGACGTGAGGGGTTGTAGTTAAATATTGTGAATGTTGCTAGTATGCAATTGTACACTGGTCAAAACAATTAGGGGATTAGTTGAGATATCTAGGTTCTGAAGTATTGTCAGCAGTAGAATGCACTAGAATGGTTCACCGTCTTTCTGTTGGTTCTATGGAGTGGAGACAACAACATTACGGCAAGCGAGATAGTGGTAATAACAGAAAGTCGCTGCACAGGGGGTTGGTGTTTACTTGCGTTTACTCTACCAAACGTATTACACAATGATGCTGATGATTGGTGTTTTAGGGCGCTTAGCAGCTAGGTCATCAGCGCCCGTGCTCAAACATAAACAGATGAGGGCAAAATGGTGCATGTCCTAAGGACTTACAAAAATTAAGTGTACAACCAGGTGTTGTAGGGATGAGTTCAAATGTTCAAATGTCTGTAAATCTATCAGACCAAACTAGCTTACAAACTACTTAAACCTAGGTAAACTAACCTACGGACAAACACACACACACATGCCCCAGGGAGGACTGGAACCTCCACGGCGAGCAACCGCGCGCTCCGCAGCGAGGTGCTTTAGACCGCTCGGCTGCTCCGGGATGAGTTAAAACAACTTTAAAAATATGATAACAAATACAGTTAAAATGTTGACAGATGGTTGTGGTCCGGTGACTACTTAAAAATAAAGGGTGACGGAGTGACTCTGCCACACATTAAAATCTCACACACAATACTTTGGGAAGAAGTCCAGACATAAAACAAAATCTTAAAACACGATCCACGGATGTATCATTGTTAGAATAGATTTCAGGTCCTGTGAGAGACCCAAATTCGCTCTCAGACCATCGTATACAACTCATTCTGTTATATTATGCCGTATCGACAGTTGTGTTCTACATATTTCACAACTGGCGGTTCCTCTCGGTTTAAAATAAATAAATAAACCATGTGTCAGTGGGCAAGTGTCCAATTTCTAAGGCGAGTGACGGCGACTTCAACAGCTCGTCAAGGGCGGAAAGAAGTACGCCATGGTCGCACCGAAGGTTTTACTGCCCGTAATTTACTATCCAACCACTAATACTCCCACAGAAACGTGGTTTTCGGTGTCAGAAATGAGGTAACAGCCTGCAGGGGGACAGAACAGCGTACGGCAGCTCGTTTCCATGGATGTCTATGTGCCCAGGTTCCCAACAGAAAATCATTTCCTTGTGGTTCTGTTGCAGTGCAGGGAGGTTCAAAAATGTTCAAATGTTTGTAGAACTTATGGGACTTAACTACGGGGTCATCAGTCCCTAAGCTTACAAACTACTTATGAACTAGCTAAGACTAAGGACGGCACAAATATCCAAGCCCGAGGGGGGATTCGAACCCCCGACCGTAGTGGCCGTGCAGACAGTGCTGCAGGGAGGTCTTGTATCTCCTGCACCATACGATCTGCTGGATATATTCGGTCGACAACGCGAAGGGCGCTATGGGAGACTGAACAGATCAGGAACTTCACACCTGGATGCGATTTTATCTGTTCTAGTGCCCTCAGGACAGTAAACAGTTCCGCATAACGGAAAACTTCTCTGGGAGCCCTATCCGGAGGACAACGTCAGGCAACACAACAGAGCAGCCAATACGATTACCTTGCTTGGATCCATCAGTATAAACAGTAATAAAATCTACATGGTGGTTTATAATCTCAATAAATATAGTTTTATAAAAATTGTCTGAGGTACAAGTCTTCCTAAAAGAAGTCAAATCTAAAAGCAATCTGGGCCTATTAAGTAGCTAGGGAGATCTCCTCTAACCCTGGCGTTGGACCTTGATGCCCTGCACTTGCAGCAACTGCAAGCTCTGACCCCAAATGGCCGTGTTACATGCGGAAGCTTGCGGAACAAACATTCCAATGGGTGCTGTGCAATAGTGAAGGATGCTAGTGAATTAGGAACACCCTTAAACCGATATGCTTGATGTACCATGAGTAGATGGCGACGAATAGAAAGTAGAGGCTCGCCTCTGCACACAATCTTACAACTGGACTCGTGCGGTAGGCACTCACTGGACAACCTGATACCTTCATCATGGTGAACTGCGTCCAACGTTTTCAGGTAGTGTGGCCTTGCCGATTCATAAACCTGGCATCCGTAATCAAGGCGTGGTCGCACAAATTCCTCATAAAATTGGAGCAGACACACCCTATCGGATTCCCAGGATCTATGGCTAAAGTATTTAACAGGGTTTAAAGCCTTGAGGCTTCTTACTTTCAGATCTTTAAGATGCGGTAACCAAGTTCGCCTCTCATCAAAAGTGAAGCCGAAATATTTCACTTTGTTCTAGAAGGCGAGAACAGTATCCCCTAGTTTTAAATCAGGTAAATTGAAAAGAGAACGAGAGCGATTAAAATCAACACGGTCTTCTCAAAAGAAAACTTAAAACCATTCGTGTAACACGATTCCTCCAAACGTCTCATCGTCAAATACAATTGACGAGTAGCCGTTGCAACGCAGGAGGACGCACAGAATACGGAAAAGTCCTCCACAAACAAGGAACACTTTACAGGTGGTCGTACGGTGGATGTAATGCTGTTTATTGCTATGGCAGATGCCGTCACGCTTAAAACACTCCCGTGCGGGACACCATTCTCTTGTTGAAAACGGTCAGACAAGGCACTCCCAACCTTGTATCTAATATACCTTTCCGAGAGGAAAGACCGAATAAAATTGGACAAACGTTCAAGAAACCTCCACTCGAAAAGCTGCTGTAAAAAATTACACCCCCAGGTAGTACCATATCTCATTTCAATGTCGAAAAAACACCGATCAGGTGTTGCTTCCGTAAGAAAGCTTGCTGGATTGCACATCCGAGCAGAGTGAGGTTATCTAGTATTGAGTGATACCACCTGAACCCGCAATGAGATCGGCTAAGTAAGTATCTCCTTTCAAGGACCCATACTAGGAGCCAGTTGACCGTACTCTCCAAAGTCTTTCCTATGCAGCTTTTTAGTCAATTGCTTCGATAACTACCTGGGTCACTGCGATCTTTCCATGGTTTTGAAATCGAAATTGAAATGCATTCTTTCCAAGAACTTGTAAAGTTTCCCGTCATCCATATTTCATTAAAAAGTTGAAGGAGGGCCTCCTTCGCCCGCAGTTCCAATTGTTTTAACATTCTGTACGGTATCCCATCATAGCTAGATGCAGAATCGCGAGCTACTGACAATGCGGACTCCAGCTCCCACATTTAGAACGGCTTGTATTCCTCAACGTTGGATGAACGGGAATCAAAACCAGCCCTCTCCTGTATCGCCCGATACTGACGGAAGGCTGGATCCTCTGGAATCAGACGTAATATTTTTGTAGGATTTTGGCATAACTTGGGCAAAGTCTCTGGTGCATGTAAGAAGGCACCCCTGCCCTTATATAGCTGCTATTAGCAGTCGTGGGTTCCGACTCGAGATCCTCCTACTGGCTTCCGATACTTTATTTGCAGGCGTGGACCTATTGATGCGACCTCTGCTTGTTCTCTCGAAAAATTCGTCTCGCATGTTTTCTCGCCACTCGAGAATTTACAAGATTCTCATCAGTAGGACACCGATGGAATCGCCAGAAAGCTGCCCTCCTATTCCTAATTGCAGAGCGACACTCCTCGATCCACCAATGGACAGCCTGCCTGTTAAGTGTGGCCTTAGATTTGGAGGAGATGGACGTATTGGCGGCGGCGTGAATCACCGTTGTAATGTGATCCATCTAGTTCTTGGACGCCTTTATGCCGCTCGAAAAAAGTCAACTGTTTAAAAAGCTATCAATCAGCTTTGTTGATGAACCACCTCGGCGGCTTCCTGTCACGAACAATTCCATCTTTCAGATTTAGCCAGATATGACAATGATCGCTACCATCACATCCCACTGAGCAATGTCTACAAGAGCTAGAGAGCAGAAGGAGAGGCCAATGGCTGAAGACGTACATGTGGCAAGACTGAAGTGTGTGGCTTTACCTGTGTTCAGTAATGTTACTTCTGTTGACTGTATCACACTCTCAACCAGTCGACCCGTGGGGCAAGTGGTGTTAGATCCCCATAATGCATTATGTGTATTGAACTCTCTTAAAAGGAGAAAGGTAATCTATGAGCTGTGTCAAAAGTGCTGGTTGTATTCCTCAACATCGAATGAACGGAAATCAAAACCATCCTTCTGACTGCAACCACCTGCAGCTTTGTAGTTAAGGGCAAAGGCGTGGAATTGAATGTGTCGTTGACGAACACTGCCACAATAACTTGCACCCTATCCCCAGTGAGGTCGTTTTATCTGTAGAGGTGATAGCCTCTAAGTACAGGTGTGGCACACTGTTTGAAATGTGTCTCTTGACAGGAGACTCAGAATGGCCTATACTTTATAAGAAGTTGTAATTCCTCCAAATGAGCCCTGACTCCATTCATGGTGGGCCGCAGCCGAGCGGTCTGCGGCGCTCCAGTCACGTTCTGCACGGCCACTACGGTCGGGGGTTCGAATCCCCCCTCGGACATGGATATTTTTGCCGTCCTTAGTATTAGCTAGTTCATAAGTAGTTTGTAAGTTTAGGGACTGATGACCCCGTAGTTAAGTCCCATAGACTATACAAACATTTGAACATTTTTGACCTTCTAGGCACTGCATAACTAGTCAACAGAAGCAGTGTTCTGGCGTTATGACTGGAACTGATCGGCCGTCTTACCTGCTCCGTTGCATTAGCACTGCTTCTGCGTGGTTGTTACAAAAAAATGTTCAAATGTTTGTATAGCTTATGGGACTTAACTACGGGGTCATCAGTCCCTAAACTTACAAACTACTTACGAACTAGGACGGCACAAATATCCATGACCGAGGGGGGATTCGAACCCCCGACCGTAGTGGCCGTGCAGACCGTGACTGGAGCGCCTTAGTCCCCTCGGCCACCGCGGCCGGCCTAAACTTACAAACTACTTATGAACTAGCTAACACTAAGGACGGCACAAATATCCATGCCCGAGGGGGGATTCGAACCCCCGACCGTAGTGGCCGTGCAGACCATGACTGGCGCGCCGCAGACCCCTCGGCCACCGCGGCCGGCGGTTGTCTACATCTTTGAGCAGATAGAAATAAATCTTCATATGTTTGTAAATGTATGTGACTTAATTACTGCGGTTATCAGTCCCTAGGCTAACAAACCACTTAAACTAACCTAAGGACAACACACGCACACACACACACACACACACACATACACACACACACACACATATCCAATGGAAGACTCGCACCTCCGACGGCGAGTAGGCCTAATCACGCGCTCCGCGGCAAGGAGCCTTAGAGAGCTCGGCCATTCCACTGCATATGTGTGGGTTGAGTTTCATTATGTACAATATAAATAATTGTGTTTTTAATGCATTGTACACATCAACGTCAGTGTTCAGGATACCTTGGAACCAAGGTAATGCAACACTTTTTAATGTGTGAATGAACGTCCCCAGTTCAGCAGGAATTATTAGGATGTTGTGCACTTTGAATATATAAACCCGTCTGCATTTATGCTCGGTCGACGGTCATGGTAGTGCTACAGGATTTCTTCGAAAGTATGCGAATGTAGCAGTACGGTAAGACACATAACGAAATCTACTTAACAAAGCATTCGGTACCATATTCTATAGCCACAACTTTTTCTATAAGAAAATAAAATCTATTAAAAATTTATTTCTGCGGGGCCATAGAACGTTGTCAGTTGTACAATTCTGCTCTTTTTCACCTTTATGGTACTGAATCATTGTAGCAGAAAAACTTACGAGGGAGAAGTTCGATGAAATTTCTTTACCGATTGTCGATGTGACCGGGTGTAGTTCTATCAGAGCAGAAATGAAAAACTTTTGTGCAGCAAAATATGAAACACCAGCTACCACAGTCCACATCTCGAAGGGTCAACACTTGAACTACCTCAGAATATTACAAGGAGCTCTGTCTTTGCTTTAGTGATGACCAAGACGGATAGTTTGAAACGTAAAATATAAGAGTAGTTGTTGTTTCTCCTCAGAATGTGGTTCATGAAGTAAAAAGTAAAACTTTTCTGAGTAAATATCGTCCTTTAAATGGAAACCCATTCAATATATTTAATCAAAATGCCAAGAAGAAATGAATTTAATATTGAAGGATAATTCTCTACCACTCCAGGAAGTAAGTTCAATGTCACAATGTATTTTGGGATGTTATCACGTTTCTAGATACGGCAGCATACGTTCCTACCCTTGAGCTGGATTTTTAGCGCCTACTGTGTGCTTTTGAAAGACATGAAAATGCAGCCGTTGAGTTGATCAAATGAATAGGCCAATGAACTTTATTCATATTTCTGTTACTAAAGATCGAAGCAAAATGGTAGATACGAATAAGTTTCAGATTCCCGATTACAAAGGTAACGTCATACATTAAGGTCGAGTCAGTTATTTGGGTTTCCCTAATTATTACTTTTTTCATCAATCTGAAAAACGTATTCGCAAGACGTGATTGAACATCTACATACATACTCCGCAATCCACCCAAAGGTGCGTGGCGGAGGCTTTTCAGTATCACTATTAGTTAATTGCTTTTCTGTTCCACTCCCACATAGAACGAGGGAAAACGAATACTTGTATGCATCCGTACTAGTCCTAATTTCTCTAATCGTATCCATGTGGTCTTTACGCGAAGTGTAGGTTGGCGGCAGTAGAATCATTCTGCATTCCGCCTCAAATTCCGGCCAACTAAATTTCTTCAACAATGCGTCTCGAAAAGAACTTCACCTCCCCTCCAGCGACTCCCAGTTGAGTTCCCGAAGCATTTGGGTAACACTCGCGAATTGATCGAATCTACCAGTTACAAACCTCGCTACCCGCCTCTGAGCTGCCTCTATGTCCTCCTTTAAACCGATTTGGTGGGGATCCCAAACACTTGAGCAATACTCAAGACGCGGTCGTACAAGCGTTTTATATGCGGTCTCCTTTACAGACGCATCACACCTTCCCAAAAATTCTCCTAATACACTGAAGTCGAACATTTGTCTTCCCGTGACTGTCCTTATAAGCTCGTTCCATTTCATATCGCTGTGCAGCGTTACGCCTAGGTATTCAATTGAACGCCGGCCGCGGTGGCCGAGGGGACTGAGGCGCTCCAGTCACGGTCTGCACGGCCACTACGGTCGGGGGTTCGAATCCCCCCTCGGGCATGGATATTTGTGCCGTCCTTAGTATAAGGTAGTTGATAAGTAGTTTGTAAGTTTAGGGACTGATGACCCCGTAGGTAAGTCCCATAGACTTTACAAACATTTGAACATTTTGAACATTTGAACACTCGTCATGGAGGACAACGTACTGGGTTCTATTACTTAAGTAATCTTCGAGCCACTCACAGTTTTGGGTACCTATTCCATACGCTCGTACCTTCGTTAACAGTCTGTAGTGCAGTACCGTATCAAACGCCTTTCGAAAATCGAGGAATACGCAGTCTGCCTGTTGCCCTTCATACATAGCACGCAAGATGTCATGGGAGAAAAGGGCAAGCTGGGTTTCGCACGATCGATAGGATTCCGTGCTGATGCATGATGCAGAGCGGCCGCGGTAGCCGAGCGGTCTGCGGCGCCCCAGTCACAGTCTGCACGGCCTCTACGGTCGGGGGTTCGAATCCCCACTCAGGCATGGATGTTTGTGCTGTATTTAGTATAACGTTGTTCATAAGTAGTTTGTAAGTTTAGGGACTGATGACCCCGAAGTTAAGTCCCATAAGCTTAACAAACATTTTTTTTGTTGCCTGTGCCTTTTTAGTCTCTTGGTACACTGCGCTGGATCAAAGATTCGCGACAAATGCAAGCTAAGTAAGGGGCCAATGACGCCGAGTACTCTTTGTAAAATAGCATTGGTGACTCATCTGGCAACTTGTTTGTTTCAACTCTCTCAGCTACTTCTCTACACCAGCTATGCCTATTACTATGTTCTCCATTTGAGAGTTAGTGCGACCATCAAATGAAGGTATGTTTGCATGACCATCCTACGTGACTGATTTCTTAGATGTGAAATTTATAACTTCGGCCTTCATTTTGCTGCTTCTATCACCACCCTACAATTATCAACGAGTGACTGGATAGAGACAATTGATCCGCTTACAGGTTTTAAATAGTTCGTGTTCTCGGCAAGATCTTTTGCTAAGGTATGACGGGCCGGCCGCGGTTGCCGAGGGGACTGAGGCGCTCCAGTCACGGTCTGCACGGCCACTACGGTCGGGGGTTCGAATCCCCCCTCGGGCATGGATATTTGTGCCGTCTTAGTTCGTAAGTAGTTCATAAGTAGTTTGTAAGGTTAGGGACTGATGACCCCGTAGTTAAGTCCCATAAAATAAACAAACATTTGAACATATTAAGGTATGACGGTGGTAATTATTGTATGTTTCGCCCATTCCTCTTTTCACTGACACGCCAATCTATTAATTTTGATCTGATTTTATTTGCTTGACTTTTCTTGAGCCGAGAGTTCAACTGCCTTTGTTTTCTCGGCATTTTTCGAATATTGCTTTATACCAAGTTGCGTCTTTCGCATCCTTAATCCACTTTGTCGGTACATATTTCTCCAGCGCTTTATTTACAATGCATTTAAACTTTGCCCATAATTCTTCTACGTCCACCATACCGACTTACTTTCAAAGACATAATATCAGTAGCAATACCAAATAAATTAATAAAAGAGGGGGATGAGCCCCCGTGGTACACAAAAAAGGTCAGATCACTGTTGCAGAAGCAAAGAAAAACGCATGCAAAATTTAAAAAGACACAGAATCCCAAAGACTGGCAATCTTTTACAGAAACTTGCAATCTAGCGCGGACTTCAGTGCGAGAAGCTTATAATAGTTTCCACAACGAAATCCTGTCTCCTAATCTTGCAGAAAATTCAAAGAAATTCTGGTCATATGTGAAGTACATTAGCGCGAAAACACAAACAATACCTTCACTACGCGATAACAATGGTAATATGACAGTATTGCTAAAGCAGAATTGCTAACCACAGCTTTCCGAAATTCGTTCACCAAAGAAGACGAAGTGTACACTCCAGAATTCGAAACAAGAACAGCTGCCAGCATAACCTTGCACCTTGTATTCTCTTGGGTTCTTGTTGTTGTGGTATTCAGTCCGGAGACTGGTTTGATGCAGCTCTCCACAATACCCTATCCTGAGCAAGCCTCTTCATCTCCACATAAGAACGACAACCTACATCTGTCTGAATCTGCTTACTGTATCCATCTGTTGGTCTTCCTCTGCGATTTTTACCCCACACACTTCCCTCCAATGCTAAATTCACGATTCCTTGATGTCTAAGAATGTGTCCTACCAATCTATCCCTTCTTTTAGTCAAGGTATGCCAGAAATTCCTTTTCTCCCCAATTCTGTTCAGTACCTCCTCATTAGTTACGCGATCCACCCACCTAATCTTCAGCATTCTTCTGTAGCACCATATTTCAAAAGCCTCAATCCTCTTCTTGTCCGCACTGTTTATCGTCCATGTCTCACTCCCATACAAAGTAACACTCCATACAAATGCCTTCAGAAAGGACTTCCTTAGGCTTAAATCAATATTCGATGTTAACAAATTTCTCTTTTTCAAGAACGCTTTTCTACCCATTGCCATTCTGCATTTTATATCCTCTGTACTGCGACCATCATTTGTTATTTTACTGCCCAAGTAACAAAACTCATCTACCTCTTTTATTGCTTCGTTTCCCAATCTAATTCCTTCAGCAGCACCTAATTTTCTTACACTGCACTCCATTACCCTAGTTTTGCTCTTGTTAATGTTCATCCCATATGCACCTTTCAGCACACTGTCCATTCCGTTCAATTGCTCTTCCAGGTCCTTTGCTGTATCTGACAGTATCACTATGTCGTCGTCAAAACGCAATGTTTTTAATTCTTCACCCTGAACTTTAATTCCTTCTCCAAATTTCTCCTTGCTTTCCTTTATAGCTTGCTCAATGTACAAATTGAATAACAATGGAGAAAG
The DNA here is from genome assembly GCA_026315105.1 of Locusta migratoria. Lineage (NCBI taxonomy): Eukaryota > Metazoa > Arthropoda > Insecta > Orthoptera > Acrididae > Locusta > Locusta migratoria. The sequence goes on along the minus strand of CM048755.1, from coordinate 399,365,632 downwards.
ACTACAATCCTGTCTTACTCCGTTTCCAACCACTGCATCCCTTTCATGCCCTTCAACTCTGACAACCACTGTCTGGTTTTTGGTCAAGTTGTAAATAACCTTACGCTCCCTATATTTTACTCCTGCTTGCTTCAGAACTTGAAAGAGTTTATTCCAATCAACATTGTCAAAAGCCTTCTCCAAATCTACAAAAGCTAGAAATGTAGGTTTGCCTTTTCTTAATCTATCTTCTAGGATAAGCCGTAAAGTTGGGTTAATACGGGGATATTATGAAAAGGTACGAAACGACTTGACGACCAAACCGATTGAAATTTGAATATTCCGCTTTGGGGTAACGTAGAGTGACATCTAGTGACACGAAGCAACCTACGTAAGTCTATCAAGAACAAACGGTCTGGGCTGCTCACGGAAGGAGTGATTCTGCTCCATGACAACGTGCGTCCACACGTCCGCAGGCTCACACAGACTGCGCTGGCCAAGTTCACGTGGGAGCAGCTTCAGCATCCACCTTACAGCCCGAACATGTCGCCCTGTCACTTCCATATGTTTGGTCCGCCAAAAAAATATATTTCAAAGGGAAGCGCTTCAACTCAGACGATGAACTGAAGGACACAGTAGAAGACTGACTAATGTCTCAGCCACAGGATTCTGGGAATAGGAAATCCTTCCACTTGTTATACAGTGGAGTAGTTGTGCTCAGGCCTCTGGTGATTACTTTCGAAAAAGACAGCTTCGTTTCGTACCTTTTCATTTAAACACTTCTCGTAATTCACAGACCTTCCAAATGTAGTAACTTAACAAGGCGAAGTTACCAAATATAAGGCAAATTTGCGCACTTTTTGGGACACTAGCTTATTACACCCAGCGTCGTAATCTTCTTCTTGCAACCGCTAGCTATCTGCTTTCAACAATCGTGTATTCAAATAGTAAATGGGTTGGTAGTAATGGTTTAAATACAAAGAGCCGATAGTCAGCATAATTACTTCTTTATTATTACTATTTATCAGTAGAAAATTACATTGGTACTTTACATACTCATATCACTTTCTTCTTCAACAATATTGCTTATTGTATCATTACTGCTAGAGGATTATTGTGTGTTAGGCGGTTGTGAGCTTAGTAAGTATGTTTTAAATTAGTGTTGCCCTGTCTGAATGAAATAATAAGGTTAGCATTATCTCTTAGTAGCTGTTTTGCAGTCCTGAAATATGTTCAAATGTTCAGATACTTCTATAGCTTATGGGACTTAACTACGGGGTCATCAGTCCCTAAACTTACAAACTACTTATGAACTAGCTTATACTAAAGACGGAACAAACATCAATGCCCGAGGGGGGATTCGAAACACCGACCGCAGCGGCCGTGCAGACCTTGACTGGCACGCCGCAGACCGTTCGGTCACCGCGGCCGGCTGAAATATGTCTGACTCAAATAAAATCCATCGATATTCATAAAACACCTGCAACAAATATATTTGCAAATGTAATGTTCATATGTTTGTAAAGCTTATGGGACTTAACTGCGGGGTCATCAGTCCCTAAACTTACAAACTACTTATTAACTAGCTTATACTAAAGACGACGGAAACATCCACGCCCGAGGGGGGATTCGAAACCCCGCCGCGGCAAATATATTTGCAAATTTTATCCTGATTTTCTACTGTGACATTATGAAATATAAATACACGGTATTTTCTCCCGCAGCATAAGATGCGAATGGCAGACTTTGTCGTTGTATTCAGGTTGTTGTTGTTATGGTCTTCAGTCCGGAGACTGGTTTGATGCAGCTCTCCACCCTACTCTATCCTGAGCAAGCCTTTTCATCTCCTCATAAGAACGACAACCCACATCCACTTGAATCTGCTTACTATACGCGTCTCTTGGTCTCCCTCTGCGATTTTTACCCCACACACTTCCCTCCAATGCTAAATTTACGAATCCTCGATGTCTAAGAATATGTCCTACCAAGCGATCCCTTCTTTTAGTCAGGGTATGCCAAAAATTCCTTTTCTCGCCAATTTTGTTCAGTACCTCTTCATTAGTTATGTGATCTACCCACTTAATCTTCAGCATTCTTCTGTAACACCACATTTCAAAAGCCTCTATTCTCTTCCTGTCCGCACTGCTTATCGTCAATGTTTCACTCCCGTACAAGGCAACACTCCACACAAATGCCTTCAGAAAAGACTTCCTTACACTTAAATTAATATTCGATGTTAGCAAATTTCTCTTTTTCAAAAATGCTTTTCTTCCCATTGCCATTCTGCATTTTATATCCTCTGTACTGCGACCATCGCATGTTATTTTACTACCCAAGTAACAAAACTCATCTACCACCTTCATTGTCTCATTACCTAATCTAATTCCTTCGGCATCGCCTGATTTTCTAAGACTACATTCCATTATTTTTGTTTTGCTCTTGTTTATGTTCATTTTATACGCTCTCTTCAACACACTGTCCATTCCATTCAACTGCTCTTCCAGGTCGTTCGCTGTCTCTGACAGAATTACAATGTCATCAGCAAAACGCAATGTTTTTATTTCTTCCCCCTGAACTTTAATGCCTATTCCAAAATTTTCCTTGCTTTCCTTCACCGCCTGCTCAATATACAAATTGAATAACATCGGAGAAAGGCTACAACCCTGTCTTACTCCCTTCCCAACTGATGCTTCCCTTTCATGCCCTTCAAGTCTAATAACTGCGGTCTGGCTTTTGTACAAATTGTAAATAACTCTCCTTTCCCTGTATTTTACCCCTGCTGACTTCAGAATTTGAAAGAGTGTATTCCAGTCAACATTGTCAAATGCTTTCTCCAAATCTACAAAAGCTAAAAATGTAGGTTTGCCTTTCCTTAATCTATCTTCTAAGATAAGACGTAAGGTAAGTATTGTCTCCCGGGTTCCTACGTTCCTCCTGAATCCAAACTGATCTTCCCCGAGGTCAGCTTCTACCAGCTTTTCCATTCTCCTGTAGATAATTCGTGTTAAAATTTTGCAACCATGACTTATCAAACTGATGGTTCTGTAATTTTCACACCTGTCTGCGCCTGATTTCTTTGGAATGGGGATTATTACATTTTTCTTAAAGTCTGAGGGTATTTCGCCTGTCTCATACATCCTACACACCAGTTCAAATAGTTTTGTCATGGCTGGCTCTCCCAGAGACTTTAGTAGCTCTGAGGGTATGTCATCTACTCCTGGGGCCTTGTTCTGACCTAGGTCTTTCAGGGCTCTCTCAAATTCATCTCTCAGTATAGTATCTCCTATTTCATCTTGATCTACTTCCTCTTCCCTTCCTACAACATCGTCTCTAAGTTCATTTCCTTTGTAGAGCTGCTCTATGTACTCTTTCCACCTTTCAGCTTTCCCTTCTTTGCTGAGAACTGGTTTCCCATCCGAGTTCTTGATATTCGTAGAATTACTTTTCTTGTCCCCAAATGTGTCTTTTATTTTTCTGTAGGCGGTATCTATTTTCCCCCTTCTTATACATTCTTCTACAGATTTGCATTTGGCTTCTAGCCACTCCTGCTTAGCCATTTTGCATTTCCTGTCAATCTCATTTTTTAGTCGTCTGTACTCCATTTTGCTTGTTTCATTTACTGCATTTTTATATTTTCTCCTTTCATCAATTAAATTTAGTATTTCCTGTGTTATCCAAGGATTTTTTGTTGGTCTTGCCTTTCTACCTATTTTGTCCTCCGCTGCCTTCACTATTTCATCTCTCAATGCTACCCATTCCTCTTCTACTGTTTTATTTCCCCCTGTTTCTGTCAATTGTTGCCTAAATCTCCCTCTGAAATTCTCCAGAACTTCACTTTCCTTCAATTTATCTAGGTCCCATCTCCTTATTTTCCTACCTTTCTGCAGTTTTTTCAGTTTCAGCCTACAGTTCATGACTAACAAGTTATGGTCAGAGTCTATATCTGCCCCTGGATATGTCTTGCAGTTTATAACCTGGTTCCGGAATCTATGTTTTACCATTATAAAATCTATCTGATACCTTCCGGTGTCTCCTGGTCTCTTCCAAGTATACAACCTTCTTTTGTGATTCTTAAACCACGTGTTTGTTACAATTAAATCATGTTCCGTGCGAAATTCTACCAGGCGACTTCCTCTTTCATTCCTTCTGCCCAGTCCATATTCACCTACTATTTTTCCTTCTCTTCCTTTTCCTACTACCGAATTCCAGTCTCCCATTACAATTACGTTTTCCTCTCCCTTAACTGTCTGAATAATTTCCTTTAGCTCCTCATATATTTCTTCTATATCCTCATCATCGGCAGAGCTAGTTGGCATATAAACCTGTACTACTGTTGTCGGTGTTGGCTTCGTATCTATCTTGACAATGATAATGCGATCACTTTGCTGCTTATAGTAGTTTACCCGCATTCCTATTTTCTTATTCATTATCAGTCCTACTCCTGTGATACCCCCAACTGCTTTTGTATTTATAATCCTGTACTCACCTGACCAGAAATCCTGTTCATCCTGACACCGAACTTCACTAATCCCCACTATATCTAACTTCAACCTATCCATTTCCCTTTTTAAATTTTCTAATTTTCCTACCCGATTAAGGGATCTAACATTCCACGCTTTTGTATTTATAATCCTGTACTCACCTGACCAGAAATCCTGTTCATCCTGCCACCGAACTTCACTAATCCCCACTATATCTAACTTCAACCTATCCATTTCCCTTTTTAAATTTTCTAATTTTCCTACCCGATTAAGGGATCTAACATTCCACGCTCCGATCCGTAGAATGCCAGTATTGTCTTTCCTGATGATAACATCCTCCTGAGTAGTCCCCGCCCGGAGATCCGAATGGGGGACTATTTTACCTCCGGAATATTTTACCCGAGAGGATGCCATCATCATGTTTTCATACAGTAGAGCTGCATGTCCTCGGGAAAAGTAACGGCTGTAGTTTCCCCTTGCTTTCAGCCGTTCGCAGTAACCTTGTGGCAAAGCCACATTAGCTGATGTTACAAGGCCAGCTCAGTCAATCATCCAGACTGTTGCCCCTATAACTACTGAAAAGGCTGCTGCCCCTCTTCAGGAACCACATGTTTGTCTGGCCTCTCCACAGATACCCCTCCGCTGTGGTTGCACCTACTGTACGGCTATCTGCATCGTTGAGGCACGCAAGCCACCCCACCTCGGCAATGTCTGTGGTTCATGGGTATTCAGGTAACAAGTCTTTTATTCACTTTCGTGTCTCCAGCCCTTTCCTGAAGACTGTCGGTTCAGGTGGAATAACAAAGCGTATCCCAGCCAGTGCCGTCTCCATAGGCCATAGATTGACCATGGTCATGTCCCATCAGCCATTTTGCTGAACGTACATCCAAATGTTCAAATGTTTGTAGAGTCTATGGGACTTAACTACGGGGTCATCAGTCAACGTACATCCACTGTGAAATGAAGACACCAATGCGAGCAGTGTACTTCGTGCACCACCCAGCATCTGAAATGCTATCTCCTTCAGAATAAAGCGATTGTGTATACTGCGTAAACTTTGGCAGTCAAGAAATATGACGTACGTGGTTCTTGGTGTGCTTACACTGCAGAAATCTCTGCATCTTGCTCTGGCTATTAAAAGGGAGCGCTGGAAAAAAAAAAAAAAAACATCAGTGGGGTGCGGAGGGCTTTTCGAAATTATGAAACTTAATTTCATAGAAAATATATCCTCTGAAATACCACCACCACCAGGCACACAGGAGTTCTCTGACTGCAATTGTGTAATCTGATAACCAAATCAAATGTTTGTTAAGCTTATGGGACTTAACTACGGGGTCATCAGTCCCTAAACTTACAAACTACTTATGAACTATCTAATACTAAGGACGGCACAAATATCCATGCCCGAGGGGGGAACCCCCGACCGTAGTGGCCGTGCAGACCGTGACTGGAGCGCCTCAGTCTCCTCGGCCACTGCGGCCGGCTGAGCAGCAATATTGAGTACTTAAGAGAGACTATGGACTCTTGTGTAAGTGACAATCTGATGTGTATTACCATGATTACCAACAGCAATGACGAGTGCTTCATCAAACTGCGATGCTAGATGTCTATAGTAGTTGGAAGGTGTAAGATGTAAAGTGAGTAGTCAGAGCGACTTTATTTTTCTCCCCAAATGGCTGTTTAACGTAAGAGGTATGACTCATGGTATAAAATAGACATCGACTCCGGAATATGATCTCACAAATGTTCAGATGTTTGTAATCCTATTGGGCCAAACTGCTATGGTCATCAGACCCTAGATTTACAAACTAATTATACTTACACTAAGCTCACCACACCCATGTCCGAGGGAGGACTCGAACCTAGGGCGGAAAGGTCCGCCTAGCCCGAATTATAACGCCTTAACCCACGCGGCCATAGCGCGCTGCTGGATATGATCTGAAGGCGCATTTCGCTTGATGTAAGTCATCGGATCTTTCGACGTAATGATTTTCTCTAAAGGTCTCCGTTTTTTCTATGATTATGATGAGCATAACACACAGTTCAAGTTCCACAGAATTTTGGTTAATAGAAGAAACTATTGAGTGGTACATGCCTTTATCGGGAGTAATGATATGTGTGTCGAGGATCTAAAGAAGACGTGAGGGGTTGTAGTTAAATATTGTGAATGTTGCTAGTATGCAATTGTACACTGGTCAAAACAATTAGGGGATTAGTTGAGATATCTAGGTTCTGAAGTATTGTCAGCAGTAGAATGCACTAGAATGGTTCACCGTCTTTCTGTTGGTTCTATGGAGTGGAGACAACAACATTACGGCAAGCGAGATAGTGGTAATAACAGAAAGTCGCTGCACAGGGGGTTGGTGTTTACTTGCGTTTACTCTACCAAACGTATTACACAATGATGCTGATGATTGGTGTTTTAGGGCGCTTAGCAGCTAGGTCATCAGCGCCCGTGCTCAAACATAAACAGATGAGGGCAAAATGGTGCATGTCCTAAGGACTTACAAAAATTAAGTGTACAACCAGGTGTTGTAGGGATGAGTTCAAATGTTCAAATGTCTGTAAATCTATCAGACCAAACTAGCTTACAAACTACTTAAACCTAGGTAAACTAACCTACGGACAAACACACACACACATGCCCCAGGGAGGACTGGAACCTCCACGGCGAGCAACCGCGCGCTCCGCAGCGAGGTGCTTTAGACCGCTCGGCTGCTCCGGGATGAGTTAAAACAACTTTAAAAATATGATAACAAATACAGTTAAAATGTTGACAGATGGTTGTGGTCCGGTGACTACTTAAAAATAAAGGGTGACGGAGTGACTCTGCCACACATTAAAATCTCACACACAATACTTTGGGAAGAAGTCCAGACATAAAACAAAATCTTAAAACACGATCCACGGATGTATCATTGTTAGAATAGATTTCAGGTCCTGTGAGAGACCCAAATTCGCTCTCAGACCATCGTATACAACTCATTCTGTTATATTATGCCGTATCGACAGTTGTGTTCTACATATTTCACAACTGGCGGTTCCTCTCGGTTTAAAATAAATAAATAAACCATGTGTCAGTGGGCAAGTGTCCAATTTCTAAGGCGAGTGACGGCGACTTCAACAGCTCGTCAAGGGCGGAAAGAAGTACGCCATGGTCGCACCGAAGGTTTTACTGCCCGTAATTTACTATCCAACCACTAATACTCCCACAGAAACGTGGTTTTCGGTGTCAGAAATGAGGTAACAGCCTGCAGGGGGACAGAACAGCGTACGGCAGCTCGTTTCCATGGATGTCTATGTGCCCAGGTTCCCACCTAAAATCATTTCCTTGTGGTTCTGTTGCAGTGCAGGGAGGTTCAAAAATGTTCAAATGTTTGTAGAACTTATGGGACTTAACTACGGGGTCATCAGTCCCTAAGCTTACAAACTACTTATGAACTAGCTAAGACTAAGGACGGCACAAATATCCAAGCCCGAGGGGGGATTCGAACCCCCGACCGTAGTGGCCGTGCAGACAGTGCTGCAGGGAGGTCTTGTATCTCCTGCACCATACGATCTGCTGGATATATTCGGTCGACAACGCGAAGGGCTCTATGGGAGACTGAACAGATCAGGAACTTCACACCTGGATGCGATTTTATCTGTTCTAGTGCCCTCAGGACAGTAAACAGTTCCGCATAACGGAAAACTTCTCTGGGAGCCCTATCCGGAGGACAACGTCAGGCAACACAACAGAGCAGCCAATACGATTACCTTGCTTGGATCCATCAGTATAAACAGTAATAAAATCTACATGGTGGTTTATAATCTCAATAAATATAGTTTTATAAAAATTGTCTGAGGTACAAGTCTTCCTAAAAGAAGTCAAATCTAAAAGCAATCTGGGCCTATTAAGTAGCTAGGGAGATCTCCTCTAACCCTGGCGTTGGACCTTGATGCCCTGCACTTGCAGCAACTGCAAGCTCTGACCCCAAATGGCCGTGTTACATGCGGAAGCTTGCGGAACAAACATTCCAATGGGTGCTGTGCAATAGTGAAGGATGCTAGTGAATTAGGAACACCCTTAAACCGATATGCTTGATGTACCATGAGTAGATGGCGACGAATAGAAAGTAGAGGCTCGCCTCTGCACACAATCTTACAACTGGACTCGTGCGGTAGGCACTCACTGGACAACCTGATACCTTCATCATGGTGAACTGCGTCCAACGTTTTCAGGTAGTGTGGCCTTGCCGATTCATAAACCTGGCATCCGTAATCAAGGCGTGGTCGCACAAATTCCTCATAAAATTGGAGCAGACACACCCTATCGGATTCCCAGGATCTATGGCTAAAGTATTTAACAGGGTTTAAAGCCTTGAGGCTTCTTACTTTCAGATCTTTAAGATGCGGTAACCAAGTTCGCCTCTCATCAAAAGTGAAGCCGAAATATTTCACTTTGTTCTAGAAGGCGAGAACAGTATCCCCTAGTTTTAAATCAGGTAAATTGAAAAGAGAACGAGAGCGATTAAAATCAACACGGTCTTCTCAAAAGAAAACTTAAAACCATTCGTGTAACACGATTCCTCCAAACGTCTCATCGTCAAATACAATTGACGAGTAGCCGTTGCAACGCAGGAGGACGCACAGAATACGGAAAAGTCCTCCACAAACAAGGAACACTTTACAGGTGGTCGTACGGTGGATGTAATGCTGTTTATTGCTATGGCAGATGCCGTCACGCTTAAAACACTCCCGTGCGGGACACCATTCTCTTGTTGAAAACGGTCAGACAAGGCACTCCCAACCTTGTATCTAATATACCTTTCCGAGAGGAAAGACCGAATAAAATTGGACAAACGTTCAAGAAACCTCCACTCGAAAAGCTGCTGTAAAAAATTACACCCCCAGGTAGTACCATATCTCATTTCAATGTCGAAAAAACACCGATCAGGTGTTGCTTCCGTAAGAAAGCTTGCTGGATTGCACATCCGAGCAGAGTGAGGTTATCTAGTATTGAGTGATACCACCTGAACCCGCAATGAGATCGGCTAAGTAAGTATCTCCTTTCAAGGACCCATACTAGGAGCCAGTTGACCGTACTCTCCAAAGTCTTTCCTATGCAGCTTTTTAGTCAATTGCTTCGATAACTACCTGGGTCACTGCGATCTTTCCATGGTTTTGAAATCGAAATTGAAATGCATTCTTTCCAAGAACTTGTAAAGTTTCCCGTCATCCATATTTCATTAAAAAGTTGAAGGAGGGCCTCCTTCGCCCGCAGTTCCAATTGTTTTAACATTCTGTACGGTATCCCATCATAGCTAGATGCAGAATCGCGAGCTACTGACAATGCGGACTCCAGCTCCCACATTTAGAACGGCTTGTATTCCTCAACGTTGGATGAACGGGAATCAAAACCAGCCCTCTCCTGTATCGCCCGATACTGACGGAAGGCTGGATCCTCTGGAATCAGACGTAATATTTTTGTAGGATTTTGGCATAACTTGGGCAAAGTCTCTGGTGCATGTAAGAAGGCACCCCTGCCCTTATATAGCTGCTATTAGCAGTCGTGGGTTCCGACTCGAGATCCTCCTACTGGCTTCCGATACTTTATTTGCAGGCGTGGACCTATTGATGCGACCTCTGCTTGTTCTCTCGAAAAATTCGTCTCGCATGTTTTCTCGCCACTCGAGAATTTACAAGATTCTCATCAGTAGGACACCGATGGAATCGCCAGAAAGCTGCCCTCCTATTCCTAATTGCAGAGCGACACTCCTCGATCCACCAATGGACAGCCTGCCTGTTAAGTGTGGCCTTAGATTTGGAGGAGATGGACGTATTGGCGGCGGCGTGAATCACCGTTGTAATGTGATCCATCTAGTTCTTGGACGCCTTTATGCCGCTCGAAAAAAGTCAACTGTTTAAAAAGCTATCAATCAGCTTTGTTGATGAACCACCTCGGCGGCTTCCTGTCACGAACAATTCCATCTTTCAGATTTAGCCAGATATGACAATGATCGCTACCATCACATCCCACTGAGCAATGTCTACAAGAGCTAGAGAGCAGAAGGAGAGGCCAATGGCTGAAGACGTACATGTGGCAAGACTGAAGTGTGTGGCTTTACCTGTGTTCAGTAATGTTACTTCTGTTGACTGTATCACACTCTCAACCAGTCGACCCGTGGGGCAAGTGGTGTTAGATCCCCATAATGCATTATGTGTATTGAACTCTCTTAAAAGGAGAAAGGTAATCTATGAGCTGTGTCAAAAGTGCTGGTTGTATTCCTCAACATCGAATGAACGGAAATCAAAACCATCCTTCTGACTGCAACCACCTGCAGCTTTGTAGTTAAGGGCAAAGGCGTGGAATTGAATGTGTCGTTGACGAACACTGCCACAATAACTTGCACCCTATCCCCAGTGAGGTCGTTTTATCTGTAGAGGTGATAGCCTCTAAGTACAGGTGTGGCACACTGTTTGAAATGTGTCTCTTGACAGGAGACTCAGAATGGCCTATACTTTATAAGAAGTTGTAATTCCTCCAAATGAGCCCTGACTCCATTCATGGTGGGCCGCAGCCGAGCGGTCTGCGGCGCTCCAGTCACGTTCTGCACGGCCACTACGGTCGGGGGTTCGAATCCCCCCTCGGACATGGATATTTTTGCCGTCCTTAGTATTAGCTAGTTCATAAGTAGTTTGTAAGTTTAGGGACTGATGACCCCGTAGTTAAGTCCCATAGACTATACAAACATTTGAACATTTTTGACCTTCTAGGCACTGCATAACTAGTCAACAGAAGCAGTGTTCTGGCGTTATGACTGGAACTGATCGGCCGTCTTACCTGCTCCGTTGCATTAGCACTGCTTCTGCGTGGTTGTTACAAAAAAATGTTCAAATGTTTGTATAGCTTATGGGACTTAACTACGGGGTCATCAGTCCCTAAACTTACAAACTACTTACGAACTAGGACGGCACAAATATCCATGACCGAGGGGGGATTCGAACCCCCGACCGTAGTGGCCGTGCAGACCGTGACTGGAGCGCCTTAGTCCCCTCGGCCACCGCGGCCGGCCTAAACTTACAAACTACTTATGAACTAGCTAACACTAAGGACGGCACAAATATCCATGCCCGAGGGGGGATTCGAACCCCCGACCGTAGTGGCCGTGCAGACCATGACTGGCGCGCCGCAGACCCCTCGGCCACCGCGGCCGGCGGTTGTTTACATCTTTGAGCAGATAGAAATAAATCTTCATATGTCTGTAAATGTATGTGACTTAATTACTGCGGTTATCAGTCCCTAGGCTAACAAACCACTTAAACTAACCTAAGGACAACACACGCACACACACACACACACACACACACATACACACACACACACACACATATCCAATGGAAGACTCGCACCTCCGACGGCGAGTAGGCCTAATCACGCGCTCCGCGGCAAGGAGCCTTAGAGAGCTCGGCCATTCCACTGCATATGTGTGGGTTGAGTTTCATTATGTACAATATAAATAATTGTGTTTTTAATGCATTGTACACATCAACGTCAGTGTTCAGGATACCTTGGAACCAAGGTAATGCAACACTTTTTAATGTGTGAATGAACGTCCCCAGTTCAGCAGGAATTATTAGGATGTTGTGCACTTTGAATATATAAACCCGTCTGCATTTATGCTCGGTCGACGGTCATGGTAGTGCTACAGGATTTCTTCGAAAGTATGCGAATGTAGCAGTACGGTAAGACACATAACGAAATCTACTTAACAAAGCATTCGGTACCATATTCTATAGCCACAACTTTTTCTATAAGAAAATAAAATCTATTAAAAATTTATTTCTGCGGGGCCATAGAACGTTGTCAGTTGTACAATTCTGCTCTTTTTCACCTTTATGGTACTGAATCATTGTAGCAGAAAAACTTACGAGGGAGAAGTTCGATGAAATTTCTTTACCGATTGTCGATGTGACCGGGTGTAGTTCTATCAGAGCAGAAATGAAAAACTTTTGTGCAGCAAAATATGAAACACCAGCTACCACAGTCCACATCTCGAAGGGTCAACACTTGAACTACCTCAGAATATTACAAGGAGCTCTGTCTTTGCTTTAGTGATGACCAAGACGGATAGTTTGAAACGTAAAATATAAGAGTAGTTGTTGTTTCTCCTCAGAATGTGGTTCATGAAGTAAAAAGTAAAACTTTTCTGAGTAAATATCGTCCTTTAAATGGAAACCCATTCAATATATTTAATCAAAATGCCAAGAAGAAATGAATTTAATATTGAAGGATAATTCTCTACCACTCCAGGAAGTAAGTTCAATGTCACAATGTATTTTGGGATGTTATCACGTTTCTAGATACGGCAGCATACGTTCCTACCCTTGAGCTGGATTTTTAGCGCCTACTGTGTGCTTTTGAAAGACATGAAAATGCAGCCGTTGAGTTGATCAAATGAATAGGCCAATGAACTTTATTCATATTTCTGTTACTAAAGATCGAAGCAAAATCGTAGATACGAATAAGTTTCAGATTCCCGATTACAAAGGTAACGTCATACATTAAGGTCGAGTCAGTTATTTGGGTTTCCCTAATTATTACTTTTTTCATCAATCTGAAAAACGTATTCGCAAGACGTGATTGAACATCTACATATATACTCCGCAATCCACCCAAAGGTGCGTGGCGGAGGCTTTTCAGTATCACTATTAGTTAATTGCTTTTCTGTTCCACTCCCACATAGAACGAGGGAAAACGAATACTTGTATGCATCCGTACTAGTCCTAATTTCTCTAATCGTATCCATGTGGTCTTTACGCGAAGTGTAGGTTGGCGGCAGTAGAATCATTCTGCATTCCGCCTCAAATTCCGGCCAACTAAATTTCTTCAACAATGCGTCTCGAAAAGAACTTCACCTCCCCTCCAGCGACTCCCAGTTGAGTTCCCGAAGCATTTGGGTAACACTCGCGAATTGATCGAATCTACCAGTTACAAACCTCGCTACCCGCCTCTGAGCTGCCTCTATGTCCTCCTTTAAACCGATTTGGTGGGGATCCCAAACACTTGAGCAATACTCAAGACGCGGTCGTACAAGCGTTTTATATGCGGTCTCCTTTACAGACGCATCACACCTTCCCAAAAATTCTCCTAATACACTGAAGTCGAACATTTGTCTTCCCGTGACTGTCCTTATAAGCTCGTTCCATTTCATATCGTTGTGCAGCGTTACGCCTAGGTATTCAATTGAACGCCGGCCGCGGTGGCCGAGGGGACTGAGGCGCTCCAGTCACGGTCTGCACGGCCACTACGGTCGGGGGTTCGAATCCCCCCTCGGGCATGGATATTTGTGCCGTCCTTAGTATAAGGTAGTTGATAAGTAGTTTGTAAGTTTAGGGACTGATGACCCCGTAGGTAAGTCCCATAGACTTTACAAACATTTGAACATTTTGAACATTTGAACACTCGTCATGGAGGACAACGTACTGGGTTCTATTACTTAAGTAATCTTCGAGCCACTCACAGTTTTGGGTACCTATTCCATACGCTCGTACCTTCGTTAACAGTCTGTAGTGCAGTACCGTATCAAACGCCTTTCGAAAATCGAGGAATACGCAGTCTGCCTGTTGCCCTTCATACATAGCACGCAAGATGTCATGGGAGAAAAGGGCAAGCTGGGTTTCGCACGATCGATAGGATTCCGTGCTGATGCATGATGCAGAGCGGCCGCGGTAGCCGAGCGGTCTGCGGCGCCCCAGTCACAGTCTGCACGGCCTCTACGGTCGGGGGTTCGAATCCCCACTCAGGCATGGATGTTTGTGCTGTATTTAGTATAACGTTGTTCATAAGTAGTTTGTAAGTTTAGGGACTGATGATCCCCTTAAGCTTAACAAACATTTGAACATTTTTCCATGGACAGAATATTTTCCGTCTCAAGGAAATTTACTGTATTAGAACAGAGAATATGTTGAAGAATTCTACAGCAAACTGATGTTAATGACATAGGTCTGTACGTTCGTGGGTCCGTTCTATTCCCTTTCTTACGCACGGGTGTTGCCTGTGCCTTTTTACAGTCTCTTGGTACATTGCGCTGGATCAAAGATTCGCGACAAATGCAAGCTAAGTAAGGGGCCAATGACGCCGAGTACTCTTTGTAAAATAGCATTGGTGACTCATCTGGCAACTTGTTTGTTTCAACTCTCTCAGCTACTTCTCTACACCAGCTATGCCTATTACTATGTTCTCCATTTGAGAGTTAGTGCGACCATCAAATGAAGGTATGTTTGCATGACAATCCTACGTGACTGATTTCTTAGATGTGAAATTTATAACTTCGGCCTTCATATTGCTGCTTCTATCACCACCCTACAATTATCAACGAGTGACTGGATAGAGACAATTGATCCGCTTACAGGTTTTAAATAGTTCGTGTTCTCGGCAAGATCTTTTGCTAAGGTATGACGGGCCGGCCGCGGTTGCCGAGGGGACTGAGGCGCTCCAGTCACGGTCTGCACGGCCACTACGGTCGGGGGTTCGAATCCCCCCTCGGGCATGGATATTTGTGACGTCTTATTTCGTAAGTAGTTCATAAGTAGTTTGTAAGGTTAGGGACTGACGACCCCGTAGTTAAGTCCCATAAAATAAACAAACATTTGAACATTTTAAGGTATGACGATGGTAATTATTGTATGCTTCGCCCATTCCTCTTTTCACTGACACGCCAATCTATTAATTTTGATCTGATTTTATTTGCTTGACTTTTCTTGAGCCGAGAGTTCAACTGCCTTTGTTTTCTCGGCATTTTTCGAATATTGCTTTATACCAAGTTGCGTCTTTCGCATCCTTAATCCACTTTGTCGGTACATATTTCTCCAGCGCTTTATTTACAATGCATTTAAACTTTGCCCATAATTCTTCTACGTCCACCATACCGACTTACTTTCAAAGACATAATATCAGTAGCAATACCAAACAAATTAATAAAAGAGGGGGATGAGCCCCCGTGGTACACAAAGGTCAGATCACTGTTGCAGAAGCAAAGAAAAACGCATGCAAAATTTAAAAAGACACAGAATCCCAAAGACTGGCAATCTTTTACAGAAACTTGCAATCTAGCGCGGACTTCAGTGCGAGAAGCTTATAATAGTTTCCACAACGAAATCCTGTCTCCTAATCTTGCAGAAAATTCAAAGAAATTCTGGTCATATGTGAAGTACATTAGCGCGAAAACACAAACAATACCTTCACTACGCGATAACAATGGTAATATGACAGTATTGCTAAAGCAGAATTGCTAACCACAGCTTTCCGAAATTCGTTCACCAAAGAAGACGAAGTGTACACTCCAGAATTCGAAACAAGAACAGCTGCCAGAATAACCTTGCACCTTGTATTCTCTTGGGTTCTTGTTGTTGTGGTATTCAGTCCGGAGACTGGTTTGATGCAGCTCTCCACAATACCCTACCTGAGCAAGCCTCTTCATCTCCACATAAGAACGGCAACCTACATCTGTCTGAATCTGCTTACTGTATCCATCTGTTGGTCTTCCTCTGCGAGTTTCACCCCAGACACTTCCCTCCAATGCTAAATTCACGATTCCTTGATGTCTAAGAATGTGTCCTACCAATCTATCCCTTCTTTTAGTCAAGGTATGCCAGAAATTCCTTGTCTCCCCAATTCTGTTCAGTACCTCCTCATTAGTTACGCGATCCACCCACCTAATCTTCAGCATTCTTCTGTAGCACCATATTTCAAAAGCCTCAATCCTCTTCTTGTCCGCACTGTTTATCGTCCATGTCTCACTCCCATACAAAGTAACACTCCATACAAATGCCTTCAGAAAGGACTTCCTTAGGCTTAAATCAATATTCGATGTTAACAAATTTCTCTTTTTCAAGAACGCTTTTCTACCCATTGCCATTCTGCATTTTATATCCTCTGTACTGCGACCATCATTTGTTATTTTACTGCCCAAGTAACAAAACTCATCTACCTCTTTTATTGCTTCGTTTCCCAATCTAATTCCTTCAGCAGCACCTAATTTTCTTACACTGCACTCCATTACCCTAGTTTTGCTCTTGTTAATGTTCATCCCATATGCACCTTTCAGCACACTGTCCATTCCGTTCAATTGCTCTTCCAGGTCCTTTGCTGTATCTGACAGTATCACTATGTCGTCGTCAAAACGCAATGTTTTTAATTCTTCACCCTGAACTTTAATTCCTTCTCCAAATTTCTCCTTGCTTTCCTTTATAGCTTGCTCAATGTACAAATTGAATAACAATGGAGAAAGACTACAATCCTGTCTTACTCCGTTTCCAACCACTGCATCCCTTTCATGCCCTTCAACTCTGACAACCACTGTCTGGTTTTTGGTCAAGTTGTAAATAACCTTACGCTCCCTATATTTTACTCCTGCTTGCTTCAGAACTTGAAAGAGTTTATTCCAATCAACATTGTCAAAAGCCTTCTCCAAATCTACAAAAGCTAGAAATGTAGGTTTGCCTTTTCTTAATCTATCTTCTAGGATAAGCCGTAAAGTTGGGTTAATACGGGGATATTATGAAAAGGTACGAAACGACTTGACGACCAAACCGATTGAAATTTGAATATTCCGCTTTGGGGTAACGTAGAGTGACATCTAGTGACACGAAGCAACCTACGTAAGTCTATCAAGAACAAACGGTCTGGGCTGCTCACGGAAGGAGTGATTCTGCTCCATGACAACGTGCGTCCACACGTCCGCAGGCTCACACAGACTGCGCTGGCCAAGTTCACGTGGGAGCAGCTTCAGCATCCACCTTACAGCCCGAACATGTCGCCCTGTCACTTCCATATGTTTGGTCCGCCAAAAAAATATATTTCAAAGGGAAGCGCTTCAACTCAGACGATGAACTGAAGGACACAGTAGAAGACTGACTAATGTCTCAGCCACAGGATTCTGGGAATAGGAAATCCTTCCACTTGTTATACAGTGGAGTAGTTGTGCTCAGGCCTCTGGTGATTACTTTCGAAAAAGACAGCTTCGTTTCGTACCTTTTCATTTAAACACTTCTCGTAATTCACAGACCTTCCAAATGTAGTAACTTAACAAGGCGAAGTTACCAAATATAAGGCAAATTTGCGCACTTTTTGGGACACTAGCTTATTACACCCAGCGTCGTAATCTTCTTCTTGCAACCGCTAGCTATCTGCTTTCAACAATCGTGTATTCAAATAGTAAATGGGTTGGTAGTAATGGTTTAAATACAAAGAGCCGATAGTCAGCATAATTACTTCTTTATTATTACTATTTATCAGTAGAAAATTACATTGGTACTTTACATACTCATATCACTTTCTTCTTCAACAATATTGCTTATTGTATCATTACTGCTAGAGGATTATTGTGTGTTAGGCGGTTGTGAGCTTAGTAAGTATGTTTTAAATTAGTGTTGCCCTGTCTGAATGAAATAATAAGGTTAGCATTATCTCTTAGTAGCTGTTTTGCAGTCCTGAAATATGTTCAAATGTTCAGATACTTCTATAGCTTATGGGACTTAACTACGGGGTCATCAGTCCCTAAACTTACAAACTACTTATGAACTAGCTTATACTAAAGACGGAACAAACATCAATGCCCGAGGGGGGATTCGAAACACCGACCGCAGCGGCCGTGCAGACCTTGACTGGCACGCCGCAGACCGTTCGGCCACCGCGGCCGGCTGAAATATGTCTGACTCAAATAAAACCATCGATATTCATAAGACACCTGCAACAAATATATTTGCAAATGTAATGTTCATATGTTTGTAAAGCTTATGGGACTTAACTGCGGGGTCATCAGTCCCTAAACTTACAAACTACTTATTAACTAGCTTATACTAAAGACGACGGAAACATCCACGCCCGAGGGGGGATTCGAAACCCCTATGGGGAACGGCCTCGCGCATCGTAGCATAGCGCCTCAAGGCTCTCGGCCGCTCCGCCGCGGCAAATATATTTGCAAATTTTATCCTGATTTTCTACTGTGACATTATGAAATATAAATACACGGTATTTCCTCCCGCAGCATAAGATGCGAATGGCAGACTTTGTCGTTGTATTCAGGTAACAAGTCTTTTATTCACTTTCGTGTCTCCAGCCCTTTCCTGAAGACTGTCGGTTCAGGTGGAATAACAAAGCGTATCCCAGCCAGTGCCGTCTCCATAGGCCATAGATTGACCATGGTCATGTCCCATCAGCCATTTTGCTGAACGTACATCCAAATGTTCAAATGTTTGTAGAGTCTATGGGACTTAACTACGGGGTCATCAGTCAACGTACATCCACTGTGAAATGAAGACACCAATGCGAGCAGTGTACTTCGTGCACCACCCAGCATCTGAAATGCTATCTCCTTCAGAATAAAGCGATTGTGTATACTGCGTAAACTTTGGCAGTCAAGAAATATGACGTACGTGGTTCTTGGTGTGCTTACACTGCAGAAATCTCTGCATCTTGCTCTGGCTATTAAAAGGGAGCGCTGGAAAAAGAAAACCATCAGTGGGGTGTGGAGGGCTTTTCGAAATTATGAAACTTAATTTCATAGAAAATATATCCTCTGAACTACCACCATCACCAGGCACACAGGAGTTCTCTGACTGCATGTAGTGCAATTGTGTAATCTGATAACCAAATCAAATGTTTGTTAAGCTTATGGGACTTAACTACGGGGGTCATCAGTCCCTAAACTTACAAACTACTTATGAACTACTTACGAACTAGGACGCCACAAATATCCATGCCCGAGGGGGGATTCGAACCCCCGACCGTAGTGGCTGGAGCGCCTCAGTCACCTCGGCCACCGCAGCCGGCTCTGATAACCAGAATGGTGGAGAATCCTCCCCTTTCCTCCCCTTGAGATATGGATCTGTAATATGATACCTGAAAACTTTTTTGTGTCTCGTTGCCGCCGGTTGTCCTAGGTGTCGGTGGCCGAGTAGAGAGAGACCGACACGGAAATAGGATGCACGCTTGTGCGGGTACAGAGTCTGAGGTGACCAGCCAGTGGGATAGCAGAAACTAGAAACACTAAGCTAGATTAGAACAAGATAGACATTTTGTAGAAATAATACAATACTTAACTAGACTAGTGGAAAGCTGGTACATTAACTAGGTAGAGTCCTGCTTACTGATGAGTGTTATCGGGTGCCTGTCCTATTGCCAAGTGGTTCAGTGGTTCAGTGGTGGCCACGAGCGGAGTTGCAGCAGAGGGCGCTCGTGGCTGACGACGTAAGAACGCCGCGCCGTGCGTGCATGGCGGCGAGCGGCGAAATTACGCGGCGCGCACTTCAGACTTGTGCGACACCACAAACTTGTCATAGTATTCTGATTGTACGCAGTGTACTTGTGTATTATATATGCAGGGGGAAGGGGTACTCTGATGGGACGTAGTGTAATTGTGTAATCTGATACCAATATGGTTGGGAGGACCCTCCCCTCCTCTCTCTTCCCTACCCCTTGACATGTGAAAACTGGTGACCTTGATGAATCAGCATTCCTGGAATCACTAGTAACCTTGAAATGAGTCAGGAAGTTTATACAACTACTTACATCGTAAATTCAACGACACATACAGAACAACTTACCAAGGCAGATTTGTCTCTACCTCATCCCCAAGTTCTTTTTCTTATCATTCATTCGGATCCTCATGTCCTACGTATTCTGACCCAATTCGACCTAATGCACTGAGCGTTACACTAACAAAATGATTCCATTATTGCTATTAAGTCCCACTAACCAGCGAGCTGCAGTCTTCGAAATTAATTATTCAACTCAACACTTAAAAAAAGTTATTCCCTAGCGATCAAACAATTCTTAATGTGCACACTTGTTTAAACAAGCTTTTTAACTTAGGCAATGTACATTACAGTATCAACAGCCACCTGAGCATACTTCTAAGCTGAATTTAGAGTCCTAACGTAAAAGAGAAACATGTACCACAGCAAACAGACAATGCTTCAATAATGAAATCATTTCTCTAGTGTTTAGGGTGGTACATTAAGTCGAACTTGATTAGAATATATCGCACTGGGGGTTCTAAATAACATGAATAAGAAAAAGAACTTGGGGATGACGTAGAGAAAAATATTTCCTGGTAAGCTGTTTTGTGTATGTGTTTCTCATTTTACGATGCGATAGTGGTGTTAAGTTCATTTATAGTTTGCAACGAATGGTTTGTGATGAACGTACTATGACATGAATCATCAGAAGGTGCTTTGTTTTATAACTTACTTAAATTTCCATGTCACAGTACTGAGCAGGACTGTTCGTATAGCTTATGCGACTTAAGTCTATAAACTTACAAACTACTTATAAACTAACTAATACTAAGGACGGCACAAATATCCATGCCCGAGGGGAGAACCCCCGAAGCCGGCCGCGGTGGCCGAGGAGATGAGGCGCTCCAGTAACGGTCTGCACGGCCACTACGGTCGGGGGTTCGAGTGCCCCCTCGGGCATGGATATTTGTGCCGTCCTTAGTCTTAGCTTGTTCATAAGTAGTTTGTAAGCTTAGGGACTGATGACCCCGTAGTTAAGTCCCATAAGTTCTACAAACATTTGAACATTTGGAACCCCCGACCGTAGTGGCCGTGCAGACCGTGACTGGAGCGCTTCAGTCTCCTCGGCCACCGCGGCCGGTTGAGCAGGAATATTGAGTACTTAAGAGAGACTATGGACTCTTGGGTAAGTGACAATCTAATGTGTATTACCATGATTACCAACAGCAATGATGAGTGCTTCATCAACCTGCGATGTTAGATGTCTATAGACGTTGGAAGGTGTACGATATAAAGTGAGTAGTCAGAGCGACTTTATTTTTCTCCCCAAATGGCTGTTTAAGAGGTATGACTCATGGTAAAAAATACGAAGCGACTTCGGAATGTGATCTCACAAATGTTCAGATTTTGTAATCCTATTGGACCAAAGCGCTATGGTCATCAGACCCTAGATTTACAAACTAATTATACTAACTTACACTAAGATCAACACACCCATGTCCGAGGGAGGACTCGAACCTAGGGCGGAAAGGTCCGCCCAGCCCGAATCATGACGCATTAATCCACGCGGCCATAGCGCGCACCTGGATATGATCTGATGGCGCATTTCGCTTTATGTAAGTCATCGGATCTTTCGACGGAATGATAAAATTTTCTCTAAAGGTCTCCGTTTTTTCGATGATTATTATGAGCATAACACACAGTTCAAGTTCCACAGAATTTTGAATAATAGAAGAAACTATTGAGTGTTACATGCCTTTATCGGGAGTAATGAGTTGTGTGTCGAGGATCTAAAGAAGAGGGGGTTGTAGTTATATATTGTGAATATTGCTAGCATGCACTTGTACACTGGTCAAAACAATTAGGGGATTAGTTGAGATATCTAAGTTCTGAAGTATTGTCAGCAGCAGAATGTACTAAAATGGTTCACCGTCTTTCTGTCGGTTCTATGGAGTGGAGGCAACAACATTACGGCAAGCGAGATAGTGGTAATAACAGAAAGTTGCTGCAGAGGGGGTTGGTGTTTACTTGCGTTTACTCTACCAAACGTATTACACAATGATGCTGATGACTGGTGTTTTAGGGCGCTAAAGAGCTAGGTCATCAGCGCCCGTGCTCAAACATAAACAGATGAGGGCAAAATGGTGCATGTCCTAAGGACTTACAAAAATTAAGTGTACAACCAGGTGTTGTAGGGATGAGTTCAAATGTTCAAATGTCTGTAAATCTATCAGACCAAACTAGCTTACAAACTACTTAAACCTAGGTAAACTAACCTACGGACAAACACACACACACATGCCCCAGGGAGGACTGGAACCTCCACGGCGAGCAACCGCGCGCTCCGCAGCGAGGTGCTTTAGACCGCTCGGCTGCTCCGGGATGAGTTAAAACAACTTTAAAAATATGATAACAAATACAGTTAAAATGTTGACAGATGGTTGTGGTCCGGTGACTACTTAAAAATAAAGGGTGACGGAGTGACTCTGCCACACATTAAAATCTCACACACAATACTTTGGGAAGAAGTCCAGACATAAAACAAAATCTTAAAACACGATCCACGGATGTATCATTGTTAGAATAGATTTCAGGTCCTGTGAGAGACCCAAATTCGCTCTCAGACCATCGTATACAACTCATTCTGTTATATTATGCCGTATCGACAGTTGTGTTCTACATATTTCACAACTGGCGGTTCCTCTCGGTTTAAAATAAATAAATAAACCATGTGTCAGTGGGCAAGTGTCCAATTTCTAAGGCGAGTGACGGCGACTTCAACAGCTCGTCAAGGGCGGAAAGAAGTACGCCATGGTCGCGCCGAAGGTTTTACTGCCCGTAATTTACTATCCAACCACTAATCCTCCTACAGAAACGTGGTAACACTACGGTGTTACGTTGCACTTATTATTTAATCTCCACTTTTTAAATAAGATGACCAGCATATAAATGTAATATGGCCACATGATGGTTGCACAGTCCTCTGAAACCGGTCGTCATTAAATAAATAAATAATTTGCGAGCTTGGCGTTTCATTTTTGAAGAATGAACAGAAACATGTTTGTCACTGCTTCCATTTAGTAAACTAATATCCACTGGCTAATTTTGTGGCTATTGAAGTGGCAAAGAGCAAGCGCTTCGAGCGTGCAGGTGAGCTGAAAACTATTATGGAGCATGTTCTTAAGAGAGAGTTGATACAAGCTTGTCTATAAAATGATGCAGGTAGCCAGTAGGCGTGACAGTACGAGTCAATGGCCGCGGCGGAGCGGCCGAGCGCATTGAGGCGCTATGCTATGATGCGCGAGGCCGTTCCCCGTCGAGGTTTCGAATCCCCCCTCGGGCATGGATGTTTGTGCCGTCTTTAGTATAAGCTAGTTCATAAGTAGTTTGTAAGTATAGGGACTGATGACCCCGTAATTAAGTCCCATAAGCTCTACAAACATTTGAACATTTTTTTTTTACTAGTGAATTAAGAACACACTTAAACCGATATGCTTGATTTACCATGAGGAGAAGGCGACGAATAGAAAGTATAGGCTCGCCTCTGCACACAGTCTAACAACTGGACTCGTGCGGTACGCACCCATTGACAACCTGATACCTTCATCATGGTGAACTGCGTCCAACGTTTTCAGGTAGTATGGCCTTGCCGATTCATAAACCTGGCATCCGTAATCAAGGCGTGGTCGCACAAATTCATTATAAAATTGGAGCAGACGCGCCCTATCGGCTTCCCAGGATCTATGGCTAAAATATTTAACAGGGTTTAAAGACTTGAGGTATCATACTTTCAGGTCTTTAAGATGTGATAACCAAGTTCGCCTCTCATCAAAAGTGAAGCCGAGATATTTCACTTTGTTCTTGAAGGTGAGAACAGTATCCCATAGTTTTACATCAGGAAAAATTGAAAAGAGAACGAGAGCGATTAAAGTCTACACTGTCTTCTCAAAAGAAAACTTAAAACCATTGATGTAACACGATTTCTCCAAACTTCTCATCGTCAAATACAATTGACGAGCAGTCATTGCAACGCAGGAGGACGCACAGAATACGGAAAAGTCATCCACGAACAAGAAACACTTTACAGGTGTTCCTACGGTGGATGTAATGCTGTTTATGGCTATGGCAGATGCCGTCACGCGTAAAACACTCCCATGCGGGCACCATTCTCTTGTTGAAAACGATAAGACAAGGCACTCCCAACCTTGTATCTAATATACCTTTCCGAGAAAAAGACCGAAATAAAATTGGGCAAACGTTCAAGAAACCTCCACTCGCAAAGCTGCTGTAAAACGTTACACCCCCAGGTAGTACCATATGCCATTTCAATGTCGAAAAAACACCGGTCAAGTGTTGCTTCCGTAGTGCTTGCTTGCTGGATTGCACTTTCGAGCAGAGTGAGGTTATCTAGTATTGAGTGGTACCACATGAACCCGCAATGAGAGCGGCTAAGTAAGGATCTCCTGTCAAGGACCCATACTAAGCGCCAGTTGACCGTACTCTCCGAAGTCTTTCCTATGCAGCTTTTTAGTCAGATGCTTTGATAACTACCTGGTCCAGTGCGATCTTTCCATGGTTTTGAAATCGGATTGAAATGGATTCTTTCCAAGAACTTGAAAAGTTTTCCGTCATTCATATTTCATTAAAAAGCTGAAGAAGGGCCTCCTTCGCCCGCAGTTCCAATTGTTTTAACATTCTGTACTATATCCCATCATAGCCAGATGCAGAATCGCGAGCTACTGACAATGCGGACTCCAGCTCCCACATTTAGAACGGCTTGTTGTATTCCTCAACGTTGGATGAACGGGAATCAAAACCAGACCTCTCCTGTATCGCCCGATACTGACGAAAGGCTGGATCCTGGCTGGAATCAGACGTAATATTTTTTGTAGGATTTTGCCGTAACTTGGGCAATGTCTCTGGGGCATGTTAGAAGACACCCCTGCCCTTATATAGCTGCTATTAGCAATCAT
Organism: Locusta migratoria; assembly: GCA_026315105.1. Lineage (NCBI taxonomy): Eukaryota > Metazoa > Arthropoda > Insecta > Orthoptera > Acrididae > Locusta > Locusta migratoria. The sequence continues at coordinate 399,340,698 of CM048755.1, read as the reverse complement.
GGGTTCCGCCTCGAGATCCTCCTACTGGCTTCCGATACTACATTTGCCGGCGTGGACCTATTGATGGAATTGAGAAACTCTTGCCAAGACCTCTGCTTGTTCTCTCGAATAATTCGTCTCGCCTGTTCCCTCACCACTCGAAAATTTACAAGATTCCCATCAGTAGGGCAATCGCCGGAAAGTTGCCCTCCTATTCCTAATTGTAGCGCGACACTCCTCGATCCACCAAGGGACAGCCTACCTGTTAAGTGTGACCTTAGATTTGGAGATGGACGCATTGGCGGCGGCGTGAATCACCGGTGTAATGTGATCCGCCCAGTTCTGGACGCCTTTATGCCGCTCGAAAAAAGTCAACTTTTTAAAAAGCTCCCAATCAGCTTTGTTGATGAACCACCTCGGCGGCTTCCTGTCACGATCAGTTCCATCTGGCAGATTTAGCCAGATATGGTAGTGATCGCTTCCATCACATCCCACTGAGCAATATCTACAAGAGCTAGAGAGCAGAAGAAGAGGTCAATGGCTGAAGACGTACCTGTGGCAAGACTGAAGTACTGAAGTATGTGGCTTTACCTGTGTTCAGTAATGATACTTCTGTTGACTGCATCACACGCTCAACCAACCGACCTCTGGGGGAAGTGGTATTAGATCCCCATAATGGATTATGTGCATTGAACTCCCTTAAAAGGAGAAAAGGGCGGGAAAGGTCATGTATGAGCTGTGTCATAAGTGCTGGTTGTATTCCTCAGCATCGAATGAACGGAAATCAAAACCATCCTTCTGACTGCAACCACCTGCAGCGTTGTAGTTAAGTGCAAAGGCGTGTAATGAAATGTGTTGTTGACGAACACTGCTACACTAACTTGCACCCTATCCCCAGTGAAGTCGTCTTATCTGTAGAGGCCTCTAAGTACAGGTGTGTCACATTGTTTGAAATGTGTCTCTTGACAGGAGACTCAGAATGGCCTGTACTTTATAAGAAGATGTAATTCGTCCAAATGAGTCGTGAATCCATTCATGTTCCATTTGAGTATGGCAGCCATTTCAGAGGTGTCGTTCTATCTTCCCCCTATCTTTGTGCCGGGATGGTGAGGACGAACGGTGACAGAAGGGCTGCCTGGTTCCGGTGATGAGGCATCCAGCTCTATTATGACTCCCTCGTCGTCAGTTAAGGGTGCCATGACAATATCCAACGATGCCAAGAGGAGTGTTTCCACTGATCGTCGTGACTTTTTCTTCGAGTTCTTCTTCTTGGAATAAGCTGAGGAAAGGGGGAATTGTGGAGCGCTCTGTTTTGGTGGAGCACACTCCTTTTGGGGAGTGCTCACCTGGTGGGGTATGCCCTCCTTTTGGGGGGAATACTGCTGTTAGGGTACCTTCTGAACGATCTCTGTATGTTCCTCTACTATTTCTTCAAACAGAGTTGCTGGATTGCAATATCTTTGCTGATAGAACCTTGATAAGTACAGATGCCGGTACAAGTGTCTGTGATGGACATGGGCACGGTCTGCGTCGAAGCATCAGCTATGGACATAGGCTTCTGCTCCAAAGCCGCATAGGAAGTGGTAAAACAGGAGGGTTAATTACCTTGTATTCTTTTTTGGCTTCTATGTAGGGGACTTGTTTAGCGATCTTTATCTCCTGTATTTTACGTTCCTCTGCAAAAATTTGACATTCACAGCTCCAGACTGGATGGCTTCCAGAGCAGTTGATCGATGCGGCTGGGGGAGGGGGGAGGGGGGGGGGGGCGGGGGACAGTCAAAACTGGATACGTGGGCTGCATGACCGCACCTCCCAGAAGTTGGCTTATCTCCGCAACTCTGTGTCGATGTCCAAAACGCTAGCATATGTAACGCCTCATAGGGTTCGTAATGTAGGATCTAACGTTAAGGCGGAAGAACCTTGGCGTAATATATTCTGGCAGTGTTGTGGACGTGAAAGTAACATTGAAGGTGGCAGTTTTCTCAGTCACTCTTTTGCTCTTTCAGGTCCATAGTTCCACATCTACTGTATTTTGTGATGACCATTCATGCTTAAGTTCAGCAGTGTCCATTTCCATTATACCCCGACAAGTGCCTGTACCTTTACTGGAGGTACGTGAGTTATATAACTCAACAGTTATGCCATACTCGCCAAGTTTCGTGGATTTCAGAAGAAGGCCCACCTGCTTATATCTATTAGTCTCAACCAGCGAAGAATCATTCCGCAGTCTGTTGATAGATTTTAGTGTTCCAACTAGTCCTTCTATTCCTTTATTAATATAGAAGGAGGATACTTTTTCAAACGTCCCCTCTTTTCTCTTTATCACAAGAAACACAGAATGATTAATGACTCCTTGAGCTCTATTGTTCTATCTGGATGACTGGCCTCCCTCAAGTGCTTTGATGGGTAGGTGTGAGTACTCCCGAACGCTAAACCTATCCCACCGAAGTTACAAATATTCGAAAGGTCCATCTCAGTCCCATGAGCATTTGGGATCTAAAGGTCCATCCAGGCAAGTCCAGCTTGCCTGGGTAAGCCTAGTACGACTGAGGTGCGGCAGTATCCCCAGAGGTCGCCCACTTGCGATTGTTCAACCTCAACAGCCATGCATCCCATCAGCACACAGCACAACTTTGGATTGAGGGTTTTTATATAGGTTTTTTTTCTATCCTCGCGTTCTGGGCAATAAAGCCAAGATCCCCGTTCCATGGAACATACAGCGTCCCACCGTTGCGCCACACGATGGTCGCTGAGCGTGCCCAAGGCTTATTGTGACGGAGGACTAGCGGCGCTTACCAGTCCCTAGCTCAGGTACTCTGGGTTCGCCCAGCCCGTACTCAGAAAAGTAATGCTGAACCCTCTGAGGAGACAAATTACACAAGCAGTTGGGTTCAGATATTATAGTGAGCAGGTGGAGCAGTGCAACAACAACGTGACTTACCCAAAGCTATGATATGGAGATCACTAGCAAAGTTGGAAGATGGTCAGACGCAGCTATTGGAATGTCCCGAAGTGTAACTTCCAGGACCTGGACGCAATTTCAGACAACAGGAAACGTAAAAAGAAGGCAAGGCCACGCTTGTCCACGTGTAACATCGGCAAGACATGACCATTGTCTCCAGTTAACAGCCCGTCGAAATAGGAGGCTGAATATAACTCAACTGCAATGCACCCTCCAGGCAGCAACAGGACATGCAGTATCAACACACACATTCCGAAAGCGCCTTCAGGAATGCGATCTCTACGCATGGAGGCCTATGGTTGTGTCCCATTAAAACTACTACACCGTTTTTCCCCTTCAGAAGCTGAGCAGAGGAACATCAGGATCGGAATTATAACGAGTGATACCGGGTTCTGTTCACAGATGAGTTAATATTTTGTGTTCATCTGGACTATCTTCGTTCCATCAACTGAAGAGAACGTGGAAATCGGAACAATCTTGCTTATCTGAAGGAAACAACACCATATCATAGTGATGGACGAATGGTGTGGACAGAACTCAGTACTGGAGAACGTACAGGCCCCTATGTTGTTCAGTATGACGCTTTGACTGCTCAGAAGCATAGAGGCGAGATCTTTCGACATTTTGTTTTACTCTACGCTTGTGCTATAGGAGATGGGTACCTTCTGGTGTACTATAACACTCTTCCACACAAAGTTGCACTGGTGGACAATGTGCTTGAAGCTGAGGGAAGTGAACGAATGGAATGGCCAGATTGTTCACTGGACTTGAACCCGATTGAGATTTTCTGGGCTGCCCTTGGAAGACGCATTGCAGCCAGACCAGCAGATCCCACAACGGTTGCAGAGCTGAGTATTGCATTCATGGAAGAATGGCGAAATATCCTTCGAGAGCTGATTAATAACCTCTTACTGTCCACGCCACACAGGTGAGCAACTGTACTGACTGTCAGAGGCGATCATAGACCATATTAGAGGGCAACGAGACTGATTTTTTTACTATTATGGTAGCTCTATGGTTTCTCGCTCTAAAGTGAACGCCGTCTAAACCTCAAGTAAAGAGTTGAGACTGCAAAATATCGTACTGTATCATACACAAATTACAATTGTAACCAATACCTGAATAAAATACGTTACCATATGTATATTGTGTATGAGATCTCACCTGATCCCCTAATTATTTTGAGCAGTGTACATTGAAAGGGTCTGGTAGCTACTGACCAACTCTTTATTTAATGCGGATAGAGAGAAATACACTAAGCATTGTCAGAATGGGAGTTTGGCGGTTATCAATAGCTACGAAAGCGCTCGTGTAAGAATAATGTCTCATACTTTTTATATCGATATTATTCGCCGAATTAGGATCTGTGGTGTACAGGGATGTTCTCCGTTGTTTTTGTTTTGTTGTGTTTTATGTTGGCAGTAACTTCGTTATTCGCAATTTAGGGCAAGAGATCTGGTGGTTGTGTTTGGACGTGAGTGTTAGGTGGACCTGTATTCATGCTGGGGTAGTCATTGCCTGCATTAAGTTGCTTGGGTCCAGTGTAATGAGCGATCATGTTCGTTTCTCAAATAGGTGGGTTGCCAGAAGGTATTCATTTAACTTGACCGTTTCTCAGATAAGTGGGTGACCAGAGATGAGTTAACTTTGATGAATTATTCTATCTGCATCTAATTCAGTGTGGGTTCCCATGACTCCAAAGAACACAGATTTTTTCTCCTGTGTGATGTTGAGATTCAGCAAGATGTGTTACAATACGATCCCCGTGGCTTCTCACGCGCAAAAAGGAATGTTTCTCTATGTTTGTAATGCAAATGTAGCTGTTATTACATCTTAGATTCTACGACACCCGAAAAATCATTGATTTATTTTGGGGTGGGCTTGTGTATGAGCGATTGTGTCTAATAGAAATCGTAATCGCTTATCAAGAGTTATTCTTGACGTTGATAACTGCACACTCATATACGAAACAGATGCTCGTTTACTCCGAAAAGTGTGTACATAGCGAAATTATAGTGTTGTGGAAGGTGTGTACTAGGTAGATCAAGGCCAGCCGCGGTGGCCGAGGGGACTGCGGCACGTCAGTCACGGTCTGCTCGGCCACTACGGTCGGGGCTTCGAATCCCCCCTCGGGCATGGATATTTGTGCCGTCCTTGGTGTTAGTTAGTTCATAAGTAGTTTGTAAGTTCAGGGACTGATGATGTCGTAGTTAAGTCCCATAAGCTGTACAAACATTTGAACGTAGATCAAGGTGTTGCTGGTTTAAACATTGAATTGTAAAGATATTCTAATGCAGGCGTGGCCAAACACCGCTCCGGGGGCGCGGGCGCCCTCGCCGTGTCCGCGCCGCCGCCCTTGGGAGGCGTTTGCCACGCCTCTGCCCCGCGCACTTTCTTTCTTTTTTTTTTTTTTTTTTTTGCACTTTTCATTCCCTCCTCTTACGGAGGAGGGCGGGCTGTTTGAGGGCGTGCTTTGCCCTTTTCAGCCAATGTTATATTTTGTTCTGTTGTGGCACAGTTTATCATATTTTTTGCATTTATTGGGATCTGGGATTCATATTTGGTTTATCTTTTTAAGGGGGGATGGTTTTGTCCCATTTGGGAATATTCCGTGGGCTTGGGGACAGCTCTGGTATTCACCTTACAGCCATCAGGGAACCATGGAAACCTGGGACAGAGCTGTTTTGTCTTCTTCTTCTCATGGTTTGTCCGGCTAGTAGCGCCGAGGAAACTGTTGGTCCTCTCTTAGCGTTTTCTCTCTAGTTCTTCTAGCCTTTCCTTCTCCTGAGCTAGTTTGTACCTCTCTATCTGCCAGTATACTGGCGGGAAGGTCTAAGTGTAGCCTGGGTTTCTGTACTCCCAGTTGGACTTTATGCTGTCCAGTCGCGATTGTTTGGTTAGCTTCTCACGGTTGAAGGGATCCATGACCTCGTCCGTCATGGTCGCTGTCTCTGCTGTTGTGATGCCTTGTGCATCTCCTGTAGCATCAGTTTGGGCTTCTCGTTCTTCTGTTCTTGTTTTCCACGTTTGCGACCATCTCTCTGTTCGAGAGATTGCCGCTTCTTTGTCCGATCGCTGTCCAGTAATCGTTGCGTCTTCAGTGTTGGATTCCGCATCATTCTTGGGCTTTCTGCTTACTCGCAGCTGTAGAGCTTCTCGCAGATGGAGACACGCTGCCTCTAGTTCGGCGTGTAGCACCATCCGGATCCTGGCCTCAGCTTCCTCTAGCGCCGCGCCGATGTCGCTGTGTCCGCCTTCGACGCTCTTTAACTGGCCAGAGCAGGCGGCAAGTAGCGGCTGCCCCCACCACCACCTCCCCTCAAACGCCGGCACGCCGGACGCAGCCGTGGCCTCGTGGCAGGCGGCACGAGCTCTCCCCTCAGCCTCCCCTCCTCGCTACCCTCTGACGTGCGAGAGGCACCCAAAGCCAGCGAACCGCCTGACACCTGCTAGCATCTTACGGAACTACGAGGGGAGGGTAGGACAGCGGTTTAGGGTGGGCTGCTTCTCTGTATATGTTACTCTGTGACGGTGCACAGCGGCGTGTGGGGCACTAGCGAAACACGGTCGCCACCGGGGTGGTCAACTACACTGTTCTCCGCCTGCGGGCGCACCCGCCGGGCGGGAATGTTCGAAATACCTGTTCTAATGTGTAGCAGTTTGACGATTGTGTGATCTATAGAGGCTATTAATTTTTCAAGTGTTAGAAGCTTAGCTAAAATTGTTAAGATGTGAATTTAAACATTAAAGTGTAATGCTATTCCTATATGTGTCAGGTTGATCTTAGCTTCAAGGAGTACTGTGTAAGGTTGCTGGCCGCGGTGGCCGAGGGGACTGAGGCGCTTCAGTCACGGTCTGCACGGCCACTACGGTCGGGGGTTCGAATCCCCCCTCGGGCATGGATATTTGTGCCGTCCTTAGTCGTGGCTAGTTCATAAGTAGTTTGTAAGCTTAGGGACTGATGACCCCGTAGTTAAGTCCCATAAGTTCTACAAACATTTGAACATTTGTGTAAGGTTATTCCGAGATGTTTTAGGTTGACAGCTTGTTTAAGCAGATGCGTGCGTTGACGTAAGTTAAATCGCTCGAGACTAATAATTTCCAAACATGGAACTGAATAATTAGTTTCGAAAAGTACTGTATATTGAGTGGACTGTCACATTCAAGGCTGCCGCGGTGGAGTAGCCGAGCGGTCTAAAGCGTCTCGCTACGGAGCGCGCGGTTGCTCGCCATGGAGGTTCGAATCCTCCCTGGGGCATGGGTGTGTGTGTTTGTCCTTAGGTTAGTTTACCTCGGTTTAAGTAGTTTGTAAGCTACGGACTGATGACCACGCAGTTAAGTCCCATAACCTTAACAAACATTGAAAATTTTGAAGTAAAAGAACTTTTAAGATTTTTTTTCCTAATGCAATAACCTTTCCCTCTCTATATAACACACACACACACACACGACTTATGTATATCTTCCAGGCTCCAAGATGAATAAATTCTTTGGTGAGCCCGCCCCTGACATTAAGAACCCAAATCCATTCCGAAGTATTTAATAGATTGCCCTGTAATGTATTAATCGTAATAGAAAATGCAAGTTCCAATGGAAACTGCAGTCTCTTGAAGGTAGATTTGTGGGATATAATGGGTATTCGTTGGGTGTACTGTTTCATTCTGTTTCTTTCCTTGTAGCGCTATGGAAGTAAACTGCTTTTGCTTTCAGCCAGATGGAGCAATTTTCCATGAACGCTACTGTTTACGTGCTCATATCTCATGAACTAAGTGTCGGAATGTGATACAATTTAGAAGCTACATTCAACTATATATGTGTAGACTGTCTGTAAAATTTCCTGTCGCTGCAATTTGTAGTGTTCAAATTCTAAATTGTAACGTCATACCGAGAGCCGTAGTTTTACTCCATGAACAGCGGAAAAGTAGTAAGCGAGAAACTTTTTTTCTTTCATAATTTTACTATGGTTGCCAGCGAGAAACAGTTTAATAAAGGTTTGAAATTATGTTTAAAGTTTGTTGCAAGTCGCTAAGTACTGTCATTCTCATACAGTGTATTTCGAAAGTCTCGCCGCATTATATGGCCTTTTTTGCGATTTCTATTGGTTATAACGTAATATCTTTTGAACCATGTGCCGTATGTGATTCTTAACCATGCAGCAATTGTTACCTCACGGTAAGGAATGTGTGTACCAAATTTGGTTGAAATCGGTCCAATGATTTAGGAGAAAATGAGCAGCATTGTCGCAAAATGCAGCCGTTTTTCGCGCATCTCATTGTTTATGACGTCATATCTCGTGAACTACATATCGCATGTGATTCTTACACTTGGGCGACCGTCCTCATGGATTGAAGCTTACGTGTACAAAATTTCATGAAGATTGGAACAAAACTGTAGATTTGTATGCAACACGTACAAACATACGGGCACTCAGCTTTATGTATTAGATAATAATTTCCATGTGTCTGGAGTTTGGTGTGAATCATTAAGTTGTGGGTTTAAAACGTAAAGTGTAATACTATATTGAGGAGTGATAGATTGTACTTACACTCTTGGCTATTTAAATTGCTACACCACGAAGGTGAAGTGCTAAAGACGCGAAATTTAACCGACAGGAAGAAGATGCTGTGATATGCAAACTTTGATAAAACCCAGTATATACAGTTTCATACAGTAAATGGCATGACACCATTAATAGATTTAGACTTTGAACATAAATCTGTAGCTAAGGTTGAATATTCAGAATTTTTAGGTGCTTGCATTGACGAGGGACTGAATTGGAAGAAACATATTGAAGATCTCCTGAAACGTCTGAGTTCAGCTACTTATGCTATCAGAGTCATTGCAAAATTTAGTGATATACATCTCAGTAAATTAGCTTACTACGCCAATTTTCATCCACTGCTTTCATATGGGATCATATTCTGGGGCAATTCAACATTGAGTAAAAAATTATTCATTGCACATAAGCGTTTAATCAGAATAATTGCTGGAGCCCACCCAAGAGCATCCTGCAGACATTTATTTAGGGATCTAGGGATACTCACTGTAGCTTCACAATATATATATTCACTCATGAAATTTGTTATTAACAATCCGACCCAATTCCAAAGTAATAGCAGTGTGCATAGCTACAACACTAGAAGAAAAGATGATATTGACTATTCAAGGTTAAATCTAACTTTGGCCCAGAACGGGGTGAATTATGCTGCCACAAAAGTCTTTGGTCACTTACCACGTAGCATCAAAAGTCTGACAGATAGCCACCTAGTATTTAAAAAGAAATTAAAGGAATTTCTGAATGGCAACTCATTCTACAATGTAGATGAATTTTTAGATAAAACTTTTAAAAAATCCTTAAAATATTGATTGTGAAGTATAGACAACATTTACTAAACTGACACGTTCCACATCATTAGGAAATGTCGTATATATGATCTATTCGACAAGTATTAATCTAATCTAATCTAATTTAATTTAATTTTCAGAGCATTCACACAAGGTTGGCGCCGGGTGGACACCTACAACGTGCTGACATGAGGAAAGTTTCCAACCGATTTCTCGTACTCAAGGAGTAGCTGACCGGCTTTTCCTTCTGAAGCGTTGTTGTGATGCCTCATGTAAGGAGGAGAAATGCGTACCATCACGTCTCCGACTTTGATAAAGGTCGGATTGTAGCCTATCGCGATTGCGGTTTATCGTATCGCGGCATTGCTGCTCGTGTTGGTCGCGATCCGATGACTGTTAGCAGAATATGGAATCGGTCGGTCCAGGAGGCAATACGGAACGCCGTGCTCGATCCCAACGGCCTCGTGTCACTAGCCGTCGAGATGACAGGCATCTTATCCGCATGGCTGTAACGGATCGTGCTGCCACGTCTCGATCCCTGAGTCCACAGATGTGGACGTTTGCAAGACAACAACCATCTGCACGAACAGTTCGGCGACGTTTGCAGCAGCATGGACTATCAGCTCGGAGACCATGGCTACGGTTCTCCCTTGACGCTGCATCACAGACAGGAGCGCCAGCGATGGTGTACGCAACGACGAACCTGGGTGCACGAATGGCAAAACGTCATTTTTACGGATGAATCCAGGTTCTGTTTACAGCATCATGATGGTCGCATCCGTGTTTGGCGCCATCGCAGTGAACGCACATTGGAAGCGTGTATTTGTCATCGCCATACTGGCGCATCACCCGGCGTGATGGTATGGGGTGCCATTGGTTACACGTCTCGGTCACCTCTTGTTCTCATCGACGGCACTTTGAACAGTGGCCGTTACATTTCATGTCTTACGACCCGTGGCTGTACCCTTCATTCGGTCCCTGCGAAACTCTACATTTCAGCAAGATAATGCACGACCGAATGTTGCATGTCCTGTACGGGCCATTCTGGATACGGAAAATGTTCGACTGCTGCCCTGGCCAGCACATTCTTCAGATCTCTCACCAATTGAAAACGAGTGGTCAACTGGCTCGTCATAATACGCTAGTCACTACTCTTGATGAACTATGGGGTCGTATTGAAGCTGCATGGGCATCTGTACCTGTACACGCCATCCAATCTCTGTTTGACTCAATGCCCTGGCTGTCAATGCCGTTATTACGGCCAGAGGTGGTTGTTCTGGGTACTGATTTCTCAGGATCTATGCACCCAAATTCCGTGAAAATGTAATGCCATGTCAGTTCCAGTATAATATATTTGTCCAATGAATACCCGTTTATCATCTGCATTTCTTCTTGATGTAGCAATTTTAATGGCCAGTAGTGTACTTTCAAAGAGTAATGTGAGTGCGTTTCGGTAGGTAGTTTAACTGTGTGAATGCAACCATGTGAATGGGTGATGTGAATACCCCCACTTGCAACGTCTAAACATAGTGCAGGATGTCGCAAGTAGCACAAAAAACAACACATATATCCCCCTCAAACAAGAACAAGAAAATACTATACAAGGAAGCATCTCATAACTAGTGACAAACATTCAATTTTTGTGAAATTGTACATATTTAAAGAATGTATATGTGACACACAGCAACAAGAACATATAAAAAATCACTAATATTGATGGGTATGCCCCATGTCGTCGACTCATGAAATGAATATCCATCATTTTTAATATACACTTGCTGTTGCACTGAAAAGTTTCACTTCCAACAGCCCTTTGTTGCGCTTCAGTATGTGGGCACTGGTCCTTACACTTCTGTCTTTTTCAGTTTGTAAGCCGATGCAGCTCAGGCTATTGGTACTGATTTGAGCTCTCTTGTCCTCTCGGGTGTCATGAAAACAATGAAAAGGAGAAAAAAAGGAATACCACATGATTTTTCTTTTGACAAATATATTTTTTGAATACCAGGGATCCATCAGATTCACAACCCACCCCTCTGCTATCCAGATTTAGCACAATCAAAACAGAATTTCATGACAGAACTTCACACAGGCATTAAGCTATTCAGGTCATAAAATAACTTGTTCTATTCAAAGGCAGAAACGCCGAAGTTATTGTTCATTTATTATATATCCCTCATGCCGCTCCAATGAAAAATAAACTCAAGATGTGGCATGATTATTGTCATTTGTATGTGGATTTAGGTACCATAATCTAACATTGTAGCCAAATTTACCCATCTCACAAAATGAACTCTTAAGAAAACTTTTTTCTGCACTTCTGACAAACTATTTAATTCATTTAATTATCTTTCATATCAGAAAATATAGATTTTGTTTTGTTTTTATAATCTTATATCCATTCATCAAAATTTCAAGAATTTCACATGATTCACATAGAATTCCCTATTTTCACACAACATGATCCCTTGGATATACAATATCCCTACACAAACATTTCTCTACCCCCAATGCACCAAATATATATATTTCAAATATACCTATTCTAAATTATTTAAAACTAATTGCACTGCCTAATCCTAATCTGGAAACATCCACAGATCTAGTACCAACATGTAAAACTCAAACCTCCAGTTCACACGTGTACTTTATAACATAATGCACTCTTTAAAATACACATTTTCACCACCGAATTTTAAACCCTGTCCTTACTGTTTCACATAAATTAATCACAGGTATATAATAAAGTTATAAAAATAAATTTACACCAATTCTTACTCTACTATATACACTGGCCATACTCGGAGACTGCCTTACCCAATACCTTTGCTCACAATAAATTAAAGGGAGAAACTTAATTCTATACACAGTACCTTGTCAAATCAGGCATGTATTTTACGCTAATTGCTTATATAACTGCAACTCGGTTATATTTATATATACATGTGGCGTCTGTTCCGAAAGAACAGACGTCACTTCTGATCCTGCAGTTGTTATTATTTAATATTCACAGAATATATGACATCAACTGCGATTGGGCAAAGCTGAAACTGTACCCAGCCGGGATTCGAAACCGGGTCTCCTGCTTTCTAGGCAGTTGCGCTGACCCCTACACCACTTCTTTTTTTTTTTTTTTTTTGCTCTTTGGGTAGTTGTGTTCCTTGCGGACGCTGATCGTGTTTGTTCATTCTTGTTCGGTGTGTTCTCGGCTCAGCTTTTTTATTACAGAGGGCGTTCAGCCCTCTGACCGGGCGCGCTGAGCCACGGCGCCCGGCTTACCACTGGGGACACAGTCATCACCGCACCTGCAAGGACTACCCATGCACGCCTCCCGTCAGATACAAATTCCCAGCTTCGCCCTGCCCACAGTACTCAAACTCGTAGTTATGAAACTAATTCCCGTAAGAGTAAGGGCTTCAAATTTGCCCACCCCTCCCCATTAACGATAGGATCATTTCCCGTCACTGGCATATTATATATATACACGTGGCGTCTGTTCCGAAAGAACAGACGTCACTTCTGATCCTGCAGTTGTTATTATTTAATATTCATAGAATATATATTTCTTAGCCCCAGTGGTTTCCTTGATTTAGGGTATTCTAACCGGTACGCATTTGGATGTGGGCACTCTGTTATTATAAACGGACCGTTATATAGCTCAAAAAGCTTCTTAATCTCCCCATCTATATTGCTCGATCGCTCCTTGGTCGTCTCAGGTACCAGGTAACGTATCTTATATTTAATGGGCTTGAATCTACTGTCATGCCTGTGTTTACGCAGGGCTGCTACCTTAGTCATTTGTTCAGCTGCGAGATTCACCCGTTCCTGTTGAGTTGTTGAAATCCCAGCTGGGAATTCTATTCTTTCACCTATCAAATTTGTAGCTTTCGTCACCATTTCATATTGTGTAAAACCGGTTGCATTGCTTTTCACACTATTCATAACATTCTCAAAGGAGGCAGTGTGTTTAGCCCATGTTTTGTGGTTGTGGCTGCACTAAGTCCGGCACAACCGTCCTAACTCACACATATAGAGTTCAGCTGGGTTGCTTGCTGGGTGTTAAACTGATATCTTTATATGCTTTACATCTGTCTGCTACATAAAATCCTCCCATATCTTGGAAATATTTATTACCCGTTGTCTGATAACAAAGTCTTCAGTTTTCCATGCTTCTTGAAATAATCCAACTCCAACTTACAGATTATAGTTTTGCTGGTAGCTTTTTTCATGCCATATAATCTGACAAACTTTCAGAAACCATCCACAGTGAGCAAGATATACATTTGACCACCACTACTGGTTAGTAATGGTCCAAAAATGTCAATTGCCAGCAATTCCCTCACTTTCTTAGGTAAAATGTTTTGCATTTCCCCTTGGCTGGTCACAGTATTCTACATAACATGTTGGCACCTGTAACATGCACCTAGCTGCTTGTTTTACTCTCCTATCCATATTGTTAAATAAAACATAATCTTGCAAAATTTCTAGACATTTTTGTGGTCCATAATGACCATGACTGAAATTGATATACTTATGAGTGATTGAACATGTTCCTCGGGCCAGTGCAACCGCCACTCTTCCTTGTCAATGTTCTTTCTACGAAATAGAACCCCCTTGTAAATTTTATAATATGTATCTAATTTCTCATGCCCCATTTTACCAATGCCGGTCTTCACTGACTTGAGATTTGGATCAGTGTTCTGAATCCGTTGCATATATTTCTCATATGTTTTTCCTCATCTACTCCTTTCATACACATCATTTGAAATTCAGTATGTTCTCCTTTCTGCTCAACGGTTTCCTCCCCTCCCACAGGCAGACGTGACAGCGCATCAGCCACCACATTGTCAGTTCCCTTGATATACTCTATCCCATATTGAAACTCATGTAAGATTAGTGCCCACTGTGCCAACCTATGATTTAACAACTTACACTCCTGCAAATAGCTTAGAGCCTTATGGTCAGTCATAACGATGGTTTCCACCCTCAAAATAAACTCTAAATTTTAAGAAACTCCAGACTAGTGCCAAGAGTTCCTTTTCTGATATTCCATATCTTCGCTCATGTTTTGACAAAATTCTACTGCCAAAAGATACACTCCTATGCTAAATTTTCCCATCACCTCTTTCCTTTGGAAAAGAACAACACCTATTTCATAGTCTGAACTGTCAGTGGCTAGATAAAATGGGAGTGACATGTCGGGATAGTACAGTAAGTTGTTATTACACAAACTGCTTTTTATTTTCTCAAAATCGCTATCACATTCATTAGTCCAAACCCATGAAACATTTTTCTTTCGTCTCCATGACAGATTTGGTAAATTTAGACTCTGATCATTTACATACTTCCTGTAGAAAATCGCCATTCCGAAAACAGATTTTAGTTTCTTACGGTTCCTTGATTTTGCACATTCAGCTATTGCTTTTATTTTGTCTTCATTGGAAAAAGTCCCTTTGATGACAATACATTACATAGGAAATTTATTTCAATCTTAACAAACCCACATTTCTTTAGATTTAGTGCCATGCCTCCTTGAAGTAAAGCTGTAAACACATCCTGCAACAAACAGATATGCTCCTCCCCATTAGCTGTTGCAACTAGTATGTCATAAAAACTGTAAGCCGCCTCATCAGCTCATCCCCTAGCACATAACTTAGAGCCCTTATAAATACAGCCACAGATAAACATAATCCAAAAGGAACCAATTTATATTGGTACGCCCTACCTTCGAACAAAAAAGCAGTATACTTTCTGCTATCCACTGATAGGCCCACCTGCCAAAATCCTGCTGGAAGATACATGCTTGTCATCAGTTTTACATTATTAAAGCCCTGAATCAGTTCATACTTATTTTGTGGGTGGTCAGTCTCAGTTTTTATTATTTGGTTCAACTTCCTGGCATCTAAAACTAACCGTACAGATCAGATTTGTCCTTTTTCTTTACAACCACCATAGGGATGCTATATTCACTTCTGCTCCTCTCAATTATACTCCAGTCGATCATCCGCTGTAATTCTGTCCTCACAGCCTCCCTTTCTGACATGGCCATGGCATATGGCTTTGCTTTAATAGGCTCATGTGGTTTTACCCTTATTGAATATTCAAATTTTGTTACCTTACCTGGCTTTTCAAAAAATGCACCCTTCTTGTTTGTCAGTAAATAATACAGCTCCCCCTTTCATGGTTATCAATTCCATCAGTATTGTTTACCTTCCTTTGCATCTCCTCCTAGACCTACGCCTCATCCATTGTACATTTGGCTATGTGCAGACATGCCATTAAATCTTTATCACTCCTTGCACTTCTAAATTGAACCCTTTTCATGCATCCTCCAGAATGTAGTTCCAGCACCTGATCCTTACAATCAATGTGTAATAACTTTATTAACACAAGAAAAACCAACTATATACAGCAAGTGTTTTAAATCATGGTTCACTGCTGACTGACGTGCTCCGTTGAGTCCATGTGAACCCCGGTTTACTTAAGCAGCGCTGTCTCATTGCCGTAGCACCCCTACATTACTTTGCTCGCATTACGCGCAACAGTAGTTTCGAATTTATGACGCACTGTCACAACACTTTTCCCCCTTTGGGAAATTCGCTTCACATTGCAGAGCTGTTGCACAGTGCGGAGACATCCATTGGCTCTTGATGTGTTGCAGCCAGGTCACATGGTGCCACGTGAACGTATGGGCGAAAGTGCGCCGGACAGGGCCCTTTGCACGGAACATGGACCCGTGACTGAATGATGGGTGACATCTCTGAAGTATTGGCTGCAGGTGACAGAGAAGTCGGTATGCTCTCTGCTGAAGGCATACGTCCCTAGGACTGAATGACGGGAGACAGCTGCGATGCCTCTGGTACAAGCAACTGTCATGCTGGCACACCTCCCCGCACAGTCAGCTCATGTGACGGAAGCACATCTTCTGCAGGATTATGTTGGGTACCGGAGTTGTGAGCAGTGAAGGTGGGACCCATAGATGGTGTCTATTGGCTTCTGAAGGAGTATGATTGGCCCTGTGTGTAGACAACGTTGACAATGGCAGCTCCACTGCCTACGAACGTATCTGGTCAAAATGGCGAACGATCATTCCTTCATCAGTACGGACGTCACACAACCGATGGCCTCTAAACTTTTTGATAGTTCCTTTGATCCACTAGGCATGAGAGCCATACCCCCGTACCCAGACAGGAGCACCTACCTGCGGAACGTGTCAGGAGGTTGAGAAACAGCCCAAGATTATCAGGAACGAAGAAGATGTAACAATGTGCGTGGCTGACGACCATATAAGAGCTCGGCTGGGCTGTGATCACCCACAGGCGTAAACCGATAAGAACATAGAAAGTGAAGTAAAGCGTCTATGTAGAAAACTCAGTGAGGAACTTCTTCATCTGACATTTGAATGTGCGTACAAGATGCTCGACCTCCCCATGCGACTGTGGATGGAAAGGCGGACACTGAGGCCAAAACAGAAATCTGCAAAAACCTGTGAGGAAAACTGAGGACCATTGTCTGTGACAAGTGTAGAGGGTAGACCTTCAAGGGCGAAAATCTTTGCCAATGCATTTGTGGTTGCTGCAGTGGAAGGGGACGCACAGTGAACCACAAAAGGGAAATTGGAATAAGCATCAATGACAAGTAACCAGTAGACACCACGAAAGGCCGGCAAAATCGGCGTGGACCCGTTCCCACGGGTGCACTGGTGCAAGCCACGGGAAAGGGTCAGCTCGGGGGGCTGCCGACTGTTGAGCAAATTTGGTACACTGGGCGACCATGCGTGAAATGTCTGCATCAATTCCTGGCCAGTGAACATGTCTGCAAGCCAGGTTTTTAGTGCGGGAAACGCCCCAATGTCCCTGGTGTAACAACTGAAGAACACGTTGACGCACAGATACAGGAACCACCACCCTTGGAACCACTCCGTATGTAGAGAGGAGAACCACACCATCATAAACAGACAGTCGCAGCTGCAAGGCGTAATATTTACGGAGCGGGTCGGAGGCCTTGCCAGAGGGTCTGTCAGGCCACCCTCGTTGAATTAACCTAATCACCTTACTGGGTCTTCAGCTGTGGCAGAAGCAACATGGTCCCCCATAATTGGAAAACCATCAACAGCATGACGTTCGTCCTCATCCACGTGGAAACAGAGTAACTCATTGCGGTCGGAAATGGGGTCAGGACCCATAGGCAGCCACGATAAGCCATCAGCATTTGCATGCTGGGCTGTGTGGCGATAATGGATTTCATAGTGAAATCGAGACAAGTATAAGGCCCAACGTTGCAACCTGTGTGCAGCTTTATCCGGAAGCGATGCTGAAGGATGAAACAGGGAGACAAGAGGCTTATGGTCTGTAATGAGAGGAAACTTGGAACCATAGAAGAAAAAGTGAAACTTTTTGGCCACTCTGATCCATCATCATATCGGTGTGCCAGGTCAGCCCCAGGATCATATTGGGACGTGTCCGTGGCCAACACTAGTTGCCGCCCCGGGCAAAACGTGACTATACACGGCACAGACTGCAGTTGATCTTTGAGGCGGACAAAGGCACGTTCGTAGACATCATTCCAGTGGAAAGGAATGTTCTTACAGAGCAGCTAATTCAATGGATGGGCCACGTCGGCCACAGAAGGAAGGAATTTATGATAGTAGGCAATTTTGCCAAGAAATACCTGAAGGTCTTTAACATTGGACGGCCGTGCGAGTGCCGCGATAGCCTCAACATGGTGACTTAAGGGGCGGATCCCATCACGGAACAGTTGAAACCCCAGATACACAACAGAAGACTGAAAAAAATTGAGATTTAGCGAGATTTCATTTCAACTCCGCTGACAGAAGAACTTGAGAAAGTGCACAAAGATTGACAAGGTGCTCACCTGTGGAAGCCCCTGTAACTACAATATCATCTTGATATTTTATGCAACAAGGCACGGAAGCTATCAGTTCTAAAAAACGCTGAAAGATAGCCGGCGGGCTGGCAACACCGAATGGCAACCGTTGGTATAGATACAGACCAAATGGTGTGTTAAAGACAAGAAATTTTCTGGAATCTGTGTCCAAAGGCACTTGGTGATATGCCTCCGATAAATCAATTTTGGAGAAGAATTGACCGCTTGCAAGTTTGTCACGCAACTTGTCAGGAAGAGGAAGCGGGTAAGTATCAATGAGACATTGGGTGTTGATGGTCTTTTTGAAATCGCCACACAACTGCAATTTGCCATTAGGTTTGCAAACCACAATGAGGGGGGGGAGGTGCCGATTCACTAGAAGTAACTGGTAGGAGAGCCCCCCAAAGACACCAACCTATCTAGTTCAGCCTTGACTGTGACACGTAATGCAACTGGAAGGGGGCGAGCATGGAAAAATTTCGGGCGGGCCGCCGGTTTGAGCGTTATATGTGCCTCAAATTCGACAGCGCGGCCCTGGCCGGGAGAGAAAATCGAGGAAAATTCAGTACACAAAGCATCTAACCGAGTATAAGGAATACCATGAGATACGAGATGTACATCGTCTGTAATGGAGAATCCAAAAAGTTGGAAAGCATAATACCCAAACAAGTTTTCGGTTCCTGCATGACCAACAGCAATAAAGGTGAGAGAACGAACAACCGATTTTTAAGAACTGGACACCTCAAATTGGCCGATAATCGGAATTTTGTGTTTGTTGTAAGTCCGCAAATTGCGCGTGACAGGAGGCAACGGCGGAGAACCCAATTCCAAGTATGTGTGGGAATTTATGAGAGTGACAGCAGAACCTGTGTCTACCTGCATGCGAATATTTTTGTCAAGGACCTGAACATCTATATATGACTTACTGGTATTGGAAAGCACACAGTTGACAGTCATAACAGAGTCTTCAACAACAGCAGGAGTGTTGTTAGACCGGCAGACTGAGGCAATGTGACCTTTCTTATGACAGGTGTGACATGTGGCCCAACGTTGAGGACAATCTACTCTCTCGTGTTTGATAAAGCAACGTGGACAGGATGGAACCGCCGAACGTACCTGATTTTGTTGCTGCGGCTGCTGCATCTGCCGCTGTTGCTTCTTATTAGCGCACGGTTGCCCCGCTCGTCGTTGTTGACATGCGTGTACAGCGGCAACTTCCCCATCATCATGCAAAACAGCCGCGTCGTCGGGCATGGCATCAGCCTGCACAACACTGACGTCCATATATTCGTCAATTGGGCGCCGGCGGCACGAGAAATTTCATACGACTGGGCAATACTCAATACTTCAGATAAAGAGGGATTTGGGAGATGGATTTCCTTGTCCGGAGCCAACTTAAAAATAGCATCTCAGACCTTGGAATCAGCATAAGAGTCATAATGCACATCCGTAATGAATTGACATTTTGTACTAAGGCCCTGTAATTCCGCAGCCCATGCACGGTATGATTGATGCGGCTGCTTGTGGCACTTGTAAAAAGCCACCCGGAAAACAACAACATGATGTTGTTGGAGAGCATGTCACACATTTCAGAAAAAGATAACAACGCCGGATCCCGAAGGTGGGCAAGCTGAGACAATAGTTGATACACTTTTTGAGAAATCCGCGAAAGAAATGGAGATTTGCAGAGCTGATCTTCGCCAACGCCGAAAGCCACAAAATATTGCTGCAGCCACTTTTCATAGTCCTCCCATTCTTCTGTAGTTTCGTCGTATGGAAGGAATGGAGGCAGCGAACACAGTGCGACCCGACTGGACAGCGACATTGACACAATTCACATAAGCGTCTGTGGTAAGTCACGTATCAATGCTATAAGGGCAGTCTGTTGCTCGATGAGCATGCTTTGTAGAGCTGATCGTCGCCAACGCCGAAAGCCACAAAACGTTGCTGCAGCCACTTTTCATAGTCCACCATACTTCAGCAGCTTCATCATATGGAGGGAGTGGAGGCATTCAACACGGCGCGGCTCGACTGGACAGGGACGTTGACACAACTGACATAAGCGTCTGTGGTAAGTCACGTAATGATACTATGAGGGCACTCTATTGCTCGATGTGCATGCTTTGCAGAACTGATCGTCGCCAACGCCGAAAGCCACAAAATATTGCTGCAGCCACTTTTCATTGTCATCCCATTCTTCTGAAGCTTCGTCGTATGGAGGGAATGGAGGCAGTGAATACGGCGTGGCCCAACTAGACAGCGATGCTGTCACAACTGACATAAGCGTCTGTGGTAATTCACGTAACTGCACTACGAGGGCAGTCGGTTCCTTGATGAGCATGCTTTGCAGAGCTGATGGTGACCAACGCCGAAAGCCACCAATTGTTTCTACAGCCACTTCATTGTCCTCCATTCCTCTTCAGTTTCGTTGTATGGAGGGAATGGAGCCAGCGAACACGGCACGACCCGACTCGACAGGAACGTCGACACACCTGACATATGCGTCTGTGGTAAGTCACGTAACGACGCTACGAGGGCAGTCTTTTTCTCGATGAACATGCTTTTAGAGCTGATCGTCGCTGATGCCGAAAGGCACAAAATCTCGCCGCAGCCACTTTTCATCATCCTCCCATTCGTTTGTGTCTTTGTTGTATGGAAGGAATGGAGAAAGTTAATACGGCGCGAACTGACTTGACAGCAATATTGACATAGCTGACATAAGCGCCTGTGGTAAGTCACGTAATGATGCTATGAGGGCTGTCTGTTGCTCGATGAGCACGCTTTGCAGAGCTGATCGTCGCCAACGCCGAAAGACACAAAATGTTGCTGCAGCCACTTTTCATAGTCCTCCCACTCTTCTGCAGCTTCGTCATATAGAAGGACTGGAGGCAGTGAACATAGCGCAACCTCACTGGACAGCGATGTCGACACAACTGACATAAGCGTCTGTGGTAAGTCACGTAACGACGCTACGAGGGCAGTCTTTTTCTCGATGAGCATGCTTTGCAGAGCTGATCGTTGCCAACGCCGAAAACAACAAAATGTTGCGTCAGCCACTTTTTATAGCACTCCCATTCTTCTGCGGCTTAGTCGTATCGAGGGAATGGAGGCAGTGAAGACGGTGCGACCCGACTAGACAGCGACGTTGACACAACTGACATAAGCGTCTGGGGTAAGTCACGTAACGGCACTATGAGTGAAGTCTGTTGCTCAATGAGCTTGCTTTTCAGAGCTGATCGTCGCCAAGACTGGAACCCACAAAAATCTGCCGCAGTGACTTTTCATAGTCCTCCCTTTCTTCTGCAGCTTCTTCATATAGAGGGACTGGAGGTAGCTACCATGGCGCAACCTCACTGGACTGCGACGTTGAGACAGCTGACATAAGTGTCTGTGGTAAGTCACGTAACGACGCTACGAGGGCAGTCTTTTTCTCAATGAGCATGCTTTGCAGAGGTGATCGTCGCAAATGCCGAAAGCCACAAAATGTTGCTGCGGCCAGTTTTCATAGTCCTTCCCATTCTTCTGCAGCTATGTCGTATGGAGGTAATGGAGGCATTGAACACAGCGCGACACGACTGGACAATGATGCTGACACAGCTGACAAAAGCGTCTGTGGTAAGTGACGTGACGACAATACGAGGACAGTCTGTTGCTCGATGAGCATGCTTTGCAGAGCTGATCGTCGCGGACACCGAAAACTACAAAATGTTGCCGCAACTACTTTTCAGAGACCTCCCATTTTCTGCAGCTTCGTCGTATGGAGGCAATGGAGGCAGAGAAAACGGCACGACCTGACTTGACAGCAATGTTGTCACAACTTACATAAGCGTCTGTGGTAAGTCACGGAACGACTCTACTAGGCCAGTCTGTTGCTCGATGAGCACGCTTCGCGGAGCTGATCATTGCCAACGCTGAAAGCCAAAAAATGTTACTGCAGGCATTTTTAATAGTCCTGCCATTCTTCTGCAGTTTTGTCATATGGAGGGTATGGAGGCAGTGAACACAGCGCGTCCAGACTGGACAGCGACATTCACACAACTGACATAAGCGTCTGTGGTAAATCACATAACGACGCTACGAGGGCAGTCTGTTGCTCGATGAGCATGCTTTGCAGAGCTGTATGTCGCCAATGCTGAAAGCCACAAAATGTTGCCGCAGCCATTTCACATTGTCCTCCTATTCATCTGCAGTTTCGTCATATAGAGGGAGTGGTGGCAGCGAACATGGCGTGACCCAAATGGACAGCGACATCAACACAGCTGACGTAAGTGCCTTTGGTAAGTGACGTAACGATGCTACGAGGGCAGTCTGTTGCTCGATGAGCATGCTTTGCAGTGCTGATCGTCGCCAACACCGAAAGCCATAAAATGTTTTGTCAGCCAGTTTTTATAGTCCTCCCATTCTTCTGCAGCTTCGTCGTATGGAGGGAATGGGGGCAGTGAAGACGGCGCGACCCGACTAGACAGCGACGTTGACACAACTGACATAAGCGTCTGGGGTAAGTCACGTAACGGCACTAAGGGGGCAGTCTGTTGCTCGAAGAAATTGCTTTGCAGAGCTGATCATCGGCAAGACTGAAACCCAGAAAAATTTGCCGTAGTGACTTTTCATAGTCCTCCCACTCTTCTGCAGCTTCGTCGTATGGAGGGAATGGAGGCAGCGTACACGGCGCCACCCGACTGGATACCAATGTTGACACAACTGACACAATGTCTGTGGTAAGTCACGTAACGACACTACGAGGACAGTCTGTTGCTCGATGAGCATGCTTTGTATAGCTGATCATCGCCAACACCGAAAGCAACTAAATGTTGCTGCAGGCACTTTTCATAGTCCTCCCATTCTTCTGCAGCTTCGTCGTATGGAGGGAATGGAGGCAGTGAACACGGCGCAAACTCACTGGACAGCGACGTCGACACAGACATAAGCGTCTGTGGTAAGTCACTTAACGACACTACGAGGGCAGTCTTTTTCTCGATGAGCATGCTTTGCAGAGCTGATCGTTG
Source organism: Locusta migratoria (assembly GCA_026315105.1). NCBI lineage: Eukaryota > Metazoa > Arthropoda > Insecta > Orthoptera > Acrididae > Locusta > Locusta migratoria. The sequence continues at coordinate 399,317,523 of CM048755.1, read as the reverse complement.
CCAACGCCAAAAGCCACAAAATGTTGCTGCAGCCACTTTTCACATTCCTCCCATTCTTCTGCGGTTTTATTGTATGGAGGGAATGGAGGCAGCGTACACGGCGCCACCTGACTGGATACCAATGTTGACACAACTGACCCAATGTCTGTGGTAAGTCATGTAATGGCACTACAAGGGCAGTCTGTTGGTCGATGAGCATGATTTGCAGAGCTGATCGTCGCCAACGCCGAAAGCTACAAAATGTTGCCACAGCTACTTTTCATAGTCCTCCCATTCTTCTGCAGTTTCGTCGTATGGAGGGAATGGAGGCAGTGAACACGGCGCGACTCGACTTGACAGCAATGTTGACACAACTGACATAGGCATCTGTGGTATGTCACGTAACGACGCTTCGAGGGCAGTCTGTTGCTCGATGAGCATGCTTTGCAGAGCTGATTGTCACCAACGCCGAAAGCCACAAAATGTTGCCACAGCCACTTTTCATAGTCCTCCCATTCTTCTGCAGTTTCGTCGTATGGAGGGAATGGAGGCAGTGAACACGGCGCGACTCGACTTGACAGCAATGTTGACACAACTGACATAGGCATGTGTGGTATGTCACGTAACGACGCTTCGAGGGCAGTCTGTTGCTCGATGAGCATGCTTTGCAGAGCTGATCATCGCCAACACCGAAAGCCACAAAATGTTGCCACAGCCACTTTTCATAGTCCTTCCATTCTTCTGCAGTTTCTTCGTATGGAGGGAATGGAGGCAGTGAACACGGCGTGACCCGACTTGACAGCAACGTTGACATAACTGGCATATGCGTCCTTGGTATGTCACGTAACGATGCTACGAGGGCACTCTGATGCTCGATGAGCATGCTTTGCAGAGCTGATTGTCACCAACGCCGAAAGCCACAAAATGTTGCCGCATCCACTTTTCATAGTCCTCCCATTCTTCTGCAGCTTCGTCGTATGCACGGAATGGAGGCACTGAACAAGGTGCGACCCGACTGGACAGCAACGTTGGCACAACTGACATAAGCATCTGTGGTAAGTCATGATAAGACACTATTAGGTCAGTCTGTTGCTTTATGAGCATGTGCAATAGCTGGTCTAAGGTTTCCATATTTGATCAAAACACTGCCGACGACAATGCTTGGAGTATTACACAACTCTTCGCCACTTAAAGTGGAATAACTTTATTAACACCTGAAAAACCAACTATATACAGCACGTGTTTTAAATCATGGTTCAGTGCCAACTGACGTGCTCCACTGAGTCCAGGCAAGCCCGGTTTACTTAGGCAGCACTGTCTCATTGCTGTAGTGCACCTATATTACTTTGCGTGGCAGTAGTTTTGAATTTACAACCCACTGTCACAACACACTGCAAGCCCCATTTTTACACAGGAAATCATTGCCCAACACCAGATGTAGAGAGAGATTTCTTATTGCCAGAAAAACATGACTAAACCTTTTTTTCTCCTATATTTACTTCTAGTACAACCTCCTTATCACTGGCTTGCATTTTTTTATTTTTACCCGTGTGACTGGAAATTAAACAGTTCCTGTGGTCCTAATCTGAATGTAAAAGTCTTCTGCAATGCCACTAATAGAGCTCCCAGTATCAATCTGTGCATTTTCACATCCCCCTCCAATTTTTCTCTAATTCTGTCTCAGCTAACAAGTCATCTTCTATCTTGTGTACGCAGTGCTTTACCATGTTGCATACTTGACCCTCACTACTAGGGCTATATGGTTCTATGTTATCATCATCTGCAAATACTTTTTCTAACACCTCTTTGAATTGTGACTTCCCAGCATTTAGCATTGCTATCTTCCTTGCAAAACCAAACTTGTCCCTTTCCTATACCTTTGGTTCTACAGTTTTTTCTATAATTTAAAAATTGGATCCAATCACTAACTGTATATTCGTGCTCCTCTTTCTCCATCCACCTTGCATTCATTCCACCCTCTTTCATACCTTCTTACTCTTCACTATTATAGATGACAAAAATTTGTATATCATCCCCTATTTCTTGTTCATCACTAGATCCCTCATTTACAGAGTCATGTTCATCATTCATTTTACTCGTTTGCAATGAGAACATGCTTTGTACCCCAAATTCATCAAATTCTGGATCCCCACCAAATATTTCTTTAATAACATTGTAATATTTCTCATTTTTCCCACATTGTTCTCCTAATCTTTTTACATAGTCATATTTATGAATTGCCCAATCATCTGGTGCCCATTTACTAATTCAATTGGCCTTCTTCATCCAGCCTTTAAATTTACTCTTTTCATCCTGTTTGCAATCTTCAATAATTTACATCAAACCACACATCATCAACATGCACCGAATCAGATAAATCTCTCATTACACTGCCATTAATAGTTGCTTTAAATTTTGGAATACCCACATTTTTTTCCACATATTGTTAACATTTGATTTTGTCTCATCTAGTTCAGTGACACTCTTGCTACCATTCACACATCCACTTGGCATACGCTTACACTCAATCACATACTTATACTCCACATGCAAACCTGATTCACCTAAGAGAAGCCAAACCAATGCTGTTTTCTTCAACATCTCTCCCACTACTTACTCTTTCACTAAACAAATCCACATTACAATCTTCACTTGGATTTTTATGTTTTCTTCTCTTATTTGCATTTCTCTTGTCATGCTGTGTAAACCATCCACCAACCATTTCTTCATTACCCAATATTGCATCCATATTACATATTCTTTCTTCCCTTCTCTCTCTATCTCTATTCTGGTCATAGTTATTTCTATCTGATCCCCTGCTATCTAGTTTGTAATTATTTATCCTTCTCTCGGTCCTATTCCATGCTTTGTATCCTGTCCCAAATCAGACCCCATTTGGAACAAATTCTAGTTTTCTGAATGTTGTGTGTGTTGTTCGTTTCTATTTTGTTCCCTTTTTCTTTCTCCATTTTCCTGTGTTAACCTTCGATCATCCCTGTTATTTCTTCCCCATGAATTCCTCTTGATTCCTATTGTCACCATTCCATCTACCCCAGTTATTTCTCCAATTTTCATTTACGTTCCTTTCTCGGTGGTGTTCATACTGGTTATTTCGCCAATTTCTGGTATTCCTACTACCATTACGTTCCCTTTGGTTAGCTATACGTTTAGGTTCTGGAAGTCTAGGTTTACATGCCATTGCATGATCTATTTTTTCTATAAAATCTAGGAATTTTTCAGTAGATGCCAGTAGGGCAGTGTATAAGTTGGCAATTTAAATTCTCTGGCAACCTCCAGCAAAAAGTGTATATTTCAGTAAGAGCTCCTAGTGGTCTATCTAAGTACACCAATTTCCTTAACTCTTCCTGACAGAATTCCTTCATAGTCTGCTTATCCCCCTTGTTAGAAACCCCATTTAAGAATTCATTTTGTAACCTTACTTGTTTAGCCTTGCTCCAGTACCTATCTAAAATTAGTTTTTCAAAAGCTTCGAAAGAAACAAATTTCTCAGCACATTGATCAGCCCATGTCTTTGCAGAGCCTTCTAACATTCTTTTGATGTATTTTATGTTGTAATTATCAGACATTCCAGGCAGGAATTGATCTTTGCATGCTTCAATAAAATCTACTATGTGGTAGTTATTTTCTCCTGAAAACGTTTTACAACTTGGTATCTGCATCCCAAACCAACCAGTATTTCCAGATGAAGAGCACAATTCTAAATCACCCATCCTACTATTCACTTTTCTATATTACATTTATTTACAGCTGCTACATGTTCTATTTCCTTTCTTAAATCACTTTTTGTATTTTCCAAAATTGTCTTAGTTTCATCAGCACCAGCCACAATCTTTTTGTTTATTTCAATTAAAGCCTGCCTAGTGTCCTCATTCCAGATTTCACACATCTGTTTTCCTGATTCTATTCCGCCATTCAACCCAGTCTCAACAGTACCAATTCTGGCATTCAGATCCTTTTCTGTAACTTCAAATTGTTCAGTCAAGTCTTCTAATCTTTGTCAAAGTCTGTGATTATTTCATTTTTTAAAACACCCATTGAATTTTTTATTGAGTTTCTTATTTCAGCAATTGAATTTCCCATTTCCCATTTTTGTTTCCAGGTCTATAACTGAATTTCCCATTTCAGCAATTGAATTTCCCACTTTTGTTTCCAGACCGCAACAGAATTTTTAAATTCAGTTATCATCCAACCCATCATTCTTTCATTTCATTTGCCTTAGTTTGCTTTGAGTCCTCAGACCCACTACCATTCTCCAAGGATTCACTATCACTTAAAATCCTATCAGTTTCAGTACTCATGGCCGGGGACAAGAAAACTAAATCAACAAAACTTAAAGCCTGCTGTGACTCCACTGCTTGACTGATCAGTTTCAGTACTCATGGCTGGGGACAAGAGAACTGAATCAACAAAACTTAAAGCCTGCTGCGACTCCACTGCGTGACTGCGGCTTGTCTCCTTGCTGAGCTGCTATTGCCAAAATCGATGCTGTTGTGCATCGCCTCTGACGCACCGCATCCTGCCGCCGTGCCGGTGTCCAGTGATGGTCTTGAATATACCGGCTGTTGCTGCTGCATCTCCCGGTTCTGCTGTTGCTGCCTTCCACACACTCGCTGCCACGGGCCGCTGAAAGTTTTTTCCACATGCGATTCGGAACGTACTTCGCACTCGAAATGAACGAGCCGTGACTTACTTCTCACTTCAAATGGACGAGCTGGAACTCACCATTTCACAAAATGGACGAGCCCACATATTCGATGGGGCGGAACATGCTTTTCCCTCTTTCTGAAGGAAAAATGTTTTGCGTTCATTTAGGGGATTACACTCTATGATTCCTGATTTAGTGTTTGTTCTGTCCATGTGCACCTTTATACAGTTTCAAATAAACAAAAAGTACATCCTATTATATAAACATTAATTGGCAATATAGGGCGAGTTGGAAAAAATAACGTTCACCACACAGCTATCGTTTTACATAATTTTATTTTCTCTTCGTCACACTGAACGTTTGTAATATTATAAAAATGTTTTTTATATGACTCTAGCCCCCATGCAACTTCGCACTTTTCCCCATACACCGAAATCCTTCAACTGCAAAAGCAAAAACGGGCACTTCAGCCGCAAAAACTATCACACGTTTTTACATCATCACGGCGACGAGCAATATTGTTCCCCCGTCTTCGGCCATCCACATGACTCTAATCTCCTCTGCGCAATTCGGCCTTCATTTTTCCAGTCCCGCGGAAAAACTCCTACATTACGAACTTCCCCAAGCTCACTGTTCCTGCACGCATTCATGCGCGCGCTATGCAAATGTGCTGGTGTGTGGCTCTATACAAATACAAGTGCATGGCATCAACCTGGGAGCACACTGTCATGTCATATTCTAGTACTACCCCAGAATGATCAACAAGTGACTGGATAGTGTCCTTTGTTCCACTTATCAATTTTACATGGAACCAGAATTTTTTCAGGTTCTTGGAAAGATCTTTTGCTACAATATGGCTGCAGTAATTACTGTATGCTTCACACATAGATCTTTTTATAGACACATTAATCTCTACTAACTTTTGCCTTTCATCATTTGCGTGTTCTTTTTGAACCAAGAGTGCAACAGCCTTTGCTTTCTCAGTAGCCTTTTATCATTATTATTATACCATGGTGGATCTTTTCCATCCTTCATCAACTTTATAAGTTACATATTTCTCTAACCCTTTACTTACAATGCATTTAAATTTAGTCCACAGTTCCTCTACACCCATAGTATCAGAACTAACGATTTATATTCACTTACTAAGTGTGATGGTAACAACTGCTTATCCGCACTTTCTAACAAAAAACATGTTCCCAACCTTCTTTACTGGTTTATTAACTTTGGTCACCACTGACACTATGCCGATATCATGATGACTAACTCTGTCTCTACACTGACATTGTTAGTAAGGTCGGGCCTGTTTGTAGCTATAAGGTCTAACATATTTCCATTGCAATGGACTGTCAGTTTAACTGCTTAAGGCAGTTTTTGGAAAATGTGTCCAATAGTAGTTCACAAGACCGCTTATCTGTACCACCTGAAATGAAACTAGAGAGGTCCCAATCTCCACTCTTAAGGTTGAAGTCTCCTCCCACAGTATTGCATAGCCCGAATATGGATTATCTGGTGTAGACTTTCTTTGAGTATCTCCAAAACTGCTACAGCAGTACTGTGTGGCCAGTAAAAACACCCAACTACTAACATTACTTCTCTTATACCTGTTATAGCTGCCCAGATAATTTCACAGTTGCTCTCAACCTCGACCACAGTAGAAACAATATCTTTGTCCACTGCAATGAACACTCTCCCTCAAATTGTGTCCGATCTGCCTTTCCAATATTCATTTCACGTGTGGCTAAATATTTCTGAGCTCCCCACATCATGATTTAGCCAGCTTTAGGTGCCTAAAACTATCTAAGCACAATAATTTCCCTGCAGTGTGGTAAATTTGGGAACTTTGTTTTTAATGCTTTGAAAGTTTACGGCAAATATTTTGATAGTTGAATTATTGTCCTGAATGCGGCCTGAATTCACTGCCTGAACATTGACTGGTGAGTGCTTATCTAAGCTAGAGCCTAGCTTAAAAAAACCATGTGCACTCCACATGTTCTCTGGTACCTGAGTAGCTGCTTCCTTAGTGTAGTGCCTCCCTGATCTGTCTAGGGATGTCCTACAATTCCCCACTTTATAATGCAGATCCAGAAATCTGCAGCCATGGCTGTCACAGTCGGCGAAGCCTCTGTTTCAGACCCTCCACTCAGCTCCAAACCAAAGGAGGATCAACCCTGCAAAATGTAACTTCAAGATTTTAATCAAACAAGGTTTCTGTTGTGTCCATATAGTATGAACATGAAATGTTAAGTTATAGTTAAGATATTTGGTTGAAATAACTTTGTAAAAATCAATGTTAAAGTAATTTATGATTTATGAATTGTCTATATGAAAGTTTTAGTATAGGTGTCTCAGCTAACAGAGCTTATTTGAAGTGTTCTTGTTGGTTTAAGTTTATATTTATGAATGCTGTGATACTTTATACCAATGGTATAGCACTCTAGGACTGAATCATAAAGAGATGGGACTTGACTATTAAGAAAGGGAGAAATGGGTTTGGGTGTACACATATGGAAATGTTACACAGGGAGCCTTCAAATTTATGTTCTGACCCTTAGAATCAACTTTTCAGCATGTAAGTCAAATAGTAATTTTTCATCTATTTCTCAATAGAGCTATTCAAGTGCTATTAGTTACTATGTACTTCATTCATAAAATTTCTAAAAGTGCAGAGAATTTGTGAATTTTAAAAGGTATGAGGTATATGCATCTTCCAAATTCAGTATGTAAAATACTATTATATACTTTAAGCAATAAAAAAGTCTTCCCGTGAAAGAATTATCCACATGGGATGGAACTCAGTAGATGTGTTGTACACGTACAGACAAACAAATAAATACAATTTTAGAGAAATCAGATGATTTATTCACAAAAATGAGTTTCACAAATGTAACAAATCAATAACTCATTGGTACATTTTGATCCTGATGCAAAACATTATATGACTTGGCATTAATTGTTCTCCTCGGGTATATCATGCCAAATTCTGTCCAACTAGTGTATTAGATATTCAAAATTCCAACCTAGTAGGAGGGTTGTGGAGAGATTACACCATATGGCAGGTGAAAATTAGTGTTTTTATTCCACTGCTGCCCAGGACACATCTTCACACACTACTGGAATACATTTCAAAGTGGGACTCATCGCCAAAGACAGTTCTACTCCAGTCTCAATGACATTCCAGGCTGAATGTGCAAATGGACTTCTTGGTGCACTTTGGTCAGCAGAAGGGTGCAGGAGTGCTGTTTGGTCAGACCCCTTTTTGTGAGCCACAAAGTAATGGTCCTTTTGCTAACTAAAGCACAAGATACAAATTGGACTGATGACAATGACAACTCCAGAGCTCTGAATGCCCCTTTGACAATTGCTCAGATCTAATGTTCTGTCATCCCTCTTCCTTCTTAACACCGTGTTCACCCGTTATTGCTAACATAATTGAATAGTGTTACTGCTCCTGTTCAAATGTTGAGCAATTTGCCAAATACTCCAATCAGCTTTTTTGAGGCAAACTACACAGCTTCTCTCAAAATCTGATATTTCCATGTATTGTTCATATGCCTGTCTCCAAGGCACAGTTACTGTCCAACTTAGTATATGAAATGAAATTTCCAAAGACAAATATTTACATGTCTCCTGTTCACTATCTGTACTAATTACAAGGTGCAAATGAGTTGCAGTGTCTCACAGCCACAAAAATTTTCTATTTCTTATTTACTTTCAATAGCTGTGCATGTATTAATTTATGCCAATTTGAACAATTCCTTTGTAGTATGTCAATATATTTTTTAAATTAAATTAATTTTTTAGAGTGCATCTATAGAGTGGGTTGTTAGTTGCATATTCTATAGATTATTTACATGATGATTTACTTCACAAATAAATAGAAATTAATATGAAAACATTGTTACGTTGTGAATATTTTTATTTCCTTTTTGTGTTGTTTTTTCCCATACTTCTTACCTTCTTATGGCGTTATGGCCTTTCATATATTTTGTTATTGTTAATTTGTAACAGCTTTGAAATAATTTTCACCCTTTGAATTTTCATTATGGTTGCACCTCATGACACCCGTGAAATCTATAATGGCCACTCAACTGGGGAAAACAGTTCACACTAATCCTTCAGACTACCCTCTGTTCTTCTGAAGTTGATTTACTTCATGCACCATACATTTACCAACTCAGGCTCATCTGCTGTTCAGACTATTAACTCCACATGCTCCCACCTCATATTCTATTTTTTACTATATATCACTCAGGCCAAGCTGCAATACCTGTCAGATCAGTCTGCATCTGTCAGTCATTCGACAATTGTCACCATCTGCTACTCTCCAAATGTAGCAAGTGCAGTCATTGGTAGGAACAACGCAATTAAAACACAGCAGTTCAGACAACATAAGTAACTTATTCTGATAAATGAGGAAACATATTAATATAACAAATAATTTTGTACCCTATTTTTTGCATGGTATTTCGGATTCCAGGCTAAGATCTTGTAATGTATTTAGCCAGGAGGGTCTCGCTTGTTTGTAATATTGAAGTATACGATACCATATTTGATCGTGGTATTATACCCTAATATTCCATATTTATGATATATAAGCATCTTATGGCGCTTCTGTCACGTCACATTGATTATCATTTGCATTACTAGGGTCTTCTAACAAACTAAATTAATTAATTATTGAAAGTTGTAAACTAAATGTTTGACAATAATGTGTTTGTTCATGAAACTAATAACTAACATTATCTAATGTTTTCTATAATGTATTGAACATAATGTTATACGTTGCTGATTGTAAAATTGATTAGTTGCTTTGATTTAACAATTTTAAATAATGTAAACGTATATTAACACTGCACTAATTGGTTCTTACTTCCGATCTTTTGTACAGGTTGTTTTAATAGGAAAAACTTATTATTACATTTGTCATAATTTTGTGCATCTCTACGTAAAGCAAAATATATGTATGTTTCATGAACAAAATGTTAAATGTAAAACTTTGTAACTTCCGTGTTCTAGAATGTTCTAGAAAAACTGTTACGTATTTATACGCGCGAATTGGCACGAACTCTAGCAGTCTAAAGTGAATCTAAAGTTAGTAATGAGTCAGTCTTAAAAGTAGTAATAACTTGGCCTTCAGTCAGTCTAAAGTTAGTAAGAACATAGTCTTGAGTCAATATGGAAGTGAGTTTTGAAGCAGTCTTAAAGATGTATTACTTGTTTTGTTTGCATCAAGAATATAAATAAATATACGTTAAAAATGACACGTGTCACATTTATGGTTTCCATAAGACGCCCAAGAATATAATATAATTTTGTGATGTGTTAATGGCAGGTGAGCTACGAGATCTATGAGACCACTAAACAACCGAAGGTGATGTATTAAAAATGTGGCTTTAGTTTTATCCAGTAATAAAAGCGCCACAATCTGTATGAAACCATGTCTCCCAAGAACTTATTTACTACCCACACAAATACTCATAGAACACAGTTTATTGGAAGGTTCTGATCTGTTTCATGAGTGCATAGTCAAAGTTCTTTGATTAAAGAGACATATGGTAAACATGAGAATCATAGTAGCAATGGACATAAAATTACTTCTGTACAGAATGGTAGAAACCATTGCTGCTTGTCTACAATTCAGAATAATATTCTGCATTCTATTATCTAGGAACCCCTCAATCCAATCACACAATTGGTTCAAATGTTTGTAGAGCTTATGGGACTTAACTATGGGGTCATCAGTCCCACACAATTGGTCTGATAAGACCATATGCTCTCATTTTGGTCATTAAATGACTGTGGGGAACTGTATCAAACGCCCAACAGAAGTCAAGAAACACGGAATCTACCTAAGAACCCGTGTCTGTGGCCCCCTAAGTCTCGTGGACAAATAGCGTGAGCTGGATCTCACATGATTGCCTTTTTTGAAACCCATGCCGATTCCTACGGAGCAGATCTCTAGTTTACAGAAAAGTCATTATACTCGAATATAATACATGTTCCAAAATTCTACAACTAACCGACGTTAGAAATATAGGACTATAGTTCTACACGTCTGTTCGACATTCCTTCTTGAAAACGGGGATGACATGCACCATTTTACAATCTTTTGGAATGCTATGCTCTTTTAGAGACCTATGGTACACCACTGCAAGAAGGGGGCAAGTTCCTTCACATATTCTGTGTAAACTCGAACTGGTATCCCATCAGGTCCTGTGGCCTTTCCTCTTTTGAGCAATTTTAATTGTTTTTCTATCCCTCTGTCAATTATTTTGATATCTGCCAATTTGTAATCTGTGCAACAATTTAGAGAAGGAAGTACAGTGCAGTCTTCCTCTGTGAAACAGCTTTGGAAAAAGACATTTAGTTATTCAGCCTTTAGAGTGCCATCCTCTGTTTCAATACCATTTTCGTCACAGAGTGTCTGGACATTTTGTTTTGATCCACCTACTGCTTTGACATGAGACCAAAATTTCTTAGGATTTTCAGCCAAGTCATTACATAGAACTCTATTTTTGAATTCATTGAATGCCTCTCGCGTAGCCTTCCTCACGCTATATTTCGCTTCATGTAATTTTTGTTTGTATACAAGGCTTTGACTGTGTTTATGATAGCAGTGAAGTTCCCTTTGCTTCCATAGCAGTCTTCTAATTTGGTTGTTGTACCATGGTGGCTCCTTTCCATCTCTTACAATCTTGCTTGGTACATACTCATCTAATGTATATTGTACAATGGCTTTGAACTTTGACCACTGTTCCTCAACACTATCTGTACTTGAGATAAATCTTCTGTGTTGAGTTGTCAAGTACTCTGAAATCCACTTTTTCTGAAAAGAAAAATCTTCCTACATTTTTTTATATTTCTATTTAAAGCTGAAATTATCGATGCTGTAACCACTTTATGGTAGCTGATTTCCTGTTCTAAATGAACTGTTTCAAATAGTTCGGGTCTGTTTGTCACCAGAAGGTCTAAAATGTTGCCACCATGAGTCAATTCACTGTTTAACTGCTCAAGGTAGCTTTTAGATAATGCACATAAAACAATTTCACTGGATTCTTTGCCCCTGCCACCTGTCATAAACATTTGAGTCCCCTAGTCTATACCTGGTAAATTAAAATCTCCTCCCAAAACTATGACATGATCAGGAAATCTACTCGAAATATTTTCCAAATTTTCCTTCAGGTGTTCTGCCACAACAGCTGCTGAGCCAGGAGGCCTATAGAAACATCCAATTACCATGTTGGAGACTGCTTTAACCATGACCTTCACCCAAATTATTTCACATTTTGGCATCTTTGTCAATTTCCTTCGATATTAGTGCACTTTTTATGGCTATAAACATGCCTCCCCCTTCACTGTGAAGCCTATCTCTGTGGTATACATTCCAATCTCAGTCTAGAATCTCATTACTGTTTACATCTAGTTTCAGCCAACTTTTCGTCCCTAGTACTATGTGGGCATTGTGACCATTTATTAATGAGAGCAGTTCTGGGACCTTTCTATAGATGCTCCTGCAGTTAACCAATACTACATTGATATTTCCATTCCCTGTTGTGCTCTGCCTACTGCTACCTTGTCACGGCTCAGGAGGGTTCTAGGGCCTAGGGAGGGAATTCTCTAAACTAGAAAAAAAAAAAAAAAAAACCATGTACACTCCACACATACTCTGCTACTCTTGTAGCTGCTTCCTGCTTGTAGTGCATGTCTGACCTATTCACGGGAACCCTACATTTCTCAACCTGATAGCAGATTTCAAGAAATTTGCACCCCAGATCTCCACAGAATCATCTGAGTCTCTGGTTTAAGCCTTCCACTTGGCTCCAAACCAGTGGAGAACGATGCAATACTTGCATTGTAACAATGCAGAACAGAAAATGTTCAGAGAACACAAAAGCTACTAGAGGATATCAGTCTCTGACAAAGCACTATGGAGACAGAATGCCGAAGGATAAGGATTCTTGGCTTTAGTTTCATCAATAGTTGCAGACAGAGAGCACAAATGTACAGCACCTTGCAGACACCCAAGCTCTTTTGATGGTGTAGAAAATGTGTTGCAGGTTGGAATACTGCATTTTTCAGTCGCCTCTACCCTCCCCTTCCACCTCACCTTCCTCATAACTTGCTATGACTACCACACTGGGGTATGTTGGTGCTGCCTATAACTAAAAAATTATTTGGTGTTCATTTGGCCACATAATACAAAAATTATTCTGTGGAGGGACCATTGTATTTTCCAACACACAAGCAATCAACAGGTCTTAGTTATCTGCCACAGAGGAGGTTCACAGCAAGAGTATCACTGCAAGAGATATATTTTCTATTTGGCAATATGCAGGTATGAAATATCATATAATTGAGCATGTGGTGATCAAAACATGGTGTTGTTGCATTACTTTTACTCTTGGTTGTAAGAACCTCAACTTTGAGAAGTTAAGATCTTATTTCTATGACAAAAAGAGGAGTTGTAATCTGCCCATTCAGATACCTCAAAGAAATGATATAACAAGTGTATGTAGTAATGGCCACAGCATCCACTAACAGTAATAACTGCAGAACTACAGATAAAACAAGAGTTCCCTGACATTCATTGGGCTCTGTGTTTCAAAATAAAGGGGGATGAGTGTCAATATAGTGACCTGAACAGGGGTGTAGATATGGGAGTGGTTCAACAACATCCCCTCCATCCTTTTTAGTCACTCATGCTAAAATTTAAAAAAAAAATGACAATAATTTGTGTAATGAATATGAGAGTTAGACTGAAAACTTTGCCAACAAAGAGATTTACCAGGGTGTCTGTAAGTTGTAATTTATGCTTAATTGAACATTGGCTTCTGTTGTTGGGACACTTTGTCTGAATGTCTTATGGATGGCCTTTGTGAGGCCTAGGCAAGCGTCATGCACAACTTTCATCACAGTAAATCTTGCCAGTTAAAACAAAATTGCTCCACTAACCACCACCTAATAATCAGTAACAATGATGAAGTATTGTTGAATTTCAGCCAGAAACATACTCTACAGACTGTTTAAAGTACCACATGAGGCTTTTCTAGTGTGAACGAAGACCACCGTGACTTCTATTTACTGTTGCTACCAACTTCACTGATCTACTAACTTTATTACTACAGTAGAGCAGCAAATTTGTACATGACAAATATATTGTCACGTTGAAATGGAAGCAGGCTTGACTTCAAAGGCAACTGAACACAGCACTTATACTGAAAGCACGTTTATTACGAACTTAACATACACACAGCCTCTCGGGCAGAGTGCTCTGCTATTTATACACAAAAGAATGTACCAGAAATTAGAAGAACAGTTAAGAAACAAGTAGAATTTACAAGTGAACATAAGAAAGATTTAAAACATTCTGGAATTGTTAATTACAAAGAAAATAATTTTTGCTGGTGGACGGGATTGAACCAGTGACCTTCAGCACCACAGTCTGTGACGCTATCCCCTGCACCACCCCGGTGGTCAGTTTACATGGTGTCTTGCGGCAATATTTTTAATGAGGTTGATTAAATGAGAACAAATGTATGACATTGGATATGTCGTTGTAGATGTAATGCTCATTATTTGGTGGTACTGTACCTTTGTTTTATATGTAAAGTAATCCATGATTTATGTATTTAGTTTTTTGCCTGTAGATCTATATACTGGATATGAAAGTCACCAAACTTCTTATATTTTGTCGAACACTATTCAGAAAAATTACTCTTCATCCTGACAAATGATTTGCCCCTTTACCCAAATGCATGTTATTTTTTGTAGCCGGGGTACCACCTTTGCAGATCTGCCACCAACAACTGCTTGCAGCTTATGCAGTGCTCGTGCATAGCTTGCCAGGCCACCCAAACCACTGTGTTCTTTTCTTCTGCATGATCGTCCATGACCAACGACGACAACCCAGGTCAGGTCATATGATCGCCTTTAGAGTCCAGTCACTGCTGCAGGAACTTGAGTCTTACCCACTACCATCTCCGTATCGGGCCCATGCACGCATGCCTCCGTGGTGCCTGCCAAGGCCATGTATTTGTCTGGCCTTGGCCCGTGGACCCAAAGACTCAGTTCCTCCTGAAGCTCTCTGTCGCCAGTTCTTAGCGATCATAGCTCAATTCCCTGGACACGACCTGGTTTACACGGATGGTTCGAAGATTGAGAGCCGGGTTGGTTTTGCATACGTTCATGACAGCCAAGTTGAACAACACTCTCAGCCGGATGGCTGCAGCATTTATACTGCAGAGCTAGTGGCAATTTCCCGTGCTCTCGAGCAGATCTGGTGCTGCTCAGATGATTCCTTTCTTATCTGCAGTGACTTCCTGAGCAGCCTTAGACCCCTTGACCACTGCTATCCACACTCTTCTCTGGTGCTGGGAATTCAGGACACCCTATCTGCCCTTGACAGGTCCGGTCGATCAGTGGTGTTCCTTTGGTCTCTGGGTCATGTCGGTATTCCAGGCAATGAACGTGCTGATATGCTGACCAAGCAGGCTGTTGATGCGCCTGTTTTAGAGATTGGCCTCCCAGATTATGATCACCGGACAGTGCTGCGACACCATGTGTGTGAGCTTTGATCTACTGAGTGGCGAAGCCTGACAATGTCCAACAAACTCAGGGGTATAAAGGAGACCACAGCTGTCTGGCGCTCCTCCATGCGGGCCTGCTGCCGAGACTCCATAGTCCTGTGCCGGCTCTGCATTGGTCATACTTGGCTGACACACAGCCATCTCCTTCGTGGCGAGAACACGCCTGTATGTCGCTGTGGCGCCCACCTGACGGTGGCCCACATCTTGGAGGAATACCCTGTTTTAGCCACTCTGCAGTGGAGTTTTAATTTTCCTGCACTTTTATCTGATGTTTTAAGGGATGATGCCAAAATGGCTGCTACTGTTTTAAGTTTCATTTGGGATAGTGGTTTTTACCTCTCCATTTAAAGCTTTACTTCAGTATTCTGTTTGTGTTTGTCCTCTCATGTCCTCCGATTGGAGGTTTCCATGTGGCTGACTTTTCCTATTTTTAGTCTCATGGTCAGTCAACCACACACGTCAGCTTTTACATTTTGTTTCTTGTAGTTACTCTGTGACTTTGTGTGATGTCATACTTTTCGTTGTCTCTTGCCAACTTTGTTGTCCTCTTCCTGACTCGGGGGATATTCCTCCCCCCTAGCTGTTCTCTACTCTGGGCTCTTTTATACGTTCAAGCCTTTTCTTGTGACACCCAATGATGGAATGGGGGACTGATGACCTCTGTAGTTTTGTCCCTCAAAAACATCCAAGCAACAACAACATATGTTTTGTACAATGTTATCTTTTCAGGTCAATTATGCTGAGATAGGAGGCATTTCAAGTGGACTGTAACATAATATGAACTGTATAGATAATACTTACTTTTTAAGGGGAGATTTATGTCTGCATCAAAACACATCACAATTTTTCTATTGCAGTGTTTTGATTTCCAGTTTCAGTAAATGTAACATGTATTCCAATTCTGGATGATGTAACATGATGATAATGTGGGATACTGATCCTAATGAACAACTTACAATTGAGAGACCTCCCACCCCCTCCTACCTCCAATAGCACACCGATGATAAGGCAAATTAGGCTTCAGCTCAGGTGAACATAGGCAAGGCAGAAAACTGACTGCTTGAAAATTAATGGGAGAAGTGCGTTAAGTTACATGTCTCTCATGTTCCCATCCTCCACTTACAAGACACAACCTTACCTTTGTCCCACTACTGTAAATGCACACTGATATCATGTTGTAATCTCTAAAGTGTCATTTTGCCAAAGTAGTATTACAAAGTGACGGATGTCTATCATAACAGTTGACAGTGGACTTTGTTAATAACTGTTGCCTGTCAGCTTGTTCATATTCATTGGCACTGCAACTTCACTGCAGTAATTTGGGTTTCCAAAGGCCAATGTGCAGGTGCTGAAACTTAGGGGAGACCAGGGTAACAGTGCCACCCTGGGTAATTGCGCCACCCCAGTTTGATGATGAATGGTTGGCAGTACGAGTATGCATGCCAGTGTTCCATCTCTGGTACCTACCACAGAACTAATCCCTGTGGTAGCCATCTGTGATTGTTGACAATTATTAATCATGCAACAGAAATTGTTAGTTTCAACATTTTGGATCTAATTTTCAAGCCTGTATTTTATTGAAATAAGTACCTCTACAGGCTGTAAGTAATTTTTAATACTTGTATTAACATAATCTGTAGATATTTAGCTTCGATTTTGTGTCTCTAACCTAATTGTTTTGCAAAATCTTAGGCTTTAAATTGGTATTCTTAACTATGTTTTGCAAATGGGGCATGGTGGAGAATTTAGGCAAACTGAAGAGTAATACAGATGCATACATTTTATGAAATGGGCACTTGCAGAACATAAAGAAAGTAGTATTTTTGAAGTGCCAAAAACTATATTTCTGACTTTTGTGGTGTCTTAATTAAGCCTAAATTATAAAATGTATTTTTATTGCCATTTTACATTGACAAGTACTTGAAGTCTTCTAAATGTCTAGTGCAGAAGAGTGATAAGTATAAATTATGACAGTTGTAACACTTATTATTGTAACTTCTAAGTAGAAGTCACGAGCACTAATAATAGTGTCGAGTGGAATACAATAAGAACTGTTCATCAGTATGACAGTATATAACACCGATACTATGCGCTCTCAAACGAGTCTCGCACACAACTGAGCTGGGTTGCGGTTTGCTTGGCTTTGCTGTGCCGGCGGCTGCTAGGGGGCAAGCCGGTAACGCTGTTCTGCGCTAGTGTTGCCGTCTTGCAGCCAGTGGCATAACCACATGTGGCGGTGCGTAATTAGTAAGCTGCGTGCCACAATGTATAGCACTCATCCCGCCTCAGAGGGAAATGTCGACCGACCCCACAGGGACCCAGGCAATGTCCATCAGTGTGGCGTCATCGGAATGTGGTGCGGGATCATCGAGGAGACTGTGAGCTGGCACCTGGGCATATGGACGATATTGGTGGGGGCGTAGCCATCTAGGATTTTTTTGTCCTCCTCGGGAGGCCGCCCGCTATGATCGGAGAACCCAGTGCCGCCGATGAACCCAGGACTGGAGATATCGGGGGCGACGGCTCGGTCACATTGTCTGCAGTGGTTCCTCCTGGCCAGACTGTGGAATGTGCATTTGTACAGCAGCTGCCCCACCCGCAGGTGGTGAGGTGGAGCTGACCTCGTCAGCAGGTGTCACTACAGGCCGAAGTGCAGCATCCTTGATCGGCATTGGTCTCACCGAGGATGTGACAACCGTGGGGAGCACCAGGTACAGAACCATCGACTCCGGTGGAGGCGTCTGATGCAGCACTTGCAAGTCAGGTGTGGAACCCACTGGCATCGTAGGCGGCAGATGTGGTAGTGGTGGTGGTGGTGGTGGTGGTGGCAGTGGTGGCACCTGTGGTGTGGACCCCGCAGGAGCCTGGGGGCGTAACTGGTCCCAGTGGCAGTGCACCATGCCTCCTGGCATGCATACAGAACATATGCTTTGGCCTCTGCAGCCCGTGGCAACGCCAGGCAGCCAACAGGGGCTGCGTCCAAACCCCTGCGTCCAGACGGCTGAGCCTGAAGCGTATCGGCGTGGCAATGGTGCAGTGACCGGCCGCGGCCAAGACAGGAGCAGGTGCAGCATCATCCGCAGCTGGCTATGCTCCCCCATCGGCGTGAAGCGGTAAGAAGATAAGAATCTGAGCACAGCATCATCCACTGAGAAGAGGCCACATACTTGCACATCTGGACCTTGAACATGCACACTACCCGCTCTGCCTCGTCATTAGACTGGGGGTGGAAAGGCGGAGTAAGAACATGACCCCCAACTGGGTACAGAAATCTCGAAAAGCAGAGGAGGTAAACTGAGGCCCGTTGTCTGAAACCAATGTGTGAGGCAGCCCTTCAATGGAAAAAACCTTAGAAAGAAATTGGATAGTCATGGTCATAAACATGGTAGGGCATTGCATGACATAAGGGAAGTTAGAGTAGGCATCCACGACAAAAAACCAATAGGAATTAAGAAAAGGGCCGGCATAATCCACATGTATGCGCTCCCAAGGCTGTCTCGGCTGAGGCCAAGGTGAAAGGGACGCTGCCTGCTGCGAAGCACATTGCGAGCAGGAGACCTCCAGGTGGACAATGTCACTATCCATACCGGGCTAAAACACATGTCGCTGGGCCAGAGTTTTAGTGCGGGAGGCCCCCCAATGTCCCTCGTGTAGCAACGCCAACACCCGCAAATGTAAGGTCTCCGGCACAACCACCAGAGACCGCAGGTTGTCAGTAGCCAGTAAGATGATCTCGTCACATTCAGACAAACAGAGTCGGAAAGAATAATAATTCCACAAGGGATCTGATGGCCGGCGTGGAGGCCAACCAGTACGAATATAATGCAAGACCTGCTGTAAAACAGGATCAGCAGCCACTGCAGCTAACAGTACCGAAGACGTAATAGGGAAACTATTTACAGCAGCCTTCACTTCCTCGTCCAGGTAAAAGCAAAGAAGTTCTTCATTATCAAATTCAGGATCTGGTCCAATAGGAAGACGCAACAGAGCATCAGCATTAGCGTGTTGGGCTGTAGGCCGGAAGTGAATTTCGTAATTGTACCGTGACAGTAAGAGAACCCACCACTGAAGCCGGTGTGCGGCCTTATCGGGAAGAGAGGTGGTAGGATGGAAAAGTGAGACCAACAGTTTGTGATCCGTAATCAGGTGAAATTTGACACCATACAAATACATGTGAACTTTTTTAAGGCATAGACAAGGGCCAAAGCCTCTTTTTCAATCTGAGAATATCTTTGCTGGGCCTGGGTCAAAGTTTTAGAGGCATACGCGATAGGTGTTCAGACCCGTCAGGCAATTTATGGGCCAGCACCACTCCAACCCCAAACTGGGAAACATCAGTAGCGAGAACTAGGTGCTGACCGGGCGTGTACGCAGCCAGACAAAAGGCACATCTTTGTGGAGGAAGTGGTGGAGAGGTTGCGCTACAGTAGCCACACTGGGCAGGAAACAATAGTAGTATGCAACTTTGCCCAGAAAAACCTGCAAGTCCTTGACGGTCATTGGCCGCGGAAGAGAGGAAAGTGCTGCTACATGGTCTAGTAGGGGGCAAACTCCTTCTAACGAAATTTCAAACCCAAGGTAGGGAATTGAGGATTGGAAAAACCAAGACTTAGAAAGGTTACAACAGAGGCCAGCAGACTGCAGAACTTGAAAGAGGGCCCACAAGTTATGAAGGTGCTCCGTGGGCAATGATCCTGTAACCACAATATCATCTAGGTAGTTAACACACCCCAGAAAGGGGCGAAACAGTTGTTCTAGGAAGCGCTGAAAAATTGCTGGCGCACTGGCCATGCCAAATGGCAAACGTTGGTATTGATAGAGGCTGAAGGGTGTGTTAACCACCAGCAACTGCCATGATTCCTCATCGAGGGGAAGTTGGAGATAAGCCTCTGCCAAGTATACTTGGGAAAAAAATGTGACCCCGAAATTAAAGCTAATAATTCATTAGTACGCGGCAGTGGATAGGAGTCTATGAGCGAATGCACATTAATCATGACTTTAAAGTCATCACAGATACGTATGGCACCCGAGGGTTTCCTTACAATAACAAGTGGTGTGGCCCATTCACTGGAAGTTACCAGGCGAAGAACCTGCATGGCTTGGACGTGATCGATTTCAGCCTTCAGCTGATTGTGTAAGGCGACTGGTACCTGCTGAGCCCGAAAAAATTTTGGCTGCGCTGTCGGCTTCATAGTAATGTGCGCCGAGAAGTTAGAAGCACAGCCCAACTCACTAGAAAATAAAGAAGAAAATTCTTGACAGAGCAACTCGAGATCATGAAAAGGCACAGTGTCTGAAATTAAGTTGACTGAATCAGAAATTGAAAATCCAAAGGCGGTGAAGGCATCAAGGCCAAATATGTTCACTGCAGCTTTATCGTCAACCACAAGGAAGGTAATCAGATGCTCCATTGATTTATAGGCAGTGGAAGCCATAAATTGACCCAACACGGGAATGCGTTGATGGCTGTAATCGTGCAAGGATAATTCCACCGGAGGTAACTGGCGGGAAACGAGCCGTACATAGGTGTGATAGTTCAATACGGAGACGGAGGCCCCTGTATCCACTTGTAAAGTCATGCTCTTGTCAAAAACGTGCACTAACACAAATAGTTTTGCAGTAGACAGCTGCCGTTCCTGAACCAAATTGATTTCCATATCTACGTCCGCTGGAATGGATTGAGAATGGCATACTGAAGCCATGTGGCCCTTCTTTTGACACTTATTACAAGTCACCCACCTTTTTGGGCAAGAAGCCCTGTTGTGATCAACAAAACAAAACTGGCAGGATGGAAGAGGTTGCTGAGTATTGGTATGCCCCCGCGGCACAGGCCATTGGCTCTGTTTACTAATTTGTTGCCGCTGGCCGCACGCACGGTGATTAGAGTGGTTGTGCACTGCAGCAATATCTACATCAGAATCGGAAGGGTGAACGCTTAAATTTGATCCCCCGCAACCCTAGAAATCTCAAAAGATTCAGCAATGTGGAGCACATCAGCTAGCATAGGATTGTTGTAAGGCTCTTTGGTGCACTTCCCGGTCCGGCGTGAGGCGAAGAATAACATCGTGGACCATATCATCAACATATGACTCCTTGTGGGTAGCTGTAACAAATAAACAATGACGGCTAAGGCCCTGAAGTTCCGCTGCCCAAGCACGGTAAGATTGGTTTGGCTTCTTCCGCGCCTTGTAGAACTCGACCTTGGCTGCAATAACATGAGTGTGTGGCCGGTAATAGGAAGACAACAGGTGGGACATTTTGTCAAAAGATAATGTCACAGGTTCCTGCAGGGGAGCTAACTGGCATAACAACTGGTAGATGCACGGGGAAATCCCAGACAAAAATAAAGCTTTACATAAATCTGGGTCAGATACACCAAAGGCAAGGAAATGCTGTCTTAATATTTTCTCGTATGAGTCCCAGTCCTCAAGACTATCGTCAAACCCAGAAAACGGCGGCAGAAAAGGAGCCGTACTTATGCGTGCCAGAGCCGACGACGACGCAGGGGGCAAAACCAGGGTTGTAACCACGGATGACAGGCTGTCAATACGGATCGCCTGTGCCGTCGTTGCGGCAACTAACTGCCGAAGAGAGTCAGCTAAAGATTGTAAGTCATTATGAAGCACTTGACCCCAAGGGAGAATGGGAATGTCAACAACGGTGGCCTGCAGCTGTTCCATAGCCAATAAGCAGGGTGAACCAAACAGACGCATTTGAACCCTACTCTTGTTGCCAATATTGTAACTTCTAAGTAGGAGTCATGAGCACTAATAATAGTGTTGAGTGGAATACAATAAGAACCCAGGCCGGTAACGCTGGTCCACGCTAGTGTCACCGTCTCGCAGCCAGTGGCGTAACCATGTGTGGCGGCGCGTAGTTAGTAAGCTGCGTGCCGCGATGTATAGCAGTTATCTTCTACTACTACTCATTTATTGTGTAGGTTTATCCTTGATTTTCAAATGAATGGCCTCATTATCCCAGAACCCAGGATAATGGCACCACTGCGTATACTTTCACAATTAATTTTTAACAATAAAACTTAATAATGTATATGGCTGAAAAAATTATAATAAAGAAGTATTAGCTGACAAAGGTGTAGTATTGTTCTGTACAAAAAAAGACACACTTTTAATAAGGTAAAAAAAACTGGTTTCCCTTAACATGGTGTCATTCTCCTGGTCTCCCCTATATGTAAGTTGTCTGGAGGCTTTCGATTTTTTATGATTGCTGACAACTGATGAATTGAGCCACATGTGATAATGAAGAAGGTGTTTCTAATTTACTAATCCTTACAGTGATTACATTTGCTCTGAAAATTGGGCTTATTTTGTATGTAATGTTCAAATAATTTATAGGAATTTCGTTGGGCAATGTCTTCGACAACAGACAGTATTTCGGCAGGTGAATGCCCATCACTTTCAAGATATACCAGAAAAGACTGCTCTTCATGTCTACAATCTTTTTCAATAAATCTTCATTATTTTCTCAACTATTCATAAATTTTTCCAAATTGATAGAAAAAATTCCAAGTTTGTTTCATGGCGGGGGGTGGGGGGTGGGGGGGTGGGGGGGGGGTATGGGGGAGTCACAGCTTTGGTACATGTCAACTGGGAAGATAACTTGTGCATTTTTAAGCTCTCTGCATTGTGTCTTGACACATTAACCCAAGTGATAGGTCTGTAGCCACATTTTGTACTGTATGTATTTCTTCAAGCATTAAAGGTGCTTATAGATAACTGGATGGATGGATGGAAGCTTAGGGTTTAACGTCCCGTCGACAGCTTGGCCATTAGAGATGGTATAGATAACTCATTTGTGCATCCATTTTGAAGTATACACATAATTCCTACAAGTAAAGATTTCCTATTTCTTTTTCAGCAACTCATGCTTTCCAAATATGTAAATAACCAAGCCACTGAAACCACACAGTACTCCAACAAAGCTTCATCAACTGACCAAGAGAAGATGGGATATAAAGAAAGTTCAGTGCATAAATTTTCCATGATGAGTGGTTTGTCCACGTTTTCAGCTAAAGACACTCTGTTTTCCCACTGTAAACAAAGAACTGCATTTTCTTCCTGCACATTAAAAAAGACAGTCTTTTCTGTCCACCAGTATGACACAAAAGTGGAAGTATTAATAAATTTGCAGTGAACACTTAAGTGACAAAAAATCATTAATGGCCTATAAACCAGTGTTCAAAATTGTGTGAACAGCGTCTATTAAAGGCAAATGCACTCTGTTGATCATGTAATGTCAAGATATCGTAGAAAGAAATTTTTTTCAGAATGGTCATCTGCTAATGTTGGAAGTTAATCTATTTACATCACACTCATTCATGCTATAGTAGGGGATTACACACATTACATGCAACTGTGTCTTCTTAATCTTATTTTATAATTATGCTTTGTTTCAGTGGTAAATTCAAAATTTTCCACGATAAGTTGGATTTTTTCCCATCAAGTGTTCTTTCAAAAATGCGGTGAGATATCTGCAATTGTTGTTAATGGCAATATTAATTATGTAAGATGGAAAATATATAATGTAAACAGGCTCTATTTATTCCCTCAATAATTATTGTTTAATGTGTTTGTTTGTATGTACATATTTTTACATGCAAATAAATATCAATGTTTTGAAACGTTGTTTCAGTTCTCAGTACTTTACCACACTAAGTTGATCTAAAACATATATTATGAAGTTTTCTTTGTCATTAATAAAATTTAGCTTATTAGTTTCTCACTTCCGATAATATACTGTGGCCTTTTTGGTCAGATATCAGATATCATTAAAAGACCCATGGATGCCAAAACAGCGGTAAGCAAGCTGTACATCAGACACCCATCAGTGTTCTCTTGAGACGCTAGACAGGATCCAAACAAATGGCTGAAATGATTCGCCTGAGTTACCAAGTATAATAGGTGGGCTCACATTATGTGCTTGGCAAACATATACTTCTACCTGGATGGGACAGCCAACAGTGGCTTGAAAATAGCGAGGACAAGCTCAATAGCTGGGAAAAATTCCAGACAGAACTTAAGAGGATGTTTGGAGACCACCAGCGGCAAGTTCGTTTATCAGAAGAGCAATTGAAAAATAGGGTCAAGCGACACAGTGAGTCAGCAGAGTTGTATATAGAGTGTTTTGGCCCTATGTCACATAGTTAACCTGGACATGATGGAGTCCAATAAAGTTTCATACCTAATGAAAGGTATTGCGGAAGACATGTATCAGGCACTTCTGTTAAAAGACGTTTCAACGACGCAAGAGTTTATCCAATGGTGCCAGAAAATTGAAGAGATACAACAGGGGATGGTTGAATGAAAGAAGTACGACAGACTCCCAAATCTAGTCCCTATGACCATTGTGGAAGACCAGCATGACTTTCCTTCTCTCATACAACAAATTGTGAGAGAAGAATTGCAACAGTTTATAGCAGCCAGGACTGTTGGACCAAGAGAGCACCAGATTATGGCCATTGATGTCAGTCCAGTACATCATGAGGGAGTCGAGGCTGCCAGTCGCAGCCGACATGAAGAATGGCCTCGCCCTAATATGACATACACCGCAGCCGCCTTACGGCAGCTTAGGATCTGACCAATGCAACCACAACCAAATCCTGCAGCAAATGTGAAGCCCCACAGGAGGACAAATATGTGGAAGACAGAAGACAACACGCCATTGTGTTTTCACTGTGGTCTTCCTGGACATGTTGTATGATATTGTAGGGAGAGAAGACAAGTATTTGACAATTATTATGCTGCAAGACACCAGTCATCTGAGCAGACCTTTCAATGGCAGTCAACTGCAGATGATTACTGTCGACCTACGGGATGAAGCCCATCATCGTATCCTCGACGTGGTCACTCTCCAACATGCCGCTGCCATTCACCATCGCCTTACAGAAATTCCAGCCACTCACCTAGCCGTCGTGTTCAGGAAAATTAGGCGAGATGATCATCTATGGAGGTGAAGCCACTGCAGATGAAAATCCTCCATGGACGACAGTCCCAAAGATGTCGGGAAATCTCATGGACATCATCATCAATGTCCAACCTGTCAAGGCACTAGCTTACTTCTCTGTATTGTCAAATGATTACCACAGCAAACTAAAGAAGATAATGGTTGGTGATACAAGAGCAACTGTGCTGAAGGTCGCAAATGGAAAATACGTCCAGCCAGCAGGAACATGTGTCTCAAGAGTAACTATCAACAACAGGACACAGTCTTTTGAATTTTTCATTTTAACAGAATGTATCCATAATGTCATCCTTGGCTGGGGCTTCCTTCAGTATCCCAGGCTGTCATTGACTATGGAAGATCTGAGCTACAGATTGAGGAAGCCATTCTGAAGAGTACAGGTAACATGGACTTCCCTGGGAGGTTGTTTGCTCTCGAAAATGTTGAGATCCCGCCGTGAACAATGAGAAGAGTTCTAGTCAGCAGCCAAGATGACCAATTGGTCAGTGAATTGCTTGTCCATTGCAAAAAGCTATCAGGATAACAAATGAAATCTACATACCAGTGGCTTTCACAAGCATTACAGGTGGCTGAGGAGAACTTTGGCTCACTAATTTTCACAAGCAATTGCAACTCATTCCTAAAGGAACATGTATTGGAACAGATGAACCAGTCCAGGATGGTGAGCTCAATGTCATCGACGAAGTCTCATGCTCTGCTGTTATTGCCGACAATGCACTAGAGGAAACTACTATGGCATCACATCTAGGGCCCGGTATGATGCAGGAATAGCGTCAGCAGGTGTTAACCATACTACACCAATTTTTTGGTGTATTTCAGGCTAGGCAGGAGAAGAGCCAGATGAAACAGCCCACGATAAAACATTGTATCAATACTGGGGATCATCCAGCAATTAGCCAGCGTTTGTACAGAGTGTCACCAGCTGAAAGACGGATAATTCAGGAAGAAGTGGAGAAGATGTTGCACAGTGACATTATTCAACCATCAGAGAGGACTGGTCATCTCCGATAGTCCTTGTGAAGAAGAAGGATGGCACGTGTCGACTATCGGCAGCTGAACATAAATCACAAAGAAAGGTGTCTACCCATTGCCGTGCTTTGATGACACCTTAGACTGTTTGAAAGGAGATACATACTTCTCAACCTTGGACATGCAGACAGGTTACTGGCAAATCAAGGTTGATGAAGCTGACAGGGAGAAGACTGCTTTTATTACACCTGACAGCCTCTATGAATTCAAGGTCCTGCCATTTGGACTACAAAATGCCTGGCCACATTCGAACACACGATGGAGAATTTGCTTCCATATCTTATGACATGACTTTGTTATCTAGATGACATTGTCATTTTCTCAAAAACATTTGCAGAACATCTAATCCACCTGTCAACTGTGCTGAAGTGTGTTCAGACAGCAGGACTCCTCCACAACCCAATTAAGTGCCTTTTCATTACCAAAGAAATAAAAGTCCTGGAGCACTTAGTGAACAGAGATGGTGTGTATCCTTATCCAGAAAAAGTAAAGGCAGTCACAGCATTTCCAATTCCTCAGCTAATCCATGATGTGAGAAGTTTCCTTGGACTGTGCTCATACTATCATTGTTTCATAGAAGGCTTTTGTAACAAGGCACGTCCATTGCAAGATCTTCTGCAGGGAGACGCTAAGTTTTACTGGGATGAGACTAAATAATGAGCTTTCCGGGAACTTAAGAAGGCTCTAACTTCCACACCAGTTCTAGCCTTATATGACAAGAATGTGGAAACTGACCTTCACACAGATGCTATTGGTTACGGGATTGGTACAGTGCTTGTACAAATTCAGGAAGGTGCTGAAAAGGTAATAGCTTATGCATCAAGAGTTTTTTCAAAGTCCAAGATGAAATACTCTAGAACCAAGAAGGAGTGTCTTGCCGTTATCTGGGCTATCAACAAGTTCTGATCATATCTATTCGGTAAACCATTCACCGTCGTGACAGACCACCATTCTTTATGTTGGCTGACCAATTTGAAGGATCCATCAGGTCGACTAGCAAGATGGGCACTAAGACTCCAATACTATGATGGCACAGTGGTATTCAACAATGGGCACAAACATGAGGATGCCGACCACCTTTTGAGAAATCCATTAGATGAACACAACAGCATGGATGAAATTTAAGCCCTCACTGAATTAGGTGACATTACAGCTGAACAGACATTACAAGCCATAGAGGCTTTGGAGAAAGGAGAACCGACCAACGGAGAATTTCAACTTATAAATGGGACATTGTATAATAGCAACTATGATCCACTGGATCCCAAATGGCTACTGGTTGTCCCAGCTCATCTCCGGCCAGCCACTTTCAAGTATTTCCATGATTCTCCAATACCCGGTCATCTGGCATTCTTGAAGATCCTAGATGGAATCCGATGCAGTTATTACTGGAAAGATCTCTACCAATCTGTCAAGCACTATGTGAATCACTGTAAGGATTGCCAGTGATGGAAGCATGTGCCGCAATTACCTCCAGGTCATCTGGTACCAATTCCACCTGCAGCAGCTCCATTCCACCTGATTGGTAGGTACCCGAAATCGACAGCCGGTAACCAATGGATAAAGTCTGAACAGATTACCTCATCCACTACACTTTCACAAAACCTGTGCTGACTGCAGAAGCCCAAGAGATCGCAAAATTCCTTGTAGAAGACATTATTTTGAAGCATGGTGCACCACATGTGATGATATCTGATCGAGGAAAAGTATTCATGTCAAAACTAATATCAGAGGTAATGTCACATTGCGACATTGTCCACAAAATAACTGCCTTCCATCCTCAGACAAATGGTCTTACAGAACATTTTAACAAGGCTTTAGCAGATGTGCTGTCGATGTACGTCATGTTGAGCAGGAGTATTGTGAAACAATACCGCCAGACATGACATTTGCTTATAATACAGCAAGGTGAGACACCACAGCTTCATACAGTTTTTCCTGCTCCATGGTCATGAGGCTGAGATGACAATGGATACGCTGTTTCCATTCCAACTAGACAATACTCAGGATGACTATGTGAAACAGGTCATCACCAGGGTCGAAGAAGCAAGACAGCTGGCTCGTATCCAGACACTGGACACCCAGGAGAAGGACCGCCAGCAATATAACAACAAGCACCGATCTGTTGTTTACAGCCCAGGAGATCTGGTATAGATTTTTACCCCTGTACAGAAAGTTGGGCTATATGAAAAGTTACTGAAGCGGTACTTTGGTCCATATTGTGTCAAACGCCGCTTGTCAGATGTCACATACAAACTCGAGGACTATGAGCTACTCTCAAAATGACAAAAATGAAGAGACATTGTGCATGTCCTCCATATGAAGTGTTGCAATGATACCAGAGAAGAAATAGACAGAAACGGACTCTTGTTCAAGGAGTCTGAAGACCGTTTGATAATGATGAAGCCACAACAGAAGGCTCTGGCACCAGTCACCGTCACCGCATGGAAGGCGTTCAGGCAGAAGGGAAGGATTCTCTGGAACTAGCATACAGAGGACCCATGACAAGATCCAGGACACTGCAGCTGGCTGCAAAGGGAATCTAACAGCGGGTCACTGCCCTTTCAGGAAGGGGAGCAATGCCGCGAGTTCTTCCGAGAGGACACGTGGTGTAGTGGTTAGCATCGCAGATCGCTGTGCTTGTGGTCACCAGTTCAAATCCTGCCACAGGCATAAGAAAATTTATTTCTTTGTATTTACTATTTCCAGAATGTTCTACATGTTTTTATGTTCTTATGTTTTATGTATTTGTAAGTTCCAGAAAATTATGTCTGGGTATAAATAGTGTAGCACTCCAAGCAGGAGTTAGTCTGTATTAAGTGTATGTTTCTGTTAGCAATAAACATGTTCTAAGTGTAAAGTGTTGTGCTCTATTAACAACCAGCCTTCGAATTCTGAACCACCTGCAACTTCAACATGACAATATTAAAGAACTGCTCTTATGCCTCTTTCAGCTGATGAAACTGTGGCATACAGAGGAGTCAGCTACAGCACTGTTTGCAGTATCAGGAAATTTTGCAATGACAATCCTGGAAAATTGTTGGGAATTCCAAGATAAAAGAGGTAAATATCATATCAGGCCCAATTATAGTGCTCTGAAACTGCCTTCCACTTTGTCTGAGTTAGTTTAAGATGTTGATTAACTTTTAATGTGTAAAGACTGATGGAGTACTGGTACCAATATGATATCACAAATTCTTCTCTGTTTTTACTATGCCAATATGTATTAGTTGTTACAGTGACTAATAGATGGCATTGTCAGAGTCAAATGGAAGATACATTTATTTGTAATCACAAGGATGATGTTGGCACTGTTATCTATTCTTGGCATGTTCTCCCCAAAACTACCTCACCCATCAGCAGTCTTTGTATTCAGATTCAGCAGGCAGAGATTGCTCCATGTACCCCCCCCCCCCTCCCACCTCACCCTAAGCCCAATAATATGTTCTCCTTATCCACTGATAGTACCTGTGCAGACACACACAGCCTTTATCAATAACTTTAAAAAACGGTTGAATGGAAAAGCTTTTACAGCCTTAAATAATTTGAAAACTATTCAAAGATGACCTTATTCACACGCTGCTGGGAAGAAAAAAAGTAATAGGTACAACATGTTTGAGTTTTCCAGTTCACTCAAGTTGAAACAGTGTGTATGGAGTACATAAAATGATTACATTTACAGATCAATAGCTGAAGTGGTATTAATGTACCAGGATTCATAGCTGGAGTGGTATTAAAGTACCAGGTGTGAATCCATACTGAAACACCCATATTAGTACATGCTGTACCTTTCATGGGTGGCAATACAGGCACTAATTCTGGTATCCATTTGATCATACACGTAATGAATATGGTCTTAGTTCTGCAAGAGTTGTGGGTTGACAAGTTCCAAGTTACAGATGTTGTTACATCACATCCCACACATGCTGGTGAGGATATTTTCTGCAAATCTTTCAAAGCACACTGAGTTTACATGCAGTGTCGGGGTGATTAGTATTCTTTTGGAATAACACATCATTTTCCTGCTGTAAAATGACAAAAGAACATGTCTTACAACTTTCAGCATGTATAGGGCACTGGTCAAAGCCCATCCACAAACACCAAAGTGAGAGTTGCAGCTCATTACAGGCCTGGGTGCTGTCGTGCACCTTGGATGAATGCACTCTATGGGACAGTGCTTGCCAGGTCTATCTTGGATACACAAATGACCATCACTTGCAAGCAGGTAGAATCTGCTTTCATTGCTGAAAACTATGGCTCATTATTTCATCTTCCAAGTGATTCTCAGACAGCATCAGTTGAGTTACCCACATTGATACTGTGGTGTGAGTATAAGATGGGTGACAGGTGTGCATGCTCAAAGTCCCTTTGTTAATAACCACTTGACAACAGCTTGTGTCAATACTTCTATGCTGTGCTGAGGTAGCTGTAAAACCTGCCACTCTTGCTCTTACAATATGATAATCTTAATGCATGTCTGTACTGTGTGGGTATCCATAACATTGTCTTTGGGTGTGGCAACCAGCTGATGCAGCATGTCCAACTTGCATTGCAATTCTCTACAAAGACCATCCTATAATTTGGAAGGCCACAATTTGACTCCTTTCAGATTCAGTTGGCTGTAAGAAGCATGAATGGGTCCCCCCTGGCATGTTGCCTTTTTGCTTCTTATGTTGATTTCACATTGAGCGTTATGGCTGTAAAACATCCACACAGAGGGTGATCTGGCAGCTATGCTACTACGCTATGGGTTAGATGGTGATGTTGAAACCATTATCAGTACATTTACTATCCCCCAATAGGCATCTGCCATCATCTGATCAAAATCAATGTTTTCCTTCCAGGTGTACATTTTATTTTCTGTTAGTGTAACTGTTGTTATTATGTAATGTTGATGCTTTTTTGCTTGTATGTAATTTAGCATGTAATTAACCAATATTAAGTTACCTAAATCATCTGTGCTCATTTATTTTGTACATTCATTTATTATGTATATACATGAGTTTGATGTTGTACCACAGTGTGTGAAAAAATATCTTTAACATATCAATCGTACAGTATAAAGTCTTTTGTACAAAATGCATGAAGACATTGAAATGCTAAAAGATGGATGAATAAATAAATTCTGACATGCAGAAAAATATTGCACTGAACAAGAAATATATAACAGCATGTAATTAAAAATAGTATTTAAGATCCTATTGTGTATGTAAAATTTTATAGTACGGCCTAATATCACATGTTTTATGTATTTATATATCTGTGCACTGATAATAGCTTGACAATGAGCCATTTTTGATAATCAATATTAGTCAATAAAAAATTTAAGAAATACAGCTCTATTGGTCATTAATTTTGATGCACTTTTTAAGAAATACAGCTCTATTGGTCATTAATTTTGATGCATTTTGTACAATTTGTAGGTGCAAGGGAGCACACAAATAAACTATTCAAAATAACTTTAAATCATGACACACAAAAACATTGTAACTAGCTGATACACTATCAGTTCTATAGTCTCTAGCATGCCCTTTTATCGTATATAATATATATCTCTAAATTACATTCAAAAACATTGTGTAATATTTTTCATAATACAACTGCCAGAACTAAAATATTGTTAAAAGTTACCAGACTATAATTCTATCAAAGAAAGTGATGTGAAAGATGATATTCATAGTAAATATGGTTCTTGTGTGATATGTTGGATGTTATTGCTGTATCTGCACAATATCTTGTTGGTTCATCCAGAAGATGTCAGTCAGTTGCACTGATGAAATATACGACAGTTACAGAAATAAAATCCAATGTATGGCCCAAGAACCATATTTATAGGGAATGTGTCAAGAAAACCACATGCAACACAAAATAATTTTCCTTTGGAAAATTCATAGTTAACGTATTATATATCATACTATACATAGGGTCACTGTGACTACATTTAGTATTCCTATGAGGAGGAAAATTAAGGAAGGAAAGGGGACAAGATGAGTTAGAGCAACACCAGCAGTGGTCAAAAATAACAAATGCACTTTGCACATCAATGCACATACTCCACAATCCACCGTAAGATACATAGTGGAGGGTACACTGTACCACTACTAGGTATTACTTTTCCTATCCCAATCCCAAATAGAATGAGCGAAAAAAAAGAATGCCTATATGTCTCCATACGAGTGATAATTTGTCTTATCTTTGTGATCATTACACGAAATGTATGTAGGTGGCAGCAAGATCGTATTACACTCAGCTTCAAATTCCGGCCCTCTAAATTTCCTCAACAGAAATTCATGAAAAGAATGTCGTCTTTCCTCCAATGATCCTCAATTGAGTTCCCAGAGCATTTCCGTGACACTCACGCATTGGTCGAACCTACCAGTAACAAACCTAGCTGCTCGCCTCTGAACTGCTTTTATGTCTTCCATTAAACTGATCTGCTGTGGGTCCAAAACACTTGAGCAATACTCAAGACGTGGTCATACAAGCATTTTATATGCAGTCTCCTTTACAGATGAAGTACATCTTCCCAAAATTCTCCCAATAAACCCAAGTCGGATGTCCGCCTTACTCACAACTGTCCTTACATGTTCGTTCCATTTCATTTCACTCTGCAATGTCATGCCTAGATATTTGAAGGATGCAGCTGCATTAAGAAGCTCACTACTAATGCTGTATTTGAATATTATGGGATTGTTTTTCCTACTCATGCGCATCACTTTACATTTTTCTGCATTGAGAGCTAGCTGCCATTCTTTGCACCAACTATAAATTTTGCCTAAGTCATCCTGTATGCTATTACAGTCAATTAAAGATGAAACCCCCCCATACATTACAGTCAAAAATTACAAGTTACTCTGTCCATCAGATCATTTATATAGATAGAAAATAATAGCGGTCCTATCACACACTCCTGGGGCATGTTTGACGATACACTCGTGTCTGACGAATACTCGCCGTCGAGAACAACATACTGCGTTCTATTACTTAGGAAGTCTTCCAGCCAGTCACAAATCTGAGAACATATTCCATCACAGAAATCAGAGCTCGAACAGAGAGATTCAGGTGTTCCTTCTTCCCGCACGCTATTCGAGAATGGAATGGGAGATAAATAGTATAATTGTGGTTCGATGAACCCTCTGATAGGCACATAAATGTGATTTGCAGAGTATCCCATGTAGATATAGATGTAGATAAGCTCATATCTTCATTAGCAGTCTGCAGTGTGGCACCGCATCGAATGCCTTTTTGAAATCTCAAAAAAACATAATGTGCCTGTTGCTCTTCTTCCATGGCTCGCAAGAAGTCATATGAAAAAAGGGAAGCCGAGTTTCACATGAACAATATTTCTTAAACCTGTGCTAATTCATAAAAAGAAGCTTTTGTGTCTCAAGGAAATTTACAATATTGGAACTGAGAATATGCTCAAAAATTTACAGGAAACTGATGTCAACAATATTGGCCTGTAATTATGTGGTTCAGTTCTCTTTCCTTTCTTGTAAACCGGAGTCACATGCGCACATGCCAGAAGTAGCTATGGAAGAAAAGAACAGGTCACACTGCAGGGGAATGGGTTTGTTCAAAGCAAACAAATGTGATGTGTTTTGAATGTAATGTGTTTACTGCCTTATTTAAGAAATACATTGTTTGGAAAAGTTTCATACTTCATAATAATAATGTTTAAATTTGTAAAAAAAAGTTTTAATTTTTAATTCTTTTACCTTTTTAACAATTTGTTTCAACAGAAATATATTATGACACAATTTGCAACTATTTGTTACCTTGTGTGGCATGAATAATAAGAACTTTTGTACTTTTCCCCAAGTATCATTTTGTTTCATTCCTTATCTGATGTACTGCATATGATTCATGGACTACAATAATGTACAAAAAATTTAAGAAACATATTCTTGAATATTTGACCATCAGTTCTGCCAACCAACAAATTTAGATGATTTTTTTCTTTAATTTACCCTGTAGTCTGACTTCCAGTCTCTAGAGGATACACAACACTGATTAACCAAAATGTGTGTGCATGAAAATGGGAACACATCCAAAAACCTAGCAAAAATGAGCCTGAGTGAGTGTGAAATCTGTCTCTATAGCCCACAGTGTCAAAAGGACATTAAACACTAATATTCCTTCTGTTTGCCGTCACTTTGGGTGTACGGAGGTAAGGGAGGTTCTCTGCCCAGCAGATATTTGCTTTTGTGCATGACTCAACTCTATTCCGAATACGTAGTTTGTGCTTAGCTCAATTTCACGAAATGAAATCATTTTTAAAGAGTAGAGATATACCACAACTCAAATAAACCTACAATTTTAATCAAACACAACAAAGTACATCAATATAGGAATTACATTGGTTATTAATTTAGGTTGTCTGACCATGATTGTACATCAATGATTTTCCCAAGAGTGGTAGTCATGGGGAAATTCTTGCAAAAGAAACCTACAAAGTTGTTTATAATATGTCATCCTGATAGAATGACACACTATATACAAAAAAATTCAGTTTGAAGAGAGAAAATGTAGCTGTTAAATGTAGAAGTTATCTCTACAGAGTGCATAAGAAACACAAAATTCTTAAGAATTAATATTCTCATTATGTTATAGTAGTCTGCATACAGATATTTGTAAAAAGAATATCATCTTGCAAGTTATGCCTTTAGAGTGTAGTGATTAACATGTAATAGCACACTTCTTTTGCTGTTCATATGTACACTAAGTTCTTATATATGAATTTCTTATATGAATGACAAAGCCATAAAATATGAACAAATTATTCAAACTACAGAAAAGGACATCACAACAACCAATAATAATAATTTAGTCCATTTTCAGGTTCTGTTCAAAACAGTGGATATTTTAACTACATCATGTGAATATGTTTACTAACAGGCTGTACTGATCAAAATTAACCCTCTAACTGGAACATCTCTGTACAACAGTAAGATGGAACATTAGTCTCCTTGACCGTTAGGACTTTTGAAGTGTTCTTTATCCCCCTTATTGATTTTATTGCTCTTACACATCATTTTGTATCACTCATTGATGTATAAGTAAACATAAATACAAATTTGTTACTTGCAGAACTTTAATAACCAGTATTTGCTTGTTTATATTTTACTCATTTAGAAATACATGTTTTAAATAATTCATTTACATTTTCATCTCCAGAGCTGCCAATTTTACAGCCCAATACTGGGATAAGTGTGATGATTCAGGATTCAGTCAAGCCACGGCAGAATGGCTGAGTGCATTGAGGCGCTGTGCTACACTGCACGAGGCCATTCCCCGTCAGGGCCTCAAATTCCCCCTTGGGCATGGATGTTTGGGCTGTCTTTAGTATAAGGTAGTGTAAGGTAGTATAAGTGTAGTGTGTGATGACCCCACAGTTAAGTCCCATAAGCTTAACAAATATTTGAACATTTTGAGTCAGTCAAGATATAGTTGAGGAACTGATGACTTGATTTCATCCTTTTGGACCCATAAAAGCTGCTGCATAATGGATGATGCTCATCAAATATCTTTTTGAACTGCTTGTTAGATTCATGAGCTGCCTTTTGAGAGCTGGGACTACTGAACCTGAAGCTTGGTAGAGCTTTTCCAATGGAGTATGCTTCATGCACCATGTGACTAGCATACAAGTTTCATTAAGGCTTATGTTGATCTTTCTTGCATACACTGATCTAGACCAGGCAGGACATGTGTATCGAGGTGTGGAAAAGCAAAGTGATAGGCATCCCAATTACTGCCAGCCAGCTTTCTGAGGATGTTGTTCCTTACAACTACCTTATTATTATTATTTACTTATTTATTATTATTATTATTATTATTTGTAGAGATGTTTGTATTTGAGGGACCTGTCAAGCATCACTCTAAGGTACCAGTATGTCAGCTGGTCTGTAGGGTAGACTCATTCCATTTGTTGTGCAGCTCCAATTTGCCAGTCATTTGTGAAGGTGAAAGGCACAGACTTTCATTTTAGTTGGATTCGGTTTGAGACAGTTGTCATCCTAATATGTTGACATAGCTTCTAGGGTTTTCCCCATTTTTATATCCACTTTTTCAAAGGCTCTACCCTAATCATCAGCATAGGGAAATTGTTTTATATTTTTGGGTATTGGTAGATCATTTGTATAAATGTTAAGTAGGATAGGGGCTAGAAAACTTCCTTCAATGACTCTGTTCTTATGCTTCCACCAATGGCTTTTATTCCTTCTAAGCTGATGTAGAATCGTCAGTTCTGCAGTAAGCATGCTATGAGATTTACTCATTGATGGTCTGTGGTAATATCATAGATTTTTAGTAGTAATTTCCAGTGGTTCAATGTATCAAGTAAACTGGTGTTACACACCGTTGTACCAAATCTAAAGGTGTTTCATAAATTAATGTCATACATCACCTTTTGTCGGACGTTCAGTGGTAATTCCAGTAGCTTGCCTGCCTGTACATAATTATCGAAATGAGGGGTTCTTGAAAGTCGCTGGAATCATAAAATGCGTACATGTTATTGATGAAAGTTTCTTCTTATTTATTATCAAATAATTGACACACTCGCACACACACACACACACACACACACACACACACACACACACACACACACACACACAAAGGCTAACATACATAGAACACTTCTAAGACATGTTGAAGACTTTTCCATTACCTGATACAGACTTGACTAACTAAATACTTAGACTGGAACTGTTCTTTACATGTTGTATACAAAAAGTTGACTGACTCTGCATGCCAATTTTGTGCATATTAATATATTACATGAATTACTAGAACATTGTAGAATAAGGA
The DNA here is from genome assembly GCA_026315105.1 of Locusta migratoria. Taxonomy (NCBI): domain Eukaryota; kingdom Metazoa; phylum Arthropoda; class Insecta; order Orthoptera; family Acrididae; genus Locusta; species Locusta migratoria. The sequence goes on along the minus strand of CM048755.1, from coordinate 399,280,470 downwards.
AGTTGCAACATGACATATTAAATAGCTTATCTATGTAACATAAATGAATCTTTCATAAAAATATATACAAAGTTATGACAAATGTAATGATACGATATTTGTGTCATAATAAAATGGAAGGTAAGATCATAAGTAATTTACAGCTAGAGCAGTAGACAGGTTTGTTTATATTTTTATAATAACTAAATTAAAGTAATTATACAGTGTTAAGGTCAGCAAAGCATTGCAGTCAGGTCAGTACATTACGAAAGACATCAGATAATGTTAGTTATTAATTTCATTAACAAAAATGTATTATTGCCCAACATCATGACTTTCAATAATTAATTAATTAGTTTAGTTCATTAGAAAACCCAAATAATGAAATTGATTTAATCAACATGACAAGACAGTATCTATATTATGTCTACCTAGGTATGTTTGCGTTTGTTTATATGTGTGGGTGTGTGTGTATTTGTTTATCTTCCTTTTTTCCCCCAAGGTAAGTCTTTCCTCTCCCGGGATTGGAATGGCTCCTTATCCACTCCCTTAAAACCCTCATCATTTCCTTTTCCCTCTCCTTCCCTTCTGCCTGATGAAGCAACTGGGTTGCGAAAGCTTGCATTTGTGTGTGTGTGTGTTTTATGTTACTATCACTACCTGTGCTCCCTCACCTGGTAAGTAAATTTCATCTACTTTATATATATATTTTCCTGGAGAAATATATATGAGACTTTCCTGGTGGGAAAAATATGTATAAAATAAAGATTGTTTGACTTATTGAAAGTACAGGTTCGCTGATAGAAACATAAAACTCAAATAAAAACACACAAATATTCAAGCTTTCACCACCACTGGCAGCTTCTTCAGGAAAAAGAGGAAGGAAGGAGAGGAGAAAGGGAAGGATACAGGTTTTAAGGAAGTGGAAAAGGAGTCATTCCAATCCCAGGAGTGGAAGTACTTACCTTAGAGGACAAAAAGGAAGGTAAACAAATACACATACACTCACACATATTCACACACAAACACTATATATATATATATATATATATAAATCATCATTATCCAAAGCTTAACCCACAGCAAGTAAATCTTGTAATGGCCAGATTTTGGCACTTATATTGCATACAGAGGAGGGATATGAAAACAAATTAATAACAGGCTTGACCATGGTTGATCTAACTGCAGCCTATTATAATGGTTTTAGTACCTGAAATTCCAGAGATTTATATATATATATATATATATATATATATATATATATATATATATATATATATATATATATATATATCTGAGTGTGTGTGTATTTGTTTACCTTCCTTTTTTTCCCCTAAGGTAAGTCCTTCCACTCCTGGGATTGGAATGACTCCTTTTCCACTTCCTTAAAACCCATATCCTTCCCTTTTTCCTCCCCTTTTTCCTCTTTTTCCTGAAGAAGCTGCCAGTGGTGGTGAAAGCTTGTATGTGTGTGATTTTATTTGTTTCTCTCGACGAGCCGGTCCTTTTGGTAAGTCATCTCTTTTCTAGTGTGTATGTGTGTGTGTGTGTGGAATTTCAATGTATAACACTACGATTAAAGGTGGTATCGCAATCTTCATATTAGTATTTTCAGGTCTAAAACCATTATAATAGGCTGCAGTTAGATCAACCATGGTCAAGCCTGTTATTAATTTGTTTTCATATCCCTCCTCTGTATGCAATATAAGTGCCACAATCTGGCCATTACAAGATTTACTAGCTGTGGGTTAAGCTTTGGATAATGATGATATCAATTCAGTTAAAGATCAGTCTTTCATAGAGTTTGGAAAGGTGACACAAAAGGGATATGGGTCAGTAGTTGTCTGGTGATTCCATACCGTTTTCTGGTTTTATGAGAGCTATTACCTCAGACTTCCTGTGGAGTTTAGGGTTTTAGGGAGTTTCTAGGCAGTGGTTGAATAGGTTTAGCATCCAATTTTTGACATTTGTTCCAAATTGTTTTACCTGTTTCACACACACATCATCAATACCAGATACTTTCTATACCCTCATTCAGCTCTCTCATTGTAAAATGAGAGGAGAAGTTGTATATTTCTGTCTGGATATTGTGTTTTAACTTGCTTATCTCACATTTTTTGTTGGGCTTTCCATTCAGTAGTAGTTGGTGTGCAATTTGATTATTTGTTACTCTAGGCATTTCTTTGCTTTCTATTGGGTCCCTGTTGAGCTTTCTAATCAGATTCCATGAAATTTTGCTGCTATGTGTCATGTCCATTTTCTCTATGGTTTTGACATATTTCTTTTGCCTTGTTTGACTTTTGTATGTCATAATAGTTGTGTCATAAGCTATTGTCTCATCAGTGAAAAGATATTTTGAGTACAATTTTTCATTTTTCACTAAGATGTTTTCAGTAGCCTCAGAAAGTCCTCTAAGAAGTTCTCTCTGCAGCCTATTGGAATGTGTTTTTTGACACTTTACAGGTAGTATCAATAAAAACTGTAGTTTTGCCTGAAGTTTTGGAAGATCTCCATATACATTTTAAACACATCTGTCTTGAATATTGGTGCTGGCAAAGCAGTTGTTGGGATTCTAATCTTGTTTCCAAGGATTGCTCATGAAGGAGTAAGGCAGCTTTGAGTCATGCAGGAGAAGGAAGTTATTTACTTCCATCCATTCTTCTTGCAGCTGGCCATTACCATCAATTTTTTTGTATCCCCATTTTATATTATGGCAGTTGAAGTCATGATAAACCGTGTCTTTTGTTTTTTGAGATTATCTGGCATAATATATTTATGATTTTCACCTGGGGGCTTATATACGGATGTTACTGTGGAAGTTCTACAATTGATAGCTAAAATTTTAATGCCATCTACTGATGTTTTCCATCTGGAGGTTCAGGCCAGGTCAGGTCTAATGAAAATTGCTTACCATGTTTAGTATGTGGTACCTCTATGGCTAAGTGCATCCCTTTAATTTGGGCCCTTTGTGATGACTCATTTGTGCATCTCCTGCAGACACATTATTAAGAGTTACTCTGTAAGGAAACTGATTAAACTGAAGTAAAATAACAGTGAAAGCACTGACAATGATCAGTTGACCAGCGGCTCATCAGCTGACTGAGGATTATTAAACTTCTCCCTCTCTCCAGACTCCATGAAGTGCTGTTAGCATTGGAACTGTGAACTATGATGTTATTTCAGACCGATGTTCTGTTCAGAGGGTTAAGACTGATAATTACAGCACAAACAGCTTTGTCAGTGACCATGGAATGAAATTTGACAGAACTTTTTATTATTATTGAATGAAACTGTAAAATAAATTGGGAAAGGAGACTAAAGACATCTTCCTCTCCTACTGAGCTCATCATCTCACTCATTACAGAAGGAGCTTGCTTAAGTTTTTGAGGCTAGAAAAAGATGTTGTAGCATATACTCTACTGACCATTAACCCTTTCGTGGCTACAGGCATACATGTATGCCCGGCAGTTAGAAGGCCCAGAAGGCTACGGGTGTACATATACACCCAGCAGGCAGGAGGCCCAGATGGCTACCGGCATTCATATACGCCCAGCAGGTAGAGCGGCCTGAAGGCTAAAGGCATTCATGTACGCCCGGAGCCTGGGCGCACAATGGAGCGGCGGCGACTCGGTTTTACCTGCTGCTCAACATTCCTGGTAGCACTGCTATTAGGAGGCCTTCTTTGTTGTGTCAATAAGCACTACAGTTTTCACTTCTGCATCTTCGGCTCACGAGCTTTCCATCGCGCCCATCCTGTATTTTTTGTTTGGCGAGAGAACACTGTTTCACTGTACTGTCTTTGCAATGTCAGAACATAGTTAATCAAACATGGAAATATTTGAAACAGTGATGAATAGTAGTGATAATAGTGCTACTACAGACCTTTATTTAGACGAAGAGCTGGATGTGTATGGAACTAACGGTATTTATTGAACACCAGGAACAACTTCCACAGAAGATTCCTCTTCTTAAGAGGAAAAAGAAGATGATGTGCCAAGTGAGATTTTGACACGAAAATGATTGTATGACTGGTCAGATAATCGTACTGCGGTGAATCACCATAATTTCACGAACATTTTTAGTGGTTTAAAGGTAGATGTCGACGAATCAGTAACTTATTTAGAGTTTTGTTTATTTATTTATTTGTTTTTATTTTTTATTTATTTATTTATTTTATCTCATTTGAATTTTTTCAGCTATTTCTAGATATGAACAAGTATTATACAATTCTCACCGAAAAAATGATGACAGTGACCAGCAGATTAACTAGATGGAAACCTATAAACCCTCCAGAATTTTACTATTTTTAGCTTGTTCCCTTCTTATGTCAAGGTCCAAACAGTTAGCAGTGAATGAATATTGGTCAAAAGATTCCTTGCTGCAAACAGCAGTATTTCCTGACATAATGGCCAGAGACAGTTACAAGGTGATACTGTGTTTGTTAAGCTTATGGGACTTAAGTGAGGGGTGATCAGTCCCTAAACTTACAAACTACTTATAAACTAACTTATACTAAAGACAGCACAAATATCCATGCCTGAGAGAGGATTCGAGCTTCATGCATTGAAGCATAGCGCCTCAACTCACTTGGCCACTCGATACTGCATTTATTACACTTTAGTGACAATTCGTCCGCATCGCAAGATATTCTGGTGAAAATACACATGATTGTGGATCACACCAGAAAGTGATTCCAGGACTCTGTAATCCCATTTGAGAACTTAGTAAGTGACAAATGTTGATTCTTTTCAGAGGAAGGCTACGAATCAAACAGTATATTCCAAACAAATGTAGCCATTTTGGGATTAGAATTTTCATGCTTTGTGGCATACAGACCAATTACATTCTGGATTATATTGTCTAAATGGTGCCGCTACTGAAGTACAATCCAGAAATGCTGACTGGGGTAAGTCAGGTGATGTCATTGTCAGTTAGTTGTTTTCATACCTCAACAAAGGTCATACCATTTATTTAGACAGTTGGTATTCGAGCCCTGAATTGTTCTTATGGCTTGATGCAAAGTGCACTATTGCTATTGGCACAGTGCATAAAAATAAGAAACTTTTACCACCTTTACCTGATAAAGTGAAGAAAGGGAAATACAGTTGAAGTCTGGGACAGTAAATAAGTCCTGATGCTTTCCGCTGTAAATGGACCAGTGTTTGTTCAGAGAGAAAAAAAGACTCATAAAACGGGAGAAAATAAATTGAAATACTCTTGTGTAGTTAGTTACAATTAGTCAATGGGTGCGGTTGCTAGGACTAACATGATGTTAAGTTCCGTACAGTGCATACGAAAAATAATGAAATGGTACAAGAAAGTATTCTTTCATTTAAATGACTCGAGTATGCTCAATGTAAAATCTAATTTTGAAATGCAAAATAAACAGAAGAAGCCAGTAGTGAAATTCCACTTGGAACTAATCTGTTAGTTACTGGAGAAGTTTCAATCAATAAACATCTAAAACCTAGATGCCATGGACACCAAAAAGGACACCTCTTTTCGACTGGAAAATAAAAAATAACTTTATCCTGGGTTCTTCGGAGCAACGGAGAGAAAGGAGATACCACAGAGACGTTGTGTATTGTGTACTGCCCATTCAAAATGAAAAATGACATGAATCAGATGCAAAATATGTAATATTGCAATTTGTATGGTGCAATGTTTTGAGACATACTACAAACTAAGGAAGTATTAGTTTTTTTAGGTACCTTGTATGTTGAACGAAAAGAAAATGAAAAAAATAAGAGCAATAGAAGTAATAAAAAAAAAGTTTTTAACTCAGCCAGCGGCAGTTTAATGCCTGCGTCAGAAATGGCATACCACTAAGACAAACTCTACTACGCTGTGAACATCTGAAAATTAAATCCGCTAGTAGAAAGCATGTAGATGCTTATTATAGGATTATTTAGCATAGTGAATTGAATTTAGGCTTTAGTTTCAAACGAAGCAGTCGGCCTATCAATATTTTTATTTTATTATTTCCATTTCATTAATACATCATTATTTTTCTTGTTTACTTCTCTGTTATGCTACATGGCACAACATAAATTTCAATAAATATTTTTTATTTACGATTATAGCTAGAACTGTCAGATTTTTCAGATCTTCCCTACGAACAACTCACTTTAAAACTAAATGTTGCGAAACATACTCGACCAACATTAATGAAACTTTAATACATTGTAGTAGTCTCAAGTTATAGTTTTTTTCAATAACTAATAAAAAAGGTATTAGAAATTATTTAAATCTTTTTGTTCTCAGCTGAGGATAATCTTACAACAGTATCGTTTAGAATTGAAAGGCTGTTTCGTATCACAAACTGCAACTGCTGTGGCAGAGCAGTGAGATACTGATTTTATAAACAGCGTTATTGGGGGCAGTCGTGTGGTCACCGCAGCGCGCGATTAGCATGCAGCTGCAGGGGCCGTAGCCCACAGCGGCCGTGGGGCCGGGTCAGCCGCCGCCGCTCAGGCCCACAACAAGTTTCGCATCGTCAGCCAGGCGGGCAGCCAGGGTGCTCGCCCCTGCAGCCGCGAAAAGGTTAAAATTGCTACACAAAGAAGAAATGCAGATGGTAAATGGGTATTCATTGAACAAATATATTATACTAGGACTGACATGTGATTACATTTTCAGGCAATTTGGGTGCATAGATCCTGAGGAATCACTACCCAGAACAACCATCTCTGGCTGTAATAACGGCCTTGATACACCTGGGCATTCAGTCAAACAGAGCTTGGATGGCGTGTACAGGTACAGATGCCCATGCAGCTTCAATACGATACCACAGTTCATCAACTAGCTCATCACAATACGCCAGTCATCGGCCACCATTGACCAGATGTTTTCAATTGGTGAGAGATCTGAAGAATGTGCTGGCCAGGGCATCAGTTGAACATTTTCTGTATCCAGAAAGGCCCACACAGGACCTGCAACATGCGATCCTGCATTATCCTGCTGAAATGTAGGGTTTCGCAGAGATTGAATAAAGGATAGACACAGACATGTAACCAATGGCACCCCAAACCAATACGCCAGGTGATATGCCAGTATGGTGATGACGAATACATGCTTCCAATGTGCATTCACCGCAATGTCGCCAAACACAGATGCAACCATCATGATGCTGTAAATAGAACCTGGATTCATCTGAAAAAATGACTTTTGCCATTCGTGCACCCAAGTTTGTCATTTTGTACACCATAACGGGTTCTCTTGTCTGTGATGCAGCGTCAAGGGTAACCGCAGCCATGGTCTCCGAGCTGATAGTCCATGCTGCTGCAAATGTTGTCGAACTGTTCGTGCAGATGGTTGTTGTCTTGCAAATGTCCCCATCTGTTGACTCTGGGATAAATACATGGCTGCATGATCAATTTACAGCCATGCGGATAAGATGCCTGTCATCTCGACTGCTAGTGATACGAGGCCACTGGGATTCAGCACAGCATTCAGTATTGCCCTCCTGAACACACTGATTCCATATTCTGCTAACAGTATTTGGATCACAATACAATAAACCACACTTGTGATAGGCTACAATCCGATCTTTATCAAAGTTGGAAACGTGATGCATGCATTTCTCCTCCTTACACGAGTCATCACAACAACGTTTCCCAAGGCAACGCCGGTCAACTGCTGTTTGTGTATGAGAAATCAGTTCGAAAGTTTCCTCATGTCAGCATGTTGTATGTGTCACCACCGTTGCCAACCTTGTGTGAATGTTCTGGAAAGCTAATCATTTGCATATCACAGCATCTTCTTCCTGTAGGTTAAAAATTCATGTCTGTAGCACGTCATCTTCATGGTGTAGCAATTTTTATGGCCAGGAGTGTAAAATATAAATCAGAAACCATGGCAATGGTAGTGACATCACCTGATTGTGTGTTTATTTATTTAGCCATCCATAGACTATGAGGATTGTATGGATGTTGTCAACATATGTGTACTTAATAGAGATACACAATTTCATAAATATTCACAATGCAGTTACAAAAATTATAGATATACTAATGTAAGATACAAAGGGACAAACATAGTATATTGCTTTGGTAGTTTGATGTTTGTACATAATATGGACACATGGTTATTCCTATTAAAACTACAGTCGATCAATATATATATCTTTAACTTTTGTCTTTGATCCCGTGTGGAAGATTTTTGAATAATTTAATTCCATTATATAATGTTCTATTTTGGGTTTGTGTTTTGTTTTTCCTTAGAGAGGCAAGTTATGGCTGGATCTGGATGCATATTTATGTAGAGAACAGTTTGTTTGGAATTGGTCATTGTGTTTTTTAGATAGATAACTGTCAGAAAAATGTATTCACAAGGAATGGTCAGTATTCCCAAAGATCTGAATAACTTTGTGCATTGAGATCTCTTGCTAAGATTATTACAGCCATTTTTGCAGTTTAAATATTGTTTGTATATTCTGCTCATTTCATCCCCAGATGGTTATGGGACAACTAATTGCAGAGTGAACATTTGCGAAGTATGCAGTTCTAGCATACAAGTTGCTGCATGCCAAATTTACACTGCTTACATTAAAGTCATAAATTGTTCAATATAAAGTTGTAAACAGAAACCTGCACTGCTCTAGTCATAATTTACTTATGCGACTAATTTCTATTTTGGTTTGTTATGAAACTACTTTAGAATTATTTGTAATTATTTTATATATTTCTTGTTTGTGATTCATTCATTTATGCAAAACAAATAACAGAACCTATAAACTATATTGTATCACACTTGTACTAGATTAGTCTAGATCAAACCACAATGTAGTCATTAGTTAATCTCAGTCTGCCAATGTCAGTGTAAACTAGTATCTTCTTCCTAAGTTCTAATAAATCAGTTTAGCTAATGTGATGTCACTCATTTGTAGTTCTGTAGACCTTCAAGTACCTGCCAAATTATAAATATGTGATTTTTTTATTTGTGAAAGAAAGCTGTTGACATTTTTGCAGCAAACTTCAGCAGGGAAGCTATCAACATGGACAAGAAATAAAAGGTGATGTATATACCATTCTAAAATATTACAACATGATTGCCAACATTATCATGCAAGGCTGCCAGGATGGTAAGTAAAATTTAAGTGAGTTACCTCCACCCAGTGGTGCAGCCAGGAATTTAACCAATCATACTAAAAAAACACACAAGAAATAAAATGATTAGGCTCACATTAATTTGAACGTGGAAGAGAAGCAACATGGTGGAAACGGAGTGTAAATAATCAGTTCGTAAAATAATTAAGCAGCTTCTGTGTTATTAACTGAAGAGAAAGTTCTTACAGTTTAATTAACATGAGACTCTATGTGTAAAAATTGAACTAAAATAATGCTATTGTTGTTCGTTCGATTCAACTCGGTGCTGGTGCTAACCTGCTAAGCAGCAGGTCGAAGCATATGAACAATCGCCTAGTAATTTCAGCATAGTAGTAACAATAGCAGAAGCATCAAAGCTGGTCACGGCAACATTAAAATCGCTCACAGTAACAACAGCACACATTCTTAGTGGTTTGCTTGGCAAATTATAGTTATGTTGAAATTTATTACATGTGTACTATTTCAAATTTCTGGTGCTGACCTGATTAAGAAAAAGGAAATGATAATTAGCCCTGCCCCCCCCCCCCCCTCCCGCAGTGGCTGCATCGCTGTCTCCAACTGTTGTACTCTGTTTTGCAGGCATGAATGAAACAACATGTTTGCTACTCCTCTATTCCTAGTGCATCTAATTTATCAAAATACTGTATCAGATTATTTTGTCAAATCAAGCAACATGGCTGTTATGTGTTCTCCTTTGTCTAGTGCTTCAAGAACAACATTTGTGAAATGATCTTACAAATGATCCAGTGCTTTTGCCAGATTGGAAATATAAACTGTTCTTTGCTCAGAAGATTATGCTATGTTAAGTACCCCATGAGCCTATTTTTCATTATGGTATTAATTACTTTTGGAAAGGTTGGCAGTAAATAGATGGGTCTTTAATTTTCTATAATTTCTGGGTCACTTTTCATATATGTAGACAGAACTTTGCATGCTTTAGTGTATCTGGAAAGCAACCTGTGGTGAAGGATCATTGATGATATGCACTAAAGGTTCTTTGATACTAACTCTACAGTCCTGCAGTAAGTACACAAGAATTCATCTATAACTGCTGAAGATTTACTTGTTAGATTCTGCATAACATTGCTTTTCTGTGATGGATTGCATCATCATTGAGTATGGTGCTCTGTTCAGTGTCTGTAAATGATTTGTTTTGTTAAACATATGTTGTAGTTTGGTTGCTATGTTGCTGAAATACTTATTAGCATAGTTTTCCAGTTTTTTGGGATCTTGTAATGTGGTTCTTTTGTGTTGCAACAGCAGATTTAATGGCTTTGATTTTTTCTTGTTTGTCTCCTGGTAATGATGTTTCAGATTGCTTTGATTTATTGTTATTTACTTGTTGTATAAATTTGTCACTTTTGTACATCTCTATAGCAGTGGTGGCTGGTGACCAGAAAAGATGGTAGTGCACTTTTTTGCACCAATAAAAAGTTCGGCCTCTCCATTGTGGCAGCTCAACGCATTCAGAAAAAAGTGCTATTTCGCCAAGATATCATAGATGTATATGGATCAGAAACAATCACACGACCGCAGAGACAATGTCTACCCGAGGAATTAAAAAAAGTTTGGAAGCTCAGTGCCGTTAGTATCATTTCAAACGGAGGAGGTTCTGTTAGCTCGTTTTATTTATCTTTTTTTAAATAATAATAATAATAATAATAATAATAATAATAATAAAAAGGTGGCGGTCACTTGTACAGGAACTCCATTCTTCTTTCCTTCATATGAGCGAATTTTTCAGTCACTCTCTGATTGAAGTCAGGAATTCCTAAAACGAGGTCTCGTTCAACATAGCCATTCATATTTGCTGTAAGTTCAGAGTTAAATTTCATGCTGAATTGATGACTTTTCGTTTTAACTATCTGTGAAATTGTCAAAGTGGGAATCGGTCTACCTAGCCTCTTGATTTCTAATGTCTTTACGCAAACCTGCGTAAACTGATGGGTTCAGAAAGCAAGGAAATTACCTGATTCATTATTTCACCTGTTCACTTCCAGTTCACTTGAGCATCGAAATTCACTAACAACGGACACAACGCACAGTTACTTCACTCGCAGCTACACGTGAACTGGTAAAAAGGCGTGAAAAGCCCGACTCCGGTTGTCTTCGGGAGAGTTGGGACTCTGTTTCTGTGGATGACAGGGTGGCTCAGCCGCGATGTGTATACACTCAAGGCGCCTATAGGGGAACACTGTTGCCAAGCGTTGCCCCCGCACCCTGCACACCCCCTGAAACTCCCTAGTCGGCGTTTGCAGGCCGGCTGCAAACCCAGCCGCTGTCGGCGAAGTTCGGTCCACTCGGGATCGGTCGGTGCGTAACAGCCCGGGCATTTCAAAAGAGATAGATGGACTGCTACTTCTCCCATTTCATAGAATCTTTAACAGTAAATGGAGTTTAACAATATTATTATTCCTGGGGGTAGCGCAAACATGCAAACGTATGCAGGAGCCACCCCTGCTCTATAGATCTTTTTGTATGTATGGTAGTAGTTTCGAAAAGCAGAATCATTATAGTAGTTTTTCATAGAGCTGAGGAGCTTGAAGGTTTCAGAGGATTTCTTTATCCCATTGGTTACCCCCTTGTTATTCTGTGGTTTGATGACTCTTAGTACGGTACTTCAGAAAACACTTCTAGAAATCTGAATTTGTATATTGACAGAGGCTTTGGAATCTTACCATTTATAATAGTAGCTCTGTTCATTTTTCCCCGTGTTTCACTGATAATTTTCCAGGAAAATAAACTCTGTCTTGGAAAAAAACCTACTGTAAAGCTGGATTTTGGTATGGTTTACTACACCTTCCTTTTAATTTCAATAACTGATTGGAATGATCAAGTGCTGAGGTGACCAACAATAATATGTTTGTTTTCCCTCATGGCAGTGTTTATTAGTGGTTATATCATGAAAAATTGCTGTTTCTGGTGTGTAGTGAGTGGCAGCAAGAAATGAATGAACTGTGAAGAACTAGCTTTTCACAGTATTAAATATGTAACTTCTTTATGAAACACAGTTATCTGATAGAAAGAAACTGAATGAGGAAACACCATTTTAAAAAGAGTGACCTTGTAACAAAGCAAGGTTACCACTTCCATCATTTCTGCCTCAATATTTGCCCCTTTTAGATTAATTTATTTTTCCAAAATCTCATATATTCATTTGCAAGCATAAGCAGTAAGCACAGTAAATACACTCAAAATAGCAAATATGTAAATAAGTCTTCTCTAAGGTAATTTTATCATGATATAGACTCTGACCATAACTTGTTAGTCATGAACTGTAGGCTGAATCTGAAAAAACTGCAGAAAGGTAGGAAAATAAGGAGATGGGACTTAGATAAATTGAAGGAAAGTGAAGTTCTGGAGAATTTCAGAGGGAGATTTAGGCAACAATTGACAGAAACAGGGGGAAATAAAACAGTAGAAGAGGAATGGGTAGCATTGAGAGACAAAATAGTGAGGGCAGCAGAGGACAAAATAGGTAGGAAGGCAAGACCAACAAAAAATCCTTGGATATCACAGGAAATACTAAATTTAATAGATGAAAGGAGAAAATATAAAAATGCAGTAAATGAAACAGGCAAAATGGAGTACAGACGACTAAAAAATCAGATTGACAGGAAGTGCAAAATGGCTAAGCAGGAGTGGCTAGAAGCCAAATGCAAATCCGTAGAAGAATGTATAAGAAGGGGAAAAGTAGATACCGCCTACAGGAAAATAAAGGAGACGTTTGGGGACAGGAAGGGCAGCTCTACGAATATCAAGAACTCGGATGGGAAACCAGTTCTCAGCAAAGAAGGGAAAGCTGAAAGGTGGAAAGAGTACATAGAGCAGCTCTACAAAGGAAATGAACTTAGAGACGATGTTGTAGGAAGGGAAGAGGAAGTAGATGAGGATGAAATAGGAGATACTATACTGAGAGATGAATTTGACAGAGCCTTGAAAGACCTAGGTCGGAACAAGGCCCCAGGAGTAGATGACATACCCGCAGAGCTATTAAAGTCTCTGGGAAAGCCAGCCATGACAAGACTATTTGAACTGGTGTGTAGGATGTATGAGACAGGCGAAATATCGTCAGACTTTAAGAAAAATGTAATAATCCCCATTCCAAAGAAATCAGGTGCAGACAGGTGTGAAAATTACAGAACTATCAGTTTGATAAGTCATGGTTGCAAAATTTTAACACGGATTATCTACAGGAGAATGGGAAAGTTGGTAGCAGCTGACCTCGGGGAAGATCAGTTTGGATTCAGGAGGAACGTAGGAACCCGGGAGGCAATACTCACTTTACGTCTTATCTTAGAAGATAGATTAAGGAAAGGCAAACCTACATTTTTAGCTTTTGTAGATTTGGAGAAAGCTTTTGACAATGTTGACTGGAATACACTCTTTCAAATTCTGAAGTCAGCAGGGGTAAAATATAGGGAAAGGAGAGTTATTTACAACTTGTACAAACGCCAGACCGCAGTTATTAGACTCGAAGGGCATGAAAGGGAAGCATCAGCTGGGAAGGGAGTAAGACAGGGTTGTAGCCTTTCTCCGATGTTATTCAATTTGTACATCGAGCAAGTGGTGAAGGAAAGCAAGGAAAAATTTGGAATAGGGATTAAAGTTCAGGGGGAAGAAATAAAAACATTGTGTTTTACTGATGACATTGTAATTCTATCAGAGACAGCAAAGGACCTGGAAGAGCAGTTGAATGGAAATGACAGTGTGTTGAAGAGAGCGTATAAAATGAAAATTAACAAGAGCAAAACAAAAATAATGGAATGTGGTCTTAGCAAATCAGGCGATGCTGAAGGAATTAGATTAGGTAACGAAACAATGAAGGTGGTAGATGAGTTTTGTTACTTAGGTAGTAAAATAACATGCGATGGTTGCAGTACAGAGGATATAAAATTCAGAATGCCAATGGGAAGAAAAGCATTTTTGAAAAAGAGAAATTTGCTAACATCGAATATTAATTTAAGTGTAAGGAAGTCTTTTCTGAAGGCATTTGTGTGGAGTGTTGCCTTGTATGGGAGTGAAACATGGACGATAAGCAGTGCAGACAGGAAGAGAATAGAGGCTTTTGAAATGTGGTGCTACAGAAGAATGCTGAAGATTAGGTGGGTAGATCGCATAACTAATGAAGAGGTACTTAACCGAATTGGTGAGGAAAGGAATTTTTGGCATACCCTGACTAAAAGAAGGGATCGCTTGGTAGGACACATTCTTAGACATCAGGGGATCGTAAATTTAGCATTGGAGGGAAGTGTGTGGGGTAAAAATCACAGAGGGAGACCAAGATACACGTATAGTAAGCAGATTCAAATAGATGTGGGTTGCCATTCTTATGAGGAGATGAAAAGGCTTGCTCAGGATAGAGTAGGGTGGAGAGCTGCATCAAACCAGTCTCCGGACTGAAGACCATAACAACAACAACATCATACAGCCTATGCTGTGTAACAGTAGGAACACATTGTAATAATTAGTAAAGTCAGGATATGTATTAATAATGAAATATTGTCATGTTGAAATGGAAGCAGGCTTGACTTCGAAGGCAGGGTTGTCAACTTAACACAGCACTTATACTGAAAGCAGGCCTATTGTGAACTGAAACATACACGCAGCACTGACTGCCTCTCGGGCAGAGTGCTCTGCTATTTATACACAGAGAGAAATTAGAAGAATATTTAACATAAGAAATATGTAGAAATTACAAGTGAAAATAAGAAACAAGTAGAACACTCTGGAAATGATAATTACAAAGAAATAAATTTTTGCCAGTGGACGGGATTGAACCAATGATCTTCAGCACCACAATCAGTGATGCTATACATTGTACCAAGCCGGCAGTTGGTTAACTTCGGGTCTCACAGCATTTCTCCCATTGTTAGGTTCCCTTTGGAGCAAGCAGCGATGTCTTGGATCTTGATCTTGTCATGGGTCCTCTGTATGGCAGTTCTGGAGAATCCTTCCCTTCTGCACAATTACCGATGTCAGACGATCCTGTCATGGCTTCATCAGTATCATTATCGTCCTTAGAGTCATTGAACAAGAAGCCATTTTCGACTATCTGGTCTACGGGATCATAGTAAGGCTTCATGTACAGGACGTGAACAATGTTGCTTCGTTTTTCTTGTTTCAACGATGGCTTATAATGCTCGAATTCACATGTGACATCTGACAGGCGGTGAATGACATGATAAGGACCAAAGTATTGCTTCAATAACTTATCTGATAGTCCAACTTTCTGTACAGAGGTAAAAATTAATACAAGATCTCTTGGGCTGTACACAACAGGTCAGTGCTTGTCATTATACCGCTGACGGTCCTTCTCCTGGACGTGTCTGTATGTAAGCCAGCTGTCTTGCTTCTTCGACCCTGGTGATGAGCTGTTTCACATAGTCATCCTGCGTGTTGACCGGCTGGAACAGGAACAGTCTACCCATTGTTGGCTCAGATTCATGACCATGGAGCAGGAAAAACGGCATGAAGCCTGTGATATCTTGTCTTGCAGTATTATAAGCAAATGTCACAACTGGCAGTATTGTATCCCAATCCTTCTGCTCAACATCAACGTACATCTCCAGAATATCTGATAACGTCTTGTTAAAACGTTCTGTCTGAGGATGGTATGCGGTTTTGACTGGAATACATGATCAAATATCATCACATGTGGTGCTCCATGCTTAGGAATAATGTCATCTACAAGGTATTTTGTGATTTCTGGAGCTTCTGCAGTCGGCACCGGTTTCGTGACAGTGTAGTGTCCATCGGTTACTGGCTATCAACTTCAGGAACCTCCCTAAAAGATCGATCCCAACTCGGTAGAATGGAGATGCTGTAGGTGGAATTGATACGAGATGCCTTGGAGGTAATTGCAACACATGCTTCCATCACTGGCACTCTTTACAGTGACTCACATAGTGCTTGACAGATCGGTAGAGACCTTTCCAGTAATACCTGCATCTGATTCTGTCTAGGGCTTTCACAAATCCCAGGTGACCAGATATTGGAGCATCTTGGAAATACTTGAGAATAGCCGGCTGGAGATGAGCTGGAACGACAAGTAGCCATTTGGGGCCCAGTGGATTGCAGTTGCTCTTATACAATGTCCCATTTATAAGTTGGAACTCTCCATTGGTCAGTTCTCCTTTCTCCAAGGCCTCAATGGTTTTCAGTAGTGCTGGATATTCCCTCTGCTCAGCTGTAATGTCACCTAATTCAGTGAGGGCTGAAATTTCATTTATGCTGATGTGTTTCACTAATGGATTCCTCAAAAGGCAGTCGGCATCCTTGTGTTTGTGCCCGTTCTTTAATACTGAATGGCTGAATGGCTTTGGTGGCTACAATGTGTAGTCAATGTAGTTCTTTGAAAACCTTGTTGTCTCACTAAACTTTACACTCAAAAAACACCTTACAGTGATTGTCGATTTTGAGTTCATCCAGAAAAGTGTCTTTTGAAGTGTATTACTTTGTAAGCCATTAGTCAATTGATATAGTAGGTAAATATTTCTTGATACATATACACAAAAAGTAAATATGACACCCTCTGACCCAGTATTTACAGATTCTATCAGTCCTAATCCATCCCCTTCCCATATATTACATGTCTCCCCTCCCCCTCATTTCCCCTCCTCCCTCCTTTCCTCTCCTCTCCCCCAGAGGTCTTACGTTTTTCTTCCCCACACCAGTCCCCCCTCCCACCCTGCCCCCCCCCCTGCCCTCCTTCCCCTCTCCCCCTGCTGGGTCTTCATAGTGCTTCAATTTTAGTATGGTGTGTTGTCACTGTATAATAGTGTCTGTGCATCCCACAGTGTAAGTGTCAGTGTATGTTATTTTAACAATTCAACCGCCGTAAACAGCAAAACATTGTGTTGCATACATGTGTTTAATTGGTGTCTTCATCAATATCACTGTCCCGAACTTTAAGTCGGGCATTTATGTATCTTAGCCACTGTGACACCGTTTTACAACTACCATCATGTGTCTTGTTGCTCTATGTGTTTTTTAAGTCTCCATTTTTATAACTTTTCATTCTCCTATTTTATCAGCATTTTATTGTGTATGTATAACTCTTGCCAATTTGTGTAAACGCTCAGATGAAGAGTGACATACAGGTCGTTGCCAGCCTGCACCATCAGGGGCTTGAAAATAATAATAAAGAAAAAAAATTAAGCAATTACTAGTGTTTGGCAGAATTAATTTTAAGAGTGTGAGTGTGAAATTTTGGGGTAAATTTGTCCATGCCAAAAAAACATAGGAAAATATTAAGAGGGAGCTCATATTGTAATTACAACCAGGTTGATTTACAAAATGTTCTAAGGGAGATTCAAAAAGGAAAATTATATGATAATAATAATAATTAATAAGTAAATATGGTGCATCCTTGCATCCCTTTTTTTAAGGTTTGTTAATTTCCACTTTATTATTTTTAATTTGAAAATCTTAAATATCATAGTACACATACCTACAGGTTTGGTGAAAATAGTACCTAATTATTAATTTATTTTAGTACCAAGAAGATGCTCTGGTTCATGGTATTATCCAGCGTGCTTTATGGGGTTTTCCCATTACACCAAAGGACTTGCATTTATCAGTAAGAAACTACTTGGATAGGGAGGGAAGAATTGTGCACATTTTCAAAGAAAATTTGCCTGGAGAAGAGGGGGTAAGAATCTGAGTCCAAGATAATTTAGAGGAAGGTTCTCCAATATTGTAGCATTAATTTCAAGCAGCTGAAGATAATAGGCATGTGTATCTTTCAGAGGTGTACACATTCTGCTTTTAACACGTTCGCTGCCGTTCATGCTCAGGCGCATGTAAACTTTACTTGAGTCAGGTGCCGCTCACGCTGTGGCACGTGCTGTGACCTAGCATCCTATATGCATATGTTTTATGAAATACCTTGTATGTACTGTTTATATTGTTCATTTGTTGTTTTCACAAAAATACAAATGCAAATAAAAAAACCATATCAAAAAAACTGAAAACTAAAACCAAAACATTCAGTGGCTCAAAACTATGGAAAGATACTGTCAAAATACGATCATGCGCCAGAGCATGAAGTGGCACCTAGCATCATCGCGCCAGAGTGTGAACGGCAGCGAACGTGTTAACCAGCCAATGCTTTCCCTGGGGCCAGGAGGTCAAGCCACCACATGTTGTGAATAGAATGGGAAGGCAGCTTCACTCCCAGGCAAACCAAACTTACCCAACCCAGACAGTCTGTGGGCAACTAACTTGCCTGCCCGTCTCGCTGCAGTGCTATGCTACATAACTGTTTACTCTGCATGTATCATTGCTGTGCTATGGAAGTTGATGAAAAGTGTTTCTTTTATCCAAGTGTCACAAGATGAATCGCAATGTAATATACATGTATATTCACTTTTGGTCAAAAAACAGTGTATTTTATTTGCCCTTTTTTCTTTTTTGGCATATTTTTCTAGCTTATTAATCATCTATTCATTCGTAGATATGAAAGGTTCTCTCTCTGAAACTTCACCATCTTCCAAATAGTACTGTCTATTCCTGATTGGAACCATCACAGATCACATCTAACATAGGTTTTGCAGTAAGCATGTTCTGCTGAAAATTGAGATCTTTTGCATATGAGATGCTGAAGCTATTATACTGCAATGCCAAGCAAATTAAGATTTTTTAAGGCTGGTTTCTGTAACTTTAGTGTATATCAACCAAGTATGACACCAGTTATACAAATATTTAATTAATTTTTTCAGGATTACTTTGCTGGTTTGCTAAATTCATTCAAAGCACCAAACTATTTCATACTTACTTCTTAATCTAAGAAATATATTACTGAAAGAACAGATGTCACTATGTGATGCTGCAATTATTGTAGATACAGATTATAACTGGTATTTTTCAATTTTGACTGCTAGTAGGTATTGTAAATGTACAACATGGATTATGAAAATTTGTGCTAGGACAAGGATGCAAACCAGGAATCTCCTGCTTACTAGGCAGTTGCACTAAGCCTCTACACCACTCTAGGCACATGGGTTTAACACACCTACTTTTCATTGTCTATGACACCAACAAAAATATTTTTCATTTAAAGTCCTATTCTGTGTTATTGTAATTTGTATTGCAACACCTACCAATGTATTTGAAGCTGCCTTGTAAACACATGAAAATTTTTCACTTGTGGCACTTCTGCTCTGTTTTGTGAAGAGTATATAATTTCTTGCTTTCACATAAGTTTGGCCTATTCATTTAGTTGCTTCCACAATTATAATAACGAAACTGCAGTGTAATTATCTGGTTATTCTAGTCATCGGCTTAATAGCACAGCTTGTTGTCAGGTGCAGTAAGCTGAATGGATACTGTGAAGCTTGCCGGGCTTGCAGCTACCAAAGATATTCCATACTAGTGAAAACGTAATTGGCCTCTTCACCTGCTATGCTTCAGTACACATGCACTCTTGTGTCAATGCAGCACTCGCCACAATAAAACAGAGAAAGAAAATATTGACACACTAAGTTACTCCAGAGGTGCCAATTATTACCATTTAATCATAATTGTTATGAAAATTGTTTAAAATTATTAGTTTATGATTGGAGTGGTTCGAATTTCAATTTTCAGGTTTAAACTACAAATCAGTGTCATTTATTTTTCATCAGTGAAACTCTGTTTCTTTCAAGTTCATTTGTATGATGTCATCGAGAAAAAGAAACGGGTTATGAGCTAAAGGATGAATCCATAAAGGAATGCCATTGTGGAATCTAGCAGCAGCTACATGCTGAGGTAGCTGATATATCCAGAAGTAAGATGAAGAACTTCGCATCTGTGGAATACTTCTTGGCTTAGTTTCCAAGTGTTTTACCTTCTAGTGAGATTGAATGACTAGAAGTAGAGATGAACTTCATGAACAAGCTGATATCACATGGTATAACATATCCAAATCAGAGGATTCTTTGGGCAAAACACATTTGGCAGGATTGTTGTTGTTGGTTCGATGTTACATGGGAACAAAACTGCAGGGGTCATCAGCCCCCATTCCATCACTGGGTGTCACAAGAAGAGGCATAAATGTGGAGTAAAGCCCAGAGTTAAAAATAGCAAAGGGGAGGAATATCCCCCAGAGTCAGTAAAAGGATAATAAAGTCGACAAGAGACAACAAGAAATGACACAATCACACAGAAACGCTGAACGGTGACAAGAAATGGAACAAAAAAGCCAATGTCTGTGGTTGACTGACCATGAGATTAAAAAGAGGAAGGGTCAACCATGCAGCAACAAAAGGAAACCTTCAATCGGTGGACACAAGACAAAAAGAACATAGACACTGGTCTGAAGCGAAGCTTTATAGAGAGTGGTAAAAACCACCACCACAAATAAAATTTAAAACTGAATCAAACATTGTGGCATCATCACATAAAACAGCAGGAAAATTTAAACTCCACCACAAGGTGGCTAAAGTACAGTCCAGAAAGATGTGGGCTGCCATCAGTCGGGAGCCTCAGCGACACTGGGGTGGGCCTCACCATGAAGGAGATGGCCATGTGTGTGCCAAGTATGGTCAATGCAGAGCTAACACAGGACTACAGAGTCCCGGTGAGAGGCCCACATGGAGGAATGCAACACAGCCATGGTCTCCTTTACAGCCCAAAGTTTGTTGGGCACAGTTAGGGTACGCCACTCAGTACCCCAAAGCTTAGAAACCTGACTGCACAACACAGACCAGAGTTCAGAAGACGTTAGGCTGATATCCACCACAGATTTGTCGACAGCCTGTTTAGCAAGCCTGTGGGCACATTCATTGCCTGGGGTACCAACATGACCCGGAGACCAGACGAACACCACTGATTAACCATACCAATCAAGGGCAAAAGGCATCTCCTGTATGGCTAACACAAAGGCAGAATGAGGGTAGCACTGGTACAGGGCTTGAAGACTGCTCAGGGAGTCACTGCAGACAAGGAAAGACTCACCTGAGTAGGACCGTACATGCTGGAGAGCACGGCAAATGTCCGCCAGCTCCGCAGTGTAAACACTGCAGCCATCAGGCAGAGTGTGCTGTTCGATATGGCTGCCATGAACATATGAAAAAGCAATACAGCCCTCTACCATTGACCCATCTGTGTAGACCAGGTCATATCTGGTAAACTTAGCTACAATAGTGAAGAACTTACCGCGGAGTGCCTCTGGAGGAACTGAGTCTTTGGGTCCATGGGCCAAGTCCAGTCACGTACATAGCCTTGGCATGCACCATGGTAGTGATATGGAGAAAAAAAGAGGGAAAGACTTAAGTTCCAACAGAAGGGATCAGTCACGAAAGGCAATTGTATAACCTGACCTGTGTCATCATTGTTGGGGACAGATGACCACATTGTAGAAAAGCAGATGATCATTTGAGTAGCCTGGTGAGCTATGCACATGGGTTGCATAGGCCATGAGCAGTTGGTGGCAGTGGATCCGCAAAGGTGGGACCCGGGCCACCACAAGAAAGCTGTCCACAGATCCGGAGCGGAAGGCACCCGTCATGATGCAAACCCCACAGTGGTGAATGGGGTCCAGCAAGCGCGATGCCAAAGATGATGCAGAACCATAGGCAAGGCACCCAAAGTCAAGATGCATTATGTATAGCTGCAACAGTGTGGAGCAATCAGCGCTCCAGGTGGTATGTCCCAAATGGCGAAGAACATTGAGATGGAAAATTGAGATTGGATTCAGTTGACGAATGTGGGAAAGCCACATCAGCCGGTCATCAAAGACAAGATCTAAGTACCTATGGGTTTCCACTACGTCAAATAAGTGGTCATCAGCATAAAGTTCGGGGTGAGGGTGAACAGTCCGATGCTGACAGAAGTGCATAACAATTGTCTTGGCAGCAGAAAACTGGAAGCCATGGGAAAGAGACCAGGACTGTGCCTACCAAAAGGCTCTCTGCAATCTGTGTTCAGCAACTTGGATGCTGGAGGAACTAAAAGAGATACAGAAGTCATCAGCATGGAGGGAAGTGGATACTGATGACCCAACTGCTGTCCCTAAGCCATTAATGGCCACTAAAAATAAGGGAACACTCAAATGAGAGCCCTGGGGAACCCCATTTTCCTGCACATGAGAGGTGGTACAGGAGGCAACAATTTGAACATGAAAGGTATGGACAGGTAAAAATATTTTTATAAAATTCGGGAGTGAGCCCCGGAGACCCCACTCATGTAACATAGTGAGTATGTGATGTTGCCAGGTTGTGTCATTTGCTTTGTGCATATCAAAAAAGACGGCAACAAGGTGGTGGAGCATGGAAAAGGTTGTGCAGATTGCTGACTCGAGGTAACCTGATTATTGGTGGTGGAGTGGTCCTGGAGAAAACCGCCCTGGCATGGAGCCTGTAAGCGCCAATTCTCGAGGATCCAGCACAACCACTGACTTACCGTATATTCCAACAGCTTACAGGGAACGTTGGCAAGGTTGATGGGACAATAACTATCCACCTGAAGATGGTTCTTGCCGGGCTTAATCACTGAGGTGATGATACTCTCCTGCCACTGCTACAGGAAAGCACCATCACACCAGATGCGGTTAAAGAGGGCAAGAAGATGACACTGGCTCTCCACTGAGAGGTGTTTCAGCATTTGACTATGGATGCTATCAGACCTGGGGGCCATGTCAGGACATTGTGCAAGAGCACTGAGAAACTCCCACTCACTGAATGGAGCGTCGTATGTCTCAGAGTGCCAGGTGGTAAAAGAGAGGCACTGGCATTCTACACACTCCTTTAATGTATGGAAGGCTGTTGGGTAATTTGCAGAGGCACAATCGTAATGCTTGGCAAACATCTCCACACATGTTGTGGGGTCCGTACATATAAGTCCATTTGTAGAGATCCCAGAGATTCCTGCTGGTGTCGGGTATCCCATTAAGCACCAGAACTTGCTACAGACCTGTGAGATGGAGGTACCTGTCCCAGTAGTGGAGACGTACCACTCCCATCATTTCTGTTTCCGTCATTTGCTAAGTCAGCGGGCATGAGTCCAGAGCTGTTTGAACATGATGAGGTGCTCCAAAGAGGGATGCCACTTATAGGTCTGTGAGGCCCGCCTGCAGTCTTTAATGGCTTCAGCAACCTCTGGTGACCACCACAGCACTGACCTTCACTGTGGACACACTGAGGAATGAAGAATGGCAGCTTCCACAGCTGAAACAATGGATTGTGTGGCACTCTCGACCACTACATTGATGTTGTTGAGTGGGGGAGGGCAAACAATAGCAGAATAGGTGCAGTCTTCCAGTTAGCCATGTTTAGATCCCACTTAGGCGGGCATCCTGAGGGGCTAACACTGTAGAAATGACAGGACAATTGGGGAATGATCACTACCACACAAGTCATCATGGGCTCTCCAGTGGACAGATTGTAGAAGGCTTTGGCTCTTGATGGATAAATTGATGGCTTAAAACGTGCCATGCACTACACTAGATTATGTGGGGGCACCAGTGTTTAAGAGGCAGACGTCAAGTTGAGGGAGTAAGTCTTTGACAACTCCGCCATGGCCAGAAATCATGGAACCACTCCACAAGGAATTGTGGGTGTTAAAGTCTCCCAATAGTAAGAAACATGGGGAGAGTTGAGAAATTAGTGCAGTCAAAACTTTCAGAGATACATCACCATCTGGAAGGAGATCAGACAGTGATCCTCTGTGTTGTCCTTACCCTGACAGCCACTGCTTCTAACAGTGTTTGAAGGGGCACAGGTTAACTATGAACAGAAGTAAGGACACACACTCTACCTGAGACCAAGTTATATGTCCTACAATTACAATAATATCCCCTGTAACCACAAAGTGCAGGGATCTGCATTGCTGGAAACCAGGTTTCCTGGAGGGCAATGCAGAATACTGGTGACTTGCTTAAAAGATATCATCAGCAACAAAGCATACTAGCGTGGGGTTTGTATCTGTCTTGAGTCGCTATCATCGGCCTCATTTGAACTCTTCTGTCAGAAGAGTAAACTTGGAGATGGAATGGCTATTCATGTCACATATGGGGACCCATATTGGTTTGATTCCTGTGTATGATATCTGTAGGTGGGACTACACTAGGTATGGCCTTCACCTCAACAGGAAAGGGAAGGGAAAACTGGCAGTGTTGATTGCAAGTAACTTACAGGGGGACACTGTCACAAATGGTAAAATACCAGTGGTTACAGGTGTCAGAGGGATGCCTTTTTTAGAATAGGGAGGAGGGAAAGAAAACCAGTTTTGAGAGAGCTTGGAAGACACCCTCAGTTTGAAAAAACTGATAAACAGGAGATAGATTTTAGCAAACAATGTTTAACGGAAAGTACTCAGAAACTGCCAGTAAATGTTAGTCAAACCATTAGTATGCAATATCAGTTATCTTTATTACATCAAAATAGTCCAGGACTCAGAAATAAACTTGATGAACTACTCATTTGTATTGATGAAATAGATTCCTCTAACCCAATTGACATAATTTGCCTCTCTGAACATCATGTGGCCACTGGTATAGATATGTTAAACATTCCAGGATTTAATTTAGCTTCACTCCTCTGTATAGTAGATATTGAGGCGGAGGAGTTGCCACATTCATTAAAAACTGCTATAAATTCAAGAATATTGATATAAATAAATTCTGTGTAGAGCAGCATTTAGAAGCTTGTGCAACAGAAGTAGAGTTTCATAACGGATGCTATATAATAGTAACTATTTACCGTGAACCTGCAGGAAATTATAATCTATTCCTAAATCATCTAGAAGCTCTACTGGGTAATTTAACAGGAAGAACTAAAGAAATCCTGGTTGCTGGTGACTTTAATACAGATTTTCTTATGCAGTCCTCCAGTAAAAGTGTATTGCAGTCAGTAACTTTGTGTTTCAACCTAAATCATACTATAAACTTTCCAACTAGGATAACTAAACCCACTAGAACAGCAATTGATAATATTTTATAGACAAATCAAAGGAACAAAATCATATCATGGAACCAATAATAAGTGGCCTATCAGATCATGATATGCAGCTCCTTGTTTTAGGTATAGAGTCTAAACAGATTACAAAGACTGAAAAATCTGCATATAGGAGAGTATTCAACCCACCAAAAATTGAAAATTTTAGAAAACTCCTCAAAGACATGAACTGGAAAGATGTATATGGTGCTCATGGCATGAATGAAAAATATAACATATTCATTAATAATGTTAGTATCATGTTTGAAAACTATTTTCCTCTAAAAGTAACTCGAATTAAACAGAAGTCTATAATAAAACCATGGATTACACAAGGAATAAAGATTTCATGTAAGACAAAAAGGAAAATGCATCTTATCAGCCAAGAGTAGTTGCAATGATGATGATTTAGTCAAATATAAGGAATACTGTAAAATATTTAAAAAAAGATTATTCAGATATCTAAACAAATGCACTATGAAAAGAAGATAGAAATATCAGGAAACCAAATAAAGACAATATGGGATATAGTGACAGAGACTGGTAGAACCAGAAATGAACAAGAACAGGTTACATTAAGAGTAGATGAGACATTAGTAACAGATGGGCGTAGTGTGGCAAATCTATTTAACAAGTACTTTATATCTGTTACTGATAGTATGGGATTGTCTGGGTCAGTGAATAATGCCCTTGAATATTTGAAACTAGCATTTACAAATAACTTCAGGTACATGAATATGTCACTCACTTCACCACAAGAAATAAGTTATATAATAAAATCTTTAAAAACAAAGCATTCTAGTGGTTACAATACAATATCAACAAAATCAATTAAAGCATGTTTTTGTGAATTTTGCACAGTTTTAAGTTATTTGTGTAACCAGTCTACTATAACTGGAACATTTCCTGATTGGCAAAAATATGGGGATATTAAACCTCTATTCAAGAAAGGGGATAAAGAGATACCATCAAATTACAGACCAATTTCACTTTTGCCTGCATTCTCAAAAATTCTAGAAAAGGTACAGCAACCAGCTGTCCATGGATGACATATTGTCCAGAACACAGTTTGGATTTCTGAAAGGTTCCAATATCGAGAAGCCTATTTACACCTACAGTAAGAATTTACTTAATTCATTAGATAATAAATTGCAAGCAGCAGGTATTATCTGTGATTTGTCAAAGACATTTGATTGTGTGAACCATAACATCCTTTTAAGTAAATTAGAATTCTATGGTGTCATGGGAAATGCTGCAAAATGGTTCAAATCGTACCTCAATAACAGGAAACAAAGGGTGTCAGTGCAAGTGACTAGTGAATTAAGCCAACAGTCATCATTGGATTGAGAAGAAATTACATGTGGTTTCCCACAAGGATCCATCTAAGGCCATTGCCTTTTCTTGTGTACATTAATGACCTCTCATCAGTTACACTACCAGAAGCAGAGTTCATTTTGTTTGCAGTTGATACAAGTATTGCAATAAAAAGTACATCAATCATAGAAAGGTCTGCTAATGATATTTTCACGAACATCAATAAATGGTTTAAAGCCAACTCATTGTCATTAAACTTTGAAAATACTCGCTACATGCAGTTCAGAACATGTAAGAGATTTCCTGCCAGCATATGCTTTAAGTATGAAGAAGCGCAGAGAGAAGAGGTTGACAGTATTAAATTGCTGGGATTACAGCTTGATGATAAATTCAGTTGGGAGGAACACACCACAGAACTGCAGAAACGACTCAACGAATCCGTATTTTCAATACGAGTGTTATCAGACATAGGAGACATAAAAATAAAAAAGCTTGGATACTTTGCTTACTTTCATTTCATAATGTCATATGATATGATATTTTGGGGTAACTCTTCAAGTCAGTCAAAAGTCTTCAGAGTCTAAGAGCATGTAATACGTATTACTTGTGGAGTAAATTCACGGACGTCCTGCACAAGCCTCTTCAAAGAACTGGGTATATTAACTACTGCCTCTGAGTATATTTATTCCTTAATAAAATTTGTCAGCCAGCCGTGGTGGCCGAGGGGACTGAGGTGCTCCAGTCATGGTCTGCACGGCCACTATGGTTGGGGGTTCGAATCCCCCCCTCGGGCATGGATATTTGTGCTGTCCTTAGTATTAGCAAGTTTAAAAGTAGTTTGTAAGTTTAGGGACTGATGACCCCGTAGTTAAGTCCCATAAGCTATACAAACATTTGAACATTTTTTTGAAAATTTGTCATATATAACATTTAGCTAGAAATAAAGATTAGTTTGAGAGGACCCTAAAAGACTTATTAGTGGCCAACCCCCTCTCCACCATTAGTGAATTTCTAAATTGTACCAAATGATGCATTTATCGGTATTCATACTACATTAGTATTATTATATTATCAGCACAAAAAAATTGTATGTTTCTGTATTTCTGTATTTATATTATTAGTATTATCTATTATTCAGCTTGTAAATTTTGTTTCTTGACATGTTCCACATCCACAGGTATCTCCTCAAAATGGATCTATGGAACGAAAAACTAATCTAATCTACGCTCAGCCAGGTGGGAAAAAAAACTGCCACAGTTGCACTGGAGGATGACATTTTTTAACTGCTGGAAAGGCATGAATGATTGGAGTGGACTAATTACATCCCAGCATCATGTGCATCCACTGGTTGAGGTTTGTCTGTTTCTAAGGCATCCCCAAGAGTGAGGTCCTCAGTAGACGCAAGAATCTCCACCTTGTCCTTAGAGGCAAAGGTGGACGGGAGTGGTGGTGTGGAAGCCACCTGGGTGTCCGTCATCTTGTTCTTCTTCTTCCTAAATCTCCTATCCCTTGGGGGTTTCACTGGTGGGGAGGTCCTCGCAGACTCAGTATCAGTCTCATGGACTGAGGAGGAGAGCAATGTCCTGTGGCCAGCAGCCTGTGGCTTCACTTGCTGCTGGCTAGTGTTGTGTCCTGACGGACCTCTTCCGAACACGGGCAGCCGAAGAAGGTTGTTGTTTCTCTGATGAAGGGGAGGAGGTTGCTCCCAAAGCAATCGCCTTGGGAGCAGTAGGAGGAATGGAGCCCCCAACCACCATGGGAGTGGGTGTAAGTTGGTGGCCCTGGTGGTCGACAGAAACAGATGTACTATTGAATGCCTCTCTTGCCAGAGAGGATGGCAAAGAAGGTGGTCATTTTCACGGGGTGTAGTCGCTGGTACTTCTTTCTGGTCTTGGTGTAAGATAGCTAGTTCAAGGTCTTGAATTCCATTATTTTCCATTCCTGATGAAGGGCGGTGCAATCGGATGAGCAAGGAAAATGACCCTGGCCACAGTTCACACAGATGGGAGCCGGCGTACATGGAGTGTCTGGATGTGCTGGACATCCATAGTCCCTACATGTAGTGTTGGAATTACAAGAGTACATGTGACCGAATTTCCAGCAACCTCATATGGGAAGGGGGGATATAAGGCTTTATGTCACACCAGTAAATCATAACCTTGACCTTCTTAGGCAGGGTATATCATCTTTGAAGGCCAGAATGAAAGCACTGGTGGCAACTTTTCGATCTTTTGGTCAACCTATGTACATGGTGGATGAAGTTGACCAATTCTAAGTTGGTGTGCAATTCATCATCAGACTTTAACAACAGATCTTTGTGGAAAATTATGCCTTCAACCATATTAAGCAACTTATGTGGTTTGATGCTCACACGGACGGCATTCAGCCTGTCACAGGCAAGTAATACCTACGATTGGGCCTGGGACGCTGCTTCTATGAGCACTGTGCTGCTTCATATCTTCGACATACTCGACACTTCCACAAACTTGTCCTCAAGATTTTTAATTTAGAAAAGAGGCTTCATAGATGTAAATGACTCGTAATTAGTATGGCTACACATCAGGAATTTAGGGGACTATGGCTTATCTCTATTTATAGCCCGACGTTCCTCCCATGGTGTAGCTAGGGAAGGGAACATGGAAGGGTCATATGTCACAACGTTAAAGTCAACACTTCCTCTCTTAGAGACGGTGGTTATACGTCCACCAACGTTACTCTGAGATCTTTTCATCGTGGTCCCACGAGCAGCTAGGAAAATAAAAGTCCACCCAGGCAAAGCCCTGCTTGCCTGGGTAAGCCTAATACAACTGAGGTGTGGCAGGTTTCCCAGAGGTTGCTCGCTAGTAACTGTTCAACCGAAACAGCCATGCGTCTCCTCAGAATGTAGCACACCTTGAGATTGAGATTTTTTGTAAATAGAGGTTTGTAGTGTCCTTGCGACCCAGGTGATTGAGCCAAGAATCTCAGGCTCTGACTAAATTAGATTAATACATGTTCCATAGATCATGAATACGACACTTCATAATTATGTGGAATGTGTCAGGTTAATGAAGGGTGTCTGTACAAGATGTTACATGACACAAAATATTACATGACACAATATTTTTTCTTTTTTTTTTTAGATTTACTAATTTACATCTAAAAACTCATCCAGTGAGTAGAAGGAGTTGTGTCATTCAGAAATTCTTTTAATTTATTCTTAAATGCTAGTTGGCTATCTGTCAGGCTTCTGATGCTGCTTGGTAGATGACCAAAGACTTTTGTGGCAGCATAATTACCCCTTTCTGTGCCAAAGTCATATTTAACCCTACATAGTGAAGATCATCCTTTCTCCTGGTGTTATAGCTGTGCACACTGCTATTACATTTGAACTGGGTTGGATTATTAACAACAAATTTCATAAGTGAATATATTTACTGCAAGGATACCTAAATCTTTAAATATATGGGTGGGTTCCAGCAATTATTCTGATTACACACTTTTGTGCAATGAATAATTTTTTACTCAATGATGAATTACCCCAGAATATGATGCCATGAATCAAAATAGGCATAGTATGCTAATTTACTGAAAGTCTTAGCGCCAAAATTTGCAATAACCCTAACTGCATACGTAGCTGAACTCAAACATTTTAGCAGACCATCTATGTGTTGCTTCCAGTTTAATTTCTCATTAATGCACACACCTAAAAATTTTGAAACTTCTACCTTAGTTACAGACTTCTGTTCAAAGTCTATATTTATTACTGGAGTTGTGCCATTTACTGTGCAGAACTATAAATACTGTGTTTTATCAAAATTTAATGAGGGTACATTTGCAGAGAACCACTTAATACATTTTTGAAAAACGTTATTTATGATTACATCACTTAGTTCTTGTTTCTTGGATGTGATTGCTATATTTGTATCAGCAAAAAGAACTAACTTTGCATCTTCATCAATGTAGAATGGCAAGTCATTTATGTATATCAAGAACAGTAAAGGACCTAAGACCGAACCCTGTGGCACTTGTAATGTATTTAGCCAGGAGGGTCCCATTTGTTTGAATAATTGAAGTATATGATACCATAGTTGGTCGAGGTATTATACCCTATTATTCCATGTTTATCTTGTGGCTCTCCTGGCAAGTCACAATGATTATCATTTGCATTACTAGGGCCTTCTAACAAACTAAATTAATTAATTATTGAAAGTCGTAAGCTTAATGTCGAACAATAATGTAAACATTATTAACACTGTACTAATTGTTATTTACTTACAATCTTTTATATTGTTTGTTTTGATAGGAAAAACTTATTATTGCATTTGTCATAATTTTGTGTATCTTTATGTGAAGCAAGACTTATTTAAGTTTCATAAACAAATTATTAAATATAAAACTTTGTAACTTCCATGTTCTAGAATCTACATTAATACTAATACACGCGAATTGGCGCAAACTAAGTCAGTCTAAAGTTAGTTGTAAAATGAGTCTACAGTCAGTCTTAAAAGTAGTATAAAGTGAGTTGCAAGTCAGTCAGTTAGATGAGTAATAACTTAGTATTGAGTCAGTATGGAAGTGAGTTGTGAAATAGCCTTAAAGATGTATCATTACTGTTTGTGTGCTTTAAGAAGAATATAAATAAATATACGTTAAAAATGAAACGTGTCACATGTGTAGTTTCCTGGAAGTATAAAAACCTGACGTCCTAATATACTTTTGTGATGTATTAATGGCAGGCGAGCTATGAGACCTACGAGACCACTGAACATCTAAGAAAATTGATGTATTAAAAAGGTGGCATTAGTGTTGTACATAAAAAGTGCCACACACTCCATCCTTGATAGTCCCCCAGTTGGAGGAATTGGCTAATGTTTTGACATTACAAGAACCACTTATTTCAACTCTCTGCATTCTTCCAGTTAAGTATGAATGAAACCCTTTGTACAGTGCCCCAGTCAAACCGTAATGATTAAGCTTATCTAGAAGAATTCCATGATTTACACAATCAAAGGCCTTTGAAGGATCACAAAAAATACCAATGAGTGATGTCCTGTTATTCAGAGCATTTAATATTTGTTTGGTGAAGGCATATATAGCACTTTCTGTTGAAAAGCCTTTCTGGAAACCAAACTGACATTTGGTTAGTACTTTGTTTTTACAAATATGGGAGGCTACTCTTGTATACATTACTTTCTCAAAAATTTCCAATAAAGCTGTCAGAAGAGAGATTGGGTGACAGTTGTTAACATCTGATGTATCCCCTTTTTTATGCAGTAGTTAGACAATGGAATGTTTCAGTTTGTCATGGAAAACACCTTGCTTCAGAGAGTTATTACCTAAGTGACTGAGAATCCTACTTATCCGTGGGGAACAAGAATTAAGTACCCGGGAGAAAATGCCATCAATTCTGTAAGAGCTTTTACTTTCCAGTGAGTTTATTCTTTTACTGATTTGAAGGGGAGAGGTTGGTGGAATTACGATTGTGTCAAATTGCGTAGTTATGGCCCCTTCTATTAGTAGCCTGGCCTCTTCTAAGGAACATCTAGATTCCATTTACTCCACAACATTTAGAAAATGATTATTGAAAATATTTTCCATTTCTGACTAATTTATAGTACCCTTGTCATTCTGTTTTATGGTAATACAGTCTTCCTGTGCTTTTGGTTGCCCTGATTTCCTTCCACTAATATTCCAAATAGTTTTAATTTTATTATCAGAGGTACTGATCTCAGACATGATACACATGCTTCTGGACTTTTTAATAACTTTTCTTAGTACTGCACAATAATTTTTATAATGCTGAACAATTTTTGGATCAGTACTCCCTCTTGCCATTAGATACAGTTTCCTTTTATAGTTACAAGATATTCTTATTACTTTGGTTAGCCATGGTTTTTTGCATGTACAACATTCCACCGTCACACCGTATGGTGGTCGTTGAAGCACACACAGAGCTTATGGTGTGGAGGGCTGTTGGGGCAATGGAGTTCTCAGCTCATGATCCCGGGTTCGCCAAGCCCATACTCAGAAAATCAGTGCTGAGCCCCTGAGGGCTTGCAGGATTTCTGTAGGTAGCAGGGGTAAAATATTGGGAGCAAAGAGTTATATTAAAATTGTAAAAAAACCAGACAGCAATTATTAGAGTCGAAGGTCATGAAAGGGTCACAGTGGTTGTAGCCTTTCCCCACTGTTGCTCAATCTGTACATTGAGCAGGATGCAAAGGAATGAAAGGGAAAATTTGGAGAGGGAATAAAAACCTTGCAGTTTTTCTGATGTCATAGTAATTATGTCAGACACAGCAAAGGATCTGGAAGAGCAATTAAATGGAATGGACAGTGTCTTGAAAGGAAGATATAAGATAACATTAACAATAGTAAATTGAGGGTAATGGAATGTAGTGTCAGAAAATCAGGTGATGCTGAAGGAAGTATATTAGGTAATGAGATAATAAAAGTAGGCTAGTAAATGAGTTTTGTTATTTGGGTAGCAACTTTTGTTGGCTAAAGTATAGAAGAAATAAAATGCACTATGGCTATGGGAAGAAACGTGTTTCTGAAGAAGTAAAATTTGTTTACATCCAATATTAGTTTTATTAGGATTATAGTTAAAAATTACGGATACGACACATGATAAAAACACAACTTTATTCTCAGATCACTGCACAGGTAGACGAACACATAAAGACTGAGACTGAGTACATTGAACTAACTCAAAGAACATATAAACTGACTATACAGATAGCAACATCTTTAGACACTAACAATGTTGTGAGGTGGTAAAATTTGAATCTCAACATGCCCCCTGAATTTTTACACACAGTTATGAATTTGTGACTTATGCCTTTAAGTTTGTGTCTCTAGGATCAAAATCCGAGTCCATCAACACACTTCTCATGCTTTGGTGCAGGGAGAGCCTTCGTCAAGACATCTGACAACATATCTTCTGTTGGTTGATACTCCAGTTTCAGTGGATAGTCCTGTAGAGCTTGACATATGAAGTGGTATTTGATATGAATATGCTTCGTCTTAGAATGTAAAACTAGGTTATTTGCCAACTTTACAGCTGACTGATTGTCATTGAACAAGATTATGTCTGACAGTTCTGGTACACCCAGCTCCTTCACAAAAGTTGATAGGTGAATCACATCATTTGCTGCTTCAAAGATACTCATGTATTCAGCTTCGGTTGTTGAGAGAGCAACTGCCCTCTGCTTGCGTGATCACTATGAGCTGATTCAAGCAAGTTGAAGTTATAGCCAGTATATGACCTCCTATCAGCATCAGAGTTTCCCCAATCAGCATCTGCGAAACCAAAGATTCCCTCCTTATCCTTGACAGAGGTAAGCTTCTTATTTATGGTTCCTTTTAGGTATCTGAGAATTCACTTAGCTGCCTGCCAGTGAACAATGTTGTAGCTGTTGTTGTACTGGCTTAGCTTGTTGACAGCATAGCATATATCAGGACGAGTACATCAATGCTACAACTAGTTCTCAGAATGGATAGAGAGTTCCATCATCTGCAATTGTAGCTGCCATAACCAGTTTGATTCCAGTTGCCAATGGAGTCCTTATTGATGTATCCACTTTGACACAAGGTGATTTTGTCAGCAGACTAATTGACTTCAATGCCTAGATAGCATTTTGCAGGACCAAGGTACTTGACATCAAATCTGACTGATAGTTCATCCCTTCTTTGTTTCGTCCTCTCCGGATCTGATTACATGATTATTATGTCGTCAACATAAATGAGTAGGAACACTTTGGATTTTCCTACACTGTCTATGTAGAGACACGGATCTGCATTTGTTGGTTGCAGTCCAATTGAAGTCAGTGTTGCATTTAATTTGGCGTACCACTGTCTGCCATTCTGGTGCAGCGCATAGATGGCTTTTGTAAGTTTACAATCTTTGTCACCAGATTTTAATTTTTGGAGCATGTTATTTGCCTTCTTGGCTATATCACAGTCTTTCTCCACATCTCTCATCTTCTGTAAAAATTTAACTAGTGAGTCTGGCTGTCCCATGAAGATTTCAGTGTCAATTTCACCATTAAGAAATGCAGTGGTGATGTCTAACTGCGAGACACACAAATTAAACTGGACTGCCAGAGCCATGAGCGATCTAAATGACTCAGTCCTTGCAACTGGGGAGAATGTTTCCATGAAGTCCATACCAGGCCTTTGGTTGAACCCTCTTACAACTATTCTTGCTTTTCTTCTTTGCAAAGATCTGTCACTACTGTGTTTATTTCTTAAAACAGTCCTGCAATCAATAACTTTTCTATTTGTTGACCTGTCCACAATGTCCCAGGTTTCATTTTTAACTAGAGACTTGATTTCATCATATATTGCCTCAAACCACTCTTGGCTGTCTGGACCATGCAATGCAGCCTTGACACTGATCTCTGATGCATTTGCAGAGAAGTTAATGTCATTACAGGAAACATCTGGTGCCAACTGTTGATCAGGTGTGACACTTGAATTATAATCTTCATCACATAATTCTACATCTGTAATGATGTCATTATGTGCTGGTACAACAGCTTCTTCTTCTTTTTCAAAGCTGTAGAATGGTTCTTCATCAGATGATGTCTCTGATTCAGTGTTACTGTTGCAGTTAAAGTCTTCTGTGGTGAATTCCACACAGATGCTTCTTCTTGGGCTATGATATTGAACATCTTCAAAGAAGTCCATATAGGTCTGTTTGAGCTCAGGACTGTTTTGATCAAGAAATCTGACATCTCTTGATATGTGTATTTTGCGGTCTGTTGGCACCCACACACGATAGGTATTTGCACAGCCCAAGTAGCCTACAAAGATGCCTTGCTTGCCCCTTGGATCAAACTTTCCCTTGTACAGTGATTTGTCAAGGATGATAACCTTTTCACTGAATGTATGAAGTGACATAGGTCTGGCTTCTTCTTCAGCCACTTCTCATACAGAGTTCCACCCAACAGCCCTTTTGTTATACAGCGATTTCGGATGTAGTTCGCTGTGTTGATGGCTTCGGCCCAGAGTGATGGTGGTTGTCCAGATTACAGCAGCATGCAACGAGCCACTTCAACCAAGGAACGGTTCTTTAGCTCAGCAACACCATTCCGCTGTGCTGTGTATGGAACTGTATGACGTCGCTGTATTCCTGCCATTCGGAAGATGGAATCCAGTCTTTCGTTACAGTATTCCTTGCCATTATCTTATTGGAAAGATTTTATTTTCAGTCCAGTTTGATTCTCAACAAGGTTCTTGTATTCCACAAATTTGTCCACAACTTCTCCTTTGTGCTGAAGGAAGTAAACTTGACACAATCTACTCTGGTCATCAATAAAAGTTACAAAATATTTTGCACCACCTTGAGATGTTTCCTTCATTGACCCACAGACATTGGAATGGATTAACCCTAGAAGTTCACTGGAATTTTCTTCCCACCTGGTGTAAGGGGTGGATATGATCTTTTCTTCAAGACATGTGGTGAACTTGGTAAAGTCAACATCACCGAATTTCAAGCCTGGAACATACTCGTTTTTGAGCATTTTGACCATATCTCCTGAATTTAAGTGTCCTAATTGATCATGCCAGATTTCCTTGTCACTTTTGGCGATTTTTGGCTCAGAAACTACACAACCCTTTGGGCTGTTTTCTTGAAGATAAAACAAGTTACTCACTCTGTTGGCAATCACCTTGACTTTGTTGTTGGTGTCTTTTATAACAGCATGATTCTTCTCAAAAGTCACAGTGTGATCATTCTCCACAACTTTTGCGACAAAAATGAGGTTTGTCCCAAGTCTTGGCACATACAGAGTGTTGTTGCAGTTGAAATATGGACATCTACGTTTGCTGTCACTTGCATAGCACTATTATCTGCATGAATTAAACTCTCTTGCGCTTCTGTAACACTCGCGAACACTTTCGGATCATTGCACATGTGTGATGTGCAACCACAAAATGCTTGAGTCGCAAAATTTTGGAGCATTTTCGTTGGTAGAAAAACAGCAGTGAGCCTCATCCACTTTGCTTGCGGTTTATACACTTAATTTCTTCTTGAAGAAACAATTATTTTCTTTGTGTCCCTTCTTGTTGCAGAAATTGCACTTGAGCGATGATTTTATCCTTCCTTGCTTTTGTTTACCAGTACACTTTTGTTCAGATTTGCCGCAGTCACTTGCAGTGCCTTTTGATAGCGGCACTCATGTTTTCAGAGTGTTTTTGAATTCTTATGGTGTGCTCTTCCAGGATTTTTAATTTTAGGGTTTCGACATCTGGTAGATTATCACGAGATTTGATTGCACACCTAAAATTGTCATAGCAATCTGGAAGACTATACAGCAACATTAAGGTAAGATAGCTGTATTTCGGATGCCATTTACATTTTCACAAAATTTGCCAATAATAATGTTCCACAGAAAATGAAAATTCGTTTTTGAACTCGCTATTCTACATCCTTCAAGGATCCACGTTCAAAATTCATGTATTGTGAAAATATTTTGAAGTAATTTAATGAAAGTAAAGAAGTGCTCTTTTGACCACTCCTGAAAAAGGGTTCCTAATTTCGGATGGTAGTGGTCCCTAATTTCAGATGGTTGATAGTAATGAAAATACATGGCTTTTTGAAAGATAAAAAGAAACAACTTTATTTCAAAAGCATTAACTGGTACATTACATTATTCGAAAAACATAAATCACGTATGTATGTTTTCCACCCATATTTTTCTGTATCCACACACAATTCGTGGGCCCATTGGAGACATTTAATGCATCTAGTCCACTTCTCACCACGTTGATCATTTTTGTAGGGCTCAGAACAGTAGAGGCAGGTATCATATGGACTTTCTTCATCGTCCATACTAAACAAGACTGGTTCGGAGGAAGAGTCATCAGAGTCGGTATTTCTCTTTCTACAACTCCACTTTCTGGATGATTGAGACGCCAACTTTTATATAGGATGTCTTTGCTTTAAAGTTCTTCCTTTTCAATTTGTAGAGGCGAAGTTCAGCTTCATTCTTTTTTCCTCAGACTTTGCTAATGAGTCTTGTAGTTCCAATTTGTAAGGAGAACTCTTAATCACAGCAGTTTTACCTCCATTGCTCGAATTTGAATTTCTGTGCAAAGCATTGTAAATTAGTTCCTATTTAAAACATATATCCTGTATAGTAAAAATTTCAGCTTAATTTAACTTATGATACATACACTTCACTTATACACATTAATATTAGAGTAAATATGTTGCTTATACATTCCAAATAAAATGCCTTGCCTTCCGTGTAAAAACTGGGCTCAGAAAACACAGCAAGAAATCTCGGAACTAAATAAAACATGTTCGAAGCTTCCAACTACAGTTGATCTCAAACAACAATTGAATAACTTCCAGCATGTTTTCCTGCTACTAAAAGAAGCTAAATGAAAAGATTTCCAGTAGATAACAGCACCTACCATATGAGAAATCCCCATATCTGAAATTGGGAACCTAACTGAAATATGGCTCCCTTACCTTATTGATAATAGATCACCATTTATATTGACTTCCATTGCTTGTAGTTTGTTTACAACATCAAAGAATTCAGTAAGATGCTATGTTACATTGTCACCAGGCTGCATCTTGTGAAGAGTGAGCCGTTTGAATAGTGTTGCTTTGCGAGCAGGTCCTTTTGATGCATAAATTGACTCCAGCTTAAGCCATACCTGCCTCTCCGGGGGACACCACTTTGACGAAGCACTGTCCGTGCGGGTGGAGAGGCTTGTGCATCCGTGTGACGCAGAGGGCTATACCGAAGGTAGAGAACCTACTGCCGGAAAGGCCTCAGCTGATGGGTCTGACTAAAAGTGTCCCACAACATCCCGTCTTCCTTATCCTCTACCAGTCCTTTCCCAACCCAAGGTGTGATGCGATCCGTGCCGAGGGGTGCGTGGCACATGGGTGGATGTGTCTCGAATGGAGCCTCAGGAATACCGGGCGACCTCCCTGAGTAAGTAGCCTTGCACCGCACGGGTTTATCGTGGTGTGGACCATATAAATCCCCAAATCTCGTGGGACTAAGATGAACACAGAGAAAGAAAGTATTTTAAAAGAATCTGATATGCAATCTGAGACCTCAGATACTCAGACATCGGGATCAGGACTGATGGAGTGCACTCCTACTTCTGAATCAGGGTCTAGACCTGAGCAAGAAGTGGGAACTGTCACAGAGAAGTTGGACCAGATTAGGATTAAGGCCTTGTCTGGGGCTCAGAGGAGGAAACTTCTCAAGGAACAGAAGCAAAATGAAGGAAAAGAATGGCTTCCTAAGCATAAGTGGAGGGAATCAAAAGGGCTTGATTCCAAGACCCCCAAAAAGAAACTGCCTCAGGTCAAAGGGGATACATAGACCCCCTCGACGTCAAAGACAGGTGGCAAGAGGGTTAGGGAGGAATCTAAGACTCCCTCCTCTCTGGACAAGCGTGATCCTAAGTTTGAGGAAGTAGCAGAGGCCGTAACCTCTGCTATAGTGACCTCATATCAGGACAACTGCTCAATCACCAAGAAGTGCACAAACAGGAGTGTGCCTTGGTGGAATAATAACCTGGAAATGCAAAGGAAACAGGTACAAAGACTGTTTAACCTTGCGAGGCGCAAAGGACAATGGGCAAAGTATAGTGAGGCCCTTGTCAATTACAAACTTGCCATCAGACGGGCAAAGGAGGCATCCTGGAAGCTATTCTGTGAGGAAGTGGAGGGCACGGCTGCTCAAGCAAGACTTAATAAAATACTCACTAGGGTACCAACTAATCCAGGAGGAACATTGAAGAAGGAGGATGGGGAGTATACAAAGACAGCACATGAAACGCTGGAACTGCTCCTCAAGACTCACTTTCCTCAATATACTCTGGGGGATAACTCAGACCAGAATGCGATTCCTGAGAGACAACGGCTCTCAGGTATTCGCAAAGCGGACTGGGATCTGCCCAAGGAGTGTGTCGTTTTCAGGAAGGTCCGATGGGTGGTGGGAACATTTCAACCGTTCAAGTCACCAGGCCCCGATGGAATCTTTCCAGCTCTCCTGCAACAAGCGGGAGAGAATCTTATTAGATTCCTATGCAGGTTATTCAGGGTTAGCCTAGCAGCAGAAATCATTCCCAATGCCTGGAGGGCAGTGAAGGTTGTCTTCATTCC
This sequence comes from Locusta migratoria, assembly GCA_026315105.1. Classification (NCBI taxonomy): domain Eukaryota; kingdom Metazoa; phylum Arthropoda; class Insecta; order Orthoptera; family Acrididae; genus Locusta; species Locusta migratoria. The sequence goes on along the minus strand of CM048755.1, from coordinate 399,241,033 downwards.
TAAACCAGGGAGAATTGATCGTACCAAGGCCAAGGATATGAGACCAATCAGCCTGTCCTCATTCATTCTTAAGACATTGGAAAAGCTGGTTAATGTGCATGTTGGAGAAAGGAGATTAAGTAGGACTCCTCTACATTCAAACCAACATGCATATTAGCCAGGTAAATCATGTGAGACAGCTCTCCACCAACTCGTGGAGAAAGCACTACACTTTCAGGAAATAACCCTCTGTATCTTCCTGGACATCGAGGGGGCTTTTAGCAGCAATATGACCTTCGATTCCATGGTTAGGGCAGCAGAGGTGCATGACCTAGGGACCACTATATGTAGGTGAACTAGGGCCATGCTCAGTGGAAGAAAGGTAGAGGCTACCATGATGGATGAAACAATGATAATCAACACCACTAGGGGTTGCCCGCAAGGAGGAGTTCTTTCCCCTTTATTGTGGAATCTAGTGGTGAATGATCTCATTGGAGAATTAAATGGTAGGCAGTACTTTTGCCAAGGATATGCAGATGATCTTGTCATAGTAATACTTGGCAAATTTGCTGACACAGTGAAGAATATAGCACAAGGTGCATTGGACATTGTGCAAGACTGGTGCAGAAAACAGGATCTGGGGGTTAGTCCTAAGAAAACTGTTGTTGTACCATTCACAAAGAAGCATATACAACATTCAAGTTGGAATCTAAAGCTTTTCAATGAAGCGCTACCTGTGAAGGGGACAGTGAAATATCTAGGGGTTACCCTAGATGAGAAACTGACGTGGACCCCTCACATTAGGAATATTTGCTCCAATGCAAAATGTACTCTAGTAAGTACCAGGATGGCTTGTGGCAAAAATTGGGGCCTGAGCCCCAAAGGTATGCACTGTATATACACCACGGTGATTAGACCCAGGATCACCTATGGGGCGTTCGTGTAGTGGAAGAAGGTAGAAAAGCAGGTTGCTGCTAAGGAGCTTGGTAAGGTGCAGAGATTAGCCTGCCTAGCCATAAAAGGCGGAATTAGCAGCACACCAACTGCTGGGATGGAAACAATGCTGGATATGCCCCCATTACACCTTTGGGTCAAGATGGAGGCAGCAGCTGGTGCATACAGACTCAAATCTGGCAACAACTGGAACTCTTTGGGATATCCAGAATCACACACTAAAATAGTGAGTGAGGTAAATATAGGAAAGGTTGGGGAAATGCCAGCCGACTATATTATAACCCCATACTGCTTCAACAAGCCTTTCAATATAACAATTGGAAGCAGGGAGCAGTGAGAGAAAATAGTTCGACACCGTACGGGGGATGTTGTCTGGTTCACTGACGGGTCAAAATCAGACCAAGGTGTTGGGGCCGGGGTATATGGGGTGCAGCGAAGACTGGAGGGCGTCATCTCTCTAGGGAAACTGGCCTCAGTATTCCAGGCTGAAATCACTGCCATCAGGGCATGTGTGGAAGAGAATTTGCGTAGGTGCTACAAAGATTGTAGCATCTATATCTATTCAGACAGCCAGGCAGCCCTGAGATCACTGGCAGCTCCTGCAACAAGGTCTAAAATTGTTGCAGAATGTCACAGGGTTCTGGTGGAGCTATGGGAAAGCAATAGAGTAAACCTATTGTGGGTCCCTGGCCACTCGGGGATCAGTGGCAACGAACATGCTGACAGATTAGCCAGGATCTACATCTACATCTACATACATACTCCGCAATTCACCGTAAGGTGCGTGGCGGAGGGTACACTGTACCACTACTAGGCATTTCCTTTCCTATTCCACTCCCAAATTGAACGAGGAAAGAAAGAATGCCTATATGCCTCTGTACGAGCCCTAATTTCTCTTATCTTGTCTTTGTGATCTTTACGCGAAATGTAAGTAGGCGGCAGCAAGATCGTACTACACTCAGCTTCAAATTCCGGCCCTCTAAATTTACTTAACAGAAATCCATGAAAAGAAAGTCGTCTTTCTTCCAGCGATCCCCAAATGAATTGCCGGAGCATTTCCATGACACTCGCGCATTGGTCGAATCTACCGGTAACAAATCTAGCTGCTCGCCTCTGAACCGCCTCTATGTCTTCCTTCAAACCGATCTGCTGCGGGTGTGGTCGTACAAGCGTTTTATACGCGGTCTCCTTTACAGGTGAAGTACATCTTCCCAAAATTCTCCCAATAAACCGAAGTCGGCTGTCTGCCTTACTCACAACTGTCCTTACACGCTCGTTCCATTTCATATCGCTCTGCAATGTTACGCCTAGATATTTGAACGACGCGACAGCATCAAGAAGCTCACTACTAATGCTGTATTCGAACATTATGGGATTGTTTTTTCTACTCATGCGCATCACCTTACATTTTTCTACATTGAGAGCTAGCTGCCATTCTTCGCACCAACTAGAAATTTTGTCTAAGTCAACTTGTCAGTTACAGACGACACCCTCCCATACACCACAGCATCATCAGCAAACAGCCGCAAATTACAACTTACTCTGTCCATCAGATCATTTATATAGATAGAAAATATAGCAGTCCTATCACACTCCCCTGGGGCACGCCTGACGATACACTCATCTTTGATGAACACTCGCTGTCGAGAACAATGTACTGCATTCTATTACTTAGGAAGTCTTCCAGCCAGTCACAAATCTGTGAACCTATTCCATAAGCTCATATTTTCATTAGCAGTTTGCAGTTTGGCACCATGTCGAACGCCTTTTTGAAGTCAAGAAAAACACAATCCACCTGTTGCCCTTCATCCATGACTCGCAAGATGTCATGTGAGAAAAGGGCAAGCTGAGTTTCACATAAACGATGTTTCCTAAACCCGTGCTGATTCATGGAAATAAGCTTTTCCATTTCAAGGAAATTTACTATATTCGAACTGAGAATATGCTCCAAAATTCTACATGAAACCGATGTCAACGATATTGGCCTGTAATTGTATGGGTCAGTTCTCTTTCCTTTCTTATACACGGGAGTCACCTGCGCTTTTTTCCAATTACTAGGAACTTTGCGCTGAATTAAAGATTCGCTATAAATGCAAGCTAAGTAGGGGGCCAATGCCGCAGAATAGTCTTTGTAAAACCGAACTGGTATTCCATCCGGACCAGCAGACTTTTTCGTATTTAGCTCTCTCAGCTGCTTCTCTACACCGGAAATACCTATTGCTATGTCCCCCATTTCGGAATTAGTATGTTGATCAAATGATGGTATATTTGTGCAGTCCTCCTGCGTGAAAGATTTCTTAAAGGTTAAATTTAGAACTTCAGCTTTCCGTTTGCTTTCTTCTATTACTGCCCCGGAATGATCAACTAGTGACTGGACAGTGGGCTTTGACCCACTTATCGATTTTACATAGGGCCAGAATTTTTTTGGGTTCTCGGAAAGATCTTTTGCTAAGGTATGGCTGTGATAATTATTGTATGCTTCACGCATCGATCTTTTTATAGACACACGAAACTTTTGCCTGTATGTAGGTGTGTTTTGAATTTACCATGCCTGTCAGCAATCCAACCATGAGTCTAATCTCTCTCCTGTTCAGACCCAGGATTACAGAGCTTCTTTTAAATCAAGGCTTTGGCATCATTACCTTGCCATGTTTTTGTTGATGGACTTTGGTCCAATATTCTAGTGCTGTCTTCTGAGCCAGTTACGTAGCTCCAATTTGATCATTGCCTTGGTGATTGTCAGGACAGGTTCCGGTCCAATAAATGGAGTCTCTGCCCCCATGTATATCGGAAAAATAGATCTGATACAACTGGAGGAGGAGTGTTCATCGCTGTGGACAAAGATATTGTTTCTACTGAGATCGAGGTTGAGGAAGTGCTCAACAGAATTGGGGAGAAAAGGTGCTTCTGCATATCCTGACCAAGAGGAGGGATAGGTTGGTGGGACATATTCTGAGACATGAACTTAGTATTTGAGGGAAGTGTGTGAGGTAAAAATTGTAGAGGGAGGCCAAAGGACAAATACAGTAAGCAAATTCAACAAAATGTAGGTTCTTATTCATATTCTCAGATGAAGAGGCTTGCGTAGGGCAAGGCAGCATGGAGAGGTACATCAAACCAGTCTGTGGACTGAAGACCACAACAACAACAACATCTCATCCGCAACCTTACAGAAACTTTTTTCACAATTTCGATGATTCATTATTCACTTATTCCCCTTGGGCCCCTTCTAACCCCCCGCCCTCTCTCCTTCATACATATTGCATTTTCTTTTTTGAATCGAGATTGCGGCAGCCTTTGCTCTCTCAGCAGCTTTTGAACATTATTATTATACCACGGTGGATCTTTTCCATCCTTAATCGTCTTTACTGGCACATATTTCTCTAACCCTTTATTAACAATGCACTTAAATTTAGTCCACAATTCCTCTACATCCATAGTCCCAGAATTAAAAGATGCCCATTCATTTTCTAAGTGCGTTCGTAACATTTGCTTATCGGCTCTTCCCAACAAAAACACGCTCCTAGCCTTCTTGATTGGTTTATGAAATTTGGTCACCATCGACGCTATGACAATATCATGATCACTGATTCCTGTCTCTACACAGACATCGTTAATAAGGTCAGGCCTGTTTGTGGCTATAAGGTCTAGAATATTTCCATTGCGCGTGGGTTGCCGGTTTAACTGATCAAGACAGTTTTCGGAGAATGTGTCCAAAAGTAGCTCTGAAGACTGTTTGTCTGTACCACCTGAAATGTAACTAGCGAGGTCCCAATCTATACTCTTAAGGTTGAAGTCACCTCCGACTAATATTACGTGGCCCGGATACCTATGCACTACCTGGTGTAGACTTTCCTTGAATGATTCTAAAACTGCTACAGCAGCACTGGGGGGCCGGTAAAAACACCCAACTATTAACTTTACTTCTTTTAGACCTGTTATACGTGCCCAGATAACTGCACAGTTACTTTCAACCTCGATCTCAGTAGAAACAATATCTTTGTCCACAGCGATGAACACTCCTCCTCCAGTTGTATCAGATCTATCTTTCCGATATACATGGGGGCAGAGACTCCATTTATTGGACCGGAACCTGTCCTGACAATCACCAAGGCAATGATCAAATTGGAGCTATGTAACTGGCTCAGAAGACAGCACTAGAATATTGGACCAAAGTCCATCAACAAAAATATGGCAAGGTAATGATGCCAAAGCCTTGATTTAAAAGAAGCTCTGTAATCCTGGGTCTGAACAGGAGAGAGATTAGACTCATGGTTGGATTGCTGACAGGCCATGGGAAATTCAAAACACACCTACATACAATGGGAATAACAGAAGAGGACCCTAAATGTAGGCTCTGTGATGACAGTGATGAAACTGCATCACATCTGATCTTCGAATGCATTGCATTGGAAAGTAAAAGGCACAGAACATTTGGGACAACCAGACCTGAAGAAATTGTGTCTAATAAAGAACTGGTAAAGGGACTCCTTGCACTGTTCAAGGGCATTGGTTGGCTTTACTAGACATACAGGGAGCGATACCGCACAATAAACTTAGTTACGGTGCGGGCAGTGGCGGGTTGGACAAAGACTGTTTTGGCTTCCCTGAAAAAATCAAATCAAATCAAATCATGCCATACCTGACGTGATGTGCTGCAATTCTTCACTTGCTTCAGCTCGGTGGGACCGATGGACAGAATCAAGTCTGCTTTTGCTTTTCTGTCTGCTGCAAGCCACACTTTGTATACAGCTTGTGTAGCGAGTGTCGCGCCTTCGCCATGCACTGCAGGTTCTGGTATCTCACCTGATACATACCCCCATGTGTCATTTTTTTTCAAGCACTGCTTCCACTTGAATTCGCCAGTTGTTGTAATTATTGTGTGATAAGATTTCCATTCGAACTCCATGTGCAGCAGCCATGTGCGCCATATCATCACTTAATGAACTTGAATCTTTCTGCACTTTTTATCTTGCAAATTTTAGTTTTTGTCTAATCAAAAAATGCCATTTTTACCGATTGCATATCTCTGGGCCCATAACCTATTAGGATTATAGTTAGAAATAACGGATACGACACGTGATTAAAATACAACTTTATTCACAGAGCACTGCACAGGTTGACGAACACACAAAGACTGAGACTGAGTACATTGAACTAACTCAAAGAAAATACAAACTAACTATACAGGCAGCAACATCTTTAGACTCCAACAATGTTATGTGGCAGTAAAATTTAAATCTCAACAAGTTTAAATGTTAGGAATTCCTTTCTGAAATCATTTTTCTGTGGTGTAGGATGGGAGTGAAATGTGGATAATAAGGAGTTCAGACAAAAAGATGATAGAAGCTTTCAAAATGTGGTTCAACAAATGAATGATGAAGATTAGATGGATAGATTATATAACTAATGAGGAAGTGCTCAACATAATTGGGGAGAACAGGTGCTTCTGCATATCCTGACCAAGAGGAGGGATAGGTTGGTGGGACATATTTTGAGACATGAACTTAGTATTTGAGGGAAGTGTGTGAGGTAAAAATTGTAGAGGGAGGCCGAAGGTCAAATACAGTAAGCAGATTCAACAAAATGTAGGTTCTTATTCATATTCTCAGATGAAGAGGCTTGCATAGGGCAAGGCAGCATGGAGAGGTACATCAAACCAGTCTGTGGACTGAAAACCACAACAACAACAACATCTCATCCGCAACCTTACAGAAACTTTTTTCACAATTTCGATGATTCGTTATTCACTTATTCCCCTTGGGCCCCTTCTAACCCCCCGCCCTCTCTCCTTCATACATATTAGGTCACATTACTATTTGCCATATTTGACAGTTGGAAAACTGGCTCAAACATGGTCTTTGGAAGTTTTTATAGACCACCTGGCTCAGCCACAGTAGTAGCAGATCATCTGGAGGAAAGCTTAGAAAATATTTCTCTTAGGTTTCCTAGTCATGTTATAGTTTTTGGTGGAGATTTTAACTTACTGGATATAGACTGGGAGTCAAATGCAGTGGCGGCTCATACAAAATTTGAGCAGTGTGCTACAATATTACTAAAATTAACAGGAAACAAAATATACGAAAATAAAAAGTCAACCTTTGTATGATTGCCTTTAATTAAATATCAATTAATACTGTATTGACAGTAAGACCTTTAGGGAAATCTATAACAGCACTGTCAAGTGCATGTATTCACTGCAGGTAGTAAAAATAACGTTTAAAAAATATTAATTTTATTTACAGAAATTAAAAATTTAGACTCAGAGGTATTTGAATATGAGCCTCACACAGGAATTGAGAGACAACACGCAAGATGCCTGAGTCAGCGCGCTATTTGACTCTGTAAGCCGCAATATTCATCATATACTATTCTTCCGCAGCCATCACACGCAGCGTGAAGAGAAATATAGATGTGGTGCTGCAGTCGGTCTCAGCACACATGAGTCACCAGGCCTGACGTCACATCTGTGCATGCGCACTAGCGAACAGACCACTTCGCCACCTCTCTGCGCATGTACCAGTGCGGCTGAATCCCACTTCAGCACACAGAGCTGGTTTCCAGCTATCACAGCGTGAGCACTCCAAAATGTGTTTTCATCCTTATTACTAGCATTCTAATATGCATTGGAAGGAAATTCGCATAATTTTATTGTGATATCTGGCTCGTATTCCAAGAGAAAGGATGTAATTTTACAGTGATTTCTCGCTTGCATTCGAAGAGAAATGGCATAATTTTAGTAATATATTTAGTGTGCTGCAGCACATTAGCACATTATCACCAGCCGCCACTGGCCGCCACTGATCAAATGTGTTTAAGACAGGTGACAGGACAGAGAATTGAGCAACACTGTTCTAAGTGCTGTATCTGAAAATTACATTGAACAGTTAAAGTCTTGGAGATAACAGCCGCGGTGGAGTAGCCAAGCAGTCTAAGGTGCCTTGCTGCGGAGCACACGGTCGCTCGCCAATGGAGGTATGAGTTCTCTCTGCGGCATGGGTGTGTGTGTGTTGTCCTTAACTTAATGTGAGTAGTTTCTAAGCTACGGACCGATGAACATGCAGTTTGGTCCGATAGATTTACAAGCATTTTGGATATAACATGTTAGACTTGCTGATAACAAATATACCCAAACTTTTTGTGTCATTTAGCGTAGATCAGGGAATCAGCAATCATAAGGCCATTACAAGTGTAAAGTGCTGTTTTTACATAGAAAGAAAGATCTTTTATCATGTAACTATGCAATAGCAGGAAACACAGAGGAAACAGTTACTGCCATAAAATATCTGGGAGTAGAGGTAAGAGGCAATCTGAAATAGAACGACCATATAAAATCAGTCATGGGTAAGACAGATGCCAGACAAATTCATTGGAAGAATCCCCAGGAAGTGTAGACCATCAACAAAAGAAGTAGGTTACAAAACTATCATTTCGCTGTCACTTGAAAATTGCTCATGAGTATGGGATCCATACCAGGTATGGTTAATAGAAGACATGGAGAATATCCAAAATAGAGCAGAACACTGTGTTATGGGCTCATTCAGTAAGCATGAAAGTGTCACAGAAATGATTAAGAAACTCCAGCAGCAGATGCTGCAAGAGAGGCTTCCTCCTTTGTGTATGTCATGAAGCAACCACAAGGATAAGATCAGAGAGATTATCACCCACACAGAGGCATGCAGACTATTATTTTTCACATGAACCACACACAACTGGAATAGGAGGAAGTGGCAATAATACACAGAGTACCCTCCATCACACATGGTGAGGTGGCTTGTGGAGTATGGCTGTAGATGTTACAGCAGGCTGAGCTGCTTCAATGGTTGAAGCAGAGATAGGGGCAGGCAAGCTGGAAAGGGAATTTATACACCTCTATTATCTTTGTATTTTCATAACATTTTGTTAGTGGCCATTTCCAGTGGAAACTTCAGCCACTATTAAAAGGAAAAGAAAGTGTTACATGAAAATTATCTTTATTCTTTCTTTGTATACAACATACCACAGAGAATGGTCCCTATTTTAATCAATGTTTAGTTTTCATCTTAACATTAAAACAGATATAAAACCATAAACAGAGACTGAAGTTAGGGCAGTTTATGGTACTATGTAAATGTATTAAATGTGTTGCATTTATTGTTTAAATACTATAATACAATTATATGTTCAGTACCCAAATAAAATTGTCTGTTGTTGTGGTCTTCATTCTGCAGACTGGTTTGATGCAGCTCTCCACATTACCCTGTCCTGTGCAAGCCTCTTCATTTGAGAATATGAATGGCAACATACATTCTTTTGAATCTGATACTGTATTCACCCCTTGGCCTTCCTCTATGATTTTCACCACACACACTTCCTTCTAATGCTAAGTTGATGATTACTTGATGTATCAGAATATGTTCTACCAACCTATCCATTCTCTTAGTCAGGATATGCAGAAACTCCTTTTCTCCCCAATTCTGTTGAGCACCTCCTCATTAGTTATCTACCCATCTAATCTTCATCATTCATCTGTAGAACCACATTTTGAAAGCTTCTATCATCTTTTTGTCTGAACTCCTTATCGTCCACATTTCACTCCCATACAATGCTACACCCCAGAAAAATGCTTTCGGAAAGGACTTCCTAACATTTAAACTAATAATGGATGTAAACTTATTTCACTTCTTCAAAAACACTTTTCTTCTCATAGCCATTCTGCATTTTATTTCTTCTTTACTTTGGCCAACAGAGTTATCTTGCTACCCAAATAGCAAAACTAATTACCTAATGTAATTCCTTCAGCATCACCTGACTTTCTGACACTATATTCCATTACTCCCATTTTACTCTTGTTAATGTTCATCGTATATCTTCCTTTCAAGGCACTGTCCATTCCATTTCATTGCTCTTCCAGGTCCTTTGCTGACTCTGACATAATTAATTATTATGTCATCAGCAAACTGCAAGGTTTTTATTCCCTCTCCCTGTACTTTAATTACCTCTTCAAATTTCTCCTTACATTCCTTCACAACTTGCTCAATGTACACATTGAACAACATTGGGGAAAGGCTACAACCCTGACTTACTTCCTTCCCAACCACCCTTCATGACCTTCGACTCTATAATTTCTGTCTGGTTTTTGTACAAGTTGAATATAACTCTTTACTCCCAATATTTTACCCCTGCTACCTTCAGAAACTGAAATAGTGTGTTCCAGTCAACATTGTCAAAAGCTTTCTCCAGATTCGCAAAAGCTAAAAATGTAGATTTCCCTTTTCTTAACCTATCTTCTAAGATTAGTAATAATGAGAGTATTGCCTTCCATGTTCCTACATTTCTCCTAAATCCAAACTGGTATTCCCCAAGGTCAGATTCCACAAGTTTTTCCATTTGCCTGTAAATAATATGTTTTAGGATTTTGTAACCATGACTTGTTAAACTGAAAGTTCTGTAATTTTCACATATGTCTGTACTTACTTTCTTCAGAATTAGAATCACTACATTCTTCTTGAAGTTTGAGGCTATTTGTCCTGTCTCATACATCTTGCATACCAGGTAGAACAATGTCTTCGTGACTGGCTCTCCTAACTATAATAGCAGTTCAGATGGAACATCATCTACTCCAGGGGCCTTGTGTCTACTCAATTCTTTTAGTTCTCAGTCAACTTCTTCTCACAGTATTGTGTATCCAATCTCATCTTCCTCAACTTCATCTTCCATTTCTAGAATACTGTCTTCAAGTTTATTTTCTGGGTACAGGCACTCTATATATTCCTTCCACCTTCAGCTTTCCCTTCATTGATTAATACTGGTTTTTCATCTGAGTTCTTTTCTCCAAATGCCTCTTTTCTTTTAGGTGGTATCTATCTTTCCCTAGTTATACATTCTTCTACAGTCTTGCATTTCTTCTCAAGCCACTCCTGCTTAGCCAGTCTGCACTTCCTACAAACCTCATTTTTCAGACATCTGTACTCCCTTTTGCCTGCTTCACTTGATTCATTTTTATATCTTCTTCTTACATAAATTAAGTTCAGTATCTCCTGTGTTATCCAAGAATTTCAATTAGGCTTTGTCCTTTTGCCTATATGATCTTCTGCTGTCTTCATTACTCTATTGCTCAGAGTTACCCATTCTTCTTCTGCAGTATTACTTTCCCCCATTTCAGACACTCCTTGCCTAATGTACTCTCTAAAACTCTCAACCTCTTCTGGTTCCTTCCATTTGTTCAGATTCAATCTCTTTAATTTTCTGCCTTTTTGTAGTCCTTTAAGTTTTAATCTACAGTTTATAACCAATAAGTTATGGTCAGAGCCTATATCTCCCCCAGGATATGTCTTACAGTTTAAAACCTGATTTATAAACCTTTGCCTTACCATAAAAATTCAATCTGTTATCTCACAGTGTCTCCTGGTCTCTTGCAGATATATTACCTTCTTTCATGAAAATTAAACCAAGTGTTTGTGATTATCAAATTGTGCTCTACACAAAATTCTACCAGGCGATCTCCTCTTTCATTACTTTCCCCCAGTCCATATTCATCTACTACTCTTCCTTCTCTTTCCTTTCCTGCTAGCAAGTTCCAGTACCATATCACCATCAACGTTTCTTCCCCTTTTACGGTCTGAATAATTTCTTTTATTTCCACATACATTTCTTTGATTCCTTATCATTGGAAGAGCTAGTTGGCATATAAACTTGTACTACTGTGGTCAGTGTTGGCTTCAAGTCTGTCTTTGTTATGATAATGTGTTCACTATGCTGTTCTTAGTAACTTACCTGCATTCCTATTTTCTTCTTCATTGTCATACCTACTCCTGTGTTACCACCAACGGATATTGTATTTATAACCATGTACTCACCTGACCAAAAAACCTGTCCATCCTGCCACCGAACTTCACTAATCCCCACCATATCTAACTTTAACCTATTCATTTCTCTTTTCAAATTTTCTAACGTAACTACACAATTAAGGGATAAAACATGCCATTCTCTTATCTGTAGAATGCCTGTTTTATTTTTTTTATGATGTCATCCTCCTAAGAAGTCCCTGCCCAGAGATCAAAATGGGAGCCTATTTTACGTAAAGAATATTTTACCCGAGAGGATGCAATCATAACATATTCATACAGTAGAGCTGCATGTCCTTCAGAAAATTAAAGACTGTAGTTTTCACTAGCTTTCAGCAGTTCACAGTAAGTGCATGGCAAAGCCATGTTAGCTAATGTTACAAGGCCAGCTCAGTCATTCATGCAGACGGTTGACCCTGTAACTACTGAAAAGGCTGCTGCCCTTCTTCAGCAACCACACATACATCTAAAATATAGTAAAGTTCCTTGAGACAGAAAAGCTTCTTTCCATGAATCAGCATGGGTTTAAGAAACATCATTCATATGAAATTCAGCTTCCCTTTTTTCACATGACATCTTGTGAGCCATGCATGAAGGACAACAGGCAGATTGTGTTTTTCTCGACTTCAAAAAGGCATTTGTCATGGTGCCACACTGCAGACTGCTAACGAAGATAGGAGCTTATGGAAAAGGTTCACAGATTTGTGACTGGCTGGAAGACTTCCTAAGTTCTCGACGGTGAGTGTTCATCAGAGACGAGTGTATCATCAGGTGTGCCCCAGGAGGTGTGATAGGACCACTACTATTTTCTTTCTATATAAATAATCTGATGGACAGAGTAACTTGTAATTTGTGGCTGTTTGCTGATGATGATGATGTTTCGTATATGGAAGGGTGTCATCTTTAACTGACTGTAATAGTATAAAGAACGACTTAGACAAAATTTCTAGTTGGTGTGAAGAATGGCCGCTAGCTCTCAATGTAGAAAAATGTAAGGTGATGTGCATGAGTAGGAAAAACAAACCCATAATGTTCAAATACAGCATTAATAGTGAGCTTCTTGCTGCTGTCGCGTCATTCAAATATCTAGGTGTAACAATGCAGAGTGATATGAAATGGAACAAACATGTAAGGACAGTTGTGTGTAAGGTGGACAGATGACTTCAGTTTATTGGGAGAATTTTGTGATGATGTACTTTATCTGTAAAGGAGACCATGTATAAAACACTTGTACAACCATGTCTTGAGTATTGCTCAAGTGTTTGGGACCCACAACAGATCAATTTAAACGAAGACATAGAAGCAGTTCAGAGGTGAGCAGCTAGGTTTGTTACTGGTAGCATTGACCAATGTGCAAGTGTCATGGAAATACCCCAGCAAATCAATTGGGGATCGCTGGAGGGAAGATGACATACTTTTCATGAATTTCTGTTGATGAAATTTAGAGGGCCGGAATTTGAAGCTGAGTGTAGTACGATCTTGCTACCACCTACTTACATTTTAGTGAATAGTATAGGTGAATATGTGGATGGCTGTTTGATTAAGGAGCAGGTGGGTTTTTATCCGGGAAAATCCTGTACCAGTCAGGCTCTCAATTTGACCCAATTTATCGAAGATGGTTTTGAGAAAGGACTCTCGACAGAAGTGGTTTTCATCGATCTTACAGTGGCCTACAATACTATCAACCTCAGAACTCTCATCTCAAAAGTCCAGCATATGACTAATTGCCACAAACTGGTGGAAGTCCTAAGAGCACTACTCTTTAATAGGAGATTTTATATTGAATTCCAAAACAGAAAGAGCAAATGGCGAAATCAGAAGAACGGTTTGCCACAAGGTAGTGTGCTGTCACTGATGCTCTTTAACATATATACGAACTGCGACATCCCTCTCCTATTTTGCTCTTCCTCCAACTGATATCTTTTTGTCCTCTACAGAGATGTAGGATTGGACAATTAAGTATCTGCTGGATGGCTGTTATGGAGAGGAGTCCACTCAGTTAATGTTAAACACACGTCAAATAAAACCTTGCACTTATCTTTTATCTTGGCCAGTTGCATTGCTTGCTGTGATGTACTTGCATTGTGTATCATTAGCTGTCTTGTTATTTCACTGTAAATATTCTTCCAGGTAATATTTGTTGAAATGAAAACACGTAGTAGAGTTTATACTTTTTATTAACTATTACTGCACTTCTTCTCTTGCGCAAACTTTCACAAATGTAAATAACACAATATCAGATACATGGCCTCTGAGCAAGAGTCAGTGTAAGTGTCAACTGCAAGTGTCCTGCGAGAGTGAGAGTGCCCCAGCGTCTGCGAGTTCGATGCTTTTATTCCCACTCTGAGGTTCACAAGCATGTCTTTATCCACTTAAAATTTTAAAGCAAGGTAAATGTTATTTACATATTACGTAAAGGTAGTAAACAATATACATATTTCATTTCTTTAATTTAATGGTATTTGTGTTTTGCTAGTTATTTGTAAAATAGTTTTGAAAATGTACGTCTAACAAAGTAGTTGTCATGACATCGAAAAATGGCGTCTGTTTACTTCAAGTATATTAAATGTTTTGACAGATCTGTTATGAGTTTAATGTTGTTTGTATGTGTTATTAAATGACTTATTATTTTCATAAATATATTTTGGTGTATCTGTTTCGTTCATCAGTGACCGATGTTTACATGAATTTGGAAAGTCCCATAATATTTATTAAATCAGCTATTAATGGCAAGATTCAATCTTATTTAGTCTATAAACATAATATTCGTTATCAGTGAGCGTTAAAGTTTCATGTGTTTCGCTGTTCTAATTTTATTTATACTTTCAAATTATTGCAACATGTGTCACCCAACACAATTTGCTTCTACTTCCATTTATTAACAGAAAAAGGGTGTGTCACTTTTTTTTAATTATTATACACAAAAATATATTTTGGCCTACTATTATGTACTTTTTGCTGTGTTATAGATAATCAATTTTTCGAGTTAGGGTAAAATTATGAATGGTCCACTTATGTATTGTTATTCTGACATTTAGGTGTAATTACAATCAATTAGAATGCATTATATAGTTTTTTTTAACTAATGCTGTCTCCCAAAGGTAACACTTATTGGGATAATTTCATAAAGATATTGGGTCTGACACTAATGGGTAGCGATATAGGGTGTGCATATATATAAATGTTACAGAACGACCAACTTATAGGTGAGAAGTCGAAGTCCTTCATATACACGGATGACAGAGCAATCGCATATCAAGCGAAGTACCACAATGAAATAGAAAAAAGACTACACCTGGAACTCGAAGCCCTCACTGACTATTATAGGTGAAATCAACTTTGACCAAACCCTAGCAAAACTCAAGTGTGTCTGTTTCATTTGAATAACAGGGAGGCTAGAAAGAAATTAAACATCATTTGGGACAGAGTCCAACTGGAGAACTGCTCCAACCCTACCTATCTGGGCATCACCCTCGATGGAACATTAACCTATAAATATCATATCGAGAAAACAAAGGACAAACTCCAAACACGAAATGGAATACTCAACAAGCTAACATCTGCAAAGTGGGGTGCAAAACCAAATGTTCTACGTACCACAACACTCGCTACCTGTTTTTCTGTGGCTGAGTATGGATGTCCAGTCTGGGGAAGATCTGCTCATACAAAGGAAAGATACATGGTCCTTAATGATTCCTGCAGAAGATAACAGGCTGCTTGTAGCCTACCAAAGTGGACCATTTGTGTTCACTGGCTGGTATTGCTCCGCCTCACATTAGAAGATCGATCCTCAGCTCTAAAGAACAGTATAAACAACTCAATGATCCGAGGCACCCACTATTTAATCACCAGCCTGTAACTAGATGACTGAAATCTAGACAAAGATTCATAAACGCAACTCAGCCATCAGCGGAGTCCACAGAATAACTCTGGAAACAGAAGTACCAGGACACACTCAGTCATGAGGAAGCTCTTCCCCCTGGCTCTCCACCTACATTGGCAACATTGGAGAACTTTAAACCGACTCCGCACGGGCATGGACCGATGCAAACAACTAATGTACAAATGGGGTTATACGGACACAGATAGATGTAAATGCAAGAAGATACAAACAATGGAGCATCTCCTGAGGTGTCCGTTGGTGAATACATGCGGAGAATGCTCCCAGGAAGATCTTATGAGATGTAACGAGACCACTGCTCTATATACTGAATTCTGGATGTGCGAGATATGAATTTTATCGTGTGTTTGTTTTAGATGTGCTTGTCTTTTAATTTTTACGATGTACATCCCAACTGATGGATATGTTTTTAATATATACACTCCTGTTATCTACTAATTTAAGTATGATTGCACTTAATTATCAATGTGTAGTTCGTTACATGATTATATTTATAGTGATCACAAAGACAAAATAAGAGAAATTAGGGCTCGTATGGAGGCATATAGGCATTCTTTTTTTCCTCATTCTATTTGGGATTGGAATAGGAAAGGAAATGCCAAGTAGTGGTACAGTGTGCCCTCTGCCACACACCTTATGGTGGATTGCGGAGTATGTATGTAGATGTAGATATCTGACCTCTCCACAAATACCCCTCCACTGTGATTCCACCTATGTTGAGGTTCCAGATATGAAATGTTTTTGGGATCTATGACCTATAACTAAAACCAATCATATTACAAGATTTGCCAATCCATGGATATTACTACCTACAATCCCATTAGATGGGTACAATGTGAAGCAATTTCAGTATTGCCTGCAGGTCACTCATATTCTAATTCACTTAAAATAACTTAATGATTCATAATGTTGAACACTTGATTACTACCAGAAAATACAAGCAGCTTGTAATTTATTTTCTAATGAACTGCATAACATGGCTACATTGTGGTTGGATGCTTTAATAGGCACAACACCATAACTCTTCAACAACCAAAGCTCTGCCTTGGGAAATGTAAGACTATGTAGAAAATATACACCGTTGAGTAGATTAACTATTTGCACAATATTTAGTTATTTGTGTGTGTGTGTGTGTGTGTGTTATTAACTTTTTAATTTTGATCTGTTAACAAATACATTGATTGGTAGCATCGTCTTAAAACAACAATTATAGCACCATAGCCTAGAACATGATTCATTGATATGGCTGATAAAGAGTGCACCATCTGCCATGGTGCTTGACTCATGGACTTCCACACACACAGTGATGGGTGTTTCACAATTCTTGTGAGCAGACTGCATAAGGCATGGGCAAGGCTTTGCTGTGATTGCCAGTAGGCAGAGAAAGTCAGCCATGTGTGGTTCTGCTGTGCTTGCTGGTGGCCTTTTAGCAGGCAAATGTTAGTAAAGCACACATGCTTTACATTCAGTAAAAGTGAAGTAAATTTATGTAGCACTGAGTAGTAGTGTTAATGTAACTGGTGCCTGGAGAATAGCAATTTATTGGCACTTTGCCCCTCCCCCCTTAGTGTCCAAAACACAATACTTTACTGCCACCCCCCTTCCTCTCCAGAAAATCATACATTAAAATAATACATAGAGTTTATTCACAATAAGAATTCACAATAATAGTAATAGAACATAATATCTACTTTCAGTTACCTATAATATATATTACAAATAGTCACTACCTAACTAAGCTTAACATAAGACCACACTGCTTTACTGGACAAATAGGGACACAGGCTCTGGTTGTGGTTTCAAATGTGACAAAGAAACTTGTTTGAAATATGTTTCCAGAGAATCTAATTTGTCTTGTAGTCCATTTCGCACCCCTCTGTTAGTAATACTCAGGGCATGATAAATCTTCTGCCCCTCCCTCTCCTTTGCCACGCCACTTATGGACTGATGGTATAGTTAGCTGAGACTCTCAGCTCTTCTGACCTTAGTTCAATGTAGTATCTTTCCTTCATAAAATGAGGGTTGAGTGTTCAAGTATCTCTAATGAATGTAAGTGTCTTTAATGAGTGTTTGTAGAGCAGTGTCATGTTCCTGTAGGTTAATGAGAGAATGGAGAGGGTGAAACTAGTCAGAACCCAGCTTACTGCTGTTGAGTATCACAAAAGGGACTAACATCCGCTTGTAATGGATGGCGCACCACCTATAATGTCACATGTGCTCACTTCATGAGACATTTCAGAGACGTTTGGAATTTAATCTTGGATAATATTGTGAAGGCTGGACTACATTCAGTGTGTTATATGTAGTCATTCTAGGGGCATTGTTTTAAATTGTGTTTAAGTACTAAAGAATAGCACTTATTGATGGTGTAAAAGCAATAGTCATAGTATTTTTAAATGGCAATGTAACTAGTCTCTACATCAGTATTGTGGCCTAATATATCATCTTAGTTGAAACCAAAATCTGTAAATATAATCATAACCAAATCATTTATGCCTAGTTAATTCAATTATTAAACTCTGTGTGCAGAAATGTTGACATTCTTTTGTTACTATAGTATTTACTACTACAAAGCTTTAATAATTTCTATGAAATGTAAGTAAAAAGTAAATAAAAAATTAAAATTAAAAAACAAAATAGACCAGCTTACATTAGTATAGAACTGCTTCTATATCTTACTTTAAAATGAGCTGGTGGAGATCCCTAACACTTGAGTAATACTCAAGACAGGGTTGCACAAGCACTTTGTATGTAGTCTCCTTTACAAAAGAATTACATCTTCCCAAAATTCTCCCAATAAACTGAAGTCAACCACCTGCCTTCTCCACAATGACCTTATAATTATGCTCATTGCATTTCACATTGCTGTACAGTGTTACACCTAGATATTTAATTGATGTGGCTGTCAAGCATCACACCAATAATGCTGTATTTGAACATATGGGAATATTTCTCATACTCATCTGCATTACCTTACAGTAGTCAAGCTAGAAGTCACTCCTCAAACATCCTAGAAATTTGGTCTAAGTCATTCTGCATCCTACTACAGTCATTCAGTGACAACACCTTCCTATACACTACAACATCAGCAGCAAACCACCACAGATTACAGCTCACGCTGCCCATCAGATCATTTACATAGATAGAGAATAATAGTGGTCCTATCACACTTTCCTGGGGCATTTCTGACGATACCCTAGTCTCTGATGAACGCTGATCACCGAAAACAATGCACTGGGTACTACACTCCTGGAAAATGACATAAGAACACCGTGAAGTCATTGTCCCAGAAATAGGAAAATTTATTGACACATTCCTGGGGTCAGATGCAACACATGATTACACAGACAGAACCATAGGCACATAGACGCAGGCAACAGAGCATGCACAATGTTGGCACTAGTACCATGTATATCCTCCTTTCACAGCAATGCAGGCTGCAATTCTCCCATGGAGACGATCGTAGAGGTGCTGGATGTAGTCCTGTGGCACGGCATGCCATGCCATTTCCGCCTGGTGCCTCAGCTGGACCAGCGTTCGTGCTGGACGTACAGACCACGTGAGATGATGTTTCATCCAGTCCCAAATGTGCTCAATGGGGGGCAGATCCAGAGATCTTGCTGGCCAGGGTAGTTGACTTACACCTTCTAGAGCACGTCGGGTGGCACAGGATACGTGTGGATCTGCATTGTCCTGTTAGAACAGCATGTTCCCTTGCCAGCCTAAGAATGGTAGAATGATGGGTTCGATGACGGTTTGAATGTACCGTGCACTGTTCAGTGTCCCCTCGGCGATCACCAGAGGTGTACGGCCAGTGTAAGGGATCGCTCCACACACCGTGATGACAAGTGTTGGCCCTGTGTGCCTCGGTCGTATGCAGTCCCAATTGTGGCACTCACCTGCATGGCGCCAAACCCGCATACGACCATCATTGGCACCAAGGCAGAAGCGAGTCTCATCACTGAAGACGACACGCCTCCATTCGTCCCTCCATACACGCCTGTCGCGGCACCACTGGAGGCGGGCTGTATGATGTTGGGGCGTGAACAGAAGACGACCTAACGGTGCGCAGGACCGTAGCCCGTCTTCATGGAGAAGGTTGCGAATGGTCCTCACTGATACCCTAGGAGCAACAGTGTCCCTAATTTGCTGGTAAGTGGCGGTGTGGTCCCCTATGGCACTGCGTAGAATGCGACGGTCTCGGCGTGCATCCATGCGCGCTGCTGTCCGGACCCAGGTCGATGGGCACGTGCACCTTCCGCTGACCACTGGCGACAACATCGATGTACTGTGGAGACATCGTGCCCCACGTGTCGAGCAATTTGGAGGTACGTCATCCCAGCCTCCCGCACACCCATTATACGCCCTCGCTCAAAGTCTGTCAACTGCACATATGGTTCACGTACATGCTGTCGCGACATGCTACCAGTGTTAAAGACTGAGATGGAGCTCCATATGCCACGGCAAACTGGCTGACACTGACTGCAGCGGTGCCCAACCACTGTGTAGCTAGCGCCATTCAGCGGCCAACACTACGGTTCCTATTGTGTCCGCTGTGCCGTGCTTTTGATCATTGCTTGTACAGCCCTCTCACAGTATCCGGAGCAAGTATGGTGGGTCTTACACTCCGGCATCAATGTGTTCTTATTTCAATTTCCAGGAGTGTATTACTTACATAGTGTTTGTGCCACTCACATATTTGGGTATCTATTCCACATGCTCATACCGTCATTAGCAGTCAATGCTTCCTAAAGCCATGCTGATGCATGGACATAAGCTTTTCTTTCTCAACAAAATTTAGTAGATTTGGACTGATAATATGTTCAAGAATTCTACAGCAAACTGATGATAATGATATTGGTCTGTAATTATGTGGGTGAATGAATGATTTCTTATGAATAATTTCTTAAATTTTAAACTTTGGCCTTCATTTTGCTGTCTTCCATCACCTTCTATTCTGTCCCAGAATGACAAACGAGTAATTGGATAGAGGCCTTTGATCTGCTTACTGATTTTACATAGAACCAGATTTATTTATTTATTTTAGTTCTTGGCAAGATCTTTTACTAAGGTATGTTGGTGGTAGTTATTGTATGCTTTGGGCATTGATCTTTTTATAGACACATGAATCCGTACTGACTTTTGCCTGATTTGATTTTCTTGACCTTTTTTGAACCGAGAGTACAACTGCCTTTGGATTATCAGAATTTTTTGAGTATTATTATTGAACAATAAAGAAGCTGTTATATGAGTATAAATCTTTTAGGTGGTCAGAAATTTTGTTGTTAAATCTTTGACAGCATAACTATTGTATGAGTTATATTTATTCAAATAGTTATATTTCTTTCTTTATATTTTCAACATTTTTAATCATATTATTAATATCATCACTTGCCATCCACTTTAGAGAGAGCTTCAAAAATTCAATTCCACTCCTGACTGTTTTGTTAACATCAAATGATTATGGATAAGAGCTCTTAACAATAAAAAAAATTGTGCATAATCATTTACTTTTTAGCCTGATCCATTCACCTACTTACTGTGATATGAAGCTTTATCAGAAACAACAACAATTTTTCTTAAACTTAAGCCTTGTACAAGTTGGAACTTACCATATTTTTAAACTCTTTAAAGTCTATTTCTGAGTGATTGTTTGATGTATTAGAAGTAAAACTAGAATGAAATTCATGTCTGAGTGATTGTTTGATGTATTAGAAGTAAAACTAGAATGAAATTCATGTCTCTACCAGCAGCATAACAATTACACTCTGACTGGCACTTTTATTTGACAATACTCCTCATACACTGTCACTTTGCCAACATTTATTTATGGTGTAATGTGTGCAAGCATGTTCTGTGTAAGTACACCATTGGCCACTTTGATTCTGAAGCTCCATTCATCCATAAAAATTTAATGTAGTACCATGCCAATATTACATCATGTCCCCCCGTCAGGGGTGGATGAATGATCTTCAGCACACAGCACAAAAATGTTTTTCACACCCTCCCACCTCCCCTCTCCTCACCCCTATTCCCCGCCTTGTATCTCCCTTAGAAATCTAATATAAACAAAACAGTGGTATGTCCACAAAGTAAGTTCCATTTGGTATACAAAACAAACATGTACAGATACATAAAAAATATTTATTGTACAAACTTTTCTACATAGCTTCTGACATTTTGTAGGCACTTGTCATATCATGGCACAAGTTTTTGTATGCCTTCTTCATAGAAGGCTGCTGCCTGTGTATTCAACCACGTGGTACCATGTTCTTTCAGCTTGTCATCATTGTTGAAGTGTTGACCACCAAGGACAGTTTTTAGGTGTAAGAAGAGATGAAAGTAGCTAAGAATAAGGTCCAGGCCATACGGAGAATGATCAAATATGTTCTAGTGAAATTCCCATAATAGTTGTTTGGTCACATTCACCATTTGAGGTCAGGCATTACCGTGAAAAGAAAAACACCTTTTGACAGTAAACCTTGTCACTTGTTCTGTATTGTGCAATGAAATTTCTTAATGGTCTCACAGTAGCCATGTGCATTCATTGTTTGGCCATGTGGTAAGATGATGATGATGATGATGATGATGATGATGATGAAGATGAATGGAGGGCGCTCAACAACAAGGTTTTCAGTGCCCAGGCACAATGTAGTTGAAGCGAGTGTCAGGAATGTTCTTTTCAAGATGAGGGAAACACAATGTAAAATGCAGAATTCAAAATCAATCAGAAAAGTGCCTTTTCTGTCCCAAAAATGGTGCACATGGCATTTTGAGGTGTCAAGATTTGCTTAGGCTTAACCTTCATTGGAGATGAAGTGTGCCTCCATTCCACTGATTACCGTTTTGTTTAAGGGGTGTAGTACGATACTCAAGTTTCATCCCCCATGAATATCTGAGAAAGAAAACCATCACCTTGTTCATAGTAGCATGTCAAAAACTGAAGCGCAGTGCCCATCTGTTGTTTTTTGTGTTGTTCAATAAGAATTTTGGGTACCCAATATCACCAAAGTTTTTTGTATTTCAGTTTTTTCAGTAACAATTTCATAAATTAGTTGTGAAATTTGCAGAACTTCCATAGCAAGGGCACTAAGTGTAAACTTATGGTTGTGCTTAATCTTCTATTCTATTGTGTGAACCAGTTCATCAGTAACCACAGACGGGTGTCAACTTTGTTCTTCATCGTGCACTTGATCATGTCCTTCATTGAACAGTCCAACCCATCTTCTAACCATTGAATCACTCATTTTGTCCATAAACCTTGCAAATTTGCTGATGAATTTCCTTTGGTTCAACTCTCTTTGCATTTAGAAAATGAATCACAGATCTGATTTCACACGCAGTGGCATTTTCAATTATGGCTGACATATAAAGAAGCACTACAAAGTACAGGTTGTCAGCAGTGATCTGAAAATGGAATACATGTCTTCTCCTTGAATCAGAGTAACTGCTATGAATGCTCGGAACTGCGATCATAGTGCTGCCACAAATATAAATGGAACTTACTTTGGGGACTGTAGTGTAACATATTACACTACATCTATCTCTGTGATGGCTCAAGAAAAACCAATGAGATCCATTTATTTATTTCGCCTTATTGATATTCCTTTATGTATATTCTGAGTTAAGAACTTTCAATGGCTCCAGAACCTTGTGTTTGTGCAGGTTCCTGGGTGTCAGAAGACTCAGAGAAAATAATAAGACAACAGTGGGTGGAACAACTTCTCTTTGCTGCACCATGAATAAGCAAGAAATTAGTATTCCATGAAAAGAAGAAAAAAAAAGAAAATTATTGACATTGTTTATATAAACTAGGGACAGTTCAGACATGTATTATGATATACTTTTGGTCAAATGTAATCTGTTTGGGGTTATAATAAACCTCAAAGTTACTGAAACTGTAGAGAAAGTTTTTATTCACTAATTCGAAAACTGAAAAGTTATTCCACCAAACATAAATAGATGAAACAGATTCTGCAAACAATATTAAGTCATCAAGATTTGACATCTGTTATAAGGGGTACCGAGTAGCAGGACCTCTTGTTCACCAAGGACTCCGAGTTTATATTTCAGTGTAACCTTGCAAAATAAAGTGCAAACTTTAGGGACTAAACACAGTTGGTGGTTGTTAAAAGAAGCTGCAGATCCCTGGAAATGTTCCAGGATGACCCTCATATTTTATCAATGCGAGATGGATATGGGCAGCTTGATGACTATCATCACTTCAAAGAGGCAGGGGCTTCACAGCATTGTGTCTACAGACATCCATCGTAAATTACTCTATGTGTTTATGAAACAAAAAAATCCCTACAGTAGTTCCTGAGATATGTGACTTAAGAATCATACATAAAGATAGGAAAGTTTAACAGGTCACTCCAGTATTCAAGAAATGTAATTTAGGATTAATCTGCAAAATTACAGGTCTATATAATTGATGTTGGTTTGCAGCAGGGTTTTAGAAATTATACTTTCTTCAAACATTATGAACTACCTCAAAGACAACTACCTATTGACCCATAGTCAACATGGATTCAGAAAGTACCATTCTTGTGAAAAGCAGCTAGCTCTTTACTCATATGAAATGATTAGTGCTATCGTCAAGGTATCTCAAACAAGTCAATATTTCTAGATTCTGATACTGTACCTCACTATTGGCTTCTAATCAAATTGCATGCATATGGAATATCACCATGGTTGTGTGACTGGATTTGAAATTTCCTGTCAGAAAGGACACAGTATATAGTCACAGACAGAAAGTTATTGAGTGAAACAGAAGTGATAATATGTGGTGTTCCCTACGGAACTGTTATAAAGCCCCTATTAATCCTTGCCATTATAAACAATTCAGGAGATAATATGAGCAGCACTATTAGACTGTTTGTAGATGATGCTGTTATTTATCATTAGTAAAGCCATCAGAAGATCAAAAGCAACTGCAAAATAATTTAAATTTGATATCTGCATGGCGTGAAAATTGGAAATTGTCCCTAAATAATTATAAGTGCAAAGTTATCCATATGAGCTCTAAAAGAAGTCCATGAAACTACATTTACATAATACATCAGTCAAATATACAGGCTGTAAATTCAACTACATACCTAGGAATTACAGTTATGAACAACTTTATTTTGAGAGTACACACAGAAAATATCATAGGGAAGTCTAACCAAATACTGTATTTCATTGGCTGAACACTTAGAAGGTGAAACAGTTCTACCATAGTAAACTGCCTACACTACACTGTTGTATCCAATTTTGGAGTATTTCTGCACATTGTGAGATCCTCACCAATTGGATCTGATGCAGGATATAGAGAAAGTTTAGAGAAGGGCAGATCATTTTGCAGTACTGCAATGGGGAGAGAGTTTCACAGAAATGATGCACGAGTAGCAGTGGAATTCATTACCAGAAAAGTATTTTTCATTTTGGACAGATCTGTTTGTTAAATTTCTTTCACCAACTTTCTCCTCTGAATGCAAACATATTTTTTTAATACCCACCTAAGTAAGAGAACTCAGATTGAAATTCTTCTGCATACCATTAGAGAACGGAATAGTAGAGAAATATCATGAAAGCTGTTTGATGAATCCTCTGCCATGCATTTAAATATGAGTTGAAGAGCAACTGCTGTATATGGATGTAGATAATGAGTACAATTTTCAATGGTAAATTTTGTCATAGTTACAAATTAATTATTGATTTTTTTTCTTTTACTTGTACTGTGAAATCCAGCTTCTTGTGAAATTTCTTAATCCTAGGTAAATGGGAAGGACCCTACAGGTTTTCAGCAGTGAGTTCATGAGCGTTAAAAATGGCCTATCTTTTGATTGCACTGACGTAAGAGCTTAAATATTTTACACTGCCAGAGGACCAGAAATCTTAATATATGACAAGCTTCAACTTGAAAATCTATCCATTCGTGAGAAAAAGGGATTTTAGCACTCACACACACAGAAAGACAGCAAAGTGATCCTTGTAAGAATTTTCGTTTTACCAACTGAGGTACCGAGCCTAAAAAATTGTTAAGAGCAAATTAATTATGAGTACATTTATCTACATTACACACAAAATAAAGTCTGAGTTTGTGTCCTTACAATCTGCTATGGATGTCACAGCACTACTGTAGAAACTAATTTAATGGACCATGGTTGGGAGATGATGAGAAACTAAGTCAGTACTTGTAATCTATATAAAACAGACATACTTAAAAACTCAACAAAGCAGGAATATAAATTAAATTAATCATAATTATTATAAATAAAATGTAATTAATGCTACAGCTTACACTAAGGTTTATTTAGTTCATTTATTTACCTTCCCACAAATCTTAAAAATTATTCAACACTTCTGCCCATTTCAGCTACCTCATAAACTGTATGCCTGGGAAAACTTGCCCGCTCTGCCCCCCCCCCCCCCATTTGTCACAACCACTCATCCACGTGTAAGAACACATTTAAACTAAATCCCATAGCTAGAACAATTCATTTCTCTTGGTTGTCCTGTATCTGACTTCTGTGCAACAAAAGCTGCATATTTTCCTCAAATTAGTATTTTGATGTTGTCCTCCAAGGGAATAAACCTTGAATACCACTTAATGTGTTTATGTCCCTTTTTCCGCAAAGCATTCTGATTCTCTGATAACACTTTTCTTACTCATATATTCTTGATATGTTCAAGTCAAGAGGGTTGTCTATACTGTTATGCACACCGATGTACAGTTCAAAAAATCCAAGAATATGATTTATATTTTTTTAATGTAATAGCTTTCGTCAAACTTATGTTGCTGTCACAGATCAGGTGACAGCAATGATACCAACAGTGATACCAGTAATAAATACAATTCCAAACCGTGATCTTGGATTTTTTGAAGTGCACTTCATCATCATCATCATCACCATCATCTAAAAATTCAATGACATTAACAACAAGAGATCACACCTGCCCACAGAGACATTTACTGAATTCACTTTCCATGCCTAAACTGTGATATAATAGCATGGACCTCTTTAACTGGGGAATGGCTGTACCTGGTTATCTCACAAATTTAGTTCTTGACAAAATCACACAACCATTTGGCCTTGGTGGGTAATCAACAGTATTTCCTAATAAAAACAAGCAACAGTAACTAATCATAAGTGATGGTTAAATCTATAGGTTATTTAATGCATCAGTGGAAGTTACCTGCCAACAAAAAAAACAGACACAAACCTTTTACAGTCCAGAGAAGACACTGATGTATTTGTATCACGCAACTGACATATAAAACTGTCCATATGCAACAAGAATGCTATGTCAATGGTGTTCATTAGGTGCACAGAGAATATCACAATTCAGATGCCACGTCTCACATTTTCATTACTACTTAAGGTATATTTTATTAAACAGATAAAACAGTCCACAATTTGTGAGACCACTTGAGTGTGCTTATTTTTGTAATGATTTGAAAGTATACATATTATTGCGTTTGATTAAGCAAGTCATTTTTCTAAGATGGAAAGAATATTTGGAAAAACAAACTCAAATTGCTGATCAGAATTAGATGGCGTGTTTCATTGTGTGAAACTCTAGTGTAAAAACTATTTCAACTTGTTAAGAATCACAAGTAATGAAATAAATGTTTGCTGTAGGTACAAAAATTTTAGTACCCTTGCCAAATGCGCAAACAGAAGGTACACACAAATTAATAGATATAATTTTTCCAAATATCTGGTCAGGGCACCTAAGATGGAAACTCTTCTGGTATTGGCATCCAGTCACAAGCATTTCCATAATGAGTGAACATAAAGCAACTTGTTCATGGTTTTTCTTTAGTTGCTGTTTTCTGACACACTTCCACCAGTAGACTAATTTTGCAACTTAGATTTAGATTCTTCATTGCCATTGACCATATACAGTAGAATAGGATTTTATAGTAAATTAATTTGCCATAAAAATTACATTCAATGTTGAAACTAGGCTTACATAGTTAGCAGTGGTGATGTGTCCTATGTGTTCACTGGTTCAGTGAACCCCTGGAAAAAAGCTTGTCATGAAAAAAAGAAACAAGTAAATAAATAAATACAATAAAAAAGTGTTTTTAAACTATCATTCTTCATTTCGTTCTTCTATCAGATCATTTTATATTTACATTCAAAGTACCTTTATTGCATGAGAAATGTTTTACATTGCGGAGACAGCACGTATACGAGTCATAGTGTGGACACTTAATATACATGGCATTGCAATGCACATGTGTGGCTGAGGTTCACATTCTCTTCTTTCTCAAGAAAGGCAATAGGAGTGATCCCCAAAATTACAGGCCTATCTCATTGATGTCGATTTGCAGTAGGATTTTGGAACATATACTTTGTTTGAATATTATGAACTACCTCGAAGAGAACGACCTATTAACCAGTAGTCAACACGGACTCAGAAAGTATCACTATTGCGAAACACAGCTTGCCCTTTATTCACATGAAGTGTTAAGTGCCATCGACAAGGGATCTCAAATCAATTCCATATTTCTGGATTTCAGGAAGGCTTTTGACACTGTACCCCACAAGCGGCTTCTTATGAAATTGCGTGCTTATGGAATATCTCCCCAATTGTGTGATTGGATTCACGATTTCCTATCAGAAAGAACACAGTTTGTTGTAATTGACGGTAAGTCATTGAGTAAAACAGAAGTGATATTTGGCATTCCACAGGGAAGCGTGGAATGTTTATAAACAATTTAGGAGACAATCTGAATAGCTCCCTTAGACTGTTCGCAGATGATGTTGTCGTTTATCGGTTAGAGAAGTCAATTAAGGATCAAAAGCAACTGCAAAGCGATTTAGATAAAATTTCTGCATGGTGCGAAAATTGGCAATTGACACTAAATAAAGAAAAGTGTGAAGTAATACACATGACCACAAAAAGAAATCCGCTGAACTTTAATTACGCGATAAATCAGTCAAACCTTAAGGTCGTAGATTCTACCTAAGAGTTACAATTACCAACAACTTTGACTGGAGAGAACACATAGAAAATATTGTGGGGAAGGTGAATCAAAGGTTACATTTCATTGGCAGAATGCTTCGAAGATGTACCAGCTCCACCAAAGAGACTGCCTACATCACACTTGTGCGTCCTCTCCTGGAGTACTGTTGCCCATTGTGGGACCCTCACCAGGTGGGACTGACGGAAGACATTGAGAAGGTTCAGAGAAGGGCAGCTCGTTTTGTTTTATTACGTTACGGGGGGGAAAGTGTCATGGAAATTTTGCACGAATTGGGGTGGAAATCATTATAAGAAAGATGTTATTCATTGCGGCATGATCTGTTTGCGAAGTTTCAATCACCGACTTTTAGTTCTGAATGTGAAAATATTTTGCTAGCACCCACCTACTTAGGGAGACATGACCATCCCAATAAAATAAGAGAAATCAGATCGAAAACGGAACAATTTAGGTGTTCTTTCTTCCTGCACACTATTAGAGAATGGAATGGTAGAGGAAAGTCCTGGCTACTCGAGCTCTGGTGGATATGCACAGATGGTGCCAAAGCAAGACAATGAAGCTACCGTGCACCTCGTCTTGCGCATGCATAAATCCTACATGAAGGCAACATCTGCCCTTCATATTTGTTTTTGGCACATTGAAGATTCATCAAAATCACGTCATATTTGGCAAAATATCTTATAAACATAAATTAAAGATGCATCAACTGTAAAAGGCTTCAGAAGATATGATCATGAATAGTAATAATGTAGTCACTACTCTCTACCTAGCAAGAATAGCCATGTGGTTAGAGGCATTGCTATGTGCTGTTGAAGGTAGTGGGTTTGAGACCAACTGCAAGCAATTTTTTTTAACACAATCTTCTTTGTAACAGATACGGGAACAATGACTATTGTATATTTACTTGCCACTTATACTTTGGATGTTTTTGCAAATGTGTCACAATTTTGAGGGTAAATGTCATTTATACTCTTCATCATAACTAATATTTAACTGTTTGAAAAGATGTGGGGAAGAGCAGCCTTTGCACGTGCATAAGGTTTAGGAGGGGGTGCTGCTTACAGTGTCACATGACCCGAAGGTAGCTTGTCTTTTCATCATAACAGATTCACTTTGTTACAGCCACATAACAGTGTAATCAGTTACTTACTGTGTTTTAGTGTTTATGTGCACATTCATATGTTATTGGTGTTCATTATCAAAGAAAAATGAACAACATTCAGTATCTTTTATAAACAAATTACTCAGCTTTAAGCTTGCAAGAGAAATGTGAAATAATGGAGCTTGGAAGGCCGACGCCTCACCTTGAGTTGAAGCAAGCACAAACAAGCCAAGGTAAGAAGGTAAGACGGTAAGACATTCTGTAGATCTTGTAATGAAAATATATCTAAAAGAGGGAGAGGCACGCCAAAACATCAACGGGGTGGGGGGGAGTCAGTGGCACTATCAAGATCCGGCACTGAAAGAAGTGAAACCCCAGTCATCTGAAGTACCAGCCACCACTGGTAGTTAGTTACATATGGTACCTTTGTTTGATACATAATAATTAATATTCAAAATAAATGCACAAAAAAAGTTTTGGTAGTGTAATATCATCTTACATGTTAATATGCATGGTACCATGCATATCAAATAACTCTTTTGTATTGTAGCATGCAGTAGTGGTGCATGGTATGATGCAGTGTTGCACAAGTCCAGTTTTTTCAGACCACGTGTGTCCCCCTTTTCTTGTAAGTCTTTGGTTTAGAAAACTTAATCTACACCATGAAATATATTATAATCAACTACTGTTGGTCATACCCTGCCCTGTTGCCCTGTAATGGGCTGAAATCTGCATGACAAGTGCAGGGGTTTTGCACTCCTGCAACTACCTGGTGGGCTGCTTGGCCTAATATACCTGCGGCAGCAGTGAGTAGGGTGTGAGCATGGCACCTCATAACATATGTGCAAGTGACATCACAGGGGATTGCAACCAGCCAGCAAACTCCCTGCCCAGAAGCAGTTCTGCTATGTGGCACTGCTCTACAGAAGACACCTCTCACCATGCTTCGCCCTGTGTTCTTTCTCCCGGTTATGTCATTCTACCACTCACTAACACTGACATTTCCACAGCAATCATAATTTTCTTTCATTCACAAATTTGTTTTAGGGTAAAAATTTGGAGGCACGTCTATATTTTATAGTTTTTTAGTCACAAATGGAACAAAGATGCAATGCTAACAATGTGGCATTTATAAAAGTGCCTAGAATAAGGTAAAGTGAGTGTTGATATTCTTGCAGTCAAAATGTTTATTTTTACATCAAGTTCAAATATTTTTTTCTCAGAATTTTGCATGTAGAAGTTGCATTTTTCATTCTAATTGAGTGTTGTAGTCCTTAATAACACAGTTTTGTAGATATTGCTGCATTTGATACATTCTGTACAGTTAAGACTAGCTCATCGCATTGTGTTCCAGCTTGCTGTTTGCAAGTAAAAATGAATAGCATAAAGATTTTTCCAACCTCCTGGTGAGGTGAACCATGCTGTAACAAGGGCAAATTGACCATTACCAGTTTTAAAAATTATCCAGAACATTAATACTGAAAATTTATGGTTTAAAAGAGGATTTGAAGTATATATTTATAAAAACACTGATTGGTTATGTGACTGTGAAGTTAAAAATGTTTGTCATTTGGTGTAGTACTCTCGTGGACTCTTATTACTCTTCTTTCCATTCTTTTAAATGATGAATGAGTTTCATTTATACTAGGAATTTGGCTCATTACTTAACAGTAATGTTTTTCTAAATTGTAGCATGCACTTTCCCATAGATTTTTTTCTGTCATAGACGTAGCTCTAATTTTTCATAAGGTCATAAATTTAATTTGGAATAATTTAACTCTGTAACCTTTATACACCATGAATTCTAGGGATGTTTACATAATGCCAAATACTGGCAAGCCAGGTGCTGAGAAAGAAATCTGTCCCTCGTAAGTGTCACATATAAAATTGTAGACTAACAGTGAGACTTCAGTGCAACACCCAACTTCAGGTACCACTGGCCACCACTGGTAATGTGGGTTCTTTGACAGACAGCCATATAACTTAAATTTGAATTTTTGAAATGGAAGAGATCAAGCAGAAAGAGGAAATTGCTTAAAAATTCTGAGGGAATTTACTTTATGGGAGTTCCTGGTTAAAGCAAACCTGTGTCTTGGGATGTCAATGTTTGCTTTATTACTAGTGTTGTGTGTGTGTGAATTGTTTTTCTGAAAACACATTCATTAATGTTCTCCTTGACAAATAGAGCAGACATGTATGTATACAGATTCATAACTGTTAAGATCTTAAGCTTTATAAAAAGTGGGCAACAGTGTTCTATAAGACCAGCATTAAATATTATATGGACAATTCTTTTGTGAACTTTTAGAATATCATTAATATGAGGAGAACGTCCCAATAACAGTAGGCCATATGAGATATGTGATTGGAATAGCCTGAAATACATCACACCAAGATAATTCCTGCTGGTCATATCTCATAATTTCCAATGAGGTAGCTCACTCATGAAATCCTGTTGAATACTTGGTTTATGTGTACTTCCAACTGAGTTTTGCATCAATGTGTATGCCCAAGAGTCTGACACTTATTTTCTATGTTCTTAGATAGACCTAACACTAGCTTTTGAGTTTTGTCTGGATTACATACAAGTTTATTAGCTTCAAACCTGTTTAGTGTTGAGTCTAGAGCTTCTCATGTATTCTTATCAAGGGCTAGGATGTCATTATGTGAAATAAATAACATAGTATCATCGGCATAACAGATTACAGACTGTGATACACAATGAGGCAGGTTATTTGTAGCATTGTAGAAGAAGGGATCAAGAACCAAACCCTGTAGACTTCCGGTACTAATTTTTGCTAGGTGGGATTGTCTATTTCCAATGGAGACATACTGTCTTCTTTTGTTCAGGTAGAAGGCTGTTACAGCTAATGTAGTTTTTCACACACCATACTTTGTTAGTAATATTTTAAATGGGATGCATTCAAACACTTTACTTAGCTCACATAACACTACCTGACTAAAATCCATATTGATCATCACAAAAGATATTATGATTTTTAAAAGTAGTTGCTTAATTGAATGTACATAAGTGATTAAAATATTTTTGAGAGTAATGGAACAACAGAAATTGGGTGGTAGTTCTGGGGTACAGTACTTTCACCTTTTTTGAATACAGGGATAACCTTTTTATAATTTTAGTGAACCTGGAAAGACTCCATGCTCTAGACACTTATTAAAAATTTAACTGAATGTAGCCCAGCGGCATGCTGATCAAGTGGGCTGTTCATTTAACAACATAATTAGACAACCAGAAGTAGTCCATGTTTTTGGACTTTGATACTTTAGATATTGTTTTATAAACCTCATTAGGTGTGATTTTACTCCAATAAAATAAGGACCATTCAGGCAGCTGGAGACAAAGCAGATCCTTTGCTGAGGAGTCTGTGGCCTTAATTTTATCTCATGTTAACTGACTGAAGTCACAAAGTAGTTATTCAGTTTCGCTGGGTTGAGTAGAGTTTGTGACACCGGACTGGAAGCATCAGCTTGCATAATAATTTCCTGCATTGCCTTTCTCTTATTTGCAGCACACTCTATGTATTTTTAATGTGCTGGTTTTACTTTTTATTTATTTATTTACTAAGCAATGCCCTTTACTCATCTCCTTGATTATTCTCACTTTTATATTGCTGACAAAAATTGAGCATATTTACTAGGACCATGTTAAAATTAAATCTATAGTAACAAGATATTTGGAGCTCAGATTCCCTTAGCCCACCAGCCATTTTGTCTCAGTTCTGCACTGTATGTGCTTGTGTCAAGTAATAAAAGTTGTCTAAAGTACAGTCAATGACAGAATTCATGAGATACCTCGCCAAAATGCTATGCACAACCGCAAGGTTTCGATGCCTTTTTGGAAGTATAAACAGCAAGGACGCACGATCATACATACTGTCGATTACATGTGTAACTGACACGAAATCTGAGTGGGAAAGAGTTATGTTCCAGTATTGAAGCCAGTTGTAACAACACACGTGCTTTCTGTGCGACGTGAAGGAGACTTCGCAGACAAATTTTAGAAACTCCTTTGTGTTCTTGTCATAGTGTTTTAAGCAATTTGTGACCGACACATCCTTTCCATACTTCTTTTCTTACAGTTCCAGTGAACGAAGACAGCAATAAGAATTGAGATGCTACAGTTAGAGAATATTCAGGGACATTACTGACACAATCGAATGGAAAATATGAATGCAAACAAAAAATTTATTGAATTACAAGACAGGAAGCAAATTATCGACATCAGCCACTGATTAAAGTAACCAAGTTGACAAATGTCTCGTGGGTGCTACACCACCTCACTTGCTGGAGACACGTTACACTTATTGGTTGAACGAGCAGACAAAACAGACCCGGTTCTAAACACTTTGTCACAAAGCGCAAAGAGTTACAGTGCACCATGATGATCGGAGGGCTTGTGTGACACGTTACATCGAGCAGACAAAACAGACCCTGTTCGAAGAGCTAAGAGTAACAGTGCACCGTGATTGTTCGGAGGGATCGTATCTTCGTATGATGGTTTCCGCCCACCGCCTCGGTCGTGCTATAAAGACGACAACCGCTTGGTGCTGCAGATCGCTGATGATATTTTCGAGAGTGAAGATATCATACTATGTATCATTTCCATTGGTTCTCTTTAGGTTGATGTTGCAACTAAGATATCAGCATAAATTTAACAAACTTAAGCCAGCTGTGTTACCACAAATTACAGTTTCCGTTAGAGAAATGGTACTGCTGTAATAAGTTATCGGATGTAGTTGATCAACCTTGGAACAAATGTTATAACGGTACCCAAAGAAAAAGAAAAACTAGAGTTGCATGATATAGTGGTCATGAATATTATAAATTGCATATGTAATACAGAAATTACAATTGCTCCACTAAGAACAGAAAATGTATCCAAAACTACCAAAGTGGACAAGTGATTGTGAACTTCTGCAGCTGATCCATGTCTTATAAAAATATCTAATGGTAGGCAGAAAGTTTGATTAGGTACTGTCTTTTTCACTTTTCTCTTTGACTTTGAAACATGGACAATTATGCTGCTCACATAATGAAAACAAATGCACATGATAACTGAGTAACAATCTGTATTGCAAAAATTGTCAGGACATAATTGTTGTCAGTCACAGACTTATTCCGTAATCATGAAAATACGTTGATAATACAAAATGAAACATGTGCAACAAAGAAATTTGATGCATCAGATGTATTTCTTTAAACTATCGTATCCAACCCACAATTATATTTTTATTCCGTACAGTATCTTTTCAATAATGACACAAAAGCTACGCAACATTAGGAATATTAAATTCCTGTGATAGTCAAATCCATAGTGGTTTAATCTAATCCAGTTTCACTCCCAACAGTAGTATGAGGCAGTGGCGGCGCTAGACGAAAACTGGGCGTTGGCGAACTCGTCTTTACAAGGCCCCTTTCATTTTCTCACTAAGGAGAAAATGTTAAATAAAATGAGCTGAATTATACATCAATAATCATTATACTAAAATTCTATTAGTATAATATACGAGTATTATTACAATGACAAAAATTACACAAATTATAGAAACTTTTCAGCTTTTCGTCTCATAGAGTTTTATTAGATCACATCTTAATATTAGCCGTTTTTATGGGATTTAATTGCGGGGTCATCAGTCCCTAAACTTACAAACTACTTATGAACTACCTAACACTAAGGACCGCACAAATATGCATGCCCGAGGGGGATTTGAACCCCAGACCGTAATGGCAATGCAGACCGTGACGGCCGCGGTGGCCGAGGGGACTGAGGCGCTCCAGCCACGGTCTGCACGGCCAATACGGTCGGGGGTTCGAATCCCCCCTCGGGCATGGATATTTGTGCCGTTCTTAGTCTTTGCTAGTTCATAAGTAGTTTGTA
Source organism: Locusta migratoria (assembly GCA_026315105.1). NCBI lineage: Eukaryota > Metazoa > Arthropoda > Insecta > Orthoptera > Acrididae > Locusta > Locusta migratoria. The sequence goes on along the minus strand of CM048755.1, from coordinate 399,205,393 downwards.
AGCTTAGGGACTGATGACCCCGTAGTTAAGTCCCATAAGTTCTACAAACATTTGAACATTGAATGCAGACCATAACTGGCACGCTACAGTCCCCTCGGCCAACGCAGTCGGCAATACTAGCCGCTGTTTTGGGTTCAGTTGATAGTACTGACAACACAGATAGTCTTTCTTGGCTCATTGTGCTTTACAAGTTAGTCTTGATCAATTTTAACTGTGTGAAGCTTCTCTCGGCCGAAGCTGTACTGACTAGAACTGAGCATGATTCTGATTGTTAACATTTTGATATTCTTCTTCCAAATCGTTTTCTGAAATGTAGAAATGAAGAAATTGTTTTGCAAGTATTTAAGTAAAAATTGCTTCACTGTTGCTGCATAAGGAAATAAATACGGACAAGTAAATAGCTGCCGGCCGCGAATGGCCGAGCGCACTAAGACGTCATACCACGTTGAGCGAGGTCGCTCCCGTCGGGGGTTTAACCCCACTCTCGGGTACGGATGTTGTGTTCGTCCATTGGTTAAGCTAATGTAAGCTACATGTGTAGGTTGTCGCTACATAACCTAGCAGTTGGAAAGTGCCGTAAACCAAACATCTAAGATGTTAACAATGTTTTGCGAGGCCCCCACAGGCGCGAGGCCATCGGCGGTGGCCGACGTCGCCGACGCCTAGCGCCGCCACTGGTATGAGGACAAGAATTCTGAATAACGGTGAGCCCAGTGTTTACCACCTGCCATCCCCAGAGGATAAGGAAATGTTTTCGTGTGAGTTTATCACTGGCGAGTATCGAACACTTGAAGTTTAGCATACGGTACTCATCAAAAACATCAACCCCCAAAGACACCCACACCTACAAATACACAATGCAGGAAGTAGACGTCTGATCAATCACCTTAGAATGAAGTCGGCCATCTTTTCAAGAGAAGCAGGCATTAATTTGATACTGTACCTGTACTGTGAACAGTGAAACCAAGGAGATAAAGTAACTTGTAAAATCTCGAGCCTAAGAATCAACTTTTTGTGTTTCTTCGTCGTAGCAAGAGCGTTATGTGTGAAAATAAGGAGACAAAGGAAGAAACATTAGAGGAGTAAAATTAAATTGTTCAATTGTTTGTTAAGCTTAAGGGACTTAACTGTGGGGGCATCAGTCCCTAAACTTACAAACTACTTATGAACTACCTTATACTAAAGACGACACAAACAGCCATGCCCGAGGGGGCATTTGAACCCCCGACCAGAGCGGCCGTGCAGACTGTGAATGGCGCGCTGCAGACCGCTCGGCCACTGTGGCCGTTGAGAAGTAAAAGATTCAAACGCTGATCTCTTAGATTTAGAAGCCGACGTCGTTTATTCTGATACGAAAGCTGATGTAGCAGAAGAGCGTTACACAACGCTGTGTTTCAGTTACTATGCAGAATACAAAACCACGGTTTTTCGTCAAAAGGGTGCGTGGTTTCGAGATAAGGTCTACGACTTCGGAATAAGTAGTAGGCCTACGTTCCTGCAGAGGTTCGAAAAATGGCTATGCTAAAGTATGTGTTGGTGACGTCGGAGTAAATGAACAGCTGCGTAAGACGAGGTCCTAGGATAGAGCCGATATCTGCAGAAGGTTTGTTTTTTAATATGGACTCATTTGCACGAGTGCACGAGAAAACAAGTTGCAATCCGTATATTTCACATAGGGATTTCGGCCCAATAACAACTTTCGAAACGAATATAGTGCCAAAACCTTTTAACTCTTCACTCAGCCAGTTCATATGTGATATGATGACTTACAATAACAAAGAGAACTTTTGGACGACTGAACGAAATAGTCTATTTGTGAGCAGATGTTCCGAGCAGATTATCACTGCCACCAGAAAAATCATGAGAAAAATGCAACAGAGATCCTATGAATCATGGCGTAGGCCTAAATTTGTTCCACAGACAGATTTTCTACAAAAAGAATTTCCTTAAACGTAGGTTTCAGGACACATGTCGTATGCATTTATAAATACGGTATCAAACATATTAGTAGCCACAATATATTAGCTGAAATAAGTGCATACTGAAAAACGCTGCCTTTATGTGGGTTCAAAACTTGACACGCAAATACCAATGGTGTAATTGCTAAAACAACAATCTTCAAATGCGATTGCACCATATGCGTTTGCGTGTTGAAATCTCAACACTTGAGATTGCTGGATGGGTCTCACCTACTTGGCCCAAACTGTGCGAGAAGAAATACAAATATGAACGATTTAAATTCCTACAATTTGTTCCCTGTGTGGACCATAGGAAAAGAGAGAACGCTCACCAAATTTTTCTAACTACTGTACAGATAGACGTAATATCAGCTAATCTTGAGGGTTAGAATTGCTGATGTCAGTGTTGCGTAATGGGTAAGCGATTACCTTTTGAATGGAACTGCGCCGGTTCGAAACCCGCGCCTTCCAAAATATTTTTCATACATTATGTTAGCCCCTGCAATTTTAATTATTAATTATGAAATTTCAGTGCTTAATTTATATATACGGTTTCGTTATAACTAATTTAATTGAATTAATAGCTACCATATTTAATCATTTAATTTTCATAATTCGATGAAGTTTTAAATGAAAATATTTCCAAAACTTGTAGCAAGTATTTATATGCTGAAGTTATATTACATTCCCTAGGGTGTTCATCATCAAAGAAACATAAACTTCAAACAATGCTGACTTTATCAAACTATTTTAAGCAATAAATTTTATCCGAAATATGCTTAGATGCAAAGCACACTTCATTCAGGTTTTTAAGAATCTGACTTTTCACTGTTGATTTTGGCGCATACCAAGTGTATCGAATCATTGGAGTGGAAAAAATGGCACTGTACTGATGCTGTACGATTGAATGTGTTTTAATTGATTATAAGAGGTAATCTGTCTTATGCTGACTGCATTTAATTGATTTATTTTACACCAGACGCGTTTTAAGTAAATTTAAATTTCATAATTAAAAACTTAACATTGCGAGAGGCAATGAACAATAATTTAATTAGTACTAGGAATCGAACCTGGACCGCAAAATTTGCAATCGAAGCGCTTGTCCACTACGCTACTCACTTTTTTTCATGTTTAACTCAATTTTATTATCATCAATAAATTATGCAACAGCTGCATCTTCCCTGTCGAAGACTGGGACTCAACAAGCAGCTTGTATATATAGCACTTACTTCTATGCGGGAAACTTTCGCGGCCGTTTTTGCTTTCCCTTTGGCCAACGCGGGCGAGATATTTTGGGAATTTGAAAGGTTCGTCTCTTCCTTCTTCTAGCAGGGTTTGAACCAAATCGGTGAAACCCATCCCGCGATCTACCCTGGTCAGTCATAAACATTATAGAGTATGAACTGAATGAGGTCGAATCGTTGATCCAAAGTTCGCTCCCCTCCTTGTGAGTGAAAATCCTCGCACATGGGCTACGGATTGTGACGCGTTATCAATGCGAAATTCAAGGCCCTCTTACAGCTAGTCGTAAAAATTGTGGGAATAAAGTGAATGAAGTCGTTTGTCTCTTTATATTTATAAAGAAACTTTCGGCTGTAGTTACGAATGCCAGCGAAACAACGTGTTTCTGACGGTATTTTAACTCGTGAGTGTTCTCTGAAAGGCACATGCAGTAACAGGACAGTAAGTTTGCGAAAAATTTAGGACGAAAATTGTGGGAAACCACTCAGGTTTCTAAACACTCACATGCAAGGTCTTGATATATTGCGGTGTTCATTCTTCTATCAGTCTGTGTTGTATTTGTATGACTGTATTGGAAACAGAACAGTTTTTTAAATAAATGAAGCGTGTCAAGTGACCACAAAAGGTGGTCAGATATTATGACACCCTGCGTTCAGTGGCGTAGCTATCAAGGGCTAGGCGGGGCAGTGCCCCGGGGCCCCCGAGCTCAAGGGGCCCCTCTGCCTCCGTGAGCGACATTCGAAAAACGTTACAGTGGAGCGTCGAATTTGTTATTATTTTTAACTCTCCCTCCTAACCGTTCATCATCTCTCTCTCTCTCCCATCAAACCATGATTCCCACTGTTGCAGCACTGGGCCACCGGGTGGCGGAAATTGCTTCTAATGGGGCATTCACACGACGCCAATCGGTGGCCCAGCTGTCCGGGCAAGCTGCTAATCGCTGTGTACAACAAATCAGCACACTCCAGTCGGCGTAGAAGCACAAGTAGCGGCAGCATCAGAGCAGCTCATGACAACAGCTGCGGGCTCGAAGTGTTGCGGCGTGCCGCTCGGCGCGGTGTGAAGGATCACACGCCTCCAAATACTGTATAAACACATTTACTGAACGGTACTTCGTATTGTCAAATATAATTGTATAGTTCGATTAGCCGAATAATTGGTTTTCCGAACATCCATGTCCCTCTATTACTTCGCATAATCGATGTTCTACTGTATATAATATTTTTAGTGTTTGCGAAATAGCAGTGAATGGTGCTGAATTACTAGCAGTGTGTTTGACAATACACGGTGTGACCACATTTGAATATGAAGTCTCTACAATGTATTATTACAGAGCGGCATTATTATGGTAACTCAACTTTGTGTATAGTGAATTCCCCAAAGGGAGTCCTCCTTAATCATAGCTCCCAATGCACTCTGAAATTCGTGCAGGAAGAAGAGAAAATATGATTTTTCGTCACAACAGTGATTTGTGCATACCTTCTACCCCACTGTGACGATAATAAACGAAGATGTCGACGTAAGTTATTTTACTTTAACAATTTTGAACATGGCTGATTAACAGCAACCGTAATCCAATTATTTTAACAATTTTCTATATCAGCCAACCGGTTGAGTAATTTTTAAGTTCTTTATCTAGGTTTCGTTGCCACTAAGGAAAACTTCATCAGAAGAATAAAAACAGTTACATGAAACACATGACGTCAAAATTTTATGAGCAGGATTGCTCAGGTCAATTAAAATAAAAATTAGCGTTCTGCTCTTCACACCATACTGGTGTTATTTGTATGGCCAGAATGCTACTTTTTATTGTAATCGAGCTGAGCAATCCTGCTCGTAATATTTTTGACGTCATGTGTTGCATGCAACTGTTTGTATTCTTCTGATGAAGTTGTCAAATGTTCAAATGTTTGTAGAACTTATGGGACTTAACTACGGGGTCATCAGTCCCTAAACTTACAAACTACTTATGAACTACTTACGAACTAGGACGGCACAAATATCCATGCCCGAGGGGGGATTCGAACCCCCGACCGTAGTGGCCGTGCTGACTGTGACTGGAGCGCCTCAGTCACCTCGGCCACCGCGGCCGGCGATGAAGTTGTCCTTAGTGGCAAGGAAACCTAGGTGAAGAACATAAAATTACGCAACCGGTTGGATGATATACAAAATTGTTAAAAAAATTATTTTACTTACTTTTTCCTGGCCAGGCACTAACATATACTTCATAAAGCCCGGTAGGGGCACGGCTCAATCAAAGGTGTTTCATCAACAATCCGGCAACTTCCTTTTCCTGAAACCTTCCTAGATGAATGTTTCCCATATTTGCCTTATTTGACTGGGCTATCAACGAAATTAGGCCGATCGGTACGGAGCAATGAGCTAACAACGCAGTGGTACACCGCAGATGCTCCACTCCTGACTTGACTGTTCCCCGTTTGCTTCGCGGGACGTGGCCATGTTTTCGTGATTGAGTAAAACTTACTCTTTTTTTTATATATAGATTCTGCCCGCGACTTCATTCACCTTGTATGGGGTCGTTTTAGCTGTATGTCCTACACAGGTCGAACTTTATCCCTCTGTAAAATTTCGTCCAAATTCGCACAGTAACTTTTGAGTGAAAGTGTAACAAAGAAACTTTCACACACATATTTATATTACAGAGAGCGATTAAATATTAACTTCTCCGTGACACATAATAATTTACTTAGTAGTATTTAGGTTTGCCTTATTAAGTCTTCCAGTGGGCGGTAAGAAGCTGACGATGAAGTAGTGCCGTGGTGGAGTAGCCGACCGGTCTAAGACGCCTCGCTGTGGAGCGCGCGGTTGCTCGCCGTTGGAGGTTCGAGTCCTCCCTGGGGCGTGTGAGTGTGTGTGTGTGTGTGTTATTATTTAACAGTGTCATATTACCGGCGCACCTAACGCAAGAAGCATTTTTGAAACGTCTGAGGCAAACTGAATAACATTTGATAAAATTTAGCTGTAGGAGGTTGTCGTGTAAGTAACTTTGATTATACGCGCTCGCCGTGATATGAAGTGCCTAGATTGTATTATTGTGCACTGAATTAAAAAAGGTATTATTGGTTAGTTTCAGATGCCCCCTGTTAGTCGCCATATTTAGCGGCAATTCTTACATTGCTAAACAACAAGTGTACAACAACTTCTTTAACTTGGAACATTAACAAGTCGTGATGCTTTACAAAAGGTGTCTGTGGTCTACTCAAATTGCGTTCTGTTGAATGTGTAACACATTAAACTCGAAGCAACTTTCAAATTATATCTTAACGATGACATGGCAGTTACATATTGATTTGAACATCGACTTTGTTTGTTGGTTTTATGTTGTTTTTTTAATTATTATTTCGATAGTTTTAGCTGCAAGCAAAGAACTAATTTGCCGGAAATCTGATGGTGAAACAAAATATGCTATTGTATGAACAAAAAATACAAGTTTCGAACCTCTTGTCATAGTCTCTGTATCTGTTACCTAGTTCGGAATTGCGTATTGAACACGGCTTCAAGAAGAATTTGAAAGTAACTAGTATAAGTTCCATTACACCACGACCAAAAAACTTTGCAACCTACTTCGAGAAAAAAAATACCCTGAAAACCTCTGATCTGGCCTTCATCCCCCATTCCAGACCAACCTGCTCCTTGCACAATGGTTTTATATATATATACACTTGCTTCGTCTTCTGTACTATAATTGTTCACAATATGTTAATTTATTCATTCCATAAATTAAACCTGAAACGTAATACTGTTCTCTCTCATTGAAAAAATATACAATAATAAAATGAAGTTATAGATTAGACCGTTAAAACATACTGCATGCGCTTTAAAAAGAAATAAACTAAAAATCATTTCATTTCTTTGGTGAAATATTGTTTCTATTCTAGTGAACCTCGGTGTTTCTCAAACTGTTTGCCTATGGTAGACAAACAGTGGGTCTTATGAGTAGCACTGTTACGCCGTTACATACTAAACCATTATAAATAAACTTCTTCTGTTAATGTTGCTCAGAATCACGTATAAGTCGTCTTCTGCTTCCGCAACGATTCGAAGCCAATTGTGTATTCTTGTTTCTTATTACATTGGTATGGTGTCTATTATTTCTGACATGTCCGAAAAAACAGACACCACACCAATATAATAAGTATTTACACGCGAAGACAGCGTTTGCTTCAATCACTTCAGCTCAGAAGCGGTCAAACGTTCGACCTTGCGGCTTGCGCGGGAATCCGTAACGGCGAGTGTAAGAGGGCATGGACAGTATGGGCGCTACAGCCATAGCATGGAAGTTTGAGACGGGCGTGGGGCGAGCACGGGTAGCCAAGGGCTTAAGGCGACCTCTGGCTCGACGCGGGAGTCCCTGGTTCGATTCCCTGAGCGGCGCACATTTTCACTCTTCGCCATTGTTTAATTTCAATGCCGTAATGCAGACACTGTGAATCCCTTCCTTCCTAATCCTTCTTCCTTCACCTCCGTCAAAAATATTTGCCAATTCTTGATTCTTTTTCTGTGGGCCTCCTTATCTCTAGCCTGAACTTTGCTCTCATATTACGCCTTCATCGGCGAGCTTCTACTCTATCTCTGAATTGTTTGCAGACTTTTTAAAAACAGTTCTGCAAAACCATGTATTTTTAGAGACTGAGTGAATTTAGAAACTGAGCACTGCTTCTCTCTCCTGGTGAAAATTAGTTTGTGCGTCCAGTTTAAACTTACAGCTTTTCCTTAAAATTAAATAACACTTCTTTACAATAAATGAATTCTCTGACTGGTTAAAAAGCGAAGAAAACAACTACAAATCTCTACTAATACTGCTCAATATAGCGCATAGCCGCCTTCCGCCTCAACGACGGCTCGAAGTCTGTTGGGTAGTGAACCCGACATTCAAGTAACATTCAAATAACATTCAAGTGGACATTCAAAAGTATGTAACTCGTTCCAAGAGTCCTGAATCACATCAGAAAGCTGGCGGCGATTCGAGGGTGAATGTCCCTTTTTCTCTTATTATCCCCACCATTTCTGCCTATATATAGCGAGACAAACTAAAGTCTTGTAAGCAAAATTACAGATTATATTTTCATTTCACGTCCTTTACCAATCAGTATTACGTCTGCAGCCGTAGAGTGGGGCAAAACTAGTGACCGAGCGCTGTAGCAGTCTGTTCCCTGCTAGCAGCGTTTTCACAGCGTGTATTATACGCAACGTTAGTTTCTATACACACTAAATGTCTCATGTGTGTCGTCCTTTAGGTTAGTTTACTGTAGTTTAAGTAGTGCGTAAGCTACGGACTGATGGCCACACAGTTTGGTTTACAAACATTTGAACATTTTTTGTTGCATTTTTCCGGTGGCACTGATAATCTGCTCGTAAATAGACTTAGACAGTCTATTTCGTTCGGTCGTCCAAAAGTTCTCTTTGTTATTGTAAGTCATCATATGAACTGGCTGAGTAAAGAGTTAAAACCTTTTGACACTATATTCGTTTCGAAAGTTGTTTTCGGCAGAAATGTCCCTTGTGTGAAATATACGGATTGCAACTTGTTTTCTCGTGAAAATGAGTGCTTATTAAAAAAAAAAAAAAAACCTGCTGCGGATATCGGCTGTGTCCTAGGACCTCATCTTACGTATCTGCCCATTTACTCCGGCGCCACCAACACATACTTCAGCATAGCCGTTTTTCGAACCTCTACAGGAACATAGGCCTCCTAAGTTACTTATTCAGAAGTCGTAGACCTTATCTCGAAACCGCACACCTTTTTGACGAAAAACCGCGGTTTTGTATTGTGCATAGTAACTGAAACCCGCCTTTGTGTAATGCTCTCCTGCTACATGAGCTTTCGTAGCAGAATAAAAAGTGTCGGCTTCTAAATCCAAGATAACAGCGTTCGAATCTTTTACTCCTCTAATGTTTCTTAATTTGTCTCATTTTCACACATAAGGCTCTTGCTACGATGACGAAACACGAAAAGTTGATTCTTACGCTCGAGATTTTACAAGTTACTTTAACTCCTTGGTTTCGGTGTTCGCAGTATCAAATCAATAAGGTACATGCTTGTTTTGAAAAGATGGTTGATTTCATTCTAAGGTGATTGATCAGACCGTCTACTTCCTGCATCATGTATTCGTAGGTGCGGGTGTCTTTGGGGGTTGATGTTTTTGATGAGTACCGTATGCGAAACTTCAAGTGTTCGATACTCGCCAGTCATAAACTCACACGAAAACATCTCCTTATCCTCTGGGGATGGCAGGTGGTGAACACTGTGCTCACCGTTATTCAGAATTCTTGTCCTCATACTACTATTGGGAGTGAAACTGCATTCGATTAAACCACTATGGATTTGACTGTCACAGCAATTTAATATTGCTAATGTTGCGTAGCTTTTGTGTCGTTATTGAAAAGATACGGAATAAAAATATAATTGTGGGTTGGATACGATAGTTTACAGAAATACATCTGAGGCAACAAAATTCTTTGTTGCGCATGTTTCAATTCGTATTATCAATATATTTTCATGATTACGGAATTAGACTGACTGACAACAATCATGTCCTGACAGTGTTTGCAATACGGATTGTTACTCATTTATGATGTGGGTTTGTTTTTGTTACGTGGGCAGCATAATTGTCCATGTTTAAAAGTAGAAGAAAAATATGAAAAAGACGGTAATGAAACTGTCTGCCTACCATTAGGTATTTTTATAAGACATGGATCAGCTGCGGATGTTCATAATCACTTGTCCACTTTGGTAGTTTTGGATACGTTTGCTGTTCTTAGTGGAGCAATTGTAATATTCGTTTCTATATTACATATGCAATTTATAATATTCATGACCACTGTATTCTGCAACTCTAGTTTTGATTTTTCTTTGGGTACCGTTATAACATTTGTTCCAAGGTCGATCAACTACATCCGATAACTTATTACAGCAATACCATTTCTCTGAGGGGAACTGTAATTTGTGGTGACACAGCTGGCTTAAGTTTGTTAAATTTATGCTGATATCTCAGTTACAAAATCAACCGGAAGAGAACCAATGGAAATGCTACATAGGATGGTATCTTCACTCTCGAAAATACCATCAGCGATCTGCAGCACCAAACGGTTGTCGTCTTTATAGCGCAACCGAGGCGGTGGGCGGAAACCATCATACGAAGATACGATCCCTCCGAACAATCACGGTGCACTGTTACTCTTAGCTCTTCGAACAGGGTCTGTTTTGTCTGCTCGATGTAACGTGTCTCCAGCAAGTGTGGCGGTGTAGTACCCACTAGATATTTGTCGACTTGGTTACTTTAAGTACTGGCTAATGTCGATAATTTGCTTCTATCTTGTAATTCAATTAATTCTATGTTACGCATGCACATTTTCCATTCGATTGTGTCAGTATCGTCCGAGAATATTCTCGAACTGCAGCATCTCAATTCTTATTGCTGTCTTCGTTTGCTGGAACTATAGGAAAGGAAGTATGGAAAGGGTGTGTCGGTCGCGAATTGCTTAAAACACTATGACAAGAATGCAAAGGAGTTTCAAAAATTCGTCTGCGAAGTCTCCTCCACGTCGCACAGAAAGCACGTGTATTGTTACAACTGGTTGCGATACTGAAACATAAATGTTTTCCTCTCAGATTTCGTGTCAGATACACACGTAGTCAACAATATGTACGATAGTGCCTCTAGCTGTTTATACTTCCAAACAGGCAGCGAAACTTTGTGGTTGTGCATATAGCGATTAGGCAAGGGGTCTCGCGAATTCTGTCATCGACTGTACATGTGGTTATTACTGGGTCTCCAACCCAACATAAAAGTCATAGCCGCAGTGGAGTAGCCGAGCGGTCTAAAGCGTCTCGCTGCGGAGCGCGCGGTTGCTCGCCGTGGAGGTTCGAGTCCTCCCTGGGTCAGGTGTGTGTGTGTGTGTGTGTGTGTGTGTGTGTGTGTGTGTGTGTGTGTGTGCGTCCTTAGGTTAGTTTACCTAGGTTTAAGCAGTTTGTAAGCTACGGACTGATAACCACGCAGTTTGGTCCGATAGATTTACAAACATTTCAACATTTGATAAAAGTCATACTGGTGATCCCGACATGATCTGAACATGCAACCTTCTGATATGCTTAACACCAAATCCATATGGGTCCTGAAGACATTGACAAGAATGCTATCACAACTCCCCTAAGTTTATTTCACTACCGATTCATGCCATTCGGCCTCAAAAACGCTACCACAGACTTCAAATGATCAAATGTTTGTAAAGCTTATGGGACTTAACTACGGGGTATCAGTCCCTAAACTTACAAACTACTTATGAACAACTTACGAACTAGGACGGCACAAATATCCATGCCCGAAGGGGGATTAGAACCCCCGACCGTAGTGGCCGTGCAGATCGTGACTGAAGCGCCTCAGTCCCCTCGGCCACCGCGGCCGGCACCCCAAACTTGGCAGAGATTTATCTATGAGATTTTACTTCCCTTGAAGTTTTGTTTTGCATACCTTGATGACATTTTAATATTCAGTAATTCAGTCGAGGAGAATAAAAAGCATTTACAAAATGTTCTTGACACCCTTGCTGAAGCTTGCATCGAACTGAATGACAACAAACGCCAACCTGCATCAAAATTCAGTGCTTTTCTTTGGCCTTACTGTTTTGGCCGATGGTATTTCCTCGCCTCCTGATAAGATTGATCACATCAGAAACTTTCCTCCTCCCACAACTTTTAGAGAATTACGTTGCTTCCTTGACACAATTAATTACTGTCGACATCATTTGCCGGGTGCTGGCGGGCTGCAGGCCCCACTTAAAGATGCTCTTGCTGGTAAATATACCTCTGGTGATCGTCCTGTACCTGGCACAGATGCCATGTGTTCAACACTCTCAGCCCTTAAAGACCTACTCACTCCAGCTTTGACCATTGCTCACCCTAATCCAGATGCTGAACTACAGATGCGAGTGACACTTCCATCGGCGCAGTCCTCAGCCAATCCCTTGAGTGTCGCTTTCCCTTGGCAATTTTTCTTGAAGAAATTGAATAATGCTCAGAAAAAGTACTCAGCCTTCGATCGAGAACTCCTGGCCCTCTATGAGGCCATTCTTTCTACATTCTCACAGACCATAAACCTCTGGTTGCTGCCATTTCAAACCCTCCAGCGGACACTCCCCCAGGGTGGTATCGCTATTTTCACTACATTTCTCAATTCACCACTGACGTCCGCCACATCGAAGGCACGGACAATGTCGTGGCCAATTTCCTTTCGGACGTTGATGCAGTTTCTTCTCTCTTGGACATCTTTCAGCACGCCACTTTGCAAGCTGCTGCTGATGATGATGACACCATGCAACTGATTCGAGATTCTTCCTCTTCTTTGCGACATCACCTTGCCTGGAGTTTTGGGTGAGGTTTGGTATGACATATCCACTGGCAAGCTCCGCCCCTACATTCCTCACTGCCTATGAAAAATCTTCAACAAACTACACAACCTGGCTCACCAAAGTGTCAAAGCATCCACTAAGTTGGTCATAGACTGATTCATCTGGCGATACATTAAGCATGATTGCCAGGCCTGGGCTCATGCCCATGTTGCCTGCCAGAAAGCTAAAGTTCATTCTCATACATCCCCTCCCCTCGGATCTTTCGCCATCCTACCTGGTCGCTTCCAAGATGTTCACATCGATCTAGTCAGTTCCCTTCCCCTGGCCAATGGTTTCTGCTATCTGCTAACCTCCATCAACCGCACCACTCACTGGGTCGATGTCACACCCATTCCCAAGGAAGGAGTTGGGACGCACGTTCGTACACTCCTGGGTCTCTCGTTTAGGCTGTCCTTCCGTAATAACAACTGATCAGGGCCGCCAATTTGAATCCTCCCTTTTTCAAAACCTTTTCAACCTCCTCGGTATCAAACTTATTCACTGCTTATCATCCGCAAGGCAATGGACTAGTCGAGCACTGCCACCGAACCCTTAAGGCAGCCCTGTGGTTGGAGGTGCTGCCTTTCGTGCTCCTTGGGCTGTGCACTACATACAAGCTGGACCTTGAAGAAATGGTGGCCAAGTTTGTGTAGGTACAGACTCCATGGAGAGCTCGTTCAACCTTTCCCTCCTTCCCTCTCCACTAACCTCCCTTCCTTTGCAGATCATGTCTACCTGTACTGTTCAAAACTTTCACTCTTGTCCCCGACTAGTCACTCCCCTCCTGCCCTTCGTGTCCCTTTCACCCTCACAGCTTGTTCCCAGGTTTTCCTCTGCAATGGCACTGTCCGGCCTCCTCTTCAGCCTCCCTAATTGGGCCCTCACCACGTCCTGAAGAGGGGCGCAATAAAACCTTCATCATTTCTCTCAACAACTCTCCCACCACTGACTATCAATCGCATTAAACCTGCCTTTGTTGAATCATCATCTGCTCCTCCTCCATCAGACTCTTCTCCCCCCCCCCCCCGCTCCTTGCCCCCCCCCCCCTCTCTCTCTCTCTCTCTCTCTCTCTCTCTCTCTCTCTCTCTCTCTTTTCCCTTGATAGCTACTCCATCCCCCTCATTCTCTCCATCCTTGGCCTCATCCTCTTCCATGGTGTGTCTCTTTCTCCTCTTCCCCCTATCTTGAATTCATTATTCCTGTCCCCCATCCGCTTGTTACAGACATCTTGATTATACCTCAAGACTGCGCTGTCTTCATCCTCTGTCCCTCCTCTGACACCTCATTCCCCTCTGTCAATGAGTGGCAGCTCCTCTGGCACATACCACTTCCTGCCACCATTATGACACATGTGATATGAGCTATCCTATTTCCATCATCCAAGGTGCTTGTCATTGCACTAGTGGTGTCCATTGACCTGCACGCACCAACTGCTGACCTCAGCATCTCAATGACTTCACCAGTGATGTGCCCTCGATCCAGTGCCGTCAATGCACTGACTTGCCTATGGACTCAATCGGGCTAGTAGTGACTCGACTCCCAACGCCTACGTCGCCTGCCTGATGCTTTGGTTCTGCTCCCCCCCTCCCCCCCGCCCTCAAGATGTGCTGCATACTGCTGGAGAGGGGGGGGGGGGGAAGCTGTGTGGCAACTGATCGACTGCCGAATTGACCGAAATCAAAAGACATGAAACATATCTTTGTATCAAGATCTTTGAAGCTCAGCTTCCCTGAGGCCACCAGCCATTTTGTCTCAGTTCTGTGGTGTATTTGCTTGAGTCAGGTAATAACAGTTGTCTTAAGTACATGTGGTTATTATTGGGGCTTCAACCCCCACATAAAACCCTTAAAATGTTTGGTTACTGATAAACCACAGCTTAATCATTGTAACAACTGACAATAATGGTTTGAATAATGAAAATGCAACTTTTTTCTTCTTCATATTGTCTTTCATGTAACTGTCAATTGTTGCATATTTATTCTGTTAGAGCTAGACTTCTGGATTCACATAGAATCTGACTATGTTTGAGAGATTTGATGAATCAGTAAGCTTTATTTAAGTTTCTCTATAGCAGTTTGTATTGATATTAAGTTTCTACATACAGTGACATCAGTGATGCACCTCTGCTCTATTACTCAGTTAAGTTTATCAGAACAGTGCAACAAATCAGCTTTGTGGGAGGGAGGGATTGGTGTAAGCTGTCCCTTCTACCCCTCTCCTCCCACTCCCATAAATTTGAAGGTACATCAATGGAAGGATGAAAATTGTACAGAAAGTATATTGTGTTGTTTTGGTTTTTCAGTCCACAGACTGTTTTGATGCAGCTCTCCACGCTATCCTATCCTGTGCAAGCCTCTTCATCTGAGAATAAGTTCGACAATCTACATCCTTTTGAATCTGCTTACTGTATTTGTCCCTCAGTCTCCCTCTATGATTTTTACCCCACACACTTCCTTCTGATGCTAAGTTGAAAATTTCTTGATGTCTCAGAATGTGTCCAACCAATCTATCCCTTCTCTTAGTCAGGATATGCCCAAAACTTCTTTTCTTCCCAATTCGGTTAAGCACCTTCTCATTAGTTACGTGATCTACCCATCTAATTTTCATCATTCATCTATAGCACCACATTTCAAAAGCTTCTATCCTCTCTTTATCTGAACTCCTTATCATCTGTGTTTCACTCCCATACAGTGCTACACTCCAGACAAATGCTTTCAGAAAGCACTTCCTAAAATTTAAATTAATATTGGACATTAACAAGTTTCGCTTCTTTAGAAACGCTTTTCTTCCCATAGCCATTCTGCATTTTATATCTTCTCTACTTTGGCCATCAGAAGTTATCTTGCTACTCAAATAACAAAACTCATCCACCACTTTTATTGTCTCATTACCTAATCTAATTCCTTCAGCATCAACTGATTTTCTGACATTACATTCCATTACCCTGGTTTTACTCTTGTTAATGTTCATCTTATATCTTCCTTTCAAGACACTGACCATTCCATTCAATTGATCTTCCTTTTCTTTGCAGTCTCTGACAAAGTTACTATGTCATCGGCAAACCACAAAGTTTTATTTCTTCTCCCTGAACTTTAATTCCCTCTCCAAATTTCTTCTTGAATTCCTTCACTGCTTGCTCAATATACAGATTAAACAACACTGGGGACAGCCTACAACCCTGTCTTACTCCCTTCCCAACCTCTGCGGCCCTTTCTTGCCCTTTGAGTCTAATAACTGCCATCTAGATTTTGTATAGGTTGAATATAACCCTTCGCTCTCTATATTTTACTCGATACCTTCAGAATTTAAAAGAGTGTATGCCAGTCAACATCGTCAAAAGCTTTCTCCAAATCTACAAATGCTAAATATGTAGGTTTCCTTTTCCTTAGCCTATCTTCTAAGATATGTCGTAATGTGAGTATAGTCTTCCATGTTCCTACATTTTTCATAAATCCAAACTGATCTTCCCTGATGTCGGATTCCACAAGTTTTTCCATTCATCTGTAAATAATTCGTGTTTTGCAACCATGACTTATTAAATTTATATCTCTGAAATTTTCACATTTGTCTGCACTTGCTGTCTTTGGAATTGTAATTACAATATTCTTCTTGAAGTCTGATGGTATTTCCCCCATCTCATACATCTTGCATACCAGGTGGAACAATTTTTTCATGACAGACTCTCCTAACAATAGTAGTTCAGACGGAATATCATCTACTCCAGGGGCCTTGTTTCGACTCAAATCCTAGAGCGCTTTGTCAAATTCTTCTCGCAGTATCATATCTCCTATCTCATCTTCTTCCACTTCATCTTCCATTTCTAGAATACTGCATTCAAGTTTATTTCCTTTGTATAGACCCTCTATATATTCCTTCCATAGTTCAGCTTTCCCCCCTTTGCTTAGTACTGGTTTTCTGTTTGAGTTCTTGATATTCATACAACTGCTTTTCTTGTCTCCAAGTATCTCTTTTATTTTACTATAGGCGGTATCTATCTTTCCCCTAGTTATACATTCTTCTATGGTTCTTCTAGCCAATCCTGCTTAGCCAGTCTGCACTTCCTGTCAATCTCATTTTTCAGACCTTTGTACTCCCTTTTGCCTGCTTCACTTGATGCACTTTTGTATTTTCTCCTCTCAGTTAAATTCAGTATATCCTGTGTTATCCAGGGATTTCTATTAGACCTTGTCCTTCTGCCTATATGATCTTCTGCGGCATTCAGTACCCTATCTCTCAGAACTACCCATTCTTCTTCTACTGTATTACTTTCCCCCATTTCAGCCAAACCTTGCCTAATGCTCCCTCTTAAACTCTCAACCACCTCTGGTTCCTTCAATTTGTCCAGGTTCCATCTCCTAACTTTTCTACCTTTCTGCAGTTTCTTAAGTTTTAATCTGCAGTTCATAACCAGTATGTTATGGTCATAGTCTATATCTGCCTCTGGATATGTCTTACAGTTTAAAACCTGGTTCCTAAATCTATTCCTTACCATTATAAAGTCAATCTGATACCTTGAAGTGTTTCCTGGCCTCTTCCATGTATACAGCCTTCTTTCATGATGATTAAACCAGGTGTTGGTGATCATCAAACTGTGCTCTGCGCAAAATTCTACCATGCGATCTCCTCTTTCATTCCTTTTTCCCAGTCCATATTCACCTACTACATTTCCTTCTCTTCCTCTTCCTACTACTGAGTTCCAGTCCCCAATCACAATCAAGTTTTCATCTCCCTTAACTTTGTGAATGATTTCTTTTCTCTCTTTGTACATTTTTTTGATATCCTCATCATCGGCTGTGCTAGTTGGCATATAAACTTGTACTACTGTGGTCAGTGTTTGGTTTTGTGTCTATCTATCCTATGATAATGTGTTCACTATGCTGTTCATAGTAACTCACCTGCATTCCTATTTTCTTATTCATTATCAGACCTACTCCTATGTTACCACCAACTGATTTTGTATTTATAACTCTCTACTCACCTGACCAGAAGTCCTGTTCAACCTGCCACTGAACATCACTAATCCCTACAATATCTAACTTGAACCTATCCATTTCTCTTTTCAAATTCATTAACTTACCTATACCATTAAGGGTTACAACATTCCACACTCCGACTAGTAGAATGCCTGTTTTGTTTTTCTTGATGACAACATCTTCCTGAGTAGTCCCTGCCCGGAGATCCAAATGGGGAACTATTTTACCTCTGGAATATTTTACCTGTCATCATATAGTCATACAGTAGAGCTGCATGTCCTCAGGAGAAGTAACGACTATACTTTCCCCTTGCTTTCAGCCGTTCGCAGTAACTGTATGGTAAAGCCATGTTAGCTGATGTTACAAGGCCAGCTTAATCATCCAGACTGTTGCCCCTGTAACTACTGAAAAGGCTGCTGCCCCTCTTCTAGAACCACACGTTTGTCTGGCCTCTCCACAGATAGCCCTCCGTGGCTGCACCTATGGTGCAGCTATCTGTATTGTTGAGGCAGGCAAGCCACCCCACCTCGGCAATGTCTGTGGTTCATGGGGGTGGCAGAAAATATATCTAAAATTCAAATCTTGGGATACAAATAATGGCAACAGTGACATCATAAAAAGGGTACTACAGGAATAGCATACTATTTAGTATAATTTTCCCCTATTATCTTAATTCTTGTGTTCATAATCTGGAACCTAAATCATTGAGAAATATTTGTGTGCTTGCAACAACAGCTGAAATACACAATTTAAAAATGCATAGAATTTTAACAGTCATAAGTATAGAAAGTTAATTTTGTTGGTTGTCAAGCATAATGGAACAGCTACATCCCACTTCATTGCTCACCAGATCCTGAAACTATTTACTAGCTTTCAGGACCAGCTCTTGTGATTTTGCCACCCTGTGCCCATTGGTGTGAAAGATAAAGAAAAATGAAAATAAATGTACGCTGCTGGACATCCCAAATACAACACCAAGGACCACTGGAAATATCACAGCCAGATTTATTTTGTTGCACAAAGATCACACAACTGAAAAAATTGCCCTTTCTGAAGTGAAGTTAATGATGAAATTAGTATTGACAGTTGCCCCTATTGCTGGCTGTAACCTTGCGTGCCTTGAAATTTAATCAAAGAGGCACTTAATGTGTTGTTGGAGTAAAGGAGTCCATGTTCCTTCCATGTATTGCTAAAGATGATATGGGGTAGCAGCATGTGGTGCATTCTGGGCCACTAATTCTGCAATTATCAGATATTGGGTAAATAGGGAGGCTCAGTGAGGAATGCAGTCTGGTGGGAAACAAAGAAGTCTTTAACATTGCTTGCTGTGAGTGATCATGCATTATCCTGTTATGAATAAAGCAATTCTGCTGTGAGCTGGTAAATCTGGTTTATTAACCCCCCACACAAGTGGTTAAGGCCATGGCCAAAAAATTAAGTTGTGTGAATGTGACTGTGTATTTTAAGTGCCTGTCTGCATCTGATAAATTGTCTTCATGGTGAGTTGCTGTCTATCCTTTATTACTGACAATCCAACCTGTACGTTCCATTGTTAGATTTTATATTAAAAAAACTGAGAGGTATAAAAGAATCACACTCCACTATTTTTACAATTTTTACAATGTTTTTTTGATGCAGAGATTTGAAAAAATATCTAAATTCCACAACAGGGGAGTGTTTAGATTTCCATCTTCTAAAGAGTATGAGGATTGTGGGTGAACTATCAAATTGTAGTACTTCAAAAGGTTTGTTTTTAAGATTCAGGGGAAACACATTGGCAATCACTAGCTACCATTATTCTCAAAATCTGATAGCAAGTTACTGTTCAATAACATTTCTGAAATTCTTAATAAAATTAATCTTTGATACCTATGTTTTATCCCAT
The DNA here is from genome assembly GCA_026315105.1 of Locusta migratoria. Lineage (NCBI taxonomy): Eukaryota > Metazoa > Arthropoda > Insecta > Orthoptera > Acrididae > Locusta > Locusta migratoria. The sequence goes on along the minus strand of CM048755.1, from coordinate 399,185,927 downwards.
GGTGATATGTAATATAGTTATTCATTTCACAGATTTAGAGTTGGACTCTGACATGGATTCTACACTGAACAGCTCCTTGAAAATTATGTTGGTCAATACGTTGATCGAGCATCAGCAATATCGACCAAACAGAAGAAAAAAATGCTAGGCATTGTTTTATAATTTTGTGAAAATTCATTTTTCCTGATTTGTAACTTATTCGCTATGGTTGGCATAGTTCAAGTACCAGAGTGGAGGCTTTTGTAAGTATTGTACATTGTTCCCACCATACCTGAATTTTGTTAAGGGCTTACTGGGATCATTTACCATAAGGCTATTATGCAGGTTCAAAGGTGTTCATGATCAATGCAAGAAGAACATAGAAACCCACTTCAATACAGTGGGTTTGGAAGCTGCAATATCATTTCTACCAAATGTTCCAGTAGATGTAGAATATTAATAAATAGACCTACTCCAACAAAAATGAAGGTAACAAATTATTCAGTCTATTATTTTATGTATTATGTTTCTTAGAACTTAGTTTGAGAGCTAAGCAATACGGAGAAGAAATTACTGAAGGATTATACAAGGAACAAATTTAAACAGAAGATAGGATTCTGGAAAAAATAATGATGAGTTTTGGGAAGCAGAAAGTAAACCACTGATTAGCTCAAATCCACTTTGTTGGTGTGTACTTAAGGGAGATATCAGAAAGAAAGTGAAAAAGTCAGTATCACATAGTGTGTTAGCATATGAAACAGTTGATTTTTCTGAAAATGAATCATTATTGATTAGACTTTAATATATTGTTGAGAAATTTGAGAAATGAAAAGAAATATTTGTTCCATTAATTGAGCTGATAGCTCTACATACTCAGCTGATTGCACACACCATTAATAACACACTGACAAAAGTGTCCTGTGACCAAATACTCAGAAGAGAGGAGAACTGACTGTCCTTGATAAACTGTGAGAAATTAAAAATTTCTTATCCCAAACATAAAAAGCATTTAAACAATATTTCTGTCCGTTGCACAACATGTAACGTACACATGGAATGGTAATTCAACACTAAGAAGAATGAAAACCTGTTTGAGGGAGCACAGTGTCAGAAAGGCACTTTGATGATTTAGTCATATTGAATATAACACAAAACTACTTTTTGATAATAAATATAAATTCACTGACCAAATGTTGGAAGAATTTACAAAAATTCTGAGGATATCCACCATTAAAGGTAGATGAACAGTATGTTTCAAGTATTTTACATGGTATATGTTGTTCAGAATTTTATTGCTTAGGATTTATCAATCATTTATTAATACATGACCACTAATGCAGATCATTTCATGCAGAAACTTTGTTCAGGCTGTATTCTTTAAGTATAGTTTTGACGAAGACAGTCTGAAGTCTCCAAATGCGAACTTGTCCCCATTTTGGTAAACATAATTTGAATTGACTTTGATTAGAACATGATTCTCCATCTTCACGTTGTTGTGGTGGAGTGGCAAAGGGCTCTAACACACCTTGCTGTGGACCATGTGGTTTCTTGCCTTTGGAAGTTTGAGTCCTCCCTGGGGCAAGGGTGTGTGTTTAAGTTAGTTTAAGAAGTTTTTAAGTCTAACGACTGATGTCCATAGCAGTTTGGACAAATATGTTTACAAACTTTTTTGTGAAATGGCCTGTGCTTTATTATTATTATTATTATTATTATTATTATTATTATTATTATGGGGTGCAGTTAGGCTTATCTGAAGGTTTCTATTCCAGGTGCAAGATGTTTAAGACTGCATCCAGTAGTGTGCATGTGCTCTTTAGTATTGATGTGGGAACAAACTTACTCAAGTAGTTGGCTTCTATACTTTCTAAGCATGACACATTTTTACTGTGATCACAATGGTTATCATGTACTGTAGAAGGAACACTACAGAATCAGTCAGACACCACTGCTTCTCTAGGTCATATAATCTACATAGTTAGCAGCAAGCAACAACAGTAGTACACAACATAAAGTTATGAGTTTGAGTAATTGTTCCTAAGAATTCCACATAATGTTAATTCTCCATACAAAGAAACTTTTAAGTATGCCTATCGAGAGGGATGAAGGACTTTAAAAAACTAAAACTTTTTAGATAGTTTATGTAATTTCCATGAGATTTTGGCAATGGGTACTGTTAATGAATCAGACACGTTACTTTCTTCTAATAATACTGTATGGTTGTATGAGCTACATGTGGCTAAATACTATGGTCTTCTGAAGTGAAACTGTCTTATATTTCACCAGTACAAGTGTAGAGTGGTGTATCAAGGATGTCATCTGCATGGAACTACAGAGTTTTAAATGGAAAAGTTAATAATAACTTTATTAGTATTTTGTAGTCTGTTTACAGGATGCACTATCATTACTACTACATATCTATGGATACTATTAGTTAGCAGTAAGGTCATTACAAACTTAATCAGAGAATATTTTAAAATATATGCTCAAATAGTAATTGCTCTTAGGGAAATGTATTTGTATATCCAAGGTACTATGAAATAACTGTTGTACCTTTTTATATAAAAATCACTATCATATTAATGGTTAAAAATAACACAAAGGTAATTGTATTAAACTTAATTTCATTAAAAATTAAGAAACAGCACAAAATGTAAAACATGTCAAATATAATAAAAGGAGTCATTTGTTCAATTCATCATGAATTACCAACTAACTACCATGTTTATGCTAAAAGTCAGTCCTTGTAGAGTATCTTCAGTTTGTTAAAATTAGTTCATTATAACAAATTACAATTCACAAACTTTTCTGCAGCTGTTTTCAATTAATAGTATGAACATTTTCCTATTTTCATAAAATATTTTATAATTTTTGACATGAAATTAACATGAAATATTTTAAAAATACAACTGGGTAAAAACATCCACAGTACCCAGGGTGCTACCTAATGAATTTTGTGTGTGTGTGTGTGTGTGTGTGTGTGTGTCATCTCTCTTCGAACATCAAATGTGCTTCCTCTATAGTTGTTCATAATCTCGGCAGCACATTAGTCTTCCACACCACATGCAACAACGCTGAAAAATGTTTGGCCCTTCCACCTGAAACAAATTCATAGTTCACCTCTTGGAGAGTAGCACTACTTTAAAAGAATGACAGATATGAGGGGTATTCAAATGAAAAGGTACGAAATGACACTGTGGGTATAATTGAAGTCTTTATTCAAAAGTAATCACCAGAGGTCTGAGCACAACCACCCCACTGTTTAACAAGTGAAACGATCCCCCGTTTCCAGAATTCCTGTGGCTGTGACAAGAGCCAGTCCTTTACTGTGTCTTTCAGTTCATTGTCCGAGTTAAAGCGCTTCCCTTTGAGATATTTTTAGTGATCCAAAGAGATGGATGTCATAGGGCAACACGTCCGAGCTGTAGGGCGGATGCTCAAGCTGCTTCCACTTAAACTTGGCTAGTACACTTTGTCATTGCGTGACCCTGGAGACATGTTGACCTACATTATCATGGTGCAGAATCACTCCCTCTGTGGGTATCTCAGCCCATTTGCTCTTGATGGACTTGCATAGACTACAGATTGTCCCACAGTACATGTCATAGCACATGTGCTTGAGGAATTCAATGAGTATTGGACCTTGGACATCAAAAAAGATGGTGAACATCACCTTGCCTGCTGAGGGCACAGTCTTAAAATTTTTAGGAGGAGGTGACAACACATGCCTTGCATCCCTAGATGTGGCAGTATGTTACCCCAAAGTGGCATATTCAAATTTCAACCAGTTTCATTTTTAAGATATTTAATACCTTTTCATTTGAACACCCCTCATAGCATTTTGCAGTCTGGTACAAGATGATTTTACATGGCTTCAACATTTTATGTTCTGGGCTTTAAGTGGCTACCTGTGGAGTACATTTCAATAGTGAATAGTCAGACCAGTGTGATTAATTAGCCAAAAGCTTAATTCTGGACACCAAACATGCCAAATTAGAGAAATTGAACAACTATTGTGACATTATGAACTATGCAGTTGATGACACACAACAAGATCGAGTGGTTTTCTTTGAGAATCCATAAAAAAAGTATATTAAGAATATTTTAATAGTAATAAAGATGATGAAGTTAGATGTCCAAAGTGGAATTCATATATTATAAATTAAATGAATTATAAATTGGAACTTGTTACACTATCTAAGAAATTATTATTTCATCAAAAGAAGAACTAAAGAATTGTTTTTAAAAAAGTACATGAATATGTATAAAATTTTAATGTAAGAAATAAAACTTTAAAATTGTACATTTGTAATATCAGTGGCCAAGAAGTATGTAGTGAATTTGATGATGATGATGATGATGATGATGATGATGATGATGATTGGTGTTTTAGGGCGCTCAACAGCGAGGTTATCAGCGCCCGTATGCTAACATAAGGAGATGAGAAGAAAATGGGTCCAGTCGTATGGACATTTAACTTCAATTGTACATTAAAAATTTAAAAGACGGTTCAAAGGAAAGGACTGCATAAAAGGGATAAAAGTTTGATAGATGTATGGGGCCCGGTGACTACTTAAAGAGTGACCGAGCCACACTGTCACACATTAAAATCGAACACCCAATATTTTGGGAAGAAGTCCAGATGCTGCACAAAATCTTAGGACACAATCCACGGACGCTTCATCGTCTCCTAAAATAGATTTCAGGTCCTGTGAGAGACCTAAATTTGTCCTCACACCAGCGTATAAATAGCATTCTGTGAAAATATGTCATATCGACAATTGTGTCCGACATCTGTTACACTCTGGCGGTTCCTCACGACGCAAAAGAAAGCCATGCGTTAGCGGGCAGTGTCCAATTCTAAGGCGAGTAAGGGCGACTTCCTCAGCTCTTCGAGAGCGGAAGGAAGTACGCCATGGACGTACTGAAGATTTTAGGGCGCGTAACTTGTTATCCGCCACATACAACCACTGATCCTCCCACAAAATCATGGCTTTCCTTGTCACATACGAGGTAACAGCCTGCAATGGGACAGAACAGCGTACAGCAGGGGGGAGGGAGCAAGCCTCCTTAGCCGCCACATCGGCAAGCTCGTTTCCCCGGATCCCAGTATGCCCAGGAACCCAACAGAAGATGATCTCCTTGTTTCATTGTTGCAGTGCAAGGAGAGCATCCTGTATATCCTGCACCATCCGATCTGATGGGTACATTTGGTCAATAGCCAGGAGGGCACTTTGGGAGTCTGAACAGATCATGAACTTCACTCTATGATGTCTTCTTATCTGTTCTAGTGCCCTCAGGATAGCAAACAGTTCCGCGTAATAAACGGTAAACTGTTCTGGGAGCCCTATCCGAAGGACAACATCGGGGAACACGACAGAGCAACCAATATGATCACCTTGCTTGGACCCATCCGTGTAGACCGTGACAAAATCAGAATGGTGACTTAAAATTTCGAGAAATTTACTTTTATAAAAGGTATCTGAAGTAAAAGCCTTCCTGTAGAGAGTCAACTCTAAAAGCACCCTGGGCCTCTGAAGTAGCCAGGGACATCCCCTACTCCACCCCTGGCGTTGGACCTGAATGCCTTGCGCCTGTAGCAAATCGAGGCTGTCCCTTGCACGGAACCAAAAGGGCCTTGTTGCCTGCGGATGGTTACGGAACAAGCGTACCAATGATTGTTGATTAGCATTGGAAGTCGCTAGGGAATTTGGAGTTGACATAGATCGGTACGCTTGACGTGCAGTGAGTAGAAGGCGACGAATAGAAAGCGGAGGCTCACCAGCTTCTGCACAGAGACTAACAACCGGACTTGTGCGGTATGCACCTGTGGACAACCTGATACCTTCATGGTGTATGGAGTCCAGCATTTTCAAATAAGAGGGTCTCGCGGACCCATAAACTTGACACCCATAGTCGAGGCGGGGTCGCACAAATGACCTGTAAAATTGGAGGAGACGTGCCCTGTCAGCTCCCCAGGCCCGATGGCTAACACACTTAAGGAGATTTAAAGCCTTGATGCATCGTAATTTTAGTTCCTTAAGGTGTGGCAACCAAGTGAGCTTTTCATCAAAAGTGAGACCTAGGTATTTCACCTTCTCCTTAAAAGTGAGAGCAGTCCCCGCTAGTTTGAGAACTGGGTAATTAAAAAGGGAACGGGAGCGATTAAAATCAACACAAACGGTCTTCTCCAACGAAAATTTAAAACCTGTTCTGTTGGACCATTCCTCCAACCGCCTGATCGTCAGACGTAATTGACGAGCAGCAGTTGCGACGGAGGAGGACGCACAGAAAATGGAGAAATCGTCCACAAAGAGGGAACACTGTACTGGACTTCGTACAGTGGACGTAATACTATTGATAGCAATGGCGAAGGCCGTCACACTTAAAACACTTCCTTGGGGGATACCGTTCTCTTGATGAAAACGGTCAGACAATACGCTCCCGACCTTGTATCTAAAATACCGATCCGAAAGGAAAGACTGAATAAAAATGGGTAGACGACCACGAAAACCCCACTCATGGAGCTGCTGTAAAACTTTACGCCTCCAGGTAGTATCGTAGGCTTTTTCGAGATCAAAGAACACACCTATCAGGTGTTGCTTACGTAGGAAAGCTTGTTGGATTTCCCGGTCAAGCAAGATCAAGTTGTCAAGCGTTGAACGGTACCTTCTGAAGCCACATTGGGAGCGGCTGAGTAGGGACCTGCTTTCTAGGACCCAGACTAGGCGTCGGTTAACCATACGCTCCAATGTCTTTCCTACACAGCTGGTGAGACTTATGCTACGATAACTACCAGCGTCAGTCCGATCTTTCCCTGGTTTTAAAATAGGTATTAAAACAGACTCTTTCCACGAGCGTGGAAAGTTTCCCGTGAACCAGATTTGGTTAAAAAGCTGAAGGAGGACATGCTTCGATTGCGGTTCCATGTGTTTGAGCATGCTGTACGTTATGTCATCGACGCCAGGGGCAGTATCACAAGGTACTGTTAATGCAGTCTCCAGCTCCCACAGTGAGAACGGTTGGTTATATTCCTCAGCATTTGAGGACCGGAAATCAAAACCAACCCTCTCCTGTATACCCCGGTGCTGCCGAAAGGCTGCATTCTGGCTAGAATCCGATGTAATGGTGTAAAATGATTCTGCCATTACCTGAGCAATGTCTCGTGGCGAAGTCAGGAGAAGTCCTTGCCCTTGTACAGCTGCTATTGGTGGTCGGGAATTCCGCCTCGAGATCCTCCTAATGGCTTCCCATACTCTGCTTGCTGATGTGAACCTATTGATAGAATTCAGGAACTCTTGCCAAGACCTCTCCTTGCTCTCTCGAATAATGCGTCTTGCCCGTGCCCTCGCCACGCGAAAGGTTGCAAGATTGTGATCAGTAGGGCGCCTGTGGAATCGTCGGAGAGCTGCCCTCCTGTTTTGGATTGCAGACCGACACTCCTCGTTCCACCAAGGAACAGGCTGACTCTTAAAGTTGCCCTTCGATTTGGGGATCGACGCATTGGCAGCGGCGCGAATCACGGCTGTAGTGTGATCCACCCAGTTCTGAACGCCTTCATGCCTTTCCAAAACAGCCAACTGTTTAAAAAGCTGCCAATCAGCTTTCTTAATAAGCCATCTCGGCTGCCGTCGAGTATGATCCATTCCATCTGGCAGAGTTACCCAGATAGGGTAGTGATCACTGCCATGGAGGTCGTCGTCTGCATCCCACTGGGCAATGTCTGCAAGAGCTGGCGAACAGAAGGAGAGGTCAATGGCGGAAGACGTACCTGTAGCAACACTGAAGTGTGTGGCCTTACCCGTGTTCAGCAAAATCACCGATGTCGACTGTAACACACGCTCAACCATTCGACCCCTGGGGCAAGTGGTGTTAGATCCCCATAAAGCATTATGAGCATTGAAATCTCCTAAAATGAGAAAAGGGCGAGGAAGGTCATCGAGAAGCTGTGTCAAGAGTACAACATCGAGAGGCTCTCCAGGTGGTAAATACAGAGAACACACTGTAAGCTCAGTGTGTGCCAACAAACGGACTGCAACTGCCTGTAGCGTCGTAGTTAGTTGCACAGGCGTAGAATGGAATGTGTCCTTGATGAACACTGCCACACCGCCTTGCGCCCTATCGCCAGTCAGGTCGTCTTTTCTATAGAGGTGATAGCCTCTAAGTACAGGTGCGTCACACTGCTTGAAATGTGTCTCCTGAAGGGAGACACAGAATGGACTGTTCTGCAGAATAAGACGTAATTCGTCCAAACGAGCCCTGAATCCGTTCATGTTCCATTGGAGTATGGTTCCCATGTCAGCGGTGTGGTTGTAGTTTCCCCCTATCCTTGTGCCTAGACGGTGAGGCACTGTTTGATCGGGCAGCGGCATTAGGGCTGACTGATTCCGGTGATGAGGTATCCAGGTCCATTATGATATCCTCGTCATCGGTTAAGGCTGCCAGAACGACATTCGATAGTGCCTGGGGGAGGCTTTCTATCGAATGCCGAGGCGCCTTCTTTGGTTTCTTCTTCTCTGAAGAAGATGAAGGAAGGGCGTGTTGCTGAGCACTCTGCTTTCGGGAAGCACTCTGCTTCTGGGGGGCCACCTGCTTCTGGGCAGCTCCCTGCTGTTGAGGAACGCGTTCTGTTGGAACGGCACGTTCCTGTGGGATGGTACTCTCCTTTTGAGGTGTCTTCTCAATTATTACTGCAGCTATCTCGTCCTTCACATTCATTGGGTCGGCCTGTATTCCGATATCTCGACTAATCGAAGTTTGGCATGTACAAATGCAGGTGCAAGTTTTGCTGGTGGAAATGGGGATGGTCTGTATCGATGCATCAACAGTGGGCGTGGGTTTCTGGAGTAGTGAGGCATAGGAGGCTGTGTCGCCTTATATTCTTTTTTGGCCTCCACATATGGAATACGTTTGCGCACTTTTATCTCCTGTATTTTTTGTTCTTCAACAAAGACAGGGCAATCACGACTCCATACAGGGTGGCCTCCTGAGCAGTTTAGACACGTTGTTGGGGAAGGACAGTCAACCCCAGAGTCGTGAGCTGCCTGTCCACACCTCCCACAGGTTGGTTTGCCTCCACAATTCTGTGTGGTATGACCGAAACGCTGGCATGTGAAACACCTCATAGGGTTCGGTATAAAGGGCCTAACTTTCAGACGGAGAAACCCTGCCATAAGATGTTCTGGCAACGATGGGGAATTGAAGGTAACAATGAAGGTAGGGGTTCTCTCTATCACTCCATTGTTCCTGCGGGTCCTTTGCTCAACGTCAATGATACCCTGTGACGCCCACTACTGTTTTAATTCTGCCGTTTCGATGTCCACAATGTCACGGCATGTGACCACTCCTTTGCTGGAATTTAGCGTGTTGTGTAATTCTACATCAATGTCATATTCCCCTAGCTTTGCTGAATTCAGGAGGAGGTCCACCTGCTTTGCTCTGGCGGTCTCAACTAACAAAGCACCATTCCGCAGCCTCTTAATTGATTTCAAAGAACCTGCAAGTCCTTCCAGTCCCTTATTAATGTAGAAAGGGGAGACCTTTTCAAAGGTACCCTCTTTCCTCTTAATAACTACGAAAACATTATTATTAATGACTCCTTGAGCCCTGTTACTATGACTAGATTGTGTCTCAGGAGGACTGGCCTCCCTCAACCGCTTAGATGACTGGGTGCGAGTGCCCCCTGACGGTACACCCATCCCGCCGGGGTTAGAAACATGTGAGGACTCCATCTCGGTCCCATGAGCAGCTAGGGAAGGGACGGTCCACCCAGGCAGAGCCCCGCTTGCCTGGGTAAGCCTTTTACAACTGAGGTGCGGCAGGTTCCTCAGAGGTCGCTCGCTATCGACTGTTCAACCTCAACAGCCATGCATCCCATCAGCACGCAGCACACCTTAGGATTGAGGTTTTTTTTATAGAGGTTTTTTCCATCCTCACGATCCGGGCAATAAAGCCGAGATCCCCGCTCCCTGTAACACACAACATTCCACCGCTGCGCCATGCGGTGGTCGCTGAAGCATGTCCAGGGCTTACGGTCTGGAGGACTGGCGGCGCTTACCAGTCCTCAGCTCAGGACCCCGGGTTCGCCAAGCCCGTACTCAGCAAATTAATGCTGAGCCCCTGAGGGGGTGAATTTGAATTGAGCAGTGGTCACAAGACAGAGTTTTGAAGGGACACAAAACAGTGTCTTTTGGTCTGCAGCACTGGAAGGATTTTTTTTTTTTTTTTGTGGTTTTAGGGCGCACAACTTCTATGGTCATTAGCGCCCAGCCAAGAACATAGATTCGCTATGATCTCAAAAAAATGGTGACTGTCAGAACATCAACAAGAGGCTAAAAACGAAAGATAAAAGACAATTAAAAGGGTTAAATATCCTGGGATAGGTTGGCCAAGTTCATAAAACGCAAAACCCGAGCAGCTGCTCGTGTGTCATCAGCTAAAATTTCCTCCAGAGTAGACGGAAAGTGAAGGGCTACACGGAGATGATTAAAATTAACACAAGTCAGTAAAACATGTCGCACTGTCAGCAGTTCACCGCAGGAGCACAGCGGTGCAGGATCGGCGGTTAGCAAATGACGGTGGCTGAAACGGCAGTGACCGATCCGCAACCGGGCCAGAATGACCTCCTCCCGCCGAGAGGGGCGTGAGGAGGTCCTCCAAGCGGTCGGGATCGGTTTGACATTTCGCAATTTATTGTTGTATAGTGAAAGCCACACACTGTGCCATTGCGACACGATACTCCGGCGAAGAGCCCGTTGAACATCGTCCGATGGGACGCAAAAGGTAGCCATGCGAGGCAAAAGAGCCGCTGCCTTGGCTGCTATGTCGGCGGCCTCATTCCCGGGCACGCCCACATGGCCAGGGACCCACAGGAAGGAAACATGACAGCTGTCATCTGCTAACAACCGGAGGGAGCGTTGGATCTGATATACGAGAGGATGGTTCGAGAGACGGTCCTTAAGACTCTGCAGGGCACTAAGGGAGTCCAAACATATGGCATAGAAAGGTTGGCGGTGGCGGCAGGTATACAAAATGGCCTGGTGGAGGGCGAAAAGCTCAGCCGTGAAGTTCGAGCACCGGTCAGGGAGCTTGTATTGGAAACGGTTGTCCCCGACGACGAAGGCAGATCCGACACCGGCAGTGCTCTTGGAACCATCAGTGTAAATAAATACGGCATTATCGAACCGCGAACGGAGTTCGACAAGCCTCGAGCGGTATACCAAATCCGAAGTGCTCTCCTTGGGGAGCGAACTAAGTTCAAGGTGTGTGTGAACCTGGGCCTGATGCCACGGTGGCAATGGGCTTTCGCTCAACCGAAGGGTGGAAGGAAGGGTAAAATCGAGCCGCTGTAGCAGGCGGCGAAACCGAACTCCCGGTGGAAGCAAGGCAATCGCAGACAACTGATATTGGCGATCGAGTGAGTCGTCAAAAAATAATCTGTAAGATGGATGGTTGGGCATCGACCGTAGGCGGCATGCGTACCGACACAAGAGTATGTCACGTCGAGTGATCAAAGGTAATACAGCAGCCTCGGCATACAGACTCTCAACAGGGCTGGTATAAAATGCACCGGTCGCAAGACGTAAACCCCGATGGTGGATAGAGTTGAGACGGCGGAGAATCGACGGCCGTGCTGAAGAGTATACAAGGCTTCCGTAGTCGAGCTTCGACTGAACAATGGCCTGGTAAAGGTGAAGCAGGACGGTACGATCCGCTCCCCATGACGTGCCACTGAGGACACGAAGAACGTTAAGGGATCGGGCACAACGGGCAGCCAGGTAGGACACGTGTGTGGACCAGCAAAGTTTACGATCCAACATGAGTCCCAAGAATTTCGTAGTCTCCACGAAAGGGAGAGCAACAGGGCCGAGACGTAGAGAAGGTGGAAGAAATTCCTTGTATCTCCAGAAATTGATACACACAGTTTTCTCAGTGGAGAATCGGAAGCCGTTTGCGATGCTCCATGAATATAGACGGTCAAGACAGCGTTGGAGAGAGCGCTCCAAGAGACACGTCCGCTGGGCGCTACAATAAATTGCGAAATCGTCAACAAAAAGAGATCCGGAGACGTCGGCTGAAAGGCAATCTACGATCGGATTGATTGCAATGGCAAAGAGCGCCACACTCAAGACGGAGCCCTGTGGTACCCCATTCTCCTGGCAAAAGGTATCTGACAAAACAGAGCCCACCCGTACCCGGAACTTGCGATCCGCCAAAAACGCTTGAATGAAAAGAGGAAGGCGGCCCCGAAGGCCCCATGTGTGCAATGTGCGGAGAATGCCCGCTCTCCAACAGGTATCGTATGCCTTCTCCAAGTCGAAGAACACTGCTACTGTTTGACGCTTCTTTAGAAAGTTGTTCATTATGAAGGTCGACAACGTAACGAGGTGATCAGCAGCAGAGCGGTGTCGACGAAAACCGCATTGGATATTAGTCAGGAGGCGGCGAGATTCGAGGAGCCAGACCAACCGAGCGTTAACCATGCGTTCCATCACCTTACAGACGCAGCTCGTCAGGGAAATGGGGCGATAACTGGAAGGAAGGTGTTTGTCCTTCCCTGGTTTGGGGATGGGGACAACAATGGCTTCACGCCAACTTGTGGGAACATGACCTTCAGTCCATATGCGATTGTAGGTACTAAGAAGAAAGCACTTACCCGCAGGAGAGAGGTTCTTCAGCATTTCAATGTGAATGGAATCGGGCCCGGGAGCAGAAGACCGGGACAGGGCGAGAGCATGGTCTAGCTCCTGCATGGTGAAGGCGACGTTATAATTTTCACGGTTAAAAGAGCGGAAAGAAGGCGGCCGTGCCTCCTCTACCTGTTTGCGAGGGAGAAAGGCAGGGTGGTAATGGGCAGAGCTCGAAACCTCCGCAAAGAAACGACCCAATGCGTTTGAAACATCAGCGGGGTCCACGAGGACTGCGTTCTCTATGGTCAGGCCAGGAATCGGGGAGTGGACCTTGATGCCGGACAAACGGCGGAGGCCACCCCAGACAACCGTGGAGGGAGTGAAACGGTTAAAAGAACTAGTAAAAGCAGTCCAGCAAGCTTTCTTGCTGTCGTTTATGATACGATGGCACTGCGCTCTCATACGTTTGTAATTGATGCAATTCTCCAAAGTCGGGTGGCGGCGGAAGGTGCGTAAAGCACGGCGCCGAGCTCGAAGCGCGTCGCGGCAGGCTGCAGTCCACCAAGGGACCTGGACACGACGTGGAGAAGAGGAAGTACGAGGTATGGAACGTTCAGCAGCGGTGAGAATAACCTCTGTGAGGTAGTCGACCTGACTGTCACAGGTGGGAAAATCCCGATCGTGAAAAACAGCCATGGTAGAATAAAGCCCCCAGTCGGCTTTAGAAATGTTCCAACCGGTGGGACGAGGAGATGGGGAATGATGCAGGAAGTGGATGATACAAGGGAAATGGTCACTTGAGTACGTGTCAGAAAGTGCATACCACTCAAACCGACCGGCAAGCTGAGGAGTGCATATTGCGAGGTCTATATGGGAGTAAGTGTGTGTTGTGTCGGAAAGGAAGGTCGGTGCACCGGTGTTGAGGCAGACAAGATCGAGGTGTTGGAGGAGGTCCACCAAAAGGGAGCCTCTCGGACAAGGTGCCGGAGAGCCCCATAGGGGGTGGTGGGCATTAAAGTCGCCTACCAATACGAAAGGTGAAGGGAGCTGGTCAACAAGGTGTAGCACATCCGCCCTAGTAAGGGCAGATGACGATGGCGAATAGAAATTACAGAGGGAGAAGGTAAATGTGGATAAGGTGATGCGGACGGCAACTGCCTGTAGGTGAGTGTGCAAGGAAATGGGATGGAAATAGACATCGTCTCGAAGTAGCATCAGAACCCCTCCATGGGCTGGGACACCTTCCACGGGTGGCAGGTCGAACCGCACAGAGGTGTAGTGTGGAAAGTCTGCACGATCACGTGGACGCAACTTAGTTTCTTGAAGACAGACGATAAGCGGGCAGTGCAACCGAAGGAGTAGTTTTAACTCCTCCCGATTGGAACGAATGCCGCGAATGTTCCATTGAAGGAGTGCCATGATAAAAATGAAATAAGAAATAAGGATAAAAACCAACTAGCAAGCGGGGTCACCTCGACGGCCCCTGAGGACCGGATTTCGAGGGAGCACTGCTATCGCCATCTAGTGGCAAAGGGTCATGTTCCATTGGTTCGATCGACGCGTCTGCCACCTCCCGGAGTTGATCAGGAGGGGCAGCTTCCACCGCCGGTAGACGGCCGGGTGCCCGGCAAACGGAGCGTCCCGGTGAAACAGAAGACGGCCGAGTCCGGCAACTGTTGGATGGCGCGACCGACGAGTCACGCCGCGGCGGGGAAGGTGGGGGCTGTTCTTTTTTGGAAGCCTTCTTAGAAGCATGACGGGTTGAAGAAGCGGTTGACGATTGAGAAGTCGGAGTCTTGAGAAAATCTTCGCGGACGGGTTCCCTTTTTGAACTCCGGGCAGCAGATTTGGGTGCCCGGGATGTGTGTGCACTGGTCGACGAATTCAGTGTAGAACGGGTAGAAGGCATCGGAGAGGTGGAGCGAGCAATTTTCGGGCTAGCCGATCTGACGACAGTGTCACTGAACGTTAAATCGCAAGTCTGAATGCCCACCTCCTTAGTTGGTCGAGGGGAGGCGAGGACCTGGCTGAAAGTACCTGATGGGAGTACTGCGGGCTTCCTACTAGCTAATGACTTCCGAGCGGCATAGGTCGAGACCTTCTCCTTCACGCGAATCTCTTGGATGACCCGCTCTTCTTTATAAACGGGGCAGTCCCGTGAAGAAGCAGCATGGTCACCCATGCAATTAATGCAGCGAGGGGATGGAGGTAGACATTCACCCTCATGAGCGTCCCTGCCACAGGTGGCGCACTTGGCTGCATTTGGACAAGATTTACTGGTATGATTGTACCTTTGGCAATGGAAGCAGCGTGTAGGATTTGGTATGTACGGGCGGACGGAAATGACCTCGTAGCCCACTTTCACTTTCGATGGCAGGTCAACTTTGTCAAAAGTCAAGAAGACAGTACGGGTTGGCACGAGTTCATTGTTAATCTTTTTCATCACGCGATGAACATCCGTGACTCCCTGATCGGACATATAGTTCAATATCTCCTCGTCCGATAACCCATCCAGTGATCTAGAAAACACTACCCCCCCCGCGAAGAGTTGAGGGTGCGGTGAGCCTCCACTTTCACAGGGAAAGTATGTACAAGGGTAGCTCGAAGTAACTTCTGCGCCTGGAATGCATTTTCTATTTCGAGCAACAAGGTCCCGTTGCGCTGCCTAGAGCAGGTCTTCAAGGGACCAGCGATCGCATCGACACCCTTCTGAATAATGAACGGATTTACCGCAGAAAAATCCTTATCGTCGGTATGTGATACCACTAGGAACCTAGGAATGTTTGGCAATGCTTTCTGTGGCTGAGAATCATGTTTCCGCTTATGGGTCAAGGTTATAGATGATGTGGAAGGTTTCATAGCGGAGGTGTCCCCCATGATTACCGGCGTCTCCGATGGCGCGCTCCTTCCTTGTGGGGGCCCTCACTGAGGGCGCACCCGCCTTAGGTGACTGTTCGCACCTCAGGTCACACCTCCCGAGAACGGACGGAGGGACCAATTGGCATGTTCGGAAGGTATCAGCTCGGGTAATCACCCCTCCCTGGGCCCGGCCTTTACCGGGGGGTACGTACGTGCCCTACATGTCTACCCGGGGCGGGGAGTTACGCCTTACCCCGTCACCGGTTACGCAGAGCGTGGGTCGACCTTCAGACACGCACAGGGAGGAAAGAAAGGAGGAAGGAGAGAAAGGGATGAAGGAGGGAGAATCTCAAACGCCGAGGCGGAGATTAAAGGGTGAGTCAAGAACAAGGAGAAAGGAAAAATAGGAGAAGGCTGAAGAACAAGAAAGGAAGAGGACCAAGAAGAGAAGACAGGAAGCGAAAAAGAAACCTTTGACTGATGAAAAACGCCCGTCTCCGGGCGAAGGCACAAACCGGGGGGGAAAGAGGGAAGCGGCCTGGGACGGAAGAAAGGTCGCTTCGGCTCGGGGCCCCGTGCGCGCCACACACGTACCCACAAAAGAGCTGTGGGCCCCCTGGGGGGAGCACTGGAAGGAGGAGGATCTGTGAGGCTAGGAGCTGCTTGTGATCATGTAATACAATTTTTTTTTTTTTGTGAACTTGTCAGGCACTGAAGTAAGACTAAGTTTTATTTCATTTTGCTCAGCCTTTGAATAAGTTAGTTTATCAAAATAAGTAACTATGTATATCGCTAAATTTGCTGATTATTTGTTGTAAATACCCAAATGTAACCCAGTATAGGCTTTTCAGTTTAATGCAATCTCACACAACCAGTTCCTAGAACGTAAAATGTGCCAGTAAACTATAGGTTGTGTGTGTGAACTGCTTCCATTGAAAAACATGTTTAAAAATGAACAATAAACATAATGCCACCCACAAACAGGTAGATTTGCAATTTGGGGAACTGCAGAAGATTGGATGGACTATGAGAAGTGGCTTTGACAACACTTTGTAGCTTTCGGCATTGTTCATGATAATCTCTGTAAGTCACTGTTTCTTTAATGGACTTCTCCAAAGTTCTACCAACTTTTGTCTCAATTAGCGCCTCTCCAAGAACTGTCTTCACTGTCAATTTACGAAATGTGCTCACTTCTCACTTCATATTATAAGAAGCAAACACATGTCGTTGCATCACGTGTAGCATTTTATCAGTGTAAAAATCAGCCCCATCAATCAAACCAAGCATGGGCTACAGAACTGCAAGGCATTAGTAGAAAGTGCAAATTCATTACTACTGTTCATAAAGAATCTTACGCCAATTCAATGGTCAGGGATGCAATTTTGAGGTCTGCTTCCAATAAGGAAGTTTGTCAGAAGGCTCTTCAATTAAATGACCCATCCTTATCTGAAGTATTGGGCATAGCAGAGTCTCTTGAAATTACTCATGCTGCAGATGTGCAACTAGATGCTTGAGGTGATGTAGGGGAAGTCACAGCACATAAGGCATTTGTTGACGTGCCAGGCAGTGTTGTGAACAAGGAAGTAGCGATGGTGTACTCTCGTATGCAGCCCAAGCAAAGCAAGCGGCACACTAGTTCTAAATGGAAGCAATCTCTTACTGCCTTACCTACTTGTCTTCGCTGTTTTTCCCAGCATTCATGAGATGATTGTCCCCAACGATGGGCTACATGTCACAAATGTAAGAAAAAGGATTGCATCTCTTCTGTTTGCCAGTCTAACCACGTGCAGGCTATACACGATACTGACTTAAATACAGGCTTCATATTATATGTCAAATTCACAAACTTTTCTGGAAACAAACTTTTCCTCATGGTGCAGGAATGTTGCCTGATACAACATTGACAGTGTCATCGACAGAGAATCGAAATATGCAGAAGGCATCATAGCCGAATAAGACATACAGAGACATACAGATGCAAATAGATACTGGCTCAGCAGCCCCAATAATTATGTCACAAACTTATCTTCACCTTGGTTCACCACCCCTTTCACCGGTCTTGCACCATTTACGCACATAAAATCAGCAACAATTCTCCCTTTTGGGACAAATTTATATCCAAATCACATATAGGTCTATTGTAAGAATGGTCACTGTGTATGTTGTTGACCACACACAGGGACGGCTGACTTATTCGGCTATGATGCCTTCTGCATATTTCGATTCTCTGTCGATGACACTGTCAATGTTGTATCAGGCAACATTCCTTACACTCAGTTAGATACCTTATCTATGGACTTTTATGCTCTTTTTGTCCAGCCTTGGGTGTGCCACATCTTTTGAAGCTCATGTATTTCTCAAACCGGGAGCCAGGCTGTGGTTTTTTCAAGCCCGCCTCATTCCTGTAGCATTGCACGACACTGGAAAATGGGAGTTAGATTGGCTTACGACCTCAGGAGTTTTGCTTCCTGATCCTTCCAGCAAATGGGCCTCTCTGATTGTCGTTGTCAGCAGATCTAATGGCAGTCTCAGGCTTTGCGGCAACTTTAAGACTGCCGTCAACTCTCAATGTCTTACTGATACTTATCCTATGCCTTGACTGTAAGAATTGTTTTCCAAACTTGCTGGGGGCAAATAATTTTTGAAAATTAACCTCTCTGATGCTTATCATCAGCTACCACTTGAAGAGTCAATGTGACAATTTCTTATTCTTAATACATTGTTTGGCTTCTATCGTTACCAACAGTTGCCGTTCGGCATGGGCAGTGCACCAGCTATATTTCAAAGGTTTCTTGAACGACATTATTGTTACCGGGGCTACCACAGACGAACATCTCAAAAATCTACGTACTCTTTCTTCAGTCCTACAACAGGCTGGTCTTAAGTGCAATTTTCACAAATCTCAATTCTTTCAGCCCTCTATAGTGTACTTGGGCTTTTGCCTTTCAAAGGATGACATCTGTTCCTTTCGTGACAACACTGATGCGATTGACGCCTTTCTGGGTCCTTCATCAGTCAAAGAACTGCAAGCTTTTCCTGGGACCATAGCATACTATCAAGTTTATCCCCTCTATAGCAGAGATCTCTAACAACTCACTCGCTTGCTCAAGAAAAATGTTCCTTTTACGTGGTCTGATGAATGTGATGCTGCTTCTCACTGCCTTAAAGGTCATCTCCAAAAAGCACCTTGTTTGGCCACTTACTGCCCTAGGCAACAACTTGCTTTAGCTTCTGATGCATCACAACATGATATTGGTGCTGTTTTATCTTACAAATATCCTAATGGTTCAGAACATCCTATTGCTTATGCCCCCAAAATGTTAGATGACTCACAGTTGGGTATTCACAAATTGAAAAAGAGACTCTTGGCATTGTTTATGATCAAGAAGTTTGGTGTCTTTCTCTATGGTAATAAGTTACATCTTACTATGGACCACAAGCCATTGGTCTTTATTTTATCCATCTGCTTCCATTCCTGACAAGGCGGCACACAGGCTCCAAAGGAGGGCACTTTTTCTCTCTCATTTTCAATGCGACATACATTTTCATCCCACAGCTCAGCATGCAAATGATGATGCCTTATCTAGGCTTCCTATGGGCCCTGACACCACCTTCAACAAAGATGAGCTTCTTTGTTTTCATTTGGACGAGGTTGTGCAGATTGTCGTCGAGCGTTTCTCCATTACGGGACAACGCCTGGCAGCAGCCACCGCCAAGGATCATGCTCCACACTGGGTTCTACATCACATAAAAAATGGCTGGCTAGACTGTCCTCCTGGAAAAGCATTGGTCCCCTCTTGAACTACTTCCATCTGCGGCTGCACATCTCCTCCCACAATGGAGTTATCCTGCTGGCTACCGACAGCGTCTCTCCCCGAGTTGTCATTCCGGCAACGTTGTGGCCTGCAGTCCTACATCTTCTACAGCAAGGACACTGGGGCATCTCTGGGATGGAGAATGTCGCTAGACGGCACATCTACTGACCCGGACTCCACGCAGAAATTGCACACATGGTGGCCGCTTGTCAAAGATTAGATTAGATTAATACTTGTTCCATAGATCATGAATATGACACTTTGTAATGATGTGGAACATGTCAGTTAAATTAAATGTGTCTATACATAATATTGCATGACACTCAATATTTGAATTTTTTTTTTTAATTTTTTTAATTTTTATCTAGAAATTCATCTAATGTGAAGAAGACATTGCAATTTCAGAAATTCTCTTAATTTATTTTTAAATGCTAGTTGGCTATCTGTCAGAATTTGGTAAGTGACCAAAGACTTTTGTGGCAGAATAATTAACCCCTTCCTGTGACAGAGCTAAATTTAACCTTGAATAGTGTAGGTCCTCTTTCTCCTAGTGTTGTAGCTATGCACAATGCTTTAACATTTGAATTCAGTTGGATTGTTAACAACAAATTTCATAAGTTAATATATATATTGTGAAGCTACTGTGAAGATTCCTAGATCCTTAAATAAATGTCTGCGGGATGATCTTCAGTGGGCTCCAGCAATTATTCTGATGACCTGCTTTTGGACAATGAATAATTTCTTATTAAATGATGAATTACCCTAGAATATGATGCCATAAGAAAGCAGAGAATGAAAATAGGCATAGTATGCTAGTTTACTGAGTTGTACTTCATTGAAGTTTGCAAGCACCCTAATAGCGCAAGTAGCTGAGCTCAAACATTTCAGAAGATCTTCAATGCGTTTCTTCCAATTCAATCCCTCATCAATGCATAAACCTAAAAATTTTGAATATTCTACCTTAGCTATAGATTTCTGGTTGAAGTCAATATTAATGGTGTGATGCCATTTATTGTGTGAAACTGGATATACTGAGTTTTTTCAAAATTTAAAGAGAGTCCATTTACAGAGAACCACCTAATAATTTTCTGAAATACTTAATTGACAATTTCATCTGTTAATTCCCGTGATTCGGGTGTAATAGCGATATTTGTATCATCAGCAAAGAGAACTAGCTTGGCATCTTTATGAATATACAAAGGCAAATCATTAATATATATTAAAAACAGCAAAGGTCCCAGTACCGAACCCTGTGGCAGCCCATGCTTGATAGCATGTGCGACATAAGTGCCTATGCCCAAGTCCTCACTTTCTCCATGGCCACACACCACTGGACTGCATTCATATAGATTTCACTGGTCTCTTCATCAACATTTATCGGCTCCTAGTCATTGATGGCTATTTCAATTTTCCTTTTGTGCTTTGCTGTACTACACCAACCACAGCTGCTACCACCACGGCTTTGGCCAAAATCTTTGCCCTAGAAGGCTTACCCACTACCATTGTTTCTGATAATGGGCCTCAATTCACCACCTCTGAATTTTCTGACTTTTGTGGCCACAGGAGCATATCCCATATCACTGCACCACTGTTCCGCCCACAGTCCAACGGGGAAGTGGAATGTTTGGTCCGTAACTTTAAATAGCAAATGAAGAAACGTCTAACATCCTCTTCCACTGATGATGCACTCGTGCAATTCCTAGCATCATATCGCTTCACTCTGTCCAGGGACCATAGCCCGCTGGAGCTTTTACATGGATGCCAACCTCATACTCTCCTTCACCTCCTCACATCAACGCCTTCTACAGGCACTATCAGCACTCAAGGAAGAATTGCAGAGGTCGCTCCTGTATATATGAGGCTACGGAAAGCAACCAAAATGGTCACAAGGCCATGTTGTCATATGGAAGGGCTGGCAGTTCTACACCATCAGCACTCCTGCAGGGGAGGTGTCTCACCATGTCGACCAACTGTACCTATGAGTCACCACAGTACTGGTTCCGCACATCATGAAGGACTTTAAGATGGATGTGGACACAGACCTTCCTACAATGAGAAATCAAACTGACACTTCTGACATCCTAGTGGATTGGACACCACCACAACAAATGGAACAAGACAACCATGAAGCCACTGATACACAGATGTCTCCAGTCTTATCTACATATTTCACATATGCACCATCACTCACCTCACCAACCACCCATGTCACCCATCATCTCATCACGAGCCTGAACAGGACATTATCAGCCATATGGGAAGATGCCTACCAGATCATTTGCAAACAGTGACATAGAAAGGATGGACATAGGCTTACTATAACAAGTGAGAGAAAAACAAAAAGGGGGGAGAAGTGTTGCATATCAAGTGCGTGAATTCAAATGTTCTGCCGCGCCCATTTGTGAGTGCCATCTGGCCAGCTGGTTGAGGAAGGAGTGAAAGGAGTATGGGGATGGGCAGTTCACATTCAGACTTGCAAGTGTAATGGACTATTCTTATCTTAATAGTCTCATGAGGGTTAACTATTGAGTGTTCGTGTTGTTACAACAGTAAGGTCATGCATTTTGTTGTGAAGAAACTCATCTGTGCTGTAGAAGGCTTTTCATTTAAGCCAAGATTCAGTAATCATTTTTAAATTTAATGACACTCAGTTCTCTTATGCCTTGGGGAAAATTATTATGCAGTTTACCAATATGGAAAAAACTGCCTTTTGTTTTAGTTGCTCTAGCACAATGTATGTACAATGAATACTGGTTCCTTGTGCCACAGTTATGAACATTTGCTCTGATTTCATAATTATGGGCGTTCTCATTAGCATCTACTATTGTTTTAAGAATGTAAAGACTAGGAACAGTTAGAATTTTATGTTTAATAAAGTAAGGGCTGCTTGATACTATGCTGTTTAAGCCAAAAATATATCTGATTATTAATGTGCCCAGGGGTTCATCTGATGAAATGATTGAAGTAAGGTGTAATAGAAGCAAGAAGAATATTGTGAATGAGGAGTTATAAACTATAATGGTAGGATTCTGAAACATATTTTCTGGGAAGACAAACACATGATACTGAACGGAAAGGTTAATTGCATCTGGTTAAGGAAAGAAGAGACTGAATATGATATTGATTATTGGATATCTTATGCAGAATTCTATAAAGCTTTGCTGCCGGCAGAATGGGACAAATTGAAATTCAAACAATTGGAAGAATTAGGAGGGGAATAGTATAGTGTTGACATATTTAATGAAATATTTACAGGGGATACACAAATAGAGTGTGGGGAATGGTGTAAGAAAGTTTAAATAATGCAACACAAGAGCATAAAAGACAGAGAAAATGACTTACAGGAGGAAATGAGGTTCACTAGAAATGTTATGGAAAAGATGCAGCCAGTTATAGTTATTAAGGTGGAGAAAATGGAATACATAGTATTACTGGATTCAAGTTTAAGTATATCGACAGAATTAAAATCAATCTCGCAACGAATTAGGTGCGAAGACCCGTAAAAGGGGTATAAGGATAAAAACTACAACAGGATCATGTAGCAAGCAAGTCAGTAAGGAGATTTTGTTGGAATTTAAGATCAATGGTTTTCATTTTTCTATATGTTGCTTTGTAATCACAAATTTGGCTATGAATATTATACTAGGCTGGACTTCTTATGCAAGTATGATTGTAACATCATTATAAAGGATAGAATAAAAGAATTTGATGCAGGAGGATACTGCAAGAGAGTAAGGTTTTAAAGGGAACTAAAAGGGGGAGAAGCAATGGATCACTTACAAATGGAAAATGAAGAGAGTAAAGAGGAAAGTATAGCAGAGCATATACTGTATATGATAAAATAAATATCAGCATATATTCTCAGACAGACCAGAAACAGTTATTGATTTTGAATACAAATTGAGAGTAATACCACATGGCATGATTAGAACAAAGCCATTCCATATTGCTATGGCAGATAAAGAGGCAGTAAGGACTATAATAAGAACTGAAATTGTACATTAAGAAATAATTGTGCTTAGATACATACACCTATATTCACCTTTTACTTTCATATTTATGATGTTTTGTATAAATTTTGTGTATTTTGGGGGTTTTCATCATGTAGACCAGACCTGCTCAGGTGTCAGGTAGACGAGCAAGAGCGCTCGTGCTCGCTCGCTGCCTGGGCTGTGAGCACTGAATGGGGCTGAACACACTGGTGTTGTGGCATACTGCATTGTAGGACAGGTGTAAACAAGCACTGTCTTCACAGGACTAAGCACAACTTCATTCCGACTTAGCTTTAGATGCAAGCATGCATGCCCACCACACAGTACAGAGCACCTCTTTCCTCATCGAAGAAATTTAGTACGATGGCTTCAAAACAAAAAGCAGACACATCAACGTCAATTGAATAATTATGTGCACTTGCAAGATGAAGAGCGGAAAGCGGAGGTCCAAAGATTACAGAACATACTACTAACAAGGAGAGCATCTTAACATGTGGGTCACCAATTTCGATCGAATATTTCATAGACATTCCATATTGAATATATAAAGAGACACGTGTTTCGGCTTTATGCAAGACAGTAGTTTTTGAGAATCAAGGTCAAATTTGATGATGGATAATAGCATTTTCAATGCTATACATTGAAAGATCATCTAAAAATCAGCATTTTTAGGGGGAGGGCAGGTCATATTACCCTCGAGGAACAGTGACAATTGACGTCTTTTCTTAATAAATGCAATAGACCCTGGTGCCTACTACTGCTCCTGTTGCTGTGCTGCCTTCAGCATCCCCAGGTGAGGCTAGCATCACCGCCTCACCTGCCATCTCCTGTCTGGAGGGGGGAGGGGTCAATGCTTCCATGCTGCTTGACACCTCATTGCCCAAATGGGAAGATCTGCTGTCCTCCGCCATTCCAACTGATCTGCAGCCTCCTCTCCCCCCTGACTAGGTCATGTTATTGTCTCCTGGGTAGTCAATCATAGCTGGGTGCTTTCGCAAGGGGTGGGCTGCCCTTGGCTCCAACACCAATATCACTGCTGCCTGTATGCTCTAGTACTGGCCCGCAGCCTCCTTAACAAGCCACCACCCAGTTTTGCGACTCTGGTGAACATTGCTTGGATTCGTTTATCACAATAGACATTTCTCCCTAAGGGAGGAAGAGTCCTGTAAATTTTGTGGCGCGCACAAGATCGATCAGCGTATTCCACAGTATGTGTGTGCATGACCAGCCACCAGATGGTGGCCTGGGCCACAGCAGTACCGCCACCTTATGACTGTGTAAGAACATATAGTGACTGGCAGAGCAGTCCTTGTTCTCATTGTATTGTTAAAATTGCCCTCAGTCTGATATAATGTACTTGTGTTCTACTGATTATGACTAGTTGCCATTGACTCATGTGCTATGCAATAACTACATTCATTTCATATCCCAACTGGTCTCTCGAGTTATAAAGTTGTTCGTCAAATCTCTTTAGTGTTCTGCTTTACAGCACTGTCAAAATACAAGGCTATTACCAAAATTTATGACAATTCTATGACTTTTATTTAGGAAAATGGACTTCTCCACTTCAACCTATGAAATAATTTCATTGGCTAATTTTTGGCGGCAGGGGGGGGGGGGTGGTACTGAAACTGTTATTGTTTGAAAATTCTTAAGACATTAGATTTAGGTGCAACATTTCAGATAGATGATGTATTGTTTGATGAGATAGGATTCATGAGGAAAAAAATAATCAAAGAATATTGAGGAATGGGTAATGATGATTTGGAAGCAGCTGTGCTGTATTCCATACAATTGAAAGTACAGGTACTTATGTCGATTTGTAGAGTTGCTTGTGAGTTTGGCTCTTACTGTACCAGGCACAAATAATGTTGTGAAAAAGGTATTTTCAGTTATGAATGCCCCTTAAATTGGCAAGAAATATCTTTTGTACCACTGAAACTACTTAAGTTGCAACGAGTTCTGCAACCTGATATTAACTAATTCAAAGCTTTTGAAAGGTATTAAGTCATCTGATAAGTACACAACCAGTGGCAGTGTTCATGATAAAGTAGCTAAATGGTTTAGGGATTTCCAGTGTCTAAACAGTGTTCATTTGTTAGAAATAATTCTATGTATGCAAAATATTTTCTGTTTGGTCGTGTCTCCTGTTTTTCCATTCACATTTTTTATTCCCAATTTCTTTTAACTGTTCCAGTTTTTTGACACTGAAACATCTGATCACCCTACAGTAAGGTATTTACGCTAATCTCCAAGTTACTTGACATTGATGATACTGAGTTCATCTGTGCAACAATATACCTAGATGTGCACAAATTTCTTTCATTTCCAACCAGTGTGAGTAACCACTAAGTGTCTATAGAACAGAAAGAGGTAAAACTATATATGAAATTGGTTCTGTTCTATTCATGAATTTGCTAAACTGTACACATAACAACATACACAATGTGGACAAAATAACACTGACACCTAACATATAAACAGTATTTATTTATTAGTAATGTGTAGGTTCAGCATTTGTTTAAGAGTAGCTGCAACACTTTGACGAACAGATTCATGAAGTGTCTTTATATTCTGCAACAGAGTGTTATCTGGTCTTATACAAAAACATCCACCAATTACTTCAACAATATTGGAACTGTAAATTTGATCCTCACTCTCAGCTCTAGAACTCTTTGTAACTACCTGAAGAACCGAAGAAACTGGTGAACCTGCCTAATATCATGTAGGGTCCCCTCGAGTTCATGTAATTGCCACAACAAAATATAGCATAGACTCTACTACTGTCTGAAGTAGTGCTGGATTGGGGATCTCGTCTGAACAGCATGTTGTAAAGCATCACAGATATGCTCAATAATGTTCATGTCCAGGAAGTTTGGTGGCCAGCAGAGGTGTTTGAACCTAGAAGAGCATTCTTGGAGCCACTCTGTTGCAATTCTGGGTGTGTGGGGGTGTCACATTGTCCTGCTGGAATTGTGCAAGACTGCTGGAATGCACAATTAGCAAGAATGGAGGTAGGTGATAACCGCGATGCATATGTGAGTGTCACCTATCAGAATTGCATCTACATGTATCATGGGTTGCATATCATGCCAACTGCATGCTCCTGACACCCTCAGAAAGCCTTCACCAGCTTGAACAGTCACCTATTGATATGTAGGGCCCATGGATTCATGAGGTTTGTCTCCATGCCCATACATGTCCACCTGCTCAATACAGTTGAAAGCTAGGCTCGTCAGACCACACAACATGTTTACAGTCATCAACATTCCAAAGTTGGTATTGATGGGCCAAGGTGGGGCTTAAAACTTTGTGTTTCGCAGTCAGAAAGGATGGACCTTTGGCTGAAAAAGCACGTATCAATGATGGTTTGTTGGATGGTTTGCACTCGGACATCTTGTTGATAATACAGCATTGAAATCCATAGCAATTTGCAGAATATTTGCAGTTCTGTCACAATGAACAGTTGTCTTCAGTCATTCTTGGTCCCATTCTTGCATGATCTTTAATCAGCCACAGCAATGACAGAGATTTGATGTTTTATCAGATTCCCAGTGTTCATGGTGCACTTGTGAAATGTTTCTATGGGACAATTCCCACCTCATGACTACATTTGAGATGCTGTGTCCATGTCTCATAGGCCGACTACAACAGCTTGTTCAAACTAACTCAAATTGTGATAACCTGTCACTATAGCTGCAGTAAATGATCTGATGCCTGCACCAGACACCTCTTGTATTACATGGGTATTGCTGACCTTAGCACCATCCTCTGAATGTTTACACATCTTTGTATATGCATATGCATGCCTGTTACAGTTTCTTTGGTTCTTTAGTTATAAAGGCAGGAAGATTAAGATTAGGGTGTAATATATGGTTATTAGAGATGGAGAGTACACTCTAATTTTTGTTAAGAATAGGGAAGGAAATCTACCACACCCTTTGAAAGACCTGATTTAGGGAAATTGTGGAAAACTGAAATCAGTATGGACAGAGTCAGTTTTTAAAGCACCATCCTCCCAAATGTGATTCCAGTGTGTTACCAAAGAGCCACCTTTCTTAGTCCCTGTTATGGTTTAGTTATTTTGACACAATGATTTTGCTGTCTAGGAGAAATGTTTGGTGCTTTACAAACCTCACCTGAACTTTTTTTACCATGTGTGTTGGCCCATTTTCTTTTTGAAATATGTTAGTGTTTGTTAGTCACTGTACACAGTTCGTTCACAAGGAATGTGAGGTATTCATTGTGTTATCTGACCAGTGTGGGTAATGATAGAAACAGTTAAACACCACAGTATAGACGACCAAATTACAATGAAATCTCCCCCAGGCTTGACTGTAGGAAGCAGGCATACTGTATCACAACATTCTTTAGGGGGTTTTTAGTATACAAACCCAGTTGTTTGTACAGAGCAATGTAAATGGTAAATCATTAGGCCATACCACATACTTTGCAAAATCAACTGTCCATTTTTATAGCCATGAGACCACTTCCTTTGCAGCTTTGCATTGGCTTCTGTTATTAAAAATATAGCAACTGCAGCCTTTCCACTATTGTTAAGCCCCAGTCATACTGTTTCTATTAAAACAGAATTACTCAAGTGATTCTTGAGTTTTTCAGTCCATTTTGCTGTGGTAATTGTATGGCATTTGGTCACAATCTCTGTTAATGCTCATCTGTCATTGTTAATTAACTTTGGGTTTCATACGATATTCCTCTTTAACAATCATGTTTTACTTTCTTTTACATTACCAAGGATACTGTAGCTAGTGAAATAGTAAATAGTGCAGCTGTTTTTGTCACAGTTGCTCCCACTAGCTGTGCAGCATTGAGTTAGCCTCTTTGGAAGTCTGAGAGGTCACACATTTCACTGATCTTTGGTGTTGACCTACACAGAACAAAATGTATAACAACATCTAAGAATTTGTACATCAGTTGTGTACTGCAGTTGCATCTGAGTGTCAACATGTATGCAGTGATTCCAACTTGCAAAATGGTATAGTATACTGCATGGTGTTCATGTTATTTTGTCCACCACCTGTAGTTTAACAATTTAACCTCACATTTGAATAAGGCAGTTTCCTTCTCATGTTGCTTTCAACTACTGATGAAAATGGCCACCAATTTTTACGTGGTATGGTACAGCAACCTTGTTCAGTTGAATTCCTGAATAACAGAACATCTTGATTGCAAATATTTTTTTATTACAGTGATGCGTTTCGCCCGGTTAAGGCAACTTCAGATATCTGACAAAGACAAATATTGACAAAGAACTTACAATATTTACATGACATTATTTTGAAAAATTTTAGCTACAAACTAATCTGAAACTGTTGTAAGAAATTGTGATAATGTACGATACTAATGTTTTATAAACTATGTGGTGGAGTGTGTTTAGATTAAAATGCAGTCATAGGGTCTCTTACAGAGACAATAATATGTAAACCATTAATATCTGGTAACATTGACCACTGGAACCAGATTGATACATTGTTTAACTGAATGCATATTGCAAGATTTACCTTGTATGGTATCCCTGCACCTTAGCTTGTCAACATATTAATACGATTTGTGTCGGTAGACGTACAAGTACTGCCTGAGGCAGCGTTCACATTTGTGCTGAGAGTAACCGCCAATAAAGCTAAGTGTCCACAACACTGTAGGTGTTGGGTCGGTCAGATAACAGTTGTTAATTTAAACTATGGACACCATTTACATAAAATACCAATAGCACATGAATGCAATTTGTAAGGATGCCCAGTTATATAACAGAATATTACTTAAAAATTTCCATAAAAGTGTCGAAAAAGGTTTGGTCTTTTGAGATTAACTGATTGTTAAGTAGTCTCGGCTGTTTAAAATAAACCCGCTTAGAAATCTCAAATTCTTCCAGGATGTTTAACTTTTGTCCTTTTTGGGCATAATGCAAAATCTCTAAATTGTCTAGGGTGGGAGCTTGATGGCCAGAAGACATTAAATGCTCGGCAAAAGGAGAGTATTTCTTTATCTGCCCCTTTTTTGTTAACAAATGTTCACTGAAATGTGTTTTGAATGCCCTCCCTGTCTGTCCCACATATTCAGCTGGACAATCTACACATTTAAGCTTATAAACGCCTGAAGCTGTGTGTGGCTGTCTGATAGGTTACTCGTTGTGTGGTAGAATTTATTGTATATTTGTTCCATGAGAAAAGACAATTTGTACGTTGATATTACGGAACAATTTGGCTATATTATAGGACCTTTCGCCTAAATGCAGCAGAATCTCTTCCCAATAATAAAAGTGATATAATATTATAACACGTCAATGTACAATCTCTAAGAAATACAGTCAATGTACTACAGTTCTGGGCAGACCAAATTAACTCCAGCATACTGTGTATTAATGAGCAATGGCTACCAGATTCAGAAACAGACTTATGTGTACCTTTTGGCTACACAAAGACCACATACTATTGTAGTAATTATGCACATGGTGGAGTGGCAATCTATATCAAAGAAAACCTCGATTTGCAGTATTCAGTGATAGATATAAGCAGGCATTGCATTGAAGGTGCATTTGAAGCAGCAGCTCTAACACTGCATACACAAAAAATTATTATTGCTTCTGTATACCACACGCCAGCCTTTGATGTAGTAGTTCTTATAGATAAACTAATTCCTTAATCAAGTTGTTCATTAAACACAAAAATCACAAAATTTTTATTGCAGGAGACTTCAACATAGATCTAAAAGAAACTAGGAATAGTGCAAATCACTTCATAAATTCTCTGAAAGCACTGAACTGTTACTGTATACATGAAAACCCCACTACACTATATGCATGCCTTGACAACATAATTAGTAATTTTAATTGTAATCAGCTGAAATAATATGTGATTGAATTGGAAATATCTGATGACAATGGGATATGTGTTACAATAGTCAGTAAGTCACATACAGAGGAATAAATGAGAACAATACTGAGCAATTGAAACAAGAATTGGAAACAGTAGATTGGTCAAATACCCTGCTCAATATAACAAATTTTGATGAATGCTTCTCAATGTTGTATCTATAATTAAAAATGCAATAGACAGACACTGCCCACTTATCACCAAAAGATGTACTCCTAGCAACAGGCAAAAACCCCAACACATTAACAAGTGGTACTCCCAAGCTCAGACAAATTATAATATTGCTGCTTTTGCTTACAAATAAGAGAAATAAATTGAGGAAGACATAAAACATTGTGTGTCTCTTAAGAAGTTGTGTAAATATGAAATAAAATCAACTAAATGTAAAGCAAATGATGAATATATCATGGGATCAAAAAAACAGATCTCAAGCAGCCTGGAATATCATAAAAGATGAAATCAATGTAGGGAAAGGGCAAGCCATAGTCCCTCTAGATTGCAACACCCTTAATGATTACTTTATAAATAGTGCCAGCCTTGATTCCCCATACAGTGAAAATAATTCACATAATTGTTCAGCTGCTCTGTCTTTTTCACAGAATGTATGACATGACAAAACGGCATAGGAGCGGTACTCGCACACTGATATCAGGACGGGACCAAATGCCCAATCGCCTATGCCTCAAAGACCCTAAATGCCTCACAACAGAAATACTCTCAAATAGAAAAAGAGGTCCTCACCATCATTTATGCTCTTCAAAAATTCAGCGTTTTTCTAAATGGGTCAAAATTCCATCTTATCACTGATCATAAATCTTTAGTGTCTCTCTTCAACCCTACGGCGTCCCTTCCTGACAAGGCTGCCCACAGACTTCAACGTTGGGCCCTTTATCTATCCCATTTTCATTATGACATTCACTTCAGAACCACAACCAAGCACGCAAATGCCGAGGTTTTGTCGCGCCTTCCCAAGGGTCCTTAACCAACATTTGAGAGCAGTGAAATTCTGTGTTTCCATCTGGACGAAACAGAACAATGAGTAGTGGATGGTTTTCCTATTATGGGCGAACGTATCGCAGCAGCAACAGATACAGACCCCGTACTTCGTCAGGTCCTCTGGCATATCATCTACGGCTGGCCCGGTCAACCTTCTAAAAAAGCTGCCAACCCTCTTTGCAACTACTACCTTTTACACTTTCGCCTTACTGCACAAAACGGCGTCGTCGTTCTATCCACTGATGACACATCGCCAAGGGTGGTCGTCCATCCAGTCCTGCAACTCCTGCATCAGGGCCACTGGGGTGTAACCGGCACAAAAACATTGGCGCACAGACACGTCTACCGGCTGGGCATCAACACTGACATTGCCCACACGGTTGCTGCGTGCGAAGCCTGTGCCTCCCAGGTGCAAGAACCTAAGAGCTCCACTTCATCGTGGCCCAGGCCCGCACACCCACGGGAACCCATCCACATCGACTTTGCCAGGCGTTTTCTCGGCTCCTATTGGATCCTTGTCGTAGACACCTACAACAATTTTCCATTTGTTGTTCATCTCACCACACCCTCTACAGCAGCTACCACAGCTGCACTAATGAAAATATTTGCCTTGGAAGGACTACCCACCACCATCGTTCCTGACAATGGCCCCCAATTTACATCCTCTGACTTTTCAAACTTTTGTAACACGAGGGGCATCAAACACATCACCTCTCCCCCATTCCATCCCCAGTCCAATGGGGAAGTCGAACGTTTAAAAATCAGATGAAGAAGCTCCTCACCTCTGCCTCCACCGATGAGGCACTCATCAACTTTCTGGCCTCTTATCGCTTTACACCATCGGGCACTCACAGCCCCCACTGAGTTAATGCACGGCAGACAGCCGCGCAAACTACTACATCTTATCAGACCTCCCACAAACCGTCCCTCTCCGGATACCACCAGAAACTTTTCCTCCAGCAATCCCGTCTGGGTGCAGGGCTACGGCAAGCAACAGAAATGGATCCGGGGCCGCGTCATAGAAGCACACTGGTGCCACCTCTACACAGTTCGCAAGGCCGACGGAGGTGTTGGTGTTGGTGGTGGTGGACAAGAGGGACCAAACAACGAGGTCATCAGTCCCTTCAACCTCAAATTGTATACGCCACGGAACCCAACGAAAAATAGGTGAAAGCCAAAAGACCATTACACTAGGAAGTAAAATCGACTCGCCAACAAGACTAAGATCAACCCAGGGCAGCAAATGCTACAGTGTCCGCTCCCACAGCTCTGGAAGCGACCTCTACCCTAAACCACAAGCTACTAATGGCACAGTGGTCAACGTATCACAGCTCCAGAGCAGGGAGAAATAAAACTACATTAAAATGTAAAAGAGTGGGGGACTGGTGGGGATAAGGCTCTAAACCCCACAATCAGCCAATAATCACAAACCCACTCACCCCGACCAAGTGAGTCCTAGAGCTGACAATAAAATCTACTTTCACGGAGGAAGGCAAGGACGCGATCAACCATCCGTGGGTCATCCGCCAAAACTAAAGGCAATGCAGGCAGTAGGCCATAGTCGCCACAAAGTGTCGAATGGAGAGGACATTCAGTCAGAATATGAGACACGGATTGTACGGCTCCACAATCACAATGTGGTGGATTGTCATTTCGTAAAAGAAATCCATGGGTCAGCCTGCAGTGTCCAAGATGGAGGCGACAGAGGACAATTGATTCTCTCCGGGAAGGGCGTAAAGATGAACTCCAAGCTGCAGTCGTATCTTTGATGGTGCGGAGTTTATTGGAAGGGGCAGTAGCTTTCCAACTGCTATCCCATGAGGAGTGAAGCAAAGATCTGATCTGCACCCACAGATCCGCACCCGGAATTCGAAAGGGAGATGGGCAGCGAGTAATTGCCGATCTAGCCAACCGGTCAGCCTCTTCATTCCCTGTAATACCAACATGGCTTGGCACCCAGAGAAAGGTAATGGAGCAGGCAGCACGATGAAGGTCAGCAAGGAGATCATGGATGGAAATAACTAAAGGATGGGAGGGGAAACATCTATCAATGGCCTGCAGACTGCTCATGGAGTCAGCACAGATTAAACCACGTTCCACGGCAGAATGTTTAATAAAACAGAGGGCTCTATAAATCACCATCAGCTCTGCCGTAAACACACTGCATGCCTCTGGCAGAGAATGGAATTCCGCCCGAACAGGAGATGTAAAAGCATATCCGGAGTGACCCGCTGTTTTCGAGCCATCAGTGTAGAAGATAGAGGCTCCCTGAAACTCTTCTAGTACTGGGCGCACCAAACGCCGAAACCGACGGAGGTGTTGCCCGACCTGTCGATCAGATGAGGAGACGGGTTCTGCCCGTGCACGACACGCTTCCAGCCGGCCAACCCAACTCTACGGTTATGGAGGTAGACTTCACGCCGCCCCTGGTGACCCAGCCCTCACCCGCACATCAAGCTGTGCTCCAGGATGCAGCATCACCTCACATCCCAGCTGCCGCCTCACAGGGTGGGGACGCCACACCACCATCACTGGTGTTTCCCCCTCTACACACCACACAGCTACCAACCCTCTCCAAAGACTTGTCACCAATACTGGGGTCTCGACATCCACAACGTGCTGGTCATTTCCGACCTTACTCCCGGGTCCTTCTGCGAACCTTCGCACCAGCAGCAGATAACACCATGGACGTTGGTGCAGTATAATGAGTGTAACACAGTGCAGTGGTTGAGCCAAAGTTTTTTTTTCTTTTCTTTCTTTCCTTCCAGTGTTCACAAATTTGTGTTGAGGAAAGACGAGTGGGTTTGTATTTTTTTTTTCCCCCTCCAAGTGCTCCATTCTGATTTTTGTTAACCACTGCCCATGTAGGCTACAGAAGTTTTGTGTGTTTCATTTTCTCACAAATGTCCCGCAGACCTACATAGCTCATGGGTACTGTCAACAATATTTCCAATGTGTCCATATCATTACTTGTAATTATCTCTTGTATCTTACTGAAGTTTTTTTGCTTTTTCATTGTATTTATGTACTGTCGGCAAACAACATTACTTTTGTTTCACAAAGGGGGGAGATGTGTTATGGCCGTATAGCATTTCAATCCGCCACCTACCAGACAGCCACACTGACAAACCGAGCAGCGCTAACAGCGCCACCTGGGTGACTGGCGGACACAAGTGGGCTGAGATGCGGCAGCGGGCAGTACATGACTGGTTTCCAACCGGAAAGGTTTAGCCGACTTTCATTTATGTAGTGCATGTGTCATTTAATAAAGTGTTCTAAGTCACAACACATATGCCATGTGACAATGTGCTGTATGCTGATGACATGACGCTAATTACAAATGGTGAAAATCTACAGGATGTTGTAGAATACAACAAAGTAATAACTGAAATGAGCAGTGACTGGTGCAGGGCAAACTTTTTAACTATAAATAAAATAAAAACTGAAAGAATTTTCTTCACTTTAAAATCTTTTGAACAAGATATGAAAAAATGTTAGAGTTTTGGGACCATATGTAGATCAAAAACTTACATGGGATAGACATACAGACAACTTGTGCAGCAAGCTTGCTTGTACACTCTTTCTGCTACACAAGCCAAAACATGTGAGGTAGCAAAAATTTTGTGATGTTGGTATATTTTGCTTCTTTGCACTAACAACTCCAATATGGAGTACTACTATGGGGTAACTCTGTGGGATCCAAAACCATATGCAAATGGCAGAAGAAAGCAGTTAAGTGTATTTTAGTTCTAGCACCTAGACAAAGCTGTAAAAGAAACACTTCAGAGACCTGAAAATAATGAGACTCCCCAGCATGTAAATTTAAAATTGCCTGTTATATGCCAAAGAAAACATAAATAATTTTAATTTTAGATCTTAAGTGCATTCCCTCAATACTTGGCATAACAGTAACCTAGATCTACCACATTCAATGACGACATTGAAGCACATGAGTCTTAAGTACTTAATTCTGAAACTCTACAACAAACTCCCCAAGACAATAAGAGATCTGCCAATGAAAAATTTTAAAGCATACCTTAGAAGAGAGATTCAGATGTATGCTGTACTACTCAACTGATGAGTTCCTAAACAGTGACATACAAAATATTTGCAATAAACTGTCAATATTAGTTTAATTGTATTAACATTTTACTTTTGTATTAGATGCCATTTTATAAAATAATCGATTTTTAATGCAATAAGCACATTGAAAAAGCCAACTGTATAGATAACATACCAAAAGGCCAATAAAGATTCTATCCTATTCATAAAAGTAATTGAGAATTTGAAAAGCATGTGTACCATGTCTGAGATTAGAACTTTTGCTAATAAAATTAAAATAATTTGGAGTAATACTGACAGGCAACTAAAAACACAAGATGATTTACCATCAAACTGAATAAAAACTTTTTGTTAGTAAAGTCAGAAGTTGTAAATATTTATAATCATATGTTTTTAAAGTTGCCGAGAAAACAGGATCTAAAACTTCATTAGAAGAGGCAAGGCTGTTAATAGAAGATGCCATACCAATACAATCTGATACAATTAAAATTTTGCCCAACACTCCATCTGAAAAAAAAAAAAAGAGAAAAGAAAGGAAAGGAAAGGAAAGGAAAGGAAAGGAAAGGAAAGGAAAGGAAAGGAAAGGAAAGGAAAGGAAAGAGGGAAGGTCTGATGTCAGCACCTACTGTGTAATCTCACTTCTGACCACTCTATCCGTAATCTATATCTATAAATGTGAATGTCTGTTCGGTGTACGTTTATCACATCTGAACCAAAAGACGTAAAGAGCTAAAAAATTGTACAGTTACTTATATCTACCCAGGGAAGGCTTTAGGCACGGTTTTATAGCGAGCATATATCTGTTCGGTGTACGCTTATCACGTCCAAACGACAAGACGCAGAGACTTAAATATTTGTACAGTTACTAATTTATACCTGAAAGATGTTTTAGGCACAGTTTTATAGCGATCTGATAGATATTTAGTAATTTGAAGAATATAAAGTGAAATGCGGTACAATAATGATTTTTTGAAAATTATATTTATTCTTTGAAAATGGTTTATAATGATACAATGGTGGAATATATTGGGATGGAAAGTTATCGGTGTATATAAAATTCTACGTGTTAATATTTCTTTCTGCAGCTAAAACTACAGAATGCAAATGAATGGTGTAATTGTTGTTCTAAGTCTCCCGTTGTACACCATAGCAGTTCCATGCCGACAGCTATAAGGGTGTGTAAGATATGGTGGTTGAAAGTCGTCAAATTATAAAAAAATTTGGACTGAAGGCCAGCGATGACGTTTGCGACTCTATAGCAAGGAAGTTACGTACAGCGTATTTGTGATGCCACTGACCATATCTTTGGTCTATGCATGCTACAACGTCTTCAGCTCTTTCTCTGTAAGAATAAGCATACGAATAAGGAAATATAAGAATAAATAAATAAAGCAGTAAAAAAGAAATTTCCTTTAATACATCTCTTTAAAAAAATCGATTTGACGTTTCGCGCATTCCATCAAGTCATCCATCTGTGATATTATTACAATCATTATTGTTGAATTTCGTGATTGGATTCTTGGAAACGAGTGCATTTTTACCTGTGATTTCTTATACGTTCTCTGATAAATGTAACATGTTTTTAGAAAAAAGGAGATGGGCAGAGAGAGAGAGAGAGAGAGAGAGAGAGAGAGAGAGAGAGAGAGAGAGAGAGAGAGAGAGATAGGAAAAGTACTATCTCAAGGTTCGAATAAATAAATAAATACCCAGGCAACACCGGGTTTTCAGCTAGTTATTGAAAAAGTAATGTATTTCAAAGCGGCTTCTCATAATTGTAAAAATAATTTACGCCTACTAACAAAGTGTCTGTTTAGTTTTCAGAAAGGCTTTTCAACAGAAAATACTATATATGGTACTACTGATCAAATAGTAAGTGCTCTAAATAACTGGGCTTCACCAACTAGGATTTTCTGTGTTGTCTCAAAGCCTTTTTATAGTTCAAATTATGCACTACTTCTATATAAGCTCAAGTACAGTCAAAATTTGTTGTTAACAAGAAAGAAGTTAAATTATGCTGTCTAAAATATTTGGTCACTTACCAAATAGCATCAAAAGTCTGAAGATAGCCAACATCTATTTGAAATGAAAGTAAATAATAATAATAATAATAATAATAATAATAATAATAATATTGCACTTCTTATAATATTGTATAAAGATACCCTGTATTAAACTTACACATGTTGTATTATTATTAAATTCTGTATTCATGATTTATGCATCAAGTACTAATCTAACCTAATCTAATCAAAAATACTAGTCTTGTTAGATAAATCCAAACTGGAAGACTTTAGAGCAGGCATGGCCAATATTTTCTGCCAGCGGGCATGCCCACACCCCGCGGGTGGAGTACACTGTAGTTGACCACCCCATCCACGACTGTGTGTCGCTACTGCCCCACATTTTGCTGCGCACAGTGCGCGGGGCAGGGGCATGGCAAACGCAATCCGCGGGCGGCAGCGCGGGCAAGGCGAGGATGCCCGTGCCCGCGGGGCGATGTTTTGCCGTGCCTGCCTTAGAAGGTTTACAAAATATGATTGAAGAGGCATTAACTTGTTTTCTCTTTGAGGAACACTGATCTGATGAAGAGCCACCATACAAAATATACAGGTCAAGTAAAAAAGGAGTTTACAGCTTTGGAATGATAAGCAAGTTTATTAAGATAACTGACAGAATTGGTAGATGTGTTATTTTGTAGCAAACATCTGCAAGTTAGATTCATATATTGCATCAATATCCCATTCCACAACCAGTCATGTTAGCATAGTTCATAGTTAAAATGCATTTTTTCGCTTATTGGTTATGGTTGTGCTTTCATCAATTCTGCAACAACTGTTCATCATAAATTTGGCACTGAATATGCTAAAGATCATCCAGGTTGACGTACAATTCTCTCATGGCACAAGAACTTTGTTGAGATGAGCTATTCAATGTGATGTGATAAACCAAAAGGTCACCTGCATGTTGTTAATGTTGAAAAGGTTAGACAGAGCTTTGCCCACAGTCCACAAAAACTGACAAGATGTGCATTTTGTGAGACATCCATTACACAATAGACTGTTTGGAAAGTACTGGTACGGCATGAAAATTTCAGTGGAAATCTTTCTCTGGGATTTCATTTTGTTTGCAGATGATACAAGTACTGCAATAAATATCATGTCGAACATAGTTCTAGAAAGGTTTACTAATGATATTTTCATGAACATTAATAAACTCATTGACATTAAACTTTCAAAGACTCACTACTTGCAGTTCATAACACGAAAGATGTTTCCCCATCCAGCACGTGCATAAAGGATGAAGAAGAGCAGATAGAAGATGTTGACAGTATGAAATTACTGGGATTACAACTTGATAATAAATTCAGTTGGGAGGAGCACACCACAGAACTGCAGAAATGACTTAACAAATCTGTATTTTCAGCATGAGTGTTATCAGACATAAGAATAAAAAAGCTTGCATACTTTGCTTACTTTCACTCCATAATGTCATATAGTATAATATTTTGGGTTAACTCTTCAAGTCAAACAAAAATTTTCAGAGTCCAAAAGTATGTAACACATTATTTCTGGATTAAATTCATGGACATCCTGTAGAAGCCTCTTCAAGGAACTGGGTATACTAACTACTGCTTCTCAGTATATTTATTTCTTAATGAAATTTGTCATATATATAATACATCCCTCTTTCCAACAAAACAGTTGAGTTCATACATGCAATACTAGGAACAAAAATAATCTACAGGACTTAAAACACTTACTTTAGTTAAAAAAAAGGGTGGGGTCTACTACTCAGGAACACACATTTTTCAGCAATTTACCAGCAACCATAAAAAAAATTTAGCTACAAATAAAGATCAGTTTAAGAGGAGCCTAAAAGACTTCCTAGTGGTCAATTCCTACTCCACTGACAAATTTTTAAATAGAATCAAGTGATGTTTGTATCTGTATTCATACTATTAGTATTATTATCAGTTTGTGAAAAAAAAATGACATTTTCCACATCAAAGAGGATCTCCTCAACATAGATATATGGAACAAACTAATCTAATCTAATCTAATCTTAGCGTCTTTGTTTAAGTCTTCTTGTATCTAGCAATTTAGCTAACGTGATTATTATAATCTATGTTGCTGCTGCTGCTGCTGCTGCACCACAAGTTCCAACCAATTTTCTGCAATGCATGTGATAAGAAATTGATTAGGTTATGATGGAACACTTGCTGCATCACAAATGGTAGTCAAAGTGAACCAAAATGACATTGCACTTATGTGAACTTTAAGGCTCTTTTCTACAAAATCCTATGTCTATCAATTCTGTAAGTTCTCAATGAATTTCTCAGTCATTTGAAGTTGAAAAGTATGGATTTGAAGAATATAACTGTAAGAAATAATTTAAATATGCACAATAGTCCTGATGCACACAGTTATGGAGAGCCTACATTTTTAGAAAAAAGGAAAGAGAAAAATTTCTCCTCCATTAATATAAATTTCTTTTAATATTTTTGTTAAAGAAAATATTTACTGTCAGTTTTTGTTTCAAATTTATTGGGTTATGCGGGAGGGGTCCCCCCCCCCCCGCCAAGGGGGAGGGGAGGGGCATGGGGAGCAGGATGTCTTAAAAAATTAATTTCTAAATTTATGTTACTATTAATAACAACAAACTGCCACCCACATGACAAACAATAGAGGAAGCTTGGAAAGATTTACCAATGAACTGAACCCAATTTAAAGTGGTAGGTGATGTTGCTTTTTTTTTCTCAATTACATTAAAACAAACTTTTTCACTTGTGACAATAATTTGCTAGAAACTATTTATAATTTTAGATAACTTTGTTACAGGAGTTCAGCAATCTGCTACTAGAAGATGAAGGAATTAAATGGATATCCAGAATCACACACTAAAATAGTGAGTGAGGTAAATATAGGAAAGGTTGGGGAAATGCCAGCCGACTATATTATAACCCCATACTGCTTCAACAAGCCTTTCAATATAACAATTGGAAGTAGGGAGCAGTGGGAGAAAATAGTTAGACACCGTACGAGGGATATTGTCTGGTTCACTGACGGGTCAAAATCGGACCAAGGTGTTGGGGCCGGGATATATGGGGTGCAGCCAAGACTGGAGAGTGTCATCTCTCTAGGAAAACTGGCCTCAGTATTCCAGGCCGAAATAACTGCCATCAGGGCGTGTGCTACAAAGATTGTAGCATATATATCTATTCAGACAGCCAGGCAGCCCTGAGATCACTGGCAGCTCCTGCAACAAGGTCTAAAATTGTTGCAGAATGTCACAGGGTTCTGGTGGAGCTAGGGGAAAGCAATAGAGTAAACCTATTGTGGGTCCCTGGCCACTCGGGGATCAGTGGCAACGAACATGCCGACAGATTAGCCAGGATGGGGGCAGAGACTCCATTTATTGGACCGGAACCTGTCCTGACAATCACCAAGGCAATGATCAAATTAGAGCTACGTAACTGGCTCAGAAGACAGCACGTAGAATATTGGACCAAAGTCCATCAACAAAAACATGGAAAGGTAATGATGCCAAAGCCATGTTTTAAAAGAAGCTCTGCAATCCTGGGCCTGAACAGGCGAGAGATTAGACTCATGGTTGGATTGCTGACAGGCCATGGGAATTTCAAAAAACACCTACGTACAATGGGAATAACAGAAAAGGACCCTAAACGTAGGATCTGTGATGACGGTGATGAAACTGCATCACGTCTAATCTTCGAATGCATTGCATTGGAGAATAAAAGGCACAGAGTATTTGGGGCAACCAGACCCGAAGAAATTGTGTCTAATAAAGAACTGGTAAAGGGACTCCTTGCACCGTTCAAGGGCATTGGTTGGCTTTACTAGATATACAGGGAGCGATACCACACAATAAACTTAGTTTCGGTGCGGGCAGTGGCGGGTTGGTCCATGACTGTTTTGGCTTCCCTGCAAAAATCAATCAATCAATCAATCAATCAAGGAATTAAACAGTTAAGATTGCAATATTTTTATTTAGAACTAGCTGGTACAAGGTGTGTTGCTACCACAAAAGAATGTTAGAATGTTAGAAATTTGAAAATGTTAGCTTGTTTTATTACGTAATGACAGCACATAAAATATGAACAAATATATATAAAGTTTCCATTCTTCCATTAGTTCATCTCCTTTTCCTTCTCTCGGTTCACCTGCTCTTCCCCCTGTCTCCTCCTGTCCCTTTCCTCCTCTCCTTCCCTCCTTTCATCTCCTTTCACCTGTCTCTCACCATCTGCCCCCTTTCATTCTCCAACTCTCTTCTCTCTCTGTTCGTCGTCTCCTCTACTCCCACCCCTTCTGTCCGTCTCCTCCTCCACCTACTCCTCTTCCCCCTATATATGAAAACATACAAATATGTGCCAAGTTTCATGGTGATGGGTCAAATGATGTCATAGTTGCATTGTACCAATGTACCCTCCACCATGCTAAATTTACTGGCTTGCAGATAATAAATATTTCCTTCATGAAAACATACATTTATGTGTTGACTATCATGGTGACCAAATTCAGATGTTTGTTGTAAGGTACCCTCTGCCAAGCAACATACTGTGACTTACAAAAGGTAGCCCATGTATTAATCAGGGTATAAGCTACCTCTGTCCCAAAATTTCATTAATATCCTTCCAGACATTTCAGCCTGAAGGCATAAGAAACAAATTAACTAATCATAAAGCACCCTCCACCACGCACTATAAGAAGTTACTTTTAGTATGCCTATAACCTTTGCATGAGTGCAAGCAATGTGTTGACAAAGTTTTATGGCAGTCAGATCTATGGTATGGCCATGCATTAAATACCAACAAAAGGACAAACAAAAATATATTAATTTTTATATATTAGATTTATTTTCAAATTCACATTAAAACCATACTTTGGTAACAACGAATTGCTTCTGCTGTTCGTTTTCACCCCAATGATTCAGTACGCTTGGTATGCATCAAAGCTAACAGCCAAAATACCGTCATTTAAAAATCTGAATGAAGTATCCTTTCCACTGAAGCATATTAAAAAAATTCTTACTTTAAATTGCTTACATAAAAGTC
The DNA here is from genome assembly GCA_026315105.1 of Locusta migratoria. Taxonomy (NCBI): domain Eukaryota; kingdom Metazoa; phylum Arthropoda; class Insecta; order Orthoptera; family Acrididae; genus Locusta; species Locusta migratoria. The sequence continues at coordinate 399,143,633 of CM048755.1, read as the reverse complement.
ACATAGTGCGAACAATATGTATGTTTTAAATGTTTCTTTGATGATTATCACCCTGAAAAATGTAACGTAACTTCCAGAGAGAGCTGCTAAAATTTTATATCATTTGAAACTTTGCTGAAATCTGAAAATTAACTATTTAGTCATGTTAATTAATTGAAATGATTGTACATAATTTGAATATATTAATACTGCACTGATAAACTGAATTGTTCAATCATATTTAAAACTTTCATCAGGATCGGAATACAACTGTAGAATCTGACGAAGTTCAGTGGCCTTCCTCTTGTTTTGAAGTTCAAGAGTCCATCCAAAATGTCATGAAGATTTTAGGATGAATAAAGTGTCCTTATTCACATTTCGCATGATGCCACAGGTTTTCAACCATATAATTGTTTATGACATCATATCTCCTGAACTATTTGTCATACAGTCTTTTAATGGTGCCTATGATCATCGCAAAAGTGCAAGCAATATGTTGACAAAGTTTCATCACAGTTGGTTGAACGGTACATCCACACATGAAATACGAACCCACAAACATTCATTATTATATATTAGATGACCAGTTGTGGCAAAAAGCTTTTGCCAGCTTCAGATACAGTACACCATTTGGCTGTTGCTGGTGGCCTGTGGCAGCAACGTGCAATCACAGTCAATCAACTACTCAGTTTATCAACTGTGACTGCACATCGCTGCTCCAGACCACCAGTGACAGCGAAACGTTGGACTGTATCTGAAGCTGGCAAAATACTTTTGCCAAAACCGGTCATTTTAAAGAAAAGTTTTATGAGCATAGACCTATAAATAAATTAAGAGACTATTGGATTCTTTAAGGAGCATTTCTTCTCTAGTAACAGCAAAGTTTTAAAAATTTCTATGTTCCTTTAGCAGACTGAAATAATGAGTTTTGACCATCCATTGTTCAATGTTGTTACATTGTTTAGACAATAACAGTTGGCTTCTATTCAATCATGTGAAAATGATAGTTTGAGTGAACTTCATATTTGTATTTAGTAACACAAAATACTTAATTGTTCTGGTATTAATTGCTGATATTTTTTTATATCAGTGTACATCTAACAAATAAACTGATATATCAATTGGAAACGTAATTTTCCATTTAATTTAATTTATGATAAGAATAGCATGACTTCAGAAATTGTGTACTTTTATTTCAGGAAGATATGAGGGAGCTATAGAAGATGAGTGCAGAACTCCATAATTATGAGAGTGCTGAAATAAGTAAAAAATGCAATGATAGAAAATATGGCTTATTACTCTTTTTAGTTGAATCAGTTGAGAGGTTTATTAAATTAAAATCAATATTATTTGGAAGGATTTCAAACTGAAAATACCCTGTTTTTGTGCACAATTACGGTGAAAGAAGAATAAAACTATAATTTACAATTATAAAAAGGTCTCTGATCCTGAATGCATTATGGATAACATCATTAAAGACCAGTGTATTCTAGGTTATTGTTGATAATCATTTTATACCAACATACTTAAAAATATACTACAGATATATGATAAAAATTATTGCTAGGATACAAATATTATCAAAGATACGGAAAATCTGGTGTTTACCTCACGTGTTGCATCATTATCTGATGTAGTATCAGAAGACCCAGGTACCTCAAAAATAACACGGACACCATGTTCATTGACTTGAAATGTAATAGGTGTTACCAGTTCATCAGCGTGGAATTCACTATCACGGTCATTTTCTTTAACAGTGGAACGTCCATCTGGACCCCAAACACGGACTGGAATACATGGCAAGTCTTCAGATCTTGGGCAGGTCGTTTTTGGTGGTTGTACAGAAGTACCACCTCTATTGGCTGCATCATTCTTGATATCTGGTATCGATTTTCCTTCTGTTAATGCCTGCGCTGCATCCTGTAAACGTGTGATACAGTACCTTTATGAATTATATTTATTCTTTTCTGTCAAAGCTAGAGGAAAGGTACATGAATTAGTACAATTGAATGAATAGTATGACAGCTTTCTTTAACAGAAAATCAGCTTGTTTTTTAATGTCATCACTTAAATTGCATAAAAATGTTATTTCCTGCTTTATGGTTTAGTTTTATATTACAGTGTAGGACCATAACTACCTTCCACTTAGAAATAACTAGCAGGGGGGAGATAATATTGAAGTAGAATGAAACAAAGTAGGAGGCGAGGTACTGGCGGAAGTAAATTTGTGGGGTGGCATTGAGAGTCGTGTCGGGATAGCTCAGTCGGTAGAGTGCTTGCCCACGAAAGGCAAAGGTCCCAGGTTCGAGTCCTGGTTCCGGCACACAATTTTAATCTGCCAGGAAGTTTAGTATTGAAATAGTTTGATATAATTTAGGCTACTAATCCTAATGAACATTTTGTACTTGAATGAAATCAAACCCCAATCTCCTTTCAACAGGAATGCAATGAAGATTAAAAATTCACTGTGGTTATGGTAGCAGGAGTAATTCAGCAGATCATTCTTCAGATTCTCTAGTTTTCTATTGTTTATCAAATTCAGTTCAGACTTCTGCTCTAGCCATTTCTTCAATTCTGTGAAATCCCTTAACTTGTCTTTGACAAACTGCGACAATAGTTGACTGTAATTATGTAACTAGGTGAAAAACTTAAAACTCTACTTGCAAAGAAATTGATATCTATATCTATAAATGTAAATGTCTGTTCAGTGTAAGTTTATGACGTCTGAACCACAAGACATAAAGAGCTAAACATTTATACAGTTACTAATGTCCACCCGGGGAAGGCTTTAGGCACTGTTTTATGGCGATCGGATAGCTATTTATCTATATATATTAATGTGAATGTCTGTTCGGTGTATGCTTATCACGTCCGATGGACAATACACAGAGAGTTAGGTATTTGTACAGTTACTAATTTATACATTAGGAAGGTTTTAGGCACAGTTTTATAGCGATTTGATAGATATTTAGTAATTTGAAGAATATAACGCGAAATGCGGAACAATTATTACTCTTTGAAAATTATATTTACTCTTTGAAAATGATTTTATTGGTTGCATTGTTGCTTGAGGATTGATAATGATAAAAGGGGAGAGTATATTGGGATGGAAAGTTGTCGGTGTATATAAAATTCTACGTGTGTGTTTGTTAATATTTCGCTCTGCAGCGAAAACTATAGAACGCAAACGAATGGTCTGTGTTTAATTGTTGTCCAAAGTCTCCCATTATATACCATAGCAGTTCCATGCCGACAGCTATAAGGGTGTGTAAGATATGGTGGTTGAAAGTCGTCAAATTATAAAAAAATTTGGACTGAAGGCCAGCGATGACGTTTGCGACTCTATAGCAAGGAAGTTACGTACAGCGTATTTGTGATGCCACTGACCATATCTTTGGTCTATGCATGCTACAACGTCTTCAGCTCTTTCTCTGTAAGAATAAGCATACGAATAAGGAAATATAAGAATAAATAAATAAAGCAGTAAAATAGAAATTTCTTTTTTACTTCTCTTTAAAAAATTGATTTTACATTTCATGCATTACATCAAGTGATCAATCAGTGATATTATTACAATCATTATTGTTGAATTTCATGATTGGATTCTTCAAAACGAGTGCATTTTACATGTGATTTGATCTCATAGCACACTACTGAAAGATAGATAAGCTATCATAATCAACCAACAAGCGAGCGGAGCCACGGGTTTAAGCTAGTATCTTATAATACAATGGAGATGGATTAGTTCCCTTAATGAGAAATGTCATTGGAATTACATCATATGGCTCACCGCATCTGAAACCATAATGTGGACACTGAATATTAAAAAATCAGTAAAATGTACAGCAGCCACTTTTATTTGCAAAGCATGACTGTGGTACTTTAGGATCTGCTGTATTGGTAGCAGGTCCAGTTTGGGAAGTGGTCAGCTACATATGTCATTGTCAAGTCCCCACTAGGAACCCACTATAAAAGCAGAAGAGCAGACTGTGAGAGCAATTTCACAGACTGGCACAACTGCAGTAATAAATTACTTGTTATGATAACTAAGGACACTAACCTTCTTTTATGACTGAGTACTTGGTCTGCATGGCATATGGCTGTTATGAGTATAAAAATCTCTTAGGGATTTTATTCAAATTTTATGTGGCCAGTTTACGTTTTATCCAAACTTGATAGTTGTCAACGTCACTGTAATACTGTCAGAGATGGCAGAGGACTTTGAAGAGCACTGAATGAAAACAGTATGTAGAAAAGAGGTAATGATATGAACATCAGCAGAACTAAAGAAATGGCAAAGGAATTGGCAGGAAATGATATACGGTACTTAATGTAGCAGATCAGGTCTTTTATTTCGAAGATAATACCAAGATTACCTAGTGGGTACCAAGCCATAGTGCAGCTTTCCAGTATAAATTGATCACCTAATAGGGCAAATTAAAATCTTATATTTACATGATATGCCATGTGAAATGACGCTCTTATTGTATTCTAAGGTGGTTATTGTATCCTGCTCTACATATTGTTTTATTCGTTTATGGAATAACAATGACAAATTAAGTTCATTGTTCCACTGCTATGATTACATCCACATCTGGTCAACGATGGCTTCAAGTGATTCTAAAAGTCTCTTGGGAAATAGATTATTCAACAGATTTTGAGTATGCAACAAGGAAATCCTTACCTACAATACTGAGACAGTAAACTTTCTAGCTGGGAAGTGTGCAGAGAGAGAGAGAGAGAGAGAGAGAGAGAGAGAGAGAGAGAGAGAGAGAGAGAGAGAGAGAGAGAGAGAGAGAGTGAGTGTGTGTGTGTGTGTGTGTGTGTGTGTGTGTGTGTGTGTGTGTGTGTGTCTTTCTGATGAAGGCAGTTGATAAAAGCTTCAGGTTGTATTAAATACCTGGGATTACAACTAGATTATAAATTCAGATGGGAGGAGCACACCACAGAACTGAAGAAATGCTTTAACAAATCTGTATTTTCAATTTGAGTGTTAACAGACGTAGGCAACATAAAAATAGAAAAAGCTTGAATACTTTGCTTACTTTCTTTCAATAATGTCATATGCTATAATATTTTTGGGTAACTCTTCAAGTCAAACAAAGGTTTTCAGAGTCCAAAAGCATGTAATATCTAGGCCTATTATTTATTGAGTAAATTCATGGACATCCCGTAGAAGCCTCTTCAAAGAACTGGGTATACTAACAACTGCCGCTCAGTATATTTATTACTTATTGAAATTTGTCATAAATAATATATGCCCTTTTCCAACAAACAGCTCAGTTCATACATATAATGTGAGGAACAAAAATGATCAACACAAGGACTTAAAAACAATTTAGTTCAAAAATGGTCCATTACTCAGGAACATATGTTTTCAGTGATTTACCAGCAACCATAAAAAGTTGGCTACAAATAAAGATCTGCTTAACAGGAATCTGAGAGAATTACTAGTGCCCAACTCCTTCTACATCACTGACAAATTTTTGAATAGAACCATACAATTAGTGTTATTATTTCAGCTTGTAAAGAAAAAATTAAAAGATTAATATATCAACATGTTCCACATGCATAAGGATCTCCTCAATATGGCTCTATGGAACAAACAGTTAATCTAATCTAATCTAACCACCTGATCTAATCTCATGATTAATTTCCCTCATTTGTTTACTGTTGTACAAATAATGTAACAAACAATGCTATTAAATTATGTATGTTACCAATGCAAATGAGAAGATTTACTATAATAATGTGATATAGTTTAATAACACTTGTAAAAGTGGTGTTACTTATTAACTGGTAGAAAATGAAGTGAAACTTTAAACTTCTGAAAATTAGTTTGAAAACACCATGTGCTGTATTTTCCATGAGGCTGAAGATGCAGACTCAATGAAAATAACACTCAGTTCATGAGTTGCTTGTGATACAAAAGTGATAGATTTCATCATGGTAATTAGGTTAACCTACAGACAATTACATAACAAATACTACCATTTGATATGCAGCTGACATGATAGTTGCTGCACAGGCTTCTTATATAAGAATGAATTAAATAATCAGCACGCTGAACTTCTACTTCCACTGTTGTCCTGAAGTATACTGACCATTTAACTATTTGAATAGAAAGGTGCTGCACTCCTAATCACAAGTACTGGTTGCTGACTAGTTTTAGCACCATAACAAATCAATGGCTGAGGAAAAGTGCCATAAAGTTATACTGTACATACAGAGAGAAACGTTTGTAAATCACTCATTTTATCAAACATACAAAAGTTTAAAGTGCTTTGAAGATTGTTTGGGTACTGTTGGGTGCAGTTGAAGGTCTACAATGTTTCAATGAAGAACTGCTACACCATCATTAGATAGTGCTCATGAAATAGTGACTGTCACTGGTAACTATTTTGGTGAATGTTTCTTCTTTAGCAATGTGTGCAGCTTAAACATTAGGGGAGAGCAGGGCAAGACGGGATACTTAAGCACTTAATTTTTTGTAGGCTTACAAAATGCTCTAGTAAAATACCATATATTCCACCTTAAACTTCCATATTCATAGAGTTTATATAAAAAATAGGACCAAAATAGTTACTATTCCCAGGGTTTACCAAGTACCCCATCTTGCCCCCCAGTGAGGGCAAGATGGGGTACGCAGGTGGGGCAAGGTGGGTTACCTCAATACTGTATAAGGCAAAGATAATTAAATAATTCAATCAACACAGGTTTACAAATTTATAAAAGATTTATTTTAATATCTAATGAAAATGCATTAAGTAAACATTGTGTGATGTTAATGTTCAGTTTATTGTTACTCAGTTATTATCGTCATTTTGTAAGCAAAATTCACACACGATTTACTTCGGCATCCTCGTCCTCCTCTTCTTCACATGAACAGAGAGCCCATTTTTTGCAGGAGACGCATGACACCTGTCCTCCTGTCGACTGCAAGTAGAAATAGCTGCAACACAAGTACACAGTGTCATCATCTTCAATTTCTTTTATCTTCTTTGCCAAGTTTGTCATTGCTTTTTTATTCTTCCCACTTTTGCCTTTACAAACAGAGGGATTTTTTAACAGTCTTCTCAGGTGAACTCTTTCCTTCTTGTTACTTATTTTTTCCAAGCTTAACTGTACTTGCACTCTCCAGGAGTTCTCTTCTGTAAGGGGAGCTAGTAACAACAACAGTTTTTCCTTTTTTGTGGCCTGTTTTTTGGATGTTTTTCTTTCCGACTTGAGGGATCGGTACAATCTTTTCAGGTGAAACAACAAATGACCTTAATTGATTGGTGGTGTTCTCAGAAGCCTGATTGTTTGTATTGTGGAAATTTGGGTTATCATCATTCCAAAATGAGCACCCTGGGCTTAGGCCTACAGCAAGCGCATCTTGCTCTTTAGTGCCGGCTTGGTTGACAGGACCATCGCTTGTCTCTGACATAAACTGCTAATGTGAGCCAACTGAAGCAAGACCCCATCTTGCCCTACCACTAGGTACCCTGTCTTGCCCCCAGGGACCATTTTTACGTTAGGTTAATATTATAGCACCAAGGATATATTCAGTTAGTTATTGCATGCACTAATTTATTGCTAAACAAGCTTTTTTCATTGATAATACTTAAGAGTATGAGAAAAAATACTTTTTTTTATCTTTTCAAGTCTGAAAATGACTTATGAAAAATTATATGGGCACAGACGAAAACACGTTTGGTTGTATTCACTCCAAATGGTTTGCTCAAAATGCCTGCTAGCACTGTCAGGCACTCGCATAGCAAGTGCCTACTTGTTCAACTATTCGCCGTTTGGTTGCAATATCTGTTGTGGTAGAAATTACAAAAAGCTCGTCTTGCCCTCCACCCCATCTTGCCCCGCTCTCCCCTACCATGTTATTCCTGCTGCACCTCTTGATGTGAAGTAATATTTGCTTGATTCTGTGGACTGTCCTTAGCCAGCTGGAGAGAGGATTATTGCCACAGTGACATTGACCTCAAATGATGTGTAAATCATTGTTGTCAGTCTGTTGGGTGTCAACACCAAAGCAGGACTGGCCTATTGCTGGCCTGTGACATAAGCATCCCTGTCCAAGAACGAGGGAATTGTGGGATTTTTACCACTATCTCAGAAACTTTGAGCAGTGTGCCAGAACCTGCCATATTGGCAACAGGATGCCAATATCAATGTGTAGCAGAGTAGGTGAATAAAGCCTTGAAAGGCACAGAGCAAGCTTCACCGACAGCTTGATTATGCACCCTCTGCAGTGTCAGGACAAGTGGTGCTTCCCCATATTGCGTACTCTTAATGTTAGTCAGACCAGAGGTAAAACATAATCCATGGCATAGAGGCAGCTATGACAGGAGATTAAACATAGGGTACTAGGGTAGACAGGTCCCACTGTACTGCTTCCGATATCACTGATTTGTGGCACCCAGATAGACACTGGTTGAGGGCTACCTTGAGTTACATTGTGGTCTTCTTCCATAGAAAGGGGCTTTCCAGGGTGGTGGCAGTTGATAGATCTCATGGCAGTAACCTTGGAGGCAAGGACTTCTGAATGGTTCTTGCTGGTGATGAATTTAAGTCACCTTCATTGGGTATATGGCCAGTGCTTTGCAGTTGAGCTGGATGCAGTTTCTCACAGTCCGGGCACCAATGCTGCAAGTGAACAGCACTATGCCACTGGCTTAAGGCACTATCTCTAGGTGTGTCACCTGCTGTTGTGTACAGGAAGTATTGCAAAAGGCTGAGAAATGGCCTCTGTGGCGCTCCTGCACACCTCTACCACTCTCTGGATGAGCTGTCATTTATACTCGAAGAAAGATGCTCTTAGAAAAATATGACTGAAGAATGACCATTTGTTATTTCAGAACATCACGACAAGGAGTTTGTACATGAGACCATTGTTGCACTCTGAGTCAAAACGCCCATAAATGTTGAAACACATTGCCCCAACCGCAGCAGCTGGTTGGAGGTGGAGCGGCCACTTAGAAATAAATACTACTTGTTTGGAATGAAACATTACTGAGGGACTTGTGGAATCAGCCTCCTTGCATGCAGCATTGAGTGAGTGTTGGAAAAGAATGTAATGATGGGAGTTGTGGGAATTGGTGGTATTTATACTTCTTGTTGTTCTTAATCCAGGGCTCAGGAATCACTTGCTTTGTGCTGTGCTCTGTGGTTGTATGGTGACACGTCTTAGTTACTTAAATACCTGTTGCCAGTCGTCACTGTCACATTTAGCGTCCAGATATCATGTTTCACTTTGATTATTTATTTATTTGTCTCTATAATCTCTTTTCAGTGCATATGTTTTACACAAGATATTGAACACAGAAAATTAATCTTTTAGATTTACAATTTGCAAAAAAACAGTAGTGCAATACTAACTGGATCTATACAATGAATAACAAGAAGCTTCAGAATACACTGCATATTTACAAATTTATTTCTATAATTATAAATTTTTAATTACATTTTCTCATGCATAAGACACTTTGTGACTGAGTAAAAGAAGTTTTCAGTAGGTAGGCTGTCACAGACTTTTTGAAGTTTTGTAGAGCAGCAGAAGATTTGATATGTCTGCATAGTCTGTTGTATAATTTTTCTCCAGAATGATAAAAATCTTTCTGGCACAATGTGGCGTTGCAGTGACTAACATGTCATTGTTTGACCTTGTACTGTGATCTTTGAGAATATTATTTTGATGAAACTTATTTCCTCTCCTCAGTCGACTTTTTTGTTGTTGACAAACATAGCTACTCTGTAATGTATACTCAGGAGAGGAATTTTAGGTCCTTAATAAAAGGTTTGCACGATTTTCTGCCGACAGCTTGTTTCATTATTCTTATAATTGCCTTTTGCGCCTGAAAACTGATATGGCCTGGAGAACACTACCCCAGAAAAAAGCCCTACTGTACCATACCGTAGTAATGCAAAATATACAGCCATAACTGTTTCAGCTGTAGTGTTGTTGCAGATAATTCTGACTATATACCTCATTTTTGATAATTTTGGATTTAGGCCTGTGAAGTTCAGTATTCCATTAAGATGATTTTGAATGTGAATCCCTAGAAATTTCGTTTCAGAAACAGCACTTATGATTTGGTTATCCATACATTCATTTGATTCACAACATTTTTTATTGTGATTTATATGGAACTTTATGAGTACCGTACTGTTTTCTGCAGATTTACTATTAGTTTGTTTCTGTTAAACCAGTCATATACATCTTTTGTCATATCCTTTAGAGCCACAGTAAAATTTTCTTCGTTATTTCCTTCAGTGAGTAGACAGGTGTCATCTGCAAACAGTAGCCCCCCTACCTATTAAAATTCAACCTCCATGTTTATCAGAATAAATTTATGTACTAACCAGCAATATTATGCACTTGATAAACACGTCTGTATGTACACCAGATGTACACTCCTGGCCATTAAAATTGCTACACCATGAAGATGATGTGCTACAGACGTGAAATTTAACTGACAGGAGGAAGATTCTGTGATATGCAAATGATTAGCTTTTCAGAGCATTCACACAAGGTTGGAGCTGGTGGCGACACCTACAACGTGCTGACACGAGAATAGTTTCCAACCGATTTCTCATACACAAACAGCAGTTGACCGGTGTTGCCTGGTGAAATGTTGCTGTGATGCCTTGTGTAAGGAGGAGAAATGTGTACCATCATGTTTCCGATTTTGATAAAGGTCAGATTGTAGCCTATCACAATTGCAGTTTATCATATTGTGACATTGCTGCTTGCATTGGTTGTGATCCAATGACTGTTAGCAGAATACAAGAATATGGAATCGGTGGGTTCAGGAGGGCAATACGGAATGGCGTGCTGGATCCCAACGGCCTCATCACTAGCAATCAAGAGGCAGGCAACTTATCTGCATGGCTGTAACAGATCATGCAGCCATGTCTCAATGCCTGAGTCAACAGATGGGGATGTTTGCAAGGTAACAACCATCTGCATGAAGAGTTCGACAACATTTGCAGCAAAATGGACTAGCAGCTCAGAGACCATGGCTGCGGTTACCTTTGACGCTGCATGACAGACAGGAGCGCCTGCGATGGTGTAAGCAATGATGAACCTGGGTGCACGAATGGCAAAACATCATTTTTTTGGAAGAATCCAGGTTCTGTTTACAGCATGATGGTCACATCTATGTCTGGCAACATCGCGGTGAATGCATATTGGAAGCGTGTATTCGTCATCGCCATACTGGCGTATCAGCCGGCGTGATGGTATGGGATGCCACTGGTTATATGTCTCGGTCACCTCTTGTTCACATCAACAGCACTTTGAACAGTGGCCGTTACACTTCAGATGTTTTATGACCTGTGGCTCTACCCTACATTCGATCCCTGCGAAACCCAACATTTCATCAGGATAATGCATGATCGGATGTTGCAGGTCCTGTGCGGACCTTTCTGGATATGGAATTGTTCGACTGTTGCCCTGGTCAGCACATTCTCCAGATCTCTCACCAATTGAAAACATCAGGTCAATGGTGGCCGAGCAACTGGCTCGTCACTAATCTTGATGAACTATGGTATCATGTTGAAGCTGCATGGGCATCTGTACCTGTACACGCCATCCAAGCTCTGTTTGACTCAATGCCCAGGTGTATCAAGGCTGTTATTACAGCCAGAGGTGGTTGTTATGGGTACTGATTTCTCAGGAGATATGCACCCAAATTGCGTGAAAAATGTAATCACATGTCAGTGCTAGTATAATATATTTGTCCAATAAATAACCGTTTATCAGCTTCCTTTCTTCTTGGTGTAGCAATTGTAATGGCCAGTAGAGTACATGAAACACAGGTCTTATGGGTTATAGTACAAATACAGTACAAAGTTGCCTAAGCACAACTAAAGTAATTGATGTAATGCAATTGTATGGTTTTCAAGGTATGGATGCAGTTGTAGGTAATACTAGGTATGTATAAAACCATACTCATCGCTACAACAATGTTAAGGATGACGCTTAGCATGGTTGCCATCGCACTGTCGCGTAAGTAGATTAAATGCACATATATGCAACTTATAATCTTTTAGTTGCTTGACAAAATATGCCCATTTATCCCCATATTCTTACTGTTCAACAGTGGAAAGCATTTTCTTTGCACAACGTCCACCCAAGTTACGATTGCGCCAGGTTTTGGGCACTTAAGTTATCACTGTTTACGTGCACACATCCCGCCCAAGTCGCCACTAGCAAGAATCAGAATTTCGAGATACAGTTGCTGTTCCTTAGATGATTATGGACGTTTAGACTAATAGGACAAAAATAACACTATATTTTACAAGAAATAACATAATTGCCGATGGAGTGTTGCTTACCATTATTTAGAGCGGAAGAATATGTCAGTCACTTCACCACAAGAAATATCTTCCATAATAAAATCTTTAAAAACAAAGAATTCCAGTGGTTACGATGAAATTTCAACAAAGTTAATTAAAGCGTGTTCTTGTGAACTTAGCACAATCTTAAGTTATTTGTGTAACCAGTCTATTATAACGGAAACATTTCCTGATTGGCTAAAATATGCAGATATTAAACCTCTCTTCAAGAAGGGGGATAAAGAGATACCATCAAACTACAGACCCATTTCACTTTTGCCAGCATTCTCAAAAATTATAGGAAAGGTAATGTACAAGCAGCTTCTCAACCACTTAACCACAAATGGCATATTGTCTAGAACACAGTTTGGATTTCTGAAAGGTTCCGATATCGAGAAGGCTATTTACACTTACAGTGAGAATGTACTTAATTCATTAGATAATAAATTGCAAGCAGCAGGTATTTTCTGTGATTTGTCAAAGGCATTTGATTGTGTGAACCATAACATCCTTTTAAGTAAATTAGAATTCTATGGGGTCACGGGAAATGCTGCAAAGTGGTTCAAGTCATACCTCACTAACAGGAAACAAAGGGTGTCAGTGCAAGTGACTAGTGAATTAGGTCAACAGTCATCATCGGATTGGGAAGAAATTACATGTGGTGTCCCACAAGGATCCATCTTAGGGCTATTGCTTTTTTCTTGTGTACATTAATGACCTCTCATCAGTTACACTACCAGAAGCAGAGTTTGTTTTGTTTGCAGATGATACAAGTATTGCAATAAAAAGTACGTCAAGTATAGTGATAGAAAGGTCTGGTAATGATATTTTCATGAACATTAATAAATGGTTTAAAGCCAACTCATTGTCATTAAACTTTGAAAAGACGCACTACATGCAGTTCAGAACATGCAAGAGATTTCCTGACAGCATATGCATTAAGTATGAAAAAGAGCAGATGGAAGAGGTTGACAGTATTAAATTCCTGGGATTACAGCTTGATAATAAATTTAGTTGGGAGGAGCACACCACAGAACTGCAGAAACGACTCAACAAATCTGTATTTTCAATACGAGTGTTATCAGACATAGGAGACATAAAAATAACAAGGCTTGCATACTTTGCTTACTTTCATTCCTTAATGTTATATGGTATAATATTTTGGGGTAACTCTTCAAGTCAGTCAAAAGTCTTCAGAGTCCAAAAACGTGTAATACGTATTATTTGTGGAGTAAATTCACGGACGTCTTGTAGAAGCCTCTTCAAAGAACTGAGTATATTGTGATTCTTCAGTTTCTCCCGGCGTATTTGATGATCAAAATATCCACGGGTGTACTGCCGGTCTATAGTGTCCAACGGGCACAATATTTCGGCGATCATACATGTCGCCATCATCAGGTGAACTGACGGACTGAGCTCCTGGAAACGCGCCGGCACGGAGATCCGCACGCTACGGCTGCTCGAAAGGAACTGGGTTCTAGCCTGGTAGCGGGCCATTTAAATACCCTCGGCCCGCGGAGCGACCCCTCCGCGGTCCGCGCCCCGCGCCGCGGCCGCGCAGCGGAACCGATTGCGCCGGCGTCTGAGAAGACGTCGGTGTGAGGGCTCTGTCCGCCGTGGTCGTCACTTCATTACGTTTGCTAGATTTACTCTTAATTAACCCAATCGCTGGTTCCCAAGCTTTGCTAAGATTATAGCCAGAGTCACGGTTTATGAGGTCGTCACTTGTGCGAATTTCAATGGTCTCTCTAACGACGCAGTCCCAGTATCTCGACGTCTGTACCAGAATCCTAGTGTGTTCATACCCCATGGCGTGATTCTCCGACAAACAATGTTCAGCGACCTCCGACTTGCTCGAATACATCAATCGTGTGTGCCTCTGGTGTCCAACGCATCCATCCTCGACGGTACGCATCGTCTGTCCAATATATGACTTTCCACAATGACACGGAATCTGGTACACGCCCGCCTTCCTCAAACCGAGATCATCTTTAGCGCTCCCCACCAGTGCACGAATTTAATTCGGTGGACAAAAGACAGTTCCAACCTGGTGTTTTCTCAAAATGCGGGCGATCTTCCCTGAGAGTGCGCCGGTATCTGGAACGAACGCAGTGCCTACATCCTCCCTTGCGTTTTCATCCGTTTCCACAGGTTGTGCTGTAGTGGTTGGGCGGAGAGCCCGCTGAATCTGCCACTCTGAGTACCCATTTTTTCGAAATACAGTTCTCAGGTGTTCCAATTCCTGGGGTAGACTCTCTGCGTCGGAGATAGTGCGCGCCCTATGTACTAGAGTTTTAAGTACCCCATTCCTCTGTGAAGGGTGGTGACAGCTGTCTGCGTGTAAATACAGATCAGTGTGCGTTGTATTCCGATATACACTATGACCCAGGGTGCCATCAGCTCTTCTCTTGACCAAAACGTCAAGGAACGGCAATTTACCCTCCGTTTCAGTCTCCATAGTGAATTTGATGTTGGGGTGTATGGAGTTCAGATGTGTAAGGAAGTCAAGGAGTTTATCCATACCATGTGGCCAGATGACGAAAGTGTCGTCCACATAACGGAAAAAGCAAGTTGGTTTCCATTCAGATGATCCCAGGGCTTCCTCCTCGAAATTCTCCATGTACAAATTTGCGACCACACGGGAGAGTGGGCTACCCATGGCGACTCCCTCCGTTTGTTCGTAGTATTCGCCATTGAAAAGAAAATACGTGGAGGTGAAAACATGCCTAAAAAGTTCGGTGGTCTTCTCGTCAAATTTCTGACTAATCAAATCTAGTGACTCTCGAAGGGGCACCCTCGTAAACAACGAAACGACGTCAAAACTCACCATGATATCTGACTCATCCAGCCTGAAGTTGTTAAGGCGTTTCACAAAATCCACGGAATTACGGATGTGATGAGGGCATTTACCCACATAAGGACTTAATATTCCTGTCAAGTATTTGGCCAACAAATATGTAGGTGCTCTGATGTTACTGACAATGGGACGTAACGGCACCCCATCTTTGTGAACCTTAGGGAGTCCATAAAGTCTTGGCGGTACCGGACCTTGAGGTAGCAGTTTCTTGGCGACACCCTCCGATAAATCCGCATCCTTGAGAAGCGCCCTCGTCTTGTTTTCCACCTTCTTTGTGGGGTCAACGCTGATCTTCCGGTAGGAATCGTCATCTATCAGGCTCTGCATCTTTTCAGTGTAGTCCTTATGCGAGACAACAACCGTAGCATTGCCTTTGTCAGCCGGTTCCATATACCGGCGCTACAGGCGCTACATTCGGAGGTGAGACGTCGTGACGAGCGGACGCTACTGCAGTGCCTGCTCGCCACCCCCACCACGCCACCGAAGACGCCGTAGCAGCAACGGCCCGCCCGGGGAAAACCGGCCGAGCGCGCGGAGACAATAGACCCGCCGCCCGGCGCAGGTATAAAGGGACGCGGCCCAGACGCAGCGCCGGTATATGGAACCGGCTGACAAAGGCAATGCTACGGTTGTTGTCTCGCATAAGGACTACACTGAAAAGATGCAGAGCCTGATAGATGACAATTCCTACCGGAAGATCAGCGTTGACCCCACAAAGAAGGTGGAAAACAAGACGAGGGCGCTTCTCAAGGATGCGGATTTACCGGAGGGTGTCGCCAAGAAACTGCTACCTCAAGGTCCGGTACCGCCAAGACTTTATGGACTCCCTAAGGTTCACAAAGATGGGGTGCCATTACGTCCCATTGTCAGTAACATCAGAGCACCTACATATTTGTTGGCCAAATACTTGACGGAAATATTAAGTCCTTATGTGGGTAAATGCCCTCATCACATCCGTAATTCCGTGGATTTTGTGAAACGCCTTAACAACTTCAGGCTGGATGAGTCAGATCGGCCGCAGCGTCTTCCCCAACGCATGGAAACATGCGGAAGTGGTAGCAATCCTGAAAACCGGCAAGGATCCGCGCCAGGTTACCAGCTACCGGCCCATCAGCCTGCTGTCGTCCCTCTCGAAAGTCTTCGAGAGGCTGTACGTGAAGAGACTGCTGGATCACGTCACGCGCGAGAACATCATACCGGACGAGCAGTTCGGTTTCCGCGCCGGCCATTCCACCACACACCAGCTACTCCGGCTGGTCGAGCCGGCAATGCGGGCACTGGAAACAAGGGAATTCCTTGGGGCAGTGTTCCTTGACGTCTCCCGCGCGTTCGACTCCGTCTGGCACGACGGCCTCGTGTACAAACTTTTTGTGCACGGAATTCCGACGTCTCATGGGAGACTATTGCAGTCGTACCTGTCTGAACGAACCTTCCATGTGAGGGCAGAAGACGGTACATCGACGGAAAGGCAGATACGTGCAGGAGTGCCACAGGGGTCGGTTCTCGGCCCCCTGCTGTACTCGTTGTACACTGCCGACGCACCGCGGGTACCACGCGTAGAATTGGCGCTCTACGCCGACGATACAGCGCTGTTCACCCGCAGCATGAACGCGCACACGATGAGACGCCGCCTGCAAGCTGGATGCGACGTCCTGGGGGCATGGGCCACTAAGTGGCGGTTGAAATTCAACGCCGCGAAAAGCCAGGCAGTCGTCTTCACTAGAAGACGTGTGCCAATTGGGCTACCGCCGATCGAAATTCTGGGGGCTCCCATCCCCTGGAGCACGACGGCGAAATACCTAGGGGTTACCCTAGATCAAAGGCTCACCTGGAAACATCACGTCAGTGATGTAAGACAGAGAGCCATTGCGCGATTACGCGTAATTTATCCGCTGCTTAACCCGCAGTCGTCGCTGCCGCCGGAACATGGGATCACGATGTACCTGTCACTGGTTCGCCCAGTGCTCGAGTACGCGTCCCCAGTATTTGGAAACGCCGCAGACCTCCACATCGAGTCGCTGCAGAGGATCCAGAACCGCGCCCTGAAGACTACCCTGCATCTTCCGAAGCAGTACCCCACCGCCCGGCTTCACGACGAAATCGGCATCTTGCCCCTCCGGGAGAGGTTCCGCGCCAGGAACTTCTATGAGAAGTCCCAGCAGTCCCAAAACCGGCTCGTCCGGGACCTTGGGACACAACAACACTTCAGGCCAACGAGTCGTTGGCCTGACCTGCTACGAGATTAATCCTATAATCTCGTAGCAACCGTGGAAGAAATCACACACCGTCATTAGCTGACACACTAAGACACTTCCTCCAGTCAGGCCACTAATTTATCTTTCATATGTTTCAGGTACCGCAGGAACAGCAGTTAATGCTTAGCCTGCAACCCATCGGACCAAGGTCGAGGTCCGTCAAGAGAAGCGTGAGCGTGAGCGTGAGCGGCCGCAGCGTCAGAAGCCTCTCGGCAGCGGTAGCGTCCACTTTGGTTGACGGCTCCGTCCCAAGCCTCGACGACCGGAAGAAGAGAAGATCGCCGGACCGCCGCACTCTAAGGGAGAGTGCAAGGAGGAAGACGGCGCAGCTCAGACCAGCCGAGCTAACAAGAGCACCGGATCGGCGAGGAGAAGAAGAAGAAGCCGTTCTGGGACTTCGGTCCCAGAGCATCCGAACGAAAGAGCAAAATTTTCGTACAGTTGTACAAACTGACGCAAGTCAGTAATACAAGAGTCCTTGCACTCAAAGACATTTCTTGTGGTTGAGAGTTTGGCTCGTTCAGGAACTATACAAATATCACCTAGGGACACGATAGTTAGGGTACTTTGTGGTCCAGGGCCCCCTTCACGTGGGAAATAGTGAGAAATAGTGGGTGCAGAAGAAACAATACACTTCCTGATGCAGAAAGCAACAGACGCAGCAATAGCCGCCACACCGAACAGAGAACAGGATGAGCTGGATGCCACACCACACCTCCTACCGCAGCCAATCCGAGACGCAATTGCCGCGATAAACAGCCTCTTCCGGGAATGGCAGAGGACCAGAAATCCCGCCACCAAAAGAGATGTTAACAGATGTCAGCGAGAGATTAAGGCGTCAGTGACAGAGCACAGACACCAAGCCTGGGCCAACAAGATCGCAGGTATCCGCACAGACGACGGAACAGCATGGCATGTCACCAAAAACCTGCTACGCCAACACCACAGGATACCGCCTTTCCGGGTCGGCAATGAAGTAATATGTGAACCAGATGCGAAGGCAGACGCCTTGGCCGACGTGTTTGAAGAGAACTTCAAACCAGTCGACGACCCAAGTGATCCAGAACACATTGCAACAGTGAACCAACGACTACCGGTATTCCTAAACACCAGGTACGATGACGATCACATACAAGAAATAACAACAGCTGAGGTCGAAACGCAACTGCGTCGACTAAACTCCAGGAAAGCAGGAGGCTTCGACCTGATGACCAACCAGATGCTGAAGCAGATGCCCCCCACTGCAGCACCACTAATCGCAAGAACCTTCAATGAAATCCTCAAGACGGGAAGGTACCCGACGGCATGGAAGCACGCAATGGTAGTGCCCATACCAAAGTCAGGAAAAGACACCCGATTGCCCGCGAGCTACAGGCCCATCAGCCTCCTGCCGGCCATCTCAAAAGTTTTTGAAAGACTCTACCTGAAGAGATTGCAACAACACATAAACGCTGAGCACCTACTACCAAACGAACAGTTTGGCTTCAGAAAGGGCCACTCCACGGTACACCAGCTACTACGACTGGTAGAAGAAGGGATGGAAGCCATGGAGAGCAAGGAATACTTGGGGGCAGTATTCCTTGACATCTCGAAGGCCTTCGATTCCGTGTGGCATGAGGGCCTACTATTCAAGCTACTGGATAGAGGGGTCCCCGTGTCACACGTCCGACTCCTCAGATCCTATCTACAGGACCGTACCTTCCACGTCCGGATCAAAGACGGCGAATCCTCACGAAGAAACATCAAAGCTGGCGTACCACAAGGGAGTGTGCTCGGCCCAATTCTGTACACCCTCTATACCAGCGACATACCGAAGACACCACACGTCGAAACGGCGCTCTATGCCGACGACACGGCCCTCTATACTAGAAACGGAAGTGTCAGGTTTATGCAACACCGACTACAAAGGGCCACTGACAACCTCTGCGAATGGGCAAAGAAATGGCGCCTAGCCTTTAACGGATCGAAGACCCATGTGCTAGCCATATGCAGAAGAAAGTTCCCACAAGATGCCAAGAAAATACAAGTCCGAGAAACCGAGGTCTCGTGGGGGACAACGGCCGAATATCTCGGCGTGACACTAGACCGCCGCCTAACATGGAAGAACCATGTCGACAAAATCCAGGGGCACGCCATGGGACGACTAAGGACGCTGTACCCCATCCTGAATCCGAGCTCAACTCTCCCGCAAAAACAAGGAGTGAGAGTGTATAAATCCGTGGTGAGGCCGACCATGGAATACGCCTCGCCAGTATGGGGAAACGCAGCAGATCAACACACAAGCCGGCTGCAGATAGTGCAAAACACTGCACTCAAACAGGCACTACATCTTCCGAGACGTTTCCCAACAGAAGAACTCCATGAACTGGCTGGGGTACCAAGACTAAGAGAAAGGTTAAGACAAAACGCCAGAGGCCTCTATGACAAGACACAGGCGTCGGCCAACCCGCTTGTATCCAATCTTGGCGGCAGGCACCATAGAAACGTAAATACAAGATGGCCGGACCTGCTGAGGTGACGTCCAGAAGAAGACACCACAATGTATGAATGTGTGTATGTATGTGTGAATGAATGTGTGTGGAAAAAAAAAACCTCTTACTATCTCGCTCTATCTGCCTCTCTGACTATCCACTCTTAACTTTCGAAATCCGCCGAAAGGCAACGAAGAATAACATAACCAAAGGCACAACAAGAAGCCAACCCAGATAAAAGAAGTTTAAAAGTTACCCAAAACATGTTTCCTGTTTTCTAAGAATGTCCACAGGCAATGCTACACAGCAAGTACTGTGAACACCGTGGGAAGAGAAGAAGATCCCATCAGAAGAAGTGCCAGGACGCTAGAACCCAGTTCCCTTCGAGCAGCCGTAGTGTGCGGATCTCCGTGCCGGCGCGTTTCCAGGAGCTCAGTCCGTCAGTTCACCTGATGATGGCGACATGTATGATCGCCGAAATATTGTGCCCGTTGGACACTATAGACCGGCAGTACACCCGTGGATATTTTGATCAACTGAGTATATTAACTACTGCCTCTCAGTATATTTATTCCTTAATGAAATTTGTCATAAATAATATATCCCTTTTCCCAACAAACAGCTCAGTTCATACATACAATACTAGAAATAAAAATGATCTACACAAGGATTTAAAAGCACTTTAGTTCAAAAAGGGGTCCACTACTCAGGAACACACATTTTCAATAATTTACCATCAAGTATAAAAAATTTAGCTACAAATAAAGATCAGTTTAAGAGGAACCTAAAAGACTTTCTAGTGGCCAACTCCTTCTACTCCATTAGTGAATGTCTAAATTGTACCAAATGATGCATGCACTCATACTATATTAGTATTATAATATCAGCAAAAAAATCCTTAAAAATTTATGTATCTGTATTTATATTATAAGTGTATGTATTTATATTATTAGTATTATCTGTTATTCAACTTGTAAATTTTGTTTCTTGACATGTTCCACATCCATGAGGATCCCCTCAATATGGATCTACGGAACAAATAACTAATCTAATCTAAGGTCTTCAATTATCCTACAAAAAATCGTTTTCTTGACTGCAGAAAAGTCATTCCAAGAGTAAATTACAATTTATCTCATCTTTTACTTTGTGAAAAAGCGGGTTTTTTTTCCCCCCAGCTACAAAGGGAGAATGTTAAGGTTATAGCCTAGATGTCTCAGCAGTGTCGCTGGAGAAGTATATTTGACGTCCGATGTCATTCCTCCGGCTTTGCAAACTATCACACCGACATTAGTAACTGAGTTATTAGAAATCCTTGAATTTGTACTTTAGTGCAGTATGTACTTGGTATCAAAAGAATTTTTCGTAAATATCACATGAATTCAGGAGTTTGTCGAACTTCACTAATTATCGTACTGTATTGTTATGTATTATTTCATAAACGCTTTTGTGGTGCAAAGCGTTGATCTTTAGAGCAACAGCAAAAATTGCTATCCAAAAATATGACAAAACGCTGGTAATGTATATCTAAATCTGCGTCTAACGGCGTAATGTTTGTGACGGATAAAGGAGTGAGTAGGCGGGTGGGGGCAGTGGGTGAGAGATGGGTGTGCGAGATAACTTCACAACGTTCTCACTGAACATGAAACCTGTAACTAAAGTAGTACATCTCATATACTATATTTAAACACTACCGTTAGTTTCTGGTGTTGCTGCGGCGTGTATTTATTCCTTATGTTACTAAATCTCCTCATTTCCCCTCCATCGCCTTCTACCACATTCACTATTCATTTCAGTTTCGTTTTCACGTAGCTCAATCTTTATGACGTGTCCTACAATTTTCTAGTTTTCCAAGTATGTAGAGTGGAATATTAGGAAACTGCCTGCCAAATGTGTTGCGAATGTAGCTGGTAGCAGAATGTTTCAAATGTTTGTTAAGCTTAAGGGACTTAACTGCAGGGTCATCAGTCCCTAAATTTACAATCTACTTATTAACTACCTTATGCTAAAGACGACACAAACATCCATGCCCGAGGGGGGATTCGACCCCCGATCGTAGCGGCCGTGCGGACTGTGCCTGGCGCGCCGCAGACCGCTCGGCCACTGCGGCCGGCGTAATTGGTAGCAGAACGTAATAAATTACAACCTTATGAGTGGTGCTGTGTATTTTCATGCATTTCATTTATTTGATGCATATTCTTAACTATGTCACACGCTACTGTAATTTCGAGGGTGCGATCTGTGGTATGTGTAATAGACAGTCTGTAATATTTCTCGAGACTACAATTAATCGTTCAGAAGTAATGAATTGTAACGCCATATCAACTGCCGTAGTTTTACTTTATAAATAATGGAATACAGGTGATGTACATGTTTCCTTTCATCCTTTTGTTGGGATTATCAGCAAGAAGTCCCGTAAACATCTAGAATTATCTCTAAACTTAGATGCAATAGTGGATGAATGGAGTCTCGTTATCCACGTGTAGCATAATGGGGCAATTTTTTCTGACCTACTGTTTAAAACATCATACCTCCTGATCATGTTGAATCTTTCTGCAGCCATGTATCAACTATACTTCCCCTTCGACTGCAGGTCATCACTGAACATTTACAGAATGTTGTTCATCGTGCCACAGGAGTTGGAAATGTAGACTTTAACTGTTTTCTGGTCTCAGTTGCTAGTAGTTGTTGTAATAATACAACATGTATATGCCGCAGGGGCTTCGCACAACTGCCTAGTAAGCAGGAGGTCCTATGATCGAAATCCAGAAATTATCATATGTCTATATTGTATGATTACAACAGCTATTACCAGCTGAGATTCAAAAATACCCAGTTAAAACACCAAGATTATGCGTAACAGTATTAATCACACTGAGAGAACATAAAAGACAACAATTACCTTTTTGGCTGCCTCCATCTGAAGTGCGTAGGTCAGTGCAGAGACCCCACTTTTTTTCTTTTGTGGTGTGGAGCAGCCAATACCACCAACTGATCCATCTCCAAATGCCGCTGTCTTCTTGATGTCCTTGAAGTGCTTCACGTCGCCCATGAAGCCCTTTTTGGCTCCCATGATGTCCTTCTTGGCGTCCATGAGGTCTGTCTTGGCGTCCATGAATTCCTCGTTGGCGACCACAAAGTCCTCTTTGGCGACCATGAAGTCCTTTTGGGCGCCCACGAAGTCCTTATGGGCTAATTTGAAGTCTTTCCTGGTGCCAATGAAGCCCTTGTTGTCACCCATGAAGGCGCCCATAAAGTCATTGTTGGCACCCATGAAGTCATTATTGGCACCCATCATGTCCCTGTTGGTGCCCATCATGTCCTTGCTAGCGCCCATGAAGTCTTTGTTGGGGCCCGTGAAGTCTTTATTGGAACCCATGAAGGTGCCCATAAAGTCCTTGAAATCACCCATTAAGCCCTTGTCGCCCATGAAGTCATTATTGGTGCCCATGAAGTCTTTGTTGGCTTCCATGAAGCATTTGTTGGCTTCCATGAAGTCTTTGTTGGCTTCCATGAAGTCCTTGCTAGTGCCCATGAAGCCCTTGTTGGCACCCATGAAGTCCTTGAAATCGCCCATGAAATTCTTGTTGGCACCCATGAAGGCGCCCATGAAATCATTATTTGTGCCCATCATGTCCTTGTTGGGGCTCATCATGTCCTTGTTGGGGCTCATCATGTCCTTGTTGGGGCTCATCATGTCCTTGTTGGGGCTCATCACGTCCTTGTTGGGGCTCATCACGTCCTTGTTGGGGCTCATCACGTCCTTGTTGGGGCTCATCACGTCCTTGTTGGGGCTCATCACGTCCTTGTTGGGGCTCATCACGTCCTTGTTGGGGCCAATGATATCCTTGTTGGTGCCTATGAAGTCTTTCTTCGCGCTCATGAAGTCCTTGCTGGCGCCTATGAAGCCCTTGTTGGCGCCCATGAAGCCCTTGTCTCCCATGAAGTCATTGTTGGCACCCATGAAGGGCTCATTTTGGCCCATGTTCTCGCCCACCATATCCTTGTTCTCGCCATCTCCGGTGACTTTCCCATCTCTGGTGACTTGGCCGTCTTCAGCGACTTGGCCGTCATATCCCTCTACCAACACCACGAAGCTGTCGCAGGAGTCAGTTTTCTTTTTTCCGCCCAAAGGGTCATTGTTGTCGCCCGTAGTGTCATTGTTGTCGCCCGTAGTGTCATTTTTCTCGCCCATAGTGTCATTTTTCTCGCCCATAGTGTCATTTTTCTCGCCCATAGTGTCATTTTTCTTGCCCATAGTGTCATTTTTCTTGCCCATAGTGTCATTGTTGTCACCATCTTCAGCGAATTGCCCGTGTTTGGCGATTTGGCCGAATTCGGTGACTTCGTCGTCATACCCGCCTCCCAACACAAAGAAGCTGTCACAGGATTCTGTTCTCTGGCCCGCTGCAATCTGCTCGTCTTCTGCAGGAGTCATCTCACTGCCCACTTGCTCAGCAATAGGAGGGACTCCACGTTCTGCATTGTCGTTGGTATCACAGAACTGAACTAAATATGTAGCCTCTTTTCCATCTTCCATTGAACAGCTAGGGTGGCTGTCGTGCTTCTTATCAGCTTCGAGTTTAGAACGGATTGAGCTGTCTTCTAGTTGTTGCACCTGTAACAAACGAGTACTTGCAAAAGATATTTCTAGTTTAGTGAGTACCAACAACAGCCCTCTACGCACAAGCCACATCTACAGGACCACATACACAGGAAAGCATTAGTACCATGTTGCAACTAACAATGGGATTTAAGCTGTAAATAATAGAAGACCACAACAGTCTGCTGTAGCAAAGGGTGCTATCTACCGCCTACTATGAAATAGGTGTACTGAAGGAACAGCAGCTGTGTTGAGTAGTTAGAGGTTTATTCACAATTTATGAAATCTTCCAAGGTGAGCAGCGGTTCGTAAGCTGGTCTATCATGTCTTGCAACACGAAATTTTGTTCCGAGCCAGGACTATGCCAGATCTTCCGTTTCTTGTGACAGGTTGCCTTAATCCCATCAGAGCACGCTTCAAGGACTGATTCAAACATCGTAATGTCACATTCGCCTACATCCCTCAATGTTCACACAAATTTAGTGTAAGTCCCTCGACAGGGAGAACACTCATCACGAATGTTTGAATTTGTTGAGGGAGTGTGCTCGGATAGCCGACCAATTAAGGGGACCGCTCGTGAAAGAGAGATCCGCGTTCGAGTCCAGGTGCGTTACCAATTTTAGACCAGCTTATGGAGTGTAGCTGAAGTAGTAAGAGATCGCAAGTTGTGAATAAATAAGTGATTACCCATATCTAACTATTTTATGTCCTTTACTTCTTATTACTAGCTCAGATGTTTCCAGTTTTCCTGCACAGTTTACATCTCTTAAATGAAGTTTTAGAACACCGTAAAAAATCAGACATTAATTGTCAATCGTTATCAAACAGCATTAAAAACGTAAAACAGTCAACAATCCGACGATTGGTTTGAACGCCGCAGTGCTTTACTAGGCATGGTCCTGCAGGCTACAATTTCTCACTCTGTATTGCCTACTTTGCTGTAGAATGTGTGTTGTCAGTAAGGATTATAGATGTGGTCCATGTGTGATGGCGCAAAAGCACACTTTCGACACAATGTGCACGAACATATCAGGACCGCTGGAATGGTCAACGGGTTCCCACACTTCGGTCTGCTCGTTCCCAGGACGTGGGGTTATGTGGCACTTTAAGAAGGTAGCTACAAAACTCCAATCAACGATGTTCCGACACAACAGGGTCGCGTTTTTAAATGCGAGCCAGCAAGTACAGCAACAACAACAACAACCGGCTATACATCAAAGTGTCTGTCATTCTACATCTGCATACATATTGTTTAATCCACCCAAAGGTGCAAGGCGGAGGGTATCTAATACCACAAGTTTCTCGATTTCCTATTCCACTGCCACACTCCCATTTAGAACAAAGGAAGAACGAATACTTTTATGCAACTTTACGAGCCTGAATCTCTCTTACCTTTATGGACTTTCCGAGAAATTTGGGTTAGCGGAGTAGAATCTTTCAGCAGTACTACAGGATTTTGTGTCAGCGATGGACGATGGTCATGGAAAACCTAACCTGAGGACATTGTTCTAACTGACGATTACCGATTCTGCTTGCACCATTACGCTGGTCGGATTAGAGTCTGGAGACATGGTGATGAGAATCTGTAGAACTGTTGCCTTATGCATCGCCATACCTGTCGTGCAGCCAGTATTATTGTTTGGGGTGGTATTGGACACTCCCTTAGCATGCGTGCAGTTACACTAACCAGCCAGCATTATATACCTGTAGTGTGTGAGCCTATTGTTCTCCCAAACTTTGGTATGGCTACAGTGCAACACGATACCACACGGGGCACGCATTGTGAAAAGCTATTTCTTGTCCCATCGTAATACATTGCTGTTTTTGCCTTACTGTTCTCCGATCTCTCGCCCACCGTAAACATCTGGTCGACGGATAAGGTACAGCTGGCCCAGGATCCACCACTCGCTGCTACACCAGATCAGCTCTGGGAATATGTTGAAATAGCGTGGAGTGCTGTAACCCAACAACACATTTAGAGCTTTTTTGATTCAATGCCGAGCTATGTAGTAGGCCCCTAGTGGTTATAACCAGCAATGGTGGTAACAC
Source organism: Locusta migratoria (assembly GCA_026315105.1). Taxonomy (NCBI): domain Eukaryota; kingdom Metazoa; phylum Arthropoda; class Insecta; order Orthoptera; family Acrididae; genus Locusta; species Locusta migratoria. The sequence continues at coordinate 399,117,089 of CM048755.1, read as the reverse complement.
TGGAGATGGGCAATCTGCTCCTGAACTGATTCAAAGAGCCAGATCTTTCTAAGGAGTGAGTGATGGACGAATCCGAAAAAAAGAGTGGTAGTTCATCCAATCCAAAAAGTCCCTCTGGTTACAGCAATGAGCTGCATAAGCACCCCTTGCCACATGCTTCAGAAGTTTCCTAAACCCCTTGCCATATGCTTCAGAAGTTTCCTAAGTTACAAAATAAATGTGTTAAAGACCATGTGCAAGTATTAAACTGCAAAAAATGAGCGCCTAAAAACGTGCAGCGCCTCCGTGATTCGAGTCGAGAATCGGCGAGTCGAGAGTCGGCAAGTCACACAAGCACCGCGGTTCAGTGCGTGCGCAGCTCCCGAATCCCGCTAGCTCGCTGCTCCGCACGAGTCCGGCGATCGAGGCGCCAACTGAGTCGGTGAGTTAGCTGGTTCACCGGTTCACCTCTCCCCACCACTCTCCCGACTCCGCTCGCTTGCGGAGCTGCCTGTGTGGCGCGCTGCTCATTATTTCCCCCACTCCTCTGGCGAACCGCATGGTGCCGAACAAAGCGACTCCGCACATCTCTCTGTTCTCCTGTGTTCTGATAAAGCTTGCAGCTCACTTACAAAAAAGATCATCTGAAGCAACAGAAACTGTCATATAGGCTAATGTCCTATTTCGAATAGTATTCGAGATGAAACATATTTATTTAATGTTACATGTTTTTTTCTTAATAACAGGAAATACGCAGTTTCTAGCAAAAACGCGTTACTGTACAAAATTAAACTATATAAAATTTCCGCAAAAAAGATCCTACTCCATTTTTCTCGAAGACTTGTAGTTTGCATGAAGGGAGAAAGAGAGAAAGTCTTGTGCAATGTGCATTCTCTGTTGCTTAGATTTTGTAAGCCCATATCATGCAGTTTCCTGACTTGATCGACAAGGTGTCCTATAACAAATTATGCGTCTTTTATGCATCTACACTATTTTGGCCCATTGAAAGCAATGACTATATAATCGAATAACGAAGAAAATAACAATATGCATTAATGTTATCTATCTCTGAAACCATTCAGTTTCGAGAATGTGTCCATTTGAATTTTTTGCTGCTGGCGTCAAATCTTTGACAGTAAAAACAAACTTGTTTCCCAATAGAGAGAAAACACTAGGATGTCAAACAAGATGTGTCTAAAATTACGTTTCTGAGTATAATATCTTGGTATAATGTTTCATTACGAATTTCATGTGTTTGGTACAGCGGGATGTGTGTGTTTGCAATTAAAGATAAAACATATTGGGAAGCACTTAAAAAAAATTTGACATGCTTTGTATAGAGAATATATAAAACTTGCACAAAAAACAGGTGAAAGGGATGTAGTTACAGGAATTAAAATATAAGATGGAACGGAAATCGTACCAGCCCGAACGCTACCCCTGTACTACGCCGACTATAAGAGTATCACCGCAGTTATTTACCTAATTATTTCTTTTGGTAAGACTCTCTTCAAACTTACATCAGTTGTTGATGGTTTGTACTCGCAAAAGCAAAACTAATTGACGACATAGTCAAAAGTATCTGTACTCGTCGTCGTGTTTTCGAAGAATTTGGCTGGATATCTTCACAGTCTTTTTTTCGTATTTGAAGTTATGAATAAAATAGTCCACGAACATTTCTCGCTTTGTCAATTTAATGGACATTACTCTTTTGACGCCTTATTTCCTAAATTAAACTTTATTGCTTACTATGGAGCTATCATTATTTTACTGTTTATGAGTGCCAGACTTTAGAAACAGGTGATCGGTTCTAGCGGCCATCTTGTAGCGAGGATCTGCCGCGCTCACGTAAGACACCCGGCCGTGTCGCCGAATGTCGCTGCTTGTAGCTGCCGTGTCGCGTCGCTGCATGTCGTGCGTTGTCGCTCGCTTTTGTTGCTCACGTACCACGCGGCATTAGTGCGCATGGCTATTTTGCTGCGGCAGTTGCCACGTCCTGCATGGACCTCTCGCGCTATCACGTTTCATTCAACTCGCTAACTACTTAGTGTATAAATATGGAACTAGTATCATTTTATTCTGCAAAATATTCTATTTTTTGAATCAAAGTATACAAATATAATTTTTTTTTCTTTTTCCAATTATTTCACCTTCAAAAATATTTAATTTCTGTTATAACATTTTTAAATTTTAATGTAAGTAACTAACAAATTTTAATTCTCGAAACTACTAAGGACTTACAATAAAATTATTACTCTCTTCTTTCTTCTTTCACAATATGGCCAAATCAGATAAAGGTATAGTGACAAAAAAGCAATGTGACATCGTTTTACGTTTTTTATCAGTTGTCTTATCTACGATTCGAAACGGAACACCGAGGAGTACTTGAAGGAAACTGAAGGCTTTAAGATAATACCGCATGGTTATAATTACACTCAAGGTGTTCGGGTGAATCAGTGCGGGCTGTATTCATCGCAGGTCGCTGAAACTTCGTAGGGATATCCAGTAACGGTGCGCTCGTGGAACGATATGGTCACAACTTGCAACATGTGTTCAGTATGTTCTCCCGACTCAGCAAGATGCTGCATCCATAATATGGAGTGGTCGACAGTTGCTCGCAGCGTTTCCGGTATAATATGGGCGGTATGTCATCGTATGCTATCTTTCAGACCAGGAAGTTTCCGAATACAACCTTAATAGACACGATCTTTCAAATATCCTCAACTATAAATCACATGGATTTAGATCGGGGATTTAGAAAGCCATACGTCTTGAAAGTGATTAGAGATGATGAGGTGATCCACGAACGTTCCTCGAAGTGCGTCTTTCACCTGGCGAGTGACATGTGCTGTCGCCCCATCTTGCAGGAAAATAGTGGCATGGACAGTTTAGTTCTAGCAAAGCCAGGATCACATGTTGCACGAGGAGAGTTTTAAAACGTAAAGCCGTTACTGTACACCTAACAGGCCCACGACGAGTCATCTTCTCGAAGAAAAATTCCAAATGTACAAATGTTTGTATAGCTTATGGGACTTAACTATGGGGTCATCAGTCCCTAAACTTACAAGCTACTTATGAACTAGCTAATCCTAAGGACGGCACAAATATCCATGCCCAAGAGGGGATTCGAACCCCCGACCGTAGTGGCCGTGCAAACCGTGACTGGAGCGCCTCAGTCCCCTCGGCCACCGCGGCCGGCTTCTCGAAGAAAAACACACCGAGAATGAAAGTGCCCGTAAAACAGCACACAGTCACGTAAGCTGAGTACAGTGAATGTTTCCAGAATGAAACTTTCACTCTGCAGCGGAGTGTGCGCTGATATGAAACTTCCTGGCAGATTAAAATTGTGTGCCGAAACCGGGACTCGAACCTGGGACCTTTGCCTTTCGCGGGCAAGCGCACTACCGACTGTGCTATCCCAACACGACTCACGATGCCGCCCCACAACTTCACTTCCGCCAGTACCTCGCATCCTACTTTCCAAACTTCACAGAAGCTCTCCTGCGAAACTTGCAAGACTAGCACTCCTGGAAGAAAGGATATGGTGGAGACATGGCTTAGCCACAGCCTAAGGGATGTTTCCAGAATGAAACTTTCACTCTGCAGCGGAGTGTGCGCTTCCAGGCAGATTAAAATTGTGTACCGGAACCGGGACTCGAACCTGGGACCTTTGCCTTTCGCGGGCGGAAGTGAAGTTGTGGGGCGGCATCGTGAATCCTGTCGGGATAGCACAGTCGGTAGTGCGCTTGCTCGCGAAAGGCAAAGGTCCCAGGTTCGAGTCCCAGTTCCGACACACAATTTTAATCTGTCAGGAAGTTTCACAGTGAATGTTGTTCCACAACGTATGTGGGGAGTAGAACTCCATATGCAACAGTTCTGTAAATTCGCAGCACTGTGTAGAGTAAAATGTGCCTCCTCCGACCAAATAATATTCCAATTGCCAGAAACGAAGGGCAAAGTCATAGCGTTTTAGCGTATCCTGATGCTGCATTTGATGCACATTATGAATCTTGTGGGTACTCAAGTGTAAAATACGCCGCAAAATCTGTTTAACTGTTGAACGGGGGGGGGGGGGGGGATTCGAGAATTCCCGTGCCACAGCTTGCATTGGCTGCAGAATGTGAGGCCTGTGCTGCACGGTCGCCTACAGCTACAGAAACTTCAGCAACAAACCTCATGGGGTGGCACTCCTAATTAAATTTTTTTTCTTCAAATTTCTTGATCATATCCTTTAGCAAATTTATTGACAAGGGGCCTCGTTGCAGCTGTTTCTGTTGTCGATATTCTCGCGATGCAACGCTGCTGTTGCTGCCGTTATGATAAAACAACTTTACCATCAGTGCACGGTCTTTTTTTCACGATAACCATTTCAGTTGGTACGGGAAAGTTGCCCCTTCTTAACCCTTTACATAATAGTCACTTCACAAACAAGTATCATCAAACAACCAACAGCATACTGATGATGTGGTGTCGCACAAGTCTAAAGTGCGCGCCACCTACTTTCGCCGCGCGCCGCCATGCACGCACGGCGCGGCGTTCTTACGACGTCAGCCACGAACGCCCTCTGCAACAACTCCGCTCGTGGCCACCACTGATCGACATCGTTCACTTAGGACTGACATAGGAACCAGTTAACACTTCGGAATCAGATAGGCACTAGGCAGGCCTCTAGCTCAACTATGTATCAGCATTCTGCAGTACTGAGCTATGTAAAAGTTAAGTATTACTAAGTCTCTAAGAAATATATATCTCGTTCTAATTTACTCTAGTGCTTCTAGCTTCTGCTGTCCCACTGGTTGGTCACCTCCTACCTGCACAAGCGTGCATCCTTTATTCCTGTGTCGGTCTTTCTACTCGGCCACCGACACCTACGACGGAAACGAGACACAAAAGCGGCGACGAGGCTGGGACACAAAAGTGGCGACGAGGCTGGGATACAAAAGATGTCAAACTAGAAAACTTTTTACATTCCGACTGTTTACAGTGCCATATTTTCGTCTGGTGGCAGAAAGTGAAACTATATCATCATATTCCGCTAGCGTACTGATTACTGAACATACCCACGAAGTTTCAGCGTTCTGCGATGTGTACAGCCAGCACTGCAGCAGTCATAACATCGTCAGATTAATTTTAACCACAGCTGTATATACGGTGTTTGTTCATGTCCGAAAGGCCGGCCGCGGTTGCCGAGGGGACTAAGGCGCTCCAGTCACGGTCTGCACGGCCACTACGGTCGGGGGTTCGAATCCCCCTTCGGGCATGGATATTTGTGCTGTCCTTAGTCTTAGTTAGTTCATAAGTAGTTTGTAAGTTTAGGGACTGATGACCCCGTAGTTAAGTCCCATAAGCTCTACAAACATTTGAACATTTTTAACATGTCCGAAAGAACGGACGCCATTGGTTGACAACTGCCCTTAAATATACTGATTCTAAATGTACAAACACCTCGATTGTTACAGGGTATTGAAATAAATGCAATTTCGAAGCAGAATATTTTAGATGAACCGGGAATCGAACCAAGATTTCCCCCTTCGCATGAGCGGTCCCTTAATACAGAGGACAGACAGTAAGTTAGGATGTTCAGACACGCCTCCCGTCCGGCCAAAATTCTTATCGTATACCACTATTGTAGGGCCCCCTGCCCATTATTTCCTCTCGCTCGCAGCTTTAACTGTATTCTGGCAGGGATCGAGCTTATTTGTGCATCAGCACAGAAATTGTCATTTGCCTGTTGGAGGCGTACATACAATTAGAGATATGGTGTCTTTCTTTTTGTCATGTATCGTATGTATGCCTCCAATAGGCAAATGATAGTTTCTGAGTGGATGCACAAATACGCCCGAACCCCTGCGGGAGTACAGTTAAAGCGGCGAGCAAGAAAAAAAATCGCACTAACGTGTTTTACGGCCCACTCTAGATTTGTAGTTTTATAAGTTTTTGCAAACATTTGACAAAAATAATAATGTTAACAAATGTTCAAATGTTTGTAAAGCTTATGGGACTTAACTACGGGGTCATCAGTCCCTAAACTTACAAACTACTTATGAACTACTTACGAACTAGGATGGCACAAATATCCATGCCCGACGGGGGATTCGAACCCCCGACCGTAGTGGCCGTGTAATGTAAACAATAAAAAATTAATAAGAGTGTCTGAAACCCTTTTAGGGGAAAAAATTAGGTAGTGGCGGGTTTTGAACTACTGACCTTCAGCATCATAGTCCAACGCATTGCCCACTACGCTATTTTTTGTTGTTGTTGTTTGGGTTGTTCTCTTCGTTGCGGACGCTGTTCTTGTTTGTTCGTTCTTGTTCAATGAGTTTTTGGCTCAGCTTTTTTTTATTACAGAGAGCGTAGAGTTCTCTGACCGGGCGCGCTGAGACACGGCGCCCGGCATGCTACGACCAACACTCAGAAGTTGCGTTCTTAAACTTCATACTATTCATGGCCGTTGTTAACTGATGCTAATATGGCATTTGTAGACACTAGATTATCATGTATCGTACGAAGAACGACTTGTTTTTGTTAATTCTTCGGTGCGCCATTGCTTTGAAATGAAAACGTGGAAGTTAAAATAAGAAAATCATCAAATACGCAACGCAAGATGGCTTATGCCAGAGAGTTCTGGGCGATGAATGTCACGTGACATCTGCGAACGGCTGGTTTTCGTTAATTCAGTGGAGGGTGTCAAATCTCCGTTATTTTTGCAAATCTCTCTCAAACAATACGAGATATGAAAAAAAAAAAAAAAAAAAAATAAGCGAACAAAGCTGTAAAGAATCTTCTCCTCTACAAATACGGTAATTCAATTTTAGCGTCATATAAACGGTTTATGTGCAACTAAAATTACATTACAATCGGCCTTTTTTGGTATTACTAACGTATTTCTTGTCCGAAATATTTGAAAAAGCGAGGTTCTGGTCTCTGGTAGCCAAAAATTATGTCTGTAAAATTTGGTGCCGATCAGTTGAACGGTTCGACCTAAAAAGTGGGAACACGTTACAGCCAGATACACACCGTCAAATCGCCGTTATTTTTGCAAATATCTCCGGAACGATGCAAGATATGAAAAAAAAAAAACATAACAGAGCGAAGTTGTAGAGAATTTTCCCTTCTACCAATTAGGTTATTCAATTTTCGTGTCAGATGAACTGTTCGTTTGCAATTACAATTATATTACAAACGGCGTTTTTTGGCGTTACTACCGTATTTTTGTCCGAAAAATTGAAAAAGGGAGGTTCTGGTCTCTGTCGGCCTACAATTATGTCTGTAAAATTTGGTGGTGATCGGTTGAACAGTTCGACTTAAAAACGAACACGTTACGGACAGAGACATACATACATACATACATACATCCCAAAATCGCCGGCCGGCCGCGGTGGCCGAGGAGACTGAGGCGCTTCAGTCACGGTCTGCACGGCCCCTACGGTCGGGGTTTCGAATCCCCCCTCGGGCATGGATATTTGTGCCGTCCTAGTTCGTAAGTAGTTCATAAGTAGTTTGTAAGTTTAGGGACTGATGACCCCGTAGTTAAGACCCATAAGCTTTACAAACATTTGAACATTTCAACAAAATCGCCGTTATTTTTGCAAATATCTCTGAAACGATACGAGATATGAAAAAAACATAAGAGAGCAAAGTTGTAGAGGATTTTCTCCTCTACAAATTCGGTTATTCAATTTTTGTGTCAGGTGAATGGTTAAGCCGTTATTTTTATTTAAATTTCGAGCTGTCAAAAACGAACGCAATGGCCCACTTTTAGTGTTACTACCGTAACCTAAAGTGGGACAATAATGGGCGGGAGGCACTACAATCATAGTGTGCGTTGAGGATTTGGGCAGGACGGTAAGCGTGACTGGCTATCGTAATTGGTTAAGGCCCGAAGCGCGAAATCCGGTTACGAATCCCAGTCCAGTAAAAATGTTCTACTTCGCTGTTGAATTGCCTTCAATACTCCGTAACAGGCGAGTTGTTTGAATATTTCAGTCTTTTAAGGTGATTTTCTGGCTAGATAGCTAAGACGCTGGTTTGAACTGGTAACCAAAGTAATAATAGTGAGCTGCAGAAACGGGAACTTTAAAACTCTTATATGAGGAGAAAAGAAAAAAATGGTAGAAACAAGACGCAAAATAGCATGGCGACAAAAGCAATAGTATAAAGTCAGGTGGAATAAGGTCCACATTTCTGAAGCAAATAGAATTTGCGCTGCGTGCCTTTTCTGCAGTAGCCCCTTTTGAGACATTAAAATGAACTAATTTAAGTAGAATCAATACTATACCTCATCCGCCATGTCAGCCTGCTGACTGCGAAGACCCTGAAAAATAATGAAAACCAAGTCAGTACACAATATTCATTATCTGTTTGATAAAATATTACCCGACACAAAATAACTACAATACTGCAGAACACACGACAGTAATTTCCCACGTTGATTTTACGCAGTTTTAAAAGATACAGAGAAAGTTCTGTGCTACATAAGTCAGTCCAGTACCCCAAACTTAAGTACACATTTAACACTATGAGGTTCCGTTTGACTAATATTCATCTACATTGGTCAAAACAATTTGGGGATCAGAATGAAACTTCCACTCTGGAGCGGAATGTGCGCTGATATGAAACTTCCTGGCAGATTAAAATTGCGTGCCGGAACTGAGATTCGAACCTACGACCGTTGTCTTTCACGGACAAGCGCTCTACCGTCTGAACTATCCCGGCACGCATCGCGAAGATGAAAGGCAGAGGTCCCAGGTTCGTCTCCCATTTCCGGCTCACAATTTTAATCTGCCAGTAAGTTTCATAAAAAATGTTCAAATGTAGCTTCGAAGGCTTTCCAGGCGTGACAAATCTTCGAAGTCTCTGCGGATATTCGGTCGGATAATAAAATCAAACCGACTCAATATTTCGACGGTACAACTGTCCATCATCGTCAGGAAGCTGCTGCTGCTATTCATCGGGACTCAGCAGAAAACCCCGCAGACTTCGAAAATGTTCAAATGTTTGTAAATCCGTCGGACCAAACAGCGTGGTCATCAGTCCGGAACTTACAAACTACTTAACCTAAGTTAAACTAACCTAAGGACAACACACACACACACACACACACACAACACACACACACACACACACCCATGCCCCAGGGATGACTCGAGCCTCCGAGGTCGAGCAACCGCGCGCTCCTCAGCAAAGCGCTTTAGACCGCTCTGCTACTCCAGGAAGTGTCATATCAGTGCACACTCGGCTGCAGAGTGAAAGTTTCATTCAGGAAACATCCCTTAGGCTGCGGCTAAGCCATGTCTCCATCATACCCTATCTTCCAAGAGTGCTAGTTCTGCAAGGTTCGCAGGTCAACTTCTGTGAAGTTTGGAAATTAGGAGGCAAGGTACTGGCAAAAGTAAAGTGTTGAGGACGGACCATGAAGCGTGCCCGGATAGCTCAGACAGAGCAGTTATCCACGAAAAGCAAAAGTACAAGGTTTGAATCCCGGTTCCGGCACACAATTGTAATTTGCTGGGAAGTTTCAATTAGAAGACCAGTTGAAATATCTAGGTTTTTAAGTATTGTCATTACCAGAATGAACTAAAATCCTTCGAAGTCTTCATTTCGGTTCTACGCCGTAAAGACAGTAGTGATAAATGTGAAGTGGGTTTAGAGTAGCATAATTATTAACAAGCAGGCATTGTAACTTTAGTACAGAGTAGGACAACATATGCTTCTTGAATTACATAGTACCGAGACATGAGGCTGCTTGTCACTTAAACAAGGACTTTACTTTGGCATTCTACTCTATATATGTAATTATCATATTGGTACGTTTTGCCCTGCCTTTTTCATCTGGGACACGATCTGCACACTTGTTGTACAATTTTGTTTGTATCATCTTCGATCTTGACGCATGAAACCTGTTTATGATGATGATCACTTTTACTTTCTTATTTATAACACGATATATTGATGTAATAACTTCTTATGTTTTGTTTTGTATGCTGTGACACTGTATTTTACTACACCACACTTTATTTGTTATTGTTAACCTTTGTATACACAAATTTCGTCGTAATTTGTTGATGACTAAACCTTGTAACTTTGTTTACACTTGTATTCAAATATGTTCATCCAAAGTTAGTGTACATCGCTGAATGGTACTACTAATATCGATAACAGAGGTTTCATCGTCTCTGACTCATGCAATTAGCACAAGGCACTCCCTCCATTTTTATTCATAGACTGTTCTCACCTTTTGTGTCATGTTTGACTGATAGATTTTATCTAAGATGACCACAGTAATTTTTTACACTTTTAGTTATACTGACTCCTGTTTATCCTAGTTGGATGTATTTTATTTGATGCATTTTACCATTCTGTTTTAACACCTTGTAAGTATTTTAACTATATGTTAAATTGACATGATTCTCCATTTTCTGTCTCTTTATATGTAATTTTGCTGATTATGTCCTCTGTGTTTGTGCTCATCAATTACGTTTATTTTGTATTTTTTGTATAGTTTATCCATGAAGATGGTCTATGACCGAAACTGGTAGATGTATAAGGTTTTTAATAAACAGCTAATGGTTTTTTAAAAATGCATTTTATGAAATATATTACGGCTATTGACACTCGCCTCACCAAAGCATTTAAATGTGATAGTTGTCATGTGAGTGTAGCTGTTTCTCAGAGCGTTTAAAAGAAGTTGAAAATTTGGTTTCAGACTCGATATTTTGCAGTGTTTGCCAGAGATCGGTTTGAATGTGAAATTAAAGTACCGATACTAGTGTGTCAATATGTTCTGCATACCCGTGAAATACTATCCTCTCACCTTCTACAGTATGTGAAATGTGAACAACTTTATTTACCTTCCAAGCAACGGCTTAAAATATGTTTAAGGGTTACATATTAATTAGTTTTAATTAACAGATTATTTTCAGTAAAACGGAATGCAAACAGTTCTGAAGTTTTGCCATGCGTCTCTCTCCTTCAAATGCCCCTTAGATGACTTTATTATAATGATTAAGCAAATCTTAACTAATTGAAACATGTAATGAGCTTTATTAACTTTGGCAATTCCTCGGAGATGTCTTCACTCACTACTGGCGATAAAGGAACCCTTCAGGGATTTCGACACCACTCCTGTAGTTGAACTAATGAAAGTAATACAGACTGGTTACATTCTGAAGGATGCATGGGTAACTTGGACAAAACTTTAAGGTCCTCAGACACGCACCGACCAATGGATAACCAGCATATCAACAAACTGGGGCCTCGGCGGTGTGCCCGAGCGCATTGAGGCGCTATCCTCCGATGCTCGAGGCCGTACCCCGTCGGGGGTTCGAATCATCCCTCGGGCATGGATGTTTGTGTTGCCTTTAGTGTAAGGTAGTTTATAAGTTTAGGGACTGATGACCTCGGAGTTAACTCCCTCAAGCTTAACCAACATTTGATTTGAACAAATTAGACGTGAGTAGACGCGATGGTCAACAGACCACCCAAAATTTATTTCGGGGCTGGCCATCGCGTCCAGTTTGCCTATCAGTCAAAGCGTGTGGAACACCCTACATTGTGGTTTCTGTTGAAACATATCACAAAACTACAAACTAGTTTCATTGTGCAAATCAGACAACATACAGGTTTCACCTGAAGTAAATAAATGAAAATAAACAAATAAATAAATAATAAAAACAAGAGATTATTGTTTTCATACAGACTCTCCATCAACAGAGCAAAACAGGCTTATGTAGAAGATATGTATATAACATAAAAGAAATCTTTTAGGTTTTAAAAAAATTTAAAAATGGTACGAAAGTCGGATACAATGATCTCACATCGAAATCAGAAGCTGCTGAATCATTCGTAAAGCAAGATTCATGTGTCTAATACAGCAGTTCTCAGGTGAATATTTTCACACTAATACAACGTCCGAAAATGGCTTCCCAGAAGTTATCTTCTCTGTGTCTATAATCGATCTTAATACGAGGCGTTTGATAGGAAATTTAAAGTGATTGAAACTTCGAGGGTTTGAGAACAGTTGCGTATATTGGTGTCTTGATTCCACGTATATTCATTGCTGGGTTAATGACAAATGTTAAGCAAATGTTGTCAACGACTAACGTGGACTTCTGGCCACTCTAAGGATCAGTGACCTACTATGAAGATTACTGGGCTGGGTTAAGGTCACTTTAACACTAACATGAAAGAGGACATGCCGTACGTCCAGATACCACCAGTTTGCTTTGTTGCATGACGTCATGAACAGGGACAAAGAAAAATACAACGCTGATAGCAAAACTCCGAAAAAAAAACCTCATAAAATAAAACTTTCCATTACGCACAAAGAAACTTCCCTTCGCCACAGAGCTCTGTCAAGACATTTACATTACGAACGATCAAAGTTTCAAGTGATTAGCGGTTTCTAATTTATATAATTAAATCATGGTTCTCGGTAGGTGGATGGGTGAACGTAAATTGATCGGGTCAACTAAGTCCGCGATACGACCCGTCGGCTTTGACCAATGACGTCATATATGAGTTAAAGACGATAGTTTGTGTACAGAGAGAACATACATAATAGACTACGATTTCGCATTTAAAAAGTGATCTGCAGCTTCTCTCTGATGATTAGGTATAGGTTAACAGAGAGGTTTTTATTTTTCCGCAAGTGATCGCCGAAGGCGTGAATTTTTGGGCTGAGACCTGTGATCGTTGGTGCATTGTCATGGTAATCTGTAATTTGCGATGATAATCACAGATTATTTATTATCTACGATATCTCGTGGGCATAACTGTAGACTGGGATACCATCCGTCTGATCCATGACATCAAGATGTCAGAAATCCAGTATACGGGATATCTTAATACTTCTGTATTATAGATACAAATAATCTGTAGTTATTATAGATAACAGAAAGTACCATCGATCACAGGTACTAGCACAAAAAATTCGCGTCTTCGGCGCTCACATAGGGAGAAAAAAATTTCTCGGTTAACCTACACCTAACCATCAGAGAGAAGCTACAGATCACTTTTTAAACACAAAATATTAATCTGTTTTGTTTGTAAACAAACTATCGTCTTTAACTCAACCACCACATATTCACTCACGCCTTCTACAAACACATACGCATCTCAAAACTACCGCGCTGCGATGACGTCACTGGTCAAAGCTGACGGGCGGTATCCCCTTCTACAGGTGACCCACCCCGTGTGTTTATATTCGTTGACAGTGTTTGTTTTGGTGGTCGGTATATCTACGTAACGTATCTTGAGTGTCTCATATGACGTCATTGGTCAGAGGAGACAGGTTGTATAGCGGTCTTCAATTATGCCGTTGTGATCAATGGAATGTCTTATTTTATTAGTTTTATGATTCATATTGTTTTCCGCAGCTTTTTCGTTCAGTATGCCTCCATCCGTGACGTCATGGGTGGAAACAGATGCCATCGGAACTTTCGGTATTCCCTCAGACTGTATTGTAAAATGAAATGGCACTTTCGCAACAAAAGAAAAACCCCACTGAAAATGATCATTGTTTACAGTCATATATACAACATGCATAATCAGGGGTCAAATCTGACGGGTGGTATCCCGTACTTCAGTTGACTCGGCCAACGTAAATACTGTTTACTAAAAATAATAATAATAATAATAATAATAATAATAATAATAATATTTGTATAGTTATGAGACCTAACTGCAGCGGTTATCGGTCCCTAAACTTACAAACTACTTTAACTTATCCTAAGAACAATACAGAAACCCATGCCAAAGAGAGGACTCGAACCTCCAACAACGTGGATCGGCCGCGCGCACCGTAGCAGGGCGCCTCAGTGCACACGGCTATTCCGCCGCGGCACTGTTTACTACTTAACAATCTAGCGCAGAAGGAAACAAAGTAGTCACCTTACTGATTTAAATACCGTTCGATAACTTTTACGTATTTGGCTCGACAAATTACACTAAAGACGGATTTATAATTTAAATTCAGACTAATAAAAGCAACAACACCACCAACAAGAACAACGATAAAAATTTATTAATACTGTTGTGTGTCTACATTTTTACGGATAAAATTTATCTGTTGTTCAGTATCAATGCAAGAGTCAAGTTGTTTACAGCCTTGTTCATATCACCGCAGTCTAAAAACGTGTTTTGCTAAAAACACTATCTCAAGAGTGTGGACAGCGGGAAGTTTAGATTTTGTGGTCCACTTTATAAGAACGATCACAACAGTATGTTTTTGAAATCTGTGTTACTTTGTGTGCCAGATTCCCGAACGTTATTGTTGAGCTTGAGACTTGGCTAATTGTTTGTAAACAGTCAACTGTTTGTGGCCAAAGCCTGTGCCCGATTTATGGCTGCAGTCAGCTTGTGAAAAAAATGTATTTCTTACCTGTAAACTCGAGACCAGCGTTGGACGCCGCAACCGGCAACGGCAGAACTGACAGCCAAGGAGCTGCGCGTCTCACTGAGGGGTTTGGACAACTAAGTCTTCAGGCTGCCCTGCAAGCCGACGGCAGCGCCCTCACGCCACACTTATCAGTTCCTGGACGGGGGGTGTCACTAAACGCTAGCTCACGAGTCAAGACTCTGGGAGGCGTTCCTCGGCTTCAGATTCGTGGAAATGGCGTCGGTAGCCAGCACAGGAACTTTCTAGAATTGCCTGTTCTTCTTGGAAAGCGCTGCTCGGAACCGAAAGACGATCAGTCCGACAATCACGTACGGCGTCTAAAGATACCGGTAGATGTTCCTCGGCTTCTGACTCGCGAAGCTGGCAGCGGTAGCAGGCACAGAAACTTTCTAGAAGTGTCTGTTCTTCGAAAGCGCAGCTCGGAACCGAATGACGATCGGTCCAGCAATCGCGTACCAGGAAGGTTCATACATAGTGTGTGTGTGATCGTCCTTAGTCTTAGGTAGTTCATAAGTAGTTTGTAAGCTTAGGGACTGATGACCCCGTAGTTAAGTCCCATAAGTTCTACAAACATTTGAACATTGAATTTGAATTTGACATTAGCTGCTTTACGAGCATTGCATTACATCAAAGGGGAGTTTCAAAGTTCGCTCTTGACCAGGACTCGAATCCGGGTCCTCCTGCAGGGTACAGGTTCAAACAGGTAGAAAGAGAAGGCATAATATAAATTTTTGGATAGCACTAGGGATACGGAATTTAATTGATAAACGGAGTAAATATAAATTGCAGGAAATGAAGCAGGCAAAAGGGAGTACAGACAGCTAAAAATGGGGTTTACAGTAAGTGCAAATTGGCTAAGCAGTAGTGGCTAGAGAACAAAGTCAAGTCAGTAGACGTATGTAAGACTAGGGGAAAGATAAATACCGCCTACAGGGAAATAAAAGAGATATTTCAAGAAAAGAAATTCAGCTGTATTTTCGTAGGCTTTCCCAGCATAAGAATTTTTCAATTTTTTTTCAGTTTCAGCGGGACTCAGCAGCAGCTGCTTTTCCTGAGGATTACTGACATACGTATCGTCAAAACAGCAAATTCGAGTAGATTACGAAGAGCAGTATAAACAAGTGAGTGAATATCAAGAACTCAGGTGAAAGATCTGTGCCGGCCGCGGTGGCCGAGGTGACTGAGGCGCTCCAGTCACGGTCAGCACGGCCACTACGGTCGGGGTTCGAATCCCCCCTCGGGCATGGATATTTGTGCCGTCCTAGTTAGTAAGTAGTTCATAAGTAGTTTGTAAGTTTAGGGACTGATGACCCCGTAGTTAAGTCCCATAAGCTTAACAAACATTTGAACATTTTTTTTGAAAGATCTGTACTAAGTAATGGATTGAACGTCGGAAGGTAGAACGAATGTATAGATTGGCTGTATAAAGTAAATGAATTCATCAGTATTATACAAAAGGTAGAGGAAGAAGATGGAGATGGGAGGTACGTTACTGGTTGAAGAATTTGACAAAGCCTGAAAAACCTAACAAGGGGAGGTGCGACGCTGGGATCACGGATGTACTTAAACCATAGGCGTATCTTCGTTTACTTGTCCATAGTTGTAAATATGTTTTTTCTAATACTTAAATTTAATTAAAAACAGATTTAAGTACGAATGGTTGGTATTAAAATAACGTAATGAAGTTCACTAAAACTTTATGCAGATACAGGTTGTACTTCAGACTTTAACTTGTAGACACGACGGGAAAAAAACGGTTTACGAAATTCGGTTTTCGTCTTCCGGAAGATGTGTTGCATGAAAACGTAGTGGGTCAAATGTGCTGACATTCTGACGCTACGAAGCACGAGAGTTCGCTTGCCGGTGTTTGCTCTGGTAACGCCGATTCTGATCACTGTGCCCTGAGATTCTAGGACATTTCTCGATTTTTTTTTAGTCTCGTTTCAACGTCAACACAAAAAAACGCTGTATCACTATAATCGTCTTCTCAGTATCTGTAAAATGCAATTATATAAAGTTCCCAGCCGGCCGCGGTGGCCGAGGGGACTGAGGCGCTCCAGTCACGGTCTGCACGGTCACTACGGTCGGGGGTTCGAATCCCCCCTCGGCATGGATATTTGTGCGTCCTTAGTTGTAAGTAGTTCATAAGTAGTTTGTACGTTTAGGGACTGATGAGCCCGTAGTTAAGTCCCATAGACTCTACAAACATTTGAACTTTTTTTTTAAAGTTCCATTAAATAAAAAGTACTTACTTTAACAACGCACTTGATAGTGGTGTAAAATCATTCAAAAAACAAAAATGCACGAGCCCTTCGACGCTCTAGCATGTGCCGAAAACCGCGTTTCGATATGTGTACCCGTTCACGAAATACATGAGTGTTGCGTCTTACGTGACTCACCCTATATAACTTTTCGTCCCCTATTACCTTCAATATTTTAAAGAGTATATTCCAGTCAACATTGTGAAAAGCTTTCTCTAAATCTACAAAAGCTATAAATTTAGGTTTGCCTATCCTTAACCTATCTTCTATGGTAAGTCGTAAAGTTAGTATTGCCTCACATGTTCCTATATTTGTCCTAAATCCAAGCTGATTTGCACCGAGGTTCGATTCTGCTATATTTCCCCTTTTTGTCTGTAAATAATCTGTAGTAATATTCTACAACCATTATTTGTTAAACTGATCGTTCAGTAATTTTCACACCCAAGACGTTGAGATAAGGATTTGCTTCAAACTTTGTGCACGTTTAGTAGTTGTATTTGATAAGGTGAACCACCCTGGCAATTCGACATCACAAGAAAAGTTTTACGCACCATTTATGTACATTATGTACCTCAGCACGGGTGTCAGACGCTGGACTTCGTGATGGTTAATTGGTAAGCATTCGCGGTTTGGAGACGAACGTGGACGAGACGACGGTTCGATTCCCGCTCAGACTTAATTTTAAGCTGTTTTTTTTTTTTTCACCGCTGGCCGTATTATTAAGTTACGTGGCATTTGGGAGGTTATATATATTAAATACACAGTCATGCTCATTTTAATATTTATGTATCTCTTTCACAGCAGAAAGCCCCTCGACGCTCTAGTATGTGCCGAAAACCACATTTCAATATATGTAACCGTTTATGAAATAAAAGGGGTGTTTTGTCTTACGTCACTCATTCTGTATCCAACTTACACACAAACCAAATAGCAAATGTTCAAATTTTTGTATAGCTTATGTGACTTAACTATGGGGTCATCAGTCCCTAAACTTACAAACTACTTATGAACTAGCTAATACTAAGGACGACACAAATATCCATGCCCGAGGGGGATTTTTTTTTTTTTTTTTTTTTTTTTCTGTGTGTAGTTCTCTTCGTTGCGGACGTTGATCATTTTTGTTCGTTCTTGTTCGGTGTCTTGTTGGCTCAGCTTTTTTATTACAGAGGGCGTTGAGCCCTCTGACCGGGCGCGCTGAGCCACGGAGCCAGTCATGGGGAATTCGAACCCCCGATCGTAGTGGCCGTGCAGACTGTGACTGGAGTGCCTCAGTCCCCTCGCCCACAGCGACCGGCACCAAATAGCAATTACAAGACTGGGAGGGACGGCGTTGTTGAGAAAGAGGTAAGACAGGGTAGTAGCATTTCTACCACGTTATTCAATCTATACAATGAGCAAGCTGTGAAGGGAAAGCTAGGAGAAAGTGGGAAAATAAATTAAAATTCAGGGAGAATAAATAGAAACTTGCGGTTTACGGATGAAATTGTAATTCTGTCGAAGACAACAAATGACTTATACGAACAATTGAATGAATTGACAGTATCCTTAAAGGACGGTATGAGAACACCAACAAGACCAGAACAAAGGTAAAAGAAAGATATCGAATTAAATCAGGCGATGCTAAAAGCTTATTGATATGGTGCCTGTTCTTTTCTGACATGTCCGAAAGAACAGACGCCATTAGTTGACAGTAATGGCCGTAAATTTAAGAAATCGAAACATTTGAAACATTTCGACCGTTTCGGGGGGTTGAAACAATTCAACGACGAAGTTGAAAATTTGTGCTGGAGCGGGATTCGAACCCGGATTTCCGCTTCGGGCCAGCGGACTATGGGTTGTTCTGTTCGTTGCCGTCGCTTATCCTGTTTGTTGATGTTCGACCTGTTAGCGGCTCAGCTTTTTTATTACAGAGAGCGTTCAACCCTCTGACCGGACGCGCTGAGCCACGGTGCCCGGTAACCAATTAGGCTATCCTGGCAGGCTTCCCTTCCAACCCAAATTCTCAACTTGTAGCCCCCTGCCCATTGATTCCTCTTGCTCGCAGACTATATATGCCTACAATAAGCGATGAAAATTTCAATGCGGACGCATTCAAACGCTCGATCCCTTGCGGGAATCTAGTATAGGGTGCGAGCAAGAGGAATCAATGGGCAGGGGGCTATAAGTTGAGAATTTTTCGAATCCCGCTCCAGCACAAATTTTCAACTTTGTCGTTGAATTATTTCAATCCCCCGAAACGGTCGAAATGTTTCAATATTTCGATTTCGACGCTAAAAGAATTAGATTAGGAAACGAGATAGTACAAGTCGTAGATGGTATTTGTTATTTGGGCAGTAAAATAACTTGTGATGGTTCGAGTAGAGAAGATATAAATTCAGAATGGCGAAGGGAAGAAAGGCATTTCTGAAGGAAGGAAGGAAGTAAGCTTAGGGTTTAACGTCCCGTCGACAGCTTGGTCGTTAGAGACGGAGCTAACGCTCGGAGTTTTGGTGAGGATAGGGAAGGAAATCGGCCGTGCCCTTTTGAAAGGAGCCATCCCAGCATTTGCCTGCAGTGATTTAGGGAAATCACGGAAAACCTAAATCTGGATGGCCGTAGGTGGATTTGAACCACCATCCTTCCGAATGCGAGTCCAGTGCGTTACCAATGCGCCACCTCGCTCGGTAAAAAGGCATTTCTGAAGAAGAGAAATCTGCTAACATTGGATATTAATATAAGTGTTACGAAGTCTTTCCCGAACGCAGTTGTTTGGAGTGTAGTTTTGGGCAGGAGTGAAACAGTTCATGCAAGAAGCGAATAGATGCATTTTAATTAGGAGCGCCGGCCGCGGTGGTCGAGGGGACTGAGATGCTCCAATCACGGTCTGCACGGCCACTACGGTCGGGGGTTCGAATCCCCCCTCGGGCATGGATATTTGTGCCGCCCTTAGTATTAGCTAGTTCTTAAGTAGTTTGTAAGTTTAGGGACTGATGACCCCGTAGTTAAGTCCCATAAGCTGTACAAACATTTAAACATTTTTAATTAGGTGCTACACACGTATTCTGAAGATTAGACGGGAAGATCGCTTAACTAATGAGGGTACTTAGCAGAACTGAGAAGAAAGGAAACTTCTGGCATATCTTCAGTAAGAGGAAGGAAGGAAGCTTGGAGTTTGACGTCCCGTCGACAGCGTGGTCATTAGAGACAGAGCTTATGCTCCGAGTGTTTGGGTAAGGATGTGGAAGGAATTCGGCCTTGCCCTTTGAAAGGAACCATCCCGGCATTTGCCTGGAGTGATTTAAGGAAATCACGAAAACCTAAATCGGTATGGTCGTAGGTGGATTTGAACCAAAATACTTCCGAATGCAAGTCCAGTGTGTTACCATTGCGCCACCTCGCTCGTTATCTTCACTAAAAGAAGTGATCGACTCAGTGACTTAAAGGAGCGTGAGTTTACTACTGAAGGAAAGTGTGAAGAATTAAAATAGCGCCGCGGTGGAGTGGCCGAGCGTTCTAAGGCGCCTTGTTGCGGAGCGCACGGTTGCTCACCGTAGAAGGTTCGAGTCCTCCCTCGGGCACGTGTGTGTGTGTTTGTCCTTCTGTTAGCTTAAGTACTTTGTAAGTCTAGGGACTGATAACCAGTTTAGTTAAGTCCCATTGATTTTACAAACATTTGAACATTTTGATAAAAATCGCAAAGGGAGACGAAAACAGGAATACAGTAAACAGGTTCGAATGGATGTTGGTTGCCATTGTTATTCAGGGCTGACGAGGCTTACAAATGATTGAGTGGCGTGCAGAGTGGCATCAAAACAGTCTTCGAACTGAAGACCACAGCAACAAGTACTCATATAAAAATGACAAAGTGGTTGAAATATGGAAACAGACCAAGAGAAAAATTACAGAACTAACCAATAAACAGCATACGGGAACTGTTATGATTTGGCTGCATAGATGACTGGGCGATCAGTGTGGAGTACAGACACTGTGGTTCGGAGTACTGAACAGTACTCACTTTTTTAAATTTGTGTCATTTTTTAAATTTTGGTCGTAATTTGGTACTGCGACATTCGCCTCTGTAATGTTGTCTGAATGTTACCAGCTTATGAAATTTAAGAAAACTTCGTTTTTCTTTCTGTTTCCCTCTTCTATTAATTGCCCTACTCTTTACGATATTCTCTGTGTCTTTCTGTCCTTAAACTGACACATGCACACTAACTTCCATATCCAAACTTAAAAAAAAAAAATTATTTAAAAAAGGAATAGGGTAGACAACACGTCTTGTAAAACTAGATGATAGTGATAGGATTGTAAGGCAATGGTGCACTTATTTCAGTTGTTATACTACAGTCTCACACGCAGTTCTCAGGCTTTAGGACGTAAATGTATTGAGAATAATAGACAAACTGAAGTAAACTAAATTACCAGTAATAGATTCGCCGTTATTTACATATAAATGTAGAGAGAAAGACACACAAAGTAATTGTGTGTGTGTGTGTGTGTGTGTGTGTGCGAGAGAGAGAGAGAGAGAGAGAGAGAGAGAGAGAGAGAGAGAGAGAGAGAGAGAGAGAGGGAGGAGGAGGAGGAGCATGTAGAGAAATGCAAGGTTATGCATTGCATAACCTAAAAGGGAAAGAAGGAATGAGAAAAATATAAAAGAGTCATTTTTTTTAAATAAAGACATTTAAACAATGTACTTATGTGCCACAGTCGCTACATTACTTATAAAATTTCTGTATTTTGTACAACTAGTTTCAGTGAAGCTACGTGACCATTTTTAAGTACTTCTGTATCACCAGAGACATTTTTTTAAACTTCTACAAAAAAACCTCTTCCCAAAATTAAACTTAAGTACTGTCTCTGTACCGATACAAATGATTATAAAAATAATAAAAATGAACATCCTGTCTAAAATAATGGTTTCCTACATCAGGTTGTTACATCATTCCTGTAATAATTCGGCCCAGACCTGTTCTTTTATTACAGGAATGATGTAACAACCTGATGAAGGAATCCAGGATGTTTAATTTTTATTGTTTTTATAATCATTTGTATTAGTGCAGAGTCAGTACTTTAGTTTAATTTTGTGAAGAGGTTTTTTGTAATGATGTAACAATCTGATATAGGAATTCATTATTTTAGACAGGATGTTTCATTTTTATTATTTTTTATTTTTATAATCTTGTGCATTGGTACAGAGTCAGTACTTTAGTTTAATTTTGGAAAGAGGTTTTTTTTTTTTTTTTTTTTTTTTTTTTTTTTTTTTTTTTTTTTGTAGTGGGATGTCTCTGATGATACAGAAGTACTTGAAAATGGTGACATAGCTTCACTGAAACTAGTTTTACAAAATAAAGAAATATTATAAGCAATATAGCGACTGTGGCACATAAGTGCGTTGTTGAAATGTCTATTAAAAAAAAAAAAAAAAAAAATCAGAATTTCAGAATTGTCCATGAACTAAAGTGAATTACTACTTTAGTTATTCAGAAAGTGGACTAAATAAAGGTCGAGACGAGAGAGAGATTTATACTGTGCTTTCGTGATACGCTTATCAAACCAGCAGGAATGTGTCACAGATATACTAAAAACGTTAGTACATAGTATCTACGTTTCAAAACAATACTTATTTATTAATTCGTCGCGAGACTCCGCCTATGACGCCATCGTCAGATAACGTAGTACTGAACAAATATAGTACATAGTTGTATAGCGAGTCTTCTTAACCCTTATTGGAGGCTTTAGGCTAGGAAAATTTGTTGTTCCTGCTGACATCATGTAGACCTGATAAATTTCTATTAAAATAAAATATGAAAATTAAATACATTGAGTTCTATGACATCGACCATGCCACGCATGACATGATATTATATCTATTGAAAGTTTCTAAACCGCGGTGGAGTGGCAAAGCGGTCTAAGGCGTCTTGATGCGGAGCGCGCGGTTGCTCGCCGTCGGAGGTTCGAGTCTTCCCTCGGGCATGGGTGTCTGTGTGTTACCCTTAGGTTAGTTTAATTTAGATTAAGTAGTTTGTAAGCCTAGAGACTAATAAAGTCCCATAGATTTACAAACATTTGAACATTTGAAAAATTCCAAATGCAAAGAAAACTGTGGACCCAGTGGCCACCTGGAGCCCCGTGTCTACAGCCCTTCTTAGGCCAGTTTTATCAACCTCTAACCAGAACTTCCCCTAAACTCACCTTTAAAAAACAAAAAGTTTAGCAAAAAACACGGACTTAAAAAAGCTATTCCAAAACAAATTAATATGCAAAAAATGTTCAAATTCAAATGTTTGTAGAGCTTATGGGACTTAACTACGGGGTCATCAGTCCCTAAACTTACAAACTACTTATGAACTAGCTACTACTAAGGACGGCACAAATATCCATGTCCGAGGGGGGATTCGAACCCCCGAACGTAGTGGCCGTGCAGACCGTGACTGGAGCGCCGCACTACCCTCGGCCACCGCGGCGGGCAATTAATATGCACTAAATAGTTAAAAAAAATAATAATTGCATATTCTTCTACAACTTAATAATCAACTTACTCTCTCTATTCGTCAGTATGTAGATATGATCTTTGTGTTTACCACGCAAGAAGGTATATGGGTACCCAACTCAACACATACCTATGAATAACAATGATCAAAATATACGAATGTATAACAAACAATGATTAAAAATATTTTTAGAGTTCTCCTAAGTAAAATGAAATGAAAAATATTAGACTACTTAAAACTAACTGAAGTTATTACGATAATATAATGTAGCTACAATTATTGTTATTTTGGAGTAGGTATTAGCCAAGGAAACATCAGGTCTGACTTCGGTCTCAGTATTCTCGTATTATTTTGGCTACGTATATTTTAGTGTTTGCCGCAGTGGAGTAGACGAGCGATCTAAAGCGTCTCGCTGCGGAGCGCGCGGTTGCTCGCCGTGGAGGTTCGAGTCCTCCCTGGGGCATGGGTGTGTGTGTTTGTCCTTAGGTTAGTTTACTTAGGTTTAAGTAGTTTGTAAGCTACGGACTGATGACCACGCAGTTTGGTCCGATAGATTTACAAACATTTTTTTAGTGTTTCCTTGGCTGACACCAACTCCAAAAATAACAATAATTGTAACTACATTATATTATCATAATAACTTGATTGACTTTTAACTAGTCTAATATTTTTCTTTTCATTTTACTTACGAGAAATCTAAAAATATTTTGGCCATTGTTTGTTATTCATAGGTATGTGTTCAGTTAGATTTAAAGTGGGTAGGTACCTACCTACCTTCTTGCGTGGAAAACACGTAGGTCGTACCTACATGTTGATGAGTAGAAAAAGTAAGTTGATTATTAAGTTCTACAATAATAAGCCATTAGTTTTTTACTTTTTAGTACATATTAATTTGTTTTGGAATGGTATGTTTTGTAGTCTTTTTTTATTAAAATCTTTATTTTTTGATTTTTAGTGAATCTGAAGTACACGAAATAATTTTTCTGATTATCGGTAAACCTACTAAACGTGCTGCTCATATTAGACAACGCTGTTTAAATGAAACAAACGAAGTCACGGAGAAAAACCTATCTCAAAAGAGGAAATCTACCTCGAGGACAATTTCAAAAGAGACTTGCGAAGAGCGCAAAAATAGACTTTCAAAAATGAGGCTTTATATGAAAAAAGTTTTGAACAGGGAACGACGTTACGGTAGGTGACTCAAATGTCCGGATAGCCTATAAAGGATTCGGCCGGGTATTGTTAATTTGCTCCTAAGAATTGAAGAGTTCCGTTACTTTGTCATTGATCTCATAATCACATCCTAACCAAAATCACATCAAACTACTCTTGAAGACTTCAGGGGCGAATTTAGGAGGGGGGCCTCAGGGGCACGCCCCCCCCCCCCCCCAAGAGAGCCTGACAAAAAAAGACAAAAAAATGAGAGAGAGAGAAAGAAACAGAGAGAGAGAGAGATAGAAGGGGAGAGAGGGGGGGGGGGAGAGAGGGAGAATCGTCGAAGTCGGTTGGCTTGATATTGAGTTATTTGTCCATTCGTCGCGTATATACTTAATGGAAATTTAAGACGTATATGGTTTTCTTATAGATACCATTGTCAGAACTCGACCAAATTGAAATGGGATCACACGGGAAGCATCAGCTTTCAAATAAACAAGAATCATCAAAATCGGTTGACACAATCGAAGGTTCTGAGGTAACAAACATTATAAAAAATTACAATCGAACTGAGAACCTCCTCCTTTTTTGAAGTCGGTTAAATAGCCCTCTAAATCAGCCCAAAATTCCCTAAATAGTGTATAACGGATGTAATTATCACAATAATGCCGCGAGTTCTCAAAATTAAATTACTATTTGTCCTGACATGTTAAGTAATGAGAAAAAAAACAATGAAAATAGAGCGGGAAAAACGTCAATAGCGGCAGCACAATTCAATCGCACACCAGACGAGAAAGTAGACAATGCAGTCAACAACGACTAACGGTAAGCTCACATCTGCCAGTCAGTGCATCAGAGCAGCTGATGTTTCGACACTGTTACCAATCGCAGCAAAGAAGAGGATAGGCAGACGGTGCTCGGAATCATTTGCATAACTAGTAAGACATTATTTATTTATTTATTTAGACTCTAAGAGCCATACAGCCAACTATTACGCATCAGACGACGCAATAATGGACTGAAACTGTTTAAGTAGCAGGTCTCTTTTGTGAGCTTTAACTGTAGAATGGCAATATTTGCATAATCAACATTCCTAACCAGACGGGTGAGGGGCCAACAAATCTGAAAATAAACGAGCAGGAGTCTGGGGGGGGGGGGGAGGGTCAGTTAATAATGGGAACACTCTGCCAACAGTCTAATAGTCTTCAGTTAAAAAAAAACTGTCTGTTAAGCTTATGGGCTTATGGAACTTAACTACGTGGTCATCAGTCCCTAATCTTACAAACTACTTATCAACTACCTTATTCTAAGGACGGCACAAATATCCATGCCCGAGGGGCGATTCGAACCCCCGACCGTAGTGGCCGTGCAGACCGTGACTGAAGCGCCTCAGTCCCCTCGGCCACCGCGGCCGGCAATAGTCTTCAGATCCTCTCCGAAGATCGCTGAAGATATACAGCCGAAATATTACCAAAAGGAAGTAAATGGTTACGGCTGAATACCCGTAATTTTATGTCGTGAAATACGCTGTGAAAATATGAAGGTTCACAGTTAATAATCAATAGTAAGCGCCTTACAACATACACTACGAACACAGAGAGCAGTAATCACTACTTATTTCAATTTCAGGAATTTTGAACAGAAAAGTGTGTGTGTGTGTGTGTGTGTGTGTATGCAAAATGGGCCAGAAAGGCTTAGACAAATGTCATCTTTTAATGTGAAAAATTCTTCGAAGAAATTCGTTTATGCCGCGGCGGAATAGCAGTGCGCATTGAGGCGCTTGATGCGGTGCACGCGGCTGTTAGCCGTTGGGAGTTCGAATCCCCCCCCCCCCCCCCCTTTGGGTATGGGTGTTTGTGTTGTCCTTAGGTTAGTTTAACTTAGTTTAAGTAGTTTGTAAGCTAGGGACTAATACCATGCAATTAAGTCCCACTAGATTTACAAACATTTGAAACTCGGTATCAAAATTTCAAATGTTTGTAAATCTATCGGACCAAACTGCCTGGTCATCAGTCCGTACCTTACAAACTACTTAAAACTAGGTAAACTAATCTACGGAAAAGCACACACACCCATGCCCCAGGGAGGACTCGAACCTCCACGGCGAGCAACCGCGCGTTCCGCAGCGAGACGCTTTAGACCGCTCGGCTACTCCACCGCGGTGACTCGTTATCTCGGTTTTGAAAGACATGATTAATGACCTTTTCCTTCAGCAGAATGAACATGTTTCAAACACTCCTCTTTTCGATAACACATCCGTCATTTGGAAAAAAATAAGAGCTAAAAGATTCATAGTGTAACACAAATTCAGAGCATCTGTGATTCTGTTGCTTGTAAAAATAGTTATCAAAGAAAGAAGTAAGAATATGGAAAGTAATTTTATTGCTAAAATTACGGCTTACTTTCATCTGTAAATGAGAAAAACTGTTGCTCGTAAATCTTAATGACGAACACTCCGTGTCACGTGTCTTAGTTGTTGGTTTTGCGCGGCTTTGGTTTTACACTACAGCACGGCAGCGATTGGATTTGGCCACTGTTGCGATGTTTCGAAACAATGTTTAAATAACCTGAATTGTTTTAGTGTTTCGAAACAGCGTTGTTTCACGGTTTCAAAAGCGTAGTGTTCCATTCTGCTCTGTTTCGGATTACATTCACCGTCGGTACTGAAACTGTCAGTTTCACTGTTTCAAACCAGCAGTGTTTCACACCAAAACGCAGGACGGTGGAACAGACGAATTGCATCGAAACGGTGGTGTTTCACTTTGCTGAAGCTTAGCACAGATAGACATGAAACTTACTAGTATATGAACAGTTTAAAGTGAATCAAAAACTAATGGACAGACTTGAGACTGCAGCTTAAGATTACGGAAATCAACTTCCGTTTCTAGAATGTCTGCTGTATTCCGAAATTACAGAATGTCTGGTTTATAAACGTAAATGAACAATAAAACAATTTTCAGTTGTTTCATTGAAATATCCAGTAAAATTCTGGGTTTATCTGTCAATTTATGGTAATCACATTAAAATACACCTACTAACTACAACCTCCTTTTTAAAAAATGAGGTACAAAATAATGCCTTAAATGACATATGATTAATATAATGTGCTGTATTTGACGAGTTTCATTTTCATACTTGCATATTACGAAAGTTTGTACGGTAAATGACACCACGAATAAAGATATTTCCACAATTGGAATTTTAAGATAAGGTTTATCTTAGTAAAGTAACCAGCAGTGAGAAAACGATCTATAGAAACTTCACCCTTCCCAAAACGTTAGCTCAATAAATTTTGTTACATAATATGCCTAATCAGTATCACAAGTAGATTAGCACACACACCACCTATCGAAAATAGACACTGGAATAGAGGAAAGAAAATGTATTAATTATAGCTACTTAGATAAAAACCAATATATTATACATAAAAACGTCAGTCCTCAGCTACTGGTATAGTAGTAACGTTACTTCAGAGAAAGCAGTGCATTTGGTGCAGGGGGGGGGGGATTTTATCTACAATCCTGGCGGCCTCGCGTGGTTATGTTGGCAACATCAACAACACGGCAGCAAATTTTTGCCAAGATGTTAATATTCTTAGAAATGCACCTAGAAGGACTTAAATGCTGTTCGTGCTCTACGGTTGACAGGTTCTTCTATGTACACTTGTCCACTAAGTAAAAGTAATTGTCTTCGTAAAACAAAGATTGCATGTCAAAACATTTGCGTTGTCATTCGATTGAGTAGCGCCAAAATCACAGATTGCCAACATTAACACGCGAGGCCGCCAGGACAGTAAGTAAAGTTTAACCTGTGCGGAAAAATATATCTGGCGCGGCATCTAACTAAAAGCTTAATTTTTCTCCTATTATAGTTGTTCTCCTCGCATTATATTAGTGATTCTATAGCAATACTTATACAGTACACATTGACGATGGTACAATAAACAGGCCCATAATTTAACAAAACACAAACTGTTTCATGGTTTCGAAACAGCGCGCGGTCTCTGTTATCTATAGTCTTTGGAAGCAAAAACCCAGCATAAATGACTGTGACGGATAAAATCAGAAAGATAATAAGATAAATTGGTAACTGCTATACACTATTAAAATATGGAGCAGAGCACGTACGGTAACAACTACAAAAAAGTTCCGACCATATTTCAAAAGCATTACCAGTGCCGTTAGAAACGCGCACGAATAAAATACGAACGTCGTTAATTGCCAACGCTTCCGCTGATCACGTGAACACAGCATGTCACGACAGTGCGGAAAATATGAAAACTATTAGCATACTGAAACGAGAGTTGCCATAAAGTAGTATAAATACTTGCAGAATCTGATGTGATATGCAAATTGCTTTCTCATAATCAACTAGCAAACACTTTCAAATTTTTGGAACGCTGCCGTTGCTGCACATGACCACAACGCGTTACGATAGCGCGGAAACTATTTGGAAACTTTTGTATGCTGAAACGAGATTTGCAATAAAATAATACAGTCACTAATAGAATTTGACGTGATACGCAAGTAGCTTTCTCATAACTCACACGCGAACACCTTTAAATGGTAGTCGGCGCAAATATGAATAAATCAGAAATACTACGTTATCGAAATAGAGTCAGTAAGAGAAATTGCCAAATACTATACACTATTAAAATATGGAGGAGAGCACTTACGGTAAAAACTACAAAATAGTACTGCCCATATTCTAAACGCATTACCAGTACCGTTAGAAACACGCACGAATAAAATACGTTAATTTCGTTAATTGCCAAAGCTGCCGCTGATCACGTGAACACAGCGTGTCAGGACAGTGCGGAAACTATTTGGAAACTTTTAGTATACTGAAACGAGATTTGCAAAAAAAATGTTTCAAATGTTTATAGGACTTAAGGGACTTAACTACGGGGTCATCAGTCCCTAAGCTTACAAACTACGTATGAACTAGCTAAGACTAAGGACGGCACAAATATCCATGCCCGAGGGGGGATTCGAACCCCCGACCGTAGTGGCAGTGCAGACCGAGACTGGAGCGCCTCAGTCCCCTCGGCCACCGCGGCCGGCAGATTTGCAATAAAATAGTATAGTCACTAATAGAATCTGACGATATATGCAAGCAGCTTTCTCATAACTCACACGTGAACACCTATAAATGGTAATCGGCGCAAATATAAATCAATCAGAAATACTACGTTATTGAAATAGAAGAGTATCATACACACCGTAAGTTCTTGCACGATATGTATTTATCTTAAACTCAGCTTAATTCCAAATTTGTTATAATGTGCGAATTTTTATGTAGCAGGTACATTTTCCAGTGAAACACGAAGTGAAATGAGCAGCCGTAGTAAAACCAAAGTAGCGGTATTTGCTTATAGATTAAGACTACACCCACGACTATAAAACCAGTACTGGCGAAGGCATCCACGGTTTTCGCAGCACTTCCTAGTCACTTACCTCTTATCTTGAAAAAAAAAAAAAAATCTTATCTTGAAGAAACGTTGAATAATGCAGGAATGTAATCGCTCAGCCTACACCGAGTGCGTTTTTTGGTAGCTACTAACAGTTGATCTGAGCATATCCAGAGTTACTGCCTCGACGCCAGATGACCAGACACAAGAACATCTTTGAGAATCTGATCGTCGCACGCTCATCTTTTTTTTAATAATTCATTTGGCTGTATAAATGCGCACTTATAAGTGTACTTCTAATTTCATCCATCGAAACAGGAAAAATTGAATCCATTTTTTTCTCTTATTACTTGGACTAACTGAAAAAGGAAAAAATAAATTGCCATAAACTTTTTATTAAAACAATCTGTAACGATGTCGTCGTGAAATTTTGTTTATATGAACTGCACAGTTTACGGAAATACAAAAAAATACTCATTCCAAATAGGAATTAAATACCTTGAAGTGGTTACAAAGCTACTGAGAACTTCCTTGGGTGATGGTCATCTAAATAATAGATAGTGTTTCATGGCTTGGAAGGGAATCGTTCCTGGATAGCGTAATTAGTTAAGGATACCGCTGGCCCGCAGCGGCAAATCCGGGTTCGAGTCTTGGACCCGCAACTTTGCCATTGAATTTATTTCAACGCCCTGAAACGGTCGAAGTCTGTTACAAATTCGATTATTTTAATCGCAGTGTTGCTGTAACACACACACAGCACAGTGACTCTGCCATTAAAAAAAATCGAATTCGAAATATTTAAACATTTACACCATTTCAGGTCATTGAAATAAATTCAAAGGCGAAGTTGAAAATTTGTGCTGGACCGGGTTACCAACACGGATTTCCCTCTTCGCGCCAGCGGTTGCCTTAACCAATTTCGCTACCCAGGCATGCTTCCGTTCCAACACAAGTTTTCAACTTATGCAGATTATGTTGGTAGTGCCCCCTGACGATTAATTCTTCTTGTTCGCAGCCTGTACTGGATTCCGACAAGGGATCGAGCGTATTCAGGGGTCAGCAATGAAACTGTCATTTGTCTGTTGGGGCCTATTTTCAGCTATTCAAAATGTTCAAATGTTTGTAAAGCTTAAGAGACTTAACTGCGGAGTTATCAGTCCCTAAACGTACAGACTACTTATGAACTGCCTTATACCAAAGACGCCGCGATGGAATAGCCGAGCGGTCTAAAGCGTCTCGCTGCGGAGTGCGCGGTTGCTCGCCGTGGAGGTTCGAGTACTCCCTGGGGCATGTGTGTGTGTGTGTGTGTGTGTGTGTGTGTGTGTGTGTGTGTGTTGTCCTTAGGTCAGTTTACCTAGGTTTAAGTAGTTTTTAAGCTACGGACTGATGACCACGCAGTTTGGTACGATAGATTTACAAACATTTGAACATTTGATTTGATACCAAAGACGACACAAACATCCATGCCCGAAAGGGGATCCGAACCCCCGACGGCAGATGGCCGCGCGAACCGCAACACGGCGCTCTAGTACGCGCGGCTAGTCCGCCGCGGCTTCAGTTATTCGAACATGTCCGAATAGAACAGACACCATATCATATTTTTGTAAATATACCCAACATAGGATTGTCAATTTCAGTGCGGACGCATTAACACGCTCTTTCCCTTGCAGGCCAGGGGGCACTACCATTGTATTGTGCTAACAGCTGAGAATTTGGGTGCCTGGGTAGCCTAATTGGTTAAGACGACTGCTGACCCGCAGCGGGAAATCCATGTTCGAATCCCGATCCAAGACAACTTTTGAACTTCGGCGTTGAATTTATTTTAGTACCCTGAAACGGTCGAAATATTTAAATATTTCGAAATTGCAAAATCACGGCCTTTAATGTCAACCACTGGTTTCTGTTCTTTCTGAAACCCGAAGAGAACAGACCCCATATAAATAATCTAAAAAAAGATGAATATTTATGGAACATTTTATGGTAGTGTGCGGCCGTTTAAGTCGTATTAATGTATTGTGAGCAGTGGTCTCTTGCTGAAATGGGAGAGAGGGTCACTTTTACTTTCTATTTTTTGTAGCTTCACTGTGTAAATAGGGTCACAGATTGGGGCTATGTGACAGTACAACCCTCATAGTGACATTTATTTTCATAAAATTTTGAACTGAGGACGATTGCAGACGTAGCCAACTGTTTGTCAAGGACCGAGCACTAGCAGTGGACTTGCCATGTCCAATCGGCGCGAGGTTTCCGCTTGGGCCACATGGTCGGGAAAATCATAGGCAGGTAGCTATTTAAGAAACAATAGCATAGTGATTAATACGATAATACTAAGAGTTAAGATCGCATGATACATGGTTTCGATCATATAAGATCATCATTTCCAGATTGCGGCGGAGTGGCCAAGCGCATTGAGGCGCTATGCTCCGATGCGCGGGGCCGTTCCCTGTCGGCGGTTCGAATCCCCCCTCAGGCATGGGTGTTTGTGCTGTCTTTAGTATAAGTTAGTTTACAAGTAGTCATTCAATTACTAAATAAAAATAATCGTGCAGCAGAAATTAAGGAATAAATATTGATACGGTTAAGTGGCATATTACGCCTATGGAGAGCGACCGAAAATTTGTTTAAACTACACTTACTTCAGCCAAGATCGCTAATTTATTTAAATTCTGTTTTTTTTACCGGTTTCGATGAGCTATCTCATCATCTTCAGAAAATAATTTTATAGTTAAGTGACATTACGCCTATTGAGAGCGATCGAAAATGTATACAAACCACACTAACTTCAGCCAAGATCGCAAATTTATTTGAATGTAGATAGGAGAACATTGTAAAATTATTTTCTGAAAATAATGACATAGATCATCGAAACCGGTATGAAACCAGCAATTAAATAAATTAGCGATCTTGGCTGTAGTAAGTGTGGTTTATACAAATATTTATATGACATTTACTGACTTACCAAATGCTGCGACCTACCTGAGACAAACTGAAAATATTAATATTAATAACAATAATTAATAATAAAATAATAATAATATCAAAATAGGAGGCGAGGTACTGGCTGAAGTAAAGTTGTGAGGCGGCATCGTGAGTCGTGTCGGGATAGCACAGTCGGTAGTGCGCTTGCCCGCGAAAGGCAAAGGTCCCAGGTTCGAGTCCCGGTTCCGGCACACAATTTTAATCTGCCAGGAAGTTTCATATCAGCGCACACTCCGCTGCAGAGTGAAAATTTCATTCTGGAAATAATAATATCACTCGCTTTTATTTAGAAACGTAAAGGAACGGAGCCACTCCACGTTCGTTCTAGCAATGCGACCAACTCAGTAGGTCTACTGTAACCTCTGCATTTGTTGGTACGTTAACACTTGAGTCCCAGGACCGCAGGAGTGTGATGTTATCAACATGTTTAGCTGTGATAAACCACTAATAGAGTCCATCGGGAGATGGAAGTGGACGAAAAGCTTTCTAAATAAGAGTGGTGGTAAGGGCAGAGGGAAAAACTTGCCATGTCAAGCGCCAAAAGGGAAAAAAAACCCTCTGCGACAGTCTGGTCGGGTAGTAAGTGCAGAAGCGGTTTCTTACTATCTACGGCAATCAGACGTGCATAATATTGTTTTGCTGTTATTAGGTATCGTACAAATGCCGTACCATTAGCCACTGCAATGTTCGTCATAAGAGTATCAGTCCAAGTCAAAGAGAGGTACTAGTGCGTTTGGGCTGGCCGAGGGGACTGAGGCGCTCCAGTCACGGTCTGCACGGCCACTACGGTCGGGGGTTCGAATCCCCCCTCGGGCATGGATATTTGTGCCGTCCTTAGTCTTAGCTAATTCATAAGTAGTTTGTAAGCTTATGGACTGATGACCCCGTAGTTAACTCCCATAAGTTCTACAAAAATTTGAACATTTTTGTTTGGGCGCCGACGAATTACAAACGAACTACCTAGTAGATCCGGCGTTTGTGGGCCGTTACTTGGAAAAAAGTTAACTCGACGATCCTTCTTCTTTCCCAGTCGTTCGATGACATCGTCGTACCATGTGTCTCGGCTCTCAAGCATTCACAAAACTAAAAGTGTTCCAATGTTTGTAAATCTATCGGACCAAACTGCGTGGTCATCAGTCCGTAGCTTACAAACTGCTTAAACTAAGGTAAACTAACCTAAGGACAAAACACACACACACACACACACACACACACACACACATGACCCAGAGAGGACTCGAACCTCCGACGGCGAGCAACCGCGCGCTCCGCAGCGAGACGCCTTAGACTTCGCAGAACAGATTTTTCAGTTTAATTACCGGCAAGAGCTGATAGCGATCCTGGGTCATACTGTTCCTCGAATACGTTTTTACTCGTTTGACTCAAGAAAACCTCCTATTGTATTTATCCCATTTAAGCTGTACGCATGTAAGTTTTATGTTCCAAATTGGTGGATCGTTTCGTAAAATTAAAAAAGGCAATCAATATATCTTCAACTCTCAAATTTTACATGTAACCAATACATTCCGAGACGGCATTACTACAAAATGGCGCGTCATTCGTTTTCTTCATGCTTCCAAAACAGAGAGAAGAAAAACAAACTCATGAGTTCAAGAGACTATTGTTGAAACCACAGGGATTTTCTTTTAGTTATTGAACTAGAGTTTGGACTGTCAGTTATTTTATTTAAAACCTCACTTAGCTTCAGACGATTTTCTTGAATGGCAGATATTATTCTGGCGTTAGAGCTACATCTCGTTTCACTGTTCGCCGGAATTTATTTACCAAAAATACTGCCCAGAATCGTTGAGGGTCTGGAGAAAAAATTATTACTGGTTTTATAAAAGAGCTGCTCTGTTGCAAAACTAAGTTCAGTCGATGCGCAAAACAGTGAGTAAAAAGAGCTTTGGGGGCAATTCCATGGACCTTACCTTGCAGACCATTTAATTCTTTTGCCAGAACAGAAGCACCTTCATACGTTTCGGCCACCAATTAAGACTTCATATCGTAATTTTCAATGTTCAAATGTTTGTAAACTGCGGGGTCATCAGTCCCTAAACTTACAAACTACTTACGAACTAGCTAACACTAAGTACGGCACAAATATCCATGCCCGATGGAGGATTCGAACCCCTGACGCGGGAAGCCTCACGATCCGCAACGTGGCGCTCCAGACCGCTCGGCTACTCCCACGCTGCGTGATTTTCAAATACGCCTCTTAGCACAGTGCACCTTGTGGATACGACTCAAGATCTGCGCCGGCCGCGGTGGCCGAGGGGACTAAGACGCTTCAGTCACGGTCTGCACGGCCACCACGGTCGGGGGTTCGAATCCCCCCTCGGGCATGGATATTTGTGCCGTCCTAGTTCGTAAGTAGTTCATAAGTAGTTTGTAAGTTTAGGGACTGATGACCCCGTAGTTAAGTCCCATAGACTTTACAAACAATTGAACAATTGAACAATCAAGATCTGCAAATTTTAAGTCTTACTTATTCTACTTAAAACACAGTTCTTAAAGTCACAATATCACTTCTATCCATAAAAAGTTTTCTTCCATTTTTTATCTTACAATACATATCGAAAACCCATGTCCTTTAACATTCTTAGCACTGTCTGTTAGGGTTAGACTCTAAGTTCTCTTTAATTTGTGAAACTAATTTGTCTGCATTAACGTATTCGCCCCTCATTTACTGTATATCAAGAATATTTTACGGTTGCAAAGCTTCCTTAGAAAGACCACAGTCTGACATATACAGTCGCGACACTTACTGCTGTAGAAGTTGTTACCAACTAACAGTTGCAACGACACTAGCGCTCCTAGCGGTGGGCAAGCCACCGAAGTAGTGATGTTTGTTTATAATTATTTTTGTACGTAATTAACAAAACAGTTTGTGTAATTTTTGTGTTAGAAGCATTAGTAAAATATCAAGAGACATACATAACACAGAAATTAATGTCAAAATAGCCGAATTTAACTGATTCAGTGGTATAAAGAACAAGTTGGTCATGAACAATTACTTACGAATATATGCATATTTGCAGCTTGTTCCGCTAAAAGTAAGTAGAATATAAACATAAGAGAATTATACATTTCTGTTATGGTCTGTTGTTACTATGGCAGGCAGCTTTCTGACGTGTATTAATTCGGTGCGAAATCTAAGGACTCATACATTTTTACACCCCACAGCAAGCATGTTCTTTTGAGTGTAATTACTTCAGCTTGAAAAACCCATATTTTGAAGATTCTTGCCGTTTGCGATTCAGCTGTAGCAATAATAGTATGGAATTGGGTTATTCTTTGTTGGAAAACAGTTTGGTTGCTTTTGTAGTTTTACTGACACGTCTGTGACGTTTTTCCAGCAGTTACAGATGTGATGGCTGATTCGGTACGTGAAATACTGTAGTTATTGCATCCTGTATACGTTTCCTACGTTCCACCCTCACCAATTTTACAGGAATTATAGCGAAGAAATCGTAACGTTCCTGCATAGAAAACCGACATGTCTGCTAAAGGGCAGGTTTTCTGGTGTACCCTAGCCATTTTTATTTTTATAGAAATTGAAATTATTCAGTAAATGCCTTTAGGTTACAAGATAATTGTAAATAAACTGTCCTGCAATGTACTGTTTCGTATCTTGTCAGGGCTCTTAGGAAACGTACGAAAGACAAATGAGGAGCTATTTTTAAATTATTACCTACTTCTATGGTACTACATGCGTTCCCTAATGTAACAAGTTTGTTAAAATCAATTTAAACGATACTGTTCGCATTCATCCAACACCGTATTCAGAAACGTAGTGCCGACCGCGGTGGCCGAGGGGACTGAGGCGCTCCAGTCACGGTCTGCACGGCCACTACGGTCGGGGGTTCGAATCCCCCCTCGGGAATGGATATTTGTGCCGTCCTTAGTATTAGTTAGTTCATAAGTTTAGGAACTGACGACCCCGTAGTTAAGTCCCATAAGCTGCTTAAAAAAAAAAAAAAAAAAAAAGAAAGAAAGAAACGTAGCTTGCCGGCCGTTAGGAACGCTGCTGTCGCAGTGTATAACAAAAATCTATGGGAGTTTCGTGACTGTATGTGTTAGACTGTGGAAATACATCGAAATAATTACGTGTTCCTGAGACAGACCTAGTCTAGATTTATCAACGATGATGAATATAAGTTGAAGCACACAATCACAGTACTGATGCAAATTTTAATTTTATGCTTCAGCCTATATTCATTATCCTTCTTGGGAAAATCGTCCAGATCGCCTACATTTATCTTACTACTGCATCACTTCCCTAACGATTTAACAGATGCCGACTCAGTGGTTTTTATAAATGCGTTCACTCACTTATCATGTGCTGTACACTTGTCAGCCCCACAGCAGACACCTTGCATGTTTTCAGTTGGCTACTTTCAGTGTTGGGGCGAGCACCATATGTCCACGAGGTGTTGGCTTCAGATTCTATTCCGAAGAAATTACACACCCAACACTATGACTGTTACTTTTGTCTGCAACATTGGTCGCTTCTTTGCTTTGTCGATCACAACAAATACTTTGCACACAATATAACTGTCAACACACCTACACTGGAGAAGAAATTACTTCTACAAATTCAAAATAGACTCTGCAATGCGTGCAACAGCGGTGGAATTGGCTGAAGCGTCATGTGGTATGAAGCATCGCACCACCACCAATCCATCCCTCCCCCCCTCCCTACCTACCTACAGACAGGAGGAACTGTCAGTTGAGGCACCAAAAGCCATGGCCTCCCTTAGGCTGTGTTTGTAGTAGGGATGGGAAAAACCGCCGGTTAAAACCGATACCGGTATTTTAGTTTTGAATAACCGGCTTTTTCGGTATTTATTTGGTGTCGGTTGTAACCGGTTTCTTTTAGTTATTGCCAAGAACCAGGTAAAAAAAAACCGGTACGACTACTTTCTGTAGTAGTGGTTCAAAATTTGATTTTTGTAAATAATTTAAAAAAATTAAAGCTACTAGACCCTAATCTGTTAGGGCTATTCCTAAAATTTCCACTGTTAAGAAATATTAGGTCATCGCAGAAACTAAGAAAGCGATCAGTGTTAATTTAAGAACAATCCCGGCAGTCAGAAGCGCGCAACAAACGCGTGGCATAAGAACTTAAGAACTGGTGCAGCTACTGAGGCATCGATGCACCTGTTGCCGTGTGGCGTGGCCTATTAGACGACGCGCGTGCACCGGCAGTGTACGAGACTTGCCTCCGTCTGGTCATGCGGCAGTTCCTCGCTGTCGTCGCCAGACATCATTTGTGTCTTAAATGGTACCATCCCGAGTGTGCAAGTACTTCACAAAGTACCGGAGCAGTGAGGTACAATGCTCCATTTGCTTAAAAAATCTGAAAACGGGTAGAGTTACTACAAAAATGCTGTGTCATTTAAGGAGAAAGCATCCAAAATGTTTCTTGGAAGAGAAGGTAAATTCGATTCATATATCTATTATGTAAGCTTGGAATACTAACTTTTAATGTATTATCATATTGTTATGCTAACAAGTTTTATTAATATGATTCCTTGAAAGCGAGGGGCTTTTTTAATAACCAATATGGGTTTAGGTAACATTGATCATGTGGTGCTACGCGAGGTAGCCGTGCGGTCTGAGGCTCCATGTCACAGACTGCGCGCCTGCTCCAGTCGGAGGTAAGAGCCCTCCCTCCTCCCTCGGTCATGGATGTATATGTTGTAGTTAGTGTAAGTTAGTTTAAGTTGTATTAAGTAGTTTGTAAGTCTAGGGACCGATGACCTAAGCATTTAGGTATCATAAGAACTCACACCCATTTGAACATTCTTTCATCATGTGGTATATCGTCTTCTACAGACTCCTGGCTAGGCTTACACACACTCAAGAAGGTGTAGTATTTGGAGGGGATCTTGCAAAATATGGAAAGAATAGTGATTTGTCGTATAACGTAAATTTACCTAAATATTAACTAAAATTCGTAAGTTTCGGTCTCGGCCGAAACTAGAAGAACCGACGATTACGGTTTCTGTTTCGGCCGCAAAATAGGTTTCGTTCGAACTCTACTGGAAATAATAGCAATAAAAACCGAAAACCGGTTGTTTAAAAAACCGGTTATCTTGAGCAATTATTACGGTACGGTTAAACTGGAGATGAAAAGAACCGGTATAACCAAAAACCGGTTGTTTCAGCGATAACCGCCATCTCTAGTTTATAGGCTGCGGTTCGTCCCCGGCGGAGGAATCGCAGCAGTTTGACAGTGCGCTGTTTCTCATAGGGCAGCGTGGGACCTGTTGATAGGTTCGACTGCGGTGGCGGCCCCTCAGCACTTCCACTGCGGCGTCAAAATACCAGCGGCTGCACTTCAAAACCGCCGCGATTGTGGGATGCTGCAGCGGCGTCGGCTTACACGGCAGCTGATGGGGCTATTTGGTGCGCGTCGTGGAACCGCGCGCCATGTCACTGCGCCATTTGTCTGGCCGCCAGGTGGCAACAGGGTCCTCAAGGTCACTGCGACTGAAGCGCCCGATGCGTGAGTGACAAGCGGAGCCTCCGCAAAATCACAACAGTTCCTCCGCCGCGGAGGAACCGCAGTCTATAAACACAGCCGGCCGCGGTGGCCGAGGGGACTGAGGCGCTTCAGTCACGGTCTGCACGGCCACTACGGTCGGGGGTTCGAATCCCCCCTCGGGCATGGATATTTGTGCTGTCCTTAGTCTTAGTTAGTTCATAAGTAGTTTGTAAGTTTAGGGACAGATGACCCCGTAGTTAAGTCCCATAGACTATACAAACATTTGAACATTTCTATAAATACAACTTTAGGCCGTGTTATAGCCCGCGGCTGCTCCGCGGCGGTGGAATCTCGGCGGTTTGGTAGTGCGCGGTTTCTCATAAGGCAGCGTGGGAGCCATTTATAGGCGCAGTTGCGGTGGCGGCCCCTCCGCTCATCCGCCGCGGAGTCAAAACACCAGCGGCTGCACTTCCAAACCGCCGCGGTCTTTCGGCGTCTCTTTACACGGCGTCTAATGGGGCTGTTCGGTGCGCGTGGCGGAACCGACAACTGTGCCGCCCTGTCATATGTAGCGCAGCTGCTCCGCTAGTGGGAGTGCTGTTCGTGCTTGAGTGCACACTGCTACTGCGAGGGCTGATTACTTGAAAA
Organism: Locusta migratoria; assembly: GCA_026315105.1. Classification (NCBI taxonomy): domain Eukaryota; kingdom Metazoa; phylum Arthropoda; class Insecta; order Orthoptera; family Acrididae; genus Locusta; species Locusta migratoria. The sequence goes on along the minus strand of CM048755.1, from coordinate 399,077,293 downwards.
AGTGATCTGTGGTTAAAATGTTCAATACAGAACTATTCATCGACGAAATCAAATTACGACCACGTATTTGGGATTCGGAATCTGAAACGTTTAAAGACAGAGATATGAAGAGGAGGAATTGGATTGAACTATTCAATATGTTCCATCCTGAATTCGACGATATATTCTTAAATTTTCGATGTAAATGTTCATTCACAGTTCCGTGAGCATTGCAGATTTACATGTAAATCCTATAATAATTTATTCAGAATATTTAGGGAAAACAGTTTAGAGCCTTCAAAATGCCTCAGCGAGCGCAATTTGCCAACCCCCTAGCCTGAATAATTCTTACTGCCTTACCTGAGAGTTAAAGATAGCATCTCCTCTGTAGAAAAGCACAGACCCAGAAATAATTCTTGGTTCACAGATATACAACTGCGAACTTTCAGCGACAGCTCATTAAAGGATTTGGTTGACATTCGATGAAAATTAAAGAATTTATCATTATCCTCCCTCAATTTTCCGTATAAATTTCGGAACACACCATCAATGTGTCTAGAGCTGTTGATAGGGTGCACATTCCATCTCCTCGTTTTACGTTTCTTCGCTTTTCCAACAAGGTAAACGTAGTAGAGCACTGCAGGGTCCATCGCGGAAGGCGAGCTCTCAGTGACTGACAAAACAGGTGGCACCACTGTTTACCTCCACCAGGCAGGAACAGAGTCCCGCGTGCTGATAAAGTTCGAGCGGTGTCTCCGCCAAACCACAGTGGTTGCCTCGCCGCGGAGGCACCGCTGTCTATAAACGCAGCCTTAGTTGGCTGTAGCGCAGCGCTCATACCATACCCCCTCTCCTGTGACGTAATGGTTACTATGGCAACCAAGTGTTTACAGAACGCCTGCGCGTGTGCTGACCTCAGGCGGCCCACCGCCTTTATGCAGCTTTACTTTCTTTGTATAGTGCTGGCGTTTTACAATAACTAACACACGTTTCAGTATTTCGTATCCGCTGAAAATAGTATTTCAAGGTTTACAGTAAAAATTATTGGAACCACTACCTCTAAATTACTACCACAGAGCCGGCCGCGGTGTCCGAGCGGTCTGCAGCGCGCCAGTCACGTTCTGCACGACCACTACGGTCGGGGGTTCGAATCCCCCCCGGGCATGGATATTTGTGCCGTCCTTAGTATTATATAGTTCATAAGTAGTCATGGTTGCAAAATACTGACACGAATAATTTACAGACGAATGGAAAAACTGGTGGAATCTGACCTTGGGGAAGATCAGTTTGGATTTAGGAGAAATGTTGGAACACTGGAGGCAATACTCACATTACGACTTATCTTAGAAGATAGGCTAAGGAAAGGGAAACATGCGTTTTTAGCGTTTGTAAATTTGGAGAAAGGTTTTGACAATGTCGACTGGAATACACTGTTTCAAATTCTGAAGGTAGCAGGGGTAAAATATAGGGAGCGAAGAGTTATACTCAACTTATACAAAAACCAAACAGTGGTTATTAGAGTCGAAGGGCATGAAAATGGACGCAGAGGTTGGGAAGGGAGTAAGACAGGGTTGTAGCCTTTCGCCACTCTTGTTCAATCTGTACATTGAGCAAGCTGTGAATGAATGCAAGGAGAAATATGGAGAGGGAATTAAAGTTCAGGGAGAAGAAATAAAAACTTTGCGGTTTGCCGATGACATAGTAATCCTGTCAGAGACCGCAAAGGATCTGGAAGAGCAATTGAATGGAATGGACAATGTCTTGAAAAGAGGTTATAAGATGAAAATTAACAAGAGTAAAACAAGGATTATTGAAGGTAGCGTCAGAAAATCAGGCGTTGCTGAAGGAATTAAATTAGGTAATGAGGCAATAAAAGTAGTAGACGAGTTTTGTTACTTGGGTAGCAAGATAACTTCTGATGGCCAAAGTAAAGAAGATATAAAATGTAGAATGGCTATGGGAAGAAAAGCGTTTCTGAAGAAGCGAAACTTGTTGCCATCCAACATTAGTTTGAATGTTAGGAAGTCCTTTCTGAAGGGATTTGTCTGGAATATAGCATTGTATGGAAGTGAATCGTGGACAATAAGGAGTTCAGACAAAAGGATGATAGAAGCTTTTGAAATGTAGTGCTACAGACGAATGATGAAAATAAGATGGGTAGATTAAGTAACTAATCAGTAGGTGCTTAAACGAATCGGGGAGAAAAGGAGTTTCTGGCATATCCTGACTAAGAGAAGGGATAGATTGGTTGGACACGTTATGAGACATCAAGGAATTGTCAACTTAGAATTAGAAGGAAGTGTGTGGGGTAAAAATCGTAGAGGGAGACCGAGGGACGAATACAGTACGCAGATTCAAAGGGATGTAGGTTGCTGAAAGTATTCTCAGATAAAGAGACTTGCACAGGACAGGTTAGCATGGAGAGCTGCTTCAAACCAGTCTGCGGTCTGAAGACCACAACAACAACAAATTAGTTTGTAAGTGTAGGGACTGATGACCGCGTAGTTAAGTCCCATAAGCTCTACAAACATTTGATTTTACTACAACAGAAACGTGAGGAGGTGCAGCCTCCAATACTCCCACTCATCAGCAGACACTTGAAACTGCGTACTTTACACTTGTCCATCCTGTTTTGGAGTACTGGTGCGCATAGTGGGATCACCACACAATGAGACTGACCGAGGTTATTGAGAAATTTCAGAGAAGGGCTGCTTGTTTTGTATTATTGCGATTCAAAGGATATAGTGTCATAGAATTGATGCGGAAGATGCCTTGGAAATCATTAAAAAAATGTCTTTCACCAACGTCCTTGTTAGCAACCACCTACAATGGGAGACGTGATCATCATAATAAATAAGAGAACTCAGACCGAAAATGGAAAGATTTTTGTGTTCCTTTTCCCCCCACACGCCATCAGAGAATGAAATGGCAAAGAAATAATAAGAAACGTGATTTGATAAACCGTCTGCCAGGCACATAAATGTGTTTCCAGAGTAAATATGTGAATGCAGTCCGTGTCGAACTGTGATCTTTTGCCCTTTTACTGACGTATTCTTTGAACTATTGATTTTATATGTCAATTGGAACTACAAAAATTATTTCTAAATCTTTATGGAGCTCAAATTTGATTTGCATGTTACTTCTTGTCGGAATTCTGAAGAATATGGTCCATTCTTCGGGCTCAGATATCCAGAGACAACCAAATGAAATTGTTATGGGTTTTAGAAATAACTGGTATAACTTCTTGGAACAGCTAGGTAGTCTACTGATGTCCATGAGTGCACCAAAATCCCTGTCCCCGTGCTTGCCCCCGGCTTCCAGTACTTGGACCACATCGCCCCCTCTCTTCCTACAGAACTCAACACGCCCATCACCACCAATGATATCGAATCAACACTATGCACCAACTGCAACACCGCTCCCAGTCACGAGCGCCTAAAATGCAGGCCAATTTGTGTCTGTCCTACATCTTTTCACAGTCCTCACCTCCTTCTATATCATCATCCTCTTCACTGGCTTCTTCCCTAACCTGTGGAAAACCTCCCGCATCTTCATGTTTCCCAATCCCAGCAAACTATCTTCCGCAGCCTCATCCTACCGTCATATCAGCCTCACCTCAGTGTTCAGCAAGGTACTGGAAACAATCCTTTTTCACCGTGTGCACCAAAATCTCCGTCAACACCAGCTCCTTCCCCTTTCCCAATGTGATTTCCGACCATCCTTCTCTGTCGATGACCAACTCCTCCACCTCACCTACCTCCTTTTCGTCTAGAAGAATTCCCGTCATGCTGCTGTCTTTGTCTCGCTTGACATCAATAAGGCCTATGATCGAGTATAGCATTCCGGTCTCCTTTTCAAACTCCAAACCTAAGCCCTTCCTACTAATTACGACTGCTTCATCACTTCCTTTCTCGCCCACCGCCCATCCTATGTCACTGTTAACAACTTCGACTCCCGTTTGTTTTACCCCTCCACTGGGGTGCCCCAATGCTCCGTCCTTTCCCCCTCCTCTTCCTAATATACTTGGCAGACATGCCACAACCCCTGCTCCCCGTCCATCTCCAGCAGTTCGCTGATGACACTGCCTTCCTAGCCCTCCACACTCTGCACATCTTTTCCAAGGGTAACTTCCATCACCTCCCTCTCTCGGATGATGCCCTCCGTCCCGAAATTGGTGGTGTAGTGGTAAGTCACTGAACTTGTATTCGTCAGGATGCTGGTTCAAATCCACTTCTGACCCTTCCAAATGTCGGTTTTCCAAGATTTACATAAATCACTGCAGTGTAATGTCGGGATGGTTTCTTTGAAAGGGCACACCCAAATTCCGTCCCCATTTTTAAGCAAAATTCTGAGTGTGAGGTTTGTCTCTAAATGTTTCGATGTTTGTAAACCTAAGCGACCAAACTGTTAAGGTCATCTGTCCCTAGAGTTACATAATACTTAAACTAACTTACACTAATTGCAACACACACACAACCACGCCCGAGGAAAGACACTAACCTCCGACACGAGCAGCAGCAAGATCCATAACATGGTACCTCTGACCACACGGCCATTCCTTCACAGCGTTGCATCTCTAATTACAACACAGTCTGCAGGATGTTAAAACCTTAGCTTCCATCCTTCCCCATAACTGTGCATCGTGATATAGTTGCAACCGTATTGTGTTTAACATACGGCTGACAGATTATTGTTGGCAAGCACTCTGTTAGACTTGTGCGTGCGTCTGTGAAACACAACACATTCTTAAGTTAAATGTTTGCAAGTGAAATACACGGCGGAATTAGATTAACAGGAAAAAAATATCAAGAAACATCTAATTTTACGTGAAGAAACTTAGCATTGGAGGGGTGTTTTCCTTCTGAATTTACCTTTTTACCCAAACTAACTGACATGTCACGCATCTGACATAAAATTCATCTCACATAGAGATAATACCATTGTTTCTCATCGTTATCTGGAGATTCTGCTAAACCAGTGAATCAAGGGGCACTAAATATTGAAAGGAAATACTTTTATTTTAAACAATTTAGATTTATTTTCAAAACGAAATTTTCAAATATTTGTAAAACTAAGGAACCAAACTGCTAAGGTCACTGGTCCCTAGTCTGTTACAAACTATTTAAACTAACTTATGCTAGGAACACACCTACACCCACACCCACCCACACACCCACCCACCCCCCCCCCCCCACACACAGTATATATATCTTTCACTTATAAATCACATGTATATTAAAGTAAAATGATTAGCAAACAGACTGGCAATGAGGTCTATAGTAACCGAATTGTCCTCCAATGGTGATGATGATAACCTGTCTAGACAGAAAAAGAAGCGTAAGAAAACTTCCTGACAGTTTAAGTGCATTAATCTTTAGACCATCTGAAAAAGGAAAAACAACTGAAGCTCCATCCCTGTTAACATATTCTAAGGGAGTTCACTTGAGTATCTATATGTATTTTTAAAAACACTATGTGATCAAAAACATAAAATGTACAAATATGCAAGTCTTCTGACGAATTACTTGCACAGAAAAGTTGTAAGATATCATGGAAAACCAAGTCGATTATTTTAGTTAGTGTTCATGGAACTATGTATTCAACACTTTGTCATAATTGTTATCTAATTTCTTATCTGCCAGCAAGTATAGTGTTTATATCTATGTCATATAAATTTATTTCCATAATACATTTGATTACTTTGCAATCTAACCATAACATAATGACATAGGAATTTATATAATTATCTGGCACTAGCTCATCATCATAATGGATAAAGTATTTTAAATATTTATTTTGTCATTCTCTTGCTAAGTCATTATATTTAATAAAATTACATAGGAATTTATAGAAATATCTGGCATTATTTCATTGACATAATGCCATAATGGATAAAGTATTTTAAATATTTATGTTGACATGCTCTTGCCAAGTTATTGTATTTAATGTCGAATTAAAGATGTATAATATTTAGATATTCACTATAAATGTTTGTAGATAACTACAGGATGTCTCATTTATCTGATGACCACACAAGCAGTGCACCAGATGCTGGAGGCGAGCGCTCCGTTGCCTGGTGATTTAGATTCCGCAGCACCCATCTACTGGCGCACCGGCCAGTTGAATGGGTTTAGCGACTTTCTGCTAATGCCCTTCGGGGCAAGTTGGACACCTTGAGTGCTCTGCCTGCACTGTGCACCTTTTCATACAATGAAGCAACAGTTACCGTAACCTTCAAGTCTGTGATGGTAAGACCTAATTATGCTGTGCCACAACAAGTGTTTACTTTTGATTCATATGTGCGTACAGAATCAGCTCGTATTCTGCACAGACTGTCTGAACATATATTTCCAGGTGTTATAATTCCGAGTCATGATGTACTTAATAAATTTGTGAATAAATTTTGTTAAACTGGAAGTGTCTGTGACAAGAAGCATAAACAACAACATACAGTGCTCTCAGAATCTCAGCTTTATGATATTGCTTGCCGCCTGCAAAATTCCCCTAAAACGTCTCTTAGATGTCTTTCAGTGCAAACACAAATTTCTTGTGGCTCTGTACAAAGAGTTACTAAGTTACTTGGCCTAAGGTCATATAAAGTAACAGTAGGGCAAGAACGCAAACCTGCTGATACCAGGATTAGATTTCGTGTATGCGTTTTGAAACAAGTGCATGATGGTGAAATGGGACCTTACCTCATTCAGTTTTCAGCTGAGGCCTCGTTCCATTTACATTGGTATATTAATTCTCAAAATCTCGACATGTAAGTGCCGAAATAGCAATTGAGCTTCATGAGGTATCCCTCTACGACCAGAAAATAGGATGATAACATGATTTACAGTGATAGATAAGTGAAAACGTTTTTTAATGAACTTAGTGAAAGCTTCACGGTTTTTCAACAAGATTCAGCAAGCGCTCATACAGCCATTGTTTTCTGAAGTGTTCCATGACAGAGTCATCATCAATAATATCTGGCCCAATCAAAGTCCTGATTTAATCATGTGTCATTTCTATCTGTTTGGAGCATTAAAGGATAAATTATACACAACAAATCCGCGTATGTTACAGGAACGCAGGGATAACATGCACAAGTGTATTAATTGAATTTCACAAAAAGAATTAAAATGCATGATAAACAATGTCTTGAGCAGCTGCCAGAAAAGCATCGAAAACAATTGTTTTTTAGTGTACACAACCGTGTAAAATGAAAATTTGTAACATGTAATTGTATAAATCATGCTCTTAGAATCATTACAACTATAACTTAAGAGACTTAGAACATCAAAATAATTTCTTTCTTGAGAAAGAATCAACTATGAGAGCATTAATAATCACCATTTTCATAAAAGAGGAATTTCCCTAATTTTCATCATTGTGAGCTCCAGCTGGAAATGCTCTTAGTCAACACGTTCATTCTGGTATTATTTAGTGAAAAAACAGTACAGAGGACTCTGCATCCATTCTGTACTTCAGTTCCAATAGTTTTGTAACTTACAAATCAATAAACCCTATTTCAGGGTGGTCTATAAGCCTAATACAGCACCTTCACCCTCCACAGTGGCGTAGTTATCACAGGGCTAGGCGGGGCTGTACCCCGGGGCCCCCGACCTCAAGGGGCCCTTCGGCCTCCGTGAGCGACGTTCGAAAAAAGTTACAGTAGAGCATCGATTTATTTTTATTTTTTATTTATTTATTTAATTTTTGTAGTCTGCCGCCCTAACGTCCAGCACCTCCCCCTCCCCTCTAACCAAGTTTCCCACAGTAGCCGCACTAGGCCTCTGGGTGGCAAATTAGTGCTTCTAATGGGGCCGTTACTTCACACGACGCCACTCGGTGGCGCTGCTGACAGGCCAAGCCGCCAGTCGCTGTGTACAATAATTCATTTCAGTCGACGTAGCAGTAGAAGTAGTGGCAGCATCAAAGCTTCCCACAGCAACAGCTGAGCCTTCCAAAGTGTTGCGGCATGTCGCTCGGCGCAGTGTGAAGGGTCGTGGGCCTCCAAATACTGTATAAACTTCATATTGGAAAATACAAGTGTACGGTACGATTATCCGAATAAACCGGTTTTCCGAACATCCATGTCCCCAAAGTACTTCGGACAATCGATGTTCTACTGTATTTTAGTTGAATGAAGGTTTTTGACTTTTAACTTTTTGAACCCTGGCCAACAAACCTCAAACGCACGAAGTGATATCCAGAAATTATTCCCAACTCATAATGTAAACAAAACAAGGCCTATTGCTTCTCTGCTACGGCATGGACCCTGCCACTATTAGGGTGTTGTCGGTTGAAGTCGGAATTGGCATGGTTGCCAATCTTTACCAAATAACAGTCCATGGCACTGAATTACTAGCAGTGTGTTTGACAATAAACGGTATGACCACATTTGAATATGAAATCTTTACAATGTATTCTTTCAGAACGGTATTATTATTGTAACTAAACTGTTTGTGTAGTGAATTCCCCCAAGGGACTGCTCCTTAATCATTGATACCAACAAAGTGCTGTAATCAATTGCACTCTAAAATCGTGCAAGAAGAATAGAAAATTTGGGTAATGAATGGTTGTGTGGATTTTATTGCTGATCGGCGCATCACCAGTGAAACTTCTGCCTACAACTTCATTCGCCTAGTATGGAGCAACTTCGAAAACTATCCCATGGGGTTTATTATCTGTATGTCCTACCCAAGTCCAACCTTATCCCTCTGCAATATTTCATCCAAATCCACCCAGCAAATTTTGCGTGAAAGCATAACAACCAAACAAACTTTTACAGTTAAATTGTATTAGAAAGTACCATCAAATATAATAATTTACTTAGTAGTATTTAGGTTTGCCTTATTATGTCTTCCACTGGGTGGTAAGGAGCAGATGATGAACTAGTTTTGTATCTGTATAGTTTTAAAAGAGGGCCCCAATATCATTTTTGCCCCGGGGCCCTTGGTGATATAGCTACGCCACTGACCCTCCATATTCAATCTGTAATTCTTCAGGTGTGGCACAGAGTTTTGAGACAATGTCATTGGAGCTTGTAACGTTCCGGGTTGTAGATAATTTCTCCTTGCAGTTCTTGTAGATCGCCGCTCTCGGTAGAGGCTGTCTGAAATTTAATGAGGCAAAACTAATACACTACAAATGACGAAGGCGATACATAGGATTGCAGTTCACTGATACTTTAATTCATTATTAGAGCCCAATTGTCCCCATTTATGGCCAGCATACAAGTCTCATTAATTACAATCATTACAACCCAGTATGCACATTCCACATGTCAAAAATACAAATTTACACAGTTTGTGTGTGGAATACAAAAGTCCAAGGTGTACAGTGTACCACATAGGAATTTAGCTTGTAATCATAATGGTAGAAACACTTTCCATGCAATTAACACTGAAGAACGTTTACACAATTGTTCAAAATTAAAGTTCAAAGTGACATGGAATATGCCTCAGATCAAAGATGATATCCGACTCCCTACTGGTGTGGATTGTGGCCCAGACACTGAAAATTACATATTGATAATTATGTACATTAAATGAATTATAATGGAAAAGTTAACTATTATCCTAACATTAACTGTGAAACATAATAATACCTACTTTAGTATTATGAGACAAGAATTTACTTATTTTTATCAGAAATACTAATTAGCATACTATCTGAACTCTAACAATACACCTCAGACATGAACTAATTAATATCTACTAATTAAGCCAATTTTTGCAACACCAAGTAATAGAACGTGACTTCAGCTAGTTATAAGAAACGAATAACAAAAGTTTTGGAAGAAGGAAATGATAATAGACTAATTACATTCGTATCTATTATTATGCAACAGTGGTATAGGGAGGTTCTATAATGCAATCAGATGGGAATAAATCACAACATGCTTCATTACATCAATATATTATTTAATTAACCAGATAGTTATTTGAAAAAGCAATTAAATGGGCAAGTAAATGATAAAATCAAAGTAGACAAGAAATTTAATCTAGCAGACAGAAATAAACCATATGCAAGACAGATAAGTACTTAGTCCCAAAAAAACCTTAATCTACATTACACATTCTATTTATCCTAGGCTGGCTATAAAATTATATAAAGCCCCAATACATAATAAAATTCAATTAGTATTTATAGAAACGTACAAAAGATTTACAAAACAAATTAGAAATTTACAAACTTAATTATTTCTTGGAAATTGACCACATTTTTTTCATTGATAAGACAAGTATTGGATTTCAAGGGACAAACACTCATATCCCAGATTATTCTTGTTTGGCACAAAAAAGGAGGACACATTATCTCCCAGTCCTCACCCAAGACTTCACTAGAGCACTTAAATTTTCACTAAGCTCCATGTTGAGTCCATGCCTTTATCAGGTCCAAAAATGGTTGATCCACATGTCACACAGTGTCCTTGTCCTGGAGGTGTCTCTCCTCCAGCATAGTACATGAAAAATATACAACATTCCCTACATTAATACCCCAACAAAACTTATGACTAATTACACAAAAATATCTATTTTCTACTATAATGAATTAATTTAGAAAGCAAGACTCAACTAATATATATTTATTCTAAAAGTATCATACACAAAATATTTTAACGCTTATAAAGAAAAATAGTACAAACTTGTTTTGCGCTACAAAATATCTCCATATAGGCTACAATGAAGCAAAAAATTAAATGTAAAGGAAAAACTTGAGAATCATATTCTTTTTGTTTTCTCACATCACAGTACCACAGTACCTAGATAAACACACATATACAGACGGTATATGAACAAAAACAATGACCTCCACTTCTTACATAGGCCTACTGATGACAAATACTAAACAGCAAATAAATGATCAAAACATCAAAAAGAAAAGATGGTAGATTCTCAATCTAGTGTTACACTTAAAATCTGCAAAACCATCTTACAAAAAACCAGTTGTATATGCCCAAGATGAAATATATGTGCATCTACCTAAATCACAAATCGTATCTAGTTATCTGTCAGATAGAATCCATAGAAAATCTGCAAAAGCAAAGACAGGATTCCAATCCTATGACACTACCTACTTATTATCACAGCTTCATTATACATCATAAACAAATACACATCATATCTCATCAATTAATATTCTTCATCTTATCACACACTTTATCTATCTCATCATAATATTGCATTACCTCATTACTCATAATACCTCATTATTCCATCCATATTTATTTCAATATCCTATAAAAGAAAATGTGAACATCCTCACTAAGCCACAACAAATCTCTAGAACTCTACTCCACAGTAACTCAGCAGCTTTTACTTTCATTACTGCAATACAGACAAAACAATATTAATTTCCGAACTTCTCTTTCCATTTTCATACTGCTTTAATATACATAGTTACAAATACAAATTCATTACATAGCTATAGATAATTTTGTTCACAGCTCACTTTCTAGATCACTACCACACTAATTTAAAGTGTAACACACTGACTTCATTTCATTAAATACCCAACTAAACCTCCATTGCACTAAATTTAGGTATAATCTTTTGCTGCTGCTACATATATGCTGTTTAGAAGATACATAATTCATATGGATGGTACTGGTTTCAGAGAAACATTACATAATATACACTACACTGTGGTAATATACAATTACACAAAGGTAACCTACAATTAGACTATGGTAACTTACAATTATTTTATGGTAATCTACAATTACACCGGTACATTTATCTATACCAAACAAAACATAGTAGGAGAAAATTTCCTAATTTAGAAACTACTCAAAAGATAGTGAAAGAAGAATGGAGTAACCTAAGAAATGAAATATAGGATCTCCCAGTTGAGGGAAGGCATTACTCACAAAGTAATGCATCTGCCAAAGAATGAAGTACCCTATACCTATTTAGTTAAATTTACCATTAGGAAAATCAATATTTACACACCATTTACACAAAAATTGTGTTCCAAGAATGATGTTAAGACTAAGGTCTGGTATCACTAGGAAATTACACACCAACTCTCTGTCCTGCTAACTTCACTGATACAAGGACATCCTTCTTTACACTCTTGGATAACTTATCATTCGCACAAGTAATCATTATCCTAGAAACATGCATAATCATTATTCTGTCTGTCTCCTTCATTGATTCAAACAAAGTCTGAGAAATATCATTAAGATCACTACTACTGTCTAGCAAGCATTTTACAGGTACACCCTGCACCCTAGTTGACACTATTGGATGCCATACTTTATCTGTACTTACTTTTCCTTCTTCTTCATTAATTCTCTCCCTGGATAACCCATCAAACATTTCAGATGAATCGTTTGAAGCAACTGTTAAGTGACACATATTGTGGTCCACTTCCACTTTTCTCGCTCTAACTCTACATTCTCTTTCTGCTCACTAATACTTTCTACTTTTGTCTTACTAATTACTTTACCATCATCATCAAAAATAGATCCATACACTCCATCTTCCTCATCACTAGATTTGTTACTACTCTCACTACTACTTGTTCTTGAACTCTCATCACTATAACTTCCTTTAAATAAACTATTCATCAGCTTACCTGCACCCTCACTATTTGACCATAATATCAGACACTTAATTTTTTCATGCTGCCTTAAGAATTGTCCATCATCATTAGATTCAAAGTCATTAAACTCTTAACAATTTTCAATAGAAACATTGCTACCCCCAGAACATGCTCGAAACGTGACATCTTCTACCTTTTTCACTTCCTGGTCAATTTCTACAAGTTTAGAATCCGCATCCTCAATTTTTTGTTACCACAGATATAGAGTTTCCTTCCATTTCATCCTCTACTGTGCCAACTTAGTTTACAATTCTGATTTTACCTGACCAATTTGATTTTCAAGTTCTTCCTTATTCTCTATACAAGATTTTCTGACAGACTGAAATCTGTTATCACAAGAACTAGGAAGTTTCCACTCTTTTTTCACATACGGTAATTCTTTTGTTATTATTTACACAGGACGTATTAATTTCAGTTAATTTCATATTGACATTTTCTTCTGCAGTTTTTATTTTATTTTCATAGCTAGCTTCCACTTCTCCAATTTTCTTATTTAAATCTACTAAATTAATATTTACTGGACCATTTCTGGACACAAATTACCTAGTTCACTACTGATTCTACAATCAATCTTTTTAATGTTACTATTGTTTTCATCCATTTTTTGGTTTAAATAAAGCTTTTTTCATCCAGTTTCTGATTTAAATCATGAATGTTTTCATGCTGTATCTGACTGTTTTCTTCAATTTTCTTAAATAATAACTTTAACCAACCAGGAGGTTCAACTGAGTCTGAACTTACAAAACCATCACCACCTGGTACAGCTATATTACCTATCATAGTGGATGAAGCTTTTGCTTCACCATCCATTATTCCACTTACTTCAGAAAAAGATTGATCTAATTCAGGTTTATAACAACTGTCTTCTACGATATCTGATTCTTCGCCAATTCTGTCCACCTTATCAAAACAAACTTCTTTCTTTATATCATTAACTTTTGCTTACTCTTGCCCATCATCCACCAAGACATTTACTTTTGTCATATTTATCATTCGTGGTTAATTTTTAAGAACTTTACCTTAGAAATATGTTTTCACAGCGGCTATCAAGGTTCTCGTTGGAGATCGGCGATGTACAGCACTGTTTTCATCACAATGTCCAAGGAACTCGAACAGCTGTTACTGGGACTTCAGAGGCCACAGCAGAATTTCTCCCATCTATTTACAAGCCAACTCAGAATGCTGATTGGCTAATTTTCCATGATTGCATCGGTGTTAATTAAAATCATTAGAACGCAGTGCACACATTCCACACGTCAACAATACAAATTTACACAGTTTGTGTGTAGAATACAAAAGTCCAAGGTGTACAGTGTGCCACATAGGAATTTAGCTTTTAAACATAATGGTAGAAACACTTTCCATGCAACTAACATTGAAGAACTTTTACATAATTGTTCAAAATTAAAGTTCAAAGTGACATGGTTTATGTCTCAGATCAAAGATGATACCCGACTCCCTACTGGTGTGGATTGTGGCCCAGACCAAGGACGAAACAATACTCAATTACATAGCACAAAAGCATCCTATTTATATCATCCAAGCAATGACACTGAAAATTGATAATTATGCACATTAAATGAATTATAATGGAAAAGTTAACAATTACATTCAACTGGCTAAAGTAAAAGGTAGCATAAATAATACTGAGTAAACTGATACATAAATCTCACTTATGTTAATTGAGTTTTCATTTACATATGTAATGAAATAGGTTTGTCAACAATGCTTTCGTAATTAGCTGTAATTATACAGAAAGTAATGAGGTCAAAGCTATCTTAACATTAATTGTGAAACATAATAATACCTACTTTAGTATTATGAGACAATAATTTACTTATTTTTATCAGAAATACTAATTAGTATACTACATGAACTCTAACAATACACCTCAGGCATGGACTAATTAACATTTCCTAATTAAACAAATTTTTGCGACATCGAGTAATGGGAAGTAAGTTCAGCTAGTTATGTTATAAAAAATAACAAAAATGTTTGAAAATTATGTGATAATGGGCGAATTACATTCGTACCTATTATTACACAACAGTGGTATCGGGAGATTCAGTAATCCAAGCAGATGGAAATAAATCCCAACATGCTTCATTACAAGCTCATAAGAGAATCTTTTTGAAAGAAACTTTGGAAAGGTTTCCACTGAAGTAGCATAGTTTTCAAGCTGTAATAATAACACTAATAATATGAATACATACATCATTTGATTCTTTTCAAAAATTCGTCATTGGAGTAGAAGGATTTGACTACTAGTAACTCTTTCAGGCTCCTCTTACGCTGATCTTTATTTATAGCTAAATTTTAATGGTTGCTGGCAAATTATTGAAAATGTATGTTCCTGAGTACTGAGCCTCTTTTTGAACTAAAGTAAGTGCTTTTATGTCCTTGTGTAGATCGTTTTTGTTTCCATTATTGTATGCATGAAGTGAGTTGTTTGTTTGGAAAAGGGATGCATTATTAACGATAAATTACATTAGGAATTAATATTCTGAACGTCAGTAATTAATATACCCTGTTCTTTGAAGAGGCGTCTATAGGATGTCGGTGAATTTACTCCACAAATAATATGTGTTATACGTTTTTATACTTTTGCTTGACTGGAAGAGTACCTGACATTATCAAATGAAAGTAAGCTAAGTATGCAAGCATTTTTTATTTTTATCTCACCTGCATCTGCTATCACTCGACTAGTAAATACAGATTTGTCAAGGCATTTCAGCAGTTCTATTTGCTTCTCCAAATTGTATTTATTGTCAAGTTGTAATCCCAGACATTTAATACTTTCAAGTTCTTCTATCTGCTTGTCTTTATACCTGATGCATATGCTGAATGGAAGCCACTTACATGTTCTAAACTGCATGAGGCGAATCTTTTCAAAGTTTAAAATGAATGAGTTGGCTTTAAACTATTTCTTAATGACCATGAAAATATTATTAGTAAATGTTTCTAGAATTATGCCAGACATGCTATTTATGGCAATACTTGTATCATCTGCAAACAAAACGAAGTTTACTTCTGGCAGTGTAACTGATGAAAGGTCGTAATGTAAAAAAAAAAAAAAAAAAAAAAAAAAAAAAAAAAAAAAAAAAAAAAAAAAAAAAAAAACGATCTGTGCTCCTAAGATGGATTTTTGTGTACACTGCATGTCATTTTTTCCCAATCTGATGAAGACTAATGGCTTAATTCATCTACTACCTTGCACTGACACCCTTTATTTCTTGTTAGGGAGGTATGACTTGAACTATTTTACCCATGACAAAATTGAATTCAAATTTTCTTAAAAGGTTGTTGTAGTGCACACAGTAAAATGTCTATGACAAATAGTAAGAAATACCTGCTGCGCTGTAATTTATTAAGTAATGTATTAAGTACATTCTCACAGTATGTGTAAACAAACTTATAAATATTAGAACCGTTCAGAAATCCAAACTGTGTTCTGTACAATATGTTATTTGTACTTAGGTCGTTGCGGAGCTGCCAGCACATTAACATACTAGAATTTACGACAATGCAGGTAAGAGTGTTAGCCTGTCTTTATCCCCTTTCTTGAACAGAAATTTAATACCTCCATATTTCAGCCAGTCAGAAAATGTCCCAATTATAATAGTCTGTTTATACAAATAATTAATATTGTGCTGAATTCACAAGAATACCCTTTAATGAACTTGGTCGATATTTCATCATAACCACTATAATGCTTTGATTTTAAAGAAGTTCTTTCTTGTGTTGAAGTAAGTGATATATTCATGTATCTAACGTTATCTGTAAATTCTAGTTTCAGACATTCTGGGGCATTATTTACTGAGCATCCAAATCCCATAGTATCAGTAACAGGTACAAAGTACTTGCTAAATAGATTTGCCACACTACACCCATTAGTGACTTCTGTATCATTTACTCTTAATGCTATCTGCTCCTGTTCCTTTCTGATTTTAGTAGACTCCACTTTCACTATATTCCATATTGTTTTTGTTTTGTGGTCTGATTTGCTATATTCTTTTACATACACATCTACGTAGGATACTCTGAAATCACATTTAAGTGTCTGGCAGAAGGTTCATTGAACCACCTTTATATTATTTATCTCCCATTCCATTCTTGAATAGCATACAGGAAGGAATAACACCTGAATCTCTTCGTTCGAGCTCTGATTACTCATATTGTATTCTGATGATCGTTTATGCCTATGTAAATGGGAGTCAACAACATATTTTCGCATTTTGAGGAGAATGTTGGCGATTGGAGTTTTGTAAGTAGCCCACACCACAGCGATAAGTGCCATTGTTGTAATCATTCCCATCCAAGATCCCGTATCATTTCCGCAATGCTGTGTCCCTTGTATCATGACAATAGAAAATGGGCTGTCCTTCTTTGGACACTTCTGATGTCCTTCATCAAACCCACCTGATATGGATCCCACACTGGGCAGCAGTACTCCAAAAAAGGTCTGAAAAGCGTAGGGTATGCAGTTTCGTCAGTACTTCTGTTGCATCTATTAAAAGTTCTGCCAATAAAAGGCAGTCTCTGGTTCGACTTTCCCAATCATCTACATGTTCTTTCCTGTTTTAAGTCTGAAGCAATAGTAATTTGTAGGTATTTAGTGGAGTTTGTGGCCTTCACTTTTGATTGATTTATCAATCAAAGTCTAACGAATTTCTTTTCGTACTCATGTGAACGACTTGTCACTTCCTATTATTTAGAGTCAATTGCCAATTTTTACACCATAGCGATATTTTATTTTGATCGTCCTCCAGTTGGTTTTGATCTTCAAATGATTTACTAGACGGCAAATGATTTTCCCCTAAATCATTTATGTAGATAAGGAACAGCAGAGGAGTAATAACACTACCCTGTGGAACGCCCGCAATCACCTCTGTTTTAGTCGATGCCTTACCATCGATTACTAGCAACTGTTTCCTCTCAGACAGGAAATCCCCTATCCAGTCGCAAATTTGAGGCGATATACCATAATCACGCAATTTGATTAAAAGCCTTTTGTGAGATACGGTGTCAAAAGCTAGCACTCATAACTTCGCGTGAGAAAAGAGCATGAACGATATTTTCTAAATCGGTGCTGATCTTAGGTCAATAGATAATTCTGTTCGAGATCATTCATAATATTTGAATACAGGATATGTTTCAAAACTCTGCTGCAAATTAACGTCAATGAAATAGGCCTGTAGTTTAGTGGATTAATCCTATTGCCTGTCTTGAATATAGGTGTGACCTGTGCAACTTTCCAGTTTTTTGGTACAGATGCATCTTTGAGCGAGCAGTTGTATGTGGCTGTTAAGTAAGGACTTATCGCTACAGCATAATCGAATAGAAATCTAATTGGTATACAGTCCAGACCAGAAGACTTGTTCTTGTTAAGTGATTTACGTTGCTTCACTATTCCGAGGATATCTACTTCAACGTTACTCATTCTGGCCTTTGTTTGTAATTCGAAATCAGGAATATTGGTTTCGTCTTCTTTGGTGAATGAGTTTCTAAAAGCTGTGTTTAGTTACTCTGCTTTAGTAGCGCCATCCTCGGCAGGATCGCCATTGCTATCATGTGTTGAGGGTATTGTTTGTGATTTGCCCCTAGTACATTTAACATATGACCAAAATCTCTTTGGGTTTTCAACCAAATTTCGAGAAAGTGTTTCGTTGTGAAAGGTATTTTAGGCATCTTGCATTGAATTCCTCGCTAAATTTCGAGCTTCTGTGTAGGATAGCAAGTCTGGGGGATTTTGTGTTCGTTTAAATTTAGCATTCCTTTTCCGTTGTTTTTGCAACAGTTCTTGATCTGTTTTGTGTACCAAGGGGGATCACCTCCTTCTTTTATTCATTTATTTGGTATAAAACTGTCAACTGCTATCGATACCACTTCTTTGAATTCGAGCCACATCTGGTCTACACTTACGTTTAGTGTTAGGAACGAGTAGAAACTGTCTTTCAAGAAGCAATGTATTGTATTTCTCTCTGCTTTCTTGAACCAATATACGTCTCGTCTATTTTTGGTAACTTTGGACTTTCGATATTCAAACACGCTACGACAACTCTGTGTTCACTAATACGTGTACCGTTTTGATGCTCGTTATGGGCTCAGGATTATTTGTTGCTAAGATATAAGTGTGTTTTGACATCCATTTACAATTCTAGTTAGCTCATGAATAAATTGTGCGAAGAAATTCTCAGAGAATGCGTTGAGTACAATTTCGGACGATGTTTTATGCGTATCTCCTGATTTGAAAATATAATTTCGCCAACAGATTGAGGGTAAATTACAATCACCACCTACTATTATTGTGTGAGTTGGATATGTGTATGCAATTAGACACATGTTTTCTCTGAACCTTTCTGTTATTGTATCGTTAGAGTCGGAGGGCATGTGAAAGGAACCAATTACTTTCCTTAAAATTTTACAGTATTCCTTGTATTTAGCTAAATCATCAGCATTTGAGCTTTTTTTGGTTGGCAGATACATTTTCCTTTTTATCTTACAGGAAATCTTTATTCCTTGTGTAACCAATTGTTTTGTTATAGACTTCTGTTTAATTTGAGCTACTTTTAGAGGAGACCAGTTTTCAAACGTACTATTATCATTATTAATGAATATCTTATATTTTTCATTCATATCATCAGCACTATAAACATCTTTCTAGGTCATATCCTTAGGAAATTTTCTAAAATACTCAAATTTTGGTGAATTGACTACTCTTCTGTATTCATATTTAGTAGACTTAACAACATGCTTAAAATCTACACCTAAAACAAGCAGCTGCATGTCATGATCTGATAAGTCTTTGATTATTGGTTTTATATGTTTTTGTTGCTTTGATTTGTCTACAAAAATATTATCAATCACTGCCCTACAGGATTTAATTATTCTACTTGGAAAATTTATGGCATGAGTTAGATTGAATGACATGTTACTAATTGCAATAAATGTTTACTAGAAGAATGACTAAGAAAATCTGTATTAAAGTCACCAGCAACCAAGATTTCTTTACTTGGTCTTGTTAAATAATGTAACAGAAATTGTAGATGATTTACAAATAGATTTTAATTTCTTGCAAGTGCTCGGTAAATAGCAATTATTATATAGCATCTGTTATGGAACTCTACTTCTGTTGCATATGCTTCGAAACTCTGATCTAGTCAGAATGTCTTGAATTTATGACAATTTTTTTTATAAATATGGCAACTATTCCTCCCTCTGTATCTATCTAAATTGCAAGCTAACTTATCCTGAAATATCTATACTAGTAGCGAAGTGATGTGATGTTCAGAGAGGCAAATTGTTAATTGGTTTAGATGGATCTGTTTCACTAAGAAAAATGTGTAGTTCATCAACTTTATTTTTGAGTCCTGGTATGTTCTCATGTCATATAGATACCTGATGTTGCTTCCTAAGGGGGTTATAACTGGCTGGACAAAAATTTAGTGGCAGTTTCTGAATATTTTCTATTAAACTTTGTTTGCTTGTAGGCTGTATGCTAAAATCTGCCTCATGTTCGTCTATTTTTCAAACTGAGTGTGTCTCTGAACCTGTGTTCAAACTTTTCTTCTTTCCCTCTCCCTATCATAAAAACGGCATCCCTCTGACACCTGTAACCACAGATATTTTACTTTTTCATGACATTGTCCCCCTCTCCTTAAGTTACCTGCAATAAACCCAGATAGTTTTCCATTCCCCTTCCTGTCAATGTGTAGGCCATGCCTAGTGTTTCCCACTTACAGATACCATACCCAGGAATATGGGATCTCTATATCTGACATTAGCAGCCACTCCAACTCCAATTTTACTCACTTGATAATGAATACAAATCATGGCATCTCTAAACAGACACAAATTACACAATAGTATGCTTCGTTGTTTATGCTATATTCAACGGGTCATTCTTTATAGAATATTCAGAGTCTCAGTCAATACTGTTTCCTGGACCACCTACTGTAACCAAGCTACAGTACCCTTCTTTATGAAACCTGTGCAAATTATATCTTTTGTTACCAACCCACCCTTCTCTATGTTTGGAAATGTTTGTGATCCAATACTCTTGACCTACCTCTGTCTGTAGTAGTTGGCCAACACCTCTGCCATCTGAAGTACCTTACAACAATACTTGCTTTCCCTTCAGAAAAATCTATACCATTTTCAAGTCTTTCTTGGAAAGCCGCGGTGGAGTAGCCGAGCGGTCTAAAGCGTCTCGCTGCGGAGCGTGCGGTTGCTCGCCGTGGAGCTTCGAGTCCTCCCTGGGGCATGGGTGTGTATGTTTGTCCTTAGGTTAGTTTACCTAGGTTTAAGTAGTGTGTAAGCTACGGACTGATGACCACACAGTTTGGTCCGATAGATTTACAAACATTTGAACATTTTCTTGGAAGTTCGTTGTGCCCTACAATTCTGACTGAGGCAAATGGTCAAAACTACCTTGCAGATGGATGACAAAAATTGTCTGATACTGTTCTATGACTGCCCCACCTGTAACATGTAGGCAGTTCCCACTTCTGTCCTCATTTCTCCCTCTTTTATTTGTCCAGATTCTCCCTTGCCTTATTTAATTCATCTTGAAGAGCCGCAATTTCCCCCTCCCATCCCATTATTTTCCTGTCTCTACTGTAGATCCTACAAAATCCTTGAATGTTTAACATATCTATACCAGTGGCCACTTGATGTTCTTAGGAGCAAATTGTCAATTGGTTTAAAGGAATCTATTTCATCAATACAAATGAGTAGTTCATCAAGTTCATTTCTGAGTCCTGTAATGTTCTGATGTAATAAATGTAAGTAATATTAATACTAATGGTTGAACAAAGAATTACTGGCAGTCTCTGAATACTTTCTGTTAAACAGTGTTTGCTAAAATCTACGTCCTGTTTATCTGTCTTTTCAAACTGAGGTTGTCTTCCAAGTTCTCTCCCCTTTCCTATCCTAAAAAAGACATTTCTCTAACACCTGTAACTACTGGTATTTTACCATTTATGACAGTGTCCCCAGAAGTTACTTGCAATCAAATCAGCCAGTTTTCTTTTCTTTTCCCTTTCCTCTTGAGTTGTAGACCATGCTTAGTGTATTCCGCCCTACAGATAGCATCCACAGGAATCAAACCAATATGGGGCCCTGTATCTACATAAACATTGGTGAGCCTCATTTATGTCCTCATTTCCCACGCCACCACATTCGCCCCAATGAAATAAACCACAATAACCACGCTGCCGCACCCCATAACAAATGGTCCTATGGCATGTCACACACTTCTCACTTATGGTAAAAACAGAAATCGTAGAAACCGATAACGTATTGATTAAAACGTAGATGTTACACCAAGAGACACTAAAATCTATTCAGACAAATATAGACAGACTATAAGGGTACTGCGTAAGAGAAATTCTTTCACAGAAAATTATGCCTAAAACAGGGATTACTACACACTTTTGCTAAATGAGGAAATCTTAATCTCCGCTTTTTTCCGTTTATTTGTGGCTGATAGACATTACAGACTTAAATTACCATATACAATGGGATAGAAAATAGGAGAATAGGTTATCTGATACAGGTTTAAATGACTGTTTATAATAATTTGCGATTGTTAAATTAGGTCTAAAATACATACTGTAGGAGCGAGAAGAAAAATACACATCTTACATCGTTTTAGCTTCTATAAAACTACACTAACACTTTACTAATGTAACAACACTTATGTTTATAAAAATGATTATGGGCTTTTTCGAAGGTAACAAGAGGATTTAAATAAATGCAAAACAAGAATTGATTCTGATACAAAGTGCTACTAATAATAACTCATATGTGCAAATAGGAGAGAAAGAAAATCAGGTAGTCTTGGAGAAATTGGCATGGAAGGTTCCTCAGTTGACAGTATCAAATGAAAAACAAATAAAACTGGCATGCATATAAAATTTTTCAATACAGCTAACATTAAATTTTGGTTCATGGGAACTCTATGAATTCCCTCTTTACCGCCTTTGTCATCATATTGTTGGGCTTTAAAGACATCAGTTGAGTTTTAGAAATCTAGATTCGTTATATTGGATTTTCAGACACATAGAAAAGGGAATCCACTGAGCTATTGTAGTGTTTTTGACGCCTGTAACTTATGCAATGCAAAAGCGTTACTGAACTCCTAATATTTTCCATGATGACTTCTAAACTGACTGGAAGAATAAGCATACAAGTTTTCTCTTTTATATGTATGCAAGATTTCGCTGTTTCTATTATGATGAAGATGATGAAAAAGAGGGGTGTTTTTTGAACCTTTAGAAATTCATAGATTTGGCACTTGTCATCGACCTCACACACCAGAATGAACATGAAAGTAAGTATCAATAGGCATGCCAATTGAATTTGAAACACAGGGAAATATTCCCAATTTTACAACAGCCTATGTCTTATTACCGCATGATCATATTATGAAACTACTCCCCACTTACAGGGATTGTACAATGTGTTATATAAAAAGTGTAATTTTTTGTTTCTCTACTGATAAATAGTTTTTAATTATTTTAGCAAAACAAATACAGCTTTGAATTATTTTATTCGTATCCACTACCTCTACATTTTGTTTTCCTCACTTGAATTTACAGGCTGCTGGTAAGTCTATAATACACAGCGACTATATTGTTGATTTAGAACAAGGTAAGTAATTTTCTATAATTCGGCGATTCGGCGTTAGAATCAGAAGTGTCCGGCAATGGCCTGTTGCGATATTAAGCTGCCTTGTGCAGCTGTATGTTCTAATTAGACACAAAGTGCGCATGTCGAGATGGCTTCACAATGCGCTGCTACCACAGCCAACGCTGATGCAAGAGACACCCGCTGCCATCACCACCAGCGTTATAAGAGCAGGCCACTGACGAGATTGGCACTGACTGGGAAGCACATGTTAACTGCCACACGTTAGCTGTCACTGCTGACACAACTGATGACCACTACCGCTAGCTGCAATGTCGTCACTGTGCTAGTGTACTGAGAACAGATGGTTATGGATGGCTGGTAACATTTAGCATCAGTGGTAATCATCCCTGGTTGCTGCGCTGTCTGAAATAACTGAAACTCTGTGCTTTCTTCGATGCGCTGTTCCATGGAACTGTTGACAGCTGCATTGACAGAGAAAAAGGCAAATTGCACATTACAACGGATTTAACCCTAAGGAACACATTTGTCTTGTTTAGCGAAGTATTCGATACCGTTTACGTCTGTGTATTAACAGTAGCAGAGCCACTAATGTATAGTTATTTTCTAAATCCATGGGCTACAGCACTTGGATACTGTAATTTCGTGTATACCATAATTAACGAGACAATCATTTATATGCCAGTACTTTATTTTCATTCAAAATTTGTTGCAGTATTAATGGAGTTAACATTTCGAAATGTATTCTTCAGAACCAAAAGTCTTTTGCCATAGCATAGTTATATTGGAATGAAAATACATGATTAGAATACTTCGTCACATTTTTAACTTTATCATTTTGACCATTCTCTGTCAGATTACTTTCAGTTAATTACAGTTTATAAAAAGCTTGTAATAATGATAAAATTGTTGGCTAGTAACATAATGCAATTATGTATATTACTACAATAATGTAATTAATAACATTTCCTGAATTTAGTTTGACTTATTCAGTTTGTAACAAAACTATACAGCTATTTCATTATTTAACAATTTCAGTTATGTAAACAAACCAACGCTGCATACATGTTTAGTGTATAATTTTGTCTGATTTATAAATATTTGTAAAATTACTTTCTGTTTGTGCTGATTAATCTGATGCATATCATGTTTGTGCAAGATGTCTATTTTAATTACGTAAGTATAATTAAGATGTGTGATTGTACCAACCTTTTTCTAGAACTTGCTAGAACCTACCATTGTCTATAAATACAAGTGTGGCGAATCACAGTTCGACTTAGTTGTGTCAATCTATAGTTCAACTCAGTGATTGTAACACCAAGTTGTAGTATATGTTTTCTTATATCGATGAAAATTTATGATTTTGAAGATAATAAATATAAGTTGAATATGCAGCAATGTATTTCCATACAATATAAAGAACCCAGGCTGCCAGAGTAAATAGTTCCAGGACAACAATTATACAGCAAACACACTGATGGACACAATAGTTTTGTCTACATCGGCAAAGAAGGTAATGGAATTTATATTAATTATTGAAACTTGTGTTTGGGCTGGTGCCATTCCTATTCTAACTAACAGGTAGGATTGTCACAATGTATTATTGTGACTACATAGATGCTGTTTGCATCCTGCATTATGCTGACATCTGGCTGTTTCCCTTGTATGATGCGTCAAAAAATGAGGATAACTTCATCGATTGGATATATTTTTACTCATCAGAGATGGTCCACTGGTATGCAAATGTGCAAAATCACAGATGTGTAAATATAATACTCATTAATGTTAATATCAAGGGTCGCCACCATATTTTTTATTAAAAACATGGAAAAAGATCCAACATCCTAAATCTACAAGCACAGTGGCGAGATAATTGATCAGAGTGGACCAAATAATAAACACAGTGCTCTACCTATTTATCTAATTACCCCTCCAAAATAGCGAGTTAGGAATTTGTAAAGGAAAGCAAATTTATGACTAAAATAAGTTTATTAATTAAAAGACACAGAAATTCTGCGGATAGTTAACAAATAATATAAAAGATTTTGTAAAATGAAATCACAGTTAAAAGTGTAGTCAAGCAAAAGGTTACAAATGAAAGACAAATATTTATAAAAAGGACATCAAATGCATTAAAATCGGTTTACACCGCAAAATACATGTGTGACCAGCAAATTGTATGATTTTTAACAAATAAGTTTACAAATGAATATACGAAGTCTAATAGGATTGCAACAAATGGAGCTGTAACTTTTACATGTAAAGTTTGTAGCACTAAATTAATCAATTCTGCAGACAAGGAAGGCTAACTGATACTTAGATCATAACCTCTCCAAAGCCATACACTAAGAGGATCCGTGATGATAGGAACCCCGCAGAATGCAGCCCACACTGCCCGATATCTGAAAGGGAAGCGATACATTATCGACTGTTTTCCAGAGTGAAGTCACCTCAGGGAGTGAGCCTACCGACAGATAGGTCCCACCTCGCAAACTGCCCCCATAAACGTGTCGCCAGCGACCAGCCTCCCTCGACAAGCCAGCCCAGTTCTGCCTTCTGCAGGCAAGGACAGGACCTAGCAGCTAACGAAAACAGTTCTCAAGAAGAACGAGAAAATAGTCATCCAAAACACATACTGCAGATCAACAAACAATACATTCTGAGGCACACTCTTATGACATGCAACAATAAATAAAAAAAAGGACTAGCAAATTACTTCCACTACACACAGCACACATAAAGGCACCAGAAAGAGAGAAAATAAATGAACAAATAATTGGCCACCCTACACCCTTGCAATATGTGATATAAATACCGCAGACTGGTCTGTGCCTGGACATTGCCTGCCTGTATCATATATAGAGGGACACTGAAGCCTCAGCAGTCTCGCACATTTCAGGATGATAAATGACCTTTCTAAACGCCCCCATGCTTATGATGATGATGATAATGATGACGATGTGCGAATACCTTCAACAATCATTGGCAAGTAGGCCTTGGTGTTTATTCTAGGTGAAGGTAGGTTAACAAAATTGATGAAATTATTTTCTATTTGCTTCATGTCTACACTTGCATTGGTAACTTTTTGTTTTTCTGTAATAGTTAGTGAGCAATTTTTACCACCATTGTGGGATAATGTCCATTTTTCGTCACAAGAAATGTCCCTATTTTCCAACCAGAGTTCCGGTTGTTGAGGATTGGGTATGTGAGTTGCACTCATGCTCCTTGTCCTCATCTTATATTTTAAAAACTTTATTTTTTACAAATGGTGCTCTTTTTTCTGATATAAGTTCACTCGATGATGATATTTTTCAAAACGTTCAGCACAAATTAGCGATTAGAATAGCTGCATTTTCAACAAAAAACTGCAGTGATGTTTTTGATGATGATGATGATGATGACCAATGAGTAAAATCACTTCTTCAACCACAATGTAAGTAGTTGAATAACAAGTGAACCTCTGCAAACATGAAAGGAGGATGAAATTAACAGTTGATTGATTTTTACAACATTATTCATTATCATGGTCAGAGTAATTAATTTTGCTCATTTCGTCTGTGCAGGACTATTGCAGCCTACACCATCATTGACTTGGTGTCCAGTGGACCTACAACGTTCACCATTTTTGTTGTTACCATTGCTGGCTCACGTTGGTGAATCACAACATAAGTTCTTCTTGTTCTAATACGGAAACCAATGAAAGTACCTTACTGTATGTGTCAATTCTGATACATATTGAGCTTGTTCCTTCTGTCTTAGCAGGTGTACTGGAGCCACCATCATGGACACACGCTTCAGCCCAACCAAGGCCATAGCCAGTGGTGCTGGGACACCGGCAGCAGTGCCATTATAACTCGTCCTACGCCATCAAATTGCCGATCACGGCCACCATGCTCTCTGCAACTCCCCACCACCAAAACTATGTCATTGTTGTTGTAGGTACAGCAAATACAGCCCTCCTCCTGCCCGCATACATAATGAGTAGTAACAGGTAAATCATGTAGTGGCATTTAACTACTCTGTAGTTGCTGGCACTTTCGAGATCAGGATCCATCAACACCACATTTATAATACTAATGTGGAATCAGAATATGCTGCATTTCTCAATGCTTGCCTAGGGGTTTTGGAAAGAGAGTTCCCCAAACTCGTCAATGAACCGCATTATCCTGCCATTAAGAGCAAAGCAATTCTGTTATTTAAGCTGACATATCCCCCAAAATATGGGAAATATGTTGAAGAAAGATCCTCATTAAAATATGGGGGGAAATGGGGTGATATCGTGAGGCAATGCAATTTCAGAGTGATTTGACATAATTGTTAGGAATGCTACACTCAGGCATTTTGCAAATATACAGGGAAGAGGGTCAGGGAAAGTAGCGACTCGTGTACCCTATCTTGGTGTCTACTCACATGTTTATGATCCAGTCAATATGGGTCCAGTTAGAAGATACTGCTGCAAAACAGACATGCACAAATGTCCAAAATACTGTTGAGGGGGATGAATTTTGTTTTGCTTAGCCTCTTCTGGCTTGCGATAGCAATTACTCTGACCCAACGTGGTGTACAAATAGACACAGAAACAAGGAATGTATGCATGTGTTATTACTTTGAAAGAATCTCATTACCTATCATAATTCCAAATATACCAAAATTTCAGAGGCAGAACCCTGATTATTCACTGCATGTTTGCAGTATGAGAGAGGCCAAATGAAGAAGGTGATCACAGTAAGGAGCACAATGTGCAGGAAAAAAAAGACAAGCATATAATAGTTGGACCCTCTTCTTTTCCAAAGTAGCTGGGTGGCGATCCCAACATTTAGATTTGTTGCTATTTTAGAAGGGAGATAAGTAATAGTATGTTTGGGTAGAAAACAAGACCCACTTACTTAGAGCCTAAACAAGGTAAAACCAAATATGATGGGCATTTTTCCCATTGATATTCAACAGCTTTAATAAGAGAAAGTTTCTAGAGTGACATTTAATGGACTGCACGAGTCATGAAACCAGTTTGTGTGCAAATCCTGGGTATAAAATGTTAAAATTTAAGAATACCCACTACCAGGAACATTGTACCTTTGTTGTATATGCTGAATTCAAATGCCTAGTAGTTCCAGTGGCACATTCTGATGGTAATCCCATTGCCTCTTATTGCTCCTTCAATGAATGATACATATCATTTGTAGTGGTGTATAAGGCTATGTGCTCCTATGACTCCAGTTTGAATAAATTTGATTCTTGTGTTGGGGATGATACTACAAGATGGTTTGTCTCTCAGCTCAAAAAACTTGCACAGGAAGTTGATGTTTTGTATAGCAACAACATTCCCATTGCTAACTGAAAGGATAATGATGCGTTATACGAGCAGCCACCTGCCTGCCACATTGTTGGATTGCCATTTGGTCTGAATGCAGTGATTCCTCATAGAAAGAATTGTTATATGACAGTTAAGTTCTGTCATGCAGCTCATAATGCACGTAACCTGCAGTATCAACTGCCATGGCACATACCTGTCTCCTTTCACAATTTGAGCAGGTATGATACTCACTTTCTTGTTGAGCATTTAGGAGATTTTGACTTGAAGAAAGATTGAGGTCACAACTCACAATGTTGAAGTGTAAATCTCTTTCTCCAAGTGAATCATACAATAACTAACACTCTACTTTATAGGATCATTGTGGTTCATGGAGGTACCTCTTCAAAAACTTGCTGAAACAATGCATCAAGAAGATTTGCATGTCACCCAAGCAGCATATACGGATAAGGCAATGTTTCAGCTTCTAACGAAGAAGGGCACCTTTCCTTATGAATGAATGGATTCAATGGAGATACTCTATGAAATTAAGTTGCCTGAATTTTCTGCATCTACTAGTAAACTAATAGGTACTACCATAAATAATGTCTGAGTCTGAGAAAGTGGTTAATGTTTGGAGGGAATTTGACATCTCTCATTTAGGGGAAGATACTAAATTGTGTAAGGATTCTGATGTACACCTGCCTACAGACATATTTCCGGAGTATGTGCATGGATACATACACTCTGGATTGTGGCATTTATTACAGTGTGCCAGGGTTTGTGGGATGCAAGGCTGAAATGATTGCATATAAACCTTGAATTGTTGACTGATGTTGATATGCTGCTGGTCTTTGAACATGAGTTTCACAGTGATCTTTTCCAGTGTGTGCATAGGTATGCCAAGGCAAATAACCCGAAAGTGAGTGAGGCAGAGTACTGACCATCTGACGATTTGAGATGCATCCTTAACCTTGATGTAAACAATCTATATAGGCCTGCTCTGCAACAGTCTCTACCAACCTATGCGTTCCAATGGCTATCCAGAGAGCAAGTCGTTAGATTTACAAATTATTTTAAGCTTTTGGTGACTGATACTGGTGTTTGTCCTAGAGGTAGACTTGGTATGTCCTGTTCATGTGCATGATGTGCAACCTCCAACTCTGGTCAGAACACACAGCCCCAAAGAAAGGTTCTGTAAGCATAGGTACATACTACACTTCAGAAATCTCTTTCAGTGTCTCAGTTTGGGGATCGAATATATCAAAATTCACTGTGGGATATCGTTCAATAAGAGGGCCTGGTTGAAAATGTATATTTATTCAAATACTGGCAAGAGAGCACAAGCAACCTGTGAATTTGAAGAACATTACTACAGATTAATGAACGTTGTATATTTTGGAAAAACTACGGAAAAATATTAGGAACCACCATGATATCATTTGGTTTACAAGAGTGGATGTCGTTATAGTGCACAAAATTACATCGCAAAGGCAAATTTCAAGCGAGTCACGATCTTTAATAAGGTACTGGTTGCTGTGGAAATAGCTAAGGTTGTTGTAGATTTCACTGAGCCTACATATATTGGTACCTGTATGTGTTCTGGACCTCTCAAAACTTCATTGCACTATTTCCATTATGAGTTCAAAAAACCAAACTTGCTGATTCAAATTTATTTTCTATAGATACGGCTAGAATCATTTACTGGGTGAAAGGCCATGATCTATATGAAGTAATTAGGCGCAATCCTGATGAATTCCACACATATGGATATGTGGCCAATAATCCTTATGGTATAACACCTAAGATCAAAGAAGTTATTGGTCTGATGAAATATATGACGAATGGATCGCAGATTGTGGCGTTTTTGGGGCTCATATTGATAATGTTCAAATACCATATAGATTCAGGCACCACCCAGAGGGTGTGCATTATACAACTTTATGAGTCCTCGTGATCAAAGATTACAATGTCTGCCTGTTTAATGGTGGCACTCCCCACGTAGTACTTCAAGTAGTTTTTCGTTAGTGAGTCCAGGTGGTGCATACTACACTACAACTGAAGGTTGGTCTGTCTCATCATGACAACAAACGCTTCATTTGTAAAGAAGGTATTGGAACTCGCTCATTCTCAAACTATTTGAATAAATGATGAGTGTGTGGAATAGATAGAAGTGTTTGTCATAGTTGTGTGTGTGTGTGTGTGTGTGTGTGTGTGTGTGTGTGTGTGTGTGTGTGTGTGTGTGTGTGTGTGTGTATCCTGTTATTCTTCTTCTGGTTGTGTGCTGCTAGTTTCCCTATAATGTGCAATACTCATTGTTTAATGTAAAAAAGTTACTTATGGGGTAGTAACATGTTTTTGAATAATAATCTTTTTTATTCACAATGCTGCTAGCCTCTTGAAAATATTTATAAGTCTTTTAATGTGAAAAAATGTTTGTATATAGCGAGATAGGTATTTCTCCTTGTTTTTAATGTAAAAAATATTGTATCTACAGATACTGATTAGACAAAAACATATACATACCTTGTGATATAATGCTAAAGTAGACCTTTTTTAATTGTACTAGTCACTTTAAAATGATTTTTTATATAGCAAAGGGGAAAACCGTATTAAATCTCTCTTATTAAACACCACAAGTGATGTATTATTAAATATTCCACTGGCATTATATTTTTACACCCTACTCCTTTTTTTCTGATTGCTGAGACGTATTGGGTAGATGAAGGAAAAAGAGAAAGACAGATTTTGTATAACATCATTTCTTGTTTAATCTACGTAGTACACACATTCAGTTTATTTACAATATTGTGCAAATAATAGATACATGTCAGTCTCAAATTCAGCCGAAATTGTCTTCAGCCCTATAGGTGCAAATACAAACATGGCCATTCCTGCAGTAAACTCAGCTTCCACAGAGTTGGCTGAATGCAAGCATTTATATCTTGTTATAATTGATTTATGGACACATTGTGCCAGTATAAATATGTGATGAAGTCATAGAATGCAGCCCTAATATAAGGATAAAATGCCTTAGTCTGTCTACCACAAGCAGTAATGCATTGTACAGTGAACTTATTTTCTTCACACTTGATGTTTGATATATACAGGTGAGCCATTAACTTGTAATTCAAGCACTTTCCTCAAGATAAATGTCAATAACTGTTGCCTCACCCCTTAATGAACTAATGTCAATAGGGGTCCAAGATGGTTTGTATTTACTCGTATGTTTCGAGTATATTCTGCAGTAAATAATTACGAAAATAGTTGTTTTCAAACTGTATTTAAACATTTCCATTTGTTATAAATATATGCAATGTTACATTCCTGGAAGCGTTAGTGTACTGTTGAATAAGATAAAGTAGTGTAAAATGCGTATTTTTCTTTCTGTGCTTATAGCCCGTGTTTGTAGGCATAATTTAATACACACAAATCATTGTAAACAGTGACTAAAACTTGTATTTAATTACCCATTCATCTGTTTTTTCTTGTTGTATATAGTAGTTAAAGTTTATGAAGTCTACCCAGCACAAATAAAAGGAAAACAGCTAGGATTAAAATTCCTTGATATAGAAAAAGTGTGTAGTAATCTGGGTTTATAGTCCTAATTCTGTTTTTTTTTTTTTTTTTTTTTTTTTTTTTTTTTTTTTTTTTTTTTTGTGACTGAGTTTCTTTTATTCAATACCCATTCAGTTCATTCTATTTATATTTTTTGTGAACAGTTTTTAGTGCCTCGTGATGTAGCCTTTACATTTTCGTTGATGTTTAATCAAATTTATACGATTTATATTTTTACCATGAGTGAGAAGTGTGTGACATTGTTAGTTCCGCAGTGGGGTGTGATAGTTGCAGTGGTTTCTTTCGTTGGGGCGAATTTAGTGACATGAGAAATGGGGACATAAATGAGGCTCACCAGTGGTTATGTAGATATAGGGCCCCATAGGGGTTTGATTCCTGTGGATGCTCTCTGTAGGTGGGAATACACAAAGCATGGCATACACCTGAACAGGAAAGCAAAGAAAAAACTGGCTGGGTTGATTGCAAGTTACTTCTGAGGGGCTCTGTCATAAATGTTAAGCTCCAGTGGTTAGAGGTGTTAAAGGGATGCCCTTTTTTCGATACCTCAGAAATAAACTTGATGAACTACTCATTTGTATTGATGAAATAGATTCCTGTAATCCAATGGATGTTAATTTGCTTCTCTGAACATCATGTGGCAACTGGTATAGATATGTTAAACATTCCAGGATTTAATTTAGCTTCATACTTCTTTAGGGTAGATATGGGGGGAGGAGAAGTTGGAACATTTTATTAAAAACTGCAATACGAAACAAATTATGATATAATTATATTCTGTCTACAGCAGCATTTAGAAGCGTGTGCAAAAGTAGTAGAGTTCTATAACATATGCCATATAAAAGTAACTATTTATCGAGTACCTGCAGGAAATTATAATCCATTCCTAAATTATCTAAAAGCTCTATTATGTTATTTTACAGGAACAAAGAAAGATATTTTGATTACTGGTGACTTGAATGCAGATTGTCTTATGCAGTCATGCAGTAAACATTTATTCAATCTAACTCACACTGTATACTTTCCAACTAGGATAACAAAATCGTATAGGACAGCCACTAATAACATTTTATAGACATATCAAAGGAAGAAAAAGCATATCATAAAACCAATTATCAATGGGCTATTAGATCATGATATGCAGCTCCTTGTTTTAGGTATATATTCTAAGCAGATTATGAAGACTGTTAAATCTGCATACAGGAGAGTAGCCAATCCACGAAAAATTGAAAATTTTAGAAACCTACTGAAAGATATGAACTGGAAATATGTTTATAGTACTGAGGACATGAATGGAAGATATAACATATTCATTAATAATGATAATATTATTGTTTGAAACTGGTCTCTTCTAAAAGTAGCTCAAATTAAACGGAAGTCTATAATAAAACCATGGATTACACTATTAGTAAAGATTTCCTGTAAGACAAAAAGGAAAATGCATCCATCAGCCAAGAGCAGTAACAATGATCATGTTTAGCTTTATATAAGGAATACTGGAAAATATTTTAAAAAATAATTAAGACATCTAAACGAATCTACTATTAGAAGAAGATAGCAATGTCAGGCAACAAAATAAAAGAAAATAAACCAACAATATGGGATATAGTGAAAGAGGAGAGTGGTAGAACCAGAAAAGAACGGGAGCAGATAGCATAAAGAGTAGATGATACATTAGTAACTGATGGGCACAGTGTGGTAAATCTATTTAACAAGTACTTTATATCTGTTATTGCTAAGTTAGTGTGGAATTGTCAGCGTCAATAAATAAAGCCCTTGAATATCTGAAACTAGCATTTAGGAATAACTTCAGGTAAATGAATATGTCACTCACTAATCTCCATAATAAAACCTTTAATAAGAAAACACTCACTAACCTCAATAATAAAATCCTTAAAGTGAAGCACTCACTAAACTCAATAATAACAGCTTTAAAACGAAGCTTTCTAGTGATTACAATGAAATATCAACAGAGTTAATAAAAGTATGTTCTTGTGAATTTAGTACAAATTTCAGTTATTTGTGTAATCAGTCTATTATAATAGGAACATTTCCTAATTGGCTAAATTATGTGGATATTAAACGTCTATTCAAGAAAGGGGATAAACAGATACCACCTAACTACAGACTGACTTCACTTTTACCTGCATTCTCGAAAATTCTAGAAAAGGTAACGTACAATCAGCTTCTCAACCACCTAACCACAAATGACATCTTATCCAGTGCACAGTTTGGATTTTGAAAGGTTCCAATATCGAGAAGGCTGTTTACACTGACAGTGAAAATGTAATTAATTCATTAGATAATAAATTACAAGCAGGAGGTATTTTCTGTGATGTGTCTAAGGCATTTGATTGCGTGAACCACAACATCCTTTTAAGTAAACTAGAATTCTATGGTGTGACGGGCACTGCTGCAAAATGGTTCAATTCATGCCTTGCTCACAAGAAACAGTGGGTGTCAGTCCAATAGACTAGTGAATTAAGCAATCAGTCATCACTGTATTGGGGAGCAATAACATGTGCTGTCCCACAAGGATTCATCTTAGGGCCATTGCTTTTTCTTGTGTACATGAATGACCTATTATCAGTTACACTGCCAGAAGCAGACTTCATTTTGTTTGCAGATGATACAAGTATTGGAATAAATAGCACATTGAGCATAGTTCTAGAAAGGTCTGCTAATGATATTTTCATAAACATTAATAAATGGTTTAAAGCCAACTCATTGACATTATACTTCGAAAAGACTCACGACATGCAGTTCAGAACATGTGACTTCACTCAGTATATGCATAAATTGTTAAGATGAGCAGATAGAAGAGGTTGACGGTATTAAATTCCTGGGATTACAGCTTCACAATAAATTCAGTTGGGAGGAGCACACCACAGAACTGCAGAAACGACTGAACAAATGTGTGTTTGCAGTACGATTGTTAACAGGCACAGGAGACATAAAAATAAAATAGCTTGCCTACTTTGTTTACTTTCATTCCATAATGTCATATGGTATTATTTGTTGAGTAATTTCATGGACATCCTGTAGAAGGCTCTTCAAAATATTGGGTATACTAACTACTGCCTCTCAGTATATTTCTTCCTTAATGAAATCTGTCGTAAATAATATATCCCTTTTCCCAAAAAACAGCCCAGTTCATACATAAAATACTAGGAACAAAAATAATCTACACAAGGACTTAAAATCACTTACTTAAGTTGAAAATGGGGTCCAGTACTGAGGACCACACATTTTTAATAATTTACCAGCAACCACGAAAATATAGCTACAAATAAAGATCAGTTTAAGAGGAGCCTAAAAGACTTTCTGGTGGCAAACTCCTTCTAATTCAATGATGAATTTTTAAATAGAAACAAATTGTGTATGTAACTGTATTCCTATTCATTATAATATTATCAACTAATCTAATACAAACTTTTATACCTGATAAATTTGTGTATATAAGCATAACATTTTAGATTACAAGGTAACTAGACAATTAAATATTTTCGAAGAAAAATAACAGGCAATGTCTTACGTTGCCTATATCTGTACAGTGAGATTATCTGTTCAGACAGAGTTCCAGATGGCTGTTTGGCAGCGCAATGGTTACCGTTACATACCACAAATTTTGCGTTCCATGTTCAAATCCAGTCCTCTCCAATTTTATCTCTCTATTATATTTCACAGAAGATAAGATACTGTTATATGACAGCTTGAGTAACGTCATGTACATTATTTTATTTCACCTGTGCCTCATTACTCGTCGTTGACTTCCGACTTTATTTTACTTATACTGCCATAACATTAGTGCTGTCCTCTTCATCATTAACTTCTTTCGTTCTATATTTATCCTTTCTTTCATTTTACCATTGATACAGGTATACAAGATTAGTTTGTTGATTAGGTCTTCCGAAATGCATAGAACCCATAAGGTGTCGTCTACATCTTTTCTGTAAAATATGATTTTTTATGAACTGGATAAAACAGTTGAATTATGACTTTGATTTCTGTCTTTCCATTTCTCTTTTACTGAACATAGGGCTGAATCTAGAGCTTCTTCCTTGACAATGTCCCGAAAGGTAGTGGTTGTATTATTTTTAAAGGCCACTTTTCGTAGATAAAAGCTGCTGAAGTTATTTTCTTCTTAGTGTTTACTATCAGTTATTCTGACGCTACACATATTTTTGTTTAATTGTACGCTCAGATGTGTTGAATTTCTTATCACGTTACTTTGATACGTTGTTCATGATTCATCTGCGCTTCCTGTGCTTCGCTCACGTTCTTTATTAACAACGGAATATTTTTTCACGGCTGAGAACTGATTAGTTACTTCAGAGATGTTTTTACTATTGTTACCGCATTTGATTTCTAGCCAAGTTGATTTAATACCAAAATTCGTCTTTATTTGTTTGTGAAAATTTCTGAATCTGCTAATCTGGTTGCACCTTTCTTCGACTCATCCTATTCTCTGTACTAGTACCTTTACCATATTTAAATTTTCGTTTTAGATTTCTTCCGTTATGTCTTTTACCGATTATTTGATTATGCATTTATTCGGCTCCTTTAATTTCATTACCGTATTCTCGTTTATATGTTTGTCCTGATAACCGAGGCACTTAATGGATTTACTCAAGAAATGAAAGTGCATTTGGAATTTACCGTTTTCATCTAGTGTTTTTTTTATTCTCAGCTACTTCAAAATGTTCATATATCTGTAAATCTATGGGATTTAACTATTGCGATTATCAGTCCCTAGGCTTAAACTACGTAAACCAATTTAAAAAAGGACAAAACACACACACACACACACACACACACACACACACACACACACACAACACAACACACACGCGCGCGCGCGCGCACACACACACACACACACACACACACACACACACACACACACACACACACACATGCCCGATAGAGGACTCGTACCTCCGACGGGGAACAACCGCGTCTCGACTAGTAACGAACAACATGATGTCACGTGAACCTTATTGTGTTTGAGGGAAGGAGATAGTTCCCCTTTTCGTCATTGCCCCTATATTTTCGATTATAACTGTTACTTCAACATGTGGTGGAATTTCATTCTCAACTCCACTGTTATCCAAAGGATCTACAGATCACGATACCGGGAATTTCCATTTCGTCACCACTAGGGTCTAGCTATTCTGCCACGATAATTAATACTTGCTCTCCAATTTCTAGATCTACCTTGTCACTGGATTGTTCCATCATATTATCTGAAAAAATAACCGGTTTATTTGAGTGAAGTCTGGCTTTTTGATAGTTAATATTTGAATTATTCAAAACTCGAACACAAAAAATTACAAAATTACACGCCCTGAACTGCACTTTGCAAGTGCGGGAAAAATGGTATAGATTTTGAACTAAACACTAACTCTTTGTACCAACAAATTACAACGCAGATTATGCCACAGGATCTAGGCTATAAACTTTAACATGTAATGTACGTTGAAAAGCCAAATAAATTGGTATGGGCAAGCGTTTGCATACACAGAGATATCTAAAATTCAGTGGACAGCGCTGCAGTCGGCAACGCCTGTATAAGACAAGAGGTGTCTGGCGCAGGCTTCTGATCGGTTACTGCCGCTACAATGGCAGGTTATCACAATTTAACTGAGTTCGAACATGATGTTATAAGTCAGCGCCCGAGAGATAGGACAAAGCATCTCTGAGGTAGCGATGATGTTTACATTTTCCTGTACGACCATTTTAGTAGAGCACCCTGAATGTCGGGTATCTGGTAAAACATCAAATCTCCGACATCACTGCGGCCAGAAAAAGATCCAGCGAGAAAGGGACAAACGACAGCTGAAAAGAATCGATCAACGTGAGAGAAGTGCAACCCTTCCGAAAATTGCAGTTGATTTCAATGATGGGCCATCAACAAGTGTCAGCGTGCAGACCATTCAACGAAACATTATCAATATGGGCTTCCGGAGCCAAAAAAAATGTTCAAATGTTTGTAGAACTTATGGGACTTAATTACGGGGTCATCAGTCCCTAAGCTTACAAGCTACTTATGAACTAGCTCAGACTAAGGACGGCACAAATATCCATGCCCGAGGGGGGATTCGAATCCCCGACCGTAGTGGCCGTGCAGACCGTGAATGGAGCCCCTCAGTCCCCTCGGCCACCGCGGCCGGCTTTCGGAGCCAAAGGCCAACTCGTGTAGCCTTGATAAATGCACGACACAAAGCTATGCGCCTCGTAAACTAACCTAAGGACAAAACAAACATCCATGCCCGAGGGGGGATTCTAACACCCAACGGCGAACAGCCGCGCGCACCAAAACACTGCGCTCCAGTATGCACGGCTAATCCGCAGGTGAGTCGAATGGGAGTGTACGGGTATGGAGACAACCTCAAGATTCCATGGACCCTGCATGTCAGTAGAAGATTGTTCAAGCTGGTGGAGGCTCTGTCTGTAATGGTGTCTGCCTGTGCAGTTGGAGTGATGATGGACCCCTGATACGTCTAGATACGACTTTAGATTAGATTAGCTTTTCGTTCCATAGATCCGTATCGAGGAGATAATTGTTGATGTGGAACATGACAAGCAACACGTTCGTACCCATCCTGGCTGATCACCTGCAACCACGCATGTCCACTGTGCATTTTGAAGGATTTTGTCAATTCCAGCAAAACAAAGCGGCATCCCACACGGTCAGAATTGCTACAGAGTGACTTCAGCAACACTCCACTGAGTGTACATACCTCCGCTGGCCATCACCTACGCAGTTTTGAACATTATTGGGCTTACCTGGGATGTATGGCAACGTGCTGTTCAGAAGAGATCTCCACTCCCTCGTACTTTCACTGAACTATGAATAATCCTGGAGGATGTATGTTGTTAATTCCTTCCAAAACAACTTCAGACATTGGTAGTGTCGATGCACTTCTGCGTTCTGGCGGGTGCCCTACAAGATGTTAAAGGGTTTACCATTTTCTTTGGCTTTTTAGTGTACTCGTATATGCATAACTAAATGCGCCAGTACTACATTATAAGATTCTTTGACAACGGAAATTTAGCAAACTGCAGTGGCGTAACTAGGACTTGGCTTTGGGAGGGGGGGGATAGATCTGCTTGATGAGCAAAATTTTAGTCACTTTCCAGACAGACTACCATCTACCACTCCCATTGAAGTTTAATTCACTCCCATCCAATGAAAGTTTCCAATCTTTACCTTTACCAGATTGCGGTTATATATATATATATATATATATATATATATATATATATATATATATATATATTTTTTTTTTTTTTTTTTTTTGGGGGGGGTGAGGTGTTGGGGTGGGTTCTATCCCCCTACCCCCCCCCCCCCCCCTCCATAGTTACGCCACTGGCAAACAGGAATGTACATTTAAACTGTTTCACAAAACTATCTCTATATAGGACTCGCACTGTGCTTCGTAATTAACTGACGGATTTTATTGTCAAGCCATCTGTTAGACTTGTGTGCGCATCTGTGAAACGCTACAACACCATCCTCAAGTTAAATGTTTGAAAGTCACTATGCACAATGTAATTTTAATAATGCGAGAAATAATTCAATCCTGTAACGTATAACGTGAGGAATTTTAGCATTGTAGGGTAAGGTGGTACAATTTCGATCATTTCGGACAAATGTTATTGTAACTGGAAATATATTGAGAAAAGATGTAATTTTAGTTATAGCACTTGTTCTTAGATGTTTAACTAATGTGTAACACAAATATTAGACAATTACAAATGTCGGTATAGACTCACAAAAAAGTTACAGAATTGAGAAAAATCGATCGAAAATGTATCACACTAGGTACAATTGTGATCACTTCCTAGTAGAATTTTGACTAAGGGCATCTTCCACATAAAAAGCACTTTTTCCGTCAGGCACCAACGCATACTTCGTTGTACCAAACATTGCAATTTGGATAGAGAGTCTAGTCAACCTTAGATAGAAAATTTATAAGAACTCGTTAGACTAAGTAGCTTCACTTACCTCCTAACGTGAAAAAAATGTATCTCTCCTTAGCACAAAGTGGTATATTCTTGGAAAAGACAGGAGGAGCTGTAGAAACCTGCTACGCTACAATGCCACACAACGAGACACTACGAGACTGACAAATGGCGCGAAAATTTATGTTGATCAGAATTGTACCTACATCGAATTTGTACCACCTTACCCTAGTGATATTTACCTTTTGACATAATATTCATCTCACATAAAAATACTGCCACTGTTCTCATGTTGTCAGACGATTCTACTAAACCAATGAAACAGGGTGCACTAATTACTGAAAGGAAATAGTGTTATTTTAAACGATTTAGACATATATTTGGTGGGACAGATATCACACATTTTGTAGCTGAATACGTCAAATTTTGAAAATACTCGTTTTACAGAAATTACAAGGTTTTAAATTTGGTTCACATATTATTAAGTTAAGAAGAACAGAAATGTCCGTAGTATAAAGCTGACTTGATCACTTATGACAGAAATTCTATCTCACTTTCGACAATGATTATGCATTGCAACAACAAAATGGAGATAAAGAAACTAAGTTCAGAATGCGATTAACTAATGATTTTCCATCTAGGGAAAGCTGAGCAAAGAATGGCATCGAATGTCACTGTCTGGTGGAGCTGCGGCACTTTGCCAAACTGTGCATGAGAGCTGTGCCGTGTTCAAAAAAATGTTCAAATGTTTGTATAGCTTATGAGACTTAACTACGGGGTCATCAGTCCCTAAACTTACAAACTACTTATCAACTAGCTTATTCAAAGACGGCACAAATCTCTATGCCCAAGGTGAGATTCGAACCCCCAACCGTAGTGGCCACACACGGCGTCTTTTTCTGCCAGCGTCACACGGGAAGAGAAGGCGCGTCCTCAAGGTCAGACGCCAGTCGAATGGGCCGGCGCCCATTCACTGCGTCAAAAGACGCTCCTCACACTGCGTTCCCACGTGAACTCAGTATTATCTGTGCAGTCTGTCAACGCAGTGTGTGTAGTCAAGTGTTATTACAGTTTTTTTCTATGAGTGAGATGGAAAAAATTGAACTTGATAGCGAACGTATTATCTTAGAAGTTCAAGCTCGACCATTTTTATACGACATTCAAAATGAGGATTATAATAACAGACAAAAAACAGACGGTTGGCTAGCTGTCATTTTATGCAATGTAAACAAATAATAAAATAAGTAAAAAAACTTCACTTACCTCAGAGTAACTGATAGTTTTTCTTCAGCCCTTATAAAATCACGTAGTCGAGTATTTCTTCCAGTAATAGCACTCTATACATTAGACAGCAGAGTTTCGTATGACTTAATAGACATCCTGTAGTACTCAAAAAACTTTTCAGGGTTTTCTTTAAGTTTGTTGTGTATCAGAGTGAATTTTCCCCTATCTGATCTGTCTTCAATTATTGGATGAATCCAAATACTTCTTTTTTGTCTACGTCGTCTCTGTGGAATCAGTAACAATGCAGCACATATTATTGTTGCAGACTGTTTACTTAATACATTCATTTCTCAATGCTGCGATGTCACCCATGCAAGTCTGAAACGCTACTGAACCAAATGTGGCCACATTCACGTCTTTGGTCGGTAGGACGCCTGTAAGAAGCCGCTGTATATACGCGGTCGAATGTGGCCACCACCTGGCGCCTTTTAATGCTGCTTCTTTAGACGCTCAGCGTCCAGCTTCAAAAAACGCAAGTGTGGCCGTAGCCTACAGCGTCTCGCTGCAGAGCGCGCGGTTGCTCGTCGTGGAGGTTCGAGTCTTCCCTGGGGCATGGGTGTGTGTGTTGTCCGTAGGTTAGTTTACCTAGGTTTCAGTAGTTTGTAAGCTACGGACTGATGAGCACGCAGTTTGGTTCGATAGATCTAGCAACATTTGAAACCTGTCAATTCTCACAGCAACCGACAGAGCTGAATCTGACACTGTATGACTTTGTACAACGATGTGGCGACACTTACAAAAGCAAAAGTTCTTCCCATGATCACACAAACTAAGTCGAAGTCATTCATGTTTGTACGCAAAGATAGAAGTTTCCCTCCATCTCCGTTCAATTAATGAGAACTGTTCAACCTGATGAGACGGAGACCAAGTGTCCTGCCTCGCAACACCCGAAGCGAAGCGTATGGCCCAGTAGAACAAAGAAGTGTGTCTGCCCATGAACAGCGCGTTCCCCTCGTGGGAAATGTTCAAATGTTTGTAGAGTCTATGGGACTGAACTACGGGGTCATCAGTCCCTAAACTTACAAACTACTTATGAGCTAGCTAATATTAAGGACGCCACAAATATCCATACCCGAGGGAGGATTCGAACCCCCCGACCGTAGTAGCCGTGCAGACCGTGACTGGAGCGCCTCAGTCCCCTCGGCCACCGCGGCCGGCCCCTCGTGGGAAGACGAACTTCCGTCTACAAGGTGTATTTTCACGAGAGGGCAGCCACTAAGCATGTCTCTTACCAGCGCTCGACATTATAAATTTTTAGAAACAAACACCGAGTCAGCCGATGACATGGCTCCTGATAGTATTGGGACAGTGGAGGGAAGTCATTCCACCACCCCTGCAACGTTATAGACAGAGGACAAATCCTTCCACAGTTTTAGGTATCATGTACATGGTTATATAATTATATAAGAGTTTTTCATCTGTCTAAGAAACCAAATATTATGTTATACTAACATACTGAATACGGAATGCAGATACTGTATTATGAAAGTATCTTGGGCATGCAGGCAGACTGATTGGATGTTGTGAAACGAATTTTTGACAGCGTAATGTGCCATTATTATCGCATTACTCCTGATTATGATGGCACGTTAAGCCACCGAAAATTAGTTTGAAAGCGATAATGGATTCCGGTTCAGTCCCGAAAGACATTCATACAGAATATTTGCCGCAAAAACCTAAGATTTTGTAGTTTATCTAAAAGACCTCCATTCGGCCTCACATGCAATCCATTCTTGCTTCGACAACGTTTAAAGAAAACGCTTCAAGACACGAGACCGCGTTTCCCGTCGCCATACAAGATACTAACCAGCAATTTTTTGATGCATGACATCATGTTTGGCGCAAAAATCGTCAATGAAGTGCTATCGCAACGTATTACGAGCTAATTGTAATTACAATTACCGAAATGGGCCTCTACTTCAAGTCAGTTACAATATATATCACAAACCGAATGGCGATAGATCACCATAGGTCCTCAAGTTTTAGACTTTGAAATGGATGATGCTACAAATAAATCACGCGATACCCACTACCAAAATTAAATATTACAGACTGTAGGTAAATTTTACGTCCAGATAGGAAGATTTTCTCCTGCTTCTATATTGGCAATACTATTGTTCCAAGAAACGTGATGTACCCCACAATCTAGAATCACAGTGGGGTACTTGGATGTTCCCGTTACCTCTAGTGTCTTGCATTTGTATCCCACGATGGTTATCAATTATTAAAAGTCACAATGTTCAGATGCACGTGTTTGGAGATGCTTTAGAGCAAGCTTATGGTGCAGCTCTGTACATCATCAGTGTTCTACACGGCAACACAGTGATTCACTTGGTCTATAGTAAGAAAAGACTGGTACCTGTCCAAAAGATAACACCCGAACTGCTATGTACACTTGCAGGAGCAAGATTTTTGAAATATTTCTGTACGGTTACATGGTACGACATTATTTACACATTGTTATGGAGGGACCCTACAGTGACCTAAGCCAGGATACACAGTCATCCTACTCGATGGAAGACTTTCAAAGCAACACAGTGATTCATTTGGTCTGTAGTAAGAAACGACTGGCACCTGTCCAAAAGATAACACCCGAACTGCTATGTACACTTGCAGGAGCAGGATTTTTGAAATATTTATGTACGGTTACATGGTACGACATTATTTACACATTGTTATGGAGGGACCCTACAGTGACCTAAGCCAGGATACACAGTCATCCTACTCGATGGAAGACTTTCAAAGCAACACAGTGATTCATTTGGTCTGTAGTAAGAAACGACTGGCACCTGTCCAAAAGATAACACCCGAACTGCTATGTACACTTGCAGGAGCAGGATTTTTGAAATATTTATGTACGGTTACATGGTACGACATTATTTACACATTGTTATGGAGGGACCCTACAGTGACCTAAGCCAGGATACACAGTCATCCTACTCGATGGAAGACTTTCAAAGCAACACAGTGATTCATTTGGTCTGTAGTAAGAAACGACTGGCACCTGTCCAAAAGATAACACCCGAACTGCTATGTACACTTGCAGGAGCAGGATTTTTGAAATATTTATGTACGGTTACATGGTACGACATTATTTACACATTGTTATGGAGGGACCCTACAGGGACTTAAGACAGGAAACACAGTCATCCTACTCGATGGAAGACTTTCAAAGCAACACAGTGATTCATTTGGTCTGTAGTAAGAAACGACTGGCACCTGTCCAAAAGATAACACCCGAACTGCTATGTACACTTGCAGGAGCAGGATTTTTGAAATATTTATGTACGGTTACATGGTACGACATTATTTACACATTGTTAT
The DNA here is from genome assembly GCA_026315105.1 of Locusta migratoria. Lineage (NCBI taxonomy): Eukaryota > Metazoa > Arthropoda > Insecta > Orthoptera > Acrididae > Locusta > Locusta migratoria. The sequence goes on along the minus strand of CM048755.1, from coordinate 399,032,625 downwards.
GGAGGGACCCTACAGTGACCTAAGCCAGGATACACAGTCATCCTACTCGATGGAAGACTTTCAAAGCAACACAGTGATTCATTTGGTCTGTAGTAAGAAACGACTGGCACCTGTCCAAAAGATAACACCCGAACTGCTATGTACACTTGCAGGAGCAGGATTTTTGAAATATTTATGTACGGTTACATGGTACGACATTATTTACACATTGTTATGGAGGGACCCTACAGTGACCTAAGCCAGGATACACAGTCATCCTACTCGATGGAAGACTTTCAGAGCAACACAGTGATTCATTTGGTCTGTAGTAATAAACGACTGGCACCTGTCCAAAAGATAACACCCGAACTGCTATGTACACTTGCAGGAGCAGGATTTTTGAAATATTTATGTACGGTTACATGGTACGACATTATTTACACATTGTTATGGAGGGACCCTACAGTGACCTAAGCCAGGATACACAGTCATCCTACTCGATGGAAGACTTTCAAAGCAACACAGTGATTCATTTGGTCTGTAGTAAGAAACGACTGGCACCTGTCCAAAAGATAACACCCGAACTGCTATGTACACTTGCAGGAGCAGGATTTTTGAAATATTTATGTACGGTTACATGGTACGACATTATTTACACATTGTTATGGAGGGACCCTACAGTGACCTAAGCCAGGATACACAGTCATCCTACTCGATGGAAGACTTTCAAAGCAACACAGTGATTCATTTGGTCTGTAGTAAGAAACGACTGGCACCTGTCCAAAAGATAACACCCGAACTGCTATGTACACTTGCTGGAGCAGGATTTTTGAAATATTTATGTACGGTTACATGGTACGACATTATTTACACATTGTTATGGAGGGACCCTACAGTGACCTAAGCCAGGATACACAGTCATCCTACTCGATGGAAGACTTTCAAAGCAACACAGTGATTCATTTGGTCTGTAGTAAGAAACGACTGGCACCTGTCCAAAAGATAACACCCGAACTGCTATGTACACTTGCAGGAGCAGGATTTTTGAAATATTTATGTATGGTTACATGGTACGACATTATTTACACATTGTTATGGAGGGACCCTACAGTGACCTAAGCCAGGATACACAGTCATCCTACTCGATGGAAGACTTTCAAAGCAACACAGTGATTCATTTGGTCTGTAGTAAGAAACGACTGGCACCTGTCCAAAAGATAACACCCGAACTGCTATGTACACTTGCAGGAGCAGGATTTTTGAAATATTTATGTACGGTTACATGGTACGACATTATTTAAACATTGTTATGGAGGGACCCTACAGTGACCTAAGCCAGGATACACAGTCATCCTACTCGATGGAAGACTTTCAAAGCAACACAGTGATTCATTTGGTCTGTAGTAAGAAACGACTGGCACCTGTCCAAAAGATAACACCCGAACTGCTATGTACACTTGCAGGAGCAGGATTTTTGAAATATTTATGTACGGTTACATGGTACGACATTATTTACACATTGTTATGGAGGGACCCTACAGTGACCTAAGCCAGGATACACAGTCATCCTACTCGATGGAAGACTTTCAAAGCAACACAGTGATTCATTTGGTCTGTAGTAAGAAACGACTGGCACCTGTCCAAAAGATAACACCCGAACTGCTATGTACACTTGCAGGAGCAGGATTTTTGAAATATTTATGTACGGTTACATGGTACGACATTATTTACACATTGTTATGGAGGGACCCTACAGTGACCTAAGCCAGGATACACAGTCATCCTACTCGATGGAAGACTTTCAAAGCAACACAGTGATTCATTTGGTCTGTAGTAAGAAACGACTGGCACCTGTCCAAAAGATAACACCCGAACTGCTATGTACACTTGCAGGAGCAGGATTTTTGAAATATTTATGTACGGTTACATGGTACGACATTATTTACACATTGTTATGGAGGGACCCTACAGTGACCTAAGCCAGGATACACAGTCATCCTACTCGATGGAAGACTTTCAAAGCAACACAGTGATTCATTTGGTCTGTAGTAAGAAACGACTGGCACCTGTCCAAAAGATAACACCCGAACTGCTATGTACACTTGCAGGAGCAGGATTTTTGAAATATTTATGTACGGTTACATGGTACGACATTATTTACACATTGTTATGGAGGGACCCTACAGTGACCTAAGCCAGGATACACAGTCATCCTACTCGATGGAAGACTTTCAAAGCAACACAGTGATTCATTTGGTCTGTAGTAAGAAACGACTGGCACCTGTCCAAAAGATAACACCCGAACTGCTATGTACACTTGCAGGAGCAGGATTTTTGAAATATTTATGTACGGTTACATGGTACGACATTATTTACACATTGTTATGGAGGGACCCTACAGTGACCTAAGCCAGGATACACAGTCATCCTACTCGATGGAAGACTTTCAAAGCAACACAGTGATTCATTTGGTCTGTAGTAAGAAACGACTGGCACCTGTCCAAAAGATAACACCCGAACTGCTATGTACACTTGCAGGAGCAGGATTTTTGAAATATTTATGTACGGTTACATGGTACGACATTATTTACACATTGTTATGGAGGGACCCTACAGTGACCTAAGCCAGGATACACAGTCATCCTACTCGATGGAAGACTTTCAAAGCAACACAGTGATTCATTTGGTCTGTAGTAAGAAACGACTGGCACCTGTCCAAAAGATAACACCCGAACTGCTATGTACACTTGCAGGAGCAGGATTTTTGAAATATTTATGTATGGTTACATGGTACGACATTATTTACACATTGTTATGGAGGGACCCTACAGTGACCTAAGCCAGGATACACAGTCATCCTACTCGATGGAAGACTTTCAAAGCAACACAGTGATTCATTTGGTCTGTAGTAAGAAACGACTGGCACCTGTCCAAAATATAACACCCGAACTGCTATGTACACTTGCAGGAGCAGGATTTTTGAAATATTTATGTACGGTTACATGGTACGACATTATTTACACATTGTTATGGAGGGACCCTACAGTGACCTAAGCCAGGATACACAGTCATCCTACTCGATGGAAGACTTTCAAAGCAACACAGTGATTCATTTGGTCTGTAGTAAGAAACGACTGGCACCTGTCCAAAAGATAACACCCGAACTGCTATGTACACTTGCAGGAGCAGGATTTTTGAAATATTTATGTACGGTTACATGGTACGACATTATTTACACATTGTTATGGAGGGACCCTACAGTGACCTAAGCCAGGATACACAGTCATCCTACTCGATGGAAGACTTTCAAAGCAACACAGTGATTCATTTGGTCTGTAGTAAGAAACGACTGGCACCTGTCCAAAAGATAACACCCGAACTGCTATGTACACTTGCAGGAGCAGGATTTTTGAAATATTTATGTACGGTTACATGGTACGACATTATTTAAACATTGTTATGGAGGGACCCTACAGTGACCTAAGCCAGGATACACAGTCATCCTACTCGATGGAAGACTTTCAAAGCAACACAGTGATTCATTTGGTCTGTAGTAAGAAACGACTGGCACCTGTCCAAAAGATAACACCCGAACTGCTATGTACACTTGCAGGAGCAGGATTTTTGAAATATTTATGTACGGTTACATGGTACGACATTATTTACACATTGTTATGGAGGGACCCTACAGTGACCTAAGCCAGGATACACAGTCATCCTACTCGATGGAAGACTTTCAAAGCAACACAGTGATTCATTTGGTCTGTAGTAAGAAACGACTGGCACCTGTCCAAAAGATAACACCCGAACTGCTATGTACACTTGCAGGAGCAGGATTTTTGAAATATTTATGTACGGTTACATGGTACGACATTATTTACACATTGTTATGGAGGGACCCTACAGTGACCTAAGCCAGGATACACAGTCATCCTACTCGATGGAAGACTTTCAAAGCAACACAGTGATTCATTTGGTCTGTAGTAAGAAACGACTGGCACCTGTCCAAAAGATAACACCCGAACTGCTATGTACACTTGCAGGAGCAGGATTTTTGAAATATTTATGTACGGTTACATGGTACGACATTATTTACACATTGTTATGGAGGGACCCTACAGTGACCTAAGCCAGGATACACAGTCATCCTACTCGATGGAAGACTTTCAAAGCAACACAGTGATTCATTTGGTCTGTAGTAAGAAACGACTGGCACCTGTCCAAAAGATAACACCCGAACTGCTATGTACACTTGCAGGAGCAGGATTTTTGAAATATTTATGTACGGTTACATGGTACGACATTATTTACACATTGTTATGGAGGGACCCTACAGTGACCTAAGCCAGGATACACAGTCATCCTACTCGATGGAAGACTTTCAAAGCAACACAGTGATTCATTTGGTCTGTAGTAAGAAACGACTGGCACCTGTCCAAAAGATAACACCCGAACTGCTATGTACATTTGCAGGAGCAGGATTTTTGAAATATTTATGTACGGTTACATGGTACGACATTATTTACACATTGTTATGGAGGGACCCTACAGTGACCTAAGCCAGGATACACAGTCATCCTACTCGATGGAAGACTTTCAAAGCAACACAGTGATTCATTTGGTCTGTAGTAAGAAACGACTGGCACCTGTCCAAAAGATAACACCCGAACTGCTATGTACACTTGCAGGAGCAGGATTTTTGAAATATTTATGTACGGTTACATGGTACGACATTATTTACACATTGTTATGGAGGGACCCTACAGTGACCTAAGCCAGGATACACAGTCATCCTACTCGATGGAAGACTTTCAAAGCAACACAGTGATTCATTTGGTCTGTAGTAAGAAACGACTGGCACCTGTCCAAAAGATAACACCCGAACTGCTATGTACACTTGCAGGAGCAGGATTTTTGAAATATTTATGTACGGTTACATGGTACGACATTATTTACACATTGTTATGGAGGGACCCTACAGTGACCTAAGCCAGGATACACAGTCATCCTACTCGATGGAAGACTTTCAAAGCAACACAGTGATTCATTTGGTCTGTAGTAAGAAACGACTGGCACCTGTCCAAAAGATAACACCCGAACTGCTATGTACACTTGCAGGAGCAGGATTTTTGAAATATTTATGTACGGTTACATGGTACGACATTATTTACACATTGTTATGGAGGGACCCTACAGGGACTTAAGACAGGAAACACAGTCATCCTACTCGATGGAAGACTTTCATTTGTGACAGAGTCATAGAAATTCACACACGTACGTCACTTAATCAGTGGAGACATTGTCCTGAATTTAACAACTCAGCGGATTTCCTAGCACGAGGACTTACTTTGAATCAAATCCAGTTCGGTGGGAAGGACCGCCGAGGTTTGCACACCAAGAAGAATGTTCGCTATTTGGTACTCAAGACATCCCATGGCCTACCGGAAGAGAGAAGCAATGCAAAACATATGACTGTACTTACCATACCACCCAGCCCCAAACACATTTCCAAATTCTGTTCCTACTGCAACTGCCTGGATCCTTCGCAGCACACGTAAGATTCTCACAAAGATAAACTTGCTGGAAAACTGACAGCAATCGAATTCGCAAATGCATGCACATACTGCATCCAAATAGTCAAATATCAATATTTCACATGGGAAATTCTAGCATTCCACAACGGTAAACCGATCCAACAATACTGTACAATTCGATATGTCCATCCATTCACTGAAGATGACTCATTCGTCTGGGAGGTAAATTAGAGTTCACAATGAGCAACGACATCCAAAACTTTTTTTTTTTCGTGTCAAAGGATTGAGTTAAAAAGCAAGTAACAGAAAGTGTATCAGTTAGAGAATAAAAATTGCCTGGACTACAGGCATTAACATGCAACATGAAAAAAGGCAAATCAGTAATTGTTTTCACCCAAAAGTGGGATACGTTCAAGGCAATAGAGATGATGAGTCACACCACTAGACGAGTTTCCTCATATTTCAGAAACATGCCGATCTTCATCATTTTTGGATGCAAGATGAGTTATCTGTTCTTTGAAAAGAATTTTGGATACTTAAAGGTGGTAAAACCATTCTAAAGGTCTTGGACACATGTTACCCATGGAAAATCATGAAGTTTCCAAGACGACAACAAATTAATCGCCTCCACCTATAGAGCTAATGAGACAATGCCGGAGTGGCCGCGTGGTCTAAGGCATCATGCAACGGACTGGGTGGTCGATCCCGCAAGAGTTCATGCGTGTGAGTATTGTCCTTACTATAACTCCATTTAAGTTGTATGTAAGTTGATGACCATAGCAGATTGGTCCAATAGGGTTACAAATATTTGAACGTTTTTGAAGCCTTTTATTATCACTGGTATAGACTTTGGAAATCATCTTTACGTCAAGATGGCAAGTTAGGAGTGAGTAGATGAGACCTGTACATGACACTTCACTTGTGCAACAACACGTGCAGTACACTTGGAACTGTGGTTCAGTATGAGCACCGGAACATTTCAATGGCTCTCCAAAGATTTTTCTATTAGGTGTGGATTCTCGCACACCATCTGCATCGACTATGCAAAGACCTTTCACGGCGCCAATACAATATTGTCGAAGCTTTGGAGACACAGAGACACACATTTTCCTCACAAAAATGGAATCACAAGGAAAATCATTCTATAACGGATATCTTGGTGGGGAGCGTGGTGAGAGAGGACAGTGATCACTGTCGATGCTTGCGGTTTGTTTTGGTACGATTAAGACTAAATGAAGAACAGCTTTATACTTTCTTGACCAGTATCTTTTTTATTTCTTTTTTTTTATTTATTGTTTTTTTTTCTGTTCCATAGGACCCAATTGAGGAGTGAGACTCCATGGTCATGGAACAAGTCAATACATTAATTGTTACACAAAAATGGTAATAGAAAAATTTTAAGTAGTCCTCTGCATACGACAATCTTAAGACAAAGTGAAAAGAATCAATAAAGAAAAAATAAATTAGCTTAGTGGTTTAACTTTTCTAGGAGTTCCTCGACAGAATAAAAGGAGTGAGCCATGAGGTAACTCTTCAATTTAGATTTGAAAGCGTGTGGATTAGTGCTAAGATTCTTTAGTTCTTGCGGCAGCTTATTGAAAATGGATGCCGCAGAATACTGTACCCCTTTCTGCACAAGTGTTGAGGTGGTGTGATGCAAATGTAGATTAGACTTCTGTCTAGTATTCACCGAGTGAAAGCTACTAACTCGTAGGAATAAGCTGATGTTATTAACAACAAACGGCATTAAAGAAAAAACGTATTGTGACGCCAGAGCCAAAATTCCCAGACTACTGAAAAGGGGTCGACATGACGTTCGCGAACTTACACCAGATATTGCTCGAACCGCCCGTTGTTGAGCCAGAAATATCCTTTTTGCATCAGGCGAGTTACCCCAAAAAACAATGCCGTACGTCATGAGTGAAAGTAAGCGTAATAGACTACTTTTCGTGTTGAAAAATCACTTATCTCAGATATTGTTCTAATGGTAAATATAGCAGAATTTAATTTTGGAACAAGATCCTGAACATGGGCTTTCCATGACAGCTTACTGTCTATATGAAAACCTAGAAATTTGAACTGCTCAGTCTCACTTATCACATGCCCATTATGTGTAACCAGAATGTCAGCTTTCGTCAAATTATGTGTTAGAAATTGTAAAAACTGAGTTTTACTGTGATTTAACATCAAATTGATTTCTACAAGGCATGGGCTTATCTCTTGAACTGCATTATTTGATACTGTGTCAATATTACGAGCAACATCCTTCACTACCAAGCTGGTATCATCAGCAAACAAAATATTTCACAGTCACCTGTTATACTCGAAGGCATATCATTTATATAAATAAGAAACAGCAATGGTCCCAAAACAGACCCCTGGGGCACCCCATACTTAATTGTGCCCCATTGGGATTGCACGTCATAGCCATTTTCTACACTGCGGAGAATTACCTTCTGTTGTCTATTATTAAAGTAAGAGGTGAAGCAGTTGTGGGCTACTCCCCGTATTCCATAATGTTCCAACTTCTGCAACAATATTTTGTGATCAACACAATCAAACGCTTTTGTTAAATAAAAGAAGACGCCTAATGTCCGTAGCCTCTTATTTAACCCATCAAGTGCCTCACAGAGAAAAGAAAATATAGCGTTTTCAGTCGTTAAACCACTTCTAAAACCAAACTGTACGTTTGACAATAAATTAAGTGAACTGAAATGATCAATTAATCTTGAATATACAGCCTTTTCAATAACTTTAGAAAAAACCCATGGCATAGAAATAGGTCTATAGTTGTCTGCATTATCCCTTTCTCCTTTTTTATAAAGCGGCTTCACTACTGAGTACTTTAATCTGTTAGGAAACTGACCATTCTGAAAGGAAAAATTACAAATATGGCTTAGTACTGGGCTAACATATGGAGAACAGTACTTTAGAATTCTGCTAGATACCCCATCGAAGGTGAAGTATACACAAGGCTAATCTCTTGAGAAGATGACTGATAATCTCTAGCGCCATCACATTTTCTTGTTGATGAACGGCTCTTAAATCTGCTCAGCAGACCAGAACCCACCGCCACAGCATTGCAAAGAGCAAACAAGGACGATGACGACAGAGCCGTTCTTGGCGTGAGTAAACATTCAACAACGCACAAGCATTGCGACGTTCGGTTACTGCGCCGTAGGAACTGTACGCACTAAGCAGGGTATATAGTTAAAAAAGCACTTTTGTAATAATTCGTTGCCTCACTCTCCAGTAGTGGAAGAACATTTGCTTCTTACACAGCTTACGCGAGGCCAAACGATGCAGTTAGCGAACCGTTACACAAATGTGAGGCTAAAGGATAGCTGCCATTGGGGAAAGATCCTGGGCATATTTTGTTATAAATAGCTGTGAATATTGTAAATGCTACCAGCCAGCCTATTAAACACTCTGGCAGACCAACACTTTGGGATTATTACCACACATTCTCGATCATACGCTGTACTACATGTAACGAAGAATATAAGCAAAATAGAAATGAAGTATAAAAAGAGACAATATATATAACATGGCGACAAAATGGAAGATGAACATCGTTTAAATGGAGTGATAGGTGTGCAGTATTACATAAAATCACAAGGCGACGAAAATGGAGAAACACTACACTGAGCCGGCCGCGGTGGCCGAGGAGACTGAGGCGCTTCAGTCATGGTCTGCACGGCCACTACGGTCGGGGGTTCGAATCCCCCCTAGGGCATGGATATTTGTGCCGTCTTTAGTATAAGGTAGTTCATAAGTAGTTTGTAAGTTTAGGGATGATGACTCCGTAGTTAAGACCCATAAGCTTAAGAAACATTTGAACATTTTCAGTACACAGCCGCGGTGGAGTAGTCGAGCGGTCTAAAGCGTCTCGCTGCGGAGCGCGAGGTTCGAGTCCTCCCTGGGGCATGGGTGTGTGTGTTTGTCCTTAGGTTAGTTTAGCTAGGTTTAAGTAGTTTGTAAGCTACGGACTGATGACCACGCAGTTTGGTCCGATAGATTTACAAACATTTGAACATTTGAACACTACACTGAAGCACTGAGTCACGCGGACAGCTAACAGACACAGGCGTCGGCTTCGGGATGGCCATTCTCAGTTCCGTTAAAAAAAAAAAAAAAACACTGATGACTTACACTCCGACGGAGACACAGATGATGCACACGCAGATTATGATGAATGTGACGGGTGTAGATGGGAAAGGAGCAAAAGGAGGGACGAAGAGGGGAGCAAGGGGGGAGGAAGCAGTGGAGGGGCGACAGGTGGGGTCAGGATGAGGAGGGGCAACAGGGCTAGGGGAAGGAAAGGGGTTGAATATCCCCGGAAGCTGTAAGGAACTGGAGGTGGGATTCCAGAGTGATTGCAAGAGGAGAAGGCGAGGAAGGAGGGGAGCGGGGCCCTCTAGGTGGCATCAAGGACCTAGGAGGGGTGGAGGAGAAGGGGAGGATCACAGCTGGTACGAGGGATAGATTTCTGGGCGGAGGGCAACGTCAGGAAGGAGGAGGATGTGGAAATTGCCATGGGATAGTGTAAGAAGGGTGGACAAGTGGAGAGCAGGGGGGATACAGTGGTAATGGAGCGGCAACGACTGGGATTGGTGAGGATGATGTTCGCGGATGATGCTGTCGTTTATCGATTAGTGAAGTCAACGGATGATCAAAAGCAATTGCACTAAATAACGAAAAGTGTGAAGTAATACTCATCACCACTAAAAGAAATCCGCTGAACTTAATTACGCGATAAATCAGTCAAACCTTAAGGTCGGAAATTCTACTAAATAACTAGGAGTTACAATTACGAACAACTTAGACTAGAGATAACACACAGAAAATATTGTGGGGAAGGCGAACTGAAGATTACGTTTTATTGGCACAACGCTTCGAAGATGCACCAGCCCCACCAAAGAGACTGCCTACATCACACTTGTGCGTCCTCCCCTGGAGTACTGTTGGTTGCCCATTGTTGGACCCTCACCAGGTGGGACTAACGGAAGATATTGAGAAGATTCAGAGAAGGGCAGCTCGTTTCTTTTTATCACGTTACGTGGGGGAAAGCGTCACGGAAATGTTGCACGAATTGGGGTGGAAATCATTAAAAGAAAGGCGTTATTCATTGCGGCGTGATCTATTTGCGAAGTTTCAATCACCGACTTTTACTTCTGAATGTGAAAATATTTTGCTAGCACCCACCTACTTAGGGAGACATGACCATCCCAATTAAATAAGAGAAATCATATCGAAAACGGAACGATTTAGGTGTTCTTTCTTCCCGCGTGCTATTAGAGAATGGAACGGCAGAGAAAAGTAATGAAAACGGTTAATGAACCCTCTGCCAGGCACTTAAATGTGATTTGCAGAGTCTCTATCTAGGTGTAGATGTAGATGTAGGAGAGGATAGACAATATGGTGGGGAGATCCAGTTTTCGATAGCGGAAACGGAGACGAAGGTGCTCAATGAAGCGGACAAGGCGGAGGAAGGGGATGAAATTATAAAGGAGCCACGTGGGGATGGTGGGTAGGAAGGGATACGGAAGGCGAGGCGGAGGGCGTGGCGTTCCAGGATCTCTAGACACTTGTAGAAGGACGGTGGGGCACCGATCCACGCAGGATGGGAGACATAGAGAATGGGGTGTGTGAGATTACCGCCCAATAGAAATACTGGTAATTAATAGCATTTGATAATTAAACAGTATGAAGTTCACTGCAAACATTGACCATGCCAATGCACTAAATGTTACACAATTTTAATCTTCTTAATTATGGTAGCAATGTATGTACACAGTTGGGTGACAACATTTATAGTTAGGCCATAGGTAGAAATTCTCCACGTTGAGATTTGCTGTGTGCTTGTAGCTGACGGGAGGCCAGCGAGCAGGCCGACGTTGGTGGCTTGTTCCAACTTAGGATTTTACAGTTCGTTTCCGGTGAGGGGAGAGAGGGACAATGGCGAGTGCCAGGCACAGCGCAGTGCACAAATATTGTAATACTACTGGCATTTGAAGTAATACGATGCAGTTAGGAACCTTTAAGGCCCTCATTACAAAATAGCTTGTTGATAAATAAACAATACATTAGCTGATATAGTCGTATCGAACGTAATATGTTTAATTGACAATGAAAAGTAATAAATTACCAACGAAGACAAGACAGTTACACAACTAGCATGGCAATGTTTGTTTATAAAAATAATATATTAACTATTTCCCATTTTACTTTCAATTAATCTTTTGTATTTTATCTTAAAGTATTCAGTTAAATCACTTATCTGTGGTATAAGAAATTGCACGATTATGATAAACAGTACAAAGGATGTTTATACTAATATAAAAACGTAAGAAAATATTTGTTAAATTGTAGTGTAATTATTTTGATTTTAAGTAAAGTTTTAGAAATGTATTGGCTGAGCGCTGTACGTTGGCAAATCGGTTAGAACAGTTCACATGCGGAAGTTGATGACATAGGGGAAAAAACCCCGGCAGTTGAGGTTTATGGCGCGCGCGCACGCGAGGGCAGGAAGTGAGGACTCCAGAGCACGTGGTGTGGCTGGCCGGGCGGCGTCGCTCTGCATTAGTTGGCATGTCGATCTCGAGGTGGTGACTTGAGATTTGTCTGTGGCAATCGCCACGTGTGGTTGCTCGTCATAGACTGTACCAAGTTAAATCGAGTGCTACTGTGTGTTTGTGAATATTTAGCCGGTGGAACAAGGTGTGCATCGCATTGAATTAAAGTGACTGTGATTTGTTAATGTAACACATGTCGTCGCATAGGCATGAACATAAACGGTGTTTGAGACAGCCACGTGGTGTGAAAACAATTCGCGACAAATATTCATTTTTGTCTGGGGGCTCACGAGCTATAACTTTATTTGGTAAATGTGTCGATGTACAGTCGTATCAGCCACAGGGTTCAAATATTGTGAAATAAACAACATAAAGTGAACTTTCACGTGTTTTCAAAAATAGTAGTTAGTACACACTTTTCTCTCATGAACTTGATTTTATTATGAATTTGTTTTGTTAATCATATGCAGCGAAGGAAAACTGCGAACGTGCGATATCATCCCCTAGAAAACGAGTCAAACAGTCGCAATCACAGTTCCAGTGTTTTTGCATGTTTAGGAATTTGGTTCGCAGCTGGTGGTTGTGAGTTTTAAGAATTAAACTCTCTCTATTTTAAACTCACGCCCCGACCTTCACCCTCGCAGGTGGATAAGGGATTTAACGGGGGGGGGGGGGGGGGGGGGAGGAATCTGGGAGTCTTGATGAGCCGAGTGCCGCAACTGGGAACGACACTGAGCTCCCGGCCAAGTTTCGACATCCGTCCTGAGCTCTAAGGGAAACATTGGCATGAAAACCGCAGGAAGAACGGAAGTCCACTTTTTGAGTCAGCCTCACGGACGGCGTTCCCTTTGAGCTACTGTGGCGGCATGGGCGCCTGCGAGGTTAGGTGGCGGCGGTGGCGTTGCTGGTGGTGACGCATCAGCTCTATCTGTTTCGCAGTCGGTGTCGATGTGACACCAGGGAGCGGTCAGGCCGGCTTCTGGGTCCGTGAGACGGTAATCTGAGAACAGAAAATCTGCGGAACAATCCTGCACCGGCCGCGGTGGCCGAGGGAACTGAGGCGCTTCAGTCACGGTCTACACGGCCTCTACGGTCGGGGGTTCGAATCCCCCCTCGGGCATGGATATTTGTGCCGTCCTTAGTCTTAGCTAGTTCATAAGTAGTTTGTCAGTTTAGGGACTGATGACCCTGTAGTTAAGTCCCATAAGCTTAACAAACATTTGAACATTTTGAACAATCTCGCGATCTACAAGCACGCATTTGATTCTTATGACGGTGCAGCAACCCGGATGGAACTTGAGCAAGAAACATACAAGCACCCAAATGTCGAATAACAGCAGAGCGTTCCCAGCGCCTGGAGCGGCCAGCAGCTCTGGAAAGAACAGGATCATTATGCACGTCGCGATACTTGCATGTTGTAGGAAAGTACGGTACGTGCGGTATGGCAGTGGAACAAGTACAACAGCGCGCGGTGGCGTAGGCCATATATACGCATTTCAGGCGACGGACCGTCGCGGGTTCAAGAGCGGTACGTCGACAGGAACCACAGCAGAGCTTGCTCCCGCGTGTGGGAGGAATGCAGGATTCACATGTGCTGCTTAAATATTCATACAAACCGTTCAGCTCAATTGAATAGGCGATGAAACGGCGCACTAGAAAAGAGATGAATGATGCTATTTGCTGCACAAAAATGTACAAACTCCCTAGCAGTAAACTGTGGTCCTTCGTCAGAAACCATCTCTTTAGTAATTCAGCTCTTGATAAATCTTCGTAGATTGTACGTCGGGGTACAATGGGGTAGGGTGCGGTTCATGCTACATTCCAAGGGCTGTTCATTTCTGACACGCGCACCAGCTGTTCTCTCCCTTTGGGCAACACTCTGAAATTCAAAACAGGTCTTCCTCTTTGTTCATTCTCTTTTTTTCTCTCCTCTTTGACAGCTTTTTTTTTACAACAATACTCGTAAACTGTCTTTGCAGCGATGTGGATCTGACCTACGATCCTATTATACGTTTCTTCAGCCAAGCCGCTGCCGATGTCCATATAATTGCAGAATAATTACAACCCTTGTCTACCAAGGGTCGCACGACGAATACTAATGTGTGATTTATCTAGATTCCGGTATTTATTAGAGGACTTGAATTGATATCTCTAGATCTACACCTACACTTGACAACGAGTTTGAAACCAAGACCTCGAATTCCGATTTCTTTAAATGCGATTTTTTTTTTTTTTTTTTTTTTTTTTTTTTTTTTTTTTTTTTTTTTTTTTTTTTTTTTTTTGCTTGCAATTTCGGCATTTAATATGTCCGATAGTGCTGTAAACCAAGTGTAAAATTATATGACACAACAGAATTTCAATCGATTCACAGTCACGTTTTCAGTCGTAGAACTTGTAGTTTTTTCGCAGAAACATTTCGAGCTCCGTTGTTATCACTCTGTTTATTGTCGCGCTGGTTCCCGTGGAATTTTCTTTTACGCGGCCTACTACGGCGTTTAGTCGACTTATGGTCGCCTTTCGGACGCGATATTTCGCAGTCTCAAACTAAAAACACACTCGCCAAAGGCTGAGCCAGAGCTGACTGCGTGTAAGGTACGCTCTAACGTAAATATAACCAACATACGTCTGTGTGCTGATGCCGTTAACACCTTCTATACCGTTATTTGACGGGACAGATACAACGGCGAGGTTTCATGTCAGGGATACGTTAGTATACTAAGCTACAGTGAGGTTGAACCGATCGAGTCTACCTGAGGCAGTCCTATCTGCGCTCGAGCCTGTGCCCGTTGTGCACTCGGCTCTATGCTCGTAATACTTAAAACTGATGCGAATTTCACTTTGAACTTTTGACAGCGAATTCTTCGATAGTTAAGAAGAATTAGATTTTTTTGAACTCCTTAATGTGGTTTCCCCCCTTAAATTAGCCTTGAAAGGCTTACGCGATTCCACAAGAAGCGTTTGCTGTCGGTTTCCAACAGCTGTACAACCGATGTCAGAACTGCACTGTAGCAAATGGCGATTATTTTGAAGGCCAGTAGAGGTATTTTGTATATAACTCTTGTTTCCTGTATTTATGAGACCATTCACCGAACTTTTCAGACGCACCTTATAAGTCTGTATAAGAATTTTGTAATAAAAATACTTAAACCTCTATATTTCGGAACTACATTTTTGCCGTAAATGAGACGTTTTCTCCTAAAGTACTGATGGTAAAGACATAACATTTTCACAGCATGCAAAGTGTGGTATTCAAGAAATTCGGCCGGCCGCGGTGGCAGAGGGGACTGAGGCGCTCCAGTCACGGTCTGCACGGCCACTACTGTCGGGGGTTCGAATCCCCCCTCGGGTATGGATATTTGTGCCGTCCTTAGTGTTAGCTAGTTCATAAGTAGTTTGTAAGTTTAGGGACTGATGACCCCATAGTTAAGTCCCATAAGCTCTACAAACATTTGAACAAGAAATTCGGAACTAGAATTATAAAAACAACCTATGCTGTATATGCACGACAACATTCAAGACGGAGGTGCGATCTAATATCGTATATTGGAGTCTGTATAAGCAGAGGATCCCAGATCGCTAGTTTCAAATAATCTATGTTGTTTACTTTTTATGTTTATTTGATTACACTATTCAGCAAATAAAAATAAAACATGACTCATAATACAATTTTGATATAAATTTAGTTCAGTGTATGTAAGAAAATGCATTCAATAATTATGGAAAACTGGAAGCTCCTACCTTACAAAGTTTCGAAGCTAATGCGTCACAAAGTCTGATAATTAACATTGGTGACATTGGACAAACAATGTCCCCAAATGGCAAGATACAAGTCAAGTGCTGTGAGATCAGGCAATCTGGGCGATCATTCCACAGTACCATGTTGGCCGATCCAAAGATCTGTAAACTGACCATCGACCCTCGTAGAACAACTGCTCCATAGTCTGGTGGAGCCCCATCCTGTTGAAAGTCAGAAGGTAAGATGCCATCGACATTCAGAACTAAGGGAACACCACATCTTGCAGCATTTCCTGGTAGCTTTCATCATTTAAGTTCTGTTCAGTGAAAATTGGTCCAATTAAATGGGTACCTCATATTCCACATCCACCATAACTTTTACGTCTCCAACTACCTTTCAGGATTCCATCCCGTGTGGGTTCTAGTTACTACAGTATGTCTGGATGTGACGGTTGATTTTGACACCGACGAAAAGTTTGCCTCATAACTGAATATGATACCTTGTGTGAAATAGTGCTCTTGTTGCAGTTTTGAACCATAATTGCTACGTGCAATCTGTTTTCAGGATTGAACTTGTCATAAAATTCTTATGTTTTCTGATAGATCGTACGACTCATTTCCATTAAAAAGGAAAAAAAAAAAAAGTGTGAACTCCGAGACTGAGACTTTTGGCTGATCCTGTACTGTTTGACAAGAGGTACCACTCTGTTATGTACTTAAGTATCTCGTGATTACTATGCACGTTTTTCGTAAACATATACACCTACACAAGTTAGCAGCATATTCAAGGTTAAATCTGAAATGATTTTTATGTGTTTTTACAGCTGGTATGCAGCCACATGATTACGAACTGTAGAACCTTTCCGTTTTGTAGTTGGTTGGTGGAAGAAACGAACAAAATGTATTTGTGTATTTGTGGGATTAATTAACCTGCCTGACTTCTGCTTCCC
Source organism: Locusta migratoria (assembly GCA_026315105.1). Taxonomy (NCBI): domain Eukaryota; kingdom Metazoa; phylum Arthropoda; class Insecta; order Orthoptera; family Acrididae; genus Locusta; species Locusta migratoria. The sequence goes on along the minus strand of CM048755.1, from coordinate 399,015,852 downwards.
AATTAAAAGGTAGACTTAATAACTGTTAATCTTCTGCTGCTATGATCGCTGCCAGCATCACATCTCCTCTCTTTTAGTAGGGATTTCTGCTATTTAATAAGCTAATAAAATGGTAACAGGATAAGAAGGCTACAAACCAGAAGTTGGACAAATAAACAATGTATTATGAAAGTTTCACACTAAATTACAAGGTAACCTGTAACACCAAATAAAACAGTTAATAATTATTGCTGCAGGACAAGAAAGCAAAATGAGAGAAAACACTGAAATGAACGAACTTTTAATTAATTCACGACAGAATGTGATTACTTTACCTTAATCACCAAAACATGCTCTGTGGAGCTGTGAAGTTCGTATCGGTTAGCGAAAGTAAGCACATGGCAGGTACTTCTGTACACTAGATGATCGCAGACCTGTGCTACGAATGGCAAGCAATTGCGAACGGTTATGTTACTCACGCCAGTTTTGTTGACGCGAGTTTCGCACCGCTGAATTCTCCGTGGGCAAACCTAGTAAGATGTTTCCAACATGGTTCAGAGTATTGTTACACTTTTTTCTTACCCATGAGGCCCGGATTCACGGCTGCTATAGTGGTCGACATGTTGTACCGGTTACATTATAGAGACAGTGGGAACAGAAGTGTCCTTTCGCAAAGAAGTCGCTGGCCATACGGATTCAAAGTTAACGGCTCTTACGGTCTTTGTGGCTGATCGCCATCTTGTCAGTTTGTTGTATTAATTATCCCAGGACCCAGAAAATTATTTCGGTCCCAGGAGACAACGGTCAGTTGTGCAGACGATCGAATGGTGACATTACACTGTTCAAAACAATTACAGATATCTAGGCTCTGAAGTATTGTCATCGGCAGAATGAACTCAAATGATTCGACGTCTTTCTTCCGGTTCTACGGAGTGGAGACAACATTACGGCAACTGAGATAGTGGTAACAACAGAAAGTTGCTGCACAATGTTCAACTGTTTGTAAATCTATCGGACCAAACTGCGTGTTCATCAGTCCGTATCTTACAAACTACTTAAACCTAGGTAAACTAACCTAAGGACAACAGACACACCCATACCCAAGGGAGGACTAGAACCTCCACAGCGAGCAACCGCGCGCTCCGCAGCGAGACGCTTAAGACCGCTCGGGTACTCCACCGCGGCGCTATTGAAGTGTCCCAACGTGTAACTACCAGGACCTAGACACGATTTCAGCCAACAGGAACCGTTAAAAGAAGGCAAGGCCAAGTTCGTCCACAGGTAACATCAGCAAGAGGTGATCATTATTACCGGTTAACAACCAGTAGAGGCAGGAGGCTGAATGCAACTCAGCTGCAATGCGCCCTCCAGGCAGAAACAGGACGCGCAATATCAACACAAACAGTCCGAAATCGCCTTCGGGCATGTGACTTCTACACATCTACACATGGAGGCGTATGGTGAGTGTGTCCCATTAAAACCACGATATCGTTTAGCCCACAGAAATTGGGCGGGGGAACATCAGGGTTGGATTCGTTATAGGGTAAGGTGGTACAATTTCGATCATTTCGGACAAATGTTATTATAACTGGAAATAAATTGAGAAAAGGAATAATTTTAACTATGGCACTTGTTCTTGGACGTTCAATGAATATGTAACACAAATATTATACAATTACAAATGTTGGTATAAACACAAAAAAAGGTTACGGAATTGAGAAAAATCGATCGAAAATATACCACACTAGGTACAATTATGATCACTTCCTCGTACAATTTTGATTACGGGCATCTTCCACATAAAAAGCACTTTTCTGTCACGCACCAACGCATACTTCGTTGTACCAAACATTTATTTTTTGGCAGCGAATCCAGTCACCCTTAACTAGATGATTTATAAGAGCGCGTTAGACTAAGTAGCTTCACTTACCTCTTTAAAGGGAAAAAAATTTATATCTCCTTACCACAAAGCGGTGTATTCTTGGAAAAGACAGGAGGAGCTGTAGAAACCTGATACTCTACAACGCGACACAACGAGACACTACGAGACAGACAAATGGCGCGAAAACTTATGTTGATCGGAATTGTACCTATATCGAATTTGTACCACCTTACCCTATATGGCTCCAGGTTCGGTTCACAGATGTGACAAGATTTTGTGTTCAGCCGAACAATTGTCGTTCCATCATCTGGAGAGAAAGTGGAACTTGGAATAAGCCTTCTAATGTTCAGGAAACATCATCAGGATGCACGAATGGTGAGACCAAAAGTCAGTATTGGTGGACGTACGGACCTCTATGTCGTTCTGAATGGCGCTTTGACTACTCAAAGGTATAGAGATGAGATCCTCCGAGCTTTTCTTGTGATCTAACAGGTGTTATAAGAGATGTATATCTTCTGTTGGACGATAAGGCTCATCCCCAGAGGGTTACACTGGTGGACAACATGCTTGAAGCTGAGAGAATTGAACGAATGCAGTGGTCAACTTGTTTACCGGACTTCAACCAGATTGAACATGTCTGGGATGCTCTTGGCACACGCTTTGCTACGAGACCAGCGTCTTCCACAAAGGTTGCAGAGCTGGACATTGGACTAATGGAAGAATGGCCAAATATCCCTCAATAGCTTATTGATAACCACATACTGCCCACGCCACGCCGGCGTGTAACTGTACTGGCCGTCCCAGGTGATCACACACCATATTAGAGAGCAACTAGAATGACATTTCCACTATTATGGAAGCCCCATGGTGCCTAGCTTTAAGTAAACGCTAACCGGTGCGCTTCGGTTGCACAGTGGTAGAGTGCCAGACTACAAATCCAAAGGTCGTAGGTTCGATCCCTGCCAGGTCCTAGGATTTTTATCTGTCACTTTCCACTTCTTTCACCTCTGGCAGTATTGCTCATGTGAAAAATACCGAGTAGCACCGTGGTTCGAATCCCACGTTAAACTGTAGGTCCCCCTATAACTGGCTGGGTAAGTCAGTTCGAAGGTCGGAGGAAGGCAACGGCATACCACCTCCAAACAGGACCATGCCTAGTTCAAACCAATCTTCGAATTGTTGACTGCTTTACCTTTACCTATGTAAACCTCAAGTAAAGAATTGGTACAGCAAATTATCGTGTTGTATCATAAAAAAAATTACAATTGTAACTAATATCTGAATACAATACATTACCATGTGTATGATCTCACCTAGAATCTAATTATTCTGAGTAGTGTATTTTGAACGTATGTCTTGTATATGATAGGAGGAACCTGTAGACGGAGTGGAATTGAATTTCTGTAAGTTGGATTTTCCACTTCCTGCCGTATATACTAGTTTCAAGGTTAAAAGGAATATTAGGAATTTTTTCACTGGCGGTATGCATTACGTTGTAGTTTTTTTATTTTCGTTCCCCTGTATACAGAATACAGGGTGTTTCACTAAGTGTGTTTGCCTCTGTAACTTATAAAATAATAGGTGACGGGAAATTTTAATGCGGTAGGTCAACACAAGAAATGTTACACTTTCTGCGGAGCTATGAACATAGTTTATTGTATCATTTTCCAATGAGTTACAGCACAAAGATATAATTTTTTAAATGGAACAATAGTTTTTTTCTGTCGTGTATTGGATTCGTTTAAACCAGCTGGGGGCAGAGGCTACGACAGTGTAGCTGACTGGCTGGTGGTCATGAGACAGTGGGCCGTGCCCCAGGGGATAGCCACTCGGCCAGTCAGCTACGCTATCGCAGCCTCCGCCCCCGGAACTTTGAAGGGTTGTAGCTCCCAAACTAACAGTGATAGGAATGTAGTTTAAATTGATTTGGACGCAGCTGGTTTAAACGAATCCAATACACGACAGAAAAAAACTATTGTTCCATTTAAAAAATTATATCTTTGTGCTGTAACTCTTTGGAAAATGATACAATAAAAAATGTTCATAGCTCCGCTGAAAGTGTAACATTTCTTGTGTTGACCTACCACATTACAATTTCCCATCACCTATTATTTTATAAGTTACAGAGGCAAACACACTTAGTGAAACACCCTGTATATCTGGAATGGCCACCGTGAAATAGGGGATGATGCTTAATTGACAAACATGGATATGAGTTGATCCATATTTGGGACTTCTTGTTTATTTTATTTATTTATTTATATTTATCATGACGCAGAAGCTGTCAGTACAATAGATTGTAACAATGGAAGATGGATTCCTTCTGGTGGACAATAACGCTCGTTCCCACAGAGCTGCACTGGTGGACAACACGCCTGATGTTGAGGGAATTGAACGAATAGAGTCATCACCTTATTCACCGACTTAACCCTGATTTATTTTTAATGGGATGCACTTGGCAGACGCATTGCAGCCAGACCGGCACGTCCCACAACGGCTGCAGAGCCGGATATTACACTCATAGAAGAATGGCCAAATAACCCTCAAGAGCTGTTTGAGAACCTCATACTGCCCATGCCACGTAGGGGTGCAACTGTACTGGCCGTCCGAGGTGACAGCAGTCCATATTAGAGAGCAACGAGAACGAATTTTTCTCTATTATTGTAGTCCCATGGTGCCTCCTTCTAAGTAAACGCCATGTAAATCTGAAGTAAAGAGTTGACACACGAAAATCTCGTACTGCCTCACAAACAAATTACAATTGTAACCAATACATGAATAAAATACGTTACCACATGTATCATGTATATTGTGTATGATGTTGTAAAATGTGGAGGGTGTGTGGAGTTTTGAGGAAAAAAACCCAAGGGGAACGGAAACTGGCAGGGGCCACTAAGTATATAAAGTGGGGGTGTGAATTAAATTGGAATGAGAGACAGGAGCGGCTGACCCTGAATTTATAACTGTGATGATAAATCATGTTTTAAAAATTATTTGATTGATAGAAAATGGCCCTGATTCAGTACTAATTGACAATCTCTCTTCCACTCCCTGCAAGCGGCATAAAATATAAATTAATAATTTCTCCCAACCAAAAATCTAATAAGGTAGCTAGGATCTGACAACTATTAATGTTAGAAAAAATCCTCCCCATTTAACAATACGTTTATTATTGCTGTTAAGCAGAAAAAAACTCACAATGAAAATCCAATACAAAATACAAACTAGATTGAACATTCAAGTTTATAATTACCATAAAATATATAAAGAATAACCTAAATGATTATGACGTTACACTGATCATTATGAAACTTGAATTTAACACCGATTGACAAGTCAAAAAAACCCTATCATGAATTGATACAATATTCGGAACAGAATAATTGAACCGGAATATCAGTGCAAGGGTTGATTTTCCTAACAACATAATTCCACTATTTATGCAGAACCTGATGCAACTACTATTTGCTGCTAGCGAGCGCTTTGCCATACATTACCAAACTGACGACTTGCGTGTGAAGGCGCTGCGCTGCAGTGGCTTGGGCGCAGGGCGGCTGTAAGCTGAAAATTTCTGCGACCACGAAATAAAAACACGCTTCGTTACTCAGAAGCTGTACTCCCTCCTATCAGCCTCTGTGTGCTCGGCAGTACACAGTGCCTACGATCTCAAGCAGTTCTGACAAGTCATGGCTACTTCAGTTAGCGTAGACAAGTACTCACAAGTACTGAAGGCCTAGATCACTCCAGAAGTTGAGTATATCGTAACTAGTACCTCGGTGCACTAATATTGGCTGGCTGACCTTATCCAAACATACAACAAGGGCCTTCAGATCAAGTACAAATCTCAGAGTGTACCCTGAAATTTACGCAAGTTCACCCGTCCAAGTATCGACTGAATAAGCATAATCTCCGAGTCTGTCCACTAAGAGAACAAGGCGCGTGCAGACGCGTCCGTACTCCAGCGGAGCAAAGCACAAAGTCCCCAATATGGCGTCTGCTGCGCAGGACCCCATAAGAACCCATTTCTTTTTTATTTTCGGAAAACCAATCAGCATCGAGTTTTCAAACTCCGGCCAGTAAAATTTCACTAAACGACCGCCGATTTCGAAAAGCTGGCGCTTTGAACATCAGACAATCAGAGTCGGCTACCCCTGCCACACACACTTTTGGCGCGATTCTTCACGAACGGTCCAAACCGTCAACGTAGAAGTGCAAACCAAGCTTCTAGAGAAAAAAAAGAAAAACAGCCACTTTTTTAGCAGACAAGATTCTGGACGCTTGTCTCAGCGGAGGGGCCGGCTATCTTTTCCTAAAATCGGAAGAAGCGGTTCTAAAAGCACAGACAATACTCTTCCTCCTCCTCAGTTTGGAACACTAGCTCAGAGTAACATATACAGAGAAGCAGCCCACCCTAAACCACTGTCCTACGCTCCCCACGTAGTTCCGTAAGATGCTAGCAGGTGTCAGGCAGTTCGCTGGCTTAGGGTGCCTCTCGCACGTCAGAGGGTAGCGTGGAGGGGAGGCTGAGGGGAGAGCTCGTGCCGCCTGCCACGAGGTCACGGCTGTGTCCAGCTTACTGGCGTTTGAGGGGAGGTGGTGGTGGGGGCAGCCGATACCTGCCGCCTGCTCTGGCCAGTTTAAAGGGCTGCTGCTGACCGCAGCGCCATCATGGGACATCTTACGGAACTGCTGGAAACCCCCCCTCCCCGCACCCCTGAGCGTAGGACCGGGCCCTTATGGACACTAGCACAGACAAATATATACAGACGGGAAACATCCGTAAGGGCCCGGTCCTACGCTCAGGGGTGCGGGGAGGGAGGGTTTTCAGCGGTTCCGTAAGATGTCCCATGATGGCGCTGCGGTCAGAAGCAGCTGCCAGAGCAAGCGGCAGGTAGCGGCTGTCCCCACCTCCCCTCAAACGCCGGACACAGCTGTGGCCTCGTGGCAGGCGGCACGAGCTCTCCCCTCAGCCTCCTCTCCACGCTACCCTCTGACGTGCGAGAGACACCCTAAGCCAGCGATCCGCCTGACACCTGCTAGCATCTTACGGAACTACGAGGGGAGCGTAGGACAGTGGTTTAGAGGGGGCTGCGTCTCTGTATATGTTACTCTGTGACACTAGGCAACACATTTACAACCTGCTGCTCGGCCAGAGCACCGAGGCACCTTGCTATCGGGACCCCTACGGCGCGGCCCCCACGGCACGCCGCTGGTCGCAGGTAGAGAGTACTGTAACAGCCGCCTCCACCAGAATTCACTCTCCCCTGTCAAGACAAAGTCAGCTCTGTTTCTCACCTCAGCAAAAATCTTCCCTGCACTTCATTCCCGACAGCAATAGAAAAATGCATGTACTGGTCACTTCACATCATTACACGAACGATAAACACAGATAATAAAGATGAGAGACGGGCTGCCATCTCTCAATATCTCCCCAAAACATTCAAACGTTTGTAAAGCTATAGTACCAAACTGCAGTGGTCATAAATCTCTAGACTTACACACTACTTAATCTAAATTATGCTAAGGAGAAAACACACACACACACACACACACACACACACACACACACACACACACACGCTCGAAGGAGGGCTGAACCTCCGACGTTAGCAGCCGCACACTCCGCAGCAAGGCGCCTGAGTGCGCGATCGGCCATTCTCGCGGCTCACCTGATCCCTTAATTTTTTTGAGCAGTGTAGAATGTTGGAAAAATTATTTTTATGGGGTTTAACCCTTTCGCTACGGTGAACTTGTGCAGAAGTCGGGAGCGAATGTGCTCCACAGCCGGTGGACTGCTGCAGCAGTCGAGTGCTGCCTGTGCCGCGCAGCCGGTGGACTGCTGTAGCAGTTCCGCCTCGCGTCATACATCGTAATGTAACGCTACTGAAAAGTAACGCCAAACAATTGTAAATAAACATTATTTAACAAGCGAAATATGCGTTTATAATAACGTCCACATCCCACCAGAGCTGAATCCAAAACTTGGATCTTTTAGAATTTACGAAAAAATTACGCGAATTATCTAAAAGAAGGGAAAGAAACTGTTTCTATTCCAAATGAATTTTCCCTAATAAATATATAGTATAAAGTCCAATAATTGCGATAACACTGAGAGTGTGAAAGTAGGACAGAATAGCGCCGTGGGGAGTGCGGAAAATGCGCCGTACAGCGGGCACGGCCGGGCGCGACTGGCGCTCGTCCACAGCGCACGGCGCCGGAGTGAAAGGGTTAATTTCCGATTAATTTTATCAACTACCTGAATATTTATTGGACCAAACTTTGTCATGTACCAAACTAATCGCCATTTTTCATGTGGTTTGAATCCATTGTCAGAATAGTAAAAATTATTTGGTCTAAAACCACTCTCTTTGCCATAAACCCTGGCAGTGTAGTTCAAGGCACCTTTGTGCTGGCCAGCCGCGCGTCGCACCCCAGACTAAAACTGTACATGCAGTCAGACTATGACGTCACGAGACGACCCGTCGTAGCAGCTCGTATCTGTCCAACACCACGTAGATAGAAGGCCGCGGCGCTCTCGTGTGACGTCAGGCAGAGTAGGTTGCGCGCGCATAGCTGCTTGGGTAGGCGCTGGGGCACGGCCCACTATGCCGAAGCAGCGAACCAGTCAGCTATGCGCGCGCAACCTACTCTGACTGACGCCACACGAGAACGCCGCGGCTTCGACAAAGTAGCTTAAGCCGGAAGAAACAGTGCCCGGTCGAACTGTAACATGATATGTCAAGTGCTGAGCGCAGCCTCACTTGGCCCGCCTGTAACCCGTCTAGTTGGTCATCATGTCATTTGACACAATGTGGCCGGCTCTGACATAAACGGCCCCAGATTTTTACAGATAGAATACTGATATGTTTCTGAGACAGAACTAGCACCAATTTTATCAATGATAATGAATATAGGCTGAAGCATACCATTAAAAATTATTTATAGAGTCCACTAATTTATATTCTTTAATAGTATTTTGAAATGATTAAAATAAAAAAAAATACATCATAGATCAGCCGAATTATTAACTCAGTCTTTATTAACTCAAATTCTATACGATTTGTCCTTTGATCTGTAAGTATTTAGAGGACTAATCAACTTTTCACGCCGGCCGCGGTGGCCGAGCAGTCTGCGGTGCGCCAGTCACGTTCTGCACGGCCACTACGGTCGGGTGGCCGAGGGGACTAAGGCGCTCCAGTCACGGTCTGCACGGCCACTACGGTCGGGAGTTCGAATCCCCCCTCGGGCATGGATATTTGTGCCGTCCTAGTTCGTAAGTAGTTCATAAGTAGTTTGTAAGTTTAGGGACTGATGACCCCGTAGTTAAGTCCCATAGACTATACAAACAACTACGGTCGGGGGTTCGAACGCCCCCTCGGGCATGGATATTTGTGCCATTCTTAGTATTAGCTAGTTCATAGGTAGTTTGTAAGTTTAGGGATTGATGACCCCGTAGTTAAGTCCCATAAGCTCTACAAACATTTGAACATTTTGAACAACTTTTCACAACAAGCGCACTGTTTACAGGAATTGATAACACAAAAGATATGATTTCTTTTTGAAGCTACAAGTCGGTTTTAGTTGCATTTATTATTTTGAAATGTGCCCAAATTTTGACATTTGACACTTCATTTCAGAAGAGGTTTAAATATTCCGTGAAGACAGTGAGAGGCTTCAGGAGTACCCCACGTTTATTTTCTTGTGTGTTTCGAGGCCTGTTTGATTTTATTTAATTTTACTACCATATCTTGGGGCCAATGCGAAATATTCCGCTACAGAAGGACTTTAGGAGAAACTTTTGAATGTCAGAGCATGTGGTCATCCGCCACTGGCACCCCGTCGACCGACACAGACGAGGGCGAAAAATTAATTCTGGTCAGTCGTAACGCTTCTGATAATGCGGTAACTGACTTTGACAGCGTCCGCTGCTCATATAATGCACTGCCATATGGTCGCAGGATGTAGTGGAGACGATGTGTTTCCTATGGACTGATCCAGCTTGTTTTTTAAGCGACTCTGGGCCATTGGGCATCAAACTAACGTGGATATCTTTCTCACTGCTTTGGGACGCTTGAGGCCGTTAAGTTGGCGACGGGATTTTCCAGTCATCTGGTCCAAGGTAGTGAGAGGAACTCCACAAGAACTCTCCAGTGTTCTATGCACAGTTATTTCCAAAGTTAAAGTTTCCAAGTACATTGTGGGTAGGCCTCCTGGTGTAGGGCTTCTGGTAACAAGGATATCTGTAGGAATTTTAGTGTGTTCAAAAAACCACCTAATTCATCAGTTTTTACGGCATTTTACTCGGGTCGCAGTCCCTCCCATAAGAACATTGGAGCCGGCCGCAGTGGCCGAGCGGTCTGCGGCGTGCCAGTCGCGGTCTGCGGCACGCCAGTCAGGGTCTGCGCGGCCGCTGCAGTCGGGGTTCGAATCCCCCCTCTGGCATGGATGTTTGTGTTGTCCTTAGTGTAGGTTAGTCCAAGTTAGTTAAGTAATTAATGTGCAAGTCTAGCGACTGATGACCACGAAGTTTGGTCGCATAAGACATCACACATTTTGAAGAACATTGGATGTGGGGCAGTATTTTGTAGAAAAGTGGGAGGTTACTGACTAGGTCTTTCTGAGCTATTTGACAGTTTTAGCAATCAATTTCCCAAGAGTGAACTTTCATTGGTCAGACCATGCTATCTCAGAGGACTGGAGGATTTTGTATAGCGAGGGTGTGGTCAGATTTGCACTTTAGGAAGAGAGGGGAGCAGTAACTTCACTAGGAGACTTGCGTTTGAGCAGGGGAAGAAGCAGACGCTTCCAAGACCAATCGTTCCTCTCCTGCTCATGGTTTTGGTTATTTCGTTTCGCTGGGACTTTCGGACCTTATTCCAAAACTTGAACCTTTGTACTAAGTATTAGCGAACTGAGAATAAGGTCAACCTGTCTTGAATTAGTTACAGAGACACGCTAATAACAAGCATTTCAGTTCTTGTGTAACCTGGGCATTCAGCAATCACGTGTAGAAATATACATTGTCTGAAGTGGCAAGACGTAGCCAAACTAATGAGATCGTTGTTACTGATGCCCACCGGGGCACAGCGGCTGATAGTAGTTTTTTTTTTTTTTTTTTTTTTTTTTTTTTTTTTTTTTTTTTTTTTTTTTTTTTTTTTGGCTTATGGGACTGAACTACGGGGTCATCAGTCCATAAACTTACAAACTACTTATGAACTAGCTAATCCTAAGGACAGCACAAATATCCATGCCCGAGGGGGGATTCGAACCCCCGACCGTAGTGGCCGTGCAGACCGTGACTGGAGCGCCTCAGTCCCCTCGGCCACCGCGGCCGGCTGTGTATCATTTATGAAATATGGTACAAAGCTGTTTTCATAGCTGCAATCTACAGTTGGCACTGCACGCTGTTTGCAATCTTCCGCCGACCCTGCGTCGTCGTTCCACCATTATGTGGATTATTAGGACGACGATTTATTTAAGGGTCAGGTACCGGAATGATGCTCCAGATTACACCCCTTTTCTCCGTAAATTTGACATTTTTCATAATTTTATGATGGTAGTAGCAAACTACTTGCAGGTCATTTGCGATAGGAAAGACTAATATACTTCTGTCAAGTCCTTATGTGCCTTATATTTGTTTAACTTATATTTATATGATTTTTACCTTACACTCTAATGTACATACGACTCATCTTCTAATATATAAAGCAGAGTGTCCGTATGTTTGTACGTGTTGCACACAAATCTACAGTTTTGTTCCAATCTTTACGAAAGTTTGTACACGTAAGCTTAAATCCACGAGGACGGTCGACGTAAGTGTAAGAATCATGTACGATACGTAGTTCACGATATATGATGTCATAAACAACGAGATGCGCGAAAAACTGCTGCATTTTGCGACAATGCTGCTCATTTTATCCTAAACCACTGGACCGATTTCAACCAAATATGGTACGCACATTCCTTACCGTCAGTAACAATTGCTGCAGGTTAAGAATCACATACGACACACGGTTCAGAAGATATGACGTCATAAACAATAGGGATCGCAAAACAACTGCCACATAATGTGGCGAGACTTTAAAAATACACTACATGTGAATGAGAGTACATAGCGACTTGCAACAAACTTTAAACATAATTTCAAACATTTATTAAACTTTTTCTCGCCGACAACCATAGCAAAATAATGAAAGGGAAAAAGTTTCTCGCTTCTACTTTTCCGTTCTTTATGGAGTAAAACTACGGCATACGGCATTCGGTATGTAATTTATAATTTGTACACTACAAATTGTAGACGCAGGAAATTTTACTTACATTATACACACATGTAGTTGAATGTACCTTATAAACGGTATCACAGTACGACACGTAGGTCATGAGATATGAGCAGCCGGCCGCGGTGATCGCTGGAACTGAGGCGTTCCAGTCACGGTCTGCACGGCCACTACGGTCGGGGGTTCGAATCCCCCCCCCCCTCGGGCATGGATATTTGTGCCGTCCTTAGTATAAGGTAGTTGGTAAGTAGTTTGTAAGTTTAGGGACTGATGACCCCGTAGTTAAGTCCCATAAGCTTAACAAACATTTGAACATTTTTAGATATGAGCACATATACAGCAATGTTCATGGAAAATCGCCCCATCATGAACCAAGTTTTAATCTATTACTTCTTTACTACTAATTGTATTCCCAAGAGACTTTACAGACATACAGTCGTTATACAAATGAATATATACCTGACAAATGGAGGGAATAAATAAATAAATATCCGGGCAAAGGCGGGTTTTCAGCTAGTTAGTAAATAAATTTAATTTGAATTACAAATTTAGACTTTATGCACCCTAGTTACAGAATCCTTATCACCAGTGTCGGGAAGGGTTTCACTTTTGGATTTAGGACAGTTCAATTGGGTCTTAGAGTTCGATTAACACGTTGGCTGCCGCGATGACGTCAGAAGCGCGCCACAACCACCTGCTGTGGCCGCCGGCGGCCACACAGCAGCTAACGTGTTAATAGGGTTTTGGAGGGTCAGCCACACCTATCATTTGATATAAAGTGCACCCACAGCATTTATTCTTTTTACACAAGGTTATCCCACAGAAACTTACATACAATCGATCCGATTCCACTTTTTGATTCCACGAACATCTTTTATTTTTATTTTATTTAATTTTTGCCTACCCTGCCAGCTTCCTTTACTCTCCCTCATACACCTTTCATTTGGCGACCCTGACACACATCTCGATACCAATGATCATACGTGACGGGACAGATATCCTTGCACTATTTTTTGGCTGACATTTCATAGATTTGTTCTAGACGCAGTGTAACATGCTACCTAGTGCATAGTCATAGATTATCACATATTCCTTTCAGTATTTTATATACTTTCTTTAGTGGCCTTTGTCACTTCATTTATGTATGTAGTGAGATTTGTGTCAATTTATTTATGCACGCTGTGGCTTCTGTATCACTTCTACATTGGAAAACAGCGTTGCAGACAGTGTTGAAATTTTTGGACGGGCTTTTTTATGATAAAGTGAAATTTGTGACTAAATTCGACATTTGAGGGTCTATAAAGTTACTAACTTCTTTTGGGACAGTTCCTATCAGTACACGTGACTGGTCACGTGGATAAGAAATTGTAGGCTGAATAGAATTTATTTACGGTAGACTGGCAGTGTGAAACATGGTCTCTCTACATGGTGCAAAAATTAGCAATTGAACTTTAATAATGATAAGTGTGAGGTCATCCATATGACCAATAAAAGAAATCCGTTAGCAACTAAATACCTAGGACTAACAATTACGAACAACTTTATTTGAAAAGAATACATAGAAAATATTGTAGCTGTTGCCCTGTTGTATATATAAACAGGTAGACAGTTAGGAAGTGTGAAGAGCCGCACGGAACTAATAGACCAATGGGCCTTACCTGCCACAGAGCCAGTTCATTCTTGATTTCCGCAGAGATTGGTGCATTTATAATAGTGTGAAATAAAAATGTCTGTCAATTAAGGAATTGAAGTATCAGAAGCTGCTTATTCATTATACAGTGGCGTGTCGAAGGTGATATTAAAAGATACTGTCGTTCATTACGAACGTTTGCTTGCTGCAAATAATTTCATTGCATCACAATATTCAAAAACAATTTCTCGTGAAGCAATGTTGATGAGTGAGAAATTTACAAACGAACTATGGACTTGCTAAACGAAAAAATATTTGTGACTGATGAACTTCCTCACAAATGAGAAAACAGTGAAGAGGAAACTTTCTAGCCGAAGACCGTAGCTCATTAGATGGATATGAACCAGAAGAGAAAAAAAGCAAGAGAAGTAGACCGTCTTTCTTTGGATTACAAAATTAAAGTTGTTAATATCGCAAAGGCTCACCCCCACTTGGACCCTACAAACATTACAGAAAAAAGGATGCAGCCGGTTAAGAAAGAAGGAATATTTATCACAATGGGAAAAAGCAATAATAAAAAAAGAGGCAATCAGTTCGATAAGTACGCAGCAATCTGTTCCTGGAGGTATGATCTTTCTGCTGAAGGCAGAGAGAATTATCGGCAAGTGACTACGAGGAATTTGCAGCTGCGGACTTCAGCTGCTGCACAAAAGTTAACTGATTTTGAATTTAAAGCTTCTGCTAGCTGGGGTCATAGATTCAAAACTAAACACGGCATTCTCCAGCAAAAAGTGACAACATTTCTTTGAAGAAAAGTAACAGTGACGATCGCAGAAACCGTGGCTGCTGCAAACACTTTTCGCTTCCAGATGAATAAATTAATACCGAATTAACAAAGTTTGTTATCAACACTAACCAGAGAGGTATTTATTGCAGATTATTTAAAAATTCATTTCGATTTCTATTTTTACGATTCTCTGACAAAATACTTCAATTTCGGTTGTTTTTTCTTTCCAGGATGTCAGTATCAGTCGATGTACAACAGAAATCTTGCTGTCAAAGGAAGCAAAATATTTTTCTCCAAGGACACGACATGAATAAAGTGTCGCATACTTATACTGCTCAATATACCCTTACTCTATCTCGAAATGTTCTACCGCAAGGGTGTTTGTTTACAAGAGACAACCGGTAACTTTGGCGCCCGAGTTCAGAAAACAGTAAATGAGAAGTATAAAAACGTTGTAATAATGACTTTCTAAAGCGTTGTTTGAAATATTGTGGGAAAAGAACGGTTTCTGTTTATTATTGACTTTTGGGGTGGACAAGCAAAGCCTGGAATATACGACATCTTCCAGAACGACGAGAAATCAACATGTACAATTAAATGTGATTCCTCCGAAATGTACTCTACTTGTTCAATCATGTGACGTCTATTTTTATAGACAAGTAAAAAATCTAATAAAGCGTCTAAAAAATTCCGCTTAGCTTATTGAAAGAAACAGAGAAATCAGTACTCGTGAAGATTTTTTTTTTTTTTTTTTTTTTTTTTTTTTGAATTAAGCTTATGGGACTTAACTACGGGGTCATCAGTCCCTAACTTACAAACTACTTATGAACTACTAACGAACTAGGACGGCATAAATATCCATGCCCGAGGGGGTCTGCGAACCCCCGACCTTAGTGGCCGTGCAGACCGTGACTGGAGCGCCTCAGTCCCCCCCTCAGTCGCGAAGATTATATAAAGATACAATTAATAGCCGATCATCAGCTGTCCAGTTTTAAGGAAATGATCCGATATGCTTGGAACGCTTCCAGGCTTTCTGATGAAAGAGACGTTTTTAGAAATGTCAAGGAAGTATGTTTTTCAACATATCTTTTAAAAAATACGTTGTTCTAGTAAACAATCGTTTTATAAATTGTGCAAGATGCCAAAATATTTTTTGTTTTCAATGTTTTTACAACGGATACCACTCTGGTGTTTGCTCATGAAATACAAAATTGGCGAATGAAGATAATAGCGAAAATTTTTGAAAACATTTAATTAGTAATTAACTTTTTAATTTCGCACCAGCAAAATACATACGGTGTTACTCGACTTTTAAAAAAGAAAACATTGAAATTCAAATTCTAAGTTGCTGTGACAGCCATTTTATAAACAACTAAAATTAGTTATTTAATTGATAGCCCCTTAAATCATTAAATTTATTTACAAGTTATAATGTTTAAACAAATAATGAAAATTAAAAATACAATATGTCCTTGAGGCAGGATCGACCCCAGATCAGCTACGTGACAGTCCCACATGCCATTGCCTGAGCCAAGCCTCCTGGTCGCCGCATGTTCCTTCAAGTATATAACATGTTTATGAGCTGCGCTTAAAACTTTAGGGCCGTTTTTCTCGGAACTTTGTGGATAGTGCGCTTTACGACATCCGTGAGAGGACCCCTCGAGGTATACTACTAACTTGTAAAGTCTCATCCCGAACTGCATTTCCGAGACCTAAAGGTCCTCTTGTAAGTCCTTATCGACGGTTTTCATGACTGCGGACTGCTGCGATTCCCTGATCAGAGAGATAATGTTTAATCTCCTCCTCACTTATTCCATCCAAGAGGTTGCTGGAAACAACTCCACGACAAGACTTGAGAGTACGATGATCCTCCACCTGTACAGAATAGCTGTGCAACTGGGTGGTCGGGCATGGATATTTGTGCCGTCCTTAGTGTTAGCTAGTTCATAAGTAGTTTGTAAGTTTAGGAACTTATGACCCCGTAGTTAAGTCCCATAAGCTATACAAACATTTGAACTGTTGATCAACTGGGTGGCTTCAAGCAGACGTTGTGCCTGAAAGGCACTGTCTGTCTCCAGCATAAGAGTGTCATTCCGAAGACGATAACAGGACATTACCGGGCCTGCGATGGCATCGACTCCTTTTTGGATCACAAACAGATTCATGGAAGAAATTTTTTTCCCTTCCTCAGTCCGGGACACAAGGTAGCGAGGTGCTGCAGATAGAGTGGTCGAGGCTGTGTTGTCCTTTGAGTCTTTTATCTCCTTATATTTTCGTTTGGAGGAGGAACTAGGGATGGGAAAAACCGACCGGTTAAAACCGATACCGGTATTTTAGTTTTGAATATCCGGTTTTTTCCGGTATTTATTTGGTGTCGGTTGTTACCGGGGTTTTTAGTTATTGCCAAGAACCGGGTAAAAAACTGGTATGGCTACTTCCTGTAATAGTGATTCAAAGTGTGTTTTCGTAAATAATTTAAAAAAATTAAAACTAGTAGACCCTAATATTTAGGGCTATTCCTTAAAATTTCCACTGCTGTGAAATATTAGGTCATCGCAGTAACTAAGAAAAGCGATCAGTGATAATTTAAGAACAATCCCGGCAGTCAGAAATGCGCAACAAATGAGTGGCATAAGAACTTAAGGACTGGTGCAGCTATTGAGGTATCGATGCATCTGTTGCCGTGTGGCGTGGCCTATTTGACGACGCACGTGCACCGGCAGTGTACAAGACTTGCCTCCGTCTGGTCATGCTGCAGTTCCTTGCTGTCGTCGCCAGACACACCATCCCGAGTGTGGAAGTAGTTCAAGAAGTACGGTAGTAGTGAGGTACAATGCTCCATTCGTTTCAAAAAGCTGAAAACGGGTGGTGGTAGTACAAAGATGCTGTGTCATTTAAGGAGAAAGCATCCAAAAGGTTCCTTGGAAAAGAAGGTAAATTATATTTATATACATTTTATGTAAGTGACGTACTATAAGCTTGGAATAGTATCTTTTAATGTATTATCACATTGTTATGCTAACAAGTTTTATTAATGTGATTCCGCCGGCCGCGGTGGCCGAGGGGACTGAGGCGCTTCAGTCACGGTCTGCACGGCCACTACGGTCGGGGGTTCGAATCCCCCCTCGGGCATGGATACTTGTGCCGTCCTTAGTTGTAGGTAGTTCATAAGTAGTTTGTAAGTTTAGGGACTGATGACCCCGTAGTTAAGTCCCTTAAGCTTAACAAACATTTTTGAATGTGATTCCTTGAAAGCGAGGGGCTTTTTTAATAACCAATATGGGTGTAGGTGACATTGATCACGTGGTGCCTCGCGAGGTAGCCGTGCGGTCTGAGGCTCCATGTTACAGACTGCGCGGCTGCTCCAGTCGGAGGTTCGAGTCCTCCCTCCTCCCTCGGTCATGGGTGTGTATGTTGTCCTTAGCGTAAGTTAGTTTAAGTAATTTTTAAGTCTAGGGACCGATGACCTAAGCAGTTAGGCCTCATAAAAACTCACACCCATTAGAACATTCTTTGATCATGTGATACACAGCTTTCCTGGTTCAATTTGCGTAAATTTACACTGACAACAATCATACTGTTAGTCGGAACTGTGACTTTATTTATCGAAATACTTCTGCAGCACTGACTGAAGTTCATTTACTAACTGTAACTTATAAAATTGTGCATATAACGAGATATTCGTATGCGCTGGCTCACAAGACCAACGTACGGAGTGGTTGGCTCAATATTCGCAACTGCCAGATGGATATACTAGGCCAGTAAATCTATATGCTTCGTATATCGTCTTCTACGGACTCCTGGCTAGGGTTACACGCACTCAAGAAGGCGTAGTATTGAGAGGGGATCTTGCAAAATATGGAAAGACTACTGATTTTTCGTATAACGCAAATTTACCTAAATTTTAACTAAATTTCAAGTTTTGCTTTCGGCCGAAACTAGAAGAACCGAAAATTCGATTACGGTTTCTGTTTCGGCCGCAAAATATGTTTCGGTCGATCTCTACTGGAAATAATAGCAATAAAAAACCGAAAACCGGTTATTTGAAAAACCGGTTATCTTGAGCAGTTTTTACAGTGCGGTTAAACTGGAGATGAAAAGAACCGGTAAAACCGAAAACCGGTTGTTTCAGCAATAACCGCCATCCCTAGGAGGAACCCACTGCGACTGAATTCCCCACGATTGCCAGCGTCTCCGATGGCGCGTTCCTTCCTACTGGGGGCCCCCATCTTAGGTGATTGTTCACATCTCAGGTCACACCTCCTGAACTTCAGGCGGAGGGACCAATTGGCATACCGGTAAGGTTACAGGTCAGAAAATCACCCCTCCCTGGGCCTGGTCTTTACCAGGGGTTACGTGTGAACCCTACCTGAGACTGGGACGTACGCATTACCCAGTCACCTTTTACACAGCGAGTGCGTGGGCGGCCTTCAGAAACGCAAAGGGAGGTGAAAGGAAGAAAAGTGAGACCTCAAACTCCAAGGCGGAGGTAGTGAAGTGCAAGAAGAGATAAAAAAGAAAAAGGAATAATACAGACAGAACACGTATATTTTATAAGCTTCAGTTTCCCGAGGTAGGCACAAGTCTGTCCTCAAGGGAGGGGAAGAGGATAGTAGGAGGGCAGCCATGCACATACTCACCAAAGAGAGGTGCCCCCCTCCCTGGTGGTGGGGGGGGGGCGACGACGACGACGACGTAAGGCTTTTGGTGACGCATTTCGTGGACGCGCGCACAAATTTTTTATAGATGGCTTGCCAATAACATCAGTGAGATTTTAAACACAGCTATGGTCTTACAGTAGGTTAGAAGACGAATACCACCAAATGTAAACAAGGGTGATGGAACATGGTGAATTATCGGAATTTTTGCCGGATGTTCCCCTCCTTGTTGCATATCTGGAATGCGTAACGCGCTGTATTCTTCAGATGAAAAAGATTGAATTACACTGTAGAAATATACCAGAAAGACGCGAACATCCAGCAAAAATCCCGATTATTCACCATGTATACACATCACTGGGAATGACTGAAGAATTACATGGAATGCAGTCGAATCAAATAAGGGGATAGCTAAAGTATTTAAATCTTCATACACACCCCACAAGCCACCTCACCATGTGTGACGGAGGGTAGTCGCGTATGTTTCGCGTGAAAACTGATTGCCTGTGTGCTTCCGTGTTGGCCCTAATGTTTCTAATATTATCATTGTAGTCACTTCGCGAGATTTACGTTGAAGGAAGCAATGTATTGACTGACTGTTCATGAAACATACGCTGTCTGAGTTTTGACACAAGTCCGCAGCGCGATACAGAACGTTTCTTCCATCGTCTGCCACTGGAGTTTACTAATCATCTCCGCGACGCTTTCCTGCTTACTAAATGAGCCCTTAACGAAGCGTGTTGCTATCCGTCCGATATTCTGTCTTCTATTAACCCTACTTGGTACGGATCCTACACATGAGCACCCTCGCTGGACAAACGAGAGTTTTGTAACCTACTTCCTTTGTCTACGGACTTCACATCCTAAGGATTATTCCAATGAATCTGTCTGGCATCTGCCTTATCCATGATTGATTTAATATTGTCGTTCCATTTCAGATGGCCCCTAATGTCTACTCCCAGATATTTTATGGGAATAACTGCTGCCACTGTTTGTTCTATTGTATTGTTACATAATAAAGGATCTTTCTTTCTATTTTAAGGCAGCACTTTACACTTGTTTATGTTGAGGCCCAATTGCCGTTCCCTCCGCAAACACCTATCGCTGCAGTTCATCCTGTATTTCGTTACCCTCTCTCATTGTTGCGACTTCTCGATAAATTGCAACATCATCCGCAAAAAAACTTCACTGAACTAGTAATATATTGTGAAAAGCAACAATCCTATAAACAGGGAAGATATTAAATGCAGACAGGCAATAACAATGAAAGCACTTATGAAATTGAATTTCTTTAACGTTAATTATTAAATTTACTGTTGTAAATTACAATTTGAAAGTGTTTGGAGTCTAGTGGTACAAAGAGCTGAAATGTGGACGCAAGCAATCAAGAAAATAAGAGACGATTTTGAAATGTGATTTTAATCAAGAATGTTAAATTAGGTAAGTAGCTTGACGTGCTATCCGTTAATGGGACGCATTTTAAGGCATTCAGGACAGCATAATTTTGTACTGAAATGTTGTAGGCTAAAAGTAGACGGACAGAAAGGTTAGAATGTACATTTGTTCAGATTGCGGTAGCTATGAAGGGGTAACTAGCATATATAATAACGCGAAGAGCTGCTACAAAGCAATTTCCGAACCAGGAAACATAACATGACGCAGTTCTGTCGAAAAGCCGAAAAACCATTAAATGAGTCAACAGCCGATGTAACCTCGCGAACTAGCGCTGGACTAGTTCCGTGCCAGGTCTTGTCATCCGCATTAGTCAGGAGCGTGACGAGTCACGCTAACACCGACGTGCGTTCTTCCGACTGGGCAGCCAGACATGCTCGATCAGCACATTACTTGAAACGCAGGTATAAGGTACTGAGTCCAGGTGCGATATGTAACGTTCATTTTCCATACAGTGTACGTGGTTTGTACAGAATTCTGTGCGTCATTGGCACTGAGTTACAAATATCACTCGAATAATAAAACATTGTAAAATGTCGGTGTAAACAAGGAGCTCATGGGAAGATAACATGTCCAGCATGGATCCCTGAGATGTGTGTGGAGGGGGGGGGGGTGGTCGCGAATATCCCCCGAAGAATATTTCACCAAAGCCTTTGTGTTTTTACGCATATAAATTTGCCGATTTTTAGCTTGTGTTTGGAAAGTAAAGTAACAAATTTCGGAAAAATCTGAGGAAGCAAAAGCAGGGTCACTCAAGACTTTTTTAAAAGGAAAAAAAGCAGTAATAGCAAAGACAGGCGAATGCTACTTGAGATTCGCGCGTCTATGAAAGATCCATAATCGAAACACAAAACTACTACCATCACCACACCTTAGCAACAGATTTTGCCGGGAACCCGAGAATATACTGGCCTTGTGTAAAATCAATAAGCAGGTCAAAAAGTCTATCCAGTGACTCGTTGGTCATCCCAGGGCGGTGATAGACATAAAAGGAAATATGCTTCACGTTTAAAAATCGTTCACACGGGAAGAACCTACAAACTTAACGTCGTTCGATCATTACACAGAAAGCCATACAGATCACGAAGTGATAGGCATCGCTGGTGTAGAGAATCAGCTGAAATATTTGAAACAAATAATTCACCACGTTCGGATGCAACCTCAATCCATTTGTACAAAGAGTACGGGATAGACCCCTTAATTAGTTTGGATTTATCGCGTTATTTTTTCCCGTGAATATCCCATGCGACTACAAAAAGACGCAGATTACTCCTGTTCATACGAAAGAAACAAGAACGGACTCTAATATTTACAGACCTGTATCATTAACATAAATTTGCTGCCAATTTGTTCAACTTATGCTCAGTACGATTCCCCTCCCCTCCTTTCCTGCCTTCACTCCTTCCCTCCCCACCGGGGGACCGATAACCTTAAAACAAACGACCCACCAACCAAGCTCTGGTTGCCCTATTCTCGCATGTTATCTTGCGAGCCATTACAGACTGCATTTTCCTTGATTTACAAAAGTCGTTTTACATTTTCCCGCACTGCAGTCTCCTACTGAAGATAAGAGCACAAGCCTCCAAGTATGTGAATGGCTCAATTTCTTATGTAACAGAAGCCAGTAAGTTATCCTCGGCGGTTACTCAAAAGAACAGACACCACACAAACCTATAAACAAATTAGCTTACGTTATGCTAGCGTCAGGGTTCCTTTCCTCACGGCAGACCGGAAGAACCGTTCGACCTCATGCGAAAAACGGGATGGCGAGCATAGAGGACTCGACGATAGTGACATTTCTTCGAAAGAGAGTGACTTAAGAGAATGCGAGGTCAGCGGGAGGCTCGCTCCAGATACTAAGTGGTTAAGGCGACAACTGGCCTAAAGCGGGTATCCCAGGTTCGAATCCAAGTCCTGCACGAGTTTTCCACTAGTTGCTACTGAATTACTTCCAATGCCCTAATCCAGCCCAAGATTATCGTTTCCCCAGTTACCTCTTCGAAGACTACACACCTTCCATATAATCGTAATCGTCATGATCCTTAGATGTCCAGAAGCTTAGTGTATCATCTGCATGTGAGTTCATCAGCTTGTAGGATGAGGGTCCTATAAAAATGACACCTTGGTCCATGCTCCAGGAATGGTAAGGAGTAATGAATTGTGGAATGTCGGCAAGACAGTCATACACTAAGAGCTGCAGGTTGGGCAGAAAAATAACTTTTGAACAACAGCGAACCCGACAAATGTTCAAATGTTTGTAAATCTATCGGACCAAACTGCGTGGTCATCAGTCCGTAGCTTACAAACTACTTAAACCTAGGTAAACTAACGTAAGGACAAACACACACACCCATGCCCCAGGGAGGACTCTAACCTCCACGGCGAGCAACCGAGCAGCGAGACGCTTTAGACCGCTCGGCTACTCCACCGCGGCGCGAACCCGACAACATCGTATCCAAACAGTTAACTTGTCTATACTTGTAGTCGATATTTTCTACGAAAAATAAAGACTTGGTTGCATTGAAAGTGTCCTCGCAAGTACTGGCGCAGGCCAGTTGTTAAGTAAAGGGTGGCTCCCCAGTCTGTCCTAGAAAAGCCGAATAACACCAAAGGGGGGAAGGAGTGGGCTAAAGGGAAGAAGCGCCGACAATGAGGGAGTAGTACAAGAAAGGTAACGCTGTCCAGAAAAAAAGGACACAATAGCTTGGGTCCCTGTGAGTGCTACACAAGAATTTATGAAAGAGCTGTGAAACTCCTTAGTGGCTCAGAGAAGATAATTGCTAACATGAAAAATACCTTTGTGGTCCGTACACCAAATTGAGCAACATTCCATATGATACTCATACATGGATTGGCGGTGGGGGTGGCGGGGCTTTCCTGCGATGAACAGATTGTTGAGGACAGAGAAAGTGGACAGAGTGAGGGTGCAGGTGATGAGCTAAGTGTTGTGGGTTGAAAGTGATTTGGCAGAGATTTCTGGAGGATATTAAGATGAGCACTGATTGCGGTGGTGGGGGGACGTTAATGCGAAACATTGGCGGGACCGTGAAATGATACTGTACGTGCGAACATCTGCGTCTCCTGAACCATGTGGATTTTTAAGAAGCCATTAACTTCCGTATTTGCTCTGCATGGCGGCTTAACCTAGTGGTAATGGGAGCAATAGGAGAAAGTTGTCCTGTTAACACTAAAATGGTTTATAGTTTTCAAAAGAACAAGCCAAGATCGCACACTAACAATTTATTAAATGACGACCGGTTTCGGTGCACTGTGTCACCATCATCTGGTCACATATGTGTTATAATCTGATCATCTTGTTAAAAAAATTGGATATAAAATAACAAGTGCAACATTGCACTTCGTCACTATATAAAAAGTGTAATGTTGCACTTGTTATTTTACACCCAATTTTAACAAGATGACTAGATTATAACATACATGTGACCAGATGATGGTGACACAGTGCACCGAAACCGGTCATTTAATAAATTGTTAGTGTACGATCTTGGCTTGTCATTTTGTAAACTATAAAACAATTCGATCGCCTCCAGACCAGACTATTTCAGGTAATCTTAACTTCATGTATGACTTGCAGCGTATATGTACTTTATTAGACAAAAGGCATTAGAGTTCACTGTGAATAATGCTCTTACCTCAGCTGTAGCGAGTTGAGGCTAGTGTGAGACGTATGGTAGTTTAATCTCACTGAGTTACATCATACACTAGTACCCCCTGCCGAATTTCAGCTCCTGCGTCAGTAAGTTGTAGTGGAGACTTAAATACTATTTTGGAGGCCTTCAACATGTATGTTTTTGCTTTTATGTTACTATTTCCTTTTTTTTTAAAATGAAACGAGATGTATTAGTTTCTTTTCGCCTTCGTTCATAATTTCACAGTTTGAGCCAAGTTCCCCATTTCATAGGCAATATGATAGTTAATCTTTTCTTTGAGGCTTCTGAAGTGAATATTTGTAATTAACTTGTCATCCACGGGGATTTGCAAGGAAATTTAAGCGTTGTTAAATCACTGGCAAGAAATTAAGTATTGGTTGTTGATAGCTAGATATAGTTTACAAATAGTGTACAAGGTAAGACACTTCAGCTTATTTCAGGAGAATGTTAAGTAGTTTTGAATATTTTAAAATGGTGTTTCTGCTCTTTATTCGTGGAGTAAACAGACAGAGCCAGTGGCCAATATAGCATATATAGTATAGCATATTTTTTCGGGGGAGCAGGGGAGGGCAGACTAACGTAAAGATAAGTGATTTTACGTAGACACCTCACAGTGGCGAATCCAGGACTTTGGCATACAAAAACCCGTACTTTTTTATGTTCATTTTTTTTTTGGGGGGGGGGGGGGGCTCTTGGGGTCCTCTGTGCCCTCACCTTACATACGCCACTGGTTACAGCCAATTGTTTTTTGCACAAGAAAATACTGAACTATCTGCAGGTGCATTCCTATATGGAGGTATTTACAGCACATGTCGTAAAGCAATTGTAAGTCCAAAATGTTCAAATGGCCGGCCGCGGTGGCCGAGGAGACTGAGGCGCTTCAGTTACGGTCTGCACGGCCACTACAGTCGGGGGTTCGAATCCCCCCTCGGGCATGGATATTTGTGCCGTCTTTAGTATAAGGTAGTTCATAAGTAGTTTGTAAGTTTAGGGACTGATGACCCCGTAGTCAAGTCCCATAAGCTTAACAAACATTTGATTTGTTCAAATGTTTGTTAAGCTTATGGAACTTAACTACGGGGTCATCAGTCCCTAAACTTACAAACTACTTATGAACTAGCTAAGACTAAGGACGGCACAAATATCCATGCCCGAGGGGGGATTCGAACCCCCGACCGTAGTGGCCGTGCAGACCGTGACTGGAGCGCCTCAGTCTCCTCGGCCACCGCGGCCGGCAATTGCAAGTCCCTGAGAGAATTTAATAGTGTTACAAATGAGAAACAGCAGCAGAATAGTCACAAATAGGTACACCGCTATGTCCACACATGTCATACAAGTGTTTTGAATGTATTTACGTTACTAATTTTGCATGGATAGCGCCCAAGAATTTTTACGACTAGTAAACAATGTATGTAAAATATAAACGAGCACAGGCAGTAATTACAATAACTAAACGCCTGAAATTTCTATTCTATAAGTAAGCGTTAAAGCTTTTATGAGTACACAGGACAAGCTAACCTCAATGAACTTTTGCCTACTCCTGATTGTCGAATAAATAGGAGAATGTGTACGATTATTCCAGTTTTCTAAGATTCAGTTCAGAACATACAGTGAACTGTATTGTTGAAAACAAATCGAAAGAATTCATTTTTTGTATGTGAAAACGTAGCAGTTTTGCCTGTAGGTCATGTACTCGTATATAAAAAGTAAGATTTTCTGTAACATTTCATTTTATGTATTTGAAAAATTCCTTTTTCTTGCTTGTAGGGGACAGGTGCAGTGTCAATAGCAATAAAGTCAACTCTTCCAGTAAATGAATATTTATTTTATGAAGTACAAATCACACAAGAAGTAAATGTTTTAACGCATAGTGTACAGTATTCAGACAGGTGTCAATTCAACAAAATCATCAAATAACAATTTGCAATGAAGTTCTACATTTCATGTCATACTTCTGATCGTAAATCCTATCACTAAGTAGTATGCGAATTTAAACAAATTACGAGGAAACGTTGTTGACTGGCAAGGATCTGGAGAAAAACTTTAAACTTGGCCTGCCTACACCACAAAAATGTCAAATTGTGAAGTATTTCGGGTATTAGTAATATGTCCAGAGATTACATTAATTATATGAAGCCAAATGTCTAGAAAGGAAATAGAAGCTATAGGAACACTATATGATAAAAATGCTATTTCCAGAAATTATTACAAACGATAACAATGCACCATTAGGAAACAGTTAAAGAAACAAAGATCTTTAAACCGAGAGAGTTAAAAATTGGAAGGATTCCAAGGCAAGAGAAAGAAAAAACAGGGTTATAATTATATGTGAAAAGGAAAAGGATTAATGGTGAAAAGATGAAAGAATAATGGAGGAAGAAGAATGAAATAGAAAAGAAGAAAGAATAAATCACTACTTCAGTGCTAGTGATCACTTGTAACTGAATTTCATAAATTGATTGCTGTCTTTACTGCTTTTCAGAATCATTGCATGACTTTTCTTCAACTTCCTCAGCAGGTAGCTCCCGTTTAGGTTCATTCTCTTCGTTGTTATTGATGGCTGCTTCAATCTTTGCTTTCTTCGGGGGCTTGCTAAGCGCTGGATCATTAGGGTGCAGCCTCTTCTCCGTGCCAGGCCTGTTGCTGTACCGCATCTTGCGGTAGACGGCCGAGGCCGGTGACGGCCGAATAGCGGCGTTTATTCTCGTCGGCTTATCCATATTTCCTTACACGAGGTCAATCGATCAAAGCAGTCTTCAATCTGCACTTCACTCTGTCGCAAGGATAGGCACCTGAAAAAAAGAATGTTATCAGAATGCTCATAAATTGTTGCTTCGTGGGGGGAGGGGGGTATTAATTTTAAGAGGCGGAGAAAGATATCCTAGGAGCTACAGCTGGGGGTATAGTTATATGTTTTGTAGTTTCTGGGTATCTTTGTGGCTGTAGTTATGACTAGAGACGTTGCAAGCCAGGAGCCTTTACAATTATTGTACGTTGACTGCTAACGCCTGACACTCGTAAAAACATAGCTGGGTTAAGTTATCTTCAATAATCTTTAATTACTTACAAAACTGCTAACTTCGTTAAAATTTTAAGCGTGTCTTTGTTGGATATTTACCGAAAGTTCATTTCTAACTCTTAACAGTAAACGTTATTTCATTGTGTTGTGAAATGAAAAATTCTATAACATTCATTCCAAGTGCTTGAATAAAATGTTTTTTTGGGACCTCGAGAATAAAGAAAAAGTTTATAATGAATTAGTTATCAAAAAAATGTTCAAATGTTTGTAAAGCTTATGGGACTCAACTACTGGGCTATCAGTCCCTAAACTTACAAACTACTTATGAACTACTTACGAACTAGGACGGCACAAATATCCATGCCCGAGGGGGGATTCGAACCCCCGACCGTAGTGACCGTGCAGACCGTGACTGAAGCGCCTCAGTCCCCTCGGCCACCGCGGCCGGCAATTAGTTATCAGTGTTAAATAATGGGAGAATCAAAATACGAAGTAATCAGTATCTGACATAAGGTGTTCGTCGTCCTTCGTGAACATTTTCATCTAAGAGAGACTCGCTTTGAAGGCAAAATGTCTGCCTCCAGAAAGAAGTCTTTTTTACTGAGACATTCGAGGGCACAGAGTATTACATTGAATAATAATTAAAACAGAACCACTTAATTGCGTCTGCGGATTTTCATCAGTTTTAGAACTAGAACCCAACTCTAATGTAACTCACACAGTAAATTCACTAAGCAGCACTTAAAAGGAAACGGAAATAACCTGTCAGCACTTATTCTCGCTTGCTCTCCATTGTTGACATGAATTGCGCGTAGCCCAGCGTAGCCACACACCTTGAAACAGCTGTTTCGCTTCATATTTTCTAATTTTTAAATCAACGTGTTATCGCGTAAAACAGCGAGTGGCGCTACTAGAGGTGACCTGTATTTAATGGATTATCACTATTGGAAACCTATGGATACAAGGATGGACAAGTGTTCAAGTGTATTTGGTACTTAATGTTATGCTTCCTGTTCTCTTTCCACTCCTGTGTTGAAAGAAGAGCAAGCTGGGATGTGCAGGTGAGGTAAAAGAAGCAAAGCTCTAGTACTGGAGTGCTGAAAGATATGTCTGAGTACGAAAGTCTTTGGGCTGGCGAAGTCGATGGCCGCTTTTCGCACGTGAATTGGGAGGGTAGTTCTTTGCAGACGGCGCCGTCGGCCAATCAGAAGGCTAGGCGGGGAGGCTGGTTCGGTTGGCGCCGCGCTAACGAAATGAAGAGAACGTGCTCTGGGTCCCTAGGTGTAAGAGCTCAAGCGGCCCAGCTGCTGACGTTGTGGGAGCAGTACTGTATAAAATTATCATTATTACGAGGACGCAACATGCAAAATACGAGGCGCGTCCAGAAAGTAAGTTCCGTTTGGTAATAAAATGAAATTGCACACAGATAAAGAAGAAATTTTTATTGCACAAATTTCTACAACTCTTAAACTACTTTTCCACATAACTGCCGAAATGTTGTAGGCACTTGTCCTAGCGTGCCACAAGTTTTTGCATGCATCCTTCACAGAAGGTTGCCGCCTGTGTATTCAACCATGTGGTAACAGCTCTTCATCATCGTTGAAGTGTTGACCACCAAGGACAGATTTTAGGTGTAAGATGAGATTAAAGTCGCTAGGAGAGAGGTCCGAGCTATATGGAGGATGATCAAACAGGTCCCACTGAACATTCCGTAAGAATTGTTTGGTCACATTCGGTGTGTGAGGTTAGGCATAATCGTGAAAAAATCTTTTGACAGTAATCCTCTTCTTACACCTAAAATCTGTCCTTGGTGGACAACACTTCAACAATGATGACGAGCTGAAAGAACATGTTACCACATGGTTGAATACACAGGCGGAAACATTCTATGAAAAAGGCACACAAAACCTTGTGCCATACTATGACAATTGCCTACAAAATTTCGGAAGCTATGTAGAAAAGTAGTTTAACAGTTGTAGATTTTTTTACAATCAATATTTT
This sequence comes from Locusta migratoria, assembly GCA_026315105.1. NCBI lineage: Eukaryota > Metazoa > Arthropoda > Insecta > Orthoptera > Acrididae > Locusta > Locusta migratoria. The sequence goes on along the minus strand of CM048755.1, from coordinate 398,986,496 downwards.
TTCTGTATCTGTACCCGTTCGTTTTATATAACCAAACGGAACTTACTTTCTGGACGCGCCTCGTACCTCATCACGGGTTACGCAAGTCGTGTTTGCGTAAATTTCGTGCTAATTTTAGTGGTCTAGGATGTGGCCGGTTCAGAATAATGGGCCTAACTATTTTGGTTACGGAGTCCAGAACCATCCAGTACTCTAGAAAATTCTTTAGTTCATTTTTCATGCTAATAATAAACTGGCGTCATCGTTGCTGCATGACAGAAGTGCGGGATAATTCTGCTAAATTTTAATCAAGTCCCTTTATAATTTGAAAATTGCACCACAAGGTCTGCAGTTCAAACTTGTGGACGATCTGCATTAAATACAGAGCGGATTCCAAGGATAAAAAAAAAGTTAAGCTTAAGGGACTTAACAGCGGGGTCATCAAACCCTAAACTTATAAAAAAAACTTATGAACTAACATATACTAAAGACAACCCAATCATCCATGCCCGAGGGAGAATTCTAACCTCCGACGGGGAACGGCTTCGCGCGTATCTGAGCATAGCGCCTCAATGCGCTCGGCCACTCCGCCGCGGTATTTGAAGGATAAGTTTTCTTATTATAATAGTATGACCAGCGTAATATGAAATTATTGTGCTTTTCCTTTAATTTTGCTTCGTGCCTTTGACGCTGGTAAATTTTCCGCCATGTATGGGCCATTCAGAGTCTGTGTCCCGACTCTTAAGTTTTCATGCCATATGTTTTTGGAATCTTTAATGCATCAATAGTTCAGATCGTGCGAGAAGTAATTATAGTGTTTTTCTTCATATTTCAGTTTATTCTCTTCAGATTTGTACATTCCCAATTAAATGCTAGTCATTCAGACTAGGTTTGTTTGTGTGTGTGTGTGTGTGTGTGTGTGTGTGTGTGTGTGTGTGTGTGTGTGGGGGGGGGGGGGGGTACTGTGTGTTCTGTTTGGAAAAGTGGTAAATATTAAACTACAATCAGTGTACAGGACGCGGAAAATGCTTGATTTCGTGGTTCAAATATAAGATGGTATCTAGTACTAGTCCTTGATGCTGTGTACAGTGGCTGTTAAGAATTTTCATATTTTCTACTGTTTTTCTCGATATTTTATTGAGAATAATAGAGCTAGTCTGGCCAGGTCAACGCACTTCATTTTCAGAGGCAGACTAAACCAACAGCCATGATTAGTAAGCCACAAAGTCAGTAAATTCAGAATAAAGGCTTGCAATCGAGTAGAGTGGGTACGGTTCAATCTGCATGACGGGAACTTATCAGAACACGATTTTCGTGGGCCGCTGGCGTGTATCACGAAATAATGCACAGATAAAAAAGGGTAAGTATGGTATCTGAATTCGCTACAATGGTCGCGTGGGATCTCACAGATGTACAGGACGACCAGCCAGTCTAAAATAGGTTAGAGAAATAATTCAAAATTTTAATTCAAAACTTCGCCTAAGTTTTACAAGTGTTCTTCCACTGTAACATACGCCTTGACAACGTGACCTAGCCTGTCCACCTTGCAGGACAGTGCCGGCTAGAACCAGTATTGAATGCTGATTCTAAAAATCACGTCACCCTTCTGGCGTCCGTGCTGAAACTACTGACGTTTCCATGCTACCGTGGAGCCAATAGCAGACACCCACGTTTGATCACGTGTGCTACTGCTGGAGAACTCTGAGGTGCGAGAATCAGTCGCTTCGCTCTCTTCAGTTTGAGTTCTCGTGCAGAATAGACGCACTCGAGAGGTCCAGCCTCGGTGCGGGGCGAACTGCCGCATGCCGTCCGCCCCCGCCTAGCGGCTGTTCGGTATCAGCCACCAATTGTGTGAACCATTACCGTAACCTTTCCCACTTTCTAATCCTCTAACTTAGACTGGCACTCATTCATTACATCCGTACCCAGGGCGAGTCCCTATATGTATCCCGTATTTCAGAATATACTAAATATTAACATGAAGCCTATCTTTTATTTGCCATTCAGCCACCCTTTCCTAGGGCGCCCACATGCCTTCACCGCTCCGCCTTCCATCCTGCCAAAGCTTACAACCCATTTTATTGGTGCAGCACTGGGATGGGTTGTATAATTTTCCCATCATCCGTAGGATAAAGATTAAGTGCTGTACAATTTCGCGTCCGAAGTGCGATCGATAACCCACCTTTCTGCCCTTAGGGTGGCCGCAAAATTTTGGTTCACATTATGTTGTGTGGCTGGTCGACAGCCGCTATCCCGCCGAGCCACGGCACAGTTGCCGTGTCATCCTAGCCGCCGCTGCATCTGCACATTCCGTGCCGGGTGCCAAGTCCAACGCCGCGCGCCTGCCTGCCGCAGCGCACGTGTGCAATCTGTTAGTGACGCGCGACCTGCCGCAGTTGACCGCCGACTTCCCCTGCGCGCTCGAGGCGTAAAAAGTTACGCGCCGCGTTCGTGCTGCTGTTTCGGCCCACCGAAGGCATGTAAGTGCCGTATCCCGGTTGGCGCGGCCCACCTGCCGCTGCCGCCGCCCACATACGTCGCCTACCGACGCCGCCCGTCCGTAAGTGCTGTGCGGATGAGGCGGCGCCCCACGTCTTCTGCCGGTCCTGCCAAGGAGAAGAAGATGGTTCCGTACCGGGGCCGAAGCACTCACAGCAACCCCAAGCAGCGCGGACCACTCGCCGCCCACGTCGAAGCCACGCGCGCGTCGCGCGACCGCACATCGCCCGCCGCCCAGCTGCCGCCCCCGCCCGTTGTTCACCGCACCACCGTCGTTCCTCATCGTGCTATACCACGTCCCGACGGATAAGTACAGACTGATACTGAATCATTTATTTCCTGCTGTTCCGAGATGTCTCGAACTAGTAGAGTAATTTCAATATTAACTTTTCCTAGGCTAAGTAAGGCCTATTGTTGTTTCTTTCCCCGAGTGACTGGTTTTTTGCTGCCCATTATACAGTTATAGTAGAGAATACTCTTTACCTTATATTACCTAAGTTTGAGCATTGCCGGAAGTATGGAAATTTCTTTTTTTAATTAACTTCCAGCATGTGTAATCACACAGTTTATGATTTTTGACAAAGTTTGTCACTAACCCTAGTATTATGTAGCCTGGCGTCCACAGTAACAGAATTGTTCGTGATATTTCTTCCACTTAGTTTCATTGTCACGATCTCTCTTTGCTTGATCTTTCCTATCAATATTTTCCGTGCCGTAAATGAAAGTAAATTTCCGCCCTCCACAGACGTGATGGATTAAAGCAAGGCATTACCCCCTCCAAGCCGCGTCTGGCAGGAATTAAAAAATCATTGGTACAAGGGAGAAGTGTGAAATTCTCAATCTTGAAGGATGTATGCTTTTGTTTTAAGATCAAACACCGACGCAATACCAGCGTTGAGGTCTTAAAAGAAAAACCACAAAAAGTTTTCAATCGTGGTTGATTCTACCAGATTTGCTGACGAGTTAAGACTGAAGTCCGCAGCCGCACAAACAGTCGTACACACGACTAGCGTCTGAAACCGTCGGAACCGTTAGAACGCTGTGTTGATCCACCACATTGTAAACCCAAGAATTAAACTTTCGCCCCTACCTCCTCTACTCTCTGTGTTTCTCTTTTTCCTTATTCTTTCTATATGATCGTTTCCTTCCGTAAAAGTGGTAGTTTCGCAAGCTGGTTGCCAAAGCATGCGACGACAGTGTGCTTCAGGGCACGAAATGTGAATCTTGTTGATTCGAAAATGTTTTATCGGAGAGAAGCCTGGTTGAGACGTGATAAGATAGCCTTTGAGAGATACCCGAATCCCTACTGCACCCTAAGTGATGTGCAAGTAAATACCCTTCAAGCTGTTACCCTCCAGAGGGCAGCTGAAGTTGAGTAATGTTTTAGCCGATGTAAACGAGCCTATAGATGGTGAGTCAAGAGTACCACCTGTGAGCGTAATATCCTTAAGAGGAGTATAAAGACGAAAATTGTTGCACATAGCGAGAAGACAAAAATAAACACTTTGTCCTTATTTCTGTTGCTGCCATTCTGCTTCTATATACCACCTGTGTTTACCTCATACACACCTATTCTTTGTCCGATTCTGAAACTTCAATAATAGGGTTCATCATATTTCCTGTGTCAGTACCTTGGCAACAAATGCACGTGAAACACGACGCACATCAGAATTATGAGAAGTTATTTCCAGTTGTTACGGCCAGAGACAGCCTAAGTTGATATGTAAATAATTTGTATCCAGTACTCCAAGAGAGGTACTTATAATGTGCTGTGACGTGTTAATGGTAACGATATGTTGTCCTTATTCCGTATAGCGAGATCGAGTGCTATTTTGCAATGATGAGTAACTCAGTTGTTGGTAAATCCTGTTCTTTTTCAAAGCACCAGATTATTAAGCATGAGGTATCAAATATGCTCCAGTCACTCATAATATTTATTAATGTGTAAGGTTTTCCAGACGTATGTCTGTCGAGCTCACACTTATATTTTTAGAGTATCTTAATTATCCTTGAGAGTTTTAAGTATACTGTGATTAAATGAGGAAGAGTTAACATTTTGTTACCATTAACGATTTATCCCTTGTTATACGCCACTGTGAAGTATCACGTTTTGTTACCAAATCCATAGCATGCAGACTTCTGTATGGAGTAGGCAAGCCTGCGCGCCAGCGGAACTAAACCTATTGTTAATTTTTATATGATAAATGTTCAGTTGCTACTATTCTATAACTTACGTGTTTTTCCCTCGTTTTGTTTACTTATTCACTGCAACATCTGAGGTTAATTAAAGTTAACAGTGCAATGTTGACGCTGTATCTCACAAATACAACGCAACTAATAATGATGTTCCTCCTCGTGACGCGACCACTGCAGTGTTGACGAATGATGCGTGAAGGCATCGCCGTGGTAGAAAGTCATACCTTCCTGTCCTTGTGTCCGCAGTGTGGTGTTAGTGGTGTGAAATACGTGCCAGTTTTTTAGATAGCTATATTCTTTATGATTTAATGACAACAATAAAGAAGCTTAATCTCAAAGTAAAAGCAGTATCAGCGCAAGTTATCCTCCCAATATGAGCACAAAAACTGATACTAAGTATCATGGAGGGTGTCTACTGACAACTACTTATGTTTACAATAATCCTGTCGCATCCCCCTCCCCCGAAAATATATGCTATATTCGGCACTGTCATGAACGGTGCTGATCAATATATATATATATATATATATATATATATATAGCACCTAGTTGATAATTGACTCAAAAGCAGTCGATGGGAGATAAAGAATCCGTTAACTTTTTGAAAATTAACTTGAACGATAATCCATTACTCGGAACATTAACTTCGTTAGCGATAAACGGATGAACGGCCTATTGCCCACCTATGCGAAAAACCAACGACAGAAGAGTTCTATGTAAAAAAATGAATGGCTGAACTTACAGCTTCAGATACTTCATTCTTGCAGACGTTCTCTACTGTATCTTTGAAAATATAAATAAACCCGACTGCTTGTGTCAGGATATGAAATATTAGGCTTACTGCAGAAACTGAACTGAATGTGTACATTTCTATACTATATTTCACAAGTTTGAGTTAACTGTACGTTCACAGGCTTGGTGAACATCGGATAATGAGAGGTAGATACAATTCGTTTCCACTAATCTATCACATACTTCTGACGACCAACCGTTGACATCGAGGTAGGTCACGGTGCACACTATCGACGAGATCCGAGTAAAAGAACTCTCGCGCGTCTTAGGATCTAAGTGTTCAAATGTTTGTAAATACGTCAGACCAAAATGCGTGGTTATCAGTCCGTAGCTGACAAACAACTTAAACTAAGGTAAACTAACCTACACACACACACACACACACACACACACACACACACACACACACACACACACACCAGGGAGGACTCGAACCTCCGACGGCGAGCAACCGCGCGCTCCGCAGCGATGCGCCTTAGACGTCTTAGGATCTACTAAGCTTTGGTGTCTATATTACATGAGATATGATTAAGCTTCGAAGCAGACTGTCAAGATGTTCTCCGGATAAAATGGTACATCCAATTTTTTTGTGTGCTAATTCTATGCTTTTCTAGGTTTCCTTGTCGAAGTTGACGCGTCACTTTGTTTCATGTTCATAGCGTAGCGTAGCATCGCGTCGCATCCAGCAACGTTTGCATATGCCAGATAGATTGAAAGGGAGGGGGAGGGGGAGGGGGAGGGGGCGATTAACGGACGAGGATGGCTTAAGCAAGACGCGGAAGCAGCAGCGTGGTGGTAACGAACGTGGAAAGAGGGCGGGGAGCATAACTGCCAGTCGATAGGGCTACAGCTTCCTTGTTTTTTTTACTGCTCAAAAAATGTTCAAATGTTTGTATAGCTTAAGGGACTTAACTACGGGCTCATCAGTCCCTAAACTTACAAACTAGCTAACACTAAGGACGGCACAAATATAAATGCCCGAGGGGGGATTCGAACCGCCGACCGTAGTGGCCGTGCAGACCGTGACTGGCGCGCCGCAGTCCCCTCGGCCACCGCGGCCGGCTGTGTACTGCTGTTGATACCGAACTGCCGTTGTTGGTGGCGACGAGCAAATTCTGGTATGGATATGGGGATTTGACGCAATGAAGCAATCTGAGAATAAGAGAAATCAGTTATCCTGAACACACCGAATCTGCTTCACTGCCTTCAGGATCATGTGAAGTTCGGCTGAAAAACACTAATTATCAGGAAGGCGAATCCTGAGGACACGACCGTGGAATATTACGGAACAGCCGACGGAGTCCCCTTACTTGGAGCCATCAGTGAATACCACTATAAAATCGTGATGCCTATCTAAATTACGAGAAAGTAAGTTCCGTTTCAATTTATCTCTGCTGCAGCGCTGCGATTGCAGTTCCGCACATGCGCTGTATACGATGTGTATCAAGGAGAAGAACGTGCGCCATTTGGAGATCGCTGTCAGTTACGCACGCTTTGTTGTGCTTGTTTGAAATGTCGGCGTTGATTGAAAATCCCGCCGCCTGTGAAATCAGGTAGGTGATTCGGTTTCTGAATGCGAGGAAAGTGAAATCAAATAAAATTTATCGGCAAATTTGCGATGTTTACGGACCAAATGCCTTGAGTGATTCGATGGTGAGAAAATGGGTTCGACAGTTCAATGGCGAGCGTAGTGATGTGCACGATGAAGAACGAAGTGGGCGTCCACCTTTGGTTACAGAAGAACTGGTTCACGCGATTGATGACAAGATCCAGGAAAACCGTAGGTTTACAATAAGTGCTCTCATCACTTCACCAATGACGACGACCTGAAAGAAATTGTTTCCAACTGGTTGAAGGCACAGGCGGCAGATTTCTATGAAGAAGGTATACAAAACCTGGTGCCACGCTATGACAAATCCCTGCAAAATTTCGGTAGTGATGAGGAAAAGTAGTTTAAGAGTTGCAGAATTTTGTGCAATGAAAATTTCTTCTATATCTGTGTACAATTTCATTTTATCACCAATCGTAACTTACTCTCTGGTCGCGCCTCGTATTAAAAAACAGATTGAAACATAAAACAAGGCTTCAGTCTTTCATAAAATACGTCATCTAAAATAAGTTTGGGCCTCTACCACGACGTAAAAAATTAAAACCAGTCTCACCCGTATCTAAAATGAAATCTTTTGTGCGTATTCCATAATGCCTTGTTGCTTCTTGCCAATTACGGAACAGGCTTACCGTAGGAGGCTTGTATGACGTGGAGAGCGTTTTATATGCATGGTGGACCACGAGTAGCAGTAGTCTAATGTACAGTGGCATCTCAGCAGCCTCAGCACAGAATGCCCCATTCGCCCAGTCGAATCCCTAAATGATGCATCATTTCTGACATAATTAAATTCGGTCTTCCAGAACCACATACCTTACACCAATCACCAAGCAGCGTCAGAACGAAATCTATATATAAACTGAGCAGGCGAGTTGTGTCTGCTCTCCACGCATTGTTTCTAAGCCATTTTAAAATACTTAGTGCTTTATATGCACCGTGTTTTAAGGTCCTTAAGGTGTGGAAACCATATAAGTCAAATATCAAGCCAAGAAACCTCTCTGTGTTCTAAAAATTTAAAAGTGTCTACACTCAGTTCAGGTAATCTAAAGTAGAACGAGAACAGTGGCCGGCCGCGGTGGCCGAGGGGACTGAGGCGCTCCAGTCACGGTCTGCACGGCCACTACGGTCGGGGGTTCGAATCCCCCCTCGGGCATGGATATTTGTGCCGTCCTAGTTCGTAAGTAGTTCATAAGTAGTTTGTAAGTTTAGGGACTGATGACCCCGTAGTTAAGTCCAATAAGCTTAACAAACATTTGACCATTCGAGAACAGTGCAGACAGACTTTAGTTGAAAACCTAAAGCCAGTCTTCACCGATCCATCCAAGTCTCTGAGAGATAGTTTCAACAAATTGTTGCATGGAGTGAATAAAAACCAGAAATCAACAACACTGTACAGGATATTTAACGAATGACGTAATGCTGTTAACTGCTATAGCAAAAACAGAAACACAAAGCAGTACTTTGAAGGATCCATTCTCCTGCTAAAAGTGATGAGACAGGACGTCAACTCGATATCGAAAATAACGCGGACAGATGGAGGACCTAATTAATTTTGGTATATAACCACGTAACCCTCATTTGTGGAGCTGCCTGACAATTGACGCCTTAAAGTAGTATCGATATTTAAAAAGGCACTGAGAAGGTAACGCCGGGGCAGGAAGACCTGTTCTATAACCACCTGAAGACATAATGACGGACGCTGGTGTACATCTCACAAGGACATCGTCGCATACGTCACTGACCACTACACAGGCCTCTTCCAGAAACTGGGCCATGACGCTGACGCCACCCGCTTCCTCCTACAAGAACTGTACACAGCCATTGACGAATCAGATCGTGAGTAACTTTAAGTGGAGCTCCCACTCCAGGTGCTGAGGTTGTCCTCAAACAGTGTCTCAAAGCGAAATCTCTGGGCCCAGATGGGTTGCCCTACGAATTTTATCAGGCCTTCTGGGACACTGTTGGTGGTAAACTAACAGAACTTATCAGTGAAATGTTTCAGGACTCCGCCATCCGCGGCGCATTTCTCGAAGGCAGAATAGTTCTGATACCGAAGGTGCAAAATCTCCGACATACGGCTGATAACCTTACTAAATAGCTAGATGTGTCACCGGTAAACGCAAAACAGTAATGGATAAAATTGTTAGTGCCTACCAATGATGTGGAGTCTCACAGCGGAACATTTTCCATGCGTCCGCTGCGTACAGGGGCGATATGACACACACAGACGTCAACAATGTGCAAACTGCCATCCTGTCAACAGATTTCGCCAACGCGTTCGACAGGATAAGCCACCAATATCTCCTGTGTGTCATGCAGAAGGTTGGCTTTGGACAGAGGTTTCTTCACGTTATGTCCATCTTACTGACTGCTGCCACCTCTGCGGTGACCATCAATGGTTGAAGACGTCACCCATCACCATACGGCGTTCTATTCTCCAAGGTTGCCCAATTGGTTCCTTTCTGCACTCGCGGTTGACCCTTTGTTGAGGATGCTCGGGCGCACCAATGGTGGCATCGACATTCGAACCACAAGGTTGTCCCGCGTCGCCTTTGCAGATTGTGTCGGCGTGTTTGTCCGAAAGCCTGCAGACAGACTCGGCCCACACTCTCCTCCAGAATTATGAAAGTGCCTCTGATGCCGTGCTTAAAAGCCGGCAGACTGTCTTCCCCACGATTGGTCCACAGGGCTTTAACACCTGTCGTTCTTAGTACCGACTAGTTAAGGATCATAAGATTTTCTGTTTAGACTTTACTGCATGTCCAGACGTCGAAAAAGACTGAGCATCACTATGCCTCCTGAGGGCAAGCCTTGAATTTTCAGATGGAACTAACTAAGCATGCATCGCGTCCCTAGATGTCGCACTACTTTATTCCAAAGTCGCATATTCGAATTTCAACCGGTTTTATAGTTAAGGGGAGTCGGATGGTTCTATCTCGGCCATGTTAAATTATGACTTCAGGAACATTTTTCTCCCTAATCAGTTGACATACTATGATGTTTGTTGTTGTGTTCCTTATATCTTTATCTTCATTTTAAACTGATAAGTCTTAAAAATAATAAAAACTTATATTTTAAATATATTTTGTTAAAGTAACCATAAAAACTGCATTTTTTACTTTAAATTTATACCATAGTTTTCTAAAAGATATTCATATTTCCGCAGTTTAAATCAACAACTAACAAGAAAATTTTAAAAAATCATGTTGATAATATTCAAGAAAAATATTCCTAATCACTGAAAAACCCAATTGTCGGAGAAACGCAAATACAGATAAGACTATTAAACAATGGTTTTATTCTTACTTTAGTACATTCCAGCATCATATGAAGGTGTATCTGGATCTTCCAGTTCTTGAAACTGGTCATCAATCTTTCTTCTTACTTGCTGTGTGGCCCGGTGACACTATCAGTTTCTGTAACAGCTTTGTCCCCTTTTTAATCCCAAGTTCGTCGTCCTTTTTCAAAATCTTGACAGTTCTCGCCTGGAGATATGCCTAGATGACTCAAAATTTTACACTTTGCTAAATTTCCTTCATTGAAACTTTTAACAGCTTCGTACACTCCCAACCTAAATGTTGCTTTTGGTAGACGCGGCCATACAACATTGTTGAACGACTGACGGATTTTGAGTTCCATCATGTAGGCACTTACACTAGAGGTCAGGATAAGCAGTCTGTAAGTATAGGTTTTATTTGTTCCATGACAGCGAAAGGAAGATGAGTATGGTCATTGTGGTCATAAGGCTCATTTTTCTCTGGGGCTTTCCGGAATTTGCACCAGCTTGTCTCACCTTTGGGGCATAGTCCGTGTGCAGATGTGTCTTGGTTGGTAGCCGTCAAATGAAAAAAAAAAAAAAAAAATTCCACCCAGACCGCTGCCTTCATATCCTTTAGAGTTTTTGTAGCATTCCTTCTTATAGCTATGCCACAATATAGTTGAATTTGATGTATAGCCTCACCAGTAAGGTGGCCACGACCTCCGATAGTTTTCCCGTCGGAAAGTTTTGTTTTCCCTAGTTTCTGTTTCAATTTCCTGAAGCGACTACCCAACTGCAACATTAGAATTTCTCAACTGAGACGTCGGGACCATATGGTTTACCCTCACAAACGTTAGAGTAAGAAGCACTGTCCCCGTCTTCTAAATAATACTTGTACCGCACTCCGTATTTCGGCAGCGATTCTTGGAACATTTCCACAACTCCTTTTACCTCCATTTCTCCACTTACTCCAGAGTAGTTAGCTAGGCAATCAGCATTATGACTGTTGGTCATTCTATTTTCGCATCTATAATAGTTGGATAAAATTTTAACATCAATTACCTTGTCTGTGTTTTGTGCTATTGCGGATACAATTCCATTGAGTGAAGTGTGGCCCTTACGTTGCCACGATCCGTAAAATATTGCTGTCAAGTCTGCATTACCATAATTTGCACCGACACTTTCTTCAACAGCAACCTTCATACCCTCTTCACAGACCTCTTTTGCAGAATCTCGAAGCTTCTGATTGTAATATTTGAAACCTGGCGGAGTCTGCAAGTTCATTACTGTGGTGTCGCACAAGTCTAAAGTGTGCGCCACCTACTTTCGCCGCGCGCCGCCATGCACGCACTGCACGGCGTTCTTACGTCATCAGCCACGAGCGTCCTCTGCCGCTCGTAGCCACGACTGCTGCATCGTTCACTTGCGACTGAGATAGGAACCAGTTAACACTTCAAAATCAGATAGGCACCAGTTAAGACTTGGCTATCGGATAGGCACTAGGAATCGTCAGTAGGCAGGCCTCTATCTAATATATGTATCAGCATTCTGCAGTCAAGAACTATGTAAAAGTATTACTAAGTCTCTATGAAATATATATCTGGTTCTAAATTTCTCTAGTGTTTCTAGTTTCTGCTGTCCCACTGGCTGGTCACCACCTACCTGCACAAGCGTGCATCCTTTATTCCTGTGTTGGTGTTTCTACTCGGCCACCAAAACCAACGAAAACCGGCGGACGAGACACAAAATCGACGACGAGGCTGGGACACAAAAGTGGCGACGAGGAGCGATAGAAGAACTGTGGAGCAGCCCGCTTGTAGCAGCCAGACAGCAGCAGTCGGAGCACGCAGAAATTGCTCCCGCCCACCCACCCTTATTATAAGATTTTTGGGGGGAACATGTTCAGTTACGTGTTTGTGGACTTTTTTGTTGCAGTGTGTCCTCATTTACAATGCATTTGTTTTGTTATAAGTTACTTGGATGCGCGGCGCCTAATCGGTCAGCACAGCCACTATCCCAAACCCAAACTTAATGGAACTTATTCAGTTACATTACGGCGCAAATCACGCAACTACTCCAAGCGGTGTCGCCGTTAACGGCACAAGCGGCTCACCACAACAGCCGTCACATCAGCCGCCCACACCTGCCGCTGCATCGCTCCCTACGTTCCGCCAGTACAACGAACGTGAGGAAGAACGGAGCGACTACTTCGCGCAGTTTCAAGAACTCGTCGCGGCTAATCAACTTACAGGTCAGACCGTGAAACATTTCTTCCTCTCCATCGTGGGCACTCAAACCTTCGTTTTACTGCAGAAACTTTTCCTCCACACATCTCCTCGTGATCTAGAATTCGATCAAATTGTAGATGCGCTGAATGCGCATTATGATAGAAAAGTTCTCGTAGCTGCGGCGGGGTACCGATTTTTCAGACCAAGAGAATCATCTGAGCAGTCACACCAGCAGTGGATTACGGAACTGAAGGGCTTAGCCCGCAAATGTAAACTTACTTGCTCTTGTGGACTTTCTTATAGTGACGTTTTGTTGAGAGACGCTATCACACAGAACATTCAGGACCCCAGAATTAGGGCAGCAATTCTGAAGCACTCTGACCCCTCATTAGACAGTGTACTGCAGCTTATTGAAGCGCATGATACTTTGACATAGCAGATGTAGAAATGCAAAGCCACAGTGTTAATTCAGTGCGCCGTAACTGACGTTTTCCTAGTCATAGTGCTCAGTCTAGCCCTAGTGATTCTTTAAATTCTACCGACCGCGCTGAACAGACAGTGAACAGTAGGCAGTGTAAAAGTGTGACACAATGGTCACTCTGTCGTGTTAGACCACATCATGTGAATAACGGGCGCCAACGCTCTTATCAGAAAAATGTTTGTAAGCCTTGCCCCCAGTGTGTATCTCGCCACAAGCGTGTGCATTGCCCAAAGCGTAACGCCATCTGTTATCAATGTGGCAAATCAGGACATGTACAGACAGTTTGTATGCAGAATAACAATTTTAAGAATGGTGCCATTAGAAACAGTGCTTTGCAGAGTGCGAGAACAATTCATTCTGTAGATGTCATACACGCTGTGAACTTGGACAGTGTTTCTCTTGAGTCTAAAATGCAAGGTAGTTCTGTGGTTTTTTCTCTTTATTGTGGTTTCAATTCCCCTAAAAAAAAGGGGCGGGCCGGCAGCGCTCACTGGCGCTCTTCAGCCTACAGAAATAAAATTTGATAGAGGAGAAACATAAAAACAAAGGAGATAAAATTTTGGAGATAACACATACATAAAGCGGAGAATTAAAATGGAGATAAAACAACATACATAAAATGGAGGAAAACGATGGTAACAAAAAACATTTGGAACGGCGAAAGTGGTGAATAAAAACAGTTGCTCGAAGTCAGTGCCACACACACAATTAAAATGAGCATAGGGCGGCGGCTATGGTGAGACCGTCCGCTATTGTGGAGTTAAAACAAAAAAAAACACAACACACTCTGAGAAATACAAAAGTTAAAACTGACGGTGTCGGCTGCGGGTTGGCCGTCCACTGTTGTAAAATAAAACAATGTAGCTAAAGCACACCACACTTGTCGAAGCACAAAGGAGGTTCCGTAGATGGTGGGGCACTGACAGCATTGAAGATGTGGTGTGGGTGGGAAGGGGACGAAAGGAGAGGATGCAGAGGAGCCAGAGAGCCGATGGGGAAGGGACGGGGGAGATGTCCCAGGAAGCAATGGGGAAGAAGGATAGGGGAGGGCGGCAAGAGGAGGATACAGAGGGATGGGGGATGGAGGAGGGATGGGGGCTGGAGGAGGGGAGAAGGGACGGGAAGGGAGGGATAGTCGGGGCCCTCAGGGAGAGAAGGGGGAGAGGGAGCAAGGAGAAGGATCACAGCTGGTATGAAGGGTAGATGTCAGGTCGGAGGGCATCATCCGGGAGGGGGATGGTACGGTAGTTGCCACGGGAAAGGATCCAGAGGGTGGACAAGTGGAGAGCAGGGGGAAAACAGTGGTGGAGGTGCGGCAATGGACCAGGTGCAGAGAGGAGGGGATGGACTAGAGGATTAGGCGGGTCTGATTTGCGGGATATGTAATGGAGGCGGAGATGTTCAATACAGAGAACGAGTCGGGGGAAAGGAATGACATCATAGTGGAACCGCATGGCAGAGGGGGGATAAAGGAGAATATGGAAGGTGAGGCGGTGGGCATGGCGCTCCAGTATCTCCAGAGATTTGTAGAAGGATGGGGGAGCAGAGATCCAGGCGGGATGGGCGACACAGAGGACAGGGCAGATGAGGGATTTGTAGGTATAGAGGATGGTAGAAGGGTTGAGGCGCCATGTTCGGCCAACAAGGAGTTTCAGGAGGCGGAGGAGGGAGCGGGCTTTTTCTTGGATAGTGCGTAGATGGGGAGTCCAGGAGAGGGTGCGATCAATACTGAGGCCCAGGTACTTTTGGGTAGGGGTGAGTCGGATGGGACGGTTATGGAGGGTCAGATAAAAATCTCGGGGATGGAAGGAAGGGGTAGTACGACCTACGATGATCGCCTGGGTTTTGGTAGGATTTATAGACAGGAGCCACTGGTTGCACCAAGCTGCAAAGAGGTCAAGGTGTTCTTGGAGCAGGCGGTTGGAACGGGCAAGGGTGAGAGCTATGGCAAGGAAAGCGGTGTCATCAGCATATTGGGAAAGGTGTACGGGAGGGGCAGGCTTGGGCATATCCGAGGTATACAGGAGATACAGGAGGGGAGAAAGGACAGAGCCTTGGGGCACACCAGCAGAGGGATAAAAAAGACAGGAGTCGGTGTTGTGGATGGTAACATAGGTGGGGAGATTGGAGAGGAAGGAGGCAATGACCCGGACGAGGTTGGTGGGAAGAGCATAGATTTGGAGTTTGAAGAGCAGGCCAGAGTGCCAGACCAGATCGTAGGTCCGTTCTAAGTCTATAGACACAAAGATGACAACGGGAATTTAGCTGGAGGGAAAGGAGTTGCGTAAGGCGAAGGAGTTGGTCGTCAGTGGAGAAGGAAGGAGTTCTTCTGTGCCTATGGCTAAATGATGTAGTGAGCCACATCGCAAGCGCCGCCGAGCGCGTAAAACAGTGCAACGGAAAAGGGTTAGGGACAAGCATAATGACTATGTACAGTGCAATCCTGTAGTGAACCTTGTGCCTTCTGCAACTTCTCATTGTAATAGTGCCCAGTACTGCATAGCTAGTGACAGTAGTCTTGATGTAGCTACTCACAGTAATTTTAGTGCAGTAGCTAGTGAGTCTGTAGTAGCCTCGCATTGCACGGACGCCGATCCGGCGGTAGTGCCATCTAGGGACAGTGATATTAATCTGTGTGCCGATTCTGCGCCGCTTCCTTCACTATGCGGCCTGCGCATGCGCAAGTGAAGCAAACAAACTGTAGTACACGTTGCCCACATTCGTGCACCTGTCGAGCGCCACAAGTAAAAGCTTTTTGCGACTCTTTACATAGAAAATAAGACTGTGCAATTTCAGCTTGATACTGGTTCTGCTGTTACATTAATCAATAATGACACTTATGAACTACTGGGTTCGCCCAAATTGTCGCCTTGTCAACAAGTGCTAACGGCATATACAGGTCAAAATATTCCAATGCTTGGAACGTGTAGCCTGCCTGCCTCTTTTCAAGGTGTAACAAAAATAGTTGCTTTTGTAGTTCTTCAGGCCAAATCTATACAACGTTTTTGGATTAGATGCATTCGACTTGTTTGGGTTATAATTCAAAATGATGTGCTTCAAATTTCATCAGTACTGCCTCAGGACAAAATCAATGCATTGTGTGAAAAATATAGTGACTTGTTTTCACCGGAACTAGGTTATGCAAAAGACTTCGTGGCACATGTAACTTTAAAAGAATCTGCAGTTCCAAAATTTCGTAAAGCTAGACCAGTGCCTGTCGCAGTTCGCGATAAAGTTGCTGTAGAACTTAAACGTTGGCAAGATAGTGGTGTGATTTCTCCTGTTTCTGCGAGTCAGTGGGCATCGCATTTAGTAATTCTAACCAAGCCGTCAGGAAAACTTCGTCTCTGTGCGGACTTCAAATCAACAGTGAACGGTCAAACAATTTTAGACACTTATCCCCTCCCCAGATCCGAGGAGCTAATGGACAAATTAGGACAGTCTCGCTTCTTTTCCAAGATTCATTTAGCAGAGGCACACTTACAGATTCCGCTTGATGACGAGTCAAAAAAGTTTTTCGTCATTAATACTCACATGGGCCTTTTTCAATTTCACGCCTACCCTTTGGCAGTTCTTCCGCCCCCGCTATTTTTCAGCGCTTTTTGGAACAGCTGACAGTTTCTGTACCGTGATATTGTGGTCTCAGGGCGCACAGTTTAACATTTATCAAACCTGGAATGCCTTTTCAAAGTATTGACTGCAGCAGGTCTACGTTGTAATAAAGCAAAGTGTTCGTTTTTTCAAACTGAAAGAGTACCTAGGCCATGTTATTAATGCCCAAGGAATACATCCCTTACAGTCACATCTTCAAGCGATCAAAGACTTGCCTCCTCCTAAGAATGTGCAGGAATTGCAAGCAGTAATGGGAAAGATTAACTATTACTTCAGATTTATTCCCAATGCGTCTCAGATTGCAGCTCCACTGCATCGCTTACGTAGGAAGAATGTTCCTTTTGTATGATCCAAAGACTGCCAGGTTGCCTTTGACAAATTAAAGTCTGCACTACTCAGTGATGCATGTTTGATTCCCTTTGATCCACAGAAGCCTGTAGTGTTAGCAGTGGATGCCTCGTCGTACGGTCTGGGTGCAATATTGTCACATGGTATTGGATCTCACGATCGTCCTATTGCCTTTGCATCCAAGCTACTGACGCCAACGCAACAGAATTACAGTCAGATAGAAATGGAGGCCTTAGCAATCATTTACGGTGTCACATAGTTTCATCATTATCTTTATGGCTGAAAATTCTATTTGTTGACAGACCACAAGCCTCTCACGTCGTCGTTCCCACCCACAAAGCCAATTCCGCCACGAACGGCACGAAAGCTTCAGAGATGGTCCTTGATATTGTCAAATTATCAGTATGAGATTTTGTACCGACCTACCACTAAACATGCCAACGCGGACACACTTTCGCGACTTCTGGTTGGCCAGGATGTGTCATTTGATTCTTCAGAAATGGCATGTTGTCAGACTCCAAAGATGCTTCCTCTGTCGCAGACTTCCCTTTGAACTCTCGTTGGGTTGCACAGGAAACTGCTGCGGATGCAGACCTAAGTGAGGTAGCACGTTTTGTTCGCTTTGGTTGGCCTTCCAGAGCCAAAGACATTGAGCGGCCTCTGGTTCGACGTTATTTTGCACAACGTCATGCATTATCTTTAAGTCAGGGTGTTCTGTTACATACCGACAACGACCAAACAAGGGTGATTGTTCCTCGTTCCCTGCAACGAGAAGTGTTACGCCTCCTGCATCAAGGACATTAGGGTATTTTTAGGACAATTCAACTGGCCAGACGTCATTGTACCTGGGTTGGCATGGACGATCAGAGAGCATGACGTCACAGTGTACAGTTTGTGCGGAGCATCAGGCGGCTCCTCCGCAACGTTTCTCAGACTGGCCACGCCCCAAGGGACCATGGCAACGTTTACACATTGACTTTGCCGGACCTTTCTGGAATACGCGCTAGTTAATTGTTGTAGACGCTTTCAACAAGTTTCCTTTCGTGATTTCCATGAACTCAACAACGGCATCTAGTACAATCATTGCCGTATCATCTGTTTTTTGCATCGAAAGTTTGCCTGGAACTATCGTCAGTGACAATGGACCTCAGTTTGTTAGTGCGGAATTTCAACAGTTTTGTCGTGAGAATGGCATTCAGCATATCACCACCGCACCTTTTCACCCTAAGTCCAATGGTGAAGCAGAACATTTCGTTTGAACCTTCAAGTCTCACATGGAAAAGATGAAAGGTCAGCACTCCAGGCAGCAAGCTCTTCAAATTTTCCTGTCTACGTATCGGTGCATGCCACGTGACGGCCCGTCTCCTGCCGAGCTGCTACACGGTCGCCGTCACCGCACTCTTCTTCACCTGGTGCAGCCTCCCACGCACCGAGTCGGTTCGTATGGCGCTTCGCGTTTTCAGATTTCTACGCCGGTGCTGTACAGGGTGTTTGCTGGAAACCAGAAAAGATGGATGCCGGGCACCATTCAGCGCGTGCTCGGTCGCAATATGTATGTTGTACGTTCTTCCACAGGGTCGGAGCTCCGGCGCCACGCAAACCAATTGCGCTTGCACAGGACGCGCGATCCTGTCTCCGGTTTCTTGATTCCAGACCCAGTTCACCGCCAGGGAGCACAGCCACATCGCTCGCCAATGGGTCCAGTGTTCCCTGACTACGAGATTGTACCCATGGAGGTGGACGCGCCTCCTATGCTGTCTGCCTATCCGTCTCCGTCGCCGCCGCAGCTGCCAACGTCGCCGAGACGGACTCCGGGACCGTGCGTGTCCCCGCCGCCTGGGCCACGCACCTCAGAAGAAGATGACTTGCTCCCTCTGGGCAGAGGCGTGCGCCTTCCCCTGGTTTTGGTGGGTTTCCCGGGGGATCGCAAGGTGTATACCGGGGCGCGGACGGCGTCTCTATCCCAGCCTCTGCTACGACGCCCGTCCCACCAGTATCGCCCCCGCCCAAGCCCTCCTCCCAGTGCCGTCGCCGCGGCCCTCAGCCCTACGCGACGACGTCGCGGCGGTTTGCGGGGGGGGGGGGGGGGGGGGGTCGCACAAAGTCCAAAGGGCGCGTCACCTACTTTCGCAGCGCGCCGCCATGCACGCACGGCGCGGCGTTCTTACGACGTCAGCCACGAGCGCCCTCTGCTGCAACTCCGCTCGTGGCCACGACTGCTGCATCGTTCACTTGCGACTGAGATAGGCACCAGTTAAGACTTGCCTATCGGATAGGCACTAGGAATCTTCAGTACGCAGGCCTCTATCTAATCTATGTATCAGCATTCTGCAGTCAAGAACTATGTAAAAGTTAAGTATTACTAAGTCTCTATGAAATATATATCTCATTCTAATTTACTCTAGTGTTTCTAGTTTCTGCTGTCCCACTGGCTGCTCACCTCCGTACCTGCACAAGCGTGCATCCTTTATTCCTGTGTCAGTCTCTTTGTACTCGGCACCGACACCCACGAAAACCGGCGGACGGGACACAAAATGACGACGAGGCTGGGACTCAAAAATTACACCACCGAAAGTTTTCGCCGCTTCACCTTTTCCAATACATAGGAATGCATAGGCTCATCAAACATTCACTTTTGATTGTTTAGAGTAGATCAAACATGGAGAATTAGTAGTGGACACTTCAAAAGAATAGTCACTGCTCTTTATTACTATCGGTAATTCTAAGCCTTGCTTGGTTCCAGTAGAGATGGTAGGATAGCCTTTACATTTTAGGCACACTGCAATTTGGCTAACTAGGCTACCTAAACTATTGACATTAATAATATCATAGAAACCGTCTTCTTCTCGATATATCTCATTTAGCCAAGTTACGGGTAAGCTTCTTAGAAGAAGAGCTTGCTGTGGAAGCACAAGCAGCATTAGTACTAGTACTAGGCCTAGGCTCACCTTCACAATGAACTTCCACTTGAAATTCACCACGATGCAAAAATTATTTGGTTACATTTCACCCAACTGAAATCACGTTTTATTTTCTAGTTTTGTATTTTTACATAATATAAACGTCTTCGCTGAGATCTAAACACTGAAATACGAATAGCGTAAGCAAACTTCCCTTTTCATCTCCACAAACAAAGAACTGAAAACAAAGTAAACATGCAGCTGTTTTCTTTACTGTTGCAAACAGTATTTCATCAGTGTTATCAACTAAGCTTTCAAACAGCTGTACTACAACAAGTAGTCACTAGCGAGTAAAAATAAGGTTGAGTTCGTGGAAGTGTGGGTTGCAGGGTTTTACTAAAACGCTTGTAAAACGGAAACCACTCAAAATAAATTAATAAATTTGGTATCAATTTAAACTCAAATATATGCGTAACAAAAAAGTGCAAAAAATAAAATTTTGAACCAAACAACCATCCGACTCTCCTTACGGCGTCTCATACCTTTTCATTTGAACACCCCTCGTATGCCCTTCAGAATCGCCTGATTTTCTTACACCTCATCCCTTTACCCTTGTTTTTTTCGTGCTAATGTTCATCTTATACGCTCCTTTCAAGGCACTGTCCATTTCATTCAGTTGCTCTTCCATGTCCTTTTCCGTTCCTGACAGGATTACAATATCATCGGCAAACTGGGAAGTTTGTATTGCATCAGCTGTATTAGTCGCGTTAAATTTATGCATTAAAATATCCATTTAAGAACTGTACTGCAAATATAGGTCTGCATTAAGAGCAAGATGCAGCAGAAATATACGAATATGCACTTAAAATGAACGAACCGTTAACTAATCCAACATATTAGGCGTTTTTAACATTACAGTAGTAGAAACTATTTGTTAATTTGTTCTTATGTTTTTACAATAAATTACTATTTTTTCAAAATATTCCAGACAGGAATTCCTGACATCTGTCGAGCTAGTTCTTACATTTTCGGAAGTATCTTATCACTGGCCTTATGAAGTATAATTACATAGTTTCAATATCGTTCGCTAAATGATCCTCGGAAAGTGATTTGGGAATCATAACGTCTGATATGTTTTTCTTTAAGTCGCAAATTTAACAGGGAACAAGTATGTGTCGATTGTATAAACTACTTAAAGTTGAGAGAAAACATTACTACAGATAGTTTAACGGCAGCTGTCACACTGAATGTTACCCGTCTACGTCGGACCATACACCACTTCGTCTGGCGCTGTAGGAAGGAAATGTAAATCGCTATTGTTGCCAGTTCACTTGGACAATGATTGCTGCGGTATGCGTTAACGGTGTGCGGTATAAGGAAACGTAGAAGAAACAACTATAATATACTCAACAACAGCAAGTAATGTGAACAATGTATATTCGAAGATTTTTCTTTCAGCAAGAAACAAGTTTGTCCCTTACAAAAATTCAAATGTTGGTGACGAATTTCGGGAGCCCCATTAATTACGGGGCCGTTTAACCTACAGGCCCAGCCGTATTGCACTTAAATTTTTGTTTGTTTGGTTAAATATAGCACAGGGTGGAGACCAATTTTTTTTTTTTTTTTTGTGGTTTTAGGGCGCACAACTTCTATGGTCATTAGCGCCCAGTCAAAAACATAGATTCGCTATGGCCTCAAAAAAATGGGGACTGTCAGAACATCCAGAAGAGGCTAAAAACGAAAGATAAAAGACAATTAAAAGGGTTAAATATCCTTGGATAAGTTGGCCAAGTTGATAAAACGCAAAACTCTAGCAGCTGCTCGTGTGTCATCAGCTAAAATTTCCTCCAGAGTAGACGGAAAGTGAACGGCTACACGGAGATGATTAAAAAGTACGCAAGACAGTAAAACATGTCGCACGGTCAGCAGTTTACCGCAGGAGCACAGCGGTGCAGGGTCGGCGGACAGCAAGTGACGGTGGCTGAAACGGCAGTGACCGATCCGCAACCGGGCCAGGATGACCTCCTCCCGCCGAGAGGGGCGTGAGGAGGTCCTCCAAGCGGTCGGGATCGGTTTTACAGTTCGCAATTTGTTGTTGGACATTGAAAACCACGCACTGTGCCATTGCGACACGATACTCCGGCGGAGAGCCCGTTGAACATCGTCAGATGGGACGCAAAAGGTAGCCACGCGAGGTAAAAGAGCTGCGGCCTTGGCCGCTATGTCGGCCGTCTCATTCCCGGGCACACCTACGTGGCCAGGGACCCACAGGAAAGAAACGTGACAGCTGTCATCTGCTAGCAACTGGAGGGAGCGTTGGATCCGATACACGAGAGGATGGTGCGACAAAGGGTCCTTAAGACTCTGCAGGGCACTAAGGGAGTCCGAGCAGATGGCATAGAATGGTTGGCGGTGGCGGCAGGTGTACAAAACGGCCTGGTGGAGGGCAAAAAGCTCAGCCGTGAAGTTCGAGCACCGGTCAAGGAGCTTGTATTGGAAACGGTTGTCCTCGACGACGAAGGCAGATCCGACACCGGCAGTGCTCTTGGAACCATCAGTGTAAATAAATATGGCGTTATCGAACCGCGAACGGAGTTCGACAAGCCTCGAGCGGTATACCAAATCCGGAGTGCTCTCCTTGGGGAGCGAACTAAGTTCGAGGTGAGTGTGAACCGGGCCTTATGCCACGGTGGCAATGGGCTTTCGCTCAACCGAAAGGTGGAAGGAAGGGTAAAATCGAGCCGCTGTAGTAGGCGGCGAAACCGAACTCCAGGTGGAAGCAAGGCAATCGCAGACAACTGATATTGGCGATCGAGTGAGTCGTCAAAAAATAATCGGTAAGATGGATGGTTGGGCATCGACCGCATGCATACCGAGACAAAAGTATGTCACGCCGAGTGGTCAAGGGTAATACAGCAGCCTCGGCATACAGACTTTCAACAGGGCTAGTATAAAATGCACCGGTCGCCAGACGTAATCCCCGATGGTGGATAGAGTTGAGACGGCGGAGAATCGACGGCCGTGCAGAAGAGTATACAAGGCTTCCGTAGTCGAGCTTCGACTGAACAATGGCCTGGTAAAGGTGAAGCAGGACGGTACGGACCGCTCCCCATGACGTGCCACTGAGGACACGAAGGACGTTAAGGGATCGGGCACAACGGGCAGCCAGGTAGGACACGTGCGTGGACCAGCAAAGTTTACGATCCAACATGAGTCCCAAGAATTTCGTAGTCTCCACGAAAGGGAGAGCAACAGGGCCGAGATGTAGAGAGGGTGGAAGAAATTCCTTGTATCTCCAGAAGTTTATACACACAGTTTTCTCAGGGGAGAATCGGAAGCCGTTTGCGATGCTCCAGGAATATAGACGGTCAAGACAGCGTTGAAGAGAACGCTCCAAGAGGCACGTCCGCCGGGCGCTACAATAAATTGCGAAATCGTCAACAAAAAGAGATCCGGAGACGTCGGCTGAAAGGCAATCCACGATCGGATTGATTGCAATGGCAAAGAGCGCCACACTCAAGACGGAGCCCTGTGGTACCCCATTCTCCTGGCAATAGGTATCTGACAAAACAGAACCCACCCGTACCCGGAACTTGCGATCTGCCAAAAACTCTTGAATGAAAAGAGGAAGGCGGCCCCGAAGGCCCCATCTGTGCAAGGTGCGGAGAATGCCCGCTCTCCAACAGATATCGTATGCCTTCTCCAAGTCGAAGAACACTGCTACTGTTTGACGCTTCCTTAGAAAGTTGTTCATAATGAAGGTCGACAACGTAACGAGGTGATCAGCAGCAGAGCGGTGTCGACGAAAACCGCATTGGATATTAGTCAGGAGGCGGCGAGATTCGAGGAGCCAGACCAACCGAGCGTTAACCATGCGTTCCATCACCTTACAGACACAGCTCGTCAGAGAAATAGGACGATAGCTGGAAGGAAGATGTTTGTCCTTCCCTGGTTTGGGGATGGGGACAACAGTGGCTTCACGCCAACTTGTGGGAACATGACCTTCAGTCCATATGCGATTGTAGGTACTGAGAAGAAAGCACTTGCCCGCAGGAGAGAGGTTCTTCAGCATTTCAATGTGAATGGAATCGGGCCCGGGAGCAGAAGATCGGGACAGGGCGAGAGCACGGTCTAGCTCCTGCATGGTGAAGGCGACGTTATAATTTTCACGATTAGAAGAGTGGAAAGAAGGCGGCCGGGCCTCCTCTACCTGTTTGCGAGGGAGAAAGGCAGGGTGGTAATGGGCAGAGCTCGAAACCTCCGCAAAGAAACGGCCCAATGCGTTGGAAACGTCATAGGGGTCCACGAGGACTGCGTTCTCCACGGTCAGGCCAGGAATCGGGGAGTGGACCTTGATGCTGGATAGACGGCGTAGGCCACGCCAAACAAACGTGGAGGGAGTAAAACGGTTAAAAGAACTAGTAAAAGCAGTCCAGCAAGCTTTCTTGCTGTCGTTCATGATACGACGACAGTGCGCTCTCATACGTTTATAATGTATGCAATTCTCCAAAGTTGGGTGGCGGCGGAAGGTGCGTAAAGCACGGCGCCGGGCTCTAAGCGCGTCGCGGCAGGCTGCAGTCCACCAAGGGACCTGGACACGACGTGGAGAAGAGGAAGTACGAGGTATGGAACGTTCGGCAGCTGTGAGAATAACCTCTGTGAGGTAGTCGACCTGACTGTCACAGGTGGGAAAATCCCGATCGTGAAAAACAGCCATGATAGAATAAAGCCCCCAGTCGGCTTTAGAAATGTTCCAACTGGTGGGACGAGGAGATGGGGAATGATGCAGAATGTAGATGATACAGGGGAAATGGTCACTCGAGTACGTGTCAGAAAGTGCATACCACTCAAACCGACCGGCAAGCTGAGGAGTGCATATTGCGAGGTCTATATGGGAGTAAGTGTGTGTTGTTTCAGAAAGGAAGGTTGGTGCACCAGTGTTGATGCAGACAAGATCGAGGTGTTGGAGAAGGTCCACCAAAAGGGAGCCTCTCGGACAAGGTGCCAGAGAGCCCCATAAGGGGTGGTGGGCATTAAAGTCGCCTACCAACACGAAAGGTGAAGGGAGCTGGTCAACAAGGTGTAGCACATCTGCCCTAGTAAGGGCAGATGACGATGGCGAATAAATATTACAGAGGGAAAAGGTAAATGTGGATAGGGTGATGCGGACGGCAACTGCCTGTAGGTGAGTATGCAATGAAATGGGATGGTAATAGACATCGTCTCGAAGGAGCATCAGAACCCCTCCATGGGCTGGGATACCTTCCAAGGGTGGCAAGTCGAACCGCACAGAGGTGTAGTGTGGAAAGTCTGCACGATCACGGGGACGCAACTTAGTTTCCTGGAGGCAGACTAGAAGCGGGCAGTGCAATCGAAGGAGTAGTTTTAACTCCTCCCGATTAGAACGAATGCCGCGAATATTCCATTGAAGGAGCGCCATGATAAAAATGAGAGAAGAAATAAGGATAAAAACCAACTAGCAAGCGGGGTCACCTCGACGGCCGCTGAGGACCCGATTTCGAGGGAGCACTGCTATTGCTGTCCAGGGGCAAGGGGTCGTGGTCCATAGGTTCGACCAACGCGCCTGCCACCTCCCTGAGTTGATCAGGAGGGGCAGTTTCCACCGCCGGTAGAGGGCCGGGTGCCCGGCAGACGGAGCGACCCGGTGAAACAGAAGACGGCCGAGGCCGGCAACTGTTGGACGGCGTGACGGATGGGTCACGCCTCGGCGGGGAAGGAGAGGAACTCTTTTTCTTGTCAGCTCTTCTGGAAGAGTGACGGCGGGAAGAGGCAGTTGACGGGTGGGAAGCCTGAGAACGCAGAAAATCCTCACGGACGGGTTCCTTTTTCAAGGTCCGGGCATCTTGTTTAGGTGCTCGCGGTTTACTAGAGGTGGACGAAGACTGTACCCTAGAAGCAGCAGGAGGAAGCGGGGACGTGGAACGGGCAATCTTCGGGCTGGCGGATCGCACAACTGTGTCAGCGAAAGTGAAGTCACATGTCTGGGTACTGGAATCCTTGGTAGGTCGAGTTGAGGTGAGTACCTTACTGTATGTACCCGCTGGGAGGACAGTGGGCTTTCGACTCGACAACAACTTACGAGCGGCAGATGTTGATACCTTCTCCGTAACCCGAATTTGCTGTATTACCTTCTCATCCTTGTATACAGGGCAGTCGCGAGAGGAAGCCGCATGGTCACCGTTGCAGTTTAGGCAGTGAGGGGACGGAGGTGGGCAATCCCCCTCATGGGCGTCCCTACCACAAGTGACACACTTTGCTGCATTTGGGCAATGTTCACGGGTATGGTTGTACCTGTGGCATTGAAAACAGCGCGTTGGATTAGGCACATAAGGGCGGATGGAGATGACTTCATACCCTGCTTTGACCTTCGACGGGAGGTTAACTCTGTCGAACGTCAAAAACACAGTACGAGTCGGTGTCAATTGGTTATCGACCTTTTTCATCACCCTGTGGACGGCTGTCACACCCTGGTCGGACATATACGATTGGATGTCTTCATCAGACAACCCGTCAAGGGATCTCGTAAAAACTACCCCCCGTGACGAGTTGAGTGTGCGGTTAGCTTCTACCTTAACTGGAAACGTGTGCAACAACGTAGTACGTATCAGTTTTTGGGCTTGGAAGGCACTTTCCACTTCCAGCAACAATGTGCCATTGCGCTGACGTGAACAGGTTTTAACAGGGCCAGAAATTGCATCTACACCTTTCTGTATAACGAAAGGATTGACAGAATTGAAATCCTTTCCGTCGGTGCGAGAGACAACCAGAAATTTAGGTACATTAGGCAGAGTCTTTTTAGGTTGAGGCGAGTCTAACTTACGTTTCTGGGTCAACGTCACGAAAGAAGATAAGGAAGTCATCGCGGAAGTGTCCCCCGTGATTACCGGCGTCTCCGATGGCGCGCTCCTTCCTAGTGGGGGCCCTCTCCGAGGGCTTACCCGCCTTAGGTGATTGTTCACACCTCAGGTCACACCTCCCGAGAACTGACGGAGGGACCAATCGGCACGTTCGGAAGGTACCAGCTCGGGTAATCACCCCTCCCTGGGCCTGGCCTTTACCAGGGGGTACGTACGTGCCCTACTTGTCTACCCGGGGCGGGGAATTACGCGTTACCCCGTCACCTGCTACGCACGATAATGCGTGGGTCGGCCTTCAGACACGCACAGGGAGGAAAGAAGAAGAGGATAGGAAATGAAGAGAAAGAAGGAAGAAGTGTCTCAAACGCCGAAGCGGAGACTAATGAGGAGAAGAAGGCTAGGAGAGTACAAGGAGAGAAAGACAGAAAACAAAGGGTAAGAAAGGAAGGAACGAAGGAAGAAAAACCACAACAAGAAGCACCGTAGCTCACGAAATATGCCCGTCTCCGGGCGAAGGCATAAACCGGGAGGGAAAGTGAAGCAGCCTGGGGCAGAAGATAGGCTGCTCCGGCTCGGGGCCCCGTGCGCGCCACACACGTACCCACAAAAGAACTGTGGGCCCCCTGGGGGGGGGGGGTGGAGACCAAGGAAGCTAATCAGTTCAAAACTGTCTTTTGGTGATTTATCTTCAACATCATGGAAATCTTTACGCAAATACAAATTTAGAAATGTTATGAAACTGTTCACCACCTTCTCTGGTTTACAAGAGTTGAAAATAATCAGCCAAAGCCATTCGACGCAACTCTCAAAAAGTTCTGGAGAAAATCTATTTTGACATTTTCCAAAGTACACTTAAGTACCAATACTAAACTCGGTTGCACCATCTGTCTGTGTAGCTCAGTTGTTATCGCGACTGAGGCCGTAAATTTGCCGGACGCCTGTTCAAAGGGCTGAACGCCTCTCGGTAACAGAAAAGCTGAGCCAAGAACACGTCGAACAATACCGAACAAACACGATCAACGACCTCAAGGACCTGAACAATATATAGGACACAAAGAACAAGTGGTAGCGTTCTGGCTTCAGAACCATAGAATCGGACTTTCGAATCCCACTATGACATGCTCCTTTTTCGTTTTCGAATTCATTTATACAAACAATTTTGGGATCTTTAATTCCACGTGTTGTGGCAGTTTTTGTTTATGTGTACGCAGACGAGCTGCAAACCTTGTCACGTAAAACGATGGTTGAGTAGGTTAGCTGCTTGGAAAGCCATTGGTAGCCATGGAGATAACTTCCCAAAAACAGTGTCGTAGCGCTTCACAAAATGAACAATCGAAGACTACCGTCGTCAAATAATAGAAGAGCCAATACTGTAAAAAATGTAAATGTTCTTTGTTTGAAACCATCAACTATTAACAACCTTCTACAAAGTATAGAAAATTACGAACAAACAAAGTACGTACACATTATTTAAATATTACCATTAGATATTAAAATTGTGTAAGTATTCGAACATACCGAAAATAAAATATGCTGTCACGACAGGATTCAAACTTCCGACACTATGACTAACGCCAGAATGCTAGCATCTGAGCTACACCGACAGATGCTAAAATGCCTTTAATGATTGGTACTCACGCTTTCTTTCAAAACTTCAAAGTCGATTTTCTCGAGAATCTTTTAAAGTTGCGTCGAATGGTTTTGGCTGATTGTTATTTGAGTTCTGAACTTCACGTACCATAAATATCAAAAAATTCTAAAATCCAATACTCATGTGGAAGCCTTGTTAGATTCCTTAGTTCATCAGGAGCATGTCCGTTGTTCATGAGCTGAATAAGAATATCTGAGCAGTTAGAGTCAATTTGTACCCTCTGTCAATGAGTTACATGGCTAAAATACTGACAGTAAATTCAGTGGCTCTAAGTACTCTAATTTCTTGTGTAGCACACGTATTACTGTAGATGTTACTAAGTAATGTAATAGTGTACAGCCTGCTGAAGATGTGCGTGGTAGCCGATAAATCGGTAATGGCAGTAAATTAAAGATTTTCAAGAAGTGGTGGCTGGTTGTGTTCTACATTAATAATCCTTAATTATAATATTTGACAGGTAACAATAGGTCGAAATTTCAAATCAAAGATACAAAAGTAAAAAAAAAATAAATAAATAAAGAATGGAATGTCTATTGTAAATTTTGGAAAATAAATGTGGGAAGACATGAAAATAAATGTAACAATCTGGTCTCAAAATCCACTCCTCTATAGGATGTTGGACTCACCAGCAAATCGATAACGTCTGACTGTAAGGCTCACAAATGATATGTTCTTATACTGACGAGACTTTTAGAGGCAGATTTACGTGAGAATACAAGGAAACAACGCCATGTAGAAAAAATACGTTCGCAACCAATACGGACAATATCTCTACGTTAGTAGGATGTCAGAATTTCTGACTAAATTTTCACTTCGCAGCATGATTGCGCCGATCTGAAAGTTCCTGGAAGATTAAAAGTGTGTGCCGGTATGAGTTACACTTCTGGGAATGCTAGAGCTGCAAGGTATACATGGACACTTCTGAGAAGTTCGAAGGCAGGGGTATGAGTGTCGGCGGTAGAGGGGCTCTGAAGGCGTGTAGTGAGATTAACAGTTGGGACAGCGCGGTAGCTCAACACGTTGCGTCACACGGCTGTCCAACCTCTGTCATAAAAGAAACTGAGCCAAGGATCATCGATCATCCCACAACAAATACGTCCTCACGAGCGCATATAATCTACCCGAGAGAGCAAATGAAAATCGGTGGGCCACTTTAGTGCTGAAGGCAGAAGTAAAGGATTGGACACACCAGATGTAATTCGCAGCATTGGCCGTTAGTGTTTTATTTTAAAAAACCACATGTCGATTTCAATCATATAATGATCATCTTCAGTGACCTTCAAACGAGCATATGAACCTGCAGGTTTACCGTTGCAGTTACATTCAGGGCATTCATATGCTCGTTTGAAGGACACTGAAGATGATCATTATATGATTGAAATCGATCTGTGGTTTTTAAAAATAAAACACTAACGGCCAATGCTGCGAATTACATCTGGTGTGTTCATCATCGTGTGGTCATGGAGCACCTCCAAGTAATGGAATCAAACCTCAAAATAAAGGATTGGAGTCGCGGTTCAGCGTAATTTTAAAATGTAACAATTGGTTGCCAAATTAACTGCTCCAGCATCAACAACAGGCTGTTATTTGATATTCTACAATTCGTAGCAAGCTTTTATGGAAAATATTTAAAGGAAAAAAGGCACTGATTTATTGATGGTAGTTGAACGTGCAATTGAGGTCCCCATTTGCTTTTACGTTTTATTAACATTTTAGAGATTTGAGACTTTCATAAGTAATTGTGACTATTCTTGCAATTAAGTATATAATTTGTATCTTTAGTCAGTTTTAAGGTAAATATTCCAAAAATTATATTTTCTAATGTGACTATGAA
This sequence comes from Locusta migratoria, assembly GCA_026315105.1. Lineage (NCBI taxonomy): Eukaryota > Metazoa > Arthropoda > Insecta > Orthoptera > Acrididae > Locusta > Locusta migratoria. The sequence goes on along the minus strand of CM048755.1, from coordinate 398,956,233 downwards.
AACGTTCTAGAAATGTTCGATAATACTTATGTTAAGAATGAATTTTCTTTATTTACTGTTTAAATGTTAACGATGCCTAAAATTATTTAAAAGAAAAGTTAAGTATTCGAAATTGCGATTATGAATCGGCAACATCTGTGTACATTAGTGAGGTGGCGGTAACCGTTTCTCTATCAATGCACAGCTCCCAAACCGAAATGTTCAAATGTTTGTTAAGCTTATGGGACTTAACTGCGGGATCATCAGTCAAACTTACAAACTACTTATAAACTCTCTTATACTAAAGGCAGCACAAATATCCATGCCCGATGGAGGATTCGAATCCCCGACTGGGAACGGTATCGGAGCATAGGGTATCAATGCGCTCGGTCATTCCGCCGCGGCGCTCCCGGACCGACCCTAACTTCTGTATGCCACACATTTTCTATACCACTCAGGGAGAGATTTCCATTAAAATGTCGCACGCTTTGCTCTGGCTTGAAATACGAGCGCGCGCGGAGGAGGACTTAAACCTCCGATGGGGAGCAACCGCGCTCTCCGCAGCAAGTCTCTCTAGAGCGCTCGGCCAGTCCACCACGGCCCTGTTTCTCGACTAATGGAGAGTGATTAATTCAGCTTTTAAAATACGGGAAAGACCTTCGAAGGTGTGTCCCGATCACCACTCCTCCCTCTTGCCCCTCACTCTTGACTTCCATCTCACTCTGTATCCCGCTACTTACTACTTTACAGCCATTATACCGTCATCCTTGCGACTCCCCTCCCACAGACATTACAAAGATTTGTAATTTCGGCATTATTCCATTTACCTAATATCAAAAATAAAATACTATAACATAATTTAAAATAAAGTATCAAAAACAGAATAGATGAAATAAAAACAGAACAATTGTGATGATGGCGATACTACAACTACACACTACGGAGACAGTCACATTCAAAAACAAATACTTCTGATAATGACAATGACCAGTGTTAAACGTGAATTATTGATAGTGCTTCAGTGAAGTGCAGTGCCGAAAAGCCAAGACGAAGTAACAACTGTCACTTTGAATATTTTGCTAATTAACTGTTTTAGATCCAAACAACCAAAAATATTCTAAGAAACTTACTGGCAGATTAAAATTGTGTGACGGAACCGGGACTCGAACCTGAGACCTTTGCCTTTCGCGGGCAAGCGCACTACAGACTGTGCTATCCCGACACGACTCACGATGCCGCCTCACAACCTTACTTCCGCCAGTACCTCGCCTCCTACTTTCCAAACTTCACAATAGCTCTCCTGGTTCGCAGGAGAGCTTCTGTGAAGTTTGGAAAGTAGGAGGCGAGGTACTGGCGGAAGCAAAGTTGTGAGGCGGCATCGTGAGTCGTGTCGGGATAGCACAGTCTGTAGTGCGCTTGCCCGCGAAAGGCAAAGGTCCCAGGTTCGAGTCCCGGTTCCGGCACACAATTTTAATATGCCAGGAAGTTTCATATCAGCGCACACTCCGCTGCAGAGTGAAAGTTTCATTCTGGAAAAATATTCTAGTTTATCATTACAGATTACTGAAGATGTTTTACAGCCAATAAAACGAACCGCGCCTGATGAACAAAGTCGCACGTTATTCTAGTTGCATAGACGGACATAAAATACCGTTTATAAAACAAAGTTCTAGCAGCCAACTAACCTGGCAGGCAGTGACTTGGTCGTTAAGACGTCAGCCAGACGCCAGCTCCGCCACTCTTCCGCCTCGCTCAGCGACTGCCAAGCAACTGACTCACTTCACTACGGATTGCGGCCTACTACCGATAACGCATTAATGTATGTGTATATATATGTACATGCCTAGAACTACGGATCTTCAATTCCCGAAAACGAGTTGTTTCTTCCTCTAAGTGTGCTGAGGTGTTATGCATGCTCTGTACACCTTATCTATACGAAACAGATCTGTTATTTCAATAACGTAAGATCGCCTCCCCAAGTTAGCTATTACACAAAATGTTTTACAACTTAACTGTCAATTGAATACTACACTGAGCAGCTTGTTACAAGTGCCAATACGTATTCTACGAATTCAGTTTCGTTGTCAACACTTCTGCTAGTTGGAATAATTTCCACAGCGTGAGGGATAGCCATTGCGTCTACCCAGTCTTACTCACCTCTCTCAACTTCTGAACACGTCCAGAAAAATCTGCAACAGAACTATTACCTCAAGTATTGGGGAACATTAGATATTTCAATGTACGTGAAACACTGCATTACATGCGATTTCTGGATTCGTTTGGTATAATGGGGTTCAAAGAACTGAACTATGAGACCATCGGTCACTATATCCTGCAAGCTAAGAAGCCATTGGAGTAGATCATTCCGCGTGAACCTGACAAATGGAGACTCAAACTGAGAGATGAAGGCAAGTATAAGCGAGGGAAAGTATAAGCGAGGGAAAGTATAAGCGAGGGAAAGTATAAGCGAGGGAAAGTATAAGCGAGGGAAAGTATAAGCGAGGGAAAGTATAAGCGAGGGAAAGTATAAGCGAGGGAAAGTATAAGCGAGGGAAAGTATAAGCGAGGGAAAGTATAAGCGAGGGAAAGTATAAGCGAGGGAAAGTATAAGCGAGGGAAAGTATAAGCGAGGGAAAGTATAAGCGAAGGAAAGTATAAGCGAAGGAAAGTATAAGCGAAGGAAAGTATAAGCGAAGGAAAGTATAAGCGAAGGAAAGTATAAGCGAAGGAAAGTATAAGCGAAGGAAAGTATAAGCGAAGGAAAGTATAAGCGAAGGAAAGTATTGGTTGGAGGTAAAGTGGCGGAAAATGCAACCTCTGCATCAATTGTGTGTCTCCTTAAGCTGTTCAAGAAATAGTACTAGTCATTAAGAAAAGGTTATAAAATTCCAGAAAATGGAACAATGATGACACCAAATTAATGAAAGATGTAAAAGGGGTTACGAGAAAAAAGTTTGAAGGTCACGATAGAGACCTGGCTGTTGAGCATGGGCTTCACAGGTATACGGAGGAAACGGGGCACAGCCCCCAAACCTTCAAACGGCTATTCAGGCCAATGTATAATGTGATGTATCAGTCAAAAATCGCCCATACCCGAGATACCGGTACATTAAAACTTGGCTTTTAAAGAGCTAGTATATAATTTTTCAAACATACTGTATGTACCCTCCTGGCCATTTTAAGTGCTACACCACGAAGATGAAGTGCTACAGACGCGAAATTTAACCGACGGGAAGAACACGCTGTGATATGCAAATGATCAGCTTTTCAGAGCATTTACCCAAGGTTGGCGCCGGTGTCGACACCAACAATGTGCTGACATGAGGTAAGTTTCCAAAAGATCTCTCATACACAAACAGCAGTTGACCGGCGTTACCTGGTGAAACGTCGTTGTGATGGCTCGTGTAAGGAGGAGAAATGCGTACTATCACGTCCCCCACTTTCATAAAGGTCAGATTGTAGCCTATCGCGATTGCAGTTTATCGCATCGGAACACTGCTGCACGCGTTGGTCGCGATTCAATGACTGTTAGCAGAATCTGGAATCGGTGGGTTCAGGAGGGCAATACGGAACACCGTGCTGGATCCCAACGCCCTCGTATCACTAGCGGTCGAGATGACGGGCATCTTACCCGCATGGCTGTAACGGATCGTGCAGCCACGTTTCGATCCTTGAGTCAACAGATGGGGACGTTTGCAAGACAACAACTATTTGCACGAACAGTTCGACGACGTTGGCAGCAGCATGGACTATCAGCTCTGAGACCATGGCTGCGGTTACCTTGACGCTGCACCACAGACAGGAGCTCCTGCCGTGGTGTACGCAACGACGAACCTGGGTGCACGAATGGCAAAACGTCATGTTTTCGGATGAATCCAGGTTATGTTTACAGCATCATGATGCTCGTATCCGTGTTTGGCGACATCACGGTGAACGTACATTGGAAGCGTGTATTCGTCATCGCCATACTGGCGTATCACACGGCGTGATGGTATGAGCCGCGGTGGAGTAGCCGAGCGCTCTAAAGCGTCTCGCTGCGGAGCGCGCGGTTGCTCGCCGTGGAGGTTCGAGTCCTCCCTGGTGTGTGTGTGTGTGTGTGTGTGTGTGTGTGTGTGTGTGTGTGTGTGTGTGTGTGTGTGTGTGTTTTGTCCTTAGGTTAGTTTACCTAGTTTTAAGTCGTTTGTAAGCTACGGACTGCTGACCACGCAGTTTGGTCCGATAGATTTACAGACATTTGAACATTTTTGATGGTATGAGGTGCCATTGGTTACACGTCTGTTACCTCTTGTTCGCATCGACGTCACTTTGAACAGTGTCCGTTGCTTTTCAGATGTGTTACGACCCGTGGCTCTACCCTTCATTCGATCCCTGCGAAACCGTACATTTAAGTAGGATAATGCACGACTGGATGTTGCAGGTTCTGTACGGGCCTTTCTGGATACGGAAAATGTTCGCTTGCTGCCCTGGCCAGCACGTTTTCCAGATCTCTCACCAATTAAAAACGTCTGGTCAATGGTGGCCGAGAAACTGGCTCGTCACATACGCCAGTCACTACTCCTGATGAATTGTGGTATCGTGTTGAAGCTGCAGGCATCTGTACCTGTACACACCATCCAAGCTCTATTTGATTCAATGCCCAGGCGTTGTTCTGGGTACTGATTTCTCAGGATCTATGTACCCAAATTGCGTGAAAATGTAATGACATGTCAGTTCTCGTATAATATACTTGTCCAATGAATACCCGTGTACTTGGTGTAGCAATTTTAATGACCAGTAGTGTATATACAACATGGAGGTACACTAATATCACTATACTTGTCCCTCAGACAAAAGAAGTACATTTGTTCCTATTTATGTTGGCATTAACCTAAACCTTTAACAACATTACCATTACTTAAATGCCTGCAATGACCCAGTTTCGTAGCCGCAGATTTTTAAGAGTTCAGTGATTTATTTTAGAAAATTAAAATTAGATTGTCAAGTTACCGTGACTGATGTTGGTTTCAATAATTGGATTTCAATGATCAATGGCAGTCAATACTAGTCTCTGAATTCTGGCTGACGTGGATTTCTGAAGTTTTAAATTAAGATGAGTCATATTGAAAAATTTCGTACCTTTCATTTTCGGTCCATTTCCAGACACTAAACTACTAGAAATTTAATGATTGAAAGTATTTTCTTTCTGTATTTTTTACGCAACATGTACCGTCCTATATAATTAATTTAGGTCATCATGTTACTGATTTTCATTATGAAGAAAATTCTCCAATACTACTCTAACCTCGTTGAAGCACATTTCAGAATGGTCATCGTATCTGGATATGAAAAATTTGATTTATCATTATTAAAAATCTGAGGCTGCATGTCAGCCCAATAGATGTTTGTAAATTGTCGTGTTTGTAAACTATCACAAATTGGACTGTGTCGGATATACAATTTATCAAGATATGACTTACGTTATTATTTAAACCATGTTGTTCTAAAGTGAATCGTTTGTAGTAGTTATTTGCTTCCTAAATTCTCCAGGAGAAAATCGTATATTAAGACATTCGGCGAAATACTGTATACATCTACTGACAGTGTCCTCTAGCGGCCATCACCTACATTAAATTCAACTTCACAGCAGTCAGTATTATCTCTACTCATTAACTATGATATTTATACCATAACAAAACATTGCATAATTTTTACCTCGGTTAAGATGTTACCTCTTAACATAGACATACATTCTAGTGGTTATTTCGTATTATTTTCATGGGCGCCATTTTTCTTTGTTGCGTATTTTTCTGATGACTTTTGTTATGCATGACACAGAACGCATTTTATGAATGCGCTATATGAAGTTACTTTAAAAAGAACTTTTAATATTGTGTTAATTCGTTATAACATTTTATTGGTATGTGTAGTGAAGTCTTTTCGCATCCAACATGTTCAAATGTTTGTTAAGCTTATGGGACTTAACTACGGGGTCAGCAGTCCCTAAACTTACAAACTACTTATCAACTACTTACGAACTAGGACCGCACAAATATCCATACCCGAGGGGGGATTCGAACCCCCGACCGTAGTGGCCGTGCAGACCATGACTGGGCTCCTCAGTCCCCTCGGCCACCGCGGCCGGCCATCCAACATGTCACGGATTGTTAATGTATTGTATAAGTTTTAGTTTTATTCAGTCAAGATGTAGTACGTTGATGTTTTCTGCCAAAAAGGAAAATCGGCACTTTAGATAATAAAGAATCGAAGTGAAATCTGTGATGACCATTAGGACTTTTATTCTCAATATCATCAGAACTGAAGTACTGGTCGAACTATTGATCTGTAAGCTACTTCCATCGTTGATGGGTTACTGTTCCTTAACCTTTTCCCATGAATCTTAAGACACTCTTGTCTCGGAAATTGAGTTAAGGATGGGACTTCGCAGGATAGTAGTATACCTCAAGGGTGTCCACTCAGAGAAGGCAAAGCACACTATCCAGAAAATTCCGAGAAAAAGGGCTCTAAAAGTTTTATGCGCAGTATTTTAGTGAAGTTTGTGCTACAATGCGGCCGAATAACTGAGGTGAAGCCGGCGTGGCGACTCAGCGCGTTCGGTGAGAGGGCTGAAAGCACTGAATAGGAAAACAGTCAAGATGTCAACGATGAAAAACGAACTAACGTTCGCAACGGATGGAACAACCCGAAGAACAAGAAATGTGGTAGCGCGTTTTCTTGTCATCTGGACGATCCAGGTTCGAATCTGCATTCAAAAAACATGTTTTCGACTTTTATTATTTGACTCTTCCTCAGTGTCTACCTATTTGTGTACATGCAATAGAGCAACTTCTCTAGTCTATGTCTTTCCATGGGAAACCGACTCCTCGAAATTACAGCGAATATTTATAATTTTTTTCACAGCTTACCTGTGGAATAAAATTGTAGTGTCTAATATTAAACGTTTTAATTACGTATATTAATTGTAAAATTCATTTGGAATAATCCCACTTTAAAAAAAGAAAATATTGTAATTAAAATTTTAATTAGCTGCAACAGTCATTTCGCAAATTTCTTTATGATGTAATTGATAACTTTTATATAATTAATTTTACGTAAAAATTGTTATAATTTTTGAAACAAATAATGAAAATGTTTCCCACCGGTAGAATCGAAGACAGATCACGTACGGAACAGTGAGGCACGCTACTGTATAAGCTATTTCTCCATTCTCCTGAACAGTACTCATTGACTACTATATAAACAGGTACGAGTTTCGCTCAAACTTTAGAGCCCTTTTTCTCGGAATTTTCTGGATAGTGCCCTTTAAAACTTTTATGAGTGGACACCTTTCACGTATACTACTAACATGTTAAATCTAATCCCAGACTCAATTTCCGAGACGGTAAGGACTCCTTGTTAGACTGACAACTGCTCCAGTCACGATTAATTTTGTGTGTTCGTTCCACTTCAAACCGCTCCGTATGTATATTCGTAGATATTTTATGGAAATCGATTTCCGCGACTGTTCTGCAGTTGCGTAGTCACGTAAGGCTCTTTTGTGTTTTCACAATACATTACAATTGTTTGTACTGAGGGTCAGTTTGCGGTTTGTGTCGGTACGCTGCAGATCCAAATGTTCAAATGTTAGTTAAGCTTATGGGACTTAACTGCGGGGTCATCAGTCCCTCAACTTACAAACTACTTATGAACTAACTTATATTAAAGACAACAGAGACATCCATGCCCGAGAGAGGATTCGAACCCCCGACGGGCAACGGCCTTGCGCATCGGAGCATAGCGCTGCGGATCCTCCTACATGTAATACTTTAAACATGGCGGCAACAACTGAGAATTTCATGATATTACGGAATTAATGTTTCTGAATTGTTTAAAGTGTGTAAAGTTCAAGAAAACAGTTACAAAATGTATGGCACGTAACATCGAACAGCATATGTCACTTATTGTGGTGGCATTGATCTTCAGTGAAAGATAACAGCTTCAAAATTAACAACGCGAAATGCGGAAAGTTTTTATTCTAAAATACAGCAAAACAAACGGCAAAAAATCCTACCGCCGAAAATTATGAATATAAATGCCAACTACCTTCTTTAGCTCAATACTTGATCAGTGAAATTTAACTTTTTAAGATAGGAGTTATTGCGCTACAGAACAAACTAGACAATGTGGAAAAGTGGAGAAGTGACCGTTACCACCCACTTGCAAATGTACTCATTACTAAAGACGAGAATATCATGCAAATTCATGTTGCATACATATTCGCATCTTTTTGTCCATTTGACGGGTAAATGCCTATTTCGGAATTTATTCAATATCAAAACATGTTTTAGACTTTATACTGCATGTTGAATAGTTTTAGTACTTTTATTACAATAAATTGCGTGTTATCACCTTTTATTGATTTTCTAACAATTATCAATTACTAAAAAAGATTAACATGAGTAACTTTGCTATTTTTTAAGACTTCATAGTGAATACAAGCGCCCTAGTTCAGCTCACTTAATATTGGTAGAAGGCTACGGTGTGTATTTCGTCACTTCTCTTACTGCTGCCAATCCTTGCTATCTACATTGAGTAGTACAAGGTATTGTACTTAATCTATGCACTACACTATATGCTCCACAGCCCACACTGCTTTCTTCATTACTCTCTCGGCACAACAGCCATTATGTATACGGAGTGTACACGATTTCTTATTTTAGAAGCGTGTGCAGTAATTCAATTAATTATGAGAAGAACATTTTTTCGTAGTATTGTGCATGAATTACGAAGCCACACATCACTAAACCATATCCTTTTACATTTTATGAAGTCGGGTTTTCAAAAACTTACAAACTACTTATGGACTAGCTAACACTAAGGACGGCACAAATATCTATGACCGAGAGGGGATTCGAAACCCCGACCGTAGTGGCCGCGCAGACCGTGACTGACGCGCCTCAGTCCCCTCGGCCACCGCGGCCGGCAAGTCGAGTTTTCATTGTCACAAAGTAATGCAGGTGAATTATGTACCGCCCAGTGTTTGCAAGTGCGGTTACTTCGAGTTTGCTTCCAAATAAAATAAAATTTCCGCAGATCAATATGGGAATTACAAGCGACCTGTTATTGATAGAACATCTTGCTACGTTAAATAGCGTTCCATTTGAACCCAACACTGATTTTGAGCACGTTCCTTGATGAGGTGCCCAATAGATACCGAACCTGTCTTACTGTTGCCTGCTGTTGATTTCATGAAATGTTACGTAGTCTGATGGCCGGATGCGTTGCAGACAGCGCGGCCACAATTATTGTCCCATGCCGCGATCGGCTCGGATCTTGGCTCAGCGGCGGCCGGCCGCCAGCGAGGGTTTTTTTTTTTTTTTTTTTTTTTTTTTGTTGTTGTCAAAGAGTGAACCATCGTTCACAGATCTTAGGCCAAAAATTCGCGCTTTCGGCGCTCACAAACAAAAAAATCTCTTGCTTAACGTACACCTAACCTTTTTTTAATGAAAGTCCAGCTCTAGTTGCATTTATTGGTGCTTTATTTTAGCCCACACTACCGGTTTCGGCCTCTATGTTAGGCCATTTTCAAGTGTGACAGACCTGCATATAATGTGTAACAATAAGTTTACAAAAATTACATGGTACAAGGCAGAATGTTATATATGTAAAAAGGTACTATACAGAAGCAGAAGGAAACTTACGTTGTGCCATAGAGAAAGCAACGTCAAGTAATTACAACAATAGAACTCACAGAATTTAAAACTTTTGGCGCCCAATGGCGACATGAAAAAAATGGGCGTGTCGTATTTAAAATTCCAAAACAATATAATCGGCATGTTCTCATGTGTTCTCATATAAACATTACATCATTGCAAGCATGAAATTCTAAATATTAGTTGATAAAATGTAAAGGTCAAGTTTGTGGCTGTTTTTGAAACATATACTACTGTTTGTAAACAGTACAATGTAAGCAATCAACCAAGCATCGTCTCCATTGTGTAGTTTTTCAAAATCAAATGTTTCTATATCTTACGGGACTTAACTACGGGTCCCTATACTTACGTACTACTTATGAACTAGCTTATACTAAGGACGGCACAAACATCCATGCCCGTGGCAGGATTAGAACCTCAGACCGTAGCGGCCGTGTAGACTGTGACTGGCGCGCCGCAGACCGCTCTGCCACTGCGGCCGGCTGTGTAGTTTTTGCTGAAGAGCAAACTTTTAGGCACACACACCTCAGTTTATATATATAAAGGTTAAGATTATGGGACCTATTTCGGCTTTAGCAATATCTTCAGGTATGTCAGATGGTCGTGATATCCATAATTGATTTTCCTGCTGTTAATTTATTTGTTGCTTCATATATTTTATTAAAGCAATATTTGTCCTAAAATGTTTCAAGATTTTCTTATTGATGTTTGATAGCATATTGGCAGATAACCAGCGATGTAATATGTAACTATATTACATCGCTGGATATGTCAATATGCTGTCAAACATCAATAAGTAAATCGAAAAAGATTTTAGGAGGAATATTCCTTTACCAAAATCCACGAAGCAATAAATAGACAGTAGGAAAACCAATGATGTACGTGGATGTCACGATCATATGACATACCTGAAGATCGCTAAACCCGAAATAGGTCCTATAGTGTAATAAATATTTTTGTATTTAAAGCAGAAATTGGAATTTTATTGCAAATGTCTTTAAATCACATAAGTGCTGCAGGCCCAAGAGAGACCAGAAAATATGTATAAGACTCCACACACTGTGCGTAGCTCTCCTGCAGGGACTGTGGGAGTATACTGTAATAGAGAACACGTATGGCTTGTATATTCAGTATCACTGCTTAAGAGAAACTTTACCGTGTGGTACTACGAAAAATATTTTAATCTTCTATTCTCCACAGTAAATTTATGGAAGAAAGAAGACTATAAATATTATTGAATATAGCTGAGTCTCGGTATAATTTTATCAGGTGAAGAATGAAAGCCGCGGTGTAATGGTCGAGCGATCTAAGGCGCCTTGCTACTGGGCGTGCACTAGTCGAGGCGGACCGATCAATAAAGACCGACAGCCGTGTCACCTGCCAACAGTGCTATATTGAGGCACATGAGCTCAGCATACCGTCCTTCCGACCGTTTAGATTTTGTGACCTGGGACACCACACTTTTTTAGTTCATAAATTAACCTGGTGCTTCAATTTAACATGTTTCTTGTTTCGACATACAAAAAATTGCTCTAGTTTTTCCTAGCACGTTAATTAAATCAAGGGTGTGACTTGGTTAAACTTAATGACCCTTTAACAATTTTGCTTTCATTCTATATCCCCAAACACTGCTTTATCAGAGTTCGGGATACATTGCTTTGACATAATGATAATTGGCAATTGTGTAGGGATGGAGGTATATCACACTTTACGCTAATATTCCAGTCGTATGTAAGAATTAGTCCAGCTTAGAGGGTGTCCCTCTTAACATGGACCCCCCCAATATGTGGAAACGAATATCATCAAACGTAATAGGAAGAATACTTCCATGTGTTATATTTAAGAAAATAAATCGCAAATAATTTTCTTGTAGTTAAGCCTAAAGATGACGTTACAACAAAGACCATTTCTTAATGATAACAGTGAAATGTGTGGTGATAGTCGACCAATATTTATCGATTATTTAGCAGCGTGACTTCGTCCACAAGGTGCGATGTTTCGGTGAACCGAATTAATTGGCTATTTTGTGCAACCTATTATACATAAATAGTCTTACTGATGTAGCCATCTTTCAAATAAACTATTTACAACGGTGAAATCACACCATCACCGTAACTATTCTAACTGTTTTAATACCTGTTTCTAAAGAATTCCTTAGCATGATGCCTACACTATGGTCACAACAGATTACTTCTGCGACCTTTGGCGCCCTCCTGTGCCGACTAAACGGTGAGGTATTCCTTTGTCATTTTAAATTTTCTAATAGAGCTAAAAATGATTTACATCAAAAAGTTTAACGCACCAAATTTGCTATGATGTAATACTGCAGTTCCGACCTGATGCAACATAAATTCAATTCTTATCACAGAAAAACCAGTGAAACAAAAATACTTTACCTTCTGGCCGAACGAATATGTCTGCCTTCTGCATTTCCCAATCTTATCACATTTATTAACTGAATTTTTCCTTTATTATTGAAGCAAACAGTATTATACTGTTGCTGTGATACCCCTTGTGATCCTGTACTGGCCATTCCTGTCGGAGGTTCGAGTCCTTCAGTGGGTATGTTTGTGTTTGGTGTCGTTAGTGTAAGTTGGCATTAGTACTTTATAAGTCTAGGGACTGATGACCATAGCAGTTTGGTCCAATAGGTTTACAATTTTATTGTCTTCGGATACGATGGTTGTCAAAATCCGTGATGGATTGTGGAATTCAATTTATTTTTCGTGTCATTGTGAATTTTGTCAACTATCCATAGTTTACAAATATTGCGAAGTTTTCTGAAAGCGCTATGACAGACACTAGGAAGAAAAGAACTCTTTCATTTGAACACTTTTCTGTAGGGTGTTTAGTATAGGTTATAACCCTTTTTACGATGATTGGAAACTGATATATATTTCTCAACTGTGCCCAAGTTTCTAACATTCCCCACTGACTTATGTGGAAGCCCACTGGCGGGTTATGTATTACTTCTTGTCTTAAAATTTGAGTAATTCAAAATAATGTAGGTCTTAACTGTTACTCCGTGCTAGTAAAAAATGTTCAAATGTTTGTAAATCTATCGGACCAAACTGCGTGGTCATCAGTCCGTAGCTTACAAACTACTTAAACCTAGGTAAACTAACCTACGGACAAACACACACACCCATGCCCCAGGGAGGACTCGAACCTTCACGGCCAGCAACCGCGCGCTCCGCAGCGAGGTGCTTTAGACCGCTCGGCATCCGTGATAGTAAGAATGCTGTTTTATATAGGCCACTAGTGGTAAATCTGATCTAGTTTATTGACGCGTTTCGATTTTTATCATGCTTAGAAGCCAGGCCTGGCGTGAAACATACTTGGCCCTGCTCAACTGACCTATCATTTGAGCAAGGTCGTGACGCCATACGCTTAAATATGAAGTTTTATCTCAGGCCTGGATTATGAGGATTAAAAAAAAAATCGAATTCTGGCAAGAAACGCAACCGACTTACTACATGTGGCACGCGCACGCGCACAGAACGACTCATTTCCGACGAGGAGCAACCGCGCGCTCCGCAATAGACGCCTTAAAGCGCTCAGCCATGCTACCGCGGCTGTAGGTCTCAATGGTTTCATATAAAAAGTTATACTTCGTTGTAGAGCTTATATTCTGAGTGGAATGAAAAGGGAAAACAATGTTTTAGTATAAAAAAATTGCCATGGAGTTTCTTTTATAGCAGATTACCTAATGAAATTAATTTACAGAATAACGTGGCCAGGGGAAAACAAAAGACGGTAATTACCATATTGGTAGCATACAATTAAAATGGATCTGGTAATTATCCTTGTCTCGTTGGAACAAAAATTTAAAAACGCGGTGTCTGAAAAATGAAATCAAGTGTCATTTGCATTAATAGAAACACATGAGGCGGTTATATTCACAGATTGCATTATTAGTTTTTAGTATTGATTTCTACGACAATTTCGTCACGTCATTTATATGATACGACATATCCTGGTATTAAGGTGGGAACCACAAAACCAATGTTTCTGCCTCGGAACAACATAAATTCTTTAAAATCGCGAGTTAAGGCATTACATTAATTCTGAAACTTAGGGAACTATAGAAAATGCTCCGAAATATATGTGCACTGCCAAATCAAAAGATAAGTCCGTTGTGGGTTCATACGAAGTACCAAATTCATTGGCACTTTAAGAAAAATGAAGTAGTAAAAGTGATCCGTCATTTTACCCGGCTGTGCACCCGCCTCGCCGCTACGCGCATTTGGTCTCGTACACCCTTATTATGCCCACAAAGGTACTGTGAAGATAGCTTTTTGGAAGCAAATTAGATATTAATACAATGTGAAAATGTTATCCGCGGTCTGACATTACTGCCGTGTTAATAAATTCTTCGGGTAAACCACATTGCGCCGCGGTGGAGTAGCCGCCGGTCTAAAGCGTCACGCTGCGGAGCGCGTGGTTGCTCGCCGTGGAGGTTCGAGTTCTCCCTGGGGCATGGGTGTGCGTGTTTGTCCTTAGGTTAGTTTACCTAGGCTTAAGTAGTTTGTAAGCTACGGACTGATGACCACGCAGTTTGGTCCGATAGATTTACAAACATTTGAATATTTGAAACCAAATTGCCGCGGTCGAGTGGCCAAGCGTTCTAACGCGCCTAGCTGCGAAGCGCGCCGCTACTAGCCGTCGGAGGTGGAGGTCTCTGTGTGTGTGTGTGTGTGTGTGTGTGTGTGTGTGTGTGTGTGTGTGTGTGTTTCATGCCGATTACTACCAAAGACGATCATTCCCAGCTCAAACGATGATTTAATGTGTGACGAATTTGATAATCAGCGTACTATTCCGTGTATATACTACATCAGACGTTCTACTATTCCGTGGATATTCTGCATCAGAAATGTTTCTACAACCAAACAAAAATAGAAATTTATACACCCTAAGACTGTTTTTCGTCTCGATAATGTCAGACAATGATAAAGGTGAAGCATTGAATTAAAATTTGTAATGCAGCCGGGAATCGAACCCGGAGCTCCATTCTTACTAGGCAGACGTCTTACCGGTAGACCACCGCATCACTAAAAAACAGTAATATCACCTTAGTCTGCGTTAAGGCAGGGATGTTCCGTTCTGTCCATTGCTGAGGAGCTATTCCGCTGCATGGAGAGCCTTGGCAGATGTGGCAATGTTTCATAGGAACACAGAAGCTGAATTAGAGTGTGACGTGTAGGGAAATCTTGCTTAGATTATTCCGATGCGCCTTAATCGCCAGTGGTGCGGTGGTCTACCGGTTTGCCGGGCGCCGTGGCTCAGCGCGCCCGGTTAGGGGGCTCAACGCCCTCTTGTAATAAAGAGGAGCCAAATATTCAACGAACAATCATGAACGAATTGAAGAAACTACCGCAAAGCATAGATCTGCCTGGAAAAAAAAAGCGGTAAGACGTCTGCCTAGTAAGCATGGAGATGGGAGTTCGATTTCCGGCCGCATCGGAAATTTTAATTCAATGCTTCAGATTTATCATTGTCTCAAACAAAAATAAGTTATCTAAACTTGCTACGGATAAAAGGACATAAAATTTTACCAGTTACTTTGATTTCACGTCTCTCCTGCCTCGCGTGATTATGTCGACTATAACAAGGTAGAAAACATTCGGCAAAACTTTAATACTATAAATCCAAACCGCATAGAATGACGTGATTAGCGTTCGTACGTATCATGAAGTATATAAACAATGCTGTTCCTGCTCTGTGATTTTCAGATTATTGCATGTGCCCTTGTCCGCTCAGTGAAAGTAATTGCCCTCGTACAACTAAGATGTCATGAAAAAAAATTTGCATTGTCACGCGATTGGCTAACGCCAACGTCAGGTGATTGCCGGCATTCAGCATCCTTTGCCAACATTATCACGCGGCGTCGCTGGGACGAGAAGTAAAATGTAAACTAGTATCTTAACTATGGAAATATTCGATCTCTTTGCAAAGAGGTATATTATAAAACAATTCCACATGACACCAACCCTCATACCGGCATTAATCTACCATCACTAAACCTGGTTACCAAGAACGGAACCGTGAGTGGTATTTACCCATGACCACTTGGTTGGACTAACTTTTGACACAGTCCGGTTGTTGAAGTTAAATATTACACCTTCTTATACTATTTTAAAATTAAGAAATTTTGTATGTAAGAAGCCCCGAACAATCTTAAAGATATTCCATGCAAAACCATTCTAACAAGATGCTTTACGTAAAGTAATGATATAATTAAATCTCATTAGAACGTTTTAATATCTATAGTGCTGGGCATATGTCATTAACAGCATGTTTCCAACAAGTTTGTGCAGTTTTAACTGTTGCAATTACAATGCTAATGTTACGTAAAAAGAAAAGGACTAAAACTGCGGCTCACCTGTAGACGGGGATACCGCCCGTCAGCTTTGAACCGTGACGTCATCGCAGCGCGGTAGTTTTAAGGTGAGTGCGTGTTCGTAGAAGGCGTGAGTGATTATGTGGAGGTTAAATTAAAGACAATAGTTTACAAACAAAACAGATTGATTTGTTGTGTTTAAAAAGTGATCTGTAGCTTCTCTGATGGTTAGGTGTAGGTTAACCGAGATATATATTTCCGTATGTGAGCGCCGAAAGCGCGAATTTTTGGGCTAAGCCTGTGATCGATGGTACATTCTGTTATCTATAATAACTACAGATTATTTGTATCTACAATACAGAAGTATTAAGATATCCAGTATACTGGTTTTCCGACATCTTGATGACGTCATGGGTCAAAGCAGACGGGTGGTATCCCAGTCTACAGTTATGCCAAAACTGCACATCACTCAAATACATACAGTTGCAATTGAATGGTAGGATAGTGCATTGAATGGAACCATTTACGATAGAAATAATTTGTCACTGAAAACCTCGGCTTAACTGTAGACTGGGGTACCACCCGTATGCTTTGGCCCATGACGTCATCAAGATGTCGGAAAACCAGTATACGGGATATCTTAATACTTCTGTATTGTAGATACAAATAATCTGTAGTTATTATAGATAACGGAATGTACCCTCGGTCACAGGTCGTAGCCTAAAAATTCGCGCCTTCGACGCTCACATACGAAAAAATATCTCTCGATTAACCTATACCTAACCATCAGAGAGAAGCTACAGATCACTTTTTAAACACAAAATATCAATCTGTTTTGTTTGTAAACTGACTATTGTCTTTAACTCAACCTCCACATAATCACTCACGCCTTCTACAAACACGCATGCACCTTAAAACTACCGCACTGCGATGACGTCACGGGTCAAAGCTGACGGGCGGTATCCCGTCTGCAGGTGACGGGGATTAAAAATAAGAACAGTATCTTTTACAGCCTTTCAATATTAGGCATGTACATAGAAAAGAAACTGCAGAAAATTTAATTACTATAATAAAAACGAGAGAAACTATTTTTTTTTACTGTTGCATAGAAGCCTTTCACAGATGAAAATATAGTTCGGTTCAGTCGGATTGGTAATACAAGCCTATTTTACTGTATTTCGGTGCAGCATCTAGGACCATTTACGAGAAATGTGTTAGAATGCTAGCTATGAATTTTTAATATTTAGCTGTGTGTAGATAAGTAGACGCATTGGCGCTTACTAGGACAGTCCATCGTGGTGACTGCTGTCTTAATAGGGGGGCCAGGCCGCTGCGGCACGTAGTACACAACTCTACCTCAGACTGCAACCAACTGACAAAGCGGGAGTGCCGCACTTATGAATCTCTGGAGTTCAGAGGTTACTTTGACGCATTCTCGAGTTTTGTCGGAGTAGAAAGAAATTAACTTAAACAAACATCCCGACGCCTGCGATTTCAATAATTGCGAAGTAACCTCCGTTATCCGGATATCAAATTTAAGGGTCTATGAAATTAGTATGTCGGATAAAGTAACGTGGAACCTCCCACTTGCTGGTGTAAAAGGAATGAAAGGAGTTACAGAGCTGTAGCGTAACGCGAGGTACTAGTTCATTAATTATTGGAGACATTCGCTCAGTATTCATTAACCTTCTGTCTACAACGTATGGAGCAATATCTTTCGAGAGTGAAAACTGACTTTATTTCTCCTAAATGTTTAATCAACGTATAATAGATTTCAAATAATGTTCCCTAAATTGTTGAAAATAACACCTAGGAAATAGAGAAACGAGTTGGGTCATAAAATCTGACGAGGAAAAGGCCACGATGTTTCATGTTGTTGACTGAAATGCTTATGTCATAAAATGTGACACCATTATGATTGATTCAGACGTTAGTAATTTCGGAAGCAAGTCCCTGGGGCCATATTGGGGATAGCTGCAGCTCAAACCCCTATCCAGACTAAAATTCAGGTCATCTATTTCGATTAATCGCGTATGATAAATGCTGGAATAGGTCCTTCGAAACGTCGAAGCCAGTTTGTTTACAAAATCCAGCTTATGACTAGAACTACATAAATACTCTGCAAGTCACACTGAAGTGCATGGCAGAGGGTTCATCCAACCGCTTTTTGTATTTCTCTGCATATCCATTCTCTTAATATCTCGCAGGAAAAAGAAGCATCTAAACTTTCCGTTTTCAAAAGATAAATCAATTTTGAGAGTCATTTTGTCTGGATATATATCAAAGATAAAATCTGTAGGAGAGACATTGAATTAAAATTTGTGCCACCGCCGGGATTCGAACCCGGTACCTCCTGCTTACTAGTCTAGTGCTATACCACTTTTTTCCCCTCTATAAGTAGTTCTGTTCTTTCCGGTCGGTGATCCTGTGTGTTCGCTATTTTTCGATAAGTTCTTGGCTCAAATGAGCCACGGCGGGCGGTACCACTAAGCCACCGTGACCTAATGGATACAGCGTAGTGGTACAGCGGCTGCCTAGCAAGCAGGAGGTCCCGGGTTCGAATCCCGGCCGTTACAACTTTAATTCAATGACACCCCTTCAGATTTATATCTTCCCGTCTCCGATTTGATTTCTCTTATTTTATTATGATGATCATGTCTCCCTATGTGGGTGGGTGGTAACAAGATATTTTAGATTTTCGCATTCACAAGAAATTTGGTGTAACAAATTTCGTAAACAGATCTCGTCGCAACGAATAACGGCTTTTAATTACTTCCACCCCAACTCGGGCATCAATTCCGTGTCACTCTCTCCCCTATATCGTGATAATACAAAAGGAGCTGCCCTTCTCTAAACTTTCCCCAAATCGTTTGTTAGTCCTACCTGGTGTGGATCCCACAATGCGCAGCAATACTGCAAAATAGGACGCACAAGTGTTGTGTCGGCACTTACTTTAGTAGAACTGTTGCATCTCCTAAGTGTTCTGCCAATGAAACGTAGCCTTTGGTTCGCCTTCACTACAATATTTTCATTGTGTTCTTATCTATTTAAGTTATAAGTAAATGTTACTTCTAGGTATTTAGTTGAATTTGGCGCGCAAGCGTTTTACTGATTCTCTACTAGTTCCGACAGCGCCTGGAGAAACCCAGACCTCCTGCTCCCCTCCACTCCATCTCTCGAGCTACATGACCTGAAGATGATCCACACACAGGCCAAAACCAGTAAAAAATAAATGAGAAGATTTTCCTAGACTTTATAAAATTTCTTTACCAAAAGAGTTCTGATTCCCAATGGAAAAACTTGTGAGTTATAATAAGAAAATCATCAAATACAAAATGCTATATGGCGTATGCAAAAGAATTTCTGGCGAGGGATGTCACGTGACTGATTTACGAACGCCATATATACGCTCTGTTCCATCCAGGCTATAGTCACTCGTCCGAACCCCAAATGTACGCTACGTTCCTTCCAGGCTACAGTCATTCGTAACCACTACAGGCAAAGAAAATAAACTTGGAGCAAACTACCAAGGAAAGACAGGTGAAAATATTTTAACGGAAAAATATAATTAAAATGTGGGAGTGATATTAAAGTAATAGCTTAAAGAGGTAAAAGTTGGAAAAAGAGTATGTTTGTCATAGCTTAACTCAAACATCAAATAATTTTGGCTGGTTGTTAAAATACGGACAGAAAGAATATTACATGTTGGGTGCATTGATATTATCACAATAATAGAGTCGTAATCGTATCGCCCATAATTTTTTAATATTTACATTTTTATTATTTTTGTCCGAAATGTTTTTAAAAAAAAACTACAAGCAGTCCTAAAGTGGGCCGTAAAACACGTCAGTTCGATTTTTTGATCTTGGGTGTCATCTTTCGTACAACATCCATGGATTTTCTTAAAACCCATTCCCCATGTGTTTTTGTTACTCTCAAATGCTTTGATGCAACCAGTATTTGAGAAGTCTGGAAAGTGGATTATATTGTTAATGTTCAATCTGTGCAACCTGTGGTGAAGCCAACTTGTGGCTTTAAAAGAAACACCAAGAGAATTAATACATCACACAAGTAACACGATATGTGACGGTGAGTTGCTAGAAGGGCTACGAAAAGCCTCTCTCTCTCTCTCTCTCTCTCTCTCTCTCTCTCTCTCTCTCTCTCTCTCTCTCTTAAACTTAGTATTAAGAGTCATGAGAGTCAGTAAACACAACATACAGATCACCAATATATTCATCACGATTACTGATTGCTTTCTTAATATGTAGCTACAGTTGCCAACTAGAGGACTTCTCGTAGCCACAGAAAATAAGCCGACATACATACATCAAAGAATGGCCAAGATAAAGTGTGCTGATAGTATATTAGTCCCATGACTACGTGACAATTCCGGCACAAAATCTGTACATGTGAATGCTCACTCCAGATATATTGGTACTCCTATGGTTCTGTGTTCTGATGTTACGCTATCAAATTCTTATGTATAAACTTTTCTCAATATTCTTTCGTGGCCGTCTTCTCAGCCAAACTTAGGCGAAAGTGTCTTCAGCGCGACGTAACGCTAATGTAAAAAAGCAATGTCGACTATCGGCTACAGTGATCGATGTACGGCATCACCGTTAAAACAATAAATTATAAAAGTATTTATCACAAAGAAGACTGTAGTTATCACTGCTACTCGTTTCAATCGCAGCAATTTAAGCTATACTCTGTTGATTCATTCCTAATCACACTCTTCCTAAAGAAATATTTGAAAAAAAAAGCGGTTCAGCTGCCTACTTTTGACAACAAGAATAAAAGCCCAGTTTGCGTAATCTGGGATATACGTTATAGATATTACTGCTGGTGGTTTATGGTGTACTCTTAGGGTCCAGTCCACAAACGTGTATTCCTGCCTAACCATATCCTTTAAAATAATGACTAATCCGTAAAAACTTAAGGACTTTTGACAGAATAGAATGTAGATGTCATAGGTGCTGGTGGCATTTGCAACTATTTAACACGTTAGCTGTCGTGTCGCCGGCGCCCACAGCTAGCGGCTCTGACCAACACCTCCTCACAACTGGCCGTGCCTACGTCACCTTCACTACGTTTGCATGCAACACATCTTCCGGAAGACGAAAACCGATTTTCGTAAACCGTTTTTCGCTGTCATGTTTGCATGGCATAGCCTGAATCAGATTTCCTAGCTCACTTGACATGGCGGCTGGAAAACAGCTGATTCAGTTCCTTAGTCTGCACAATCGCTATTTTTCTTTATTTAAATACACAGATTTATGTTCACTCCAATATTTATACATTTATTTCACATTAGAAAATATCACTCTTTCCATATGTGCCGAAAATTCTTAACAAGAAAACACAATCTGACAAGCCAAGAACGCTTCAAAAACGGTTGCATTTACATGGGCACGAAACTCGATTGTGGAACTGGAAAACCGCTTTAGAGAAGCGGATTTCCAGAATCGATTTTGGAGTGTTTATATTACCAACCAAAAGCGGAATTGGGAAATCGGTTTACGAAATCCGGTTTCGGGAGCCCATGTAAACGTGGTGCTTTACAGGCCACAGCCGCCATCTGACTGGCCGACCGCTACACGGCGGTGCGCGTGTCCCAGCGGCCAGCCAGTGAGCTGGCGGCCGCGGCCTGTAAGTGTTCCGTAGGCACGGCCAGTTGCGTGGCCGGCAAGAAAGACAGGCCTGGGCACTCAGCCAGGTGACGTGGCAAGAGTAGTGCTGCGCCGACGCCATCGCGGATTTGACTGGTCAGCCGCTGGGACACGGCCCACTATCTCTTAGCGGCTAACCAGTCAAATCCGCGATGGCGTCGGCACAGCACTACTCTTGCCACGTCACCTGGCTGAGTGCCCAGGCCTGTCTCCGGCCACAGGCCAGTTGCGAGGCCTACAAGAAAGGCCACAGCGCAGTCATGCCGCATAAGCAAGGTAGTTCCGAGACGCTGCGATCGCAGATTTGACTGGTTAGCCGCTGGGACACGGCCCACTATCTCTTAGCGGCTAACCAGTTAGCCGCTGGGGCACGGCCCACTATCTCTTACCGGCGAACCAGTCAAATCATCAATCATGTCGGCGCAGCACTACTCTTGCCACGTCACCTGGCTGAGTGCCCAGGCCTATCTCCGGCCACGGGCCAGTTGTGAGGCCTACGAAAAAGGCCCCAGCGCAGTCACGCCGAGTAAGCAAGGTAGTTCCGAGACGACGCGATCGTGGATTTGACTGGTCAACCGCTGGGACACGGCCCACTATCTCTTACCGGCGAACCAGTCAAATCCGCGATGGCGTTGGCGCAGCACTACTCTTGCCACGTCACCTGGCTGAGTGCCCAGGCCTGTCTCCGACCACAGGCCAGTTGTGAGGCCTACGAAAAAGGCCCCAGCGCAGTCACGCCGTGTAAGCAAGGTAGTTCCGAAACGACGCGATCGCGGATTTGACTGGTTAGCCGCTGGAGCACGGCCCACTATATCTTAGCGGCTAACCATTCCAATCCGCGATCGAGTCGGCGCAGCACTACTCTTGCCACGTCACCTGGCTGAGTGCCCAGGCCTGTCTCCGGCCACGGGCCAGTTGCGAGGCCTACAAGAAAGGCCACAGCGCAGTCATGCCGCATAAGCAAGGTAGTTCCGAGACGCTGCGATCGCAGATTTGACTGGTTAGCCGCTGGGACACGGCCCACTATCTCTTAGCGGCTAACCAGTTAGCCGCTGGGGCACGGCCCACTATCTCTTACCGGCGAACCAGTCAAATCATCAATCATGTCGGCGCAGCACTACTCTTGCCACGTCACCTGGCTGAGTGCCCAGGCCTATCTCCGGCCACGGGCCAGTTGTGAGGCCTACGAAAAAGGCCCCAGCGCAGTCACGCCGAGTAAGCAAGGTAGTTCCGAGACGACGCGATCGTGGATTTGACTGGTCAACCGCTGGGACACGGCCCACTATCTCTTACCGGCGAACCAGTCAAATCCGCGATGGCGTTGGCGCAGCACTACTCTTGCCACGTCACCTGGCTGAGTGCCCAGGCCTGTCTCCGACCACAGGCCAGTTGTGAGGCCTACGAAAAAGGCCCCAGCGCAGTCACGCCGTGTAAGCAAGGTAGTTCCGAAACGACGCGATCGCGGATTTGACTGGTTAGCCGCTGGAGCACGGCCCACTATATCTTAGCGGCTAACCATTCCAATCCGCGATCGAGTCGGCGCAGCACTACTCTTGCCACGTCACCTGGCTGAGTGCCCAGGCCTGTCTCCGGCCACGGGCCAGTTGCGAGGCCTACGAGAAAGGCCCCAGCGCAGTCATGCCGCATAAGCAAGGTAGTTCTGAGATGCTGCGATCGCAGATTTGACTGGTTAGCCGCTGGGGCACGGCCCACTATCTCTTAGCGGCTAACCAGTTAGCCGCTGGGGCACGGCCCACTATCTCTTACCGGCGAACCAGTCAAATCATCAATCACATCGGCGCAGCACTACTCTTGCCACGTCACCTGGCTGAGTGCCCAGGCCTGTCTCCGGCTACGGGCCAGTTGCAAGGCCTACGAGAAAGGCCCCAGCGCAGTCATGCCGCATAAGCAAGGTAGTTCTGAGACGCTGCGATCGCAGATTTGGCTGGTTAGCCGCTGGGGCACGGCCCACTATCTCTTAGCGGCTAACTAGTTAGCCGCTGGGGCACGGTCCACTATCTCTTAGCTGCTAACCAGTTAGCCGCTAGGGCACAGCCCACTATCTCTTACCGGTGAACCAGTCAAATCATCGATCACATCGGCGCAGCACTACTCTTGCCACGTCACCTGGCTGAGTGCCCAGGCCTGTCTCTGGCCACGGGCCAGTTGCGAGGCCTACGAGAAAGGCCCCAGCGCAGTCATGCCGCATAAGCAAGGTAGTTCCGAGATGGCGCGATCACTAGCCCATTGGCCGGCCGCTGGGGCATTGCCCACTGCGTCATAGCGGGCAGCCACTGAGCTAGCGATCACGCCGGCTCGGAAATACCTTCCTTACGTGGCATGACGACTGCGCTGGGGCCTGTCTTTCTTGTGAGGCCTTGTCTTCTAGGTGGTCTTGCTCCATCGCACCTCCGACGTCATCGCAGCAGCCAACGTCTTCAACTGTATCGTTCCAATAAAAAAGTTTATAATCACATCTCTGATACAGAGGTCTTCATCTCTGTCTTCGTACTCGGTTCAGAGAGTATCAATCTGAAAAACTAACTACAATAACCAGATATGTACTTCATTATTCATTCTCTAATCAGGTGCCACTTGTCATTTCTAACGGCTCCTCACATCGTTGAGAGGAGTAGGCTAGGATGAACTTACGAAAAAAACCTATATCCCACCAGGTACGGAGCCTATGACTTCCAACATATAAGTCCATCGCTTTATGGTTAGAATATTACCATGGCGTTACAAGTAAAATAAAGATAGCAGATGCTTCGAGAGCCGGCCGCGGTGGCCCAGCGGTCTGCGGCGCGCCTGTCACGTTCTGCATGGCCACTACGGTCGGGGGTTCGAATCCCCCTCGGGCATGGATATTTGTGCCGTCCTTAGTATCGGCTAGTTCATAAGTAGTTTGTAAGTTTAGGGACTGATGACCCCGTAGTTAGGTCCCTTAAGATCTACAAACATTTGAACGTTCTTGGAGAAAAGGATGCTACGCCTGTGTACGCTACTTGGCAGGGTCATTATCGTGACTCCCAGATAACGAAGTTCATATTAGACTTCTATTTTCTTCTCAATGTCGATGTATTTATTTTTCCCACAGTTCTCAATGTTTCTAGTGGTCCCAGTGACCTCGAACTATCGAATCTGGTCTGTACTTTTTTTATTATGCCAGTATACTTTATTCCTGTATGATTAAGTAGGTAATAGTCTTTAGATATTCATTATTAAATGTAATCTGCCTTGGACTTTTTAGACTTTAAGGAAAGCAGGTACTTTTCATAGGCTTTGATCTACCAATTTTTGACAAGTCTGGACGGCAAATGCGTCTGTTTGGAATATATTCAGCGATTGCAGTCCATCGATCTTTGATACTAATAAAGTCGACATTCATTAGCTGTAAACGGTACAACGTATCACTTTCGAAAGTGCTATGTACAGTTAACTGTATGTGATCCCAAAAGAAACTAACAGTGCATTAATTGCATCTACAGTTTAAGGTGGAATTCGAACCACATGTCACTTCTGACCACTCCTCAGATCGTACAAAGGTGACGGCTAGGTAAAAATGGGAAAATATAGAAGATATTTACCACATCCGGAATTTAACTTGCGATCTTACCGATGGGAGTCCACCACTTGATCACCAACCCGCTACCAACTCATTGATTATTTGGTCCGCCTGGTTGAGAGAAAATGCGTTCGAAAACGGGATTGGCATTCACGGATCCTTGAATTTTTCCTTCCGTAATAGGCTAAACCCTTTCTGAATATGAAATTTGACGTCTGTCTACCAGAGGTACCGTAAGTTGAGTGACAGAAGTATCGATTTTCGACTGCCAATATTTCGTAAACTTTAAGAAGTAAAATAATATAATTTGCAAATATAGCTAGTTATAGAAGGTACTCTTAGGCACAGAAAACTCAGGCTTCCAGCTTTACCCACAACGAAGGTACAGGGGAGTCGAAAACGCCGTGAACGGTTTCCAGAAGATGATGGTAGGGCTGTGGGCGCTCGAATCTAAGCCGTGTCTCCTTAGTAGGCAGTTACGATGACCACTACGCCTCTCGGACACAGCGATTACAAATGTTCAAATGTTTGTTAAGCTTATGGGACTTAACTACGGGGTCATCAGTCCCTAAACTTACAAACTACTTATCAACTACCTTATACTAAAGACGGCACAAATATCCATGCCCGAGGGGGGATTCGAACCCCCGACCGTGGTGGCCGTGCAGACCGTGATTGAAGCGCCTCAGTCTCCTCGGCCACCGCGGCCGGCAGCAATTACAACTACACGGACTACGCTAGCACGCTTCGTGCCTGATCCAATTTTCCAAACCAGTCACTACTAATGTACTGCACCTACCTGTTCACAGTTATCATTCGCGGCATTTTGTCGATTCCCGTAAGTGTTCTGGCCTGGTTTGCATCCGCAATGATTTTTGTTACGGAAACAATCTCTCCGTGTGGGTAAACAAGATGGTCGATCTCATCCGGGGGGTAAACGAGATTTATGTATTCCAGTGTGTAAGATGTATAAGAATGCTGTATATCGTTATGTTAACAACTGCAACTTCGTCCTTATTGTGTGTCTTAAAATAATAATACTAATAATAAACTAAAATGCTAAAGACTGCCACATACTTTAGTATGTGCATAATGTCAGCTACAGGAGGGCCATTTTAATATTAAAAAAAATGTTCAAATGTTTGTAGAGCTTATGGGACTTAACTATGTGGTCAACAGTCCCTAAACGTACACTTGACAGCAATAAAAGTGGATCACCCCTGAATTACTAAGTGGAGACCGCACCTGACGCTATGCAACCACCATTGCACAGCTGCGTCGCAGGTCGTCAAATCATTGCACAGTACAGTTATTACCTACCCACAATAGGTACTAAGTAAGTCTCCTATTTCTCCTTATGGCATTCAGACAAGATACAAACCAATACTTACGTACAACAAATATTAGAATAAACGTCATTAGAGATGAGACAGTAACACTTGTAAATTAAATTTAGTTGCAATAAGTGAAAAGTCAGATACGTTATCACACTTGTTTAGTGGCATGATATGTTTTTGTTCATGATCTGAATCTGAATGCACCGTTAAACAAAAAACAGTTGTATGCCTGATCGAGATGCGATTACATGTCACGCACTTTTTCGTGGCCCCTCTCTGATCGGCGGAAGTCGGCTGAGCTCGTGTGTCAACGGAATGTTTATGCTCTCTATCAACCTTACCTCGTAACAGCATTGTACACCGTAGACCTCGTCAATGTATTGTTGATTTGTGCTTCGTCTTGATTATTGTCTTCCACTTTCTTATTTGCTACAATAAGTCCACATACCCCGACGACTTCTTTTATAAGAAAGAAGGCTGACCTTGAAAGTGCTGTGAAGAATATTAATTCTGATTTTTGTTCTGTTACGACAATAAAAAGAGGCAGAGAGCGTTGTTACACCCGCTTAATGAGACCCTTTCAAATATTAACATTTCGTAGATATGCGTTCCACTTTTCTATTACTCAAACATTAAAGTGATACTTAATTTCGTGTTCCATCAGTAACGCCTTAACTCCTTACATGTTGTTTCTTTTAAAAACTGTAATCTATACGCCGGAAGCTGCCGGCACTGGGGGGAAAGAGGCGGGGCTTGTTCTAACAGCCAATCCTCTATGAGCTGAATGCAAGCTTCAGCTCCCAACATTCTCCGCTCAGGGGCCACGTTTAAATGCGCGTGATCTCTAGGTATAAATATACGTAAAACACTGACGTTTTCATTAGTTTCATAGACCGATGTCTGAACCCAGAAATAAATGATAATCTTAGCACTGCACCAGGAGTTGCATGAAACTCCTATTGTTGCTGAGAGGTAACCGCTGAAGGTAAGTAATATAGTGCAATTCACAGATGTCATACATCATAAAGTTGTGGAATAGAATACAGTGCATTGATGATTTGTTAACTAAGCACAATCAGATGTCTCATATCAAATATGTTCACAAATAGCGTTACACTGTTACCTGAAACGACGATGCAATTAATTTTTCCCCGGCAGGGACTCGAACCCAGCACCATTTGCTATTGTATAATAGGAAGAAATACTGCTGTTATTGTTTTTTCCGGGCACTCCAACCCTGCACATACCGTCACTCTTGACCTGATACCATGAGACGTCAACTATCACATTGTCGTTCACCAGTAGTTAGGATCACACCGTTCGTGGAGACGTGGAAGGGGTTTGGTATTTTGCGAAAACTTTGTTTAATTTAGTAGCGCATGGACATGTGCAATTTTGATTTGAAACAAGGCAGAGTCCTGCGTTCTTTATTGCAGTTACTGGAGGTGTAGATGGTATTTATGTGGCCGTTAAAAACTGTTACCCCCAGCGGGAATCGGACCCATACTTTAGCTATTACAAGTTAACCTCATCACGGCCTCCAGCGAATTACAGATGGTTGGCATAATGTTTTGTCATAATGGAGTACTCATTAGACAGTACGACCAGTCAAAGAGCTCAGAGGTGTCTGGTTAGGTAAGACATTCTTGGCCGCACGGTATGGCCACGTAGTGTGAGGCGCCTTATCGCGGATTTTGCGTGTTATTATACTACGTTTCAGTATGCTACATTACGATTTGGTATGGCATTTTGTAATAAGCTTATTTAAGTATGAGCTCATTATAACAAAGATTGTTGGGTAGCTGTTGCCACGATAACTTGAATATTAGGCATTTTTATAGTTATGAGGAACGGGGATTATGCGTTAAAAAATTTTGAAATTCTGAAAGTAATTTCGTTTTGACATTTATTCACCACGTTCAGGAACACAAACAGACTTCGATGAAGGAGGTTTCTGTGATTTACTAGTATGGTCAGTGAGAAGGTATCCGATAAATGGCAAGTGTGTCGAGCAATTATTCTTCACGGTGTGGTTGCCTTCAATTGTCATACTGAGGTTACAAAACAGCAATGTGGATTCTGATACAATGTCGCATCGAAAATGCGATTACATGCGAAGCATAATATCCAACTGGGAAAGACGGAGGAGAACTTCAGTCTCTGCCATTTCATAGCTTGGATACTGGTATATGTCGGAATAGATGTCCATTTTAATGGCGACAATAGTGCTTGCACCGTAAGGTTCAGTTGTCCATTATATCCATGTGCTTTTCGAGGAGTCAACGACTCAGAAGTAATGAAAGTGATTAAAAAAATCTGCCAAGCACAAAATTGTAAAAGAAGCACGGAGATGCAGATAAATATTTCAAGAGAGGGGTAGCAGGAGGGAGGGCGGGATCTAGGAGTGAACAGGAGTGTTGAACAGGAAAATAAAGATATAAAAGAACACTGCTTCATAGAGAGGACCCATGGACAGTAAAGAAAGCAGACATTAAAAGAGACAGTATTGTTTTAACGGAAACCATAATTTTTTTACAGCTTTTTGGGGGAGTAGACCAAAAGGGCAACTGAGGTTATAATGTAAGGGAGGTGACAGAAACAAAGAGAGAATGGAGGAAAACTTAACAACGAATAAATACAAGACAAATCGTTCGCATACTTTGTTAAGAACGGAGGATGTATTAATGGATGGAGGGAACGAGAGAGACGTATTTGAAATAACAAAAATTACTTTAACAGCGTCCATCTAAACTGATTACTCTGTATGCATGGAGTCTATGTATAAATGAATAAAAATAGGATATTAAGTGAAATGAGAAGAATTGAATTAATATTTGTGCCACGGGCGGGAATCTAACCCAGAACTCCATACTTTCTTTAATTCAATGCTTTTCCTTTCACTTAATTTCTTTGACATACTGACGAGGAAAACTGTCTCTAGGTTATAAATTTATAATAAAATAGGATAATAAAGGAACTGTATATTTAAAAGAAATCAATTTAAAGGAAGCTCAAAGGAAAAAGAAACTAATATTTTATTTCTTCTATAGTCTCACTTAGAAGATTAAAAAAAAAATTAAAGTACTAATAATTTATTCAGAATTCATCATTATTTGTTTCTTTCATAATACATCTCACACCCAAACCTTCAGATGTCAGACACTCAGATCCACACCAAACGTTGTATATCGATAGAGTATCAACCGAAACTTCTATATAATTCCTGATTTTTGCTGTCGTCCAGTAGAACGTGCGTAAATTATAATAATAAGTAACATCAAACCTACGGATTAGAGAAAAGCGTGTCCTTGAGGGGCAATCAAGCCACGCCACCGTGGGAAAAAAAAAAAAAAAAAAAAAAAGGTTAGTTGACAGAGCGTTAGCTTGCGGTACAGAAGGTCGAGGGTTCAAACCCCACCTCGCCTTAATTTTTTTTCATTGTTTAAACTACAGTACGTTGGAAATTGTTAAAAGGGGCAACGTGTTCCTCAAATGTAAAAGGACTGTTTCGATTTTGTAGCAATGTGTTATTGGCAGTTTACTCTTGCTTCGTTTTATTTGAATGTAGGAAACCTGTACAGTGTTATTACTTTAATTGCGCTTATTGTTTTTAACATTACTATTTTTTGTTATTGTTATTACTATTAATGCAGCTGTATGTGTGATGCAGTTTTTTTTTTTTTTTATTCATATGTTCTGATTATGTTCGTTTATTCTGTGAAACTACGAGTAAACCCTACGGATTAGCTCAAACGTTTCTGCCAACCTACCCAAGTGTGTAGTATTAACTACCACAGCTAGAGCTATTTTGCTATAAAATGAGCAGCCACTTTATCTTTTAACATTTCATTCAAATATTTAACCAAGTTAAAGTACAGAATCATGATAAACGCAGCTACCACATAATGTTTCACCTAGATAGCAATCATACGACACAGGAAACTATCTTTTCAGTGCTCTGCATTAGATTTAGACACAAGAAAATATTTATTCAACCTAGAAAACTACGTATGTTTTAAAATTAAACAATTCTTGTGGGAACAACATATATATATGTAGTATATCATTCACGTTTTGTGCACTTATAAAGTGTTCTCATTGTCTCTGTGTTCTGATTGTTTTGTTATTCATAGTGAAGTGTTTCCTAATGGGTTCATAGGATCGCTTTAGTTTCTCGACTGTTCCACGCTTATACGAAGATCAGAAAAACAAGTGCCAAAAAGGATATATGCTAGTTCTAATTACCATTATATTATTCTTAAAATTCAAATCAAATGTTCGAATGTGTGTGGTATGCTAAGTTCGTCAGTTCCTAAACTTACACAGTACTTAAACTAACTTATTCTAAGGACAACACACACATACCTATGCCCGAGGGAGGACTCGAACCTCCTACGCGAGCAGCAGCCCGATCCATGAGATGGCATCTTAGACCGCGCGGGTACTCTGCGCGGCAATCTTACAATTTAACATACTTTGTACGATAATGAGTACAAAAACTCTTTGCATTTGTAGGAGAAGGTTGGTGATTGAAATCTCATAGAAGAAGCGTGCTACACTGAAAGCTCTTTTGTTTCAATAGTTTGCTTCCCCACCTCATCCGCCTGCCGTCTCTGCAACCTCCCCAACCTAAGTAGTAAAAAAAAAAACAAAAAAACAAAAAAACGGGTAAACATCCGAGACCTTCTTTCCGCTAATTCACTATACCGCACAATCTGATATCTTTTTCCAACTTTTTCAGTGTCCTCCCTCTATACCGTCAGGTAATAATCGCACATTGCCCAGCAATACTGCGGAATAGGTGGAGCAATTGTAGGGTTTGTAGCCTCCTAGGGGGACGTTTTAATCTTCTAATGGTTGTGTCAATAACAGGCGCTTGTTTTATCTTCGCCAAAAGATGTTTACTTCGTAGTTAACGTTGTTTACGATTGTACCCACCAGAAATTTGGTTAGGTGTATAATCCTTAAATTTGTTTTGTTTATCGATTTCTCGAGAACTGACGAAAATTTTCTGGTAATCATGTGGTGAACTATACCCATATTAATGTTTAGGGTCAATTGTCGAATTTGCATAGTGAAGATATAACTTCAATATCATTTTAAAATTGGCTCTGGTTTTCTGAGGTGCTTACTAGACAGCAGCATAATCTACCATAAATACTTCTCAATTCGATATAACAGTTTGTAGCTCTGTCAGAGAGTGGGTAAAATGTTACTCTCGCTCCAATTTGTAACTGAGAGCTACTGCCTCTTAATCTTTAAAGAGCATCGACAATTTCATGAAGGCAGCGCACAGCTGCAGCGAGAATCGCCTCCTCATTGCCCTTGTGAAGGTCGATGCAGATAATTCAGAAAGTAGGGATCGAGAATAGTTGTAGTTGCTACGTGAAATTCATCACCCTTGTCTATAATCATATATGTAATACGTAATTGACACAGAATTTCAGTTTTCAGACATTTTAATTGGAATACCACCAATAAGTGAATCTTGAAAGGTTCTTCTATATACATATATAAGTCGTGACTGTTCTTTCGAAAGAACAGACACCACATAAATATACATAATTAAGGAGAAGTCGAGAACAACTCCAGCCTTCAGCGCAAATGCACACTACGCCTGAACTCTCGAGGTAATCGGCAAAGTGCCACAAGCAGTGAGTGCATATTGGAAACGGCAACTACGTGAGCAGCGCGAGGAAGTTTGAGTCTTGTGGGTGACGAGGGGGGAGAGGAGTGGTAGCCCGCGCACCTGCGATGATCGTTGTTTTCCCGCTCGTGCAGTGGTTACCGTAACTGCTCAAAGAGCAGTAGGAACTGGACCCGAATTCCGGCTGGGCACAACTGTTCAACTTCCCCATGCGTGCACTCAGTGGCCACAAGCAGCAAGTGTCGGATTATTTCTTTAACTCTAGTTTCGTCTCGTCATTTCAGGAAGCAGTACAACTATCACCAGACATGATCCACCATGTTGTCATTTCACTACCATAGTCGTACCAGGAAGATCATTTGTCTACAGGCAATGTCTTTCTTGAATGGTCCAACACCTTAGGAGAACATCTTGTGCACACATTATGCATGGCTTAATTACTTCTCCTACGACGTGAGGTCGAGCATTGATGTATTTATAGTGAGGGGGAAGAATGGAATGTTGCACAGATATATAAAGAAAATAAAAGTAATCCACTCAGTTACAGATCCATTGTATTGATATCGACATGTAGCAGGACGTTTGAACAAATACTTTTTCCAGCGTTATGAAATATCTAGAAAAATTAACATCAAACCGGCAAAGGTTACTCTTGTGAGACTTTGGCAATACTATATTTTCATGATCTACTGAGTACTCTCAAACTAATTTCATATTTATAGAGTGCCAAAACGATTTTTGGTATCTTCAACGCCGCTGTGGAGTGGCCAAGCGCATTGATGTGCTATGCTCCGATGTGCGAGTCCGCTCCTCGTCGGGGGTTCTAATCCCCCCTCGGGCATGGATGTTGTTATAGTGGGTGGGGTGGGAAACAGCATTGATAGGGATCAGGGCTACAATATTGAGTGTGACCTGGTTAAAATAGCTTCTGCAACGACCCAGACAAATGTTGGACTGTTGCCTGCTTTCATGCGGTACGATCAACCCCAATTGAACCGCTCCGTCAGGAGAGTCAATATGGAGATTGATCAACTGCTTAGGGCGGACACTCTGTCGGACATCGGTTTGGTTCCTGTGGATGCTATTGATAGGTGGGATTTCATTAGACATGGCCTACATCTCAATAGGAAAGGGAAGGGGAAACTAGCTGGGTTGATAGCAAAGTCCTTAAGGGGGGACACTGCAATTCATGAAGGTACTTCTTTTTTAGGCTAAGATCAGTGTCCAGTGAGAAGCTCAGGCAGGCAGGTGCTAAAAATGTTGAAAAATCAAATATTTCTCAGAGAAGTAAAGTAAAAAATAATGTTAGCATTTTTTACCAGAATATTGGCGGACTAAAGAATAAAATAGATGAGCTTTTACTTTGTTTAGATGCTATAGAAACTGATAATGTAATAGATATACTATGCCTGTCTGAGCATCACATTGTCACCGGTATGGAAAATGTGAATGTCAGTGGATATAAATTAGCCTCAAATGTAAGTAGAGATAATAAGATAAGAGGAGGAGTTGTCATATATGCCAAAAGCTATCACAGTGTAAAAAATTTAGAAACAAAAAAGTTTTGTGTAGAGCAGCATATTGAAGCATGTGCCTGCCAGCTTAAACTTAATGATGATTATCTTATAATTGTAACAGTATATAGGTCCCTTTCAGGGAACTTTCAGTTATTTCTGGAAAACTTGGATGCCTTGTTGTGCTATCTGTCAGATAGGGGGAAGCAAATTATTATTTGTGGTGATTTCAATGTAGATTCACTGAAAGAGTGTAATAGGAAGAAAGACCTGGAAGTCTTACTTGGCTCATTCAATCTGACATCCGTTATTGATTTTCTTACTCGGGTAGTAAAGGACAGCAGTACATTGATAGATAACTTTTTTATAGACCAAGATAAGTTTAACAACATAAATGCTTGTCCCATTGAGAATGGTCTTTCGGATCATGGTGCACAGCTAGTAACAGTATATGAAATAGCTCCGTTCAGTAATTCGAAACTGTCCACCAGAATAGTGCGCTCGATTAATGACTTAACAACTAAAAATTTCAAAGAAAGTCTACAGCAGTTAGACTGGGATGAGGTTTACAAGGAACCTGATGTTAATTTAAAATATAATTTATTTCACGATACATTTGTAAGGGTATTTGATAACTGTTTCCCCAAGAAATTAGTAAAATTTAATTCTAAGAAACCATGCAAAAAACCATGGCTTACTAAAGGTATAAAAATATCGTGTAACCGAAAAAGGGAACTATATCTGTCCGCAAGAAAGAGTAATAACCCAGAAACAATAAAATATTATAAAAGCTACTGTGCTACATTAAGAAAAGTTATTAAAAAATCAAGAAGCATGTGCATCATGTCTGAGATTAGCTCCTCTGATAATAAAATTAAAACAATTTGGAATATTATTGAAAGGGAGACAGGGCAACCAAGAGCAGAGGAAGAGGGTATTACCATCAAAACAAATGAAAACTTTATCAACAAAAAGTCAGAAGTTGAAAACATTTTTAATGATTACTTTTTAAATGTTGTGGAGAAAATAGGATCTAAATGGTCATTAGAAGGAGCAAGGCAATTAATGGAAGAGGCCATACCCACACAATTTGATACAATTGAAATTCCACCCACCTCACCTTCAGAAATTAGGAAAATAATAAACTCTCTCAAGAGTAAACGGTCATATGGAATTGATGGCATTTCCAGCAGGGTATTAAAAACTTGTTCCCAGGAGATAAGTAGGATTCTCAGTCATATTTGTAATAGCTCATTAAAGCAGGGTATTTTCCCAGATAGACTGAAATATGCTATCGTTAAACCTTTGCATAAAAAAGGGGATACATACGATGTCAACAACTACCGGCCCATCTCACTTCTGACAGCTTTATCAAAGATTTTTGAAAACTTTATGTATTCTCGAGTTGCTTCACATATTAGTATAAATAAAGTTCTAACAAGATGTCAGTTTGGTTTTCAAAAAAGCTTTTCAACTGAAAATGCTATATACACCTTCACTGATGAAATATTAAATACTTTGAATAACCGGACATCACCAGTAGGGATTTTTTGTGATCCTTCAAAGGCTTTTGATTGTGTAAATCATGGGATTCTTCTAGATAAGCTTAAGTATTGTGGTATGAGTGGGACAATGCACAAATGATTTAAATCATACTTAACTGGAAGAGTGCAGAAAGTTGAAATAAGCAGTTCACATGATGTAGATGAGACAATTAATTCTTCTAACTGGGGAGTTATTAAAAATGGGGTCCCACAAGGTTCGGTCTTGGGTCCTTTGCTGTTCTTAATATATATTAATGACTTGCCATTCTACATACATGAAGATGCTAAGCTAGTACTTTTTGCTGATGATACAAGTATAGCTATCACACCTGACAAACAGGAATTAACTGATGAAATTGTAAATGATATCTTCCAGAAAGTCATTAAGTGGTTCTCTACAAATGGACTCTCATTAAACTTTGATAAAACCCAGTATATACAGTTTCATACAGTAAATGGCATGACACCATTAATAAATTTAGACTTTGAACATAAATCTGTAGCTAAGGTAGAATATTCAAAATTTTTAGGTGTTTGCATTGACGAGGGACTGAATTGGAAGAAACATATTGAAGATCTCCTGAAACGTCTGAGTTCAGCTACTTATGCTATCAGAGTCATTGCAAAATTTGGTGATATAAATCTCAGTAAATTAGCTTACTACGCCTATTTTCATTCACTGCTTTCATATGGGATCATATTCTGGGGCAATTCAACATTGAGTAAAATAGTATTCATTGCACAAAAGCGTGTAATCAGAATAATTGCTGGAGCCCACCCAAGAGCATCCTGCAGACATTTATTTAGGGATCTAGGGATACTCACTGTAGCTTCACAATATATATATATATTCACTCATGAAATTTGTTATTAACAATCCGACTCAATTCAAAAGTAATAGCAGTGTGCATAGCTACGACACTAGGAGAAAGGATGATATTCACTATTCAAGGTTAAATCTAACTTTGGCTCAAAAAGGGGTGAATTATGCTGCCACAAAAGTCTTTGGGCACTTACCAAGTAGCATCAAAAGTCTGACAGATAGCCAACTAGTATTTAAAAAGAAATTAAAGGAATTTCTGAATGGCAACTCCTTCTACAATGGAGATGAATTTTTAGATAAAACATAAAAAAATATATAAAAAAATAAAAAAAAATTACAAAAAAATTCTTAAAATATAGATTGTCAAATATAGACAAAATTTACTAAACTGACACGTTCCACATCATTACGAAATGTCGTATACATGATCTAAGGAACAAGTATTAATCTAATCTAATCTAATCTAATCTAATCTAATCTAATCTAATCTAATCTAATCTGTTTGTGTCGTCTTTAGTATAAGGTTGTTCATAGTTCATAAGTAGTTTGTAAGTTAGGTACTGATGACCCTGCAGTTAAGTCCCAGCCATAATCAACTTCGAACCATATTGCTTTCCTAAGTTGTGCGACTGGCCTCGTGATGTCCTATCTGCAAGGTAATAGTTTGCAGTAACAGACGAGGAGTCATCTAGTGAAAAGGACGTGGCGAGTGTAATTCTTCCAGCAAAGTGAAGTAGACTTCTCCTGATTCGAATATATATTTGAAATATTTAATGAGCAATCATAATATTCCTCTTAGGTTTGAGGCAGTTAATGCTGCCCACTACTAAACTCAGAAAAGCAAAGTCAATGGATTTGAATTTTTATCTTCACGGCGCAAATGGCGACAATTTTCCGTGTCAATATATCAAAGACATTGAGTGAAGGGAAAAGTATTGAATTAAAGTAAGTATGGAAGTCTGGGTTCGATTCCCGCCCATGGCACAATTTTTATTTCAACAGTTTTCCGTATCAATATGTCAAAGACATTGAGTGAAGGGAGAAGCACTGAATTTAAGTATGGAGTTCTGGGTTCGATTCCTCCCTGTTGTACAAATTTAAAGTCAATGCTTCTCCTTTCACTCAGTATCCTATTTTTTATTACATTTATACACAGCCTCCATGCAAACAGGGTAATCCATTTACATGAACGCTGTCAAAGTAATGTTTGTTATTTCAGATACGTCTCTCTCCTCCCCTCCATCCATTAATACACCCTCTGTATACGCAAACGGTCTTGCATTTATTAATAGTTAATTTCTCTTCTGTTCTCTCTCTCTCTCTCTCACTCGCTGTCGCCGCTCTTGCATGATAACCTCAGTTACCCTTCTGGTCGGTTCCCTCACAATACAGTGATAAAATCTATTGGTTTCCGTTGACAGCATGCACTCTCTTTTAATTTATGCTTTCGTTACTGTATATCAGTCCTCTCTATGAGACCGAGTTCTTTCATACCCCGGTAGCTATAACAAATGTTTCCTTCTGTGAAATACAGAGCTCTGGTGTTTCGATTGACCTCCTCTGCTTTCATCCCGACAGACTATATTGTTACACATGGTATATATTTCCCGTTTTAGAAACCGTTTTCTAATTCGTAAATGATGCTCCTTGCTACTTTCAAGATGCGTAATATTTCATTTATTATGGTAAGAGCTATGTTACATTCTTGAGCGCCGCGCAGAGTAGCTGCGCGGTTTAAGGCATCATGTCTTGAATTGGGCTTCTGCTCTCGTCGGTGGTTCGAGTCCTTCCTCGGTCTTGGGTGTCTGTGTTGTCCTTATGTTAAGATAGTTTAAGTAGTGTGAAGATTGATGACGTTAGCAGTTAAGTCCAATTAGGTTTCAAACACATTTTTCATACTGACTTGAGCGAAACGAGACTATAGTTAAATAAGCATACAGCATGTCAGACAAAATCACCACAGAGCATGCTACAACGTAGTATATTATGATACGCAATGCTACATAGTTCTACATACTGTACATAAGTTTTCTGTTATAGTCCTAATGGACAAATCACCTGAGGTCATTAGTGCCTACCTAGCCTTACATGCTACTTTAATTAATTGACGCTAAGGAAACACGCATACACACACACACACACACACACACACAACTACACATGCCCGAGGAAGGAGTCGAATCTCTGGCTGGAGCGACCGCAACTCCGCGACAAGACGCCTCAGACCGCGAGGCCAAGAAATTACTGTTACGTATACAGATACCGCCGAACTATTTTACTTTTCGTACCATGTGTTCTGCACTCCATTTTGACGAAAAACATTATACTACCACATCTGAAAATCGGTAGTTGATCGGGCTGATGCCATCTTATAATGTCTAATATATGGTTTGATTCCTGCTGGGGAAACAGTTTTTAACAATCGCAAACATCCCCCTCTCCACCTCCAATAGCGGTAAGTAAGGAATTTAGGACTGTGGCATCTTTCAAATCACATTACACATGTCCATTCGCTACTGACTAGAACAAAGTTGGATTAGTTTTCGTTGTTTCTTCCCCTCCATGTCTCTACGAACGGCGCGATCCTAATTACTAGTAAACGAGATTGGGAGAGTTGTTACCTAATCATCTGAGGTCAACGCTGACGATAGGCGCGGGGTTGGAGTCCCAGGCAGCACAACGTTATTTATTGCGCTACTTCAAAATGTTTGTAAATCTATCGGACTCAACTGCTTGGTTATTAGCCCGTAGCTTACAAACTACTTAAACTAAGGTAAACTAATCTAAGGACAACACAGACACCCATGCCCTTACGGGGGACTCGAACCTCCGACGGCGAACAGCCGCGCGCACCGCAGCACGGCGCTCCATTGCGCACGGCTAATCCGCCGCGGCTTGCGCTTCTTCTAGCCGAACATAATATGCACATCCCGCTAATGGTGAGAACAGTAACTATTTCATCTCTTTGCGTATATATAAAAAATAGCGAATAGAGCCGGGGTTGGGTCCCTGCCAGGAAAAAATTCAATTGTATCGTCATTTCAAGTTCAAATATAGCGCTATCTGTGAATTTATTTAATATCTGACGTGTGATCGTGATTCGTTAACGATTCATAAAGGTACTGCGTTCTATTCCACTATTTTATGACGTTTGACACCTGTGAGTTGCACTGTATTATATACCTTTAGTGGTTACCTCTCAGAAACAATTTGAACTTCATGCCATTCCTGGTGCAATGATAAAGATAACCGGGTTCGGACATTGGCCTTGTAAACCGATACCAATGAAAACGTCAATGTCTTACGTCTCTTCATGCCTAATCTAGTCTCGATCAGAAACGCAAGCTTTTTTTGGTCAACAGTGCGTTCAAATTCAGAGCACGAACAAAAACTCATTGTGTCATTCAATGAGTTTGATAAGGTACCCGATTTGTCACTTATTGTAATTAAATTGAATTTACGTTGCTCTCTCGACTCTAATAACTTGGATTCTAATGTTTTTTGTATGACGGTATTTAATTACACGTGGACAGACTGCAATAAGGAGGAATGTTCTCTACTGCTTCTTTGGTACCCATTGTGAATAGTCGAACGACTGTACTCTACAGGGATTTTGAATATGGAGTACCCGCAACACAGCTACGTTAGTTGGGTTGCATTCAGCAGTGATCCACTTTTTTGCTGTCTAGTGTACAAACTGCTTATGAACTAGCTTATACTAAAGAAGGCACAAACATCCATGCCCGAGGGGGGATTCGAACCCCCGACCGCAGCGGCCGTGCAGATCGTGACTGGCACGCCGCAGACCGC
This sequence comes from Locusta migratoria, assembly GCA_026315105.1. Taxonomy (NCBI): domain Eukaryota; kingdom Metazoa; phylum Arthropoda; class Insecta; order Orthoptera; family Acrididae; genus Locusta; species Locusta migratoria. The sequence goes on along the minus strand of CM048755.1, from coordinate 398,916,316 downwards.
TCAGCTGGCGCGGCTGGCCATTTTGATATTAAATGTTTATTATTTAATTATTATACTGTAACACGTCGTAGGAGGCATATTAGGCTGTACATTAATTGTCAATGTCTAACCGGAGATTTTTTTTTGAAGCACAGCTTTGATATAGTCCTAAATTTCTTGAAAATGGCAGGAGAACTGAAAGCAACAATAATTTCCTGTAGCTTTCCTGCCAGCAGAAATAAAATGTTCAAATGTCTGTAAATCTATCGGACCAAACTGCGTGGTCATCAGTCTATAGCTTACAAACTACTTCAACCTAGGTAAAATAATCTAAGGACAACACACACACACACACACACACACACACACACACACACACATGCCCCAGGGAGTACTCGAACCTCCACGGCGAGCAACTGCGCGCTACGCAGCGAGACGCTTTAGACCGCTCGGCTACGCCACCGCGGCCCAGCAGAAATAAACACAATTAGCTAACTACTACTATCAATATCACCAAACAAAAAAATCTGTAATTTCTATTAACAATAATGTTGTTCTCCTGGTTTTTTTTTTGGGGGGGAGGGGCGCTATTTCCTTGGACCCTACTTTTGGAATAGTCTGGAAAAAACTGTGGTTGAGTCACGATAATCAGTATTCTAACAGTATTGGATTCAAGTCGGTTCAAGCGCGAGTGTGTGAAGTTCACCTTTTCTATGTGCAAACACAGTAGAATCGAATATGAGCATAGCCCGCCGCGGTGGTCGAGGGAACTGAGGCGCTCCAGTCACGGTCTGCATGGCAACTACGGTCGGGGGTTCGAATCCCCCCTCGGGCATGGCTATTTGTGCCGTCCTTAGTGTTAAATAGTTGATAAGTAGAATGAAACTTCACTCTGCAGCGGAGTGTGCGCTGATATGACATTTCCTGGCAGATTAAAATTGTGTGCCGGAACCGGGACTCGAACCTGGGACCTTTGCCTTTCGCGGGCAAGCGCACTACCGACTGTGCTATCCCGACACGACTCACGATGCCGCCTCACAACTTTACTTCCGCCAGTACCTCGCCTCCTACTTTTCAAACTTCACAGAAGCTCTCCTGCAAACACGCAAGACTAGCACTCATGGAAGAAAGGATATGGTGGAGACATGGCTTAGCCACAGCCTAAGGGATGTTTCCAGAATGAAACTTCACTCTGCAGCGGAGTGTGCGCTGATATGAAACTTCCTGGCAGATTAAAATTGTGTGCCGGAACCGGGACTCGAACCTGGGACCTTTGCCTTTCGCGGGCAAGCGCACTACCGACTGTAGTTGCTAAGTAGTTTGTAAGTTTAGGGACTGATGACTCCGTAGTTAAGTCCCATAAGCTTAACAAACATTTGAACATTTTGAATATGTCCATACAGGCTTGTAATGAAATATTTGAACAGCAAGTATGACAAAGTAAATGTGACACTAGATAATAATATAAATAGCAGTAAGATTAAAAGTTTTATGATCAGTATACCGGCAGCAGCTGTGTGAAGATTAAAGACGAAGTTACAGAAGGAATTGACAATTATACACAGGACCATTGAAAAGTTATCTGTAATTAATTTGAAAACTTTCAGAAATAGTTTTAATACGTTCCTTTTGCCAGTGCAAAATACCAATACTAAATTTCGGAACTGAAACAAACGTTAAATTTACAGATAATGTAAATACTGATGTTGATCCAATGGATAATGAAAAGATGCATACTTTACATACGGAGGCACAGAAATATGATAAGTATTAATAGGAAAGGCGGTAGCTGAGGACATAGTAGACACTCTTACTAAACTTAAGTGGAAATTTGACTGGGAGTAAAGCAAAAAGCAAAGAAATATATACTAAGCAGAGTGTGTGCTGGTATTTCCGGGATAAGAAGTTTCCGACGACTACCAGATGAAAAACTGTGACACAAACAGTGTATGAACCCTTATAGACGGTAATTCAAGGCGAAATCTGATAAAGCCTATACACAAGCAAGAACCAGAAATAGCGTTTTGCTGATTTACTTGATGAATGAGATGGATTATGATGAAAGATGCAGACAGTGAGGCATATGCAGGTTTGGAACCATCGGGTCTCCGGCGAACGTGTACGGAAAGCCCAAGTGGCTAAGGCGACGGCTCGCGGTAAGCGCAAAATCAGGGTTCGAACACCGGTCCTTCACAGTTTTTCATATCACCATTAGATGTTTATCTACTAATGGGCTTATTTACAATTGATAAAGAACTCAACGATTACATTTCGGACTGGTACTGATTTAATTACACAGATCATCAGCGTCATGTGTGTGAGCTAGCTGTGCAGTGTAGGAGCCAAATTCCATTATAAATGTTCGTAAAGCATATGGGACTTAACTACGGGGTCATCAGTCCCTAAACTTACAAACTACCTATTTACTACCTTATACTAATGACAGCACAAATATCTATGCCCGAGGGGGGATTCGAACCCCCGACCGTAGTGGCCGTGCAGACCGTGACTGGAGCGCCTCAGTCCCCTCGGCCACCGCGGCCGGCAAATTCCATTATATGCAGATACTGATGTTACAACGGTTTCCATAATTTATCACTATTGTACAGAGCTATACTGTTCCATCGAGAAGATATTAACTTGGTCGCACAACTTCAGGGAAATCAATTTGAATCATTTAACTGCTCGGTGTAAATTCTCGCAACTCACCTTCTCAAAGTTGACATCACAAGACATTTTATCTGGTGGATACGAAGCGATAGTTCCACCAAAATATAAGCCGTATGAGAATTGTAGTGTTATTATTGAAGGATGTGACAAGGTCGGAAGCATTTTCCTCCACAGTCTACCTCTCGCTGTCAAACACACGTTCAAACTGATTGGTCTTCCACGATGCGCCATCTGATGTCGACAGGTAGACCTATGTAGTGCTCTACGTGGCTGAAATTGCATTATCAACAGCTTGTAGCAATAATATCTGTGCGTTAAATGGCAGAGAAGTACACCAAACCAAAGACCAGCACTATGCGTCTTATGAGAATTAATCATGCATTTAACGCATAGTTCGTATATATTAAGTACGTAGGAGAATTTTATGTAATTAGCTACATAGCAAATACTATGAAGAGTTACCACAATGGAATGGCCCAGTGCTATAATGCGCCTTGCTGCGGAGCGCACAATTGCTCCCCCTTTGAGGTTTGAGTTCTCTTTCGGGCGCGCGCGCGCACGCGCTTGTGTGTGTGTTGTCCTTAGGTTACTTTAGTTTAAGTAGTTTGTAAGCCTAGGGACTGAGAACCACAGTAGTTAAGTCTCATAGATTTACATCTGAATTTTAATTTATAAAGAGTTCCGGCAGGAGCTCTGTAAATAGGTCCTATGTTGTAGAATCCTGGTCTGTAGTTCCTTAAGTCTGGAAAAGGGTAAAATGTAGTCGCATTAACCCTGGAATATTGATACGTTGCGATTTATGGAAACCACAGTCAAGCAGATTCACGCTAGCTATTAAATTCAAATTCTCTTGTCTAAGAAGGCGAACTTTTCTGAAATAATGCTGCTGTGAATCAAAAAGGCGGAAGGAAGATTAGAGTTTAGTGTCCCGTCGACATAAAGCGAAGTGAGACATTAAGCTCTCAGAAACACCTGCAGCCGGCCGCGGTGGCCGAGGGGACTGAGGCGCTCCAGTCACGGTCTGCACGGCCACTACGGTCGGGGGTTCTAATCCCCCCTCGGGCATGGATATTTGTGCCGTCCTTAGTATTAGTTAGTTCATAAGTAGTTTGTAAGTTCAGGGACTGATGACCCCGTAGTTAAGTCCCATAAGCTATACAAACATTTGAACATTTGAAACGCCTGCATTTCCGGCTTAAAGGATTACATTTCTGTTACTGATAATCTCTCATTATAGAATCTATCTGCAGCGCACTCAACGCAGTAAAGTGTCAGAAAAGGAGTATTTCCTAAAGGTTCAAATGTTCAAGTGTTTGTAAATCTATCGGACCAAACTGCGTGGTCATCAATCCGTAGCTTACAAACTACTTAAACCTAGGTAAACTAACCTAAGGACAACGCACACTCCCATGCCCCAGGGAGGAATCGAACCTCCGACTGCGAGCAACCGCGCGCTTCTCAGCGAGGCGCTTTTGGACCGCTCGGCTACTCCACCGCGGCTTTCCTATAGGTAAAAAAGCTTTAATCTTACGTGAAGATAGTGTTTAAATCGAAGTTATTTATTAAGTAATCCATAGCCCATAATGCCACCAAACGGAAGATGACAGTTATAGTCAAAAATATTCAAATGTTTGTTAAGCTTATGGGACTTAACTCAAATGTTTGTAGAGCTTATGGGGCTTAACTACAGGGTCATCAGTTCCTAAACCTACAAACTACTTATGAACTAGCTAATACTAGGGACGGCACAAATATCCATGCTCGAGGGGGGATTCGAACCCCCGACCGTAGTGGCCGTGCAGAACGTGACTGGCGCGCCGCAAAGCGCTCGGCGGGACTTAACTGCGGGGTCATCAGTTCCTAAACTTACAAACTACTTATACTAAAGACAACACAGACATCCATGCCTGAGAGAGGATTCGAACCCCCGACGGGGAACGGCCTCGTGCATCGGAGCATAGCGCCTCAATGCGCTCGGCCACTCCGCCGCGCCACAGTTATAGTCCAAATACTGTATCCAACATCACTTAACTTTTGCACCGCAGAGGCTCGTAACACGGTCCCCCTTTCAATGTGTGCTTGACCACTGAAATGTGACATATTGGCATAAGTGATCCTGAAATAGAAAATGAACTAAAGTTACTTGTTAGAGAAAGGCATCTGAACCGAATGAGATACCAGTGAGATTCTTCACAACATATGCGAAAAAGCGTTATCAGTAATTATCGGATTTCTCGTGAAAAACTAAGGGACGAAGCGGTTGAAAAAACGCGCAGGTGATAGCAGTTTTCAAGAAAAGCTGTCGCGTGTAATGATAGGCTTATATCGCTGATGTGAATGTCCCAGACTTGTGGAAAATATTTTGTTCCCATGTATCATGATGTTTTTAGAGGATGAAAATGTTCTCTTTCAAAATCAACATGCTTTCAGCAAACAGAGAATATGCGAAATACTGCTCGCTGTATTTGTCCATGAAATGCAGAGTGTAACTAAGGCGCCCTTATCGGTAACATGTACCGTACTTTGACTACTTCACTGCCGCCATTTAGTGGAAAAAATACATATAAATAATGCAGAGGGCAACGTCGGAAGCTTCACGAATCATTTGTCAAACGATGATGCTTCCTCACGACGCCAAATGAATGCATTTAGCGAAATGCTGAAACATAAGCGGAGGAGCGTTGCTTGTTCAGGGATTGGCAGTTGACCCTGAACGTAAACAATTATGCGTGAATAGGCGAATAGTTACAGTCCGGTCGGGAGCGCCACGTTACGGATCGCGCGGCCTCCCGCGTCGGGGGTTCGAATCCTCCCTCAGGCATGGATGTGTGTGTTGTCCTTGGGTTAGTTTAACTTAGTTTAAATAGTTTGTAAGTCTAGGGACTGATACCAAATGTTCAAATGTTTGTATAGTCTATGGGACTTAACTACGGGGTCATCAGTCCCTAAACTTACAAACTACTTATGAACTACTTACGAACTAGGACGGCACAAATATCCATGCCCGAGGGGGGATTCGAACCCCCGACCGTAGTGGCCGTGCAGACCGTGACTGAAGCGCCTCAGTCTCCTCGGCCACCGCGGCCGGCGACTGATACCCAACGTAGTTTGGTCCCATAAAAAATAAATAAAAATTTTAAAAAAGTTACATTCGTGTTTGAGTACGATGGCGAAAATTACCTGTTAATACTGTCAACCGTAGAACACCAAGGAGGATCCTTCCGAAGTGACCTAACGTGGAATAACTATTTAAAACTTCTAATATATAAAAAATAATTTCTGTCCGTCTTTTTGTTCGTATTTTATGCACGGCGATATCGTACATACAATTGCGATAAAACTCTGTCAGCTCTTTGCTTGAACTTGCGTGAATGTTATAGGCATACTAAAATTAACTTTGTGTGGTGCATGGCGAGTGTGCTTTACAATTAGTTAATTCGTTTCTTACGCCTTCAGGCTGAAATGGTTGGACGAATATGAATGAAATTTGGAAGAGAGGTAGCTTACACCCTGATTAATAAATGGGCTACCTTTCGTAAGCCACCGTATGGTGCGTGGCGTAGGGTACCTTACAATGGGTTTATATGTTTGCTGTTCTTTCGTGCTGGAAGGGATGGAGAGATTTGAATAAAATTTGGAATGTAGATAGCTTACACCTTGCATTAATACATGGGCTACATTTTGTAAGCCACCGTACGGTGCCTGGTGGAGGGTACCTTACAATTGTCTCTTAATGTACATTAACATTGTTAATTACATAATTTTCCAGAGGTGGAGGGGTAAATACACTAAGGAGATGGAGTAGGAGTTTCACAGACAGACGAGGAGGTGATTGGCAGAGAAAGGGGAAAGTGGAGATGGGAAGAAAGAGGGGCTGGAGGAGATGAACAGAGAGAAGGGATATGAGGAGTGGATCATCCGGGGGGAGGGGGGAGGAGGAGATGAACAGAGAGAGACAGAGGGAAGTAAATAAAAGGTAGACAGAGAGTGAATTAGGAAGGAGAGATGGACTAACTTAAGAGCGGAATAAATAAGTACCCGGGCAACGCCGGGTTTTCAGATAGTCTACATTGAAATTAATGCGACGCTGTGATTAAAATCTTAAGCAAATTTAATAATCCACGAAAGAAGTGGCTTATAAGATTTGTTCGATCGATTCTTTGTTAGTGTTTTATTAATGTATTAATGAATGACTGAAGTAGTAGAAAAGATCCAATGGAGTGCCGTGCGTTTTACCAGGGGATCCCTACACGACGGAGAGCGTTAGGGATAATGGCCCACTTAACGAACTCCAGCGGCATACACAAGAGAGGCATTGTGCATCACCACGGGTTAACTTACAATTAGAAAGTTCAATATCTCATGGATCATTTGCACGATAAATCTGATTCCGAACGAGTAATTTTGTATCCTCATTACAAATTAATTTCTAAATATGGGTACAAGATTATCAAGGTTTTCTCTTAATATAGGAATTTGAGTTTGTGATTCCTCGCATCACTTTTTACAACATCTTTAGCACAAAATTTCTCCTGCTGAATAGAGGGAGTTGCCAAGTAGAAACTTAAACAGTTATCAGATTTTACTTCTCTGTCTGGCAGATAGACACATTAGCTTTGTATCCCACAAACACATTCCTAACAGATCTACGTTGACGTGATTCGAAAAGCTTGGTACTTTGAAATGTAAAATGTAAAAATCTTGCTTATATCCCCATCTATCGAAAACATATCTATTTCGTTTCATGTAGGTAGGGCATTAACATTAGTACCGTCATTCATTACATAGTGTAGGAACAGAATAAGGCGTTTGTAGTCATTGTAAAGACGTTCTGCGGTGGCAAGTAGAAGAATTGCAAAGAACAATCGCACATGGATTATTGATTTATGTAAACAACTGCGGCAGACAGCCGTGAGCTTGAGTGATATTGTAAGAACCTAGAATAGTTTTCAAGTTACAGGGAGTGTTCATGACTTGCCCCGTACTGGTCGCTCTAGGGCAACAACTTCTACCTCACAGCTGAAAGAAATCTGATCAGACAGCTACCGTGATGAACAATGACATTGTGAGGGCCACCAAAAAGCAAGTGTCCAACTTGACTATACGAAACAGACCCTGGAGTAAGTCTTTGTATTCAAGATGGCTATGGAAAGGTCCAGACAGCATGCTACATGATATAGGTGAGCTCAAAAGCAGCAAGAACGAAATACGGAAAATTGTCGCAAAGCTCCCTTCACAAATCTTCGAAGTCTCTGCGGGTTTTCTGCCGGATAATAAAATCAAATTGATTCAATATTTCGACGGTACAGCTGTCCGCCATCTTCAGGAAACTGCTGTTGCTGAGTCCCGCTGAATTTAGCGGGACTCAGCAGCAGCAGTTTCCTGAAGATGGCGCACAGCTGTACCGTCGAAATATTGAATCATTTTGATTTTATTATCCGGCAGAAAACTCGCAGAGACTTCGAAGATTTGTCACGCCGGAAAAACCTACGAAGTCCCTTCACAAATGATCGTCAGCAAAGTGTCTGGAGGGAACCTAGTAACGTTATACGCTAGAGGCATATCGTCAAACAAGTGAGATGGCGGCTCAACGATATTCTGGAGCCGCGGTGGAGTGGCCGAGCGTTCCAAGGCGACTAGCTGCGGAGCGCGCCGTCGGAGGTTCGTCTTTAGCATAAGGTACTTTAAGTAGTTTGTAAGCCTAGGGACTGATGACCAGAGTAGTTAAGTCCCATAGATTTACAAACATTTGAACACTGATATTGTGGACGGGTATAATGTGGGATTTTGGACGCTATTATTACCCATCAAGGGCAAGCTCAACGATCCACAATAAGTGGATATCATCCTCCAATCAATCGTTGAATCTTTGCATCAGCATTTGGAGAAGAGTTCATGTGTGTGGGCGGCAGCACCCGAGCACATCGTCGTCAACGGTTTCATCAATCGTGCTGGTATTACACTATTGGATTAGCCTGCATGTTCCCCCTATGTGAAACCAATTGAACATGATTAAGATAAATTCAAGAAAGATGTGCGACCACGACCTGAAAACCACGAAATCTGTGGGTGTCAAGCAGGAGTGTCACGGAAGAATGTGATAAATTAGATCACCTGTGGGTAAATGAACTTGTGGGCAGCATGTCACGTAGGGCGTAGGTTTGAATTCATGCAAGGGATTATGCAACCCTTTATTGTTTTGTTTGTATAGGTTATGGGACTTAACTACGGGGTCATCAGTCCCTAAACTTACAAACTCTTTATGAACTAGGTAATCCTAAGGACGGCACAAATATCCATGCCCGAGGGGGGATTCGAACCTCCAACCGTAGTGGCCGTGCAGACCGTGACTGGAGCGCCTCAGTCCCCTCGGCCACCACGGCCGGCACCCTTTATTGAATGAGGCAACTACACAATGAGCTTACCGCAAAAAAAAAAAAAAAAAAAAAAAAAAAAAATGTGGTTTTAGTTTCTGTTTGAATACAAAATAAGTGATTTGCTAAATATTGTTTGTTAATATATATGAATATGTATTTCTTTATAAATACCAATTTACCATAGTACAGAATATTATAAAACTTTTGATTGATGGGTGAAGCGAAATTTTTTATTTGTATTCTAGTATTTAATGTTAGTTATTCCCAGAAAGATTTTCGCGGCCATATATATATATATATATATATATATATATATATATATATATATATATATATATATGAAACGACGTATTACTGTAGCCTGCTCGGACATATCCGATGAAATGCTAGCACGTGTGCAGCGGTCGTTCCGTACCAGACTGACAGCATGTATTTCTGCTGCCGGTGGTCATTTTAAACAAAACCTGTGATGGTCATTTGTCGCGTTACAGGCTGCAATCCACATAACTAGTGTATGCACTTTCTTGTTCTGTAGTGTGTGTTACCACAGGTATTGTGTCGGTGTAGGAATGGTTCAAAAGACGATATCTCGTAAACGACTTGCACTAGAATCCTGCAACAAACACTACTGTTATTCTAGTGCACCCTACTTCTAGTTTCTTAATGTCTACAGGCATTGTTCCATTTAAAAAAAGCTGTATTTTTGTATAAAAAAACTTTTTCTAAGTAATATTACAATCTGTTTGTTGGCTATATATATGCTAAATATGCATACGGTGTTTCACTAATTTGTTTGCCTCTGTAACTTATAAAATAATAGGTGACGGGAAATTTTAATGCGGTAGGTCAACACAAGAAATGTTACACTTTCTGCGGAGCTATGAACATAGTTTATTGTATCATTTTCCAAAGATTTACACCACAAATATATAATTTTTTAAATGGATTCGTTTAAACCAGCTGCGTCCAAATCAGTTTAAACTACATTCCCATCACTGTTAGTTTGGGAGCTACAACCGTTCAAAGTTTCGGGGGCGGAAGCTGCGATAGCGTAGCTGACTGGCCGAGTGGCTATCCCCTGGGGCACGGCCCACTGTCTCATGACTACCAGCCAGTCAGCTACGCTGTCGTAGCCTCCGCCCCCTAAACTTTGAAGGGTTGTAGCTCCCAAATTAACAGTGATAGGAATGTAGTTTAAATTGATTTGGACGCAGCTGGTTTCAACGAATCCAATGCACGAAAGAAAAAAACAATTGTTCCATTTAAAAAATTATATCTTTGTGCTGTAACTCTTTGGAAAATGATACAATAAACTATGTTCATAGCTCCGCAGAAAGTGTAACATTTCTTGTGTTGACCTACCGCATTAAAATTTCCCGTCACCTATTATTTTATAAGTTACAGAGGCAAACACACCTAGTGAAACACCCTGGAATGAAACTTTCACTCTACAGCGGAGTGTGCGTTGATATGAAACTTCCTGGACAGATTAAAATTGTGTGCCGGAACCGGGACTCCAATCTGGGACCTTTGCCCTTCGCGGGCAAGCGCTCTACCGACTGAGCTATCCCGACACGACTCACGATGCCGTCTCACAACTTTACTTCCGCCAGTACCTCGCCTCTTACTTTCCAAACTTCACAGAAGTTCTCCTGCAAAACTTGCTTAACTATCACTCCTGGAAGAATCTGTTTGTTGGCTAAAAATACGAGACACTGACTACCAATCCTTTCTGTGAAAACCGCACATCAACCGCTCGCACTTTCCGTTTCCTACATATATTCCTTTCTTTAATCTCTCGCCCATTTCTATGCCTCGGGCATCATCATTTGTTGCAGGTCGTGGTTGACGTTTTACTTGTGGCTGAACACTTCCTGTATCTTTAAATAACGTAACTATCCGACGAAAGGTCTGGACACTAGGATGATGTCTTCCAGGATAACGATTAACATACATTGCACAGGCCCAATGGGCATTTTGATAACAATAGCCGTACATAAATACCATATCGACCTCTTCTGCAATTGGTAAACGGTCTATTTTCACACGAATAGTATCGCGTAGCAAATACCGTCCGCACTGGCAAAATGTTACGCGATAACACATAACTTTGTGACTATTACAGCGCCATCTATCACGGAAGTGTTTCAGAGAAAACATTCATATTTATTTACGTACTAGGCGAATATGTAATAAAAATGGGGATACCAATTTAAGAACATGCAGTTGATATCCGTTGGACCTATGGGAGCGCCATCTAGCGGGCCAACCATAGCGCCATCTTTTTTCCCCCTTCAAGATAGAAAAGTTTTGTGCTTTGAATGTTTTTTTTTTATGTGTATTTTGTGAGATATTTGACCCAGTCGCTATCAATGGACCACCCTGTATGCACCTTCTTGTCCTGCGTAATATGTAGTTAAATGTACTCTTTCATTAGTTAACTATTTACGAGCAGTCTCAATCAGTGTCCTGTAAGTGGAAAAGCAATCTTCTTTTGGCAGAGATTTAATTATTAATCCACTTGAGCAGAACCCTCTGCAAAAAATGTAGTCTTTAATGGCAGGCTCTTTAATAAACTTACATTCAGTGGTGTAGATGCCTCATCCGAAAACTGCACAATCAGCAAAGTGCGTCACTAAATGTCAGCCTTTAAAGGCCCCACAAGGCCTTGGTTTTTACCTGTCATAGACGGTGCAACATCAGTAGCAACACTGACAGCCTGCCCAGAAGATACCGAATATTTCACTAAAATACCGTTAATGTCACAACCTCAAGTAGTATCCTTCAAGGTAACAATTTCGAAGAGCTCTCCAATCACCTCCAAGTCATTTGATGCATATGTCACAAATATGGCAAGCCGCGGTTTATCTTGGAGATCAACAGACTGGTCCAAAGTTGGACTAATTCGTGAACAGTTTTTGCAAGTTACTTGCAATGTCACCCCTAACAGCAGATCCTCTACTCCCTATTTCATTTCTAGATGTGGGCATTTCGGCGACCAGTTTTGCAGTTACTTATTTTCGCGGTCTAAAATAGAAACAATTTGTGCAAAACTACCTATATATATTGATTTTGCAATATTAAAAGCTAAGACAAAGCCAGCTTCGGTTGTTAAATCTGCATCCCTGGTAAACACGGTCATAACCCTAAACTATGCTTAAAGTTTCTTTTCCTTTAATGACGAAAATTTACGGTAGTTTTTTTTATCAAATGCGAACGGACAGGAACTTCTTTCCTGAAACCAATATGATTAGTGTCGTGATGGCGTTTGAGGTTACACTCTTTGTACTGTCACAATGTCATTTCACACAAAACACATTGGTTTACCATTCCTCTCTACAAAAACGAATTGTTGCTACCACTCTTTATTAATCACTCTGTTCTCTTCTTTATATTTACGCTCCATAGATGACGTTGTAACTGTTAGGACACCAGCAAAAATGACAAGTTTACTTAAACACTGTTACAACGCAGAGAAAAGTAATCAGACTGTTAGCTCCGAATCCAACTGACTATTTTAAGTGCCGAAAGACGTTTTCCAGAAGATATGTCAAATGTAAGCGTAGTGTTTATTGTCTGATGCATTAAGGGCATCTTCTGCCTCCGGACGTAACTTGTGCTTTCGCAACACTCCCAGCTACGACATTAAGATATCAGCTTCTTATCACACTACTAACTACCTCATCTCGCTCAGAGTCGTTACAAGACTTGCGCGGCATTGCACTGCCAAACGATAAGAAGTTCCACAGTTGCAGGTCTGAGCGAGGAACTTTCATTTGCATTTTGTAAGTGTGAGACACTTTTTACTTTTTAAAACAAGAGCCACACTGCATAGAAGCAAGAGCCGCATACGGTTCGCGAACCGCGTTGTAGTCACCCATGATCTATATCCTTGAAACCGATACTGAGGGGATCCCAAACGCTTTAGCAGTACTGAAGACAGGGTCGGACAAACGTTTAATGTGCGGGCTCCTATAGAGACGAATCACACCTTCCCGAAATTCTCCCTAAAAACCGAAGTCGACCATTGGCCTTCCCCACTTATGTGTCCCATCCTCGTCGCCACTTTTGTGTCTCGTTTCCGTCATGGGTGTCGGTGGCCGAGTAGAAAGACCGACGCAGGAATAAAGGATGCACGCTTGTGCAGGTAGGAGGTGACCAGCCAATGGGACAGCAGAAACTAGAAAATACTGGAGTAAATTAGAACGAGATATATATTTCTTAGATACTTAGTAATACTTAACTTTTACATAGCCCAGTACTGCAGAATGCTGATACCTAGTTGAGCTAGAGGCCTGCCTAGTGCCTATCCGATAGCCAAGTCTTCACTGGTGCCTATCTGATTTCGAAGTGTTAACTGGTTCCTATCTCAGTCGCAAGTGAACGATGTCGTTCAGTGGTGGCCACGAGCTGAGTTGTAGCAGAGGGCGCTCGTGGCTGACGTCGTAAGAACGCCGCGCCGTGCGTGCATGGCGGCGCAGTGAAAGTAGGTGGCGCGCACTTTGGACTTGTGCGACACCACACCCTCGACTGCCCTTATATGCTCGTTCCGTTTCATATCGATGTGCAGCATTACGCCTAGCTATTTAATTGACACGACTCGTTCAAGCAGCACACTACTAATGCTGTATTCGAACTTTACGGAATTGTTTCTCCTACTCATCTGCATCACCTTACATTTTCCTGCTTTAAGAGTTAATTGCCATTTCTCTCACCACCTAGAAATTTGTTCCAAGTCGTCCTGCATCCTACTACAGTCATTCAATGACGACACCTTCCATTACACCACAGGATCATCAGAAAAAAAAACCGCAGATTGCAACTCACTCTGTCCGTTTGGTCATTTATATAGATAGAAAACCTTCCCATAACACTTCCCTGGGGCACTCGTAACAATACCCTGGTTTCTGATGAACACTGGCCATCAAGGACAATGTACTTGTTTCTATTGCTTAAGCAGTCTTCGGGTCACACACATATTTGGGTACGTATTCCATGTGCTCGTACTTTCGTTAGCAGTCTGTAGTGCGGTTCCGTGTCAAACGCCTTTCGAAAAATGAGATATATGCAGTCTGCCTGTTGCCCTTCATCCATAATTCTTAAGGTGTCATGAAATAATAGTATACTTATCTGGTATAGTGAATCGGTGTCCCGTCATGTTGTAGGTATGTACATTTACCGACGTTGCAACAATGTCACGTCTTCCAAAAGTGCAGGTAGGTCTTCCATCAGGAAATGTCCCTAAGCGTCGGCTGTCATGCGATTTGGTAGTAACATTAGATCATCAGTCGTACAACACCTGACATTCACCGACAATAAGACTTGAAATTTTGTTTCCCTAGTTTCAAACGTATGTATAAGAATTCCGGGTGATCGTGAATTTCATTGCGTGTAAATGTAGCTTCATCTGTAAATAATCCTGTATTACACTATATTTCTGTGTACAGCGGACTGTTCACAAAATTGTTGTCTGCTTATTGAATCACCTGGACTGTATGTGTTGCATGGGCTGCACATGGAATGGGTACAATCCCTCAGAACGCAACGTATGCCACACTCCGAATTGAACCTATGTAAAGCTTACGGGACTTACTGCGGGGTCATCAGTCCCTAAGCTTACAAAAAATATTGTTCAGATGTTTGTAGAACTTATGGGACTTAACTACGGGGTCATCAGTCCCTAAGCTTACAAACTACTTATGAACTAGCTAAGACTAAGGTCGGCACAAATATCTATGCCCGAGGGGGTATTCGAAGCCCCGACCGTAGTGGCCGTGCAGACCGTGACTGGAGCGCCTCAGTCCCCTCGGCCACCGCGGCCGGCTAAACTTACAAACTTATGAACTAACTTATACTAAAGACAACACAAACATCCATGCCCGAGGGAGGATTCGAGCCTCCGACGCGGGAAGCGGCGGGATTCGCAACGTGGCGTTCCAGACCACTGGGCTACTCCCGCGCGGCCGCCACACTCTCATTTGTGAAATATCTAGTTGACGATTACTGCGCTGTAAACCAATGATGGGACTCAGTTGTATCATTGGAATAGTGTCTTCCAATTTCTCAACTAAATGGACTGCCTCACGTTGCGATGTTTCATGTACACTGAGTAATGTTCTGGATTCACGTTACGTCTGAAAAACGCTGAAAAATACGCTGACACAGGGTATCGCCGACACGGAAGAATCTATGGTATTTTATTAATATTATCTACTACATCCTCGAAAACATGGTTCCTGCCTCCGACGGTTGCCAACTACCGGTTATGTATTACTGCAGTACGTATTCTTTCGTTATGACATTCCGTTAGTGAATATGCAGTAAGCCCGTGATACACAGAGATTCAGAAAGATTAATCTGAATGTGTCTGAGGTATCCGAAGAAGAAGGGGGGAAATACACAATCGACCTCGTAAATTGTGGAAGATGGCAAAATATTTTTAATTTTGTGTTGCAATTACCATTCCGGTGCTGGCACATAAAAAAATTACAAATGAACATGATTTTATAAAAATTAATATTTTTTTTACAATAACATGTTCATTTGTCAGTTTTTCATCAGTAATTTTGTGACAGTAGTTATTAATGTAATTCCACTGAAAATTCATTTCAAATTATTCCACATTTTAAGAAGGAAATGTTGACGTGAATGTAAGTCAATTTTCAGTAGCTATGACCGCCATGTCAGAAACTAAACAAAGTTATTTATGATATAACTAGACAACCCGGCAGTGCGTCGCTATTGCTAAATACGCATTGGAATTCTATATAAATCCTGCACTCCTCTCCTTAATCTCTCTATCACTTCCCCCGTCTCTTTACCTATTCACTTTGATTTTTCACTTTATGCGCTACCTGAAAACCTGGCGTTGCTCGGGTTTTTATTTATTCCAATAGTCAATTAGCCTATGTATTCCTCCGTTCTCTCTCTCTCTCTGTGCAGCGGCGGTGTGGAAGAGCGCTTTGAGGCGCTATGCTGCGATCCGCGAGGCCGTTCCCCGTCGGGAATAGGATGTTTGTGCTGCCTTTAGTATACGTTAATGTATTAGTAGTTTGTAGGTTTAGGGACTAATGACCCCGCAGTTAAGTCCCATAAACTTAACAAGCATTTAAACATTTTATCTTTCTGTCCACCGCTTCCTTCCTCCTCTTTCTGTCTACTTACCTATGCCTCGTCGTCGTCCTTCTCC
Organism: Locusta migratoria; assembly: GCA_026315105.1. Classification (NCBI taxonomy): domain Eukaryota; kingdom Metazoa; phylum Arthropoda; class Insecta; order Orthoptera; family Acrididae; genus Locusta; species Locusta migratoria. The sequence goes on along the minus strand of CM048755.1, from coordinate 398,900,101 downwards.
TCCTATTCTATCCACCTTTCCATCTTCCTACGTCTGTCATTACCTCCCCCACTCTCCCCCAGTTTCCTCCCCCCCTCTCTATCTATTCATCTCCTCTCTCCTCTGTAAATGAAAAATTACATTAGATGTGAAAAGACACTGATGTTTCTCTTATTTTGAAGCTCAAGTGTGCAAAATTTTCTCGCAGTCGGGTGAACGGTAAGGCAACACAAAATATGAATGTAATACCAAGTGACGATGCTCCACTTAAACAAGATTACCAATTTCCTTTTTTCTATTCGATTTTTCAGCCGTTTTTTGGGTTTTCCCTTAAAAAAAAATTACCCTTTATTAAACGACCGAAACATAAAAGATGTGTTATTCAAATCGCACAGCAATGGATTATATTGTGTGTGTGTGTGTGTGTGTGTGTGTGTGTGTGTGTGTATGAATATAGGGAATACACATCAAAATTAGCATAATATGAAATACGCCATAATTTTAAAAGCGCGGTTATGCCTTATTTAAAACTGAGAAAAGGTGTAATTTGAAATAAATTATTGCATCAAGGAAACGTACTAAACCGAATATAATAATAAGAATGATTTAGTGTTTCAATGACCTTGTGCAAGACTATCGACTGGACTCCACTTCGGGCTCTAACGTGTCCCTTAATCACCCCAGTTCTCTAAGCTGGAAAAGGCGACCTAAAGTTTAACGTGAAGTCAGTACCACCTGTCGTTTCTGACGACTCTTCATATCATTGAGAGGTAAAGGCTCGAAAGAAAACTAAAAGTAAAAAAACTCGTGACCCTGGCGAGTTCAGAACTCGGTACCTTTCGCTCTCCAGCCCAGAATTTTTTTCTTTTCTTCTATGGGTAGATCAGTTTATGGCAGTCGTTCTTCCTTTTTGTTCGTTGTCGTTCGAGGAGTTCTTGGCTCAGCTTTTTTATTACAGAGATGGGTTCAGCCCCCTGACCGGGCGCGCTGAGCCACGGCGCACGGCGGCATTGGGCCGCTAGTCCACACTTGAAGGATATCGCCAGTTATTTCATACATATCCAACCTAGATACAAACATAGACTTTGCTTTTCAAAATGTTCAAATGTTTGTATAGTCTATGGGACTTAACTACGGGGTCATCAGTCCCTAAACTTACAAACTACTTAGGAACTACTTACGAACTAGGACGGCACAAATATCCATGCCCGAGGGGGGATTTGAACCCCCGACCGTAGTGGCCGTGCAGACCGTGACTGGAGCGCCTCAGTCCCCTCGGCCACCGCGGCCGGCTTTGCTTTTCGCTGGATAACTCTTTCCTTAAGACAATCTGATAAAAGTCTAATACTATTGAACAATAAACACGATGGATTGTCAGCCACTTCTTTCCTGTATTATTTACATTCCTGAAGATCGCTTTACAACAGTTGAGAAATTCCACCCGGTTATGTTTGACAGTGGCGAATATAGCATATATTTTCTGGGAGGGGGGGCGGCTCAAATGTTCAAATGTTTGTAAACCTATTGGACCAAACTACTATGGTTATCAGTCCCTAGACTTGCAAATTGGCCGAGGGGACTGCGGCGCGCCAGTCACGGTCTGCACGGCCACTACGGTCGGAGGTTCGAATCCCCTCTCGGGCATGGATATTTGTGCCGTCCTTAGTGTTAGCTAGTTCGTAAGTAGTTTGTAAGTTTAGGGACTGATGACCTCGTAGTTAAGTCCCATAAGCAATACAAACATTTGAACATTTGAATCTTGCAAACTGCTTAAACTAACCTAAAGACAAAACACACACACACACATATCCATGCCCCAGGGAGGACTCGAATCTCCGATGGAGAGCAACCACGCGCACCGGAGCAAGACGCCTAAGACCGCTCGACCACTCCACCGCGGCAGGGGCGGGGGGGGAGGGGGGCAATGTATCTCAAACTTATAGCTGAAGGAAAAAAGGTTGGATGTCCTGATATATGCTTGGCTATGGCTTTCTCAGTAGAAGCATACAATCATTGACATGATTTCTTTAAAAAAATATGATCATACAAATTTTCCTTTCTTCCATTTTTACAGCAAAACAACGCTTTGCTCTATACGATAGCAGACAGTGGGTATAAGTGCGCGTAAGACTCGCTGACCGAGGGTTATGTATGAGGTCAATGACGTTCAAATGTTCAAATGTTTGTATAGTCTATGGGACTCAACTACGGGGTCACCAGTCCCCAAACTTACAAACTACTTATGAACTACTTACGAACTAGGACGGCACAAATATCCGTGCCCGAGGGGGGATTCAAACCCCCGACCGCAGTGGCCGTGCAGACCATGACAGGAGCGCCTTAGTCCCCTCGGCCACCGCGGCCGGCGTCAATGACTTGAATAGAAAGTTTATCCTCACGGGGATCGAGAAGCTCGTCCATTTTTAACTGTTATCGATATGGATAAAGGCAAGTAATTAGTCAAGGAAATTACAAAACTTCCTAGAAGGTTTTAATTTTTTGTGTAATATTACGTTCGTTAAGTACATTCTCATTTATTCAGTTATATTAACATGTTATGCTAATTGATAAAGGCGTCAAAAGACTCAACAGGTAATGAGCAGCCGCTATGTCATTCTTTAACCGAAGGCGTCAACGTATAAGGTATGGGGGGGGGGGGAGTACGTGGTCAGTGCTCCCATCCCCCTCCGCCCCAACATTCCCTGCCGTTGTGCCGGCTTCCTTGACCGTAGTCCCTAACTCATAGTCAAGTCGCTTACCATTGGCCTCGTAATGTTGAATGCACCCCCCTTGCCAACTGCGCTCGACAGACCCGGTCGGTGACTCATGCAAGTGCTACCTAATCACGAAAGTGCTCAACGTCAGTGATCTAGCAATAACAGGCGTACCCACTACGGTACTACCGTTGGCGCTCAACAGAACACTGTAATGCCTAATTTACGGGTTGTTAGAAAATCACGCCAAAGAGTGCAGTTGGAATCCCGCAGAAATTACATGTATCAATTTAATTTCCGACAGTACCGCTGCTCTAAGTGCCGTAGGCATATACAGCCAGTAACTCATGCTAAGGACAACACACACACACACACACACACACACACACACGCCAGTTGGAGGACTCCAACCTCCGACGGAAGAGGCCGCGCAATCCATGACATGGCAGACGGCAAAGTCTTTATTTTTATAATAGCAGGAAATATTTGTATATACACACTAATGTACAGTTGTTACTGACTTTCGGCAGATTATCACGTATTTCCACTTAAAGTAACACTTAGAGGTTATGATCGCACAAGTGATTAATGTGGCCACTTTAATATGAAAACAATTACGGCATTTGCTTACTTGTAATTACAAACCCAATGACAACGGGCGCTGGAGGCTTTATCAAACCATTAAGAGTCCGTCACAATGACAAAGTCTAAGAAAGAACATTACGTTGTCTGTAATCGTCTGTTCTCTGAACAGTGCTCGTTACACTGACTCGAAATGAAAGGGAACAAGTAATGCCGCTCAATATAGCCTTTCAACAAGGCGCTCCGCGAATGTATACTACTTTCAGTTATCGTGTTCCTGTATTGTCGCTGCAGGCAAACGCTGGAGTGAATTCCGCAAACATGCATGAAAAGATCACTGCCATGGCCGGCTCTAGGTGGGGGCGAACCGTACCATTGCACAGAGCGGCAGAATTTTGGTTGCAACAAATTTTTGAATTTTTATGAAGTTCCAAAGTATTAAACAAGACGATAAAAAGTGGAAGTATCTTCCATAAGTTAAGAAATGTGAGAATAAGTTGGAAATACAAATCATTCATAAAATCAAGGGTCTTATTGGTATTGAAAAATTATCTACTGTACAAAAACACTGTGGTTTGACTTAAGAAATATACGTTGATTTCGAGAAAAAATTGGAGATATTTATTGCTGAAAACCGAGATACAGACAACGGTGATATGCGTCATCCTACAATCAAGTTATAGGATGTTATTACACAAAAGGTTGACTTATTGCCTTCGGTAGTTATCGGGCGCTTCCGCGTACCGTAATGTCGATGTTGACAGTAGCAAGAGTATATTCTGACGAATATCAATAACTGTCTTTTCATTTTTCGGGCCCTAGTTCAGTGAGCAGTGAACGGCGTGCTTTTCTTTGTGTTAGAAGGTATTTTCATTGTATGTGTTAATAGATAATTATTTAAAAAAATGTTCAAATATTTTTAAATCTATCGGACTCAACTGCATGGTTATTAATCCGTAGCATACAAACTACTTAAACTAAGGTAAACTAACCTAAGGAAAACTCAAACACCCATGACCGAGGGGGGATTCGAACCCCCGACAGCGAACAAGAGATGATTATCAAGTCATCTAAATGGAGCTGAGACAATACCAGCAACAATAGTATATTGCGAATGTACATTTAACAATTTAAATATGAAGAACTATTAATACGTTGGCTGCCGAGTAGCCGCCGGCGGCCACAGCAGGCGACGCTGGCGCGCCTATGACGTCATCGCGGCAGTCAAGGTGTTAAAAGTGCAAATATGATTGAAAGGGAGTAACACATCTAAACCCAACTCCATTGCCATAATTAATAGCTTTCCTTAGCTCTATGTAAGGAAATGAAGTGTATAAAATGTATAAACGCCCATTTTCTCGAATAGGACATTTGCACAACTCTTAATTACAGACCTTTTCTTATTTTTTAGATTAAATGATTATGCTTTAATAGCATGTATGAGAAACAAATAAATTCTGCCCTTCATACTAAAACCCCTCGAAAAATTATATTAAAATCTATTTACTATAGTTTCCGCAATTTTTTTCTACGAAAATAATTTCACGAAATCAAAATATTGAAATATTTAGACCGTTTCGCGGGGGGTTGAAATAAATTCAACAACAAAGTTGAAAATCTGTGCTATAGCGGGATTCGAAGCTGGATATCCCGCTTCGGGCCAGCGGGCGCCTTAAGCAATTATTTTTATTTTACTTTATTTTTTTCCCCCCGCCGAGCGCCATGTCTCAGCGCGCCCGGCCAGGTGGCTGAACACCCTCTGCAATAACAAATCTGAGCCGAATATTCAACGCAGCAATTAGGCTATTCAGGCAAGCTTCCCTTCCAACCCAAATTCTCAATTTCTAACTCTCTTGCCCATTGATTCCCCTTTGCTCGCAGCCTATTATGGATTCCCGCAAGGGATCCAGCGTTTGAATGCGTCTGCATTAAATTTCATTGCCTGTTGGGGGAATATATCAACACCAGCTAGAGAGAAGGCTGCGGCGCTCTCGTGTGACGTCAGGCAGAGTAGGGTGCGCGCGCATAGCTGACTGGGTAGCTGCTGGGACACGGCCCGCTATGCCGAAGCAGAGAGCCAGTCAGCTATGCGCGCGCAACCTACTCTGCCTGACGTCATACGACAGCGCCGCGGCCTTCTCTCTAGGTGGTGGTGAATATATAGGCTGCGAGCAAGAAGAATCAATGGTCAGGGTGCTACACGTTGAGAATATGGGTTGGAGGGAAGCGTGCGTCGCGGCGGAGTGGCCGAGCGCATTGAGGCGCTATGCTCCGAGGCGCGAGTCCGATCCCCGTCAGGGGTTCGAATCCTGACTCGGACATGGATGTTTGTGTTGTCTTCAGTGTAAGTTAGTTTCTAAGTAGTTTGTAAGTTTAGGGACTGATGACCCCGCAATTAAGTCCCATAAGCTTAACAAACACTTTTTTTTTTTTTTTTTTTTTTTTGGGAAGCGTGACTGGATAGCCTAATTGGTTGCCGGCGAGTACACATCGTGCGAGGCAGCGGCGCGGCCTCGGACTTGTTTACATAGTGAGTGGTGCTTTTGGAGCAGGAAGTAAACAGTGTGTAGTGCGTTTTTCACCGTAATGCTTTGAGGCTGACGGCAACCGATATTGAAGAATAGATCTTTGAAAATTTGAAAATTTCGGAAGCAGACATCGATACTTTCCAATTGGACTTTATACTGTACTTGTTATTCGAGAAATTTGTAGACAGCAAGATTTTTGCGAAATTTGTTCAGGAAAGTGCAAGCGACCACATTTTTCGACACACGAACGGCACCATTAGTAAAGTTCAAATCGTGCGTTCTGGGTACGGTGTCAGGATTGTTAGAGTCGTTAACGTGCCACCAGAATGTCCGAACGAGGTGACTGATCGTGCATTATAGTTACAGGGTACAATACTATCGGTTACGAACGAAAAAAGATCGACAGCGTACTGTTACCAATTTAACAGCAGTGTAAGAAGTGTATTTATGGACTTGAAAAAGCACATACCTTCTTACGTAACAAATGCTGGCTGCTGTATTCAGATATCATACATCGGGCAACCTCCCACATGCTCGATCTGCCATTCCACCGAGCACAAGTGTATGGATTGCACTCGCAGACTACCAGTACTGTTACCTCGCGAATCTGTTGCGGGCATTAGTGAGACTCTCGTACCACTACTAAGGGAGATCGTCGCGACGACAGGACCCGAACCCCAACATGAAGTTGAGGGCCGCGGAGAGCAACTGGCACATAAAGATAACAATACAGGTGCAACACTGGAACGTTTCGAGGGCGTGTCACTTACCGGAATACGTCCCTGACGAAGAACCGTTGGGACTGATGACCAAGCAGTCTAGTCCCCTCTAAACAACAACAACAACAACGCGGTGCCAGACTGCAGACTGCAGACTTCTAACGAAGATACGAGCTTATGGAATAGGTTCACAGATTTGTGACTGGCTGGAAGACTTCCTAAGTAATAGAACGCAGTACGTTGTTCTCGACGGCGAGTGTTCAACAGAGACGAGTGTATCGTCAGGCGTGCCCCAGGGGAGTGTGATAGGACCGCTATTATTTTCTATCTATATAAATGATCTGATGGACAGAGTAAGTTGTAGTTTGCGGCTGTTTGCTGATGATGCTGTGGTGTATGGGAGGGTGTCGTCTGTAACTGACTGTAATAGCATACAGGATGACTTTGACAAAATTTCTAGTTGGTGCGAAGAATGGCAGCTAGCTCTCAATGTAGAAAAATGTAAGGTGATGCGCATGAGTAGAAAAACCAATCCCATAATGTTCGAATACAGCATTAGTAGTGAGCTTCTTGATGCTGTCGCGTCGTTCAAATATCTAGCCGTAACCTTGCAGAGCGACATGAAATGGAACGAGCATGTAAGGACAGTTGTGAGTAAGGCGGACAGCCGACTTCGGTTTATTGGGAGAATTTTGGGAAGATGTACTTCACCTGTAAAGGAGACCGCGTATAAAACGCTTATACGACCACGTCTTGAGTATTGCTCATGTGTTTGGGACCCGCAGCAGATCAGTTTAAAGGAAGACATAGAGGCGGTTCAGAGACGAACAGCTAGATTTGTTACCGGTAGGTTCGACCAATGCGTGAGTGTCACGGAAATGCTCCGGCAATTCAATTGGGGATCGCTGGAAGAAAGACGACGTTCTTTTCGTGAATTTCTGTTAAGTAAATTTAGAGGGGCGGAATTTGAAGCTGAGTGTAGTACGATCTTGCTGCCGCCTACTTATATTTCGCGTAAAGATCACAAAGACAAGATAAGAGAAATTAGGGCTCTTACGGAGGCATATAGGCATTCTTTTTTTCCTCGATCAATTTGGGAGTGGAATAGGAAAGGAAATGCCTAGTACTGGTACAGTGTACCCTCCGCCACGCACCTTACGGTGAATCGCGGAGTCTGTATGTAGATGTAGATAGAACAACGAACAACCGTTACCACCCCAGTCTGCACCGGTTCCTGCGGAAACCACGTGTAAAATCCGGGACGGTTCCCCGTCGGGGGTTCGAATCCTCCCTCTGGCATGGATGTTTGTGTTGTCTTTAGCATACGTTAGTTTATAAGTAGCTTGTAAGTTTAGGAACTGATGACCATGCAGTTAAGGCCCATAAGCTTAACAAAAAGCTTAACAAAAGTTTGAACATTTGAAACAATCCGGGACCAGACGGGAGACATATTGCCACCACCTGCCCCGTCGGAGCCAACCGCAACCGAATGTGGGAAAGGACGTAGGAGGAGAAACAGAAGGAGCGCCAGCGAGGAACAGCAGAAAGATGAAGTGGCCGACACGCATATGTCGGTGTCGCTGTCTGCGACAGTAGGGAGATTGGGTCGCAGATTTTGCCCACGACGCGACACCCGTCTTTGGAGCGGCAGGAACGTATCCGCAACAAGTAAAAAACTTGGGAAGCTCTTCTTATCTCAGATAAGGAGAGGGGGGTTCATAGAAAAAGCGAAGAATCCAGCGATCAGCTTCCGCAGTGCCCGCGCCGGCATTCTGACGTCACCGGCCTCCAGCAGTGCACACTCGGACCGAGCCACGCAGACAAACACAGCTGAGCCGACACGTCACGTGGACAGACGCGAGCAGCCGATGCAGCAGTCAGCTCGAGCCATGACAACACCATCTAGATAGACGGTGTTTGCCATGACCGCCGCGGGTACACGTCGCGACTATGCTTTTTAAAAATGTTAAGCTTATGGGACTTAACTACGGGGTCATCAGTCCCTAAACTTACAAACTACTTATCAACTACCTTATACTAAGGACGGCACAAATATCCATGCCCGAGGGGGGGATTCGAACCCCCGACCGTAGTGGCCGTGCAGTGTGCTTTTTAAATATCTGGCGTAGGATATACCATTCTGCTACGTGCTGAGATTACTGCACTGACTTCCTTGGCATGTTCCACCATTAAAACAGTTGCCCTGCAATATTTTGTTGTTTATTTATAACATTTTATGTGGTGTGTGTATTTTCTTGTAGTGCACGTCAAACAGTAATGCCACCCACTGCCTTTTCACCGGTTGCTGTTACGTCCCTGTAAAACTTTAAATGTTTGCCGCCAATAGACAGAGAAGGGCCTTTTCAGTTTTAACTACAAACATTAATGCGATCACCACCAATATCTTGGCCTTATCGACTTTTTAAAATTCAGTGACCTTGAACTTGTTTTACTTCAAATCAAATGTTTGTAAATTCTATGGGACTCAACTACGGGGTTATCAGTCCCTAAACTTACAAACTACTTATGAACTACTTACGAACTAGGACGGCACAAATATCCATGCCCGAGGGGGGATTCGAACCCCCGACCGTAGTGGCCGTGTAGACCGTGACTGGAGCGCCTTAGTCTCCTTGGCCACCGCGGCCGGCTTGTTTTACTTCAAGGAGTGGTAACGCCTGTTCTAAATAACATTGCAGGATACGGCGTAATTTACAACATGGATTTCGAAACCAAGAGCGGCACTGCGATACTTTATAAAAACACTATTGTGACCTAAGATTTACGTCTGCTCCCAAATGGATGATCAATTGCGTACTTAATAAGAGGGGTCCAGATCTTTAATATCTACGTGTTCTCTGGAAATGACAAAATACGTGCAAGGTCAAATAAAGAGGAAGTCACTCTTTTTTTTTTTTTTTTTTTTTTTTTTTTTTAGTTACCATCCGAGGTATTGTACTCTGTGGCAATTTTAGCCGTGTCACTGCTGATGTAGACCAGATCTCAACGCTCACGAAATGCGCGGAGTTAGTGAACCTTATTGCCACAGCTCACTTGCGGGAAACGTGGAGACACTATAACACCAACATGACGCAGTATACCCACATATATAAGACAGGAACCAGCAGATCGACCGTATTTACGTGTCGAAATAATTCACGAGCCAGATGCATAGTGTTCAGGTGCTCCCAGTGGCCATTTGCGACAATTCCGGATTCGTCTGCACAATGAAATTACAAGAACATGCCGAACGGCCGACCTCGCGTTTTGGAAACTGAATACGTCCCACCTCGAGGCAGCTGACCTTCTGTCAGTAGTTCTCAGCACGTGGCAGTACTGTCTACAAAAAGTGAACACCTTTCCGTCCACTCTAGCGTGGTGGACCGCGATTGCGATGTCGCAGTTACGGATCGTCGTGAAGCGCTACTGTTGGGAGGCGGGCCGGCCGCGGTGGCCGAGGTGACTGAGGCACTCCAGTCACGGTCAGCACGGCCACTACGGTCGGGGGTTCGAATCCCCCCTCGGGCATGGATATTTGTGGCGTCCTAGTTCGTAAGTAGTTCATAAGTAGTTTGTAAGTTTAGGGACTGATGACCCGTAGTTAAGTCCCAAAAGCTTAACAAACATTTGAACATTTTGTTGGGAGGCGGCGTATTGCAAGCGACGCACTTTGGACTCCTACCAGCACTGCCTGAAAGACGTGCTCGAAGCGCCGGTAGGCCAACACGAAAACCTTCGGATCCGCCTCAATAAAAGTAAGAGCAAAGTCCTCCGGATACATCGCAAAACGTCCCAGGGCATTATGGTGCGCTGCAGGCCTCTTTGTCCGTTAGATGATGAGGAACCCACAATTTTCAAAAAATTCAAATGTTTGTATAGCTGATGGGACTTAACTACCGGGTCATCAGTCCCTAAACTTACAAACTACTGCTGAACTAGCTAACACTAAGAACGGCACAAATATCCATGCCCGAGGGGGGATTCGAACCCCGACCGTAGTGGCTGTGCAGACCGTGACTGACGCGCCTCAGTACCCTCGGCCACCGCGGCTGGCCCCACTATTTTCCATCTTGCACGGGAAAAGCGATTGGTGCGAAGTAAACGGGTCGTACAGTAAGTGACGGATGCTGGAGTGCAGCTGACAGTGAGGGAAGAGATCGTGACGCTCGTGACGTCGACACAGCACTCTTTAGCGAGACCGATGCTGATGACGATGCCATTCGCACTCTCTTAGCATAACTGGACAGCACACTTGACGAGACTGACAAAGCGGAGTTAGGAGAGGACTTGACGAGGCAGGATGTTGAAGCGACACTGAAACAGTGCCCTAAAGTAACGTCCCAAGGGCCAGATGGATTGCTGTCAGAATTCCATCAAGCCTTCCGGGACATTGTCGGCAATAGAATTACAACCATGATAAAGTGCTGTAGGTTCCAAGTCGATTTCTCGTAGTTCGAATCGTGCTGCTCCCTAAAGGGCAAGGTATGTACAAAATTACGGAACTACGTCCCATTACCCTATTGAACATGGATTACAACCTCATAGCCAGGTGTTTTGGGGGGAAGCTTAAGTTAGTTATGGAAAAAATCATCAGTCCATTCCGATCGTATGGCATTCACCGAAGGAACATATTTCATGCAGCTTCCGCATACAAGGACGTTGTTTCTTATATTGCAGTCAATGGGGTATCGGCAGGAGTACTGTCGACTGACTTGGTCACTAGTCCCTAAGCTTACAAACTAATTAAACTAACTTACAGTAACTAATACTAAGGATAACACAAACACCTATGCCCAAGGGTGGATCTGAACCCCCGTCGGCAAACAGATGCGCGCACCTCAGCCAGGTGCCTTAAAGGCTTGTCCAAGGTGCGATTGCTGCCTGTGACTGCGATGGATCGGCTCGTGACGTCAGAGGCTGGCTGCTCGCGCATGCGCACTTTGAGTTTCTAGTGCAGCACACGGCTATTGCGATGGCAATCGCAACATTGCAGAAGTGAGCAGTGTTGCGATGGGAGTTGCAACGACTCAAGGCACTGGCAGGAAGGTGTCGAACCAAGTGGAGTGAAGAAAAACGGATATGAACCAATCATAACAGCTGAGCTCGTTTCGCCATTAAGCTACCACCTTAGTGTGTTGAACAGATTTATATTTAATTGCAAACTAGTGACATATAAAAGAATAGACGGAAAATATTCGGAGGACTAAAAGAGAAATGAAGGTTGTGAAAGGACCAGTTTTGCTTCGAGAGTTTTGGAAATAATAAATGTGACCGGTGGTTACAGATTTTTTTTATTTAGGTGACCTGTACAACGGTAATGAAATAATTTCATTAATTGTCATTCATTCCAATCCATTCAATTTTGTGGCGCACCATAAAAATTATCTTAGTTCATATGAAGAAAGATAAATATTAATACAAGTAAAGAATCCCAGAGACGGATTTACGTCTGAAATATGTCAAAGTCATTATTGATAGATCTGAAGCATTGAATTAAAATTTGTGGTGCGGCCGGGAATCGAACCCGGACCTCCATGCTTACTAGGCAGACGTCTTAACCGGTTTTTTTTTTTTTTTTTTTTTGACTACCACACCACTAACGATTAAGGCACCTCGGAATAGTCTATGTACGATTTCTCTCCAGAACACAAACTTTAATTCAGCTTCTTTTTTCCAAAGATAATTGCCACTACTGCCAAGGCTCTCCATGTAGCGGAATAGCACCTCGGCAATGGACATGGTGGAACAATCCTGTTATGGTGATATAAATTAATACAAGTAAAGAATCCCAGAGACGAATTTACGTCTCAGATATGTCAAAGACATTATTGATAGATCTGAAGCATTGAATTAAAATTTGTGGTGCGGCCGGGAATCGATCCCGGACCTCCATGCTTACTAGGTAGTCTAACGGTTAAGACGTCTGCCTAGTAATCATGGAGGTCCGGGTTCGATTCCCGGCCGCTCCACAAATTTTAATTCAATGCTTCAGATCTATCAATAAGATAAATATTGTCGTGTACCATTTAGATTCAACTGTCATGTACAGTATGGATGATATCTTCGGTATTCTAAATTCGTATTGTTTTCAATATTCCCTGGAAGATGGTTTAAGACAGAAACCAGTCAGAATGAAATAAATTATAACAATACAGCAAACATTCTTATAACTGTTGTTCATACATTTAACAAGTTACTGAAAAATATTTTGTTGGGTATATATTTGCTATAATTTGATCTCCGTTGGAAAAAAAAATTCGATTGTACGTTTTCCAACATTGGGACTTAATTTAAAGACAATATAGAAGGTTAATCCATCAGTTAAATAAACCTGAGACTAGAGAGATGCAAGCTGCATCAGGAGTTTCAGATAAACACACTGCTGTTCTCATAAACAGCGACACAATCGTACATAAGAGAGTAAAACAACAATTACCTTATCGTCACTGCGTTTTCTTCAGCTGCACTGATGTATTTGTTCAACCGGTCGAAGGATTTTCTCTATATGTCACTTTCTATAAGTTCCAATTCCTGGCTGACAATTCATCTAAAGTATGAATTTTGTCTCGTCATTTAAGAGGAGCCTGTTAATAAAAATGTTTTAACAGCGTTCATGGTTATGTGTCACAAAAATAGAATGAATCTATAGAAAACAGTTAAAGTCTGCAATGTTACAGTGCGAAAATAAAGAACCAAATCTTCCATCGGCCTGGAGAATACACACACAGCTCCATGAAGTCACATATAGAGTGAACACCAAACAACCGCCACTGATGATTATTTACAAATAAAGAAGCGAAACTCGTATGGCACAAAAAACGCCTGTCATGTAGTTGAAAATAGACGAAAATAAACGGAACCCACGTTAAACTGTAGGTCACCCTATAACTGGCTGGGTAAGTCAGTTCGAAGGTCGGAGGAAGGCAACGGCATACCACCTCCAAACAGGACCATGCCTAGTATAGCACTGTGGTGTTCAAACCAATCTTCGGATTGTTGACTGCTTTACCTTTAGCTTCATTCCATCTGCAACGATGTATGACCTAAAATGAACCATACGCAAAGTAGCCAGCGACTACATTTTTCGATGTAAACACTTCAATTTTAATGCAATAGGTGACTTAAAAATTAAGTACCTGAATAACTATTAGGGATTTTTAGAAATTAGACACTTCGTTATCAAACTGGGGTATGAAACTACAAGATATGCATAATCCAATTTTTGTGTGTGTTAGTTTCCTCAAACGGGACAGAGATGTAATAAGGAGTGAAAAAACACGCACAACCGAAAGTAGTGCTTTTTAATTTTTTAAAGGAAAACAAAAATCTGTAACGAAAAACTAAATATGGGAACTGATGTAGCTTTGTTTCCTTAAGATGCAGTATTTTTTCAGCAAGAAAATCGGCAATAGTATGTTGCACGTAATTTTTCCCGAATTGCTGAGCAGAGCCGCGCCTTGGTAAACGGCAGCGGCTGCCGTCGTGTTGCCGCCTCGCCGTAGGGATGGGAAAAACCGACCGGTTAAAACCTATACCGGTATTTTAGTTTGGAATAACCGGTTTTTATCGGTATTTATTTGGTGTCGGTTGTAACCGGTTTCTTTAAGTAATTGCCAACAACCATGTAAAAAAAAAAAAAAAAAAAAAAGAAAACGGTACGACTACTTGCTGTAGTAGTGGTTCAAAATGTGTTTTTGTAAATAATTTAAAAAAATTAAAACTAGTAGACCCTAATATTTAGGCCTATTCCTACACTTTCTACTGCTGTGAAATATTAGGTAATCGCAGAAACTAAGAAAAGCCATCAGTGATAATTTAAGAACAATCCCGGCCGTCAGAAACGCGCAACAAACGCGTGGCATAAGAACTGGTGCAGCTATTGAGGCATCGATGCACCTGTTGCCGTGTGGCGTGGCCTATTAGACGACGCGCGTGCACCGGCAGTGTACGAGACTTGCCTCCGTCGGGTCATGCGGCAGTTCCTTGCTGTCGTCGCCAGAAATCGCTTGTGTCTTAAATGGCACCATCCCAAGTGTGGAAGTACTTCGCGAAGTACGGGAGCAGTGAGGTACAATGCTCCATTTTCTTAAAAAAAGCTGAAAACGGGTGGAGGTTATACAAGCATGCTGTGTCATTTAAGGAGAAAGCATCCAAAATGTTTCTTGGAAGAGAAGGTAAATTCGATTCATATATCTATTATGTAAGCCATATATATATATATAATGTGTGTGTGTGTATAACGAGATATTCGTATGCGCTGGCTCACAAGTCCAACTTAAGGAGTTTCGGTTTCAGCCGAAACTAGAAGAACCGACGATTACGGTTTCTGTTTCGGCCGCAAAATATGTTTCGTTGGAACTCTACTGGAAATAATAGCAATAAAAACGGGTTGTTTAAAAAACCGATTATCTTGAGCAATTTTTACGGTGCGGTTAAACTGGAAATGAAAAGAACCGGTATAACCGAAAACCGGTTGTTCCAGCGATAACCGCACTCCCTACCTCGCCGCCGTCCACCACAGGCGTAAAATGGAGGGGGAACGAGACGCAATCGCAGTTAACAGCCGCGTCTTGGACAACCTACCTTAGAGCGCACGGCTATCTGCTGCAGCGATGTATTTCTATCGATGGTAAGTAAATGTTCAAATGTTTGTAAGACTTATGGGACTTAACTACGGGGTCATCAGTCCCTAAACATACAAACTACTTATGAACTACTTACGAACTAGGACGGCACAAATATCCATGCCCGAGGGGGGATTCGAACCCCCGACCGTAGTGGCCATGCAGACCGTGACTGAAGCGCCTCAGTCTCCTCGGCCACCGCGGCCGGCGATGGTAAGTAGGTGGTCATAACGTTCAAATTCAAATGTTTGTATAGTCTATGGGACTTAACTACGGGGTCATCAGTCCCTAAACTTACAAACTACTTATGAACTACTTACGAACTAGGACGGCACAAATATCCATGCCCGAGGGGGGATTCGAACCCCCGACCGTAGTGACCGTGCAGACCGTGACTGAAGCGCCTCAGTCTCCTCGGCCACCGCGGCCGGCGGTCATAACGTTATGGCTGATCAGTGTATAGATCATTTCGGATACTTTTATGGTCACATACAGTAGCCAGAAGGGCTACGAACAGCCTCTTCGCTCATTTTGTAACTGGTATTAACAGTCATTAAACACAACACCACATACAGATCAACAATATATTCACAACGGTTACTTATTGCTCTTTCAATACCTCGCTTCCATTGCCAACGAGAGTCAACATTTCGAATCTACAGTAAGTTATATGTCATACTCTTATCACAGGATGGCCAAGATAAAGTTGCTGACAGTACATTTGTCTTCTTGCTCAAGTTTAGGCGAACGTGTCACCAGCATGATGCAACACTGACGTAAAAAAAAAGTAATTTCTGGTATCGGCTACATTGATCGGAGCACAGCAACACCGAACTAATAAAATACTTATGGCAAGCATTGCTACTCGTTTCAATAGCAGCAATTAAAACTATACTCTTTGTTGATTCATGCCTAATCCCAACCTTTAAAATCATGAAATATTTGTGGAAAACAGTGAGGTAGCCTACTTTTGACAACCACAATAAAGGGCCAGATTACGTGATCTGGGATGTAGGTTATAGACATTATTTCTTCTTTCAGTCGGAGAAATTTATGCTGTACTCTTACGCTCCTGACCACAAACATGTTTTCCTGCCTAACCCTATTCATTGAAATAAAGATACATTAGTATAAAAAAATACGGGATAAAATGTAGGTATCATTGGTTCTGCTTCCATTTGCGGCAATTTAACCTATATCTTCCCTATATCTTCTCATATACAGGTGTGCTCCTCTCTGTCATTATAATTGGTTCAAGGTCTTTATCCTTCTAATAAACGAACTACAATGGTTTGCTTGTATGTCAGTATTTTGTTATTAACTGTTACATATCGTATAAAATAACCACACACTCGGAAATCGCCACGTGCTCGAAAATAAATAGCCAAATACTTACTTGATTCTTCATTATGTAATCATGGGACACATTTAATTCCTGACGACTCCTCAGATCGTAGAAAGGTGACGGCTAGGTAATAATGAAAACGAAAAATAGAAGATATTTACCCCAGCCGGAACTGAATCTGCGATCTCTCCGATGGGAGTCCTATACTTTACAACCAAGCTGTTGCCAAATACGCTTCTTTTGTTGTCAAGTTGGGAGATACTCTTTCGTCAAGCGAAGATGTGTTCTAAAACGTGATCGTTACTTACGGATGTTTGAATATATTCTTCCATTACAGTGAAATCATTAGCTAAATACGAAATTTGAAATTTATATGTGTGCTAGAAGTACTTTGGAGTGTTGATAATCAGTGATTGTGTAACAGAAGTGTCAATTTTCGACTGCCAACATTTCGTAAACTACAAGATGTAGAGTAGTATGTCTATCATTTGGAAATGTAGCTGGTTATAGTAGGTACTTTACCTGTAATGAAAATACCGAGCGAGGTGGCGCAGTGGTAGCACACTGAACTCGCATTCGGAAGCATGGTGGTTGAAATCCACCTCCGGCCATCGAGATTTAGGTTTTCCGTGATTTCCCTAAATCACTCTAGGCAAATGCCGGGGTGGGTCCTTTGAAAGGGTACGGCCTATTTCCTTCCACATCCTTACCCAAACATCCGAGCGTACGCTCCGTCTCTAATGACCATGCTGTCGATGGGACGTTAACCTCCAAGTTTCCTTTCTTCTTGTAATGAAAATACTGCCGCGGCGGAGCGGCCGATCACGTTGAGGCGCTATTCTACGATGCGCAAGGCTGTTCCTCAAAAATGTTTAAATGTTTGTAAATCTATCGGACCAAACTGCGTGGTCATCAGTCCGTAGCTAACAAACTACTTAAACTAAGGTAAACTAACCTAAGGACAACACACACACACCCATGCCCCAGGGAGAACTCGAACTTCCGACGGCGAGCAACCGAGCGCTCCGCAGCGAGGCGCCTTAGACCGTTCGGCTACTCCACCGCGGCGGCTGTTCCCCGTCGGGGGTTTTAATCCCCCCTCGGGCATGGATGTTTGTGTCGTCTTTCGTATAAGGTAGTTGATAAGTAGTTTGTAAGTTTAGGGACTGATGACCCCGCAGTTAAGTCCCTTAAGCTTGACAAACATTTGAACGTTTTTTTTTTTTTAATACTGAGGGGTCGAAAGTGCCGTTAACGGCTTCGAAGAAAGAATGGTACGGCTATGTGCGCTCAACCTGGGGGGGGGGGGGGGGGGGGCACTGCTGTGCTGTATGATAAGACAGCGTTTGTTTATGTGCGTGGGTTGGGAGGGCGGGACGGGAGTCCACATCCTCCCTGTTAATAGGAATATTTAAATTTAATTTACACGAGAATGATAGCTTTGACTATGAAGCTATACATGAGAATGAAAGAAACCCTGAGACAATAAAAAACAAACAGTGACTAATTCCGAAACTACTGGTAAGGCAATATCCTTAGACGGCATCACAGACAACTGGCAGTCGCAGGGCTGCAGGGAGAGAGCATATGTTCCATAATAGCTCCTAGGCAACACAATACAAGGAATATCATATTTACAGTGGACTGAAGAGTGTCTTGCAAACAGAATACATAATGTAATTCAAAACATCAGAAGTAAATTTACCTTCGGGTGTGCCTTAAGGGATACTAATTTTCGCTATGAAGGCATATATATCCTAGTAGATTACACCAGAGATTGCATGAGGCATTTGCTTACGATGCTCTTGTATACGTCTTGTATACGGAGAAGAAGCAACGCTAGAAAATTTTAGGGAAATAAAGGAAAACCTGCAGTCGATCGACACTTGGTGTAGGTAGTGGTAATTGACACTCCACATAAACAGATTTAACGCGTAGTGAATCTGACCAAGACAGAAAAACCGTTTATCGGTTGACTACACGACTGCAGAAGAATCATTGGAAGCAGAAACGCCTATAAAACAGAAGGATGGACCCAGTAAGTAATACACCATATTATTTTATTTGTCAATTATTTATTAGGCACACGAAGAAATGCTTTTTCATCCACACACCCTATTTTTATGCTACAAGTCCTTGTAATGGTCACGAAGCCCTTTCTTCACTGTGAGAATCACCTCCTCGTCCCCCTCAAAATGTCCTCCAGGAATGTCATTCTTTAACGGCCCAAATACGTGGAAAACCGAGAGGCTACGTGAGGGCTGCAGGGTGACCAATTCTAAATTTTTTTTTTTTTTTTTTTTTTTTTTTTTTTTTTTTTTTTTTGTGGGGGTCTGTTCTTTCGGACACCCGGGTTCGATTCCCGGTCCGGCTCACATTTTCACTTGTCGCCTTTGTTTCAACTCTAAAAATGTTCAAATGTTTATAAAGTTTATGGGACTTAACTACGGGGTCATTAGTCCCTAAAGTTACAAACTTCTTATGAACTACCGAATACTAAAAATGTTCAAATGTTTGTTAAGCTTATGGGACTTAACTACGGGGTCATCAGTCCCTAAACTTACAAACTACTTATGAACTACTTACGAACTAGGACGGCACAAATATCCATGCCCGGGGGGGGGGGGATTCGAACCCCCGACCGTAGTGGCCGTGCAGACCGTGACTGTAGCGCCTCAGTCCCCTCGGCCACGAATACTAAAGACGACACAAACATCCATGCCCGAGGCGGGATTCCAATCCCGACGGGGAACGGCCACGCGCATCACAGCACAGCGCCTCAATGCGCTCGGACGATCCGCCGCGGCTGACCAACTCTGTCTCTTGATGTGTTCAGCAGTCCTCTGAAGTGTGTGGAGCCGAGCGTCATCGTGGTGACTCACAACATCTCCTGGGTTGTGACGGCCGTCTATGTCGCTGAACGCGCTCCTTAAGTTTTGCTAATATATTGGCATATACTTCTGAATTAATGGTACCGTCTCTTTGCTTCACATCAATGCGCATCACACCCTTACAATCCCAAAACACAGTGACCATAACCATATCGGCGGTAGCAGTTGATTGGATTTTTCCTCTGTGAACAGCGAGAATGAAGCCATTCCATTGATTGCAGTTTCCTCGGGCTGAAACCCCGGAACCCAGGTTTCATCACCTGTCAGACTCCGGGACAAGGAGGCCTCCTCTCAGCTTTAAAACGTTGCAACAAATCAGAAGAAATTCTATATATGCCCCCAACAGAAAATTGACAATTTCTATGCGGGAATACAGTTAAGCTACTAGCAAGAGGGGGCACTAACCATCGTAGTGTGCTATAAGTTGAGAATTTTGGAATGACGTGAGGTGCGTCTGCATAGCGTAATTGGTTGAGGCGACCGTTGGTTCGAAGCAGGAGATCCAGCTTCGAATACCAGTCACGTAAATATTTTCAACTTGTCTAATCGATTTCAGTGGTCTACAATGGTCGAGATGTTAAAATATTTCGATATCGTAAATGTTTTTTCTGTGAGATTTGTGTCCACCATTAAACACAGCGGTGTCCATCTTGCATACTCCTTTGAGTATCGAAAAAAGTGGATAAATGCATCCACACATCCTTTGCCGATTGAACGATTCAGTGCCAATCGCCGAGTCGAATGCGCCTGTCCTCGCAAACGACTAATCAGCTAGTTGCGTCATGGTCAGGTTTTACAGCCATGCATTGTCTCCTCAAATGCTGCTATATTTCAGAGCTTCGCCGACTCGCTTTCTGATGACCTCACCACCTGTGCCTCGAGACTAAGTGTACCCCTGTGTCACGGCAGATGCTCCATAGACTTTGCAAAATAGTATGGGAATATTCCACACATTTAACTTCTCTTCAATAAAAAATTCAATGACGGTAAGTAGCTTGTAACGTACATCACTTACAGACGCCATTATAAGACGGTACAGCAATTACGCTATCTTTCGGAAGGGTCAGAAATTTTGCGTGCGTGCTCAGGAAACTTGAAGTAATTCATACGCAATGTTTCGCATTCGCAACATTATTTTGGGCTGAGAACAAAAAAGTAGTGCATTAATTTTTGAGCAGCCCTCACATCTAGGAGTTGAATAGAGAACGAACAACGGTCACATAAATTTAATCGCATGTACGGCAGATGGCCGCGTGGGAATGGCTGCGCGCTCTTACAACCATTTCGACATTTGATTTTGCAGGCCACCAACAAACGATATCTCTTGTGTAACATACGTTCGATCAGTACTTGAATATTAACAAATAATAATCTTTGTGAGACTTCGTCAACTGTTTCTACAACTTTTCATAGTGGAAAAATCTGCTCCAGTTGTGTTACTGTTTCCTTTTATTTGCACACAATCGTGCAGAATATATTTGCTGATTCTTCTGAGGAATTATACTCTCGGAATTTTAATTGAGGACTGGCGTGCTTCATGCATCCCCTCTACCAGTATCTGTCGCTGGAGTTGACGCTTTCGCGCATTCCAGGTGTAACGTGCTGCTCTTCTTTGGAACTCCCAAATTCTTTTATCAGTCCTACCTGGTTCGGATACGAGATTAATGAGTAAATTTCAAATTTTTCATGGTTGATAAATCCGCTCCAATTGTATTACGTTACCCTTTATTTGAACACAATCGTGCGCGACCGGTTTCGGTATATGGATACCATCTTCAAGTGCTGATTTAATACCACCAATCATATTTAAATACCTGTAAAATATCATGTTACGAACCCTAGAGGGTGAAGTATGTACAGCTATGAATTACCGAGTAAACGGAACAGTAAACGGCCGACACACAGGGATTCATAGTATAATAATTTGCGGTTAATTTGAGGAGACTGGTGGGATCCTTAATAAATCAATCAGCAGATCAAGATGGGATCTATAACCCGAAACCGGTCATGCACGATTGTGTCCAAATAAAGGATCACAGTAATACACCTGGACCGTATTTATTCACCGTGAAAATTTGAATATTACTCGGTAATCTCGGGTCCGTACCAGGCAGGACTGACAGAGGAACTGGTGAGTTCCAAAGAAGAGCAGCACGATATGTTTCAGATTCATTTAGAAAGCGTGGAGATATTCGGTAAATTCCAGTGACGGATGCTGCAAAAGAGGCTGCATGAAGCACGGTTGAGTGTACGGTTCAAAATTGCTAGACCGTAAATTCTTAGATGTCAGCCAATATATTGCTTTCTCCAATGTATATTTAGCGGAAAGGCCGTAAAATTAGAGAGATTCAAAGCTACACCGAGACATAAGAGGACTCATTCCTCTCGCGAACTATACACGTCTGGAAGTGACTGTGCTACGCAAAGTACTCTCCACCACTCACCGTAAGGAGTCTTGCGGAGTATATATGTAGACTCAAAAGTAGATGTGGATGAAGCACTATGTCCTTGCAACCCATCTCACGCCTCGCAGCCTGCCTGCCTTCAGCAATACCCAGAAAATGTGTAACTTTTGCATGTCTAATCTGAAGATAAACCAGAGGAGGATTAAAAACTAGTTTATAGAAGGTAATATTCCAAAATCCACTAGCTGCAATTATCTGTATTTGTATCGAATAAACCTGGAGTCATGTGTTCTCCACTATTATTAATGAGCGAGATTAAAGTGCATTTTGAAATATCTACCTATTTCGCTGGCGGAGTGGTAAGACACTGGACTCGCATTTGGGAGGATGGTGGTTCAAATCCACCTCCGGCCATCCAGATGTAGGTTTTCCGTGATTTCCCTAAATCACTCCAGGCAAATGCCAGGATGGTTCCTTTTTTTTAAAAAAATATTTAAAAAAATATATATTAAAAAAAGAAAGAAAAAAAAATTCGCACTGACGTGTTTGACGTGCCACTTTAGATTTGTAGTTTTATAAATTTTTGCAAACATTTTGTGCCAAAATAATAATCTAAATAATAATAAATTAATTAATAAGTGTGTCTGAAACCCATTTAGGGAAAAAAATTCAGGTAGTGGTGGGTTTCGAACCACCGACCTATCGCGCCACAGTCCAGCACCTTGCCCACTACGCTACGGCTATAAATAATTAAAAAAAAGCTCTTTAATCTCATACTATTGATGGGCGTTGTTAACTGATGTTAATATGGCATGTGTAGACATTAGATTATCATTTATCGTTCGAAGAACGATGTGTGTGTGTTAATTCCTCAATGTGCCGTTGCTTTGAAATGACAACGTGTAAGTTACAATAAGAAAATCATCAAATACGCGAGGAATGTCACGTGACATCACCGAACGGCTGGTTTTCGTTAATTCAATGGAGGGTGTCAAATCTCCGATATTTTTGCAAATATGTCTCACACGGTACTAGATATGAAAAAAACATAAGGGAGCTAAGTTGTAGAGAATTTTCTCCTCTACCAATTAGGTTATTCAATTTTCGTGTCAGATGAACGGTTCGTTTGCAATTACAATTATATTACAAACGGATGTTTTTGGTTTTACTACCGTATTTTTTGTCCGAAAAATTTGAAAAAGGGAGGTTCTTGTATCTGGTGGTCTACAATCATGTCTGTAAAATTTGGTGTTGATCGGTTGAACGGTTAGTTTTAAAAACAGGGAACACGTTACGGACAGACAGACAGACAGACAGACACATACATGCCAAAATCGCTGTTATTTTTGCAAATATCTCTGAAACGCTACGAGATATGAAAAAAACATAAGAGAGCAAAGTTGTAGAGAATTTGCTCCTCTATAAATTCGGTTATTCAATTTCCGTGTCAGATGAATAGTTAAGCCGTTATTTTCATTTAAATTTCAAGCTGTCAAAAGACGATCGCAAAGGCCCACTTTTAGTGCTACTACCGTAACCTTAAGTGGAAAAAAAAAGGGCACGGCCGATTTCCTTCCCCAACCTTACCCAAAACTCCTAGCTCCGTCTCTAATAACCAAGCTGTCGACGGACGTTGAACCCCAAGCTTCCTTCCTTCTACCTATTTCGATTAGCCGTACGTTCTCGGGTTCGCACTATTTTAGATAATAAGCATCTTTCTATAGCGAAACTCTCTTTCATAACCACTATGTTGGAGGAAACTGACGTACATACAGGCAGAAGCAAATTGATTTTAGCGTATTGACAAATAGTCTTCCGCTTTCACCTCCAATACGCGTTTGAACGAAAACATTTAAAACACACAACTCACGTTTTAAACGTATAATGGTACTGGTAGTTTGTAGAAGGTGACTTACCGGTACACAGGAACTGCACAGGCACGGAACTGCGTAGGCTCTGCTTTCTGGAACGACGGACTACACACGGCACATGTTTCTCGCTCGGCGAACACTGCGGTTCTGGCAGCTGGCCGCTCGTACGTGGACGCTCATTATGTGGAAAAATCGTTTTTCTTGCGATTGTAATTCACACAATGTGGAGACGCATTAAATGCCGTTTGACGTTTCCGCCGTCGAGCGCGCGGGATTTCGCACTTGCGTAGCACAGAAGCGAGTAGGGTATAATACGACCACAGGGGTACTGTAAGAGGATTTACGATGCCGAATATTCCACAAAATTCCTGGTAACAAGACGGGAGTGCTCATTAATCGATTGTGAACGGTTGCGGTGTTGTTCGAAGCTTGGAGGAGTGCGATATGAGCACACTTCACCCGGGCTGCTGCAATTTACGAGCGCTTCTCGGAATCGCCACTTACACCACTGTAATTGGTATGTAATAGATACTCTCTTTCAGCGAAATAATAAACATTTGCAAACCACGACTGTGGTAAAGCTAGTAGCTCGTCAAGAAGGCCGTAACAAAACGTAGCGTTATCCGTATATTGCCACTGTTGACGTGACTGCATTCAATTCACAGGAAAGTTGACTGATAACACCTTCAGTCATAAAAAAGGTCATGTTTATTGTGTTAAACGGTGAATTTTTTTACGCTGTGAGTCAATCCTAAAGTGAAAATCCTTTAATACGTAATTTACGTCCGGTTCTTAGCACAGTGCTGCAAAATGTATGTAATGAAAAGACATTTTTAACATTTTAGTGTCGGAAACCGTTGATTTATAACTTTCTTAATTGGAAGTAACGTCACTCAAGGCTGACGCTTGCTTATATACTTCAAAACAATTCATAAAGCATTTGTAATAAACCGACTGATCTCATCAACCTGGGGAGAATAGAAAAAAAAAACCAGTGATCTAAGCCCCTTGGTCTCGGCACAGAAACTAAGACTACTATACGATATATCTCCCTGTCGTACCAGTAAACCCAATCACCATCCTAACAGGTAGGTTCTATTAGAAGGTATTTGTTGACCAAAATTTCATTACTGGCACAAACATTCGCCGTACGAGTTTCTTTCCCTATTTCCACTGTCAAAGGTTTTTCTTGAAGTTCCCATGACCAGGAATTAAACTTACCACTCCCGTTTATACCCGGTATTAATGAACTTTTCTTTAAATATGCTTTCGATATCATTAGCTAGCCATTCTTTTGTTTCAAATGTTTGTACAGCTTATGGGACTTAACTACGTGGTCATCAGTCCCTAAACTTACAAACTACTTATGAACTAGCTAACACTAAGGACCCTGAGGGGGAAATCGAACCCCCGACCGTAGTGGCCGTGCACACCGTGGCTGGAGCGCCTCAGTCCCCTCGGCCACCGCGGCCGGCTCTTTTGTTTCTGGGTTTTAGAAACATGTTTTTTATGCTACATTCACATCCAATTAGGCAGCTTAGATTTTACCATTGTTGCAGGGAGAGGACAGTTCCCCTTCTAACAAATAACCCTGCTCCTACTAGACTATAAGGTTTTTCACTTCATCTGTTACCAGCTTTACCACGAACCAAGTACAGGCTCTGTTGCTTTTCCGTAAACTTAAAAAGGGTTTCATGACATTCCGCAAAAATCTTTCATCTCGTCGCAGGGGTTGATACAGATTTAAGAGCTGCTTGGCTGTCTGAATGAATGCCGCTACTGTAATTTTTGTAGCACGCTTCCAAGCCGACTATGATCGCTTTACCAAAAATGAAAACCACTATAAAATATACCTTGTGTGTTTAACACGCTGTACGTTGCATTTAATAGCACCGGCATGACGTTAGATGAGTGAATGAAACAAACACAATTTCTGCAAGCCTGTGGTAAAAATCATAGGATACTTCAAAGTTACTAATGCTACTTGTTTGGAGATTCGCTGCAGTGGGGCTAAAATTTCAAACCGGAAACAATAATTTTGTTTCCCGTCATTTCCCTAAATCTCTGTAAGAGAATATTGGTGCGGTGCCTTAACTAGTAAAGACGGTTTCATTCCTAATAAAAAAAAAAAAAACTGAAGGAAGATCAGGATGTATAGTCCAGTCAACAGTGTGGTCATTAGAGACGGAGAACAAATTCGGGTCGTTTTGATATGGATGAGGAAGAAAATCATTGTGTCTTTTTTATTTTAAACTAGCTTAAACCCTCGGCTCCGCTCGCTTGTTAGTAGATTATGATAGATAAGCTATCTTTCAGTAGTGTGCTATAAGATCAAATCACACGTAAAAATGCACTCGTTTCGAAGAATCCAATCACGAAATTCAACAATAATGATTGTAATAATATCACAGATCTATCACTTGATGTAATGCGCGAAACGTCAAATCGATTTTTTAAAGAGATGTATTAAAAGAAATTTTTCTTTTACTGATTTATTTATTTCTTCTTCTATTCCCTTATTCGAATGCTTATCCTTACAGAGAAAGAGCTGAAGACATTGTAGCACGCGTAGACCGAAGATATGGTCGCCGGCCGCGGTGGCCGAGGGGACTGAGGCGCTTCAGTCACGGTCTGCACGGCCACTACGGCCGGGGGTTCGAATCCCCCCTCGGGCATGGATATTTGTGCCGTCCTTAGTTGTAGCTAGTTCATAAGTAGTTTGTAAGTTTAGGGACTGATAACCCCGCAGTTGAGTCCCATAAGCTCTACAAACATTTGAACATTTTTGATATGGTCTGTGGCATCACGTCTCGCTGTATGTAACCTCCTTACTATGGAGTCGCAAACGTCATCGCTGGCCTCCATTCCGATTTTTTTTAAGTTGACAACTTTCAACCACCATATCTTCCACCCCCTTATAGCTATCGGCATGGAACTTCTGTGGTGTACAACGGGAGACTTCGGTCAGCAATTACACACAGACCATTCGTTTACGTTCTGTAGTTTTCGCTGCCGAGCGAAATATTAACACACACACACACAAACGTAGAATTTTATATGCACCCATAACTTTCCACCCAATATACTCCACCCTTTTATCATTATCAACCCTCAAGCAACAATGCAACCAATAAAACTATTTTCAAAGAGTAAATATAATTTTCAGAGAGTAATTATTGTTCCGCATTTCGCGTTATATTAAATAAATATCTATCAGATCGCTATAAAACCGTGACTAAAACCTTACTCAGGTATAAAATAGTAACCGTACAAATATTTAAGTCTTTGCGTCTTGTTGTTCGGACGTGATAAGCGTACACCGAGCAGTCATTCACATTAATATATATATAGATAAATAGGTATCAGATTGCCATAAAACCGAGGCTAAAGCCTTCCCCTGGTAGACATTAGTACCTCTACAAATTTTTAGCTCTTTATGTCTTGTCGTTCAGGCGTTATAAACGTACACCCAACAGCCATTCACATTTATAGGTATAGTTTATAAAGTATTTCAGGTCAAGGTGGAGCTTGTAATTAAAAGGAGGTTGCGTCCTTCAAAGAAACCATCCCGATTCTTCGCTGGAGCGATTTAGGGGAACTACAGAAAATCTAAATCTGGATAGCCGAAACCCGATTTGAACCACCGTCCTCCTGAAAGCAATTCCAGTGTGCTAACCACAGCGGCACTTTGCTCGCTTCTTCCGAAACACTACTTCAGCTCCGTCCATGTTTAAAGACGTAAAAAAAAGCACGACTGAAGGACATTTACATTTGTTAAATTGTGATACACGAACAGCACACCATACTTACAACCAATTCAAGGCACGCGACCTTTTAAAGAGTGTCTCTACTTGTGCGGAAATTTCACGGTGGAAAGTGCGATCACTCGAAGGTAGTGGGCAATG
This sequence comes from Locusta migratoria, assembly GCA_026315105.1. Taxonomy (NCBI): domain Eukaryota; kingdom Metazoa; phylum Arthropoda; class Insecta; order Orthoptera; family Acrididae; genus Locusta; species Locusta migratoria. The sequence continues at coordinate 398,872,538 of CM048755.1, read as the reverse complement.
TGTGGCGTATGGAAGTTTGGGTCGGTCCGGAAAACATGCAAAAAATGTTTGTTGAGCTTATGGGACTTAACTACGAGGTCATCAGTCACTAAACTTACAAACTACTTATTAACTAGCTAATACTAAGGACGGCACAAACATGCGCGAGGGAGGATTCGAACCCCCGATCGTAGTGGCCGTGCAGAACGTGACTGGCGCTCCGAAAACCGCTCGGTCACCGCGGACGGCCGGAAAACGTGCACAACAAGCGTAATTGTTAGTGGGATCTCTGACGAAAAGCGGGTTTCGAATCCCGGTTCGGCAGAAATTTTCGTTTGTCACCAACGTAATATATAAAGCAAAGTGTCCGTATGTTTGTTCAAATGTTTGTTAAGCTTATGGGACTTAACTACGGGGTCATGAGTCCCTAAACTTACAAACTACTTATGAACTACTTACGAACTAGGACGGCACAAATATCCATGCCCCAGGGGGGATTCGAACCCCCGACCGTAGTGGCCGTGCTGACCGTGACTGGAGCGCCTCAGTCACCTCGGCCACCGCGGCCGGCCGTATGTTTGTACGTGTTGCATACAAATCTACAGTTTTGTTCCAATCTTTATGAAATTTTGTACACACAAGCTTCAATCCATGAGGACGGTCGCCGTAAGTGTAAGAATCACATACGATATATAGTTCACGGGATATGAAGTCATAAACAATGAGATACGCGAAAAACTGCTGCATTTTGCGACAATGCTGCTCATTTTCTCCTAAACCATTGGACTGATTTCAACCAAATTTGGTACACACATTCCTTACCGTGAGGTAACAATTGCTGCATGGGTAAGAATCACATGCGTCACATGGTTCAAAAGATATTACGTCATAACCAATAGAAATCGCAAAAAAAAGCCATATAATGCGGCGAGGCTTTCGAAAGTACACTGTATGAGAATGACAGTACTTAGCGACTTGCAACAAACTTTAAACATAATTTCAAACCTTTATTAAACTTTTTCTCGCTGGCAGCCATAGTAAAATGATGAAAGGAAAACAGTTTCTCGCTTACTACTTTTCCGCTGTTTATGGACTAAAACTACGACATTCGGTGTCACGTTACAATTTATAATTTGTACACTAAAAATTGTAGCCGCAAGAAATTTTACAGACAGTATATACACTTATAGGTGAATGTACCTTCTAAATTGTATCACAGTACGACACGTAGTTCATGAGATATTAGCACATAAACAGTAACATTAATGGAAAACCGCCCGTTCCCGCGCCAAGAGATTTTACAGACATGCAGGCCTGACACAAATGAATATATACCTGAAAAATGGCAGGAATAAATAAATAAATACCCGGGTAACGCCGGGTTTCAAAAATGTTCAAATGTTTGTTAAGCTTAAGGGACTTAACTACGGGGTCATCAGTTCCTAAAGTTACAAACTACTTATGAACTACCTATAACTAAGGACGGCACAAATATCCATGCCCGAGGGGGCATTCGAACCCCCTACCATAGTGGCCGTGCAGACCGTGACTAAAGCGCCTCAGTCCCCTCGGCCACCGCGGCCGGCACGCCGGGTTTACATCTAGTCGGCCGCGGTGGCCGAGGGGACTGAGGCGCTTCACTCACGGTCTGCACGGCCACTATGGTCGGGGGTTCGAATCCCCCTCGGGCATGGATATTTGTGCCGTCCTTAGTCTTAGCTAGTTCATAAGTAGTTTGTAAGCTTAGGGACTGATAACCCCGTAGTTAAGTCCCATAAGCTATACAAACATTTGAACATTTGAAACGCCTGCATTTCCGGCTTAAAGAATTACATTCTGTTACTGATAATCTCCTCATTATAGAATCTATTCTATCTAGAATGTTCTACAAACATTTTTTACATCTAGTAAATTATAAAGCTGATACAAACACACCAATTGCGACGACGTCGTCGTCGACGGCATGCTTACCTCCTGTAAAAGTCTAGGTTAGCTTAGAACCATCGGAACGTACGCACGGCGTCTTTCGTGTGAGTGCTAAAATGCGTTTTAGTAAATGCTAAGACAATGCTGAAGGTCTCTGGCACAGACTTCCGAATGACGTAATGATCTCCGCCCATATACTTAGCACAATCCCGCGTGTAAGAAGAGAGGCAGACTATTATCGAGGAATGCTTACTGGTGCCCTGCAGTGGCCGCGTGGCACGAGACAGCTGCTCAAGTAGCAGACTGTGTACAAAGCCGGATTCCTCACACTCCGGGCTTATCTCCCGCACATGTTACTTTTTAATGGCGTCATTTTCCGCTCTTCTTCCAGTTCGTTACAGCTGATACTTACGATGTTCCTCGTTGTAATAAAAAAATTAAGAGGAGATAACGTTGTGCTAACATTTAATGACGTACCCACCGAGTGGGGAGGGGGGGGGGAGCGTCCTTCGTAAAATACGACACTTAAATGAGAAGAGACGGGTAAACCTGTTTTCTTACTATATACAGCATTGTGGATGATGTGACACTTATAACCGAGACCTAGGAACACGTCAAAGCACAATTCCCCACAGTTACCGAGCGCTCTCAGGCGCCTTGCTGCGGAACGCGCGGTTATTCGCCGTCGGAGGTTCGAGTCTTTACTCAGACAGGTGTGTGTGTGTGTGTGTGTGTGTGTGTGTGTTGTCCTTATCATAAGTTACTTTAAGTGGTTTGTACGCCCAGGGACTGATAACCGAAGCATTTAAGTCCCTTAATCGAGTAGGAAAATTAGAAAATTTAAAAAGAGAAATGGATAGGTTGAAGTTGGATATAGTGGGGATTAGTGAAGTTCGGTGGCAGGATGAACAGGATTTCTGGTCAGGTGAGTACAGGATTATAAATACAAAATCAGTTGGGGGTATCACAGGAGTAGGACTGATAATAAATAAGAAAATAGGAATGCGGGTAAACTACTATGAGCAGCACAGTGATCGCATTATCATTGTCAAGATAGATACGAAGCCAACACCGACAACAGTAGTACAGGTTTATATGCCAACTAGCTCTGCCGATGATGAGGATATAGAAGAAATATATGAGGAGCTAAAGGAAATTATTCAGACCGTTAAGGGAGACGAAAACTTAATTGTGATGGGAGACTGGAATTCGGTAGTAGGAAAAGGAAGAGAAGGAAAAATAGTAGGTGAATATGGACTGGGCAGAAGGAATGAAAGAGGAAGTCGCCTGGTAGAATTTTGCACGGAACATAATTTAATCATAACAGACACGTGGTTTAAGAATCACAAAAGAAGGTTGTATACTTGGAAAAGACCAGGAGACACTGGAAGGTATCAGATAGATTTTATAATGGTAAAATATAGATTCCGGAATCAGGTTATAAACTGCAAGACATACCCAGGGGCAGATATAGACTCTGACCATCACTTGTTAGTCATGAACTGTAGGCTGAAACTGAAAAAACTGCAGAAAGGTAGGAAAATAAGGAGATGGGACCTAGATAAATTGAAGGAACGTGAAGTTCTGGTGAATTTCAGAGGGAGATTTAGGCAACAATTGACAGAAACAGGGGGAAATAAAACAGTAGAAGAGGAATGGGTAGCATTGAGAGATGAAATAGTGAAGGTAGCAGAGGACAAAATAGGTAGAAAGGCAAGACCTGCAAAAAATCCTTGGATAACACAGGAGATACTAAATTTAATTGATGAAAGGAGAAAATATAAAAATGCAGTAAATGAAACAGGCAGAATGGAGTACAGACGACTAAGAAATGAGATTGATAGGAAGTGCAAAATGGCTAAGCAGGAGTGGCTAGAAGCCAAAAGCAAATCTGTAGAAGAATGTATAAGAAGGGGAAAAGTAGATACCGCCTACAGGAAAATCAAAGAGACATTTGGGGACAAGAAAAGCAATTCTACGAATATCAAGGACTCAGATGGGAAACCAGTTCTCAGCAAAGAAGGGAAAGCTGAAAGGTGGAAAGAGTACATAGAGCAGCTCTACAAAGGAAATGAACTTAGAGACGATGTTGTAGGAAGGGAAGAGGAAGTAGATCAAGATGAAATAGGAGATACTATACTCAGAGATGAATTTGACAGAGCCTTGAAAGACCTAGGCAGGAACAAGGCCCCAGGAGTAGATGATATACCCTCAGAGCTACTAACGTCTCTGGGAGAGCCAGCCATGACAAGACTATTTGAACTGGTGTGTAGAATATATGAGACAGGCGAAATGCCCTCAGACTTTAAGAAAAATGTAATAATCCCCATTCCAAAGAAAACAGGTGCAGACAGGTGTGAAAATTACAGAACCATCAGTTTGATAAGTCATGGTTGCAAAATATTAACACGAGTTATCTACAGGAGAATGGAAAAGCTGGTAGAAGCTGACCTAGGGGAAGATCAGTTTGGATTCAGGAGGAACGTAGGAACCCGGGAGGCAATACTCACTTTACGTCTTATCTTAGAAGATAGATTAAGGAAAGGAGATTTGGAGAAAGCGTTTGACAATGTTGACTGGACTACACTCTTTCAAATTCTGAAGTCAGCAGGGGTACAATACAGGGAAAGGAGAGTTATCTACAACCTCTACAAAAGCCAGACCGCAGTTATTATACTCGAAGGGCATGAAAGGGAAGCATCAGTTGGGAAAGGAGTAAGACAGGGTTGTAGCCTTTCTCCGATGTTATTCAATTTGTACATTGAGCAGGCGATGAAGGAAAGCAAGGAAAATTTTGGAATAGGGATTAAAGTTCAGGGGGAAGAAATAAAAACATTGCGTTTTGCTGATGACATTGTAATTCTGTCAGAGACAGCAAAGGACCTGGAAGAGCAGTTGAATGGAATGGACAGTGTGTTGAAGAGAGCGTACAAAATGAACATTAACAAGAGCAAAACAAAAATAATGGAATGCGGTCTTAGAAAATCAGGCGATGCTGAAGGAATTAGATTAGGTAACGAAACAATGAAGGTGGTAGATGAGTTTTGTTACTTAGGTAGTAAAATAACATGCGATGGTCGCAGTACAGAGGATATAAAATGCAGAATGGCAATGGGAAGAAAAGCATTTTTGAAAAAGAGAAATTTGCTAACTTCGAATATTAATTTAAGTGTAAGGAAGTCTTTTCTGAAGGCATTTGTGTGGAGTGTTGCCTTGTATGGGAGTGAGACATGGACGATAAACAGTGCGGACAGGAAGAGAATAGAGGCTTTTGAAATGTGGTGCTACAGAAGAATGCTGAAGATTAGGTGGGTAGATCGCATAACTAATGAAGAGGTACTGAACAGAATTGGTGAGAAAAGGAATTTTTGGCATACCCTAACTAAAAGAAGGGATCGCTTGGTAGGACACATTCTTAGACATCGAGGAATCGTAAATTTAGCATTGGAGGGAAGTGTGTGGGGTAAAAATCGCAGAGGGAGGCCAAGAGACGCGTATAGTAAGCAGATTCAAGTGGATATGGGTTGCCGTTCTTATGAGGAGATGAAAAGGCTTGCTCAGGATAGAGTAGGGTGGAGAGCTGCATCAAACCAGTCTCCGGACTGAAGACCATAACAACAACAGATTTACAAATGTTTGAACATTTTTGAACAAATCCCACAACATCAAAATCAAGTAGAACAAAAACATCTCATAAGAAGTCCATCGAAAAGACCAAGATAATTCCAACGTAAAAAAAAATTCCAAAGTATGAAAGAAAATCACAAAAGCCACCAGTATTCGGATACCTAGGAAAATGGAGTACCTGGAATTGTCTCGATAACAAGGCAATGGAATCCAGAGGAATTGATGTTGAGCTGGTATTCCAACACAGCTAAAAACACAAGTAAGAAAATGACCCTTCGCAGGAATGTAAAACTAAGACCTTACAACACAGTCATCAAACAGGAAACACTTTATGCGGCCGAAATACTAACCATCACCAACCGTGGCCAAGTTGAGAAGCTGTTAATCAAAGTCAGGAAGATGCAAAGAAAAATCCGGAACCCCAAATTCCATAACAAGAAAGTAATCTTCATCAGTAATGTAAACCTTTAGCAAACAACCGTAAACCTCTCAGACTCAATAAGGACAAGAAGCATCTATATTTATGGACTCACCCTCAGAATAAACCCAAAGAGACAAGCAAAAAAAGGTATTGTCTACTTTGCAACGAAATGAAACAACAGAACCAAATTCCTTTAAGATTACAGAGATCGCAGAACTCTGCTCACAGAGAAAACCGATAAAGGTCAAAAAGAGTCGTTAGGAAATAAACAAAAGATCCAAATCTCTTCATGAGAGTGGACATCAATATCAGAAATACGGAAACAATATTGGGCTAATAGAAAGTCAGAGAACATTAAAACTGATTAATGTACCTCAAAGTTGGGTGAACAAAATAAGATTTGTACGAGAAAAGGTCTGAAGGTTACGCAAAATTGTTATTTTCTCGTTGATTTGCTGTTCTAGTGTTGACATGTCACGACAATATAATTTGAAGTGTGCGCTACAGATGCTATTTTGTTTTCATGTGCAGCTCTTTGGAGACAAGCCTGTACTACAAATAAACTGCGCACATGTTACTGTAGTCATCTTCTGCAGTGAAACGAAGTGTAGTTCAATATTTTTGGGCCAAAAGGGATCCACCAAGTGTAATTCACAAGGACGTACGTGATGCGTATGGAGACGACTGTATGGTCTGTAGCAGTCTCCAAGTAGTTTGAATTCTTCCCAGAAGGTCGTGTGAACCATACGCTCCGGGCTCCCAATAACTGCTATTTAGGCAGTAATTCTGAACGAAAGGTATGTACAACGGTGAATATTATCGCATAGTTCAACATTTCCTATGATGATGTGAACAGTATTGTTCATGACAAGGACCCGCGAATGACGAGAAGCTTGGACCAATTACGCGTTACAGCACATAACGGCATGACTTCAGAAATGAATCGTTACTGGTAATGAGTCGTAGGCGCACCTCTACACCCTAGAAACCTATCAGGCCCCCGCGGAATGCCAACATAGTGTTTACAAAAGACGAAAAAAAATCAAAAATGACTTAGTGTGTTAGGAAAGTGCTTGTGGTATTGTTTTATGATATGCTTGGTGTGTTACTTATTTTGCTGAATACGAGACTGCTGTGGACACCGAAGCCTACATAAAACCGTTGACTATGCTCAAATGTTTGTTAAGCTTAAGGGACTTAACTGCGGGGTCATCAGTCTCTAAACTAACAAAATACTTATGAACTACCCTATACTAAAGACGGCACAAACATCCATGCCCGAGGGGGGGATTCGAACTCCCGACCGGAGCGGCCGTGCAGACTGTGACTGGCATGCCGCAGACCGCTCGGCCACTGCGGCCGGCTTGACTATGTTCCTGTACATATGTGTTAAGAACTTAAATTGGTATTCCACCTCAAAATGACTATGATATTTACCGGGAATTCTACCACTAAGGAAATGAAGCGTGTCCGCTTATATCTAAGAAAGAAGAAAAAGAAATCCCCTTGTGGAGAATAAATGTGCCAGTGAACTTCTCCAGCGCTTCCTCGCCGCGCCGGAGTAGCCGAGCGGTCTGGAGCGTCACGTTGCGGATCGCACGGCATCCCGCGTCGGAGGTTCGAATCCTCCCTCGGGCATGAATGATTGTGTTGTCTTTAGTCTAAGTTAGTTCATGAGTAGTTTGTAAGTTTAGGGACTGATGACCCTGCAGTTAAGCCCCTTATGCTTGAAAACGTCCACTGATGGTGTGGTCGTGTTCCATTTTGACTGATTCTTTAACCTAAAGCGTGTCTGCACCATTAATGTTATCTGTTTGTGTGTTAATTATTTTATTATTTTTATCAATGATCAATGTCCCATGTTTATATATGTTTGCCCCATATATATATATATATGTTTCCACCCATGTGATTGAACTTGTGTGTGCCGGCCGCGGTGGCCGAGGGGACTGAGGCGCTCCAGTCACGATCTGCACGGCCACTACGGTCGGGGGTTCGAATACCCCCTCGGGCATGGACATTTGTGCCGTCCTTAGTATAAGCTATTTCATAAGTAATTTGTAAGTTTAGGGATTGATGACCCCGTAGTCGAGTCCCATAAGCTATACAAACATTTGAACATTTTGAACTTGTGTGTATATATGAATGTGGAAAGTTTCTCTTAATATTGACTGACTGCCGCGCAATGGCTTACAGACGCCGCCTCGCGCTCTAGGCCTCGTTTTGCTGTAGTTAAGGACGCATGTTTTCATTTGTCGTCTACGTAATCTTCTGCTGGGTGGCCAAAGACAAGCTTACTTGGCAAGGTGGCGAGGTGGCCGTGTTCTTAGTGTTGTACCAACCTGACGAAAGAGGTGACAGGAGTCCACTCTGGGAGCGGTTGTAGAGGGAATTGTCTTGGCCATGTAGCAAGTGTTTGTAAACACTAGTCTCTGAACACACTCTGCGTCGCTTTTAGCGCACTGTACATCCGGTGTATAGGGGGGGGGGGGGAGGGGGAGGTTTTTCTGTGGCCTTACAACTTCACTCTTAACTCGTCACTCTTGCTGCAGCCTTCGAAGTAAGTACTTTGTCGGATAATGCTGAGGGGAAGGCATGCTATTAGGACTTCGACTTCTTTGTGATCAGGCAGCCTCGGTTTTTGAGTGATAGTCCTCCTGAGTAATTTCTTTCGCTATGTGAGGCGAAGTGTTTCTTAATTTACAGAACTCGAGTAAAATCAGTGTAAACTTATTTTTTTCATTTCAGTGATGATTGTGTGTCTGGTTTTGCTCAAGTTAATATACACATGTGTGGCCTTCAACCTTTGTGTAAACCTAGTATGTTTGAATTTCCTTCGTGTTTTTAACTAACGTTTTCACGTCGTTTCTGTATCCGTGAGTATGCTAAATATTTCTCAGATTCTCTGATTTGATTCCGTCTTTTCTGTCTTGTATGACCAATTGCGCCACGTGCTTTCATAACGCTCGTTATTTCGGGCTTCAGCCATGCTTTTTTTAAAACTAGCTTTTTTCAATATGAATTCTTGCACGTGCTTTACTCACTTATTCTAAATTAATTTCTGTTTGTAAATGCTATGAAATTTGGCGTGGTCGCACACCACATGGTAGTTAAGAATAGTGAGCCGCTGCCTCCCCCACACATGAGTTTCTTTTAGTGCACAGTATAATTAAATTTGTGATCAAGACACCCACCACCACCATCTCGTCAAGACACCGCTGATGCTTCGTTTAGCCACTGTTATTGAGTGTTCCTGCAGAGTAATATACCACCAAGCATTATGCGCATGTCTGTGAATGAATGAATGTGCTTTCAGCTAGCCATTGTGTTTTTGCAAATTTCCTCCCACGTTATCTCCATATTCATAAAGGGCAGGATCAATTTTATTACAGGCAGTAACTGTATGATTTAATTCACCTTTGTACAAGGTGTGTGCTTAATTTGGTCTCCCCACATTTAGTTGCTTGTTCATTTTTCTGAATAGATTATGAATTTAAAGTGTCAAACCTCTGATTTATGATTCCATTCTCCCTGTTCCATGTTTATCTATTCATTTATTTTTTAACAATGATTTTGTGTTCCTTAAAACATTGGCTGATCCCTCAAAGAGTGAGCAGTTAGATAAATTTCCATTGCACATGTACTGTGGCCACTCATAAAGTAATTTAGAGTAGCAGTGAGCGTTTTAACTTACATTTACAGATCTTAACTGCCCGAGATCTTGCTTATTTTAATAACAGACTACTTTCAAGCTTTACAGACATTTCTATTCCAGCTCTTCCACATTCGCCACATCTTCTCGAATTACGGAGACATAACTGTTGCATCATCATTGCTGTATATCTCTTCATCGTGGACAACAATAACTTCTCATGCCAAGGTTGTCCCAAATGCGCAGAGACTTTCTTAATGCAATTCTCAGAAAATTAGAAAAATATTGTTGGTATTTCGGGTTGCGCACTATCGCCGTACGTCGTTTAGATGAACGATTCCAAAAGTCTAGTACAGTCTTCAGACTCTTGCGAAGGAGAAAATGCACCACTTGGGCTTCCAGCCATGTCATTTCGTTAGACCACACTTCTGTAGGAAGGGGTCGCGCATAAGATGGGGGGGGGGGCGTAGTCGTCTGTGACCTGACATACCTCTGGCATAATGGCGAGTTCGACATATTGATGGCGTGTAGGCAGCATCCGGTGACTTGTTTACTGTTAACTACCAGATATTATGTTGTTCGTGTTTCTGTGTAAGTGTGAAATGATGGATTGTTCGCCATATCACCGGCCAGTGGATTGTAGGGTGCCATGTTTCCACAAGGTTGGTGGATTGCATGCTCGTGAGTGTCTGGTAAATGTCGTGCGATGTCGTCGGTCTGTTGACTGATAGCTCTGTCATGATACTCAAAGAAAAAAATCTCTGATACAATGAAATGGTAAAGAAATATCCTTCACCATCGCCGGAGCAATCCGAGAATCAGGCGTCAGTTCGTCTATCAAGAGACCATAAAGATTCTGTTACAGTCTACCCCACGTAGATGTAAGCTGTCATTGACAAACACAAAGTGGCTCCATGTAATAATTGCATCACTGTGGCAATGCAGGGCTGCAAGAACTTGGCATATGTCATCACTTGCTTGATGTAGGTGTGTCAGACCCTGTATAATGCTCTTTCGAAGTCTATGGAAATCACAGCTCGACGTTGACTATATGATTTCGTCAGTGTGATGGAATAGCGGTATTCGTAGAAAATGATTGCCGTCTAAACATTGCTGTCGCCGCAAAGAGATGTCTGGTCAAGTGGCACAACGTGGCGCAGTAATCTTCTAAGTCTTGCCGCCATCAATCTTGTGAAAATCTTAAAATCATATTTAAGTAGTGTCAGCGCGTGGTAGTCCCTGAGTCTTGTGCCACCTGTTGCCTTAGGTATTTAGATGATCAGATCCTCTGCAAAATCTGGCGGAAGTGGCGTGTCGGGACACATCAGTGAGCGGCAAATTTCGATCCTGCAGGAAGCCATCAAGGCTGAGAAGTCTAATAAAATTACAAAGGTATACCGCCCCACCTCGGTGATTTATTACGAGCCCCCTTACCTATGGTTTCTACCACTTGGTCTTTTTGAACGTCCTCCGTTAGTATGACCTCTGTTTATCGATAGAGCATTCCAAAGAGCGTATTAGTCACACATTGTGTAACTACATCTACATATTTACCCTTATTTTATTATGGTGATTATGTCACCCTATGTAGGTTCGCAATCGGAGGAGAAACTTAGCGAAAGAAACTTCGCATTTCGTCTCGCCGCAACGAATAACGTCTTTCTTTTAATGATTTCCACCGCAACTCGTATATTATTTCCGTGACATTCTCAACCCTTTATCGCGATAATACAAAACGAGCTGCCCTTCTCTGAACTTTCTCTATATCCTTCGTCAGCAACACTTGTTGCGGATCCCAGAATGTGCAGCAACACTCCAAAATAGGACGGGAAAGTGTAGTGTAGAGTCTGTTTAAAAGCACTATTGCATCTTCCAAATGTTCTGACAATGAAACGTTGTCTTTAGTTCACCTTCCCTACAATATTTAATGTGTTGTTTCGAATTAAAGCTCTTCTATTTTTAATTACAAGGTATTTAGTGGAAGTTACTGCCTGTAGCTTTGACTGATATATCGTGTAAATGAAGTTCAACGGAATTCTTTTCGTGCTCATATGGTTGACTTTAGACTTCATTATTTTGGATAAATTTCCACTTTCCTCACCAAAATCGTTTTCTCGTTGATTTTGATCTTTTGGCGAATAAAAACGATAAATGACATCATCATCTGCGAATAATCTTAAGAGAGCTGCTCTGATTGTCTCGAAAAATGGTTTAACAAGACAGGGAACACTAGGGACCCTGCCGGCTGCGGTGGCCGAGGGGACTGAGGCGCTCCAGTCACGGTCTGCACGGCCACTACGGTAGGGGTTCGAATCCCCCCTCGGGCATGGATATTTGTGCCGTCCTTTGTATTAGTTAGTTCATAAGTAGTTTGTAAGTTTAGGGACTGATGACCCCGTAGCTAAGTCCCATAAGCTATACAAACATTTGAACTAGGGACCCTATATCACTTCTGTTTTACTCAATAACTTTTCATCAGTTACTACATACTTTGTCCTTTCTGACAGCAAATCGCGAATACAACTGTGTCGATATTCCATATGCACGCAATCTGATTTGAAGCCACCTGTGAGGTACAATGTCATAAGCCCTCCGGAAATCTAGAAAAATGGTATCGATTTGATATCTCTTTCAGCACTCATCCCTTCATATCAGTAAAGAACTAGCTGTTTCACAAGAACTATCACCATATGTCCTTCATATAATTGGTTTCAGAGTCCGGCACAATCTTCAGGCCGTCGCAAAAACTAAATCCGTATTGACTATGGGTCAATAGGACGTCTTCTTCGAGATTTTTCATAATGTTAAAAAAAAGTTAATATTCCAAAATCCTGTTTAAAACCGATGTCAATGATGTAGACCTGTAATTTTGCGTATCACACCTATTGCCTTTCTCAAAGATTGGAATGACCTTTGTTCCTTTTCAGTCTTTGGGTACGGATCTTTCGTTGAGCGAGCGGTTGTACATGATAGTCAGGTATGAAGCAATTGCATCAACATACTCTGAAAGGAATCTAATTGGTATACAATCTGGACCGGTGGACTTAGTTTTTATGTGATTTAAGATGCTTCCTAGTCCTAGGATATTTGCTTCTAAATTACGCATACTGGCATATGTAACTGATTTGAATTCTGGAGTATTTGTGTCGTATGCTTTGGTGAAGCTATTTCGGAAAACTGTGTTTAGCAATTTATTTTTAGCAGCACTGCCGTCAGTAGCATCACCATTTCTATCGTTTAATGAAGGTATTGATTGTGTTCTGCCTCTAGTATTCTTTACATATGACCGGAATTTATTTTGATTTTCTACAAAAATACTGGACGGAGTTTCCTCTGTGGAATTACATTGCCGCGATGGAGTAGCCGAGCATTGCAAGGCGCCTAGCTGCGGAGCGTGCCGCTGCTCGCCGTCGGAGGTTCGAGTCCTCTCTCGAGCAGGTGTGTATTTGTTGTCCTTAGCATAAGTTTAAGTAGTTTGTAAGCCTAGGGACTGATAACCAGAGTAGTTAAGTACTAGATTTTCAAACTTTTGAACATCTGAAAATTAGGGGATCAGTTAAGATATTTAGATTCTGAAGTACTGTCATCGGCAGAATGAACTAAAATGGTTCGACGACTTCCTGTCGGTTCTACGGAGTGGAGGTAACAACTTTACGGCAACAGAGATACTGGAAATAACAGAAGGTAACTGTAGAGGGATTGGTGTTAAATTTTATTTACTGTACCGAACGAATTTCACAAGGAGGTGGGTTCAGATACTGAAGTCAGCAGGTAGTGAAATGCATCAAGAACGTTAGTTACCCGAAGCTATGGTATGGAGAGGAAGGTTGGAAGCGGCACAAACTCAGAGGGAGGTGGCTGCAACTATTGGAGGCTCTCAAAATTCCAGGACCTGGACGCGATATCAGACAACAGAAACCGTTGAAGAAAGGCAAGATCACGGTTGTTCACATGTAACATCATCAAGAGATGACCGTTATCTCCAGTTAACAGTCATAGACAGGACACTGAATGCCATTCAGGTGACACGAACCTCGCCGTCAAAAAGAACTAGCTTACCATCTTTATTAATATAGAATGGCGAGTCATTACTATATATTCAGAACAGCAAAGCGCCCAAAACCGAACCTTTGTGGGACCCCAGTTTTGATAGCTCCCCAGTTAAAGGAATTAACTGCTCCTTGCATATTATGTGAATTACTTATTTCAACTATCTGCACTCTTCCAGTTAAGTGTGATTTAAACCATTTATGCACTGTCCCGCTCATACCACAATACTTAAGCTTATCTAGAAGAATTCCATTATTTACACAATCAAAAGCCTTTGAAAGATCACAAAAAAAGAAAAAAAATACAGTTGGTGATGTCCGGTTATTAAGAGCATTCAATATTTCATCAGTGAAGGTATATGTAGCATTTTTTCTTGAAAAGCTTTTCTGAAAACCAAACTGATATTTTGTTTGTCCTGCTGTGTCACTGAGCATGACAAATAGACTTCCATATACGCAGACCTGAGAATGGCCATTTAAACTGCAAATGGTTGCTACTTCTTTAAAAGCCAGTTGTGAAACGGTTGCTGAGTTGGACCAAATACTGAGACTTTGTGTTCTATTGTCAGTCATTTTAATGTGGTATGTGCCTTAGAGTAATAAATAAATAAAAAATATTAAAAAATCTTATCTTTCTTTAAGTGAAAAGCAGGTAACAGTAGTACCAGTTGATATGTAAAATATGATATATGCTGAAGGCAGGATTTAAGATAGGCAGTCAGCAGGTCTTTTTCATGTCGACACTTCATCTGGACATTTTCTCTTGACATTATTTCTAGAATCTTCTGATACTCAGAAATCATTTGACAAATTGAGTCATACAGTATCTTACGATGCTAAATCAGTAGTGGCTTATCCACACCACTTAGAACCTCAATTTTTTCGCTGCTAAATAGCTGTACTACTGCTAGCGTAAAGTCTATTGTATTTATTTGCTTTTGTGCGAGTTTATGTCGGAGAAGCGTTCTTTATGGGATGCGAAGCTTTTTGTGTGCCACGAAGGTCTATATTGACATGATTTGTGTTAGTGATTATCAGGCTCGAAGTCAGATTATTTTTGTGGTGGGGTGGGTGGGAATGGTGGAGTCAGACAATAAAAATAAATTATTATTTTAATCTGCCAGGAAGTTTCATATCAGCGCACACTCCGCTGCAGAGTGAAAGTTTCATTCTGGAAACATCCCTTAGGCTGTGGCTAAGCCATGTCTCCACCATATCCTTTCTTCCAGGAGTGCTAGTCTTGCGTGTTTGCAAGAGAGCTTCTGTGAAGTTTGGAAAGTAGGAGGCGAGGTACTGGCGGAAGTAAAGTTGTGAGGCGGCATCGTGAGTCGTGTCGGGGTAGCTCAGTCGGTAGAGCGCTTGCCCGCGAAAGGCAAAGGTCCCAGGTTCGAGTCCCGGTTCCGGCACACAATTTTAATCTGCCAGGAAGTTTCAAATATTAGAAGCATTACAACGAAAATAGGGGAGGGGAGAGGAGGGTACTGATCTCCTTCATCCTTCCCATGGCTGCTGCCCTTGCAATTATTATTAGAGATGGTTTTCTAATTGTACTGTTTAATATGGACAGGGCTTTTAGAGTGTATTCTAAATAATTTACGAAAATCAGCGGAGAGAATGAACCAATTGTCTTAAGGGAAACAGTACCATTTTCTTTGTCCGAAACCAAGAGAAATGTACCACTATCTGAATATGGCAGAAGAAGCGTTGCTCGCAGACTGGAATAGAACGTAGCATAGACCTGCTAATGTTTAGGAATTATGCGGACATTTCACTCTGCTTCAAGAAAAGTTAGAAAAAGGATAAGCAGACAGGAAATAAGAGAAAGAGATAGATAACACAAGCTGAAGCAAACTGAGTGAAAGTGTAAACATACAGGAAAGAAGCACGGGAAGGAGGGAGACAGGAAATAGGAAGTAGATAGGAGTGAAACACAGAAGGAAAGAAAGCCATTTCAGTCGAAAACGATGATGTTAGAACGAATATTTGATTCTAGATTGAAATAATCTGATGAGAGAACGACCGACGTTTCGCAAACCTATGTAAAGTTGCATGCCTTGACTGGTCTACGAGGAATTTAGACTGCCAAATATAGAGGAAAGTAACACCAACTTTCAACAACTTGGCAGACGTTGGAATATATTAGTACATCACCATGTCAAAAAGTACAAACTTTGAAAAGTATCTGAAGGCTATGAAACCGGGTCGGCTGCGGTGGCCGAGCGGTCTGCACGGCCGCTACGATCGGGTGTTCGAATCCCCCCTCGGGCATGGATGTTTGTGCCGTCTTTAGTATAAGCTAGTTCATAAGTAGTTCGTAAGTTTAGGGACTGATTACCCCGTAGTTAAGTCCCATAAGCTCTACAAACATTTGTGATTTTTGTGATGAAACCGGCAGAGCTTGCACAGTGGAAAAGTTTGTTAAGAATAAGAATACAGTGATTGTGAGCTAATAATACCTGTACTGGATACTATAAGGAAGAACTATGAATGGAACATTTTCGATAGTTAAACTTCTGGTGGTGTGCCCTTGCCTGTAAGAGATAGGGTTATTGTGAAAGCATCAAGTGAGTAATTTGGGTCCATTGTATGTAATAGGAAAAACTTAGATGATAAACATTTTCTGTCACTGTGGAAGTGTTTTACTTATACCACATACGTACACTTAAAAATTAATACGTGTATGGCACAATTTAGGGACACTGTAACGAACTTTTGGTTTATTAGTGCCAATATCAGTGGTGTACAAATTGTGAAGGTGTTGCCAATGACAAGTAACTGTGAAACTTTAGACGACTGTGGACCATAGATCAGGGAATTGTATTGGTCTCCTGGAGATAAAGTTGGGTGCTCCTGAACATCATAAATACTCCAGTACTTCCAGCAACACAAATCATTAGCAATATACTTTTATAAGACTAACAACCAACTAACATCTTCAATACCCAATCACTGACGGTGAGATGACCCAATTACCCGTAAACACAATGCCGACGGAGAAGAATAATCTGGAGGCATTCAGATTAATTGTAATTGATGTTGTTATTGTGCTCTTCAGTCCGCAGACAGGTCTGATGCAGCTATCCACGATACTCCATCAAGTGCAAGCCTATTCGTCTCCGAATAAGAACGGCAGCCCATATCCATTTGAAGCTTCCTACTGTAATAATTGTCTCTTAGAGTCCCTCTGTGACTTTTACCCAACACACGTTCCTCCAACGCTACGAGTAAATTGACGATTCCTTGTTGTCTCAGAATGTGTCCTAGAGTTAATTCCTTCTTTTAGTAATGGTATGCCAGAAATTTCTTTTCTCACATTTCTGTTAAATAACTCTTATTACTTACGCGATCAACCCGTCTGATCTTCGGAATTGGTCTGTAGCACTACATTTCAAAAGATTCTGTCATTTTTCTGTCTAAACTACGTATCGTCCACGTTCCATTATCATACAGTAAGACACTCCAGTAAATACGTACACAGAGGACTTCCTAATAATTAAATTAATACTGGATGCCAACAAAATTCTGTTATTCATAAACGCTTTTCTTCGCAAAACCATTCTGTATTTTACAACTTCTTGACTTCTGTCATTAGAATAATTTTGCTACTCACATAACAAAACTCAGCTATTACTTTTATTGCCTCGGTACCTCATCTAATACATTCACCATCGGCTGACTTTCTTAGACTACAGCAGCGGCAGAATAGCCGTGCGCACTAAGGCGCCTGGCTGCGGTGCGCGCGGACGTTATCTGTCTGGGGTTCGAGTCCTCCCTCGGGTATGGGTGTTTGTGTTGTCCTTAGCATAAGTTACTTTAAGTTAATTAAAGTATTCTGTAAGCCTAGGGTCTAATGACCAACGTAGTCAAGTCCCTTAGATATACAAACATTTGAATATCTTAGACCAAATTGCCTTCCCCTTTTTCTACTCTTGTTAATATTCATCTTCTGAGTCATTCCACGTCAAATCAACATAGGTGCCAATCTAACCCTTTCAGATTTTCATAAAATTTTGTGTGTTCATTGCACATGACAAGAGAAAGAAAAATAACAATCTACATTATTGTAGCTCAAGTAAGATCAAAGTAATGGCCACTCGAAATTCTAAAAATGCGTGGAAAATTTGAGTTACACTGATGACAAAGCTGTTGTTCTAATAGAGACAGAAGTACACAGTTGAGGTCAGCGACCTTGACCTTTGAATTTGGATATCTCAAAACATGTCACCTTCAAAATTGACAAAAAAATTTATATGCTTAATCACGTTACACTATACAACATAGTAAAGAATCAAGTTGGGATGACAATGAGCTTAGGAGATATAAATTAATATGTACAAAATTGTGTTGCATTGATGAAAAAAAGTATTCAGACTCCAACAGTATGACACAAAGTACTGAAAAACATGTTCATTGTTAAAAAGGTGCTGTTATAATATAGCAAAGTTGGTACAGTTAACAGGGCCATTTCGCAAGTATTTATGGTATGTAAGATCACATACTATTACACCTGACCTTTACTGATGCAAAATAATTATGATATAACCATCCAAGCCGAACACGGTTGTAAGGCATGGTAAACAAGTTAAGAATTACAGATACAAATAGGACAAATGTATCATCCAGGCTTACTACCCTCAGTTGAGGCCAAAGAACTATGTTGTGGGTGGTATTACTGGTATCTACAGTGTCTGTGTTTGCAGTATTCATCAAGATGTGAAGCTCATGTTACAAGAGTTTAGGTACAAAGAGTTGCCACCTGATGCAGACTGTTATCTTGGCACTTACAAACACTGCCTTGTTCGTGTCATTTGTAAAGGTATATGTCCATATGTGAGAACTGCCGAAGTACACATTCTATCACGAAAACCTGGAAGAATTGTTTGAGAAAAATAGAATTGATGTAGTAAAATATAAGTTTTGGACATCTAAAAGTATAACAACTCTCCAGACATGTGTATCATCTGTGGGAGACTTCTTGGAGAACCTTACAGACAAAGTAAAAAAAAAAGCTTCTGTTGCATTTCTTCATAGCTAACGAACAGTCTGTATTTCTATGTCTGAGATAAACACTTCTTAACAATGACTGGATTTTAATATGTGATTTTTCAGAAAATTATTCATTTCTGACGGAATGCACTGGTCACCATTCAGCCACTTGTTATTTATTATAGTCATCCAGAAAACCGTGCAAATGATAAGATTTCATTTTGTAGAAATCATTATTCCCTAAACATGACATAGTAAGTGCTCATATTTTCAGCACCACATGGTTAGCTTCATCAGATTCCATTTCCGTTGTACACCCAAGTACGTCGGCTACTACAGAGATGGTGCTACAACCCAGTATAAGAACTGTTATAATAAGTTTTCATTAAGCTCATTTCATTGTCTCTGCAGAGTGTCATTTCTTTGTCACATCACATGTTAAAGGATCATGTGATGGTGTCACTGCTAATATCAAGAGGCTTGCTGCCCGCATGTCTCATCTATAACTCTCAGATTATGTTTCCCAGTCAAGGTTATAAATGGTGCTTCAATAAAATTGCAGTTTGTCACTTTCGTTATAAAACTAACGATGACGATGATGATGAATCTCTCCATGAAGAGAGCGGTTTGCACCAATTCACATAATTGCAGATACCCACAAGTTGTATGGTGATATTCCCATTGACCATTATAATATCAAAACGAAAGTGTTCTGCATTTCACCAGGCATTAAAAATGAATCTGTAACTAGAACTCAACAAGACGCATACACCGGTGATATGTACGAAGGTTTGTGGTGAGGTGTATGTGTACTTTGATCTCTCTGACAGATTTATAATTTAAAAAAGCAGACTGCTAACATTCTATTTCTTCTTCCAGAACTTCAATTCCTACTCCCAAGTTCCTTCACAGCCTACACAGTGTACATATTGAATAACATGGGGGAAAACTTACAAGCCACGCGGAAACAGCCGAGTGGGTCTAGGTGCCTTGTCAGATACTGCATGTTCCCGCCGGAGGTTCGAGTTCTCCCTCGAGATGGGTGTGTATGTTGTCCTTATGTTAGCTAAAGTACACAATTAAAGGATCAGGTGAGATATCATACACAATATATATATATATATATATATATGGTAACGTATTTTGTTCAGATACTTCTTTCAGTTGTAGTTACTGTTTAACTCCAAGCCACCATCTCCCAACAGCTGAATCCCACAGCCCACAAAACCATCAAAGTACAACCTCCTTCTATTACAGCTCTGAAGGGACTAGCGTTATCGTCCAGCAGAAGGAACTCCTCTCCTATGGCAATACCGTAGCGCATAACAAAAAATCGAAGAATCTCTCCTCTATGCCTTCGAGTAGTCAAAGTGCCATTCTTAACGGCATAGAGATCCACACGTCCGCCAATACTGCCTCCTATCTACACCATTCGCCCACCACCATGATATGGTGATGTTTTCTGCAAATACTCAGGTCTTTCCGAGTTCCACGTTCTGTCCTGACGATTGTACGGCTGAACACAAAATCTTGACTTATTTGTTAACAGAACCAGGCGCCATTCGTCACGACTTGAATCCTGATGTTCCACCGCCCAGTTTCTGCGGGATAAACGGCGTCGTGGTTTCAATGGGACACACACACCATAGGCCTTCGTGCGTAGAGGCCACATTCCCCAAGGCGACTTCGGGCTGTTTGTATTGATATTGCGCGTCCTGTTGCTGCCTGGAGAGTGCGTTGCAGCTGAGTTGCATTCAGACTCCTGTGTCAACGGGTTGTTAAACAGAGATAACGGTCTTCTCTTCCTGATTTTACCCATGGACGTCCTTGGCCTTGCCTTCTTTTGACGGTAGCCGGCCGCGGTGGCCGAGGAGACTAAGGCGCTCCAGTCACGGTCTGCACGGCCACTACGGTCGGGGGTTCGAATCCCCCCTCGGGCATGGATATTTGTGCCGTCCTAGTTAATAAGTAGTTCATAAGTAATTTGTAAGTTTAGGGACTGATGACCCCGTAGTTAAGTCCCATAGACTATACAAACTTTTTTTTTTCTTTGACGGTACCTTCTAGATGAATTTAGCTGCTCTGTACGTCTTTCTTGGTGGATGCTAAAATAAGTTGCTTATTGCGATATTTTAACATTTCCAGAGACCATTCAGGGAGTATCATGTTTGCTTGTAATTCACTTCATAGGAAACACTGAAAGTAACGATAAATTCTTTCGCACAACGCGTGGAACAGAATACTACTTTCTACCTTAACTGGTTTAAGCACCTTCGAATGTTGTACCATTTTTTGCAGTGACAGTGGTTTTCATTTCGACAAAATAGTTTAACGATCCGCTTTCTCTATCTTATTAAGTTGAAGATTGAGCTTAATTGCGTGGTTACGGTATATCGCCACAAATTTGCGATTGTATAGGGGATTTCTTGTCAGAGAGGACACAGTTCGTAGTAATCGATGGTAAGGCATCGACTAAAACAGAGGTGATATCGGGCGTTCCACAGGGTAGTGTTATTGGTCCTCTGCTATTTCTTATTTACATAAACGATTTTTGGGGAAAATCTAAGTAGCTCTCTTAGGTTGTTTGCAGATGACGCCATCATTTATCGTCTAGTAAAATCATCTGAAGATCAAAACCAACTGCAGAACGATCTGAATATGATATCAGCATGGTGTAAAAATTGGCAATTGACTCTGAATATTGAGAAGTGTGAAGTCGTCCACATGAGTACGAAAAGAAATCCGTTAAACTTTGTTTACAACATAAATCAATCAAATGTGAAGGCCGTAAACTCCACAAAATACCTAGGAAAGAACACGTAGATAATATCGTGGGAACGGCGAACCAGAGACTGCGTTTTATTGGCAGAACCCTTAAAACATGCAACAGAACTACAAAAGAAACTGCATACACTACGCTTGTCCGTCCATTTTTGGAGTCTACATCTACATCTACATGGGATACTCTGCAAATCACATTTAAGTGCCTGGCAGAGGGTTCATCGAACCACAATTATGCTATTTATCTCCCATTCCATTCTCGAATAGCGCGCGGGAAGAAAGAACACCTGAATCTCTCTGTTCGAGCTCTGATTTCTCTTATTTTATTCTGATGATCATTTCTAGTTATGTAAGTGGGAGTCAACAATATATTTTCGCATTCGGAGGAGAATGTTGGCGATTGGAGTTTCGCAAGTAACCCACGCCTCAGCGATGAGAGCCGTTGTTGTAATGATTCCCATCCCAGATCCTGTATCATTTCCGTAACGCTGTCTCCCCTGTATCGTGACAATACGAAACGAGCTGCCCTTCTTTGGACTCTTTCGATGTGCTCCGTCAATCCCACCTGATAAGGATCCCACACTGGGCTGCAATACTCCAAAAATGGACAGACAAGCGCAGTGTATGCAGTTTCTTTAGTAGTTCTGTGGCATCTTTTACGGGTTCTGCCAATAAAACGCAGTCTCTGGTTCGCCTTTCCCACGATATTATCTACATGTTCTTTCCAGTTTAAGTCTGAAGTAATAGTGATTCCTAGGTATTTTGTAGAGTTTACGGCCTTCACATTTGATTGATTTATGTTGTAAACAAAGTTTAACGGATTTCTTTTCGTACTCATGTGGACGACTTCACACTTCTCATTATTTAGAGTCAATTGCCAATTTTTACACCATACTGATATCTTATTCAGATCGTTCTGTAGTTGGTTTTGATCTTGAGATGATTTTACTAGACGGTAAATGACGGCGTCATCTGCAAACAACCTAAGAGAGCTACTTAGATTTTCCCCTAAATCGTTTATGTAAATAAGGAATAGCAGAGGACCAATAACACTACCCTGTGGAACGCCCGATATCACCTCTGTTTTAGTCGATGCCTTACCATCGATTACTACGAACTGTGTCCTCTCTGACAAGAAATCCCCTATCCAATTGCAAATTTGGGGCGATATACCATAACCACGCAATTTGATTAAAAGCCGTTTGCGAGGTACGGTGTCAAAAGCTTTCTGGAAATCAAGAAATACGGAATCGATTTGCGAACCTTTGTCGATAGCACCCATCACTTCTTGTGAATATAGAGCTAGTTGTGTTTCGCATGAACGATATTTTCTAAATCCGTGTTGACCTTGGGTCAATAGATCGTTCTGTTCGAGATAATTCATAATATTTGAATACAGGATATGTTCCAAAACCCTGCTGCAAATTGACGTCAATGAAATAGGCCTGTAGTTTAGTGGATTACTCCTACTGCCTTTCTTGAATATAGGTGTGACCTGTGCAACTTTCCAATCTTTTGGTACAGATCCTTCTATGAGAGAGCGGTTGTATATGACTGTTAAGTAAGGAGCTATCGCTATGGGTATACAATCCGGTCCAGAAGACTTGTTCTTATTAAGTGATTTTAGTTGCTGCACTACTCCGATGATATCTACTTCTATGTTACTCATTACGGCATCTGTTCGTAATTCGAAATCCGGAATATTGGTTTCGTTTTCTTTAGTGAATGAGTTTCTAAAAGCTAAGTTTAGTAACTCTGCTTTAGTAGCGCTGTCATCGGCAGGATCGCCATTACTATCACGTAGTGAAGGTATTCTTTGTGACTTTCCCCGAGTATATTTAACATATGACCAAATCTCTTTGGGTTTTCAGTCAAATTACGAGAAAGAGTTTCGTTGTGATAAATGTTGTAGGCATCTCGCATTGAAATCTTCGGTAAATTTCGAGCTTCTGAGTACAATCGCAAATCCTGGGGCTTTCGTGTTCGTTTAAATTTAGTATGCCTTTTCCTTTGCTTTTGCAATAGTGTCCTAACCTGTTTTGTGTACCAAGGGGGATCGCCTCCTTCTTTTATTAATTTATTAGGTATAAAACTTTCAATTGCTGTCGATACCACTTCTTTGAATTTGAGCCACATCTGGTCTACATCTACGTTTAGTGTTAGAAACGAGTGGAAGCTGTCTTTCAAGAAGCAATGTATTTTGTTTCTATCTGCTTTCCTGAACAAATATACTTTGCGTTTATTTTTGGTAACTTTGGGACTTTCGATATTCAATTTCGCTACTACAGCTCTGTGTTCACTAATACCTGTATCCGTTTTGATGCTCGTTATGAGCTCAGGATTATTTGTTGCTAAGAGATCAAGTGTGTTTTCACATCCATTTACAATTCTAGTTGGCTCATGAACTAATTGTTCGAAGTAATTCTCAGAGAATGCGTTGAGTACAATTTTGGACATTGTTTTATGCCTACCTGCTGATTTGAAAATATAATTTCGCCAACAGATCGAGGGTAAATTAAAATCACCACCTACTATTATCGTGTGAGTCGGGTACGTTTTTGTAATTAGACTCAGGTTTTCTTTGAACCTTTCTGCTATTGTATCGTCAGAGTCGGGAGGCCGGTAAAAGGAACCGATTATTAACTTCTTACGATTTTCGGGTACAACCTCCACCCATAATAGCTCGCACGAACTATCAACTTCAACTTCGCTACATGAAATACTACTTTTGACGGCGACAAACACGCCCCCACCTATTTTGTTTAATCTATCCTTTCTGAATACCGTTAGATCTTTTGAAAATACTTCTTGTAAACTTATTGCAGCCCAGTGTAGGAATCTTATTAGGTGGGTTTGACGGAGGACATCGAAAGAGTCCAAAGAAGGGCAGCTCGTTTCGTATTGTCACGATACAGGGGAGACAGCGTTACGGAAATGATACAGGATCTGGGATGGGAATCATTACAACAACGGCGCTTATCGCTGCGGCTTGGGCTGCTTGCGAAACTCCAATCGCCAACATTCTCCTCCGAATGCGAAAATATATTGTTGACTCCCACTTACATAGGTAGAAATGATCATCAGAATAAAATACGAGAAATAAGAGCTGGAACAGAGAGATTAAGGTGTTCTTTCTTTCCGCGCGCTATTCGAGAATGGAATGGGAGATAAATAGTATAATTGTGGTTTTATGAACCCTCTGTCATGCACTTAAATGTGATTTGCAGAGTATCCCATGTAGATGTAGAATACGTGTTATCTTTCTGAACAGATCTTTAGAGAGGAAATCAATTACCGAGAAAAATTAGTGTGTACTGCTTAAAAAATGAAATACTAGGTGCATATGAAAAGTTCGGTGAATGGTCTCAGGAAATATAGGAAACAAGGTTTCAAGCAAAATACGTTCGCTGACCTTCAAAGTAATCGCCATTGGCTACAATATACCTCTGATGCCGGTTGTACAGCTGTTGGAAACTCTGAGCAAGTGCTTCTTTTGGGATCGCTCGAAGCACTGAGGGCACGCGTCGCAGGATCTCCGCGACCGATGCGAAGCGTAATCCTTTCAGGGCTAATTTAAGACGGGATGATGTTGTTTGGGACTTCGATTTGGACGGTCGATTCAAACGTGGCTCATCATCGACTCCTTCCTATCCGCCTTTAAAGCGCTTAAACCACTCATACCCACACTTTTTCTCACTGTTTCAACAGCATACACTTGAAGTAACATCCTATGGGTATCCGTCACCGTTTTGTCTAATCTGAAACAAAAATTGATATTAACACATAGATTCATTTTGCGCGCCATGTTACAATGGCACGAGATCTCACACTGACCGACTGAGATGCTCCAGTCACGGTCTGCACGGCCACTACGGTCGGGGGTTCGAATCCCCCCTCGGGCATGGATATTTGTGCTGTCCTTATGATTAGCTAGTTCATAAGGAGTAGTAGACTGATGACCCCGTAGTTAAGTCCCATAAGCTATACAAACATTTGAACATTTCTCACACCGACCGTACTGCTTGGGTCGCAGCCTGTACCACAGCTTCCCTGCAGTACATTGCACGATAGAGGGCGCTTGTTGACATGTCCCTCAATGTCTATGTGCGGGCACATCATCGCCAGTGCGGTTTGTAAAATATGGAATCTTTCATTGGACTTTTAAGACGCACTTTGTATACCAACTGAATAAAGTACCATGTAGCTTAAGGATACATTATGAGGTTGACCGTCATACTCGAAAGCTCATAATTACCTTCCAACTTGACGCGGCAGGAATTTCTTGAAGCGTTTATCCAGAACCTGAGTGAAGCTTTTCACTTAACTCTGAGTCTGACATTTGTCAGAATTTAATATACTCTCTTCTGTAAAATGATACTAAAATGCATACACTAAAGTATCATAAAACAGGTAATACTCTCGCCGGTGACGAAACCCGTAACTAACGGCAAAAGAGACAATGGCCTACAAGCACAGCCCAGTGCCCTTTCATCCATTCTCTGTGAGTGGGCGGTGGAACAGCGCGGCTTGGATGTTGGTTGCAGTCCTCTCTTCCGCCATTGTACCTCGCCCCATTGGCTTTTCTCTCGCTGGCTCAGCACTAACATACCGTCTCGCAGAACAGCACATTTCACTTTAGTGTGTCATCAAAAATCTTCCTTGCCTGCGTCAGCAATTACCCGTTCCTCCGCACTACGACAGAATGCTGGGACCTACAAGTCTGGCAAAGCATTCTTTTCACAGCAAAAGTAGTGATATTTCAAATAAAGTCAAGTACGTTATTTTAGTTAGTATCAATGGAATTATGTATTCAACAATTTCATCATAAAGTTGATAAAGTTTTATTAAGTTGAATACTGGACTTGATTCTGAAGTGGCTCTGACTTAGACCTTGAGAAAGATGCGTTCAGTAGTTTTATTATTGACGTGTAAATTTTATTTTGATGACACATCCTTGTGGATTTATACCAATTTGCTATGTTAAAAAAATGTTGCAATAGCAGTGAAGTCATGTAAAAAATTACGACAGGTCTGAAGAAGGCGTCTAGCACGCCGAAACCGGTCATGTAATTAAAGGAAGAAAGCGATCTTGGCTGAAAACCTCTTATTAAAAAAATTCTAGATCGCCCCAGTAATGTGTTCCTTATGTAATATTGATAATGTTGCTTTCATTGTTAGGTAAGTAATTACAGAACAGTTTAAGACAAAATTGATGGGTAGGTGCTCATAAATACTAACTAGAGTAACCGTCTTTATATGAGATTTCAACACTTTTACAGGGGAAAGAATGTGTTGCATGGCTTGTGTTTTTGTACAGTTTACATTTTTGATGGTATCTGATGTCTTTTTTGTAGGTGTCCATTTTTCTCTTCACGTGTGAGATTTATTGTACGACAGCCGTAGATTTTGTTAAAGCCAATTGCCTTTCTTTTTCTGTTTCTCTCATAAGTTTTTGATGTAACAATTCTTGGCAGTCTGGATAGTAAGCGCTTGTAAGTCTGTTATATTCAGGGATTACGGACCCGTGAAATTCGATAACACTGAAGTCTAAAATAATGAGATGTAATCCATACAGATTTGTTCCTCTAGAAAGTGCCATGTACTCTCGACCGTATGTAAACACTGAACAAACAACCGATATCCATCAGTGCGCTTTATAGATTCAGCCTCTGATTTTTCTGTATGGTTATTACATAGAACAAGCGTATATGTATATATGCCTGAGTAATATATCACCGAAAATTCAAAGATGAACAATACATCTTAATTCAAATCTGATCACAGCACTTAGAGCGTTTGATCAGAAAGTGGTTTTCGCTTACATGTTTGTTTATGTTCCTCAGGAAGCTGTAAAAGAGTATCTATTGTCAAGTTATTTAAACTACATGGAGGTATACCTGTAGTAGTACTGATCCAAATAAAAATGCCTCTGATCTCAGACTGTCGCCTTTTTGTAATTATAGAGCTCGTTACCGTGTCACTAGTTCTACACACAAAAACGCAGTACGTCGGTATAAACTGCGTTACCACCCTGGCTTCAAATCCATAATTCTTTTTTCCTGCTTCATGTGAAGCTTGCAGTCCATATTAACCAAAATAATTGCAGAAACGTGTGAAGCAATTTATAAAAACAATCGAACGAAACATAATCTACTATTAAAAGAACTTCATTCCTATTGTAATACTAGCTGAAAACCCGGCGTTAACCGGTATTTATTTATTCCTGCCATTTTTCAGGTATATATTCTTTTGTGTAAGGGCTGTACGTCTGTAAAATCTCTTGGGAATACAATTAGTAGTAAGGAAGTAATAGATTAAAACTTGATGCGTGGTGGGGGCGGTTTTCCATCAACGTTTCTGTTTATGTGATCATACCTCATAAACTACGTGTCGTACTGTGATACAATGTAGCAGGTACACTCAACCACATGCGTGTATACTGTCTGTAAAATTTCCTGTGGCTACAATTTGTAGAGTACAAATTATAAACTGTAACGTCATATCGAATGCCGTAGTTTTACTCCATAAACAGTGGAAAAGTGGTAAGCGAGAAACTATTTTTCCTTTTATCATATTGCTATGGTTGTCAGAGAGAAAAAGTTTAATAAATGTTTGAAATTATGTTTACACTTTGTTGCAAGTCACTAAATACTCTCATTCTCATATAGTGTATTTATAAAGTCTCGCCACATTATGTGGCAGTTTTCTGCGATTCCTATTGTTTGTGACATCATATCTTCTGAACCATGTGTCGTATGTGATTCTTGACCTTACAGCAATTGTTACCTCATGGTAAGAAATGTGTGTACTAAATTTGGTTGAAATCGGCCCTGTGGTTTAGGAGAAAATGAGCAGCATTGTCGCTAAATCCAGCAGTTTTTCGCGCATCTCGTTGTTTATGACATCATATCTCGTGAACTATGTATCGTACATGATTCTTACACATACGGAGACCGTCCTCATGGATTGAAGCTTACGTGTACAAAATTTGAAAAAGTTTGGATCAAAACTGTAGTTTTGTATGCAACACGTACAATCATACGGACACTCTGCTTTATATATTAGATTAATGTAGATATTTGTAACATTTAAGCTGAAAATTTCATAAGTAGGTTTTTTGTCCATAGTCTATATGTAAGTAGTACGTCAGCGTGAAATATCTTTACCTTTTAGTATGTATGTTGAATTTGCATTAACCGTAATAATTGTTATTCTGATTATTATTTAATACGTTTTTGTAAAGTAATTGTTTAATAATGTTGTTTATGTATGATGTAAATTGATCCAAACGCAGGATATATTGTAGGACGTGTTAAGCGTAAAAGAAACAGTACATCTCCATTGATGAGAGAGGGAAGGCGCCAAGATTTTTGGCATAAGAAAAGACGCTGCTAGGCAATAGCGTGGTGAGTAGGAATCGTAGTCCACCGTACAGTACCGTAGTCGTGAGAAGGGGTCGAGCAACGTGCACTACAATAGTGAGCCTACAGTGAAGCATGATTATTAAAACTAGCCTCAGATGCTGTGGTGGCAATTATTACAAAGTCGCAGTAAAAGTTTGAGCACAATGGAAATTATTAACCGACCTAAAGAAGATAAAATAGTCCCCTAAAGCAAGAGCCAGGTTTGTAAATTTTTGTGCCTTATGTTATGCAGTCATGATGCAACTGAACTTCATTTCGAGATTCTGAAGCAGGTCGTGTTTCTGTTAGCATTGTAAAAGCGCTCGGACCAGTATTTCATGTCTTCATTGTCTTATGAATTCGTATTAGTGTTGAAAATGATTTTCCTCATATACCTAGCCAGGGTCCAAACCGCACGTGCACAAATCAGTATATCCTTGCCTTTCTTAAAAAGAAAGTTTATTAAAAGTGCAGTTTATATAAATTCATGATATCTTTATCTGGAGCAGTAATTTAAATGTCAGTAAACTGAATTTTTCTTTTGCCTCTGGCAGGTCAAATCCGACAAATAAGTTTGCTTCATATATTAAAATAAATAATCCGAACTGTTTTAATATAGAGAGCTTTTAGAGTCAGTTAAGTCAGTATCAAACAGATTAATTGCATAGTAAATATTTTTGCTTTAATATGTTGTAAATATATTATTGATAAAACTTGAAAAGTAGTGGGGTTTTCACTATTACAGTTTAAGGGTTCCCACATTATTCAAACAGAAATTTTGCTAAAGAAGTGTAGTAAAAGCATTTTCTTTGTGCGTTTGATTAAAATCAGTGCCGTATTAAGTAGTTCAATTTTCGTTGTGTTAATAAGAAATATCCGTAAAATGACAAATCTAGTTGAAATTATGCCAATATTTTCTTTGACATTCCTAAACCTCAATACTGCGGAAAAACTTCCCACATATTTAAAATAATATCTAGATTTTGAACAAAATGTTGTGGCCTGCCTTGTCTTGATTGTTGCTTCTGATAAAATTTTCGGAATATTTTAACCACTGTTACAGTAACTTTTGCCTGCCGGTGCCTACTCATTACCAGTTAGAAGTCATTGCTATAATGATTGAATCAGTAACTAATATAAGTATCGCCTTATAGGACTGGCGTCCGTGTATATATATACTTAAACAGATAAATCGCATAAAACCATCATTTCCTCGCTATCAAACTGAAATTAATTTTTATACTGAAATCACATGCCTGTGGGAGATGTCTTACCATTAGGAACACACGGTTAACTAAAAATCCAACCACGGGGGGACCTAGTTATGGTAATTCTAATGAAGGTGTACTGGGTTCTCATATCATTTCCATGACAAACTAGGTTCACGAATGTTAATAATGTTACAAATATGATTATGTTTTCTTGTAATGTGATTAAGTATAATTATCTAATCTACTTCAGTTGTTCATTACTAAATGTGATATATATGCCTTCGATTTTTTAGACTTCGTACGAACAGAATTTTTCTCAGGGGCAGTAATGTAACAGTTATTAAAAATCGCACTGATGTGTCTCACGGCCCAATTTTGCTTGTGGTTATGTGATTTTTTGCAAATATTTAGGACAAAAATAATAAAAATGTGAATTATCAAAAATTATGGGCCATACGATTACGACTCTACTATTGTGATAATATCTATGCACCCAACACGTAATTTTCTTTCTGACCGTATTTTAACAGCCAAAATTATTTGATATTTGAGTTTAGCTTTGGCAAACATACTCTTTTTTTGAACTTTTACCTCTTTAAACTATTATTTTAATATGTCTCCCACATTTCAATTATATATTTTTTGTGTCCCAGCCTCGACGCCGCTTTTGTGTCTCGTTTCCGTCGTAGGTGTCGGTGGCCGAGTAGAAAGACCGACACAGGAATAAAGGATGCACGCTTGTGCAGGTAGTAGGTGACCAGCCAGTGGGACAGCAGAAACTAGAAACACTAGAGTAAATTAGAACGAGATATATATTTCTTAGATACTTAGTAATAAACTTTTATTTAGCTCAGTACTGCAGAATGCTGATACATAGTTGAGCTAGAGGCCTGCCTAGTGCCTGTCCGATAGCCAAGTCTTCACTGGTGCCTATCTGATTCCGAAGTGTTAACTGGTTCCTATCTCAGCCCCAAGTGAACGATGTCGTTCAGTGGTGGCTACGAGCGGAGTTGTAGCAGAGGGCGCTCGTGGCTGACGTCGTAAGAACGCCGCGCCGTGCGTGCTTGGCGGCGCGCGGCGAAAGTAGGTGGCGCGCACTTTGGACTTGTGCGACACCACAATTTTTCCATTAAAATATTATCACCTGTTGCCTTGTTAGTTTGTTCAAAGTTTATCTTCTTTGCCAGTACTGGTACGAATAACTACATCCTGGAAGGAAAGTAGCGTACATTTGGCGGTCGGACGAGTGACTATAGCCTGGATGGAACACAGCATACATTTGTCGTTCGGAAATCAGTCACTTGACATCCCTCGCCCGAAACATTCTTTTGCATGCTCTATCTTGCTTTCTGTATTTGATGATTTTCTTATTATAACTCAAGCGTTGTCATTTCAAAACAATGGCGCACAGAAAATTATCAAGAACACATCGTTCTTAGTACAATTAATTACAACCGAATGTCTAAAAATGCCATGTTAGCAGTTAACACCTGCTATCGGTGGTACGAGAATTACGGACTATTCTGGCAGCTGTTCGCCTCAGGTTAATTGGCGACGAATTAGTTTGTGATGCACGAACATGATAGTCGGTGGTTCGAAACTTACTAGGGCGCGATGGCTCAGCGCGCTCAGTCAGAGGGTTGCCGGCATGGCAGCTCGACGCCCTCTATAAGGAAAAAACTGAGTCAACGACGAAACGATAAAAATTGAACAAAATATACCACTCCACAAAGGACCTCCAAATAATATAAAGCTTACTCACTAGGAGCTTACCTCTGATGAGCAGTGTCGTCTCTGTAGTTCACACTTATTCCGCTGTTGGCGCCACAAGCCAACCTCATTCCGTGTACATTCTTATGGAACCGAATAGGAAATAAGGCTTAAAAATATGTCCATACAGCACAACGGTTCCTTTTGGTCACTGATGGCGAGAACAAATATTGAAGTTCATGTTACTGTCTTTATTTAACAATGATAACATCGATTGTTTCTTGTTATTATCACTGCCAACATATCTCTTTAAAGTAGATGTTGATGGCAAGCTTAATATATGGGCATTTCTCACAAATTCGTAACCTGACGGCCACTTGCTTTACCACAGAACACAATATCTAATTGTCGAATCAGTCCGCTGAGGTTTTTTCTGGGAGAAAACCCGTAATTGCTCCAATAAGAACGCTGCTTTGATGTTTCCATCTACACTTGCGCTTTGAATTTTATTAAGATTGTAATTAGCAACAATTAAATTCCCTAATTTTTCTTTCAGTTTTTTCTGTTCTTTTCTTAATTCTCGTACCTGTTGTTTAGCACGCTGACGAAATCTTTGCAGTTTTCAGTCTTCTATTTCTAAATGATATACTTCGCCTATTTAACTTTGTTTGTACTATGGCATCTTTATTATGAGGTTGTGAAATATGGCTTTCTTGGCAGACTTCTTCGCTTACATTTCAGTTGTCTGTAGCGATTTTATCGATCTTTTGTTTCAAAGATTTTGTCCCACATCTTTCAATTTCTCTTCTCGGTTCTTTTATCTTAATCTTAATTCGTTTACTTGGCGGATACATTTCGAAAACACTGGGAACTGCATCAGGATTCAATTTCTTTATCTTCAGGCCGGATTTATAGTCTGAGGTAAGAAAATGGTTACTGCATACCACAGAATGCTCACAGGGCTGCCATAACTTATCCTTTGTATCACCTACATAAGAGATAAAAATGAAATATTTAGGCAGCAATAAAATAAATTATATCAGCATTGATCACTTAGAAATGCACATACCTTGTCTACTTATTGTTTTTATCCATAGTTGTCTCGTGGATTCGTTACTAGGGAATGCGTGAAAACTAACTCCAGGAGCTTTATTTCGGGAGCCCGGATTGCAAAATGGCACACAACACTATACCATTTTCCACAAACACTTAAACAGTTGTAGATTTTCATGTAAAAACAGTAAGTTACACTCTTTTGGGATTACAACGCACTGTAGCAGAACGCACTTCAGTCATGTTTGGCGCGTGTGTGATTGTTATGTGGCGCCTCTAGCGGCTGCTGTTTCAACGAGAGCGGCGACAAGAGTTTACTCCTAGTGAGTAGGCTTTCCATTATTTGGAGGCTAAGGTCAGAGGGTTGCCGGCATAGTAGCTCGACGTCCTCTCTAAGGAAAAAACTGAGTCAACGACGAAACGATAAAAATTAAACAAAACATACCAATCCACAAAGGACCGATCGAACCGAAGAACCAATGGAGAGAGAGAGAGAGAGAGAGAGAGAGAGAGAGAGAGAGAGAGAGAGAGAGAGAGAGAGAGGAGGGCTTGACGCCACCTGTAATAAAATAACTGAGCAAAATTCCAAACGAACAACTCAGAACGGAAATGAACAAACGACCGCAAGGCATCGATCTACCTGGAGAACAAAAAGTATAAATAAATTTAAAAAATACAAATAAAAACCCGCCACTGGCTTTTTTTCGTATTGTTTTCTAAGAGGATTTCGCACACACTTGTTAACTGAACACAACTATATCCTGCAAGATTCTGCCTTGTTCGAAAGTAACAGCGCTTTCTCTGGAAAGTGCATTTGTTCTATTTTGTTAACATATTATGAAATACGTACCAACGAATTGCAAACATATACTTCTTTATTACATGTACACAAATTGTGGAGATACTTTTACCATGACTGTTGTAAATGACATAATGATAATAGTAACGTTGTCTATAGATTAAGTACTAGAGCTCTGTGGAATTCGGTATTTCCACACTTATTCCATTTGTTATTTTAGCTGTAAAATAAAACGCAGTCACGGTTTGAAACAGAATATTAGCTCTTTATTTTTAGCGCAAAACAAAGTAACATGAACCAAGTCATATCTGAACTACAGAAAAGGTAAACAGTATACCCCGCAATATTTATTCAGTCATTCAAAGAACTTCATGGTCTGAAAAACGTAAAATGCTATTTGTTGTAGGTTTCATTCATGGCTAAGCGGTAATCTGGGTCACCGACGCCTACAAATTTTGTGAAAATTTTGAGGAAACTGAAACAGCATTTCTGAGTAAATATTGTTCAGTCAGCATTCAAAAGAGTCATTAGAACGAAATATACAATCCACAGTTTTTCAATGAAAGAAATGATAGCTTACGCCGATGCTTTGAAAAGTACCTCAACCAAGCCCGATTTTTCGATGAACCACTACCACATCGCAAAGTTCTGAGTGTTCTCATAGGCAAATTACCGACAAGGTTCAGATTACACCTTGCACATGTAGAATTACACAGCTTAGAACTCTTTTTTCATTTGTGAATAAACGCGATTTGATTTACGAGGAAGACCGTTCCCGCAACCACAACAGTTACGGTAACGGCAGGAAATTTACTAACGGCCTTAGCAATCAGCTGATGTCAATGAAAGAATAACGGGCAGCAGAGGAAAACAGTTCACAGAAATGCGTAGTTCACAACACAAATTCACTGCCACAGCAAGACCAGATCGTTTCTGACACGGTTGAAAGAAATTTTTTCCGCTACCAGCCAAACGGAGGTAACATTCAAAGACGCAGAAGTGACAATAGGTACAGTCCCGACAACAACAACAACAACAACAACAGGAATCAGTGGAGAAATCAAGACCGCAGCGGTAATAACAACACACAAAATGCTAGGAATTTTCTACAGTATAGGCAAAACAATAGTGTAGTATACTGAAATGTTCAAACAATCTATGTTCAATCCATCTAATATGGCATATGATAGCCGGCCGCGGTGGCCGAGCACTCTGCGGCGCGCAAGTCACAATCTGCACGGCAACTACGGTCGGGAGTTCGAATCCCCCCTCGGGCATGGATATTTGTTCCGTCTTTAGTATAAGGTAGTTCATAAGTAGTCTGTAAGTTTAGGGACTGGTGACCCCTTAGTTAAGTCCCATGAGCTCTACGAACTTTTGAGTTTGGCATATGGTATGCTTAGTTGATATTACGATGACCGGTGCATTGAAGATGATCGAAATCGATCTGCTAAAACAATAAAATTACGATCAATGCTGCATACTACATTTACTATATTCATTATACAGGGTATTTCACTAAGTGTGTTTGCCCCTGTAACTTATAAAATAATAGCTGACGGGAAATTTTAATGCGGTAGGTCAACACAAGTAATGTTACACTTTCTGCGGAGATATGAACATAGTTCATTGTATAATTTTCCAAAGAGTTACAGCACAAAGATATAATTTTTTTAAATGGAACAATAGTTTTTTTTTCTATCGTGCATTGGATTAGTTGAAACCAGCTGCATCCAAATCAATTTAAACTACATTCCTATCACTGTTAGTTTGGGAGCTACAACCCTTCAAAGTTCCGGGGGTGGAGGCTGCGATAGCGTAGCTGACTGGCCGAGTGGCAATCCCCTGGGGCACGGCCCACTGTCTCATGACCACCAGCCAGTTAGCTACGCTGTCGTAGCCTCCGCCCCCTAAACTTTGAAGGGTTGTAGCTCCCAAACTAACAGTGATAGGAATGTAGTTTTAATTGATTTGGACGCAGCTGGTTTCAACGAATCCAAATCACAATAGAAAAAACTATTGTTCCATTTAAAAAATTATATCTTTGTGCTGCAACTCTTTGGAAAATGATACAATAAACTATGTTCATAGCTCCGCAGAAAGTGTAACATTTCTTGTGTTGACCTACCGCATTAAAATTTCCCGTCACCTATTATTTTATAAGTTACAGAGGCAATCACACTTAGTGAAACACCCTGTATAATATGTGTGTGTGTGTTTGTGTGTGTGTGTGTGTGGTTTGGATCAGGCCGTAAAAATCACGCACAAGGGTGACATATTAGAGGAGTGAGGACGATCTGTGAATTAAGAATAGATACTGATGCTTTGATGTGTTTAGGTGCGCAGCCGGTAGTCTTGGGTAATGTTCTGTAGTAGTAGATTATATGCTGAATTTGATACTGTATTGATTGTGGTGTAATTTTTCTATCTTTCAGTCCTCTTAAAATTTTCTTTACTCCTTATCTTACCGCACCTCTTCGTGCTATACTTTATGTCTAACAAGCAATTTGGTTTGGTCTTACTTTTGTCCGTGAAGTTCTTTTACTTTTTTATCTGCCTATCTGTATGTGTCATATAAATTTTAAAATGTCTATTTAAGTGTTCACCAATATTTACATTTCACTGTTCAAATAAGTAGGGGACCCGAGTACGTGTTACCCCTATATTAACAGAATATTGACCAGGGCCGGATCTAGGGGGTGACAAAGGGGGCAGTTGCCCCGGGCGGCACAATTTAGAGGACGGCAAATTTTTACCGAATCTTTTTTTTATTTTTTTTATTACAGAATGTATCTTTCTGGTATAATTTAATAAAATTAACTGACACAGAATTATTAAAAGTAAAATGACTGCAAGAAATACCGAAATCATTTTATAAAACTAAAATTACTGGTTGCTGACTTCAGTGTTGCCCTGACACAGGTACTTCAGCCAATCAAACTTTAAAAATCTACTAGATATTAGCCAGAATGAGGGGGATGTTTGCGTTATTGCATAAGTAAATGCACAATGTTTATTAATTTGCATATATTTCCTTTTTCAGATAAATGAATATTCATATTTCATATCAAGGTAATATTTGTAGAACAGGTGAATTTGAATAATATTCCAGTCCTTATTTAAAAAAGTATATCAGGTGCACACACTTCTTATTGAAAGTCAAAAGCATTAAGGATCTAGAGTCCTCTCTCGGTAGCGGTGGAATTGATAGACATCTACACAGGATACTCTGTAAATCACATTTAACTGCCTGACAGAGGGTTCATCAGATCCACTTTTATACTATTTTTCTTCCGAGGACATGCAGCTCTACTGTATGAACAGATGATGGTATTGTAGTAGTACATTTAGTAAATCATGTGACAGTGATTTCGAATATATAGTGGCAGAGATATTCCTTAACATATTTTTGTAGTGCTGTGAACTGTGGAGCTTAAGACTCTTTGTCAGAGATTATTTTATGTTTGTTCTCTTGTTGTGGTTTACGATGATATGTTGTGGCATGTTCTAAAACTGAATGTACGTTTGGTTAATCGAAAACTATTATTATTATTTACGAAGCAACAATAAAAGAATATTAACCTGAAATTGATGAAAGTCTGCGAAGTCATTTTTTTTATATATAAAGTATACAAACAACTTCAAACGACCACTTCAAGAATTTGATGAAGGTGAGATATAATCCAGTGATCTGGATACTCTTATTTACTAATCAGATTGAAGCAAGTTACAGAAGACCTCGTCAGCAGTGTGTCTGTGTGGCGCTGAACGAAGAGATCCACGAACCTGCATTAAACACGGCGACGAATATCTTTCAAACATTGTTTACAAGTCATCCTATAAACTTTCTTTCTTCTTTCAGCCTACAATAGAAGTGCAGACTGCTGGCAAAAAACAAACTGGTTCTATTAATGTGTCTGTGTACATTACGACAACACATTACACACCATTACAATTAGAACAGTACTATTATAAACTGGCGACCGTGACAGGACACGTAAAATCTTGTAAACAATTGCATATACAACACATACACTTGATAAAAGTAACTATAAACATTATTTATGTATGTATTATTATTATTTGTGGCTAACTGATTTTTTAATTTTGTTTCATGTAAACCGTTGCACATATTTACGCACGAGTTGTTGCTGAACTGTACGTCGTAGACCACTGCTGCATGTCAACAGAACGCAGACATCGAAAAGTAGGTGCATTTGTATTTCTATCAAAGCTGACTCTTCTACTGAATGTAAAATTATTTGAAGAAGATAGGTTGTCTCAATTTGTAGTAGACTAGATTTTTTTAGAGATTTATATCATTTTCTTTATTTGTGTCTTATGTGTGTCTGGAAATTAGATTTCTGATTTGTGCGAGTGTCAGAAAGGTTACATAACTTTAAGGTTTTTAATAAGGAATCTGACCTTCAATTATTAATAGCTGAGTTTATGGTGCTAACTAGAAACCAGTTTAGGATGGCACATGCGCAAGAAAACATTCAGCAATTAAGTAATGAACAGCAGCCACAAGATCCTATGTCGCTAGTTCTATTGCGAATTCAACAACTTTCCATAGAATTCCAGACTAGTCAAGCCGAATTAAAGAACGAGTTTCAAGTGAGTCAGGCCGCATTAGTTGCATTAAGATCCGAATTACATGCTACAAAATCTGACGTACAAACACAAATGATAGAGTCTCAGACAGCCATAAATAGTGCAATACAGGGAATTACAGAGACGCAAAGAAAGTTAACTTCGGAATTCGAAGAGTTTCGTGAACATCATAGCCATTTGCCAGAGGCGTTTGATTTAATGAAAACAGAATTACACGTTGTAAAACAAAACGAAGAACAGCTGACGAGTAATGTTGCACAACTGTCAGCGATTGTAGAAGATATCACGAGCGGACAAAGAGATATTATTAAGAAGCAGGTCGCGCAGCAATCGCACGAATTTACGGAAGTATTTCAACAGTGGATTGATAATAAAGAAAATCAGATTAGTAGCACTGTCAAAGAAAAGGTACATGAAGTGTTGAAAGAAGCTGAATTAGAAAGAGAAATCGCTAATTCTGAATTCAGGAAAGGTTTGGAAGAGATGCGGAAACAACTGGGAGAAGATTTTTTAGAATGGCGAGCTGCTATTGACAAACAAGTCACAGATGTTAGCCAGCGCATAACCTTTAACCCGGACACATTTAACGATGATACCTTGTCGATCGAGAATCACGATAGAGTAACAACTAAGGGTAGTATCTCTAGAGAAAATAAATACGAAAAATCTGAGGAGCGAACACAACCTAGCGGAATCTTTGCACATACTGTAACAACGGATATGCGTAACGATCATGATCATGCGAGAAAACAAGAAAAATTAATTAAGCTTATGCAATTTTCGACATTTAATCCAGACAAAAGATCTGTACATCCTATAATTTTTATTAAAGCATTCAAAGGCGCGTTACCAAGAGTTTGGACAGAGCAACAGAAAATCGGTTTTGTGAGTGGTTATATAGTGGGTGAAGGTAGATTGTGGGCGATTGAAGCTTCAGAAACGTGTGAGACATACGAGGCATTTGAGAAAGCGTTTGTTTCAAAATACTGGTCAGATGCTATTCAAGACAGAGTAAGAGAAAAAATATATAAACCTGAGCTTATAATCCAAAGTTAGGTACTCTTCGAAGATATTTTGAAAAATACCACAATAAGACAAAATATTTATCACAAGCGATAACAGCCAAAGATTTAATACGCATACTTAAGGAAAAATTACCACCATATATAGAAGAGAAGTTATTGCACGTCAATGATACAAACTTTCATGATTTCTTGGTAGCTGTTGATGCAGTGGATAAGTTATTGGAACGTCAAAGGACTATGAGACCATATCGCAATGGAAGTAATAGACAGTTATTCAATAACGAAGAAGAAGGAAATCAACAACAGAAGTGGGGCAACAATAATAATAGTAACGTAAACAGAAAACTAGGACCAACCAATGGGATTAATAATGAAAATAACTGGGGCAACAGACAGAACATGAATAAGTATAGAAATAAGAGACAGGAAAGAAGATTTAATACGTGGAACCAGAATAATTCCGGATCAATGAATTCACAAGGAAATTCTGATTCACCAAATCAAGGAAATGTAACTAAAGATGACTGGAGAAACCTTTCTACAATAGTCACCGATGTTACAGATGAACAAGTACCGATAAACAACCAGAGTCAGGAAAACTAAATGCGACCTACTTTGGCCTCGAAAGCAAGGTCGCTAGTGCTGAATGGGGCAGCAATGGAAGCATAAAAATGATACGATTTAATGATGGACTTGACATTAGGGAAGAGTTAATGCAGGAAGATAGACCGTGCAACTTCAAACCAAAGAACATTCCACAAGCGGCAATTCAGGTGAAGATTGCAGGACTGAATATAATGGCAATTTTGGATACTGGAGCCAGTATAAATGCAATGAATATGAATTTAATGAAGAAGCTAAAGGAAAAAATAGATGTACCCATACTACCTGTAGTAAACTGTAGAATACTAGGAGCTGTTGGTGGACGCTCTAGAAATGTCAAACTCCAACAAGAATTACTTTGGAACTAGATAATGGAGCAATTATGTGCACATGTCTTGTGGTTCCAGATCTTGTAGTGGATTTATTGTTAGGGAATGAATTTCTCCATGAGATGAAAGCCAGTATAGACTTCGCCATTGGAAAGCCCATATTAAATAGAAGAGAAGGTCCATTAATAGTAGATCTAGTTCATAAACAGGAAATACATGGGAGATACTGCAAGCCAATTGCCATAAAGCTTATTAACCGAGAACATGTTAAAGGAAGAAATTATGCAATAAATAATAACATATCTGATATCTCTAGTGTGAGACAACAGATAAAACAAAAAGTAAAAGAAGCTGTAGCCCTAATGCCAATACAAAACACTGAATTGCAACAATTGCTGCATGAATATGTTCAGGTATTTGGTGAAAAGCCTGGTATAATAAGAGGTTATCTATGTCATCTTAATGTTGCACCTCATAACACCTACTGCCACCGTTATTACTCAATCCCGTGTGCACTTAAAGTTGCTGCAGATATTGAAATTAAACGTATGCTAACTTGGGGAATTATCGAGTCTTCCACAAGTCAATATTGTTGTCCATTACTTGTAGTGCCTAAATCAGATGACAGTGTACGATTAGTTCTCGATGCTAGACAAATTAATAAAATTATTCTTCCAGTCCGAACTCAGCCGCCGAATATAGAAGAACTCATACAGAAATTTTCAGGTGTCAAGATTTTTTCCACCATTGACCTGAGATCATCGTTCTGGCAGGTACCACTGGACAAGGAATCAAGGAAATATACGGCATTTCTTTATGCAGGAAGGAGTTATCAATTTACTGTTCTGCCTTTTGGGCTAAATGTAAGCTCAGGAATTTTTATATCTGCACTAGACACGGTATTAGGAATGGAGTTGCGAGATTTAATCACTCCATTTGTTGATGATATGTTAATTGCCACCAAGACTTGGAATGAACATAAGGGAATTTTAAAACGAGTTCTAGACAAATTCAGTTATTCAGGTGTAACAGTAAATCTGAAGAAATCGAAATTTGCATTAACTGAAACCAATTTTCTAGGGCATTTAATTACAACCTATGGGATTCTTCCAGCAAAGAAGAAGATCACTGCAATAGAAAATGCACCAGCACCAAGGAATAGAACACAACTAAAGGCTTTTCTGGGTTTGGCATCATTCTATCGTCGATTCCTTTCTAATCAAGTCCTAAATTCAGAGCCATTGTTAAATCTGCTAAAAAAGAATGTCTCTTGGCAGTGGAGTAAAGAGTGTCAGCAAGCATTTGACAACATCAAGACTGCACTTGTCAATGCTCCTATACTATATCATCCTGATATGAAACTTGACTTTGGGCTAATGACGGATTCATGTTCATACGGATTGGGATCATGTTTATTCCAAATTAAAAAAATCTATGGGAAATCTACTTTCTGTGCAATTGCATTTGCAAGCAGAACATTGACTAACTGTGAGCGGGCATATACGACTACAGAACTAGAAGCACTAGCTGTGGTGTGGTCTTTTAGAAAATTTCATTATTATTTAGCTGGAGCCTACACCTATGTATACTGTGACCATCAAGCCCTCAGTTTTCTCAACAGCTGCAAGTTGTTACATCAAAGACTAGCAAGGTGGACCTTAATTCTTCAGGAGTACAGATTCGAAATTACATATGTCCAGGGCAAAGACAATATAATTGCAGATGCATTGTCAAGAATGCCACAAGGATTTACGGAGGCTATGAATATAGAAGAACCAACCACAGAATTTAGAGTATTGTTAATGAAAGACCTGGACAATACACATATCTATCTTAAGATGTGTAAAAATATGGCACGTCTACAACGTGAAGATCCACATTGGTGTGATATAATTGAAAAAGTGAGAACAGCAACAAATAAAAAATTAAATGATCTATATCAGATATACAATGATGTCTTATTCCATCGAAGACACCATCAATCAACTAAATGGTGTGTATATATTCCAACAGCATTTATAGAAAGATTGATATGGCATACATATTTAGTATGGGGACATTGTGGAATCCAAAGGTGTACTGACAAGATAGGAAGATACTGTCATGTAATCAACCTTAGGAGAACTGTACAAAACATTATAAGAAAGTGTCAAATATGCCAGAAAGCTAAACCCTCTAATCATGGAGCAAGGGGAATGTTACATCATATCATCTGTGAAGAACCTCTAAAAATAGTAAGCATAGATGTAATGGGACCTCTGCCCTGTGCCAAAGGAAATGTAAAATATATTGTTGGGGTATATAATTTGTTTACTAAGTACATAAAATTATACCCCATACGCACAAATTCTGCAGTGTCAATCATCAAGAAGATTTTTCATGAATATATTCCGAGTGTAGGTAAACCATGTGCGATGTTATCAGACAATGCAGCAAATTTTACTGGAAAAAAGTGGAGAAAATTTCTTCAAGATAATAATATAAAACAGATTTTGATATCAAGGTTCCACCCAGAAGGAAACCCTATTGAGAGATTTTTCCGGGAGCTGAATAGGTTCATAAGGACATACTGTCATCCAAACAAACAATGTGGGTAGAGTGTTTAAAGCAATTTGAAGAGATATATAACAATTTGTCGCACACTTCCACTAACTATACACCAACAGAGTTGATGTATGATATGAAAGAAGACAATGAGTGGGTAAACTGTTTACCTCAAATAACAGGTAACGACGAATCTAGGGAGGCCAAGATTCGTCAAGCCATTATTAACATTAAGAGCATGGCTCAACAAAGAACAAAATATTTTGACAGTCACTTAAAGAGAATACAAGAATTTTCTATTGGACAAAAGATTTTGTTAAAGTGTCATCCAAAATCATCAAAACTGAAGAAGATAAATAGAAAGTGGCAATTAAAATATGCAGGACCATATATTGTATTGGGAATACCCAATCCAGGTGCATATCTTTTAGCATACCCTATAAGTGGAAATGTGAAAGGTGTTTATCCACATCAGGACCTTAAACCATATTTTGTTAAAGACTGAATATGAATCAGATGTGTAAATCTTAGTTAGAAATAGGTTTTTCTTATGTGAAGAATTATTTTTTTAGGCTTATCATCAAACTGTTTGCATGATAAGACATTGTCATTTAATTGTCTAATTTTTTTATTTCTCTTTCAGATGATTGTTATGTAGTAATGTATTCTTTTTATCTGGTTAGGTATGCATAATCTGTATTACAGCTGCTGATCCACTGCAGACAGAATAAACAATAAATTTAGAACAAATAAGTAGATTCCGAATTTCTATGGGATATTAAAATGGAATATATTAGTTCTGTTCTTTCTCGAATTAATATTCTGTAGAGAGAGTTGGCTATGATAGAACTAAAATGCATATTTAAAATAAAAATAAAAATAATAAAAAGAGAAGAAGTTACTAATAGGGCAGGAGTTCAGCTTCATTAAAACTCAATCATTCAGCTGTACTCCTGGGGAGGCCAGTGTAGTAGTACATTTAGTAAATCATGTGACAGTGATTTCGAATATATAGTGCCAGAGATATTCCTTAACATATTTTTGTAGTGCTGTGAACTGTGGAGCTTAAGACTCTTTGTCAGAGATTATTTTATGTTTGTTCTCTTGTTGTGGTTTACGAAGATATGTTGTGGCATGTTCTAAAACTGAATGTACGTTTGGTTAATCGAAAACTATTATTATTATTTACGAAGCAACAATAAAAGAATATTAACCTGAAATTGATGAGAGTCTGCGAAGTCATTTTTTTTTATATAAAGTATACAAACAACTTCAAACGACCACTTCAAGAATTTGATGAAGGTGAGATATAATCCAGTGATCTGGATACTCTTATTTACTAATCAGATTGAAGCAAGTTACAGAAGACCTCGTCAGCAGTGTGTCTGTGTGGCGCTGAACGAAGAGATTCACGAACCTGCATTAAACACGGCGACGAATATCTTTGAAAAATTGTTTACAAGTCATCCTATAAACTTTCTTTCTTCTTTCAGCCTACAATAGAAGTGCAGACTGCTGGCAAAAAACAAACTGGTTCTATTAATGTGTCTGTGTATATTACGACAACACATTACACACCATTACAATTAGAACAGTGCTATTATAGTATCCTCTCGAGTAAAATATTCCGGAAGTAAAATAGTCCCCCATTCGGAGCTCCGGGCGGGGACTACTCAGGAGGATGTGATCATCAGGAAAGACAATACTGGCATTCTACGGGTCGGAGCGTGGAATGTTAGATCCCTTAATCGAGTAGGAAAATTAGAAAATTTAAAAAGAGAAATGGGTAGGTTGAAGTTAGATATAGTGGGGATTAGTGAAGTTCGGTAGAAAGAGGAACAGGATTCTGGTCAGGAGAGT
Source organism: Locusta migratoria (assembly GCA_026315105.1). NCBI lineage: Eukaryota > Metazoa > Arthropoda > Insecta > Orthoptera > Acrididae > Locusta > Locusta migratoria. Next base: position 398,827,966 of record CM048755.1, on the reverse strand, counting down.
ACAGGATTATAAATACAAAATCAGTTGGGGGTATTACAGGAGTAGGTCTGATAATGAATAAGAAAATAGGAATGCGGGTAAACTACTATGAGCAACACAGTGATCGCATTATCGTAGTCAAGATAGATACGAAGCCAACACCGACCACAGTAGTACAGGTTTATATGCCAACTAGCTCTGCCGATGATGAGGAGATCGAAGAAATATATGAGGAGCTAAAGGAAATTATTCAGGCAATTAAGGGAGGGGAAAACGTAATTGTTATGGGAGACTGGAATTCGGTAGTAGGACAAGGAAGGGAAGGGAAGATAGTAGGTGAATATGGTCTGGGCAAAAGGAATGAAAGAGGAAGCCGCCTGGTAGAATTTTGCATGGGACATAATTTAGTTATAACAAACACCTGGTTTAAGAATCACAAAAGAAGGTTGTATACGTGGAAGAGACCAGGAGACACCGGGAGATACGAGATAGAATTTATAATGGTAAGACATAGATTTTGGAACCAGGTTTTAAACTGTAAGACATACCCAGGGGCAGATATAGACTCTGACCATAACTTGTTGGTTATGAACTGTAGGCTGAAAATAAAGAAACTACAAAAAGGTAGGAAAATAAGGAGATGGGGGACCTGGATAAATTGAAAGAATCTGAAGTTCTTAAGAGTTTCAGAGGGAGCTTTAGGCAACATTTGACAGAAACGGGGGAAATAAAGCAGTAGAGGAGGAATGGGTAGCATTGAGAGATGAAATAGTGAAGGCAGCAGAGGACAAAATAGGTAGCAAGGCAAGACCTACAAAAAATCCTTGGATATCACAGGAGATACTAAATTTAATCGATGAAAGGAGAAAATATAAAAATGCAGTAAATGAAACAGCAAAATGGAGTACAGACGTCTAAGAAATGAGATTGACAGGAAGTGTAAAATGGCTAAGCAGGATTGGCTAAAAGGCAAATGCAAGGATGTAGAAGAATGTATAAATAGGGTAAAATAGATACAGCCTACAGGAAAATAAAAGAAACATTTGGAGATAAGAAAAACAGCTCAGAATATCAAGGACACTGATGGAAAACCAGTTCTCAGCAAAGAAGGAAAAGCTGAAAGGTGGAAACAGTATATGAAGGAAATGAACTTAGCGGCAATATTGTAGAAAGGGGAGAAGAAGTAGATGAGGATGAAATAGGAGATACTATACTGAGAGATGAATTTGACAGAGCGCTGAAAGTCCTAAGTCGAAACAAGGCCCCTGGAGTAGATGGAGCAGAGCTACTGAGAAGTCCCTGGGAGAATCAGCCATGACAAAATTGTTTCACCTGGTGTGTAAGATGAATGAGACAGGTGAAGTACCCTCAGACTTTAAGAAAAATGTTATAATCCCCATTCCAAAGAAATCAGGTGCAGACAGGTGTGAAAACTACAGAACCATCAGTTTAATAAGTTATGGTTGCAAAATATTAACACGAATTATTTACAGAAGGATGGAGAAGCTGGTAGAAACCTACCTCGAGGAAGATCAGTTTGGGTTCAGGAGAAATATACGAACACGGGCGACAATAGTCACTTTACGGCTTATCCTAGAAGATAGATCAAGAAAAGGCAAACCTACATTTCTAGCTTTTGTAGATTTGGAGAAGACCTTTGGCAAAGTTGATTGGAATAAACTTTTTCAAGTTCTGAAGCAAGCAGGAGCAAAATATAGGGAGCGTAAGGTTATTTACAACTTGTACAAAAACCAAACAGCGGTTGTCAGAGTTGAAGGGCATGAAAGGGATACAGTGGTTGGAAAAGGAGTAAGACAGGGTTGTAGCCTTTCTCCAATGTTATTCAATTTGTAAATTGAGCAAGCTATGAAGGAAAGCAAGGAGAAATTTGGAGAAGGAATTAAAGTTCAGGGTGAAGAATTAAAAACATTGCGTTTTGCCGACGACATAGTAATTCTGCCAGAGACAGCAAAGGACCTGGAAGAGCAATTGAACGGAATGGACAGTGTGCTGAAAGGTGCATATAAAATGAACATTAACAAGAGCTAAACTAGGGTAATGGAGTGCAGTCTAAGAAAATCAGGTGATGCTGAAGGAATTAGATTAGGTAACGAAGCAATAAAGGAGGTAGATGAGTTTTGTTACTTGGGCAGTAAAATAACAAATGATGGTCGCAGTACATAGGATATAAAATGCAGAATGGGGATGGATAGGAAAGCGTTCCTGAAAAAGAGAAATTTGTTAACATCGAATATTGATTTAAGCCTAAGGAAGTCCTTTCTGAAGGCATTTGTATGGAGTGTTGCCTTCTATGGGAGTGAAACATGGACGATAAACAGTGCGGATAGGAAGAGGATAGAGGCTTTTCGAATATGGTGCTACAGACGAACGCTGAAGATTAGGTGAGTGGATCGCGTAACTAATGAGGAGGTACTGAACAGAATTGGGAAGAAAAGAAATTTCTGGCATACCTTGACTAAAAGAAGGGATAGATTGGTAGGACACATTCTTAGACATCAAGGAATTGTGAATTTATCATTGCAGGGAAGTGTGTGGGGTAAAAATCGCAGAGGAAGACCAAGAGATGGATACAGTAAGCAGATTCAGTCAGATGTAGGTTGCCATTCTTATGTGGAGTTCAAGAGGCTTGCTCAGGATAGGCTATTGTGGAGAGCTGCATCAAGCCAGTCTACGGACTGAAGACCACAACAACAACTATCTTCCATTCCATTCTCGAATAGCGCGTGGGAAGAAAGAACATCTGAATCTCTCTGTTCGAGCTCTGATTTCACGTATTTATTCAGATGATATTTTCTACTTACGTAATTGGGAGAAAACAATCCATTTTCGCATTCGGAGGAGAATCTTGACGATTGTAGTTTGGTAAGTAGCCCACGTCGCAGCGATAAACGCCTTTGTTCTAATGATTCCCATCCCAGATCCTGTATCATTTCCGTGAAGCTGTCTCCTCTGTATCGTGAATACACAAAACGAGCTGCCCTTCTTTGAACTCTTTCGAAGTCCTCCGACAAACCCACCTGATAAGTATCGCACACTGGGCAGCAAGACCAGATAAAACAGGAGGAATCTCAATGTATTATTGATGCTGTCCATTTTCTAACTAATCAAGGAAGTCCTTCTAGAGGAACAAAAGAAGATAGCGATTTTGGTGATCCACATAGCGGCAAATTTCTAAATATGATTGATCTCATATCATACTATAGTGTCCCCCTTCGTCTGCGTATTGAACGCCACAAGAAAGGCCAGATTAGCTATTTTTACAAAAATATACAAGATGAGTTCCGTGACTTGATTGCTGACAAAAGAAAACAAGATATAATTAAAGATATTTTAGCTGCTAAATACTTTTCGCTAATGTTTGACTGCACTCCAGATATCAGCTACAATGCGCAGATGACACAAGTAATTCGTTATGTCAAGTCGAATGACTCAGAGGTTGTGGAAAGTCTTACTGACTTTTTTTTACAGTTACAGAGAAAACAGGAGAAGGTCTTAGTCAATAGATACTTGTCTCATGACAAGGGGGTAAACAGGGCTGGAAAGTACAAAGGGGTCCAGTCAAGAATACTTCAGAAGAATGAACTGGCCTATTTCGTACCATGTGCTGCTCACTCTTTAAATTTAGTAGGAGCAAATTCAGGAGACATTCAGCAAGACTAGGTGATCTGCAAGAGTAGATGCGGTTGAAGCTGTTTACAAGCATTTTCATAGTTTTGAAGGCCCTGGAAGAAACTGAAACTTATAAATTGTTAACACCAGAAACAAAATCAGAGACAAGATCTATTTTTAAAAATATGAGGAAACTCAAATTCATTTCTTTAACTTGTTTCTGGTATGCAATATTAAAATAAATTGCTCGTCTTAATCAGTTTCTGCGAAGTTAATACTTTACAATCGATAAAGCTGTTCGAAACATTCAAAGACTTTTGGGCTTTCTCAAAACTTCCCGGGATTCTTGTACCTCTGAAGCTATTTCTGAGGCCAACGTGCTAGCAGAAGATAATGAGGCATCAACGGTATTCTCCGAAGAAAGAAGAAAATGGCCAATGAGCTTTGTGAGGATGAAGTATACAACATTCACAGAAAAAATAAGGAATAATTGACAGAGCTTAGTACCAGGTTTACCGCACTTGAGAAAATTGGTGCAAAAATTAGTTTTCTGTGTGGTGTGCAAATTCGGGAAATGGAAGTGGAGGACTTGAAGGCCAAAGCAGCGGAACTGGCAGAAGATCTTAGCGAGGAAGAACTTGAAGAACTTTGAAAGTTTCAGACAACATGCGCTGGCAGTAGACAGAGCCTTGCAAGATTCCACTGCATCATCAACATTAAGTTTAATTTATAAAAATAAATTGGTAGAGGTATATCCCAACCTTACTACAGCGTTAAAATATATCTTACCATTCTAGTTTCTGTTTCGTCTGGAGAAAGAAGTTTCAGCAAGCTGAAACTAATTAAATACACTTGAGGAGCACGACTGCTTAACAAATCTGAGTATAATATCCATAGAGCACAAACGAGCTGCTTCTCTAAAGTATGATGATATCAAAACAGTTTTGCAGCAAAAAAAGCTCAAAAAGCGAAATTCTGAATTGATTTTTGTACAATGAGTAATCTTGTAATATTTTTGTATGTATTAAAATTGTTCTGTTTTCCTTTGATCTTAATTCAGTCAATAAAAGAAGTTCAGGTTGTGAGATTGTGACATTTATTTAGAAATATGTAACCCAAGTAGCGTCAAAAAGTCGATTCTTACAGAGGGGGTGAAAGAGGGGGCGGCAAATTTAAGCTTGTCCCCTTGGCAAATGTCCTAGATCCGGCCCTGTATTGACTGATGTAAAACGTGAGAATCTATTATTTATTTAAATGAGGATTTATTGAATCGAACGGATAGTTATTTATTTACGAATGTCAGGAATTGCTGAAAACCACTTATTCTTGCCATCTGGCATGAGCATATATATATTACATATATTTAATTACAAAAGAAAATCTAGGCGGTACTTAAAATTAACAGAATCTGAAAGAGATAAATTCAAAAACAAAACAAAAAATTGTAAATATCGTATGATTATCAGTGTTATCTCACGTACATATAGTGAGTTTAAAATTTAGGCAAGTGATGAAACTCCATCACCAGTGACTAAAGAAAAAACGGGGTATGAGCAAAGTGCAGATTTTAGCGTAGTGTAGGAAAGGTCGCCAATCAGTGCCTTAGACAGCGTAGATATTTACAGTGATCCTCTACCGAATAGCTGAACTGAGGTATAAGTTTACGTCTTTAAGTGAAACGTTAAGAAAGTGAAGTGATTAAGATGCGTTAAAGCGTGAACCAATTTGTGTACCAGTAATGAGTGCTCGTTTCTGAACTGTCATATATCGACAGCGAAGAAAATAGACAGTAAATCACCACTTCACATACCAAGAAACTTATATAAACGTGTGTAATATGCAAATATTGACGCTTATTAAGTGCCAACTTAAAAGACAGTAACCAGTGGTCGACATATGTTAATTCGGTGTTCCACGTACCAGATAATTCAGTGAAAAAGCACTCCAAGAAGCCGGCCGCGGTGGCCGAGGTGACTGAGGCGCTCCAGTCACGGTCAGCACGGCCACTACGGTCGGGGGTTCGAATCCCCCCTCGGGCATGGATATTTGTGGCGTCCTAGTTCGTAAGTAGTTGATAAGTAGTTTGTAAGTTTAGGGACTGATGACCCCGTAGTTAAGTCCCATAAGCTTAACAAACATTCAACATTCAAACATTCACTCCAAGAAATTGAAGCTAGTAGTGCGATAAGGTAAAGCAGTCAACAATCCGAAGATTGGTTTGAACACCACAGTGCTTTACTAGGCGTGGTCCTGTTTGGAGGTGGTATGCCGTTGCCTTCCTCCGACCTTCGAACTGACTTACCCAGGGAGTTGTAGGGGGACCTACAGTTTAAAGTGGGTTCCGAACCACGTGATCGGACTCTTCAGTGGTAGATATACTAAGCTTCTTTAAGGCTGAAATAGTGCTGCAGAGGACGCTATGCGCACGGAAATGGCTTAACCGCCGAATTTTTTTTATATAAAACTGTGTAACTACCATACGCCTTGCAGATCGCTGACGCGTGCTGGTGTAAAGAATCTTCTCGATGATGCACTACGGTGTAATCCGAAGTATTGCTTGACACGAAAATCGCGTGAATTAACAGACATTAATAGTGCACCGCACGTGGTACGAGTGTATCGGACGCCACGCGTAGACTGTACTGGCTAGAGTTGGCTACGATTTCATGGTTTCGAAACCAGGTTTCGATACACACAACAGTCTCAGGGTTTCAAAACCGGCATGATTCACGGTTTCGAAACCATGCGGTTTCATTCCGTTCTGTTTCGGATCACATTCGCGGTCGATTGTCGATACACTGAAACCGTTTCTTCCTGTCGGTTTCACGGTTTCGTGTCCGTTTCACGGTTTCGTGTCGGTTTCACGATTTCATGTCGGTTTCACGATTTCATGTCGGTTTCACAACACCGGTGTTTCAAACCACTAATGCATAAAGGCAGAAGAGACTAATGGTATCGAAATGTGGTGTTTCATTTTACTGAAGCTCCACACAGATGCACATTTAACTTACTAGTAGGCTATATAAACCATTTAGAGAGTGTCAAATAGTAGTTGACACTCTTGAGTCTGCAGCTTATGATTACTCATTTGCAAGAGACTGCTATATTCCTAAATAATATAATGTCTGTTTTATAAATGTAAAATAACAATAAAACAACGTTCACTATTTGCATTGAAATAACCAGTAAAATTCTAGGTTTATCTCCCATATTAAAAACACACGACTGAAACTACATTTTTAAAAATAAGATACAACATGAAGCCTGAAATGACATTTTTTATACTAACAAGGGTAGATCGCATATTTAATCTCGTGTTAAAAAGTTAGTTTCTTACGAGCGAAAACGAAGTTACCTACTGACGTTATAATTTTTCGACAGTTATGTTTAAGGAACTGCGGTGGTAATGTAACGGTCAAGAGGTACAAGTGGTGAACTTGCCTCTTACTTTATTATTTTTGTTATTCCATAGCATTATTTGTGATTATTTAGTGTGCCCTTTATTCTCTATAATTTATTTAGTATGTGTAGAAAGTAGCATTTATGATCCATCACTGTAATATGCGTACCGTATTAAAGTTTATGAATTCCTAACGGGGTAAACTTTTACCTACCATACCGGCGGCCTCGTGTGACTATGTTGGCAACATCAACAACAAGGGAGAAAATCTTTGTCAACACGTTTCGTACAGACCAATAAGTAAATATATACTCTAGGGTTGACAGGTTCTTGTATGTACCCTTGTCCACATAGTGAAAAATATTGCCCTCCTAGAACGAAGATTTCATGACAAAACATACATTGCTTCACGGTTTCATGGTTTCGAAACTGTGTTTCGAAACCACAGATGGTACGGTTTCATTTGTTTCGAAACCGTCAGATGTTTCAGTTTTCCCATCTCAAGTACTGGCCAAAGCGGTTTTGCCTTACTTGGATTGTTTCGTATCTATTGTTGGCGCGCGGCAGGAATGCCAACGGACTGCAGTTCAAATGCAAAATAAACTCGGTATTAACTCCAAAATATAAAATGAGTGTTCCACAAAACTGAGAAACTGTCTTAACTGCCTAACAACAGAAATAACCTTGTACAGCTTTATGTAGTTATAAGCATCTTGACTTTTGAATATTTCACTCAATGAAAATGTATATATGTAACTAGCCTTTAATGAACAGGGACACAAATTTTATGATTTATGCTCAAAGAAACCGGTATTAAGATGAAATCAGATCAATTTTCAAGTATACTCAGTTTCAAATAATTTCATAATTAAAGAATCTTGTACATAGTTAATTTTAACTACTGTACTGAACATACCCAATTATAAATATTTAACCCAGAATTCTGATTTTACAGGCGTATGTTCATGTCAGACTGGCTCTCGATTTTTTTACATTTTAAATCTCAAAATCACATCTCATACGGATCAAAATGGAAATGAGCATATGGCTTTCTTGGCTGGGAGACCCCTTGCGGGTTTGTTCGGCCGCCTTCGTGTGTCTTTTTATTTGACGCCGCGTGGGCGACTTACGTGCCAATGATGATAAGACGATGGTGATTAGGACAACACACAACACCCAGTCCCCTGCCGGGAATCGTACCCGGGCCTCCTGCGTGAAGGCAGAGACGCTACCGCTCTTTTTTTTTTTTTTTTTTTTTTTTTTTTTTTTTTTTTTTTTTTTTTGTCTCCATGGGTAATTCTGTTTGTTGCGGACGCTGATCGTTTTTGTTCGTTCTTGTACGATGGGTTGTTGGCTCAGCTTTTTTATTACAGAGAGCGTTTAGCCCTCTGACCGGGCGCGCTTAGCCACGGCACCCGGCTAACTTTTTTTTTTTCGCTGAACTACGGAGGCTCATACGGATCAATCAACAGGCATACATACAGTTCTATCACTCACACAGTGCTTCATACTTCGATGTAAATATAACGAATAATTATTCTGTGCATTTCCTTTGAGGCAAACCATGTAACAATAGTTATAAGCCATCTACAATTTCTATGTATTAATTTTCTTGCAAGAGTGTAGCGCTGACTATGTACCAGTTGCAGTGGTCGCGCTGGTTACCCCTCCACCACGCTGTACGCACTGCACAACAAGGCAGCGTGCGCACTACGCCGATTACAAGAAACGCTTCGCCCAGCAGTACCCACGATACAGTCAATAAAATTCCGCAAATTAAATCAGAGACTCTGAAAACATTTTGAATATTTATGTATCACAACTTGCATACTGAGTATGTGAAAGTCTAGTGAATTCTTGCAGACTCTTAGACTGAACATTGAACAAAAGTAACCAATTGTCATATTTAAAAAAAGAACAAAAAAGATTTTTTTTCATGTACTATGCAGTTATCTGAACTATTGGAAATTCATACGTAAACTTTTTCTTCAATTTTATGACCATACTAGCTGAAAACCCGGCGTTGCAGGGATATTTATTTATTTATTCCTGCCAGTTTCAGGTATATAGTCATTTGCGTAAGTACTGTATGTATGTAAATTCTGTTGTGAATTAGTAGTAAAGAAGTAATAGATTGCCGGCCGCGGTGGCCGAGGTGACTGAGGCGCCGCAGTCACGGTCAGCACGGCCACTACGGTCGGGGGTTCGAATCCCCCTTCGGGCATGGATATTTGTGCCGTCCTAGTTCGTAAGTAGTTCATAAGTAGTTTGTAAGTTTAGGGACTGATGACCCCGTAGTTAAGTCCCATAAGCTTAACAAACGTTTGAACGTTTGAACACTAGGCTAGGAAGTAATAGATTAAAACTTGGTGAGCGATGGGGCTGTTTTCCATGAACATTATTGTTTATCTGCTCATATCTCATGAACTACGTGTCGCCGCAGCGGAGTGGCCGAACGCATCGTGGCGCTATGCTGCAGTGTGTGAGACCGTTCCCAGTCGAGGGTTCGAATCCCCCCTCGGGCATGGATGTTTGTGCTGTTTTTAGTATGAAGTAGTTCATATGTAGTTTGCAACTTTAGGGACTGATGACCCCGCAGTTAAGTCCCATAAGCTTTACAAACATTTCAACATTTGAACTACGTGTCATAGTGTGATACAATTTAGAAGGTACACTCAACTATATGCGTCTATTCTGTTTGTAAAATTTCATGCGGCTAAAATTTGTAGTGTAGAAATTATAACGTCATACCGAATGCCGTAGTTTTAGTCCATGAACAGCGGAACGTTACTGTTTATATGCTCATATCTCATGAATGTTCAAATGTTTGTAAAGCTTATGGGACTTAACTGCAGGGTCATCAGTCCCTAAACTTACAAACTACTTATGAACTACCTTATAGTGAAGACAGCACAAACATCCATGCCCGAGGGGGGATTCGAACCCCCGACGGGGAACGGCCTCGCACACCGCAGTATAGCGCCTCAATGCACTCGGCCGCTCCGCCGCGGCCATATCTCATGAACTAATTGTCGTACTGTGATACAATTTAGTAGGTACATTCAACTAAATGTGTGTGTATACTGTCTGGAAAATTTTCTGCGGCTACAATTTGTATTGTACAAATTATAAATTGTAACCTCATACCGAATGCCGTAGTTTTAGTCCATAAAAATCGGAAAAGTAGTAAGCGAGAAACTTTTCTCCTTTGATCATTTTGCTACGGTTGTCATCGGGAAAAAGTTTAATAAAGGTTTGAAATTATATTTAAAGTTGGTTGCAAGTGGCTAAGTGCTCTCATTCTCATATAGCGTATTTATAAATTCTCGCCGCATTATGTGTCAACTTTTTGCGATTCCTAATGTTTATGACGTCATATCTTCTGAACCATGTGTCGTACGTGATTCTTAACCCTGCAACAGTTGTTACCTCACGGTAAGGAATGTGTGTACCAAATTTGGTTGTAATCGGTCCACTGGTTTAGGAGGAAATGAGCAGCATTGTCGCCAAATGCAGCAGTTTTTCGCGCATCTTATTGTTTATGACGTCATATCTCGTGAACTATATATCGTACGTGATTGTTACATTTACGGCGACCGTCCTCATGGATTGAAGCTTAAGTGTACAAAATTTAATAAAGATTGGAACAAAACTGTAGATTTGTATGCAACACGTACAAACATACGGACACTCTGGTGGATTAGCCGTGCGTACTGGAGAGCCGTGCTGCGGTGCGCGTGGCTTTACGCCGTCGGGGGTTCGAGTCCCCCCCTCGGGCATGGGTGTTTGTGTTATCCTTAGGTTAGTTTAACTTAGTTTAAGTAATTTGCAAGCTACGGACTAATAACCCAGCAGTTGAGGCCGATAGATTTACAAATATTTGCACATACTGAGGAAAAGATGGTGCAGATGTTATGTTATGTAGGAGACCTTCTGAGTCGTGGTTTGTGTCAGTGATTTGTATAACATGCGACGTGATCGTGATGTCATGTTCTTCGAACGGGGTATATTGGTTGGTAACGGACGAATAAGATTTCGAACTACTAACCGTCCAGCCACCTTCAAAATGTTCATATGTTTGTAGAGCTTAAGGGACTTAACTACGGGGTCATCAGTCCCTAAACTTACAAACTACTTATGAACTACCTACAACTAAGGACGGCACAAATATCCATGCCCGAGGGGGGATTCGAACCCCCGACCGTAGTGGCCGTGCGGACCGTGACTGAAGCGCCTCAGTCCCCTCGGCCACGGCGGCCGGCAGCCACCCTCATTGATCGGGTGGAGCGATATCTGAGATGAGCAACGGCAACAGCGCAACAAATCACGGCACAGGACGTGCACTTTTCTGGTATGGGATGGGCCCTTTAGATGTTGTGGAAGGCACTTTGAATGTTCTGCGGTTTATTGAGATGCTAGTGGTCTATCTCCACCATATTTGGCTTTCCGACACCCTGAATGTTCTTCGATGTTTGAAGAAGATAACATACAGCCACACAGCTCACGCCAAACCACCCAAGAATGGTTCCAGGAACGTGCCGGAGAACAAGGGGAAAAAAGTACGCTGATGGTGATAATCGTGGAAGAGCATGTTGCAGACATAATATGCTAACTGGTCCTGATAGATTCAACTACACTGCTCAAAACAATTAGGAGGTGATTTAAGATATCTAGATTCTTAAGTATTGTCATCGGTCCAGATCGTGTAGTGAGCAGGTAGTGCAATGCAACAGCAACTTGATTTACCAGAAGCTATGGCATGGAGGGCCTTAGGAAGGTTCGAAGCGGGACAGACTTAGAGGTGGCTGCAGTTATTGGAGTGTCCCAAAGTGCAATTTCAAGGACCTGGACGCAATTAAAGGCAACACGAACCGTTAAGAACGCAAAATTAAGATCGTCTATGGGTAACATCAGCAAGATATGACCGCTATCCACTGGTTAAAAGCGCGTCGAAACAGGAGGCTGAATGCAACTCACTTGTAGAAACAAATAAACAACATCGCAAATGTGGCCTCTACGCACGAAGGCCTACGTTTGTGTCCTACTAAAACTACGACACCGTTTAGCCCACAGAAACTGGCGGAGAAACATCGTCATTGGAGTCGTAACGAATGGCGCCGGGTTCTGTTCACGGATGAGTCAAGACTCTGTGTTTAGCCAGATAATCGTCAATCCCTCATCTGGAGAGAACGTGGAACTTTGAACAATCCTGCTAACATGCAGGAAACATCATCATATTATGGTGGCGGACGTATGTTGTAGGCAGGTGTCAATATTGGCGGACGTACAGAACTATATTGTTGAGAATAGCGCTTTGACTGCTCTGAAGAAATTTTATTGTGACCTACGCTGGTGCAATGGGAGATGGGCTCCTTCTGGTGGACGGTAAAGTGTGGCACTGGTGGGCAACACGCTTGAAGGAGAGGGAATAAAACGAATTGATTGGCCAGTTTGTTCATCGGACACAAACATGTCTGGGGCACATTTTTCGGATTCATCTACCACAACGGTTGCAGAGCTGTATATTGCACTAATGAAAGAATGGCCAAATATCCCTCAAGAGATGACTGACAACCTCATATCGTCCATGCCAGGCATGTGGGCAGCTGTACTAGCCGTCCGAGGTGTTCACACCCCATATTAGGGGGCAAGGAGAATGATTTTTACACTATTGTGGTAGCTTCATGGTGCCTCGCTCGACGTAAACCTCACGTAGAGAATTGAGACAGCAATATATCATACTTTATCACACTTAAATTACAAATGTAGTGTTTCGCAAGGATCGAAATGTTCAAATGTTTGTATAGCTTATGGGACTTAACTACGGGGCCATCAGTCCCTAAACTTACAAACTACTTCTGAACTAGCTAACACTAAGATGTGTAGCAAATGGCACCCCATACCATCACACCGGGTGATACTCCAGTATGGCGATAACGAATACACGCTTCCAATGTGCGTTCACCGCGATGTTGCCAAACACGGATGTGACCATCATGATGCTGTAAACAGAACCTGAATTCATCCAAAAATAAAAAAAATAAAAAATAAAAAAAGACGTCTTGCCATTCATGCACCCAGGTTCGTCGTTGCGTACACCATCGCAGGCGCTCTTGTCTGTGATGCAACGTCAAGGGTAACCGCAGCCGTGGTTTCCTAGCTAATAGTCCAAGCTGATGCAAACGTCTTCGAACTGTTCGTGCAGATGCAAACGTCCTCATCTGTTGACTTAGGGATCGAGACGTGGCTGTACGATCTGTTATAGCCATGAGAATAAAATGCCTATCATCTCGACTGCTAGTGATACGAGGCCGTTGGCATCCAGCACGGCATTCCGTATTGCCCTCCTGAACCCACCGATTCCATATTCTGCTAACAGTCATTGTATCGCGACCAACACGAGCAGCAATGTCGCGATACGATAAACCGAAATCGCGATAAGCTACAATCCGACCTTTATCAAAGTCGGAAACGTGATGGTACGCATTTCTCATCCTTACACGAGGCATCACAACAACGTTTCACCAGACAACGTCGGTCAACTGCTGTTTGTGTATGAGAAATCGGTTGGAAACGTTCCTCTTGTCAGCACGTTGAAGGTGTCGCCATCGGCTCCAACCTTGTGTGAACGCTCTGAAAAGCTAATCAAATTCAAAATGTTCAAATGTTTGTAAAGCTTATGGGACTTAACTACGGGGTCATCAGTCCCTAAACTTACAAACTACTTATGAACTACTTACGAACTAGGACGGCACAAATATCCATGCCCGAGGGGGGATTCGAACCCCCGACCGTAATGGCCGTGCTGACCGTGACTGGAGCGCCTCAGTCACCTCAAAAGCTAATCATTTGCATATAACAGCATCTTCTTCCTGTCGGTTAAATTTCGCGTCTGTAGCATGTCATCTTCGTGGTGTAGCAATTTCAGTGGCCAGAGTATCTAGTTTAGTGTGCTAATTGGGGAATATTGTTGTTGTAAAAACACACGATATTGTGGATGAAAAACCTTAATATTGTATTTAAAGGCAATAAATGCATTTCTTGAGTAAGAAAATTCGATGAGTTCTACTTTTGTAAAACTCGAACTTCTCAAAGAAAGAGAAGAACTGTTATGGAGTCGGAGTTTCAGAACTGATGCTTACCAACAATCACAAAACGTGTCACTTGCTCAGATGAATCACATTTTTAGTTGCATGAGGTTTATTGTGATGTCAGGATACGCTATCAAACAGGAGAACAGGAGGCCGATATATGCTTTGCTATATTGATTAATACAGCTGGGGGCAATATCATTGCGTAATAGGCTTCAACCCGCACTTACATGGATCTAGTAGCTGCAATCGAAGCCAAGATGGCAACTGTCTATTGTGGAATCAGTACTGCCGACCACCTTCATACTTTCACAAAGGATGTTTCCCCATACGGTGGTGGCGTCGACCTCTGAGATAACATTATGGGCCTCACAAACCCAGCATCGTTCAGCAGTAGTCTGAGGTCCACAGTGTCCTCACATGGAAGTCATGGCCACGAAATTATGTTAATATGAATCCCGTGGAACATGTGTGAGGCAATATCGGTCGTCAACACTGCTCTCGTATTTCACTGTGCAATGTTGTTGTTATTTCCTCATTCTGAAGACTGCTTTGAAGCAGCTCGCCACGCTACTGTATCTTGTGAAAGCCTCTTTCTCTCCGGATGACTATTGCAACTCGTTTCCACTTAAGTCTCCTAACTGTACACGACTGAAAATGGTTTCCCTTACTTGCCAAGAAGCCTAAGTTACGGGAAATGCGTGACCTGTGGCCACACAACTAGAAGCCCTGGATATGTGGGGCTACAGGAGGATGGAGGATGACAACATCACTAGAACAATAGCAGAAGGTTTTTATGTTCCTGCAGCTCTATAAATACCATATAATGACATCGTTTTTAAAATGGTTCAAGTTTTCTGATAGGTTGTGATTTATTTATTTATTTTTAATTTTCACAACGGACTGTTCCGGCTTACCTTATTGCCATTTCCAAGTGAGCTTCACAAACATAGCCACAACATATTTAAAATTATAAAGCTTATATTGTATGTATAACATAAGTTATTTACGTCTACGTTGAATGCCGTACATACATCATCGTTGCAAACCGTCTTATATCTGTCAAATTTTTTGATATTATAAATTGGTGTTATTAATTATATTTGACAGTTTTGACAGTTCTCATGTTGCGATGATATATGTTTACAGATGATATTTCTATGGTAACAAAGATGGTATTTATATTACTGTTCGTTGTTGTTGTGTTTTTGGCTGCTGCTTTACGTTTAGCTATATTGATTTTGTAATTTATACAGATGTAATTGTCATAAAATCGTTAAAAATGGCTTTTAGTTATGTTACATAATTCTATGCGTTATTTGTATGTTATTTCTATATTATGGTATTATGTTTTACATTTTCCATTTATGATGTAGCAGCGTTATTATTTTGTTGTTGTGCTGTTTTATTTAACACGTTAGATTTTGGTAAGGGCCATCTCTGGCCGTGCATTATCTTCACAATTTATCATTTTTATGAGTATCTCAATAAAGTTTCTAAGGCAGTCTTGGTGTTTAAGCTCCACCTGCTGATTCAGTATTTCTTCGGGTTCGTTTTTCATACGCAAGTAAATTTCAAGTTCTTCAAGAGTCATTATAATAGGGTCTTTTGGGATTCTACGTAGCACCTGTATCGTACT
This sequence comes from Locusta migratoria, assembly GCA_026315105.1. Taxonomy (NCBI): domain Eukaryota; kingdom Metazoa; phylum Arthropoda; class Insecta; order Orthoptera; family Acrididae; genus Locusta; species Locusta migratoria. Next base: position 398,812,227 of record CM048755.1, on the reverse strand, counting down.
CTCAATTTCGCTGACAGTGTAATGGTGATTGTTTAGATGGAGAGAGACACTTAGCTGGTAGTTTTCACAATCGGGAATGAATCAATGCTTTGCGGTCGTCTGTTCATGTTAATTCTTGGTTGTTTGTTGAGTATTTGGCTCAGCTATTTTATTACAAAGGACGTTCAGCCCTCTGACCGGGCGCGCTGAGCCACTGCTCCCGGCATTACGCTATTCGCACCCGTCGCTCGGACCGACCCATTGTTTACAGTTTCCTTGAGACAATGTGGAAAAGTGAAGTAACATTGTATATTATCATAGGCGTCTAGCCTATGTGTATGTGTTCAAATAAGTTGACATAACTTGGAAGTGAAACTTCTTAATTCTCCCTCGTAGTAACACTCCAGGTTCATTGTCTAGACTTTCTGGTTTCTTTGGTATTAAATAGTATTAATAGTATTAATAGTAGTATTAAATAGTATTAAAAGTACTAAGTAATGTAATTATATTTCTATTATCACCGTAATCAGGTTTCTTCGACTCCAGGTTCCCTACCTCACGTTGTTAAGTGGAGCATACACTGAATATTGTTCAGTTTTATCACGCTCTTACGGAAACACCCTATATATACCGCAAACCACTTTACACTGCATAGTGAAGGGTACGTCGTACCACTGTTGTGTATTTCGTTTTATACTTCGTTAGCGTACTGAGGAAAGGAAAAATGGCTGTCTGCATCCCTCTGTGCGGAGCCAAAATCTCATTATCTTTTCTTTACGATGCCCATATGAGATTGGTGACAGCGTAATGTTTGCATAATGTTCGCTTCGAATATAGGGTCTCTGTATTTACGCGATATGGTTTCGTAGAAACTGTGAGGGGAGTCAAATCTAAACGAGACTAATCCAAAGTATTAGATAAGCTTCTCATTATTTAAGAAGTAATCGCCATCAACTGTTAATAACTGTGTTCCACTGTGAGACAAGACGGTCAGTGTCTTTGTGGGAAATGTTTACAGTGCTCTCTGTAAATAATAATGTACCTAGTCGTGCGCCTTGTCGTACGAAAGCCCGCCGCGGTGGCCGAGGAGACTGAGGCGCTCCAGTCACGGTCTGCACGGTCACTACGGTCGGGGGTTCGAATCCCCCCTCGGGCATGGATATTTGTGCCGTCCTAGTTCGTAAGTAATTTGTAAGTTTAGGGACTGATGACCCCGTAGTTAAGTCCCATAGACTATACAAACATTTGAAAACATTTGTCGTACGAAGCAGAATGACTGTACCAATACTTTTCTCTGGGCTACAAAAATATGGAAATCGCACGGGGAGAATGTTTGTTAAGCTTAAAGGACTTAACTGCGGGGTCATCAGTCCCTAAACTTACAAACTACTTATATAGCTTACAATAAAGACGGCACAAACATCCATGCCCGAGGGGGGATTCGAACCCCAACCGTAGCGGCCGGCCGGCCACGGTGGCCGAGGAGACTGAGGCGCTCCAGTCACGGTCTGCACGGCCACTACGGTCGGGGGTTCGAATCCCCCCTCGGGCATGGATATTTGTGCCGTCTTTAGTATAAGGTAGTTGATAAGAAGTTTGTAAGTTTAGGGACTGATGACCCCGTAGTTGAGTCCCATAAGCTTAACAAACATGTGAACATTTTCGTAGCGGCCGTGCAGACTGTGACTGACGCGCCGCAGACCATTCGGCCACTGCGGCTGGCACACGGGGAGAGCTCGGGCTAAATGTAAAATGTTCAAGGTCTTTGCAGCGAAACTTGAGTAGTGCGATAGAACAACATTGACAACACTTGGAAGGGCAGAGCAGAATGATGACTTTTCTATTACCCTGCAGATTTTCGCTGGACAGTCTTTACAAATCATCTTACCAGTCATGATCTCTCCCTATATGTTTTTCACGTTTGTGGTCGTCTATTTGCTTCCTATGAGCACACCTCAGTACAATCATCCTCATTAAACTATTGATAATCACGTCTTATATTTGCAGTACTGGTGATTTGCAGTACTTGTGATATGCATTAATGGTGATTATCTTTGGAAAATTATATGTTTACTTACTTTTTTCCATATGTCCTGTTTTCATTTGACCTCCCTTGTGCATTGCATTGTATTTTCTTTTTTAACGACTAACGGTTAAGTTTCCCGATGTTTTCTGTTACATTTTCATATCGGTTGTACCAAAGTTCTACGATGCTGACAACGCGTCAATGAAATAGTTCATCTGCATCTACACACTTTATGTGCAAATCAAAACCGCTTTTATTATATTTCTTCAGCATTCCAATCTCTAATAGCGCGAACGCCAAAATCTTTATTATTATTTTTACGATATGATTTCTCTTATTTTAATATGATTATGCACCTCTATGTAGCTGGGTGCTATCGCATCCGGAGGATAAAGTTGTTGAAAGAAATTTTGCAAATAGATCTCGCAGCAACTAATAATGCCTTTCTTTTTATGTTTTCCCTAGGTCGTGCAAAATTTCCGTGAAACTTCCTGTCCTGTATTCCGATAATACGAAACGAGCTTCTCGTCTCTGAACTTTTTCCAAGTCCTCCATCAGTCCCACCTGATGAGGACCCCACACTGCGCAACAGTACTCCAAAATACGACGAAAAATTGTAGTGTAGGCAGTTTTTTAGTGTTCTGCCAATGAAACGCAACTTTTCGCTCGCTTTCCTAATGATATTTTCTCAGTGTTATTTCCAATTTCAGTTGTTCATAATTGTAATTCGTGTTTGTTTAGTTGAATTCATGGACCTTAGATTTGATTGATGTATCGTCTGAAAGAGGTTCAATAAATTTATTTTAGCACTCACAATGATGACTTTACACTTTTCATTTCGATCCCTGTTTCCATTTTAATTTCATAAGAACTCTAAACAATGGAATTATACTCAATAATGTTCCGAATTGTGTCTTACCTTCCATTCCTGTTATAGGTGGACCACATTTTTCCAAAACACTACCAATTCCTCCCTCCTACTGATTTTATGAAATGGTTCCATTTGAAATCGTTTCTTAAAATTAACCCCAAAACTACGTGCTCAAGTCGTTCAGCACTAACTTTGTAATCGGATACCACGTGGTTCTTTCTGTTATTTATAACGCTTCTCTCGCATCCATGCCCATTTGAAGAGAGGTACCATTCATCACACCAAAAGAAAACGTTGTCCACGTCTTTCTGCAATTCCTCAACCATCGTCCAGTGACGGTACTTTCATAGATGACAAATGCATTATCAACAAATAATTTAACTGCATGGAAATCGAAAACATTCGCACTACGCAAATAGAAAACATAGGGAAGTTACAAAAGTAGAGTTACCATACGTCCTCTTTTTCCCGGACATGTCCTCTTTTTTAGGCAAGAAAATGTGTCCGGCCGGAATTTATAAAATTCTACAAAATGTCCTCTTTTTTTTTGGTTCCGAGAAAGAAAATTTATTTTTGTGTCATTGGCGACAACATGTTCATTCGCACTGCAGTTCCAAACTCTCCGCAACTATTATGCGCATACACAGAGTGAAATCGACGTTCACAATTTCGCACTCCGCACGGGTCTGACAGTTGAAAACGATTCGGATCTTCTCTGAGAAAGAGCCCGGTTGTCTATCCTGTATTCAACCAGTGCATTCTGTCTTCTGCGTTACATTCTATGGCGTTGCTTTTGATATACTTTGTGGTTTAGGTTAAAATATAATACCGAAAAGAAAGTCAGTGTTAAATATGTGCTCCTGGAGAAATAGAAATCATTCAAAAGAATGATCAAACGAATGTAAGAATTAATGATACATTGTGCTCCGATCAACTTAAACAAAACATACAAGCAGCTGAAGTGTGGTGTGCATATTTAAATCAGTCATCTAGTGTTGTTAGTTATTCTGAACTGTTGAAAATTGTAGACTTCTTTTTTTCTATAACTAGTCACAATTCCGACACAGAACCTGCGTTTTCTCTTTTGAACATACAGTGTACAAAAGACAGGAATAGATTTAAAATATACTGTAATTATACTGTTTGTGTATCGTATAATTTCAAACATGTGAAATGCCTTATTAAAAAAAAAAAAAAAAAAAAAAAAAAAAAAAAAAAAAAAAAGCAGCTCACGAGGGAGATTTCGTCGTCCATCAAATAGAGTTGGTTCAAAAGTGAATAACACAAGAATGAGACAATTGAAAGTCTGTCAAGGTTCATAATATTTCGTTTCCCAACAACCACACAGGGTTACTGTTTTATTTTGTAGTAGTTTTACGTGCTTCATTATTAAAGTTTTTAATTACATTATGTTAAAGATAGTGTCCTCTTTTTTATATGAACTGTCCTCTTTTTTGGTGATGAACATATGGTAACCTATACAAAAGTAGCTCAGACATAAACTAGACTCCAATTCCTTCGTCTCTGTCATACGGCGCAAATGTATCGCTCCAGCTTCTACATCTACCTCTACATACATACTCCGCAATTCACCGTAAGGTGCGTGGCGGAGGGTACACTGCACCACTGCTAGGCATTTCCTCTCCTATTCCACTCCCAAATTGAACGAGGAAAAAAAGAATGCCTATATGCCTCCGTACGAGCCCTAATTTCTCTTATCTTGTCTTTGTGATCTTTACGTGAAATGTAAGTAGGCGGCAGCAAGATCGTACTACATTCAGCTTCAGATTCGGGCCCTCTAAATTTACTTAACAGAAATTCACGAAAAGAACGTAGTATTTCTTCCAGCGATCCCCAATTGAGTTGCCGGAGCATTTCCGTGACACTCGCGCATTGGCCGAACCTACCGGTAACAAATCTAGCTGCTCGCCTCTGAACCGCCTCTATGTCTTCCTTCAAACCGATCTGCTGCGGGTCCCAAATACTTGAGCAATACTCAAGACGTGGTCGTACAAGCGTTTTGTACGCGGTCTCCTTTACAGGTGAAGTACATCTTCCCAAAATTCTCCCAATAAACCGAAGTCGGCTGTCTGCCTTACACGCAACTGTCCTTACATGCTCGTTCCATTTCATATCGCTCTGCAATGTTACGCCTAGATATTTGAACGACGCGACAGCATCAAGAAGCTCACTACTAATGCTGTATTCGAACATTATAGGATTGTTTTTTCTACTCATGCGCATCACCTTACATTTTTCTACATTGAGAGCTAGCTGCCATTCTTCGCACCAACTAGAAATTTTGTCTAAGTCAACCTGTATGCTATTACAGTCAGTTACAGACGACACCCTCCCATACACCACAGCATCATCAGCAAACAGCCGCAAATTACAACTTACTCTGTCCATCAGATCATTTATATAGATAGAAAATAATAGCGGTCCTATCACACTCCCCTGGGGCACGCCTGACGATACACTCGTCTCTGATGAACACTCGCCGTCGAGAACAACGTACTGCGTTCTATTACTTAGGAAGTCTTCCAGCCAGTCACAAATCTGTGAACCTATTCCATAAACTCTTATCTTCGTTAGCAGTCTGCAGTGTGGCACCGCTTTTCCCATTCTGCGTAAGTTTTGTCAGCTCACACACACACACACGCACACACACACACCGCGTCCTTGCGCCGCCGCGCTCCTAGCTGCCGCAGAGCGAACTACTGTCCACCAAGGAGGGTCCATTCCGCATTCGGCGAAGCTGGTCAACAGTAGCGTGTACAGCGCGAGTGGTGCCTATAGCTGCTGCTTCATTGTCGCCCTCTCCATCAACAGAAAGGTGCACACCCCTTGGCAAACGTAAGTAATGCTTCGCAGACTATGAGTGTATTGCCCTATTGTTATTTTTTCTTCTCCGCACTGTTAGCCCTGTCGGTCTTATCAGCTCGCAGCGGTAGTTTGACGCAGCTGTAAATCCCTCAGGCTGTCTCTACTGTTTGGGGAGCTTCAAATAGCATTTATTCAAGTAAGTGTTTCACTGGAATGTAAACGGTGTTTCAGGGACACGCGGAAAGACTAAAAGGGAAGTAGCTGATTCCGTAACTATGCTCTTCCCTTTCATAGCTCTTAGAATCATGTGTTAAACTTTGCCATGTAATTAATTGCAGTTTTCTCCTCTATCATCTTTACCGACAATGGTACAGCCGGTTCGATAGGAAAATCTTGCAGAGGGAGAAACATCTCGCATTTGCCAATGGTAAATAAACGGGTTTAATCTCTTTATTGTCAATCATTGTTATCACCGGATAAATTGTCAGAAAAGCGAAACTTACTTGCGTCAATAAAGTGTTCTGGCCAATTTTAACAAATAATATGATTCGTGTCTGTTTTGAGAATCTAGTTTCTCATTTTCAGTGCACCAAAAAGAATAGAAAAATAAGCGGTTGTAGGATTCCTGGTCTACTTTCGCAATAGATTAAGACGATTTCGACTATGAAACATATTTACCTTGGCGAATTTTCTTTTCACATTCAAGCCTGCGTACAATGTGAAACATTTCGCTGTTAGCTGTAACGCCAGCTGTTAGTGTGAGGCTGTTATCGTCTAGGACAAGATGCTGTGACACCAATCATATTTTCTGTTCTGATCATTTTGCCTCTGGCTTTGACTGTATGGTAACAACAGTGCCGAAGTGAGATGTCGGATTGCTATGTTGTTCATTGATGCGTCATTGTACACCAGGAATGTACAAAAAAAACCTGGATTTGAGTGTTTGTTTGCTTTTCCTCATATTGCCGACTATAGATGATAATAAAATTCTTTAAGAATAACGCGTACGAATTGTTTGTACACTCGAATTAAGTTAAGCTACGTTGTAATATGTAATATCCTTGTGCTCAGCTTCTTTCTGCATTTTGAGAACTGTTTTTCAAATGCAGAGGACAGAAACTATAACATAGAGGGAAAAGTTAATGTGGAATGACTTAGTCGCTTTGGTGTCCGTGATATAGTTACTTGAAACGGTCACGCATAAGGACGAAGTTGACGATAATAATTTAGTAGAACTTACTTGTGATTTATCCTCTGTCGCCTTTTAAATAATGTGTTCAGCAAGTCTGCCAGAAACTTCACAGTATTAACTAGCTCATGTGGATATTTTGTGCGCTTACATAAATGTCGATCTCTAAAACATGTTTCCTTCCGTTACTTACGAGAATTAGGCGGTCAATTGTCGCAACGAATATTTTTTTTCTTTTCATTAACTTTGTTTAGGGTATCTCCTTCGACCATGAACAATATCGAAGGCTAAGCATCAGAGCTTCTGCATATCGTACGTATTCGTTGATAAGTTACGCGTACTGACCGTTACTGCTTGAAACGTTTCGATATTCACTTATCTTCTTCCGCCCACGCGGTTCGTATTCAAATTTGTAGTTCTTGTATTTCTCCAGTTTGTTACGATAGTTTCTTAGTCTTCAAATTCGTCGTTCTCAATTGACCATGTCGCTAATTGCGCAGAATACTGACAGTGTCTTTACTTTAAGTTGGCCGACGCCTTCTCAGTCCTGAGTTTGTTGAGGTCGGACGGTAGTCATTAATTTTTGACCACCGTCAACACCAAAAGTGACACGGTGTTTTGACTCTAAAATAGGTTATTCGCTCTTAGCGTACTCCGCTGCATTCCACTACGAAATCGAGTATAACTTAAAAAGGGATCCACTATTACTTATGATATACACGCTAAACAGGGACTCAACCTATAAACAAGTAAATTGTGAGTGTTTCTTGCTAGGTCATATGACAATTAGTGAAAACAAGTACGAGAGTGATAAACTTGCAGATATGGATAATGTTCATAAAATAACTGTTTAAATGCAAGTGATTTTTCTAGTTTTAATGGATTTGAACTTATGAATGTATAAGGAACCCATTCTGAAGAGAGTTTTGTTGCTTTTATGTGTGAAATATTTCAATGCTCCTTAAAATTTCAGCATTTAACCAACATTTAGAGAATAATAAAATGTTCAAATCTTTGTGAAACTTAAGGGACTTAAATGTGGGGTCATCAGTCCCTAAACTTACAAACTACTTATGAACTACCTTATACTGAAGACGGATCGAAGGCGCATCGGTGCATTGCGCCTCAACACGCTTGGCCACTCCGCCACGGCATTCTCGAGTTATTCTCATCTCAAACAAGCTCAATCATTTATTCCCTTTTTTTCTTTGGTGTTACACAGCCCGTTTTAGCTCTCATTATTAAGTAGCCTTATTTATATCTTTATGGTAAATACATCCGAATCACAAATAGTCGATTCACACGACTAGTAACGAATTGTTTTAATGAAATACTATTATCGTCTCAAGTGCCAGCTGGTGCTTTACTTTACAGCAATACTGAACTAAATGGTTTTTGTATTTTCGAATAGAAATTTAAGAATTTTAACCGATGGAAGTTCAATTCTCCTATTTTATTTTAACAATTTTATAATTCCGCAACTGCGCCGCGAGGATATAAAACTCCGCTACGCGTGGTAACACAGAGCTGGCTGTACATTGTGAGGCACCCATTGTTGCAGGGATGACACAAGTCCCGATTTTCCGAGACAGTCACTGTTTCAGATAAAATTCTTTCTGACGCTAGTTTTGTCCCGGTTTCGTGACGTCAAAGGAATTTTCTTATACAGTCCATTTATTCTAAAAAGCTGGCATGCATTTGTATTTTAATTGTGACTGTTAAGCAAAATAATCGTTTGTGTTCCGTTGTTCCACTTTCCAGGGTCTATTAAAGATAGACTCAGTTCAATTACGAATTTGCAGCTACATGATTCTATGTCTTAGACTTATTGGGCTTCCTATTTGAGTATGTGTGACTTAAATTCCAAATGTCAAAGAGAACGTGTTTATGTACTTATTTTACTAAATCAGTCGAATATAGCAGAAATTTTCACAAATATTTCACTTTTTTAAGCTAAAGGAAAGTGTGCCGGTTTATGATTCACAAACTATGAGTGTTTTGGTCAATTTTAAAGATACGTGCCATTTTGCAAGGAACAAATTGTGGCAAACCCTACATTGTTGTCTGCTGTTTTACTTTGTTGTACATCACTGTACTGAGAACTGTTTCCTTTTCTTGCGGCTAGTGTATGTAATTTCTGCAGTTAGTCTTATATGAAGCCGGCCGCGGTGGCCGAGGGGACTGAGGCGCGTCAGTCACGGTCTGCACGGCCACTACGGTTGGGGGTTTGAATCCCCCCTCCGGCATGGATATTTGTGCCGTCCTTAGTGTTAGCTAGTTCATACGTAGTTTGTAAGTTTAGGGATTGATGACCCCGTAGTTAAGTCCCATAAGCTATACAAACATTTGAACGTTTGAATTTCTTACATGAAACGTTTTATAACGATCCTGTTTTGGTTCCGTTTACAAACAACAGTGGAATTTTTTTTCCGTGAGTGGCTACTGCTTTCGCGGAAGTGTGTAGCGTAGTTTATGGTGGCAGCACTGCAGGGGCCAAGCATGTTTTTTGTGCACACCGTCCCCGCCCCCCTCCACCGCCTCGCGTCAAGGTCGCAAACACAGAGGCAGGGGAAAAACCGCCTCCAAACACGGTTTAAGAATTAACCCCAAGAACTAAGTGAGTTCACATTCCCCAACAAAGGACGTGGAAGAGTTGTTGAACGGAATAGACACTGTCCTGCAAGGAGAGTGTAAGATGAACATTGACAAGAGCAAAACAAGGGTAATAGATCGTACTCTAAGAAAAGCACGCGATGCTGAAAGAATTAGATTACATATCGAAACAATAAACGTGATAGATGAGTTTTGTTACTTGAAAGTTAAATAACGTACTATGGTCACAGTACAGATGAAATAAAATACAGAAAGGCAATGAGAAGAATAGCGTTTTTGAAAAAGAGAAATTTGTTAATATCAGATATTAATTCAACTATTAGGAAGTATTTTCTGAAGTGTTGCCTCGCATAGTAGTGAAACATGAACGATAAATTGGTTCAGACAGGAACCGAATATAAGCTTTTGATATGTGGTGCTATAGACGAGAATTAGCCTTTTCCTCATCCTGAGGCTCTAAATGCAAACAGTTTTATACATTTACATAAACACACACAATAGTTGTCAGATTATGCTTTGCAACGGTCTTGTAGGATCTCGGAGCTTGTCGTGTGCAGAAGCAGGTAGTTATTTGATCTAAGACTTAACAGTTTAGCAACAAAGGACTGAAGTGAAACATTTTAAGCTGAAGTGCTTCAAAGTATTTGACAGAACAACGAATGAAATGGAAAATCAACTGTCTCATATAAAATTCCATTTCATCTCACTTCAATTTACCGCTAAAATGAGTGTTCCCAGGATGAAACTTTTACTCTGCAGCGGAGTGTGCGCTGATATGAAACTTCGTGACAGATTAACATTGTGTGTCGGAACCGAGATTCGAACCGGGGAACTTTACCTTTGGAAAGTAGGAGGTGAGGTACTGGTAGAATTGAAATTTTGAGGACGGACCGTGAGTCGTGTCAGGGTAGCTCAGTGGTAGAGCTCTTGCCCGCGAAAGGGAAAGGTCCCATGTTCGAGTCCCGATTCAGGCACACAATTTTAATCTGCCAGGAAGTTTCAAAATGAGTGTTCTTTATTTAAGAGTGAAAACTATGCAGTAATTTTCGGAGTCAAATGTAGCTGAAATATTGATACACCTGAGCTATTGTGTTTTGTCTAGAGACTGCTTTGATGCAGATGTCCATTCTACTCTATTCATCTCCTCATAAGAACGGCAACCCACATACATTTGAAGCTGCTTACTCTAGTCGTCTCTTGTCTTCCTTGCGCGAGTTTTATCTCCCCTCCCCCCTCCCCCCTCCCCCACCTACTACCTAACCCATACTTCCATCCAAAACGTAATTTACGATTCCTTGATGTCTCAGAATCTGTGCTAGCAATCAATCCTTTCTTTTCTAATCAATTCTGTACACTGACTCTTCGTTATGTACGTGAACTATCTATCTAATCTCGAACATTCGTCTATAGGACCACATATCAAAAACTTCTATTCTGTTCCTGTCTGAACCAATTTATCGTTCATCTTTCACTACTGTACGAGGCAACACACCACACAAATGTCTTCAGAAAATACTTCCTAGCAGTTGAATTAATATCTAATATTAACAAATTTCTCTTTTTCAAAAACGCTATTCTTCTCATTGCCTTTCTGTATTTTATTTCATCTGTACTGCGACCATAGTACGTTATTTGACTTCCCAAGTAATAAAACTCATCTATCACGTTTATTGTTTCTATATCTAATCTAATTCTTTCAGCATCGCGTGCTTTTCTTAGATTACGATCAATTACCCTTGTTTTGCTCTTGTCAATGTTCATCTTACACTCTCCTTGCAGGACAGTGTCTATTCCGTTCAACAACTCTTCCACGTCCTTTGTTGCTTATGGCAAAATCACCAAGTCATCAGGAAAACACAGTTTTCATTTCTTCACTCTAAACTTTAATTTCTTCTCCTGAATTTTCCTTGCTTTCCTGCACAAGTTTCTTAGTGTACAGATTGAATAATAATGGGAAAAGGCTACAACCCTGTCTTATTCCCTTCCCAACCAATGCTTCGTCTTTAATAACTGCTGTCTATTTTTGTACAAGTTGTAAATAACCTTCCGTTCCCTATATTTTACTCAAAATAGCTCCATAAACTGAAAGAATGTATTCCAATTATCAATGTCAAAAGCTTTCTCGAAATCATCAAATGCTAGAAATGTAGGTTTGCGTTTCCTTAATCTGTCTTGATGAGTTGTAACTTGGGTATTGCCTACTGTTTTCCTACATTTCTCCTAAAGCGAAACTGACCTTCCACACAAGACGGCTTCTACCAGATCCCTTCTTTTCCTGAAATAATTCGTCTTAGAATTTGTCAACCATAACTCATTAAGCTGATGGTTCTGTAGTTTTCACAATTGACTGGGTCTAATGTATTTGGAATCGGGCGTATTACAATTTTTCTTTAAGCCTGAGAGTATTTCACCTGTCTGATATAATGCGCACACCAGGGGGAGTAGTTTTGTATGGGTGACTCTCCCACAGACTTCTGTAGCTCTGATAAATGTCGTCAAATCCTTGATTCAACATAGATCTTCTAGTGCTCTGTCAAATTCTTCTCTCAGTGTAGTATCTCCTATTGCATCTTCATCTATTTCTTCTACCCTTCCTAAATTATCATCTGGAAGTTCATTTCCTTTGTAGAGCCCCTCTGTATATTCTTTACGCTTTCATTTTTCTCTTCTTTGTCAGATCTGGGTTTCCATCTGCTTTTTTGAGATTCATACAGCTGCTTTTCTTGTCACCAAATGCCTCTTTTATTTTCTTGTAGACGGTAGTTATTACCCCTTCTTATTTATTCTTCTATAGAGTTTCATTTGTGCTGTAGTCACTCCTGCTTAGCCATTTTTCACATTACGACACTCTCATTTTTAAGTGGCCTAATCTCCAATTTAACTACTTCCTAGCTCCGATCCGTAAAACGTCAGAGTTGTTTTTCCTGATGACGACATCTTCCTTGCCCGACAGGGTACCATCATCGACTATTCATACAGTAGAGCTACAAGTCTTCGGGAAAATTAATGGCTGTAGTTTCCCCTCGCTTTCAGCCGTTCGCAGAAACGGTATGGCTAAGCCACGTTAGATGATGTTACAAGACCAGCACAATCACCCAGACTGTTCCCCATGCAACTACTGCTACCCCACTTCCTGAACCACACGTTTGTCTGGCCTTTCCACAAATAATACCACTCTGCTGTGGTTGCACCTATGGTCCTGGTATCTGTATCACAGTGGCATGGAAGCCACCCGACCTTTGCAATGTCTGTAGTTCATGGGGTAGCTTATCTCGTGACCTAATCTGCTTTCTTCAGCATAGCATGATTTTCTTAGACTACCTACTTTACGTTATGCTTGTTTTGCTTTTAATGATGTTCATCTTATACACTCCTTTCAGGACACTGTGCATTGTGTTCAGTTGTTCTTCTAGCTCCGTTAATGTCTTTGACAGAATTACAATGTCACCGGCAAACCGCATGTATTTATTTTTTGTCCTTTAATACATCCTCCATATTTATCTTCGCTTTCCTTCACAAGTTTCTCAATCTACAGATTAAACAACATTGACGAAAGATTACAACTCTGTCTTACAACTTTTCCAACCTCTGTCTAATCTTTCTTGACCATAGACTCCGACAGCTGCTGTCTTGTTTTTGTACAAATTGTAAATAACGTTCCGTTCTCTATATTTTACCCTTGCTGACTTAAGAATGTGAAAGAGTGTATGCCAGTCAACAATGTCTAAAGATTGCTCCAAATCTAAGCCGGCCGCGGTGGCCGAGGGGACTGAGGCGCTCCAGTCACGGTCTGCACGGCCACAACGGTCGGGGATTCGAATCCCCCCTCGGGCATGGATATTTGTGCCGTCCTTAGTATTAGCTAGTTTGTAAGTTTAGGGACTGATGGCCCCGTAGTTAAGTCCCATAAGCTATACAAACATTTGAACATTTTTTGAAATCAACAAAAGTTAGAAATGTAGGTTTGCCTGTCCTTGATCTAACTTTTAAGATTAGTCGTAGGCTTAGTATTGCTTATCGTGTAACTACATTTCTCTTAAAACAAATCTTTTCTTTCCCGAGGTTGGCTACTACATGTATTTCCATTATTCTGGAAGTAATTAGTGTTAGAATTTGGCAAACGTTATTATTACATTTTCCTCCAAGTCTTTCATACCTAATCTCTCCAAGCTATCTATTCACCCTTTTTTTTGCGATGTACGTTGTACCGAGATTACATGACTGAAAATATAGCTCCTCCTTATGTGGAGCAGCCATTGAAACAGTTATTGACGATAGCCACCGCTTCTCGGAAGAACCGTTGCTACATGCCTCAGCATCGAATCAAAGAGGCTCTGGAGGTGGTGCTGTATTGTACCATTCTATACAGCTTCCAAATTTAGCCAAAGTTGATTTGGTGTAACAGCTGATGGTGTATCCCCTGCGTATCGTTCCGTAATCAGTCTTGAGAGACACCGCGGCCAAAGAGTGTTGAACTGTTGCCTTATGCTTCACCCTCTGGTCTTTCCAGCGGTAGTATGGTTTGGGTTGGTATTGCATATCACTCTTGCTTCCACTGCCCCCAACAGACATCACCGGTACACTAAGCAGCCGGCGTTATATCTTTAAAATGCATTACTCATTATTTCGATTTCCTCTGGTCTATTTTACAGAGGTATCGGAAGTACATAGTCTTTCTTTTCCTGATAGTGTCCCATAGCCTCTATTCTTGGGCTGTTTATCTTCGTTAAGTATCGTCAGTGCTCCTGGACTTCTACATATCTACCTGAGAATGTTTTTTACCGCGACGGATTAGGCGTGCCCACTGGGGTGCCGTGCTGCGGTGCGCGCGGCCGTTCGCCGTCGGGGGTTCGAATCCCCCCTCGGGCATGGGTGTGTGCGTTGTCCTTAGGTTAGTTTACCTTAGTTTAAGTGGTTTGTAAGATACGGACTAATAAGCACGCAGTTGAGCCCGATAGATTTACAAACATTTGAACTTTTCTGAATTATTTTACCTTCTCCATGTAAACAGTGGTTATAATTAAAGTGCATTAATGTCCAATATGGGCTGTAGGTACCGTATGTCTGCGAAATGTAGATTTAACTTACATTGGAAAAGGAAATTTTTGGCAGAAGCTTTAAATCGGGTGCTGTACATTGTTCTCGACAAAAATTATAAACTCGTCTGCCTCTTCGGTGTAGATATTGACCAATTACGTAAACGACTGTTAACAATAAAATCAAATATATGCCTTTATGAATTATTTGACATTTTTTGCCGTTCCTAACTATTACGTTTACCTGCCCGTTTCTGAACCTGAAAATCTTGAGTCTCCCCTCTTCTACAGATTTTTCCACTGCTTTAATACTACCGATAACAACTCATAGATATACCTTACAATTACATCTCTACCTAGACTCCACGAGCCACTTTTCGGTGTGTGGCCATTATACCTAGTATAATTTTTTTCCGATTTCCTGTCATGAAAGATCCGCAGTAGAAACGAATGTTAGCATGCCACGGTGTGACCTCGAAACCCTCGAATTGTAAATTCATACGCTTTACGACAGAGAAAAGTAGGAGGAAGCCGCATATTGGTTGACTATTTTAGGAAGGTTTGCTCTCGGAATTATGACAATAACTCACACCATGATGCAAAACGACTCTGTTTCATCGTTTGATATTACAGCGCTTTATCGCTTCACTAAATGAACCAGAATAGAAACACCCTACTCTTCTTTGGTTCTCTGGAATGGATCCTAGACCCTAGGAGTAAGCTCCGTAAACTCCGTCCTACAGGCCTCGAGAGCAGAACTGTTACCGACCGGCTTCCGTGTCATCCATTGCAAGAGGGATGCGGATAGGATGGGAACGTGGTCAGATTCGCACTCCCGGCCGTTGTGTTAGGAGCCGCTATTCTCACTCAAGTAGCTCCGTAATTGGTCTCACAAGGGCTGAATGCACCCCACCTGCCAAGAGAGCCCCCCTCCCAGTCACACAAAAAGTGTAAAAGCAAATTTTTTCGCTGTTGATTCGGTCATATTTCAGCATATAGCCATATACCATGACTATTTAATTTATTACTATTTAACAAATAACTACTCTCAACATACTTTGCAGACTGTAGATACATGTATCACGGAAATTTCCTGCATAATTATATCGCCACGGAGTAATGGCCGAGCTCTCTAAGGCGCCTTGCTGCGGAGCGCGTGGTTGCACCCCGTCGGAGATTCGAGTCCTCCCTCAGGTATGGGTGCGTGTGTGTGTGTTGTCCTTAAATTAGTTTACGTAGTTTTGTACATATAGGGACTGATAACCTCAGTAGTGGAGTCCCATACATTTACAAACATTTGATTTGATAATTATATCAATAATTATATCATTGTGTGGCGCACAATTAAGGAAGTAATGATGCGACAGACACTTCGAATTAGAGAAATCAGAAACTAAATTCTGCTTACATTGGGAGCAGTAAACTTTCAGCTTCAGACGAGACGTTTTATTGTATTACCTATTTATTTTTCAGACACTATCTGCTTAAAGGCATAAATTTAAAATTACGAGTAAGACACCTGCCTTTAAGTTGTGGAAAATGGGCTATACTATCACTAGGGAAGATTTAAACACTACCCCCGCAAAAACATCTCCTGAATGTTTACTCATTCAGTAATAGCTCGACAAAGAATAAGAAATTTAAAATTTTTAACTACGAAAAAAAAATGGTACTTAATTTACGGTTTTCGTTTTTTTTCTGATTAGAAGTAAGAAGTAAACACTTAAATATAAGGAATTAGTATAACATAGTCTTATTTACATCAAATTTTTGTTTTAAAAGTACAGAGTTCAGAAAAAAAATTAAGAAAATGTATACTTTGACCACAATACGAAATTGCTCAGACGAACAAAACGTTCGTAGCACCAAGAGATATTCAGCTTCCCGGAATGACGCGACCACCAGAAATATGGGCATGGTACGACGCACAGTTCAGTAGATATGTCATATACATTTAAATTGTTTAAAAAAAGTAACAAATATTCTCCCATTGTTTGGTAATGAGAGCACTTATTGATTTCCAACAAGCTTTGAAGAAAATTTCATTTTTTTTTTAAACTGGAATTTTAGAATTTTAACTCATTTGGAAGGAAGGTAATCAGACATCTGAAATACGTATAATTTAATTCTTTATGGGATCGTAGGTTTTTGTAGTAAACAGATAGGTCAGTGTTGCTAGCTGCTATTGTTGGACTTATGACACGTGCGCGAGTGGCTGCTGACCGCCACAACGTACGGCGCTGCAGGCCGTAAAACGTGTGCAGCAGCCACCTACGTCCTACCAGCGCTCCCACAAACTTCCTGTTGTGACAGCTTCTGTTTCCTTCTTAGACAGCTCTTTCAACTCCCTTCACCCATCATGCTTCTTTGTTAACACCCATGAAAATCTTAAAATACTTCTCCTTCCATTTTTTTGCCTACCCAAGGCAACTGGCATATTCGTTTTTAACCTCTACCTCACTTCTCATAATAAGATATAACACGAGGCGCGTCCAGAAAGTAAGTTCCGTTTGGTAATCAAATGAAACTGTACACAGATACAGAAGAAATTTTTATTGCACAAAATTCTACGACACTTAAACTTCTTTTTCACATAACTGCCGAAATTTTGTAGGCACTTGTCATAGCGTGCCACAAGTTTTTGCGTGCATCCTTCACAGAAGGTTGCCGCCTGTGTATTCAACCATGTGTTAACAGCTCTTTATCATCGTTGAAGTGTTGACCACCAAGGACAGATTGTAGGTGCAAGAAGAGATGAAAGTCCGTAGGAGAGAGGTCCGAGCTGTATGGAGGATGATCAAACAGGTCCCATTGAAATTTCCGTAAGAATTGTTTGGTCACATTCGGTGTGTGAGGTCAGGCATTATCGTGAAAAAGAAATCTTTTGACAGTAATCCTCTACTTCAAATGTTCAAATGTTTGTAAAGTCTATGGGACTTAACAACGGGGTTATCAGTCCCTAAACTTACAAACTACTTACGAACTAACCAAGACGAAGGACGGCACAAATATCCATGCCCGAGGGGGGATTCGAACCCCCGACCGCAGTGGCCGTGCAGACCGTGACTGAAGCGCCTTAGTCCCCTCGGCCACAATCCTCTTCTTACACCTAAAATCTGTCCTTGGTGGACAACACTTCAACGATGATGACGAGCTGAAAGAACATGTTACCACATGGTTGAATACACAGGCGGCAACATTATATGAAAAAGGCGCACAAAACGTTGTGCCATGCTATGACAATTGCCTACAAAATTTCGGAAGCTATGCAGAAAAGTAGTTTAACAGTTGTAGATTTTTGTACAATCAATATTTTTTCTGTATCTGTACCCGTTCGTTTTATATAACCAAACGGAACTTACTTTCTGGACGCGCCTCGTACAAGGTGCGCCTGAAAAGTTAGGTGAATGGACTCAGGACATATAGGAAACAATAGTTACAAACAAAATACCTTTAATGCCCTTCAAAGCAATCGCTATTTGCTACAATACAGTCACAGTCTGCACGGCCGCTACGAAAATGTTCACATGTTTGTTAAGCTTATGGGACTCAACTACGGGATCATCAGTCCCTAAACTTACAAAATACTTATAAAGTAACTTATACTAAAGACAACACAAACATCCATGCCGGAGGGAGGATTCGAACCTCCGACGGGGAACGGCCTCGCGCATAGGAGCATAGTGCCTCAATGCGTTCGGTCACTCCTCCGCGGCCTTGGGTTAGTTTCAGTTAGTTTAAGTAGTTTGTAAGCCTAGGGACTGCCACAATAGTTAAGTCCGATAGATTTACAAACATTTGATTTTCGCGGAGCGTTGCACCGAGGACTACTAAAAAAAATCTCATGAAATGAGAGGAAGAAATTACTCGTGAGTTTGAAAGTGTTACAAACAGTCCAGCTAGCAGCATGACTGTGCGTACAACGTCAAAATGAATGGGGTACAATGGTCTAGCAGATCCTTATAACCCACACATTACTGTAGTTAAGCAGTGCATTAGGCAGTGTAAAGGGTGACGCGACTTGACAGTTGCGTCCTAGAGACGAGTGATTTGGAGTGATTAGTCACGCTGTGCGCCATGAAAAGGCATACATAAGGAATGAAATTAGCAAAGCACGTCTGAATGTGCTCACCCTGATGACAATACATCGATAAGAAACCATTGATGTCCAAACAGTAGTAAGTGAAACAAAGAAACCGATGTCTTCCATTTAAGGTTTAAATTTATAGAAAATGGCTTAATAATTTGTTTTCTTTATGTGCATTGAAGTATCAGGCAAAAACAGATTTTATATAGTTCATAGTAAAGTAACACATGACTATAAAAATAGGTAATTTCCGGAATCTGTGCAGAAAGGTCTTTAACCAGCTGGATTACGTATTATTAGAATTATTCCCAACTTTCTAAAATTGATTTCATTGTGGAATTCATAACCTCAATTAATCGTTTTCATAATATTATTAGTGCCTTGATGAAACGAATGTTAACTTTTCAGTTCCATATAATGAATTAAGCTTTTGAAAAATTTAAATTCGGTAATTTCTGTATTAACAGAATGCACTCAACATAAAGAAGTTCTTTAAAATTTTGATGTAATGATTATTCTTATAATGTCATGTTCAAAAACAACACGCAGTTCTATAGAGATACATTATTACTCGTATATTACTTTATTATTAGAACTGTCAAATCAATAATATCAGCAGATACCAAGGAGGATCACGAACTCACTCACAATATTTCGAAAGTTGCAACGTGTATTTTGGTGTCTTGTTTCAGTGCAATAATTGAATTATGATGCGTTCCATTTGCTCGGCTCGGTGGCAGAGTGATAGGCTGCCGGAAAATAAATCCAAAGGTAGCGGGTTCGTTTCCTGCGTACTCTTAGAATTATTGTCTGTCACTGTCTCTGTCAATGTTGTTGATGTGAAAAATACGAGTTACACCGTTATTCGGAGACCACATTAAAATGTAGCTCCCCCTATAACTGGCTGGGTAAATGAGATCAAAGATCGGAGGAAGGCAACTGCATACCACCTCCAAACCGGACCATGCCTAATAAAGCACTTGTTATGTTCAAATCAGTCTTCCTATTGTTGACTGCTTTACCTTTTTACTTATTTGCTATCCCCATTTAATTTTGTTTTGTGATAGTACCTTCAAAACTTTGGAAAACTTTTAATATGGAATCACGAAAACGTGCAACACAAAAACTGTGTAATACAACTCTCAGCTACAAAATTTCTGTGATATGGCTACCGACACTTCGGGTATAGCTCAGCTAAGCGTTCGTTGTTCCGCTCTTGCATTTCTTTCAGTCAACCCTTACACTAGGCACATGTCAACCAAATATTCATCAGTGAAAATACTAATACTGCTATTTTCAATGTCCTTATTAACGATGTAAACTAATGGAATGTCCTTCATATATGAAAACGAACTTTACGGGAACTACAGCTGTCAATAATTTCTGGAAATGTGTTCGCAAGTGCAAGTCTGCCTTTACTTCAGCTATATAATTTGATTGTGGATATGAATATTTGAACCGGACCCGAACTCGAACCCGGATTTACTGCACTCCCATGCAATAGCGTCACGGACCAACACAAATTTTTGGATATGCCACGTCACACATTTTATACTACCATTGAGTGGTTGTACGAATTCCTGCACCTGAGGAGATGTTTATTACATATGCCGCATACCTTGCTCTGGCTTCAGTACGACGAGCAGTATCCGTGTTTAACTGTGTAATCAATGCTGATGTGTTTCTGGCACGCATGCATACCTGCAACACACCGAATTTAAGCCGAAGCAAGGCATGCGACATGTGTAACAAAATGTCCTACCGTGTGCTGGTATTACATCGCTCAATGTGCGAGCACCCACTGGTGGCAGACATTACTTGTCATGTTGATAAGAGGTTCTAGAGGCGTGCACGGATAGCGTAATTTTTAACGCGACAGCTAGTGAAGAAGGGGAAATCCAGGATCTACTTCCGGTCGAGTACAAATTTTCAAATATCACAAATAAATTATACAGCCCAAGAATAGATAAGTTTGCAATAGTGAATACATTTTCTGTACCCATAGTGCTATGTGTTATTGCAAACATACAACTGACACCGTCCATAAAACAAATCCGAGACAGAACTGAGTAGCAGTGGATGCTACCTTGAAATACACATAAAACTGTCTCATTGGCAGCGTTGTACGAAATGTCATTATTAGAGACCGGATCATATGCATTTGCAGCTTCCATATGTATTTGCATTTTTGGCTCCTATTCACGGGTTATTGCATGTATTTTTAAGTAAAAACTAGTGATGATTCGTATTTTTGCTGTATGTTTACAAAATTTTAAAAATGTAGGCGGGAGGGCTCTAGCCGGATCTCGTTTTGATATCTAACAGAGTGATTGCTTGCGGAGAGGCTGCTAGATAGCGAACTGATAAGTCAAGAGGAGCAGGCAGGCAGCGTCAGTAACCATCAGTAACCGTCAGTAACAATGAAATTTAACAAGTTGTTAGTTTTATCCATTGTGTTGGAACCTGCGACTGTTTCTTGAAATAGGTTTCAGAAATAACTGCAACCAGTCGCCTTTTGTTGTTAGTTGCTCGTCCATTGTTCCGGTTTAGTTTTTTTTTTTTAATTTTAAAAAGTTTAATGTTTTTACGTATAGTGTGTAACGTATTGTTACAAAGAAATATCGTTCGTAGATAGACCATCCTGGAACATTTACATATGTCGGTTATGTTTTATATTGTCAAGATTACGAGAAAAACGTTTCGTGGAAAGAAAAATTTCAAATGGACTTGCATGTCAAGTCAATTCTTCATACCGCAGGCATGCAAAAGAAAAGACCAGGACAAGAACGATTGACAGAGAGAAGTAGCAGAATCTGAGATTTAACGTCTGAATTAACCGAAAAATCGTTTTAACCTGGCTCTAGGGAAGCTCTTCCCCTCCAAAACCTTACAAACCTTACCCTCCATGGTTTCTTGCACGAATTTCGCTTAAATCAAGATATATCAGATGAATCAACGTTGCGTAAAAATTACACACAGACAATTTATCTACATGTTATGGAGAAAGAAAACGCCGTGAACTCAAGGACGATATTATCTGATTTCAGTTGACGAAACTACCTACATTTGTTGCCGTTACGTTGCAAATCAAATTGTTTATGCGGTAATATTAATAAAAGGATCTATTTCTTCCTATTTACTGACTTGATCAAATGTTCAAATGTTTGTTAAGCTTATGGGACTTAACTACGGGGTCATCAGTCCCTAAACTTACAAACTACTTATCAACTACCCTATACTAAGGACGGCACAAATATCCATGCCCGAGGGGGGATTCAAACCCCCGACCGTAGTGGCCGTGCAGACCGTGACTGGAGCGCCTCAGTCCCCTCGGCCACCGCGGCCGGCTTAGTGACTTGCAAAGAACTTGAACACACAAGGCAATCTACGACTGCCAGATTTGTGACTGAGGACATTTAAAAAAATATTTCCATAATCCTCTGCAGAGGAAGGGTGTTATGTTTTCTCAAATGCGGCTCCCTCTACAATCAAAGCAGGAAAAAACCACCTAGTATTGTTTCCCAACTGCGAATTATTTATTAAGGAGGGGAAGGAAGAAGGATTAGGAAGGAAAGTATTGACATTACCTGCATTGGGACATTGAAATTATACAATGGCG
Organism: Locusta migratoria; assembly: GCA_026315105.1. Lineage (NCBI taxonomy): Eukaryota > Metazoa > Arthropoda > Insecta > Orthoptera > Acrididae > Locusta > Locusta migratoria. The sequence goes on along the minus strand of CM048755.1, from coordinate 398,789,981 downwards.
AGATGTGAAAAAAGTGAGCCGGGTCTACCACTCCGGGCCAGCGGTTGCCTAAGCCATTTAAGTAACGGCGCTCGCCTTCCGTCCGTGTTTTTTTAATTTTTTTATTTCTTCGTATTGTTCGATCCGTTGCTAACTTTGCCAACGTAGTTTGGTCCCATAGAAATACAAACATTTGAACATTTGATTTTGCATTACCTCACCCCAACGTTTCACTGGTAACGGGATAATCAGGGTGGTCGGTAGTATAGTCTCTTCCTTGTATTAGGTGCATATCTGACTATAAGATAATTTAGAAAGAAAGAAATCTCATTCGTGTAATAACAAATCAATATAAATATCAGAAAATATAAGTTAATGCAGGTCGATAGGCAAGGCAATCCAAAAATGATCGAATACAATAGTAACGGTGAGCCGTGTGACACAATTGAGTCGCTTAATGTCGAGTTAGTCACGTGACTGGAAGTCTAAAGATCATGGGTTCGAAACCTTGCCGATCACTGAATGTGTTGTAACACAGCCTCTATCTGTCAAAAATGTGAGGAGTCGTCAGAAATGACATGTGGTTGGGATTCCACGTTAAACTGTAGGTCCCCTATCCCAAGTTGGATACCTGGGGTGGTTTAGGAACACGCAAGTAATCGAAGTGGCGTCCAGTCGAAAGACTTGCAGCAGGCCACGAGCCACATGAAATTATGAATATTACTACGTCGTAGTAAAAAAAAAAAGTTCATATATTTATAGGTATTGGTTTTCAAACATATTATTATAATACTGATTTTCTAATTTTGACCAGTACTACCTCCTGTAGAGATAGATGAAACGGCCGCGGTGGCCGAGCCGTCTGCGGCGCGCCAGTTACAGTCTGCACGGCCACTACGGTCAGGGGTTCGAATCCCCCCTCTGGCATGGATATTTGTGCCGTCCTTAGTATTAGCTAGTTCGTAGTAAGTTTGTAAGTTTAGGGACTGATAACCGCGTAGCTAAGTCCCATAAGCTCGTCAAACATAAATACATACAGATAGGTGATGCCTTTTTTAAAACATCCTAAATAATAGACGCTCTGACGTCGAGGGTGACCTGCAATATTCAACTGCTGACGATACTTTTAAATTTCGGGAAAGCGTCATCATTTACTCACAACAGGATGCTATAAGATGACTTACAAAGAAATTCTGTTTTGTGTGATAACAGGTTAATAAAAATGTCAGAACATGTAAGTTAACGCAGATCAATAGTAAAAGCAATTGTAAAATGATCGAATACGGTATTAGTGGTTTTGCTGCTTCACACAATCACGTCGATTAATCTTCGAGTCGGGGCACCCTCTTAATAACACAATCGCGTGCACGGAGCACTTTCTAAACATGTAATAAATAGCTGTCATTGTGCTACCAAGGTAAACGTGTATGAGCTAGTTCATAGTTTTCTCTTATTTAAACAACAATGAAATATACTTACGTTATAGTTGGTAAATCACTGTGCAATTAAACAAAAATATAATAAAATTTGTTATTTGGTTGCTGTCGATAACTTACATTAAATATTTTGTCGTAACGTTACAGAACGACATGAAATGGTGCAAGCAAGGAAGGTCAGTTGCACGAAAGCTGAATGATCCACTTAATTTTATTTGGAGAATTGTGCAGAAGTTTAGTTCATCAATGAAGGAAACCGCGCACAGAACACTAGTATTACTTCAATGTTTGAAATCGTTATTACGTATGTATCGATGGTAGAGCAATTCAGAGGCGGGCAGCTAGAATTGTTACTGATAGATCCGATGAACACATGAGTATTACAGAAATTGCTTCATGGATTCAAATGGGAATCTGGGGAGGAAATAACCCATTCTCTTTGGGGAAATACTACTAAGGACGTTTAAAAACTCTTATTTCCTGCAGATTACAGAACGATCCTAGTGCAATCTGTTTACATGTGGGCAAGATAAATGAGGCCGCGTCGGAGGTTCGACTCCTCCCTCGGGCATGGATGTGAGTGTTGTCCTTAGGTTAATTTAAGTTAGTTTAAGTAGTTTGTAAGACTAGGGACTAATGACCAACGTAGTTTGGTCCCATAGGATTACAAACATTTGAAACATTTTTGATAAATGAGGGCTCGTACCGAGGCATACATACAGTCGTTTTCTCTTCGTTCCATTTGTGAGTGGAATAGGAAGGGAGACGACTAACAGCGGTAAGGAGTATCCCCTGACATGCATGTACGAGGCGCCAAAAATGTTCAAATGTTTGTTAAGCTTATGGGACTTAACTACGGGGTCATCAGTCCCTAAACTTACAAAATACTTATCTACTACCCTATACTAAGGACGGCACAAATATCCATGCCCGAGGGGGGATTCAAACCCCCGACCGTAGTGGCCGTGCAGACCGTGACTGAAGCGCCTCAGTCCCCTCGGCCACCGCGGCCGGCGTACGAGGCGCCTCCAGAAAGTAAGTTCCGTTTGGTAATAAAATGAAATTGTACACAGATACACAAAAAATTTTTATTGCATAAAATTCTACAACTCATAAACTACTTTTCCACATAACTGCCGAAATTTTTCAGGCATTTGTCATAGCGTGGCACCAGGTTTTGTATACCTTCTTCATAGGAAGCTGCCGTCTGTGTTCAACCAGTTGGAAACATCAGTGATCGTGAAATTTGGGGAAAGTCCATAGCGAGAGCACTAATTGCAAACCTACGGTTTTCCTGGATCTTGTCATCAAGCGCGTGAACCAGTTCTTCTGTATCAAAGGTGGACGCCCACTTCGTTGTTCATCGTGCACATCACTACGGCACCATCAAATTACTCATCGCATTTGGTCCGTTAGCATCGCAAATTCGCCGATAAATTTCACTTGGTTTCACTTTCTTCCAAACCGAATCACCGACCTGATTTCACAGGCGGCGGGATTTTCAATCAACGACATTTCAAACAAGCACAACAAAGCGTACGTAACTGACAGCGATCTCCAAATGGCGCACGTTCTTCTCCTCGATACTCATCGTCTACAGAACGTGTGCGGAACTGCAATCGCAGCACTGCAGCGGAGTTAAATTGAAACGGAACTTACTTTCTGGACGCCCCTCGTATTAAATTCAAATGTTCAAATGTTTGTAGAGTCTATGGGACTTACCTAAGGGGTCATCAGTCCCTAAACTTACAAACTTCTTATCAACTAGCTTATCCTAAGGACGGCACAAATATCCATGCCCGAGGGGGGATTCGAACCCCCGACCGTAGTGGCCGTGCAGACCGTGACTGGAGCGCCTCAGTCCCCTCGGCCAACGCGGCTGGCCCCTCGTATTATCTTGTGTGTGTATGTGTTTGTGTCCTTTTTCTTAATTTTCTTGTCATTGAGCCACATCAAAGGTTTGTGGTCATCAGTCCCTAGACATACAAACTACTTAAACTAACGTATGCTAAGAACAACACATACACACATTAATGGTCGAAGGAGGACTCGAACATCCGAATGGGGCTTGACGGGCACTCCGCAGCAAGGCACCTTAGAGGCCAGTCACACCCGCCAGGCGTGCCATCAGATTTCGGTGATTTTATATTACCTTCCACATATTGCTATTAATACGTAGGCACTGAGGCGCTATGACCCGATTCCCGAGTCCGTTCCCCGTCGGGGGTCGAATCCCCCCCCCCCCGGGCATGGATGTTTACGCTGTCTCTAGTATAAGTTAGTTCATAAGAATTTAGTACGTTTAGGGACTGATGACCCCGCAGGTAAGTCCCATGAGCATTACAAACATTTGAACATTTTGTTATTAAATTACAGGTAGTTGACGTCATCAGTGGTTTGTAGTGAACAACATTGTTTATTATCTACGGGCAGACAACGTGTCAGATATAATAATGTTTGTAATTCGATCGGACCCAACTACGTGATCATCAGTCCGTAGCTTACAAACTACTTAAACCTAGGTAAACTAACCTAAGGACAACACACACACACAAAAAAAAAAAAAAAAAAAAAAAAAAAAAAAAAAAAAAAAAATGTTCAAATGTTTGTTAAGCTTATGGGACTTAACTACGGGCTCATCAGTCCCTAAACTTACAAACTACTTATGAACTACCTTATACTAAAGACGGCACAAATATCCATGCCCGAGGGGGGATTCGAACCCCCGACCGTAGTGCCCGTGCAGACCGTGACTGAAGCGCCTCAGTCTCCTCGGCCACCGCGGCCGGCACAACACACACACACCCATGCCCCAGGGAGGACTAGGGATGGGAAAAACCGACCGGTTAAAACCGATATCGGTATTTTAGTTTTGAATAACCGGTATTTATTTGGTGTTGGTTGTAACCGGTTCTTTTTAGTTATTGCCAAGAACCGGGTAAAAAACCGGTACAACTACTTCCTGTAGCAGTGATTCAAAATGTGTGTGTGTGTGTTTTTTTTAAATAATAATCCGCTGAAGACTGACTAAATGTGCCGAAAGCGGCCATTTTAATAAATGAGTTTTCTTGACTGCTTTTATTATTGGATATTAAAGAACAGAGTGTTGTTAGCTTCTCAACACATTGGTTAAAACTTTAAATGTATTATATTGCTATGCTAACAAGTTTTATTAATGTGATTGCTTGAAAGTGAGGGGCTTTTTTAATAACCAATATGGGTTTAGATAACATTAATCATGTGGTGCCTCGCGAGGTAGCTGTGCGGTGTGAGGCTCCATGTCACGGACTGCGCGGCTGCTCCAGTCGGAGGTTCGAATCCTCCCTTCTCCCTCGGTCATGGGTGTGTATGTTCTCCTTAGCGTAAGTTAGTTTAAGTTAGATTAAGTAGTTTGTAAGTCTAGGGACCGATAACCTAAGCAGTTAGGTCTCTTACGAACTCACACCCATTTGAACATTCTTTGGGCATGTGGTATACAGCTTTTCTAGTTCATTTTTCGTAAATTTATACTAACAACAATATACTGTCAGTCGGAACTTTGCCTTATTTTTCGAAATACTTCTGCAGCACTGATTGAAGTTCATTTACTGACTGTAACTTATATTGTTTTGCAACTGCCGGATGGAAATACTAGGCCAGTAAATCTGTATGCTTCGTATATCGTCTTCTACGGCCTCCTGGCTAGGCTTACACACACTCAAGAAGGCGTAGTATTGGGAGGGGATCTTGCAAAATATGGAAAGACTAGCGATTTGTCGTATAACGTAAATTTACACAAATTTTAACTAAACTTCCTAATTTTCGTTTTCGGCCGAAACTAAAAGAACCGAAAATTCGATTACGGTTTTTGTTTCGGCTGCCAATTAAGTTTCGGTCGAACTTTGCTGGAAATGAAAGCAATAAAAAACCGAAAACCGGTTATTTAGCCGGTCGCGGTGGCCGAGGTGACTGAGGCGCGTCAGTCACGGTCAGCACGGCCACTACGGTCGGGGGTTCGAATCCCCCCTCGGGCATGGATATTTGTGCCGTCCTAGTTCGTAAGTAGTTCATAAGTAGTTTGTAAGTTTAGGGACTGATGACCCCGTAGTTAAGTCCCATAAGCTTAACAAACATTTGAACATTTGAATCAGTTATTTAGAAAACCGGTTATCTTGAGCAGTTTTTATAGTGCGGTTAAACTGGTGATGAAAAGAACCGGTATAACCGAAAACCGGTTGTTTCAGCGATAACCGCCATCCCTAGGAAGGACTCGAACCTCTACGGCAAGCAACCGCGCGCTCCGCAGCGAGACGCTTTAGACCGCTCGGCTACTCCACCGCGGCGTGTATGATATAATTGAAAAACTTGTCACTGCGTGTGTATGTTTTTAGTCGACGTTGTGCGAGGCGAGAAGTTGCTTCCTGCGACTGGTAACTGGACCGTAAACCGGCGCTGCAAGGGGCCGTCGGCTGCGAGGCGGCGCTTTGTGTACGGGTGGCGGTCCCAGCGCGCTGCCACACGTGACGCGCTTCGCTTCACGCTAAAGAAAGCCGCACTGGACGCTCCGGAAGTCACTGCTCCTGCCGCCTCCGCGGCCAATTCACACTCTCCGTCACGTCAACGTCACGTCACGGCACCGTCACGTCAAGTTGTATTCACACTGTCCGTCAGTGTCCGTCACGTGCCGGCCGCGGTGGCCGAGGGGACTGAGGCGCTTCAGTCACGGTCTGCACGGCCACTACGGTCGGGGGTTCGAATCCCCCCTCGGGCATGGATATTTGTGCCGTCTTTAGTATAAGGTAGTTCATAAGTAGTTTGTAAGTGTAGGGACTGGAAGGAAGGAAGCTTAGGGTTTAACGTCCCATCGACAGCTTGGTCATTAGAGACGGAGCTTACGCTCGGAGTTTTGGGTAGGATGGGGAAGGAAATCGGCCGTGCCCTTTGGAAGGAACCATCCCGGCATTTGCCTGGGGTGATTTAGGGAAATCACGGAAAACCTAAATCTGGATGGTCGGAGGTGGATTTGAACCACCATCCTCCCGAATGCGAGTCCAGTGCGTTACCACTGCGCCACCTCGCTCGGTGTGTAGGGACTGATGACCCCGTAGTTGAGTCCCATAAACTTCACAAACATTTGAACCCTTTTGTCCGTCACGTCAATTCGCCGATCTAAATACGCGATGTTGAAAGTGAGGTTATGAGTAGCGATCTGTTATGTAGAAAGTCATAGTTTAATACTAGAATTGAAGGAACAACAACGCTAAATGTTATTGACAGCCAAATAAAACTTTACGGTGTTTGTTTTTGGCCAACTTACTGGGAACTGAAACAACATTTCAAAAATCGACATCTATTTTCAAGCGAAAAAATAAACATATGAATACATCTAACAACACTTATAAGAGCATAAATAGCGCCTGTTTACTTTATCCATTAAAATTTTCCCGTTGACATTGTTAATACCGTCGTAAACAACTGAATTTTTGTTTTTCGTTAGAACTGGCTTTTTCATTTAAAATGTTATTTAATGGGCCGTCCGCGGTGGCCGAGGGGATTGAGGCGCTTCAGTCACGGTCTGCACGGCCACTACGGTCGGGGGTTCGAATCCCCCCTCGGGCATGGATATTTGTGCCGTCCTTAGTTGTAGGTAGTTCATAAGTAGTTTGTAAGTTTAGGGACTGATGACCCCGTAGTTAAGTCCCTTAAGCTTAACACACATTTGAACATTTTTGTTATTTAATGACAAATGCGTAATCAAATTATAATCTTATTCTAATAAACAGTTTGCTTCAGTCTTTTCTTTTACAATGTTAAGTAACATTAACTATTTTTTGGTTTCAGATAGCCGACTTCGATTTTAGGGGGACACTCAACTGACAAAAACATTTAAGTCGTGATGAAACATTTGAGATTTAGCCCTAAAACGAAGTATAACAACAAAATAAAGGCGAATAAGACTTATTTGCATATAAACAGTGCAATCGTCGACTGCAACATTTAATTCGCGTGACGAAAATAGGTTAACTTCTGTGTTAGCAGACGACCGTTCCGTCAAAACATTCTTCGCGAGAAAGCTTGATGTGACGTTGACGTGACGTGACGGTCCGATGACGGACAGTGTGAATGCCGCCATTAGAAATACATTGCGGAAGGTTCTGACGGACGGTGACGTGACGTGACGGACAGTGTGAATTGGCCTTTATTCTAACGTCTGTATCAAAGGCCGCACCGCACATTGTATGGACAGCCCAAGCTCTGAAATTCTGAGTTAACGGATATATTCCAATATTTTTGTATTCGTCTGGACCCGTTGACATGTCTTGACGCGTGAACGGGTCAAGACATTGAGAAGGTTCACAGAAGGGCAGCTCGTTTTGTTTTATCTCGTTACGGGGGGGGGGGGGGGGGGGAAAGCGTCACGGAAATGTTGCAAGGATTGGAGTGGAAATAATTAAAAGAAGGACGTTATTCATTGCGGCGTGATCTGTTTGCGAAGTTTCAATCACCGACTTTTAGTTCTGAATGTGAAAATATTTTGCTAGCACCCACCTACGTAGGGAGACATGACCATCCCAATAAAATAAGAGAAATCAGATCGAAAACGGAACGATTTAGGTGTTCTTTCTTCCCGCGCGCTATTAGAGAATGGAACGGTAGAGAAAAGTTATGAAGGTGGTTAATGAACCCTCTGCCAGGCACTTGACTGTGATTTGCAGAGTATCTATGTAGATGTAGATGTAGATGTAGACCCATCACGTCATATATGTCATTTAGAGATATCTTAAAGGATGTTTTAGACTAAGGACGTTGCTTTTTGGATAAATTATTTAATACAACAAGATTGTTTCGGCGTGATTGCCATCGCCGTGTTGAATCAGTCGGTCTTCTTTTCCTTTAATATCGATTTCTCAACAGCTGTCTCGCTGTTCGTCTATTCTGTTCCAGTTGTTAAATTAAAAGAAATGTCATTGTTGCAATTCTTTATGAAGCTGTTCATTTATCAAGTTTATTTCGTATTTTGATGTTATGTGATAGCTATCTATACAGATGAGTCAGCGATATCACTAACTCTTCTGTCAAGATGGCTGTTACATAACATCAAAATACGAAATAGAACTGATAAATGAACAGTATCATAAAGAATATCGCTGACTCATCCGGCAAGATGGCTGTCAAAAATGTTCAAATGTTTGTAAATCTATCGGACCAACCTGCGTGGTCATCAGTCCGTAGCTTACAAACTACTTAAACTAAGGTAAACTTACCCAAGGACAAACACACACACCCATGTCCCAGGGAGCATTCGAACCTCCACAGCGAGCAACCGCGCGCTCCGCAGCGAGACGCTTTAGACCACTCGGCTACTCCACCGCGGCAAGATGGCTGTCACATGACATCAAAATAAGAAATAAACTTGATAAACGAACTAAATTCAAATGTTTGTAAACGTATTGGATCATACTGCTATGGTCATCAGTCCCTAGACTTAGTAGTTAGGTCCCATAAGCTATACAAACATTTGAACATTTTGAACTTCTAGAACTAGCATTTGGAGGAATAGCATCGAGAGTGAAAATATCTCTAAATGTTCCCATTACTCGGAGACGGTGATCCACAACAGCAAGTATTCTTTGAGTTGGTTTTTGTCTGTTTGGATAACGTTCTGCTCCTTCCACAGTTCGCCGGCCGCGGTGGCCGACGAGACTGAGGCGCTCCAGTCACGGTCTGCACGGCCACTACGGTCGGGGGTTCGAATCCCCCCTCGGGGATGGATATTTGTGCCGTCCTAGTTCGTAAGTAGTTCATAGGTAGTTTGTAAGTTTAGGGGTGATGACCCCGTAGTTAAGTCCCATAGACTATACAAACATTTGAACATTTTTGAACTTACAAACTACTTAAACGAACACCAAGGAAAACACTCAAACCTTCGTCGGGAACAGCCGCTCGGCCCGTAGCATGGCGCCTTATAGACCAAGGAGGTTAGAATACAGGGAGACGCCCTTACGCTGAAAAAGTGAAGCCTGCCTCCGTCATATTGCTATGTTTTGGAGAAGTGTTCGTATTATAGAGCAAATGCTTTATGTCACTTAAACCGGGAGTAAAACGTCCGACGGTTTTGTTGTGATGTACAACGAGTTAAAATAATGCAAATTAGCCATTAAAATTATGTTTTCAAATATATTATTATGCGCATTTATTACTATTTATTCAAGAAGGTATATTGTTTGAAAATACATACTTGGCAGTGACTGTCAGTTTATTGCATTAACAGTAAGAGGGTCGACTTAATGCGTAGTTTGAACGGAGAAATAGCAGTCCAAAACTGACCAAGATGGCGGACAGGCTTCAGCTGACGTATGGGCTTGGCATAGATAATCTCATCTCCCTTTATGCTAACCTCCTTGTTATAGACCACGTGGCCACTCCGCTTGATATAGAACTACGAGTGATGTATTGCATCTTTATTAAATAGTACGTCCACTTTTGTGACTTTTAGTCACACGGTCAGGTTTAAGACTATTAAATCATTATGCAAGGCGTACTGACACCGAGCGAGGTAGCGCAGTGGTAGGTCACTGGGCTCGTATTCTGGAGGACAGTGGTTCAAATCCACCACCGGCCATTCAGATTTAGGTTTTCCGTGATTTCCCTAAATCACTCCAGGCAAATGCCGGGATGGTTCCTTTCAAAGGGCACGGCTGATTTCCTTCCCCATCCTTTTCCCAAAACTCCGAGCGTTAGCTCCGTCTCTAATGACCAAGCTGTAGACGGGACGTTAAACACAGCTTCCTTCCCTCCTCCTGACACGTTCCACATCATTAGGAAATGTCGTATATATGATCTATGGAACAAGTATTAATCTACTCTAATCTAAACCTGTGACAAAGGGAGAGTGCCATAATAAAATTACTCCCGTGATTTTGACAGCAGATTCGGACCTTAGGTGAAATTACGAATAGAATGATATCGATCGCTGGCTGATCGGTCCAGTACTTTACAAGTAGTATAGATTAATTGCCAATTTAATCGCATAAAGTGAATTTTCCCCGACAAGTAAGAACCTCCACGGCTTAGCTGACACCTTGACACTCTACTGGCGGAGGATTTATAATTTTATCAAGGCCCATTTAATTAATACGGAAATGAAGCAATATGGCGTACTTTTGAAAGGCCCGTTTGGCCGTTAGTTTAAATTCGCTTCTTCTTCACCAACGCCGGAGGGACAAACGCTTTCGCGCCATTTGGCTGAAGAACCGCTAGTCCAGGTGTCCCAACCGCCGAGGGCGCCGACCCTGTCCGCTCGTGCCGGGGGAAGGGCGCAGAAGGCGCGTTGTCAGGTTGGCTGCGGAGCCCCACTTCTTCTCGGCGGAGCGATACAGTGTCTTGCAGTGACGGACATGAAAATGACGGGAGCGGCTCCCGACGCCCCAGTCGTGTGCAGTTCTACGCCAGTGCTAGTTGAGCCAGCAATCGTCCGCTATTTATCGGTTATGTTTCCGCCGGGACGAGTAAACGCGTTCGCCAATCAACGGGCGAAAGTGTACGGAATGTTACCGATAGGACTGTAGCCTTTGCCCCTGCCTGGGCTGTTCCGTTAACTCTCAAATATACGTAAAGTTTTTCAGCGCACTCTTACTCTGCTACGGGTTGGGCTATTTCAGTTTTAATGATTTTACTGAATTGACTTTCATAGCGTCTTGGTCCTGCAACGAGACTAGTTATTATTTGTAAATTTTGATTACAGAAGTAACCGTCTTTAATGTGTATCAGGCTACTTCACATTCCTCTTGCTTAAAGGGACATTACAGACAATTATACCAGGTAAACCTGTTTGCTTACTTGGTCTGTAACTCGTCCACTGCTGTCCTATTACTATCAATAGCACTTAAACCCTGCTAGAAGAGACGGAGTTCGATGCCATCCACGATCAGGCAGCAGCAGAAGTACAGGTGAGGTGTTGATCGCCACTTCTCCAGGGGGAGCAAGTAGCAAGCAGCCATGCGAACATTCCCACCAGACAACCAAGGGCTACAACTTCAACCTTCAATATCAATCCGTAATACATTCTTCTGTGTTCATGTTCGTCATTAGACTTTTGAGACAACTTTACTTGAGTTCAAAAGAGTATTTTCTTCGAGACATTTTAGAAAGGTTTCCAATGAAGTAGCAAAGTATTTAATGTCATTCTCCACCAAACCAGGCCATGTTTCTATAGAAGATGCTATCTGGTGACGAAATTCTATTTCTGTTATTCCTCTACGTAGGACACATCCCCAATTCTTTGTGATTTCCATAAAGCTACTAACACCATCAGCCACTGCACGTTTCATGCGTAATTTCAGAACCAGCATCACCGATATTTTTTTAGCCGCAGCGGAATAGCCATGCCCTCTGGGGCGCCGCGTTTCGGAGTGCACGGCCGTTCCCCGTCGGACGTTCGACTCCTCCGTCGGGCATGGATGTGTGTGTTGTTCTTAGAATAAGTTAGTTTAAGTAGTTTGTAAGTTAAGAGATCGATGACACAGATTTACAAACATAATTTTTGTAACTAATTGCCTATACGTCTGCATTAAATCGTCGACTGATTTGAAGAGAAGAATGCACTCAATCATGTCTGCATGGTGTCCACCGCAGTATATAAATACTGACATATTAGCTGCTGATTTTTCAGAACTTCACTGTCCATTGTATGCCTATACAACTTACCCCAGCAGGTGTTGTACCTAGGACCTCTCCCATGCACACCCTGCGCTTTACCACAAAACCACTACTACATTAAAATTAAGGTTGAAAGATACAGCACTATTCCTCCAAGATTTCTGAACGTTCGAGAAATGGATAGATATTTTTGGATATTTGAATTTTTCTTTCCATAACAGGGTAAACACTAACTGAGTACAAAATTTGAGCTTTCTGTGGATCCTAGAAGTACCACAGAATTTAGATGATCGATGAGTGATTGAGTGACAGACGTACCGATTTTAGACTGTTAATATTCGGTAAACTACAAGGAAAGTAATAGTATAATTTGGTAATATAGATAGTTACGGTAGATACTCTTGGTCACTGTACGTTCTTGTTTGTTGAAATGTTTGTAATCCTATGGAACCAAACTAGGTTGTTCATCAGTCCCAAGTCGTACAAACTACTTAAACTAAGTTAAACTAACCTAAGGACAACACACACATCCATGCCTGAGGGAGGATTCGAACCTCCGACGCGGGAGGCCGCGCGATCCGTAACGTGGCGCTCCAGACCGCTGGGCTACTCCCGCGCGCCGTTCGGGTTTGTATCTGTACGCTAAACGAAGTACACGGAGGTAGAAAGTGCGGTGAATCGCTTCGAAAAAAGGATGCTGCGGGTGTGTGTTCGACTTGGCAGGGGCACTGGCGCTCCTCGAGGTAACAAAGTTCACACACTGCTCAAAAAAATATGGGGTCAGGTGAGATATCATACACATTATACAAATGGTATTATTTTGTTCAGATATTTGTTACAATTGTAATTTGTTTGTGATACAGTACGATATTCTGCCGTCTCAACTCTTTCAGCAAGGCACCATGGGGCTACAATAATGTTGAAAAAGTCATTCTCTTTCCCATCTAATTAGGTGTGTGGTCACGTCGGATGGCCAGTACAGTTGAACACCTGCGTGCACGGACAGTATGAAGTTATCAGTCAGCTCTTGAGGGATATTTGACCATTCTTCCAGCAATGAAATATCCAACTCTGACACCGTTGTGATAGGTTCTGGTCTGGCTGCAATGGGTCTGGCAAAGACATCCCACACATGCTCAACGGGTTTACGTCCGGTGAACAAGATGGTTACTCTACCCTGTGAAAGAATAATAAAAAAAAGAAGAAATAAAAGTCCCTAGTGTCTGTATCATTTAGTTTGAATAATCAAAGTCCTAAAATTCAATTTGTCAGTTAATAAACTTGTGGTGCCCATATTACTATCATTAATTAAAAAGGGTGGAGGCGATTGAGTTCAGTTTAGTACAATTTATTATATACACATAGATCAATATGAGAGTATTCCACAAGTTACGTAACAGGTAACCCACATTGCTTTAATTTGTACCCACTTCGTTTCCCATGGTAATCTAGCGATTCCTCTATACATATAACCAAAATTGGGTACGTAATTAAATATTCTTAACAATAGCTACCCACGGGTCGTAGCCTAAGTTGGGAAACAAATATTACGGCTCAATCAAGGTTCTTCAAAGACAACCAAGTTGTATAATAATTATAGCCCAGCAACCTTTGGTCCCACGACAGGTCCGATCAAATACATAAATAAGAAATCAGCATCTGCACAGGCACAGCAGAATGTCAATATAATAGCAGGAATCACTGCGCAGGCTCGTTACCCGAGTCCCGTTTATGATAATAGCAGCATCAAATAACTGGGAATGGTTAATCATACGCCACAGTTAGCACGTTAGGAACCTTCCTTCTCTTTTTATGTGCAATCTTCCTCGGCCGCCACAACGAGCTGTCATCCAGTGCACGCCACTCGCCACCCTGGAACCGCAGCAACATCTGCCCGTCCTCTCGCCAAAGGCCTTGCTTCAGCACTCCACCAGCGAGGTTGTCCACAGTTGACACTGCCGACAGCTATCATATCGATAATTTGCGGAAATGTGCCGATCACGGCAAAAACTTCAGAGTCAATATTAGTTGAACTATCAGGTAATGTTTAGTGTTTATCTGAGGGGACTGGCTATGTTAATATTCTGAGCAAGCTGAAAGAGAACGGGTGACTGGTGGCACGTACATACGCATCCTGGCTGATCGCCTGAATCGAGTCATGTCCATTGTGCATTCCGGGGACTTGGGAAATTCCAGCAGGACAATGCGACACCCCACATGCCCAGAATTGCTGCCGAGAGATTTCGGGAACTCTCTTAACCAATAGTCAGCACGGATTCAGAAAGTATCGCTCTTGCGAAACACAGCTTGCCCTTTATTCACATGAAGTGTTAAGTGCCATCGACAAGGGATCTCAAATCGATTCCATATTTCTGGATTTCCGGAAGGCTTTTGATACTGTACCCCACAAGCGGCTTCTAATGAAATTGCGTGCTTATGGAATATCTCCCCAATTGTGCGATTGGATTCACGATTTCCTATCAGAAAGGACACAGTTCGTTGTAATTGACGGTAAGTCATCGAGTAAAACAGAAGTGATATCTGGCGTTCCACAGGGAAGCGTTATTGGTCCCCTACTCTTCCTCGTGTTTATAAACGATTTAGGAGATAATTTGAATAGCTCCCTTAGACTGTTCGCGGATGATGCTGTCGTTTATCGGGTAGTGAAGTCAATTGAGGATCAAAAGCAACTGCAAAGCGATTTAGACAAAATTTCTGCATGGTTCCAAAATTGGCAATTGACACTAAATAAAGAAAAGTGTGAAGTAATACACATGACCACTAAAAGAAATCCGCTGAACTTCAATTACGCGATAAATCAGTCAAACCTTAAGGTCGTAAATTCTACCAAATACCTAGGAGTTACAATTACGAACAACTTTGACTGGAGAGAACACACAGAAAATATTGTGGGGAAGGCGAACCAAAGGTTACGTTTCATTGGCAGAACGCTTAGACGATGCACCAGCTCCACCAAAGAGACTGCCTACATCACACTTGTGCGTCCTCTCTTGGAGTACTGTTGCCCCTTGTGGGACCCTCACCAGGTGGGACTGACGGAAGATATTGAGAAGGTTCAGAGAAGGGCAGCTCGTTTTGTTTTATCACGTTACGGGGGGGGGGGGGAAGCGTCACGGAAATGTTGCACGAATTGGGGTGGAAATCATTAAAAGAAAGACGTTATTCATTACGGCGTGATCTGTTTGCGAAGTTTCAATCACCGACTTTCAGTTCTGAATGTGAAAATATTTTGCTAGCACCCACCTACTTAGGGAGACATGACCATCCCAATAAAATAAGAGAAATCAGATCGAAAACGGAACGATTTAGGTGTTCTTTCTTCCCGCGCGCTATTAGAGAATGGAACGGTAGAGAAAAGTTATGAAGGTGGTTAATGAACCCTCTGCCAGGCACTTAAATGTGATTTGCAGAGTATCGATGTAGATGTAGATGTAGATGTAGATACCTCCGCTTGCCTCCAGACTCCACAGACATTAACGTTGTTGAGGTTATCTGGGATGTCTTTCAACGCACTGTCCAGAAAAGATCTCCATCCCTTTGTACTCTTACTGTTTTTCTTAATTTCTTTATTACATTTTGTTTACAGTAATAACCCACTGCCTTATTTATTAAATGGGTATTAGTTATTTTACATTACAGTATCAGTGTTTACTTAAGTACATTTGTATCTACTCATTTTTATAGTTCATCTTCCTATCCTACTGTTAGTTGATTATTCTAGGGTCAGTATTTACTATTCTTTTGGCAGGGCACATTTTAATTTGGAAGTCTTTCTTATTCCATTCTAAAGCTGTGGGTAGTCTACTCTACATAGGTGTCCCCCCTCCAATATGTTACAGGTGCCAGAAATTTATAAACCTACAGGTTTATGAACAAGATGTATGGTATCAGTTACCTCCAGCACTGCTTCAGACATTAGTCGAGTTTATGTCACTTCGTGTTGCGGCGGCACTTGTACTTGCTCACGGAAGCCCTACTGGATATTAGGCAGGTGTAATAGTTTCTTTGGCTCTTCAACATATACTGGTGTTGTGTTAGTTGTTACGGACATCCCAAAACCAACAGGCACGCTACAAATACACGTAAATAATTATTCCTACGCCTGATTCGTGAATGTAACTCGTGAGAGGGGAATAATTAGTGGTATCAGAAGTGCTCTACGTCACACATTGTAAGGTGAGTCGAGCATGTGTGTAGTTGTTATTGTTTCCATTTGGCTGATTAATGTCAATAACGCTCTCAAAATAGTGGTCAAAAGATTTAGTAACTTATAATACACTATGACAAACACGTCAAATAGTGTGTCAGATAACGAGGTAGTTGTTGTAGGTGTTAAACACAAGGCTTTCATTCGGGGAAATGGACGATCAAGTGGCCGAGGTGACTGAGGCGCTCCAGTCACGGTCAGCACGGCCACTACGGTCGGGGGTTCGAATCCCCCCTAGGGCATGGATATTTGTGCCGTCTTTAGTCTTAGCTAGCTCATAAGTAGTTTGTAAACTTAGGGACTGATGACCCCGTAGTTAAGTCCCATAAGTTGTACAAAAATCTGAACATCGGACGATCAAACCTCCAATCCACCAGCCATACTCAAGGGTTTCATGGTATCGCTAAAGAGATTATGACAAATATTGATGCGCTACATTTTGGTAAGGAAACATCTGATTTCATTCTCCAATCCGAGCTTGTGGTCCGACTCAAATGACCCAGTCGTCAACAAGAGATTAAATCCTTTTTTTTTCTTTTTTTTTCCAAAAGGAACTAGTCTGTACTTAAGTCCCAGAATGGCATTTGCGTGTGAGATGATTAGTAGAAAATCGTGTAACGTGCATGACAGAGATGCATCTGGGAGTTTCCTGCAGTGTAGTGTGCTTACGCATTGTGCAGGCAGGTGAATAATACCGTTGTAGCTGCTAAAATTTGTTGTTCGATTTTCATTCCTCACGAACACACGAAATCCTCTTGGTTTTCACCTCTCAAGAACAATACTATTCACAGCAGGAGTAACATCTTTCTTCCGGTTATAGAAATGAATTTCATATTGTTGTTTTCTATTATTTTTTGCTGCGGAATAAGTGTAGCATCAGCGAAAACATACATAATCGTGTTGTCTGAATATCAACTCTACAATTATTTACGGAAACAGGGAGATGAATCCAGTGAATACGATACGAGTAAAGAAAGTCACATACTCTATAGATTTCGAAATCAGTTCATCCTTAGCCGCGCGGAATTGCAGCGTGGTATAAAGCGTCATGCTACGGACTGGGTGGCCGGAGGTTCGAGCCATTCCTCGGGCAAGTGCATGTGTGTGTGTGTGTGTGTGTGTGTGTGCGTGTGTGTGTATGTGTGTGTGTGTGTGTGTGTGTTGTCCTTAGTGTAAGCTTAAGTAGCTTGTATGTCTAGGGACTGATGACCATAGCAGTTTGGTTCAAGAAACTTACAAACATTAATTTGAATTCATACTTTTTGGGTCTTCTGATATATCCAATGAAGACGTGTTTTCGAGTACATACGTGGTGTTGTTTAGTACCGTGCACTCTCATTCGATAGGACGACGTTTCAAATGTTCTTCCGGCAGTTCATGTTTAGATTTTCGGCTTAAGACAAAAGTAGAGATGTTTACTTTGATAGGGCACATCCCTTCCTCATCATTGCCTATTCTAATCTTGTTTTTCGTCTGTTATAGAAGACTACAATTGCCATCACCCATCTTAAGATACCTTCATGAAGATAAGCTTCAAAATATTGGTTGTTTTTTTTTCTATTCCGCCGCATTTGACAACGCAATGTTCTCTTCATATTTTCTGAGTGAGACATTGCCGCATCAAAATCGTAACCTTTATTACAAGACTATGCATTTAAACTAAGTATTTCGCAGCTAATCGAGCAGTTTTTTTCTCGAACTATCTTATTAATTCCTCTATAAGCTTCTTCACTTCTACAGTTGTATCGTCTGATCGACAAAGGTGTTCGAATGTTCGGACACGTAAAACACTGTATTCTTCGATCGCGTCTTCGCTTCGCAATATTCGAATTTTACGCCTAAGCCCGTCCAATAACAACACTTTCTAAGACTCCATAAATTTGAGATACGCTTAACCTGTTTAATGAGCAGAAGGCCTTGGACGCTGTAATAACTTCCATACTGATAAGCATGGGAGGAATTTCGGAAGAAAAGTAAGGACAAGGAGTTTTTTTTTTGACCAACTCGATATTCACACGTTACTTGACTAGTAGACGAGGGGTGTGATATAATGTAACAATATTCAGAAGCTGCAAGCAGTATTATTTAAACCACACACAGAAATGCCTTTCGAGCACGGTCCCGCTTTATTCTATCTCTTTGGCCCTTTTCCCGCACAGGCAGGATCGGCACTGTGTTAATCGCGGATTTGGCATTGGTTAATATTTACAGGGTGGCCGGATGCCCTTCCTGCCGCCAACGCTTCCGCTTTATTAATACGCATACAATTATATTTTGTATGGTGTCTGTTGTCTCGGGCGCACACGAACTGAGCAACATAGATGGGGTCGAGATAGGCTTCACTAATCCTCACATACGAATTGAGCTACTTCCCTTAACCCTTTATCCACAGAGGTATTCTCACAACAACAAAAAATGTTCAAATGTTTGTAAGGCTTGTGGGACTTAACTGCGGGGGTCATCAGTCCCTAAACTTTCAAACTACTTATCAACTAGCTTACACTATAGACGGCACAAAATCCATGCCCGAGGGGGGATTCGAACCCCCGACGGGGAAATATTCTCACAACACCACTATTTTATTAGCTTCTCCGCCTTTCAATGTCTTTGTGGTATTGTGAAAATACCACCCATGATTTTGTAATTATGCGAAACAAATTTCTGAAAATCAATTTACATATAAACATTAGTAGTCTCGTTTGTTACTTTGTGTGGAATAATTACTGATGTTGAGGACAATTTATTTGATGTGCCGCAAAGGGTTAAGGTAGAGGAGCGAAGACGTGGGCCTTCCCGCCTAAAAGGGACGACCGGCAGCACCGCCTCCTGCACGGCCACTACGGTCGGGGCTTCGAATCCCTCCTCGGGCATGGATATTTGTGCCGTCCTTAGTATTAGCTAGTTCATAAGTAGTTTGTAAGTTTAGGGACTGATGACCCCGTAGTTAAGTCCCATAAGCTTTACAAACATTTGAACATTTTTTTAGCACCGCCTTGGACCCAGTGCGCTTGTTTCTGCTCTTACGTCGTGTCCCACCGTGGAGAGCACAAAGTGGCGAGTTTCAGTATAAAGTTTTGTAAACCGCGTAGGAGAGTGATACTGAATATGCAGGACAGTCTAAATGTTTAGCAAAATGGGCCAGACATTCTGAAATCGACTGGCGAGCATGGCTGGAGATGCTCTAAGAACCCCTATGGTAAAAAAAATGAGGTTATACTTAATGATTATGCTTTGCCGAGGTGCGACGAAAATCATGGTCATGGTCCATATTTAGTGCAAGACTTAGGAAGAATATCAGTGTCAAATACAATAAAATCGAAAGCTACCTTTGATATTGACGAGCAACCAGCAAAAAGCATTAATAAGGGGGTGGAGAACCTGAGCATTTGGTCAACTTGTTCAAATCAATGTTCAAATGTTTGTATAGCTTATGGGACTTAACTACGGGGTCATCAGTCACTAAACTTGCAAACTACTCATGAACTAGCTAACACTAAGGACGGCACAAATATCCATGCCCGAGGGGGGATTCGAACCCCCGACCGTAGTGGCCGTGCAGACCGTGACTGACGCTCCGCAGTCCCGTCGGCCACCGCGGCCGGCAGGTCAACTTGTTGACTCATCGAGATGTAACATTGTCCTACATGAGAAACAACATTGTCAGCACAAGCCTTAAGTGCCGCGCGAAATTGCACAAATCAGAAGAGGAGGTACAAAAAAATGTACAAATGTTTGTATAGCTTATGGGACTTCACTGCGGGGTCATCAGCCCTTAAACTTACAAACCACTTATGAACTACCTGATACTAAAGACGACACAAACATCAATTCCCGAGGGGGGATTCGAACCCCCGACCGTAGTGGCCGTGCAGACTGTGACTGGCGCGCCGCAGATCGCTCGGCCACTGCGGGCGGCTTTTATCTGTGAATCAAAATTGAAATGTTTGTAAAGCTTATGGGACTTAACCACCCGGTCATCAGTTCCTAAACTTACAAACTACTTATGAACTAGCTTATACTAAAGACGGCACAAACATTCATGGTCGAGGGAGGATTCGAACCCAGGACGGGGAACGGCCTCGCGCATCTTAGCGTAGAGCCTCAATGCGCTCGGCCGCTCCGCTGTTATTGAGTAAAACAGAAGTGATATAGGGTCCCTAGTTCAAATGTTTGTATAGCTTATGGGACTTAGCTACGGGGTCATCAGTCCCTAAACTTACAAACTACTTATGAACTAGCTAATCCTAAGGACGGCACAAATATCCATGCCCGAGGGAGGATTCGAACCCCCGACCGTAGTGGCCGTGCAGACCGTGACTGGAGCGCCTCAGTCCCCTCGGCCACCGCGGCCGGAAGAGGAGGTACGCTTGGCGCTCTGTTCTATTAACATGAAGACAATAAAAAACGAGGAATTTGTACTGAAAAATGATCGTCACTCAGGTTTCATTTTATTTTCAAGGGAGTCATATCTTCGATACTTATGTGGAAACGCCATAGTTCTAATGCATGGCACATAGTTCTGAGGGTGGCACATTTGATTATGCTGCAAAATATATCTTGCAAATATTTACAATTCATGGGAAGCTGTGGAATGTATATTCCTTTAGTTTTCTGTCTTTTGAAAGAGAAAACATACATTAATGCTCTGTATTGTGTTACACAGGACTGTTTAAACAAAGGAATGTGCTTCAAACCAAAAGTTTTCGTGATTAATTTTGAGGCAGCAATCCACGAAGCTGTTGATTCAGTCTTTCCCCAGAGAGAAGTAGTTGGCTGCACGTTTCATCTCTCCCAAGCCTGGTAAATTTTATTTCTTTTTTCCGTCTTATACTAGAAACACACTATAGTTTCGTTTGGAACTCTATGCAGTGTTGAGTATTTTTCATCCTGAAAAGACTACAAAAAATATTATGACGAGGAAAATGCATGTTTCTCGCATTTTATTTGCGCAGACGAATCCTCTGCACTTTGGAGAACGACGAACGCATGCAAGAGCTTTCATTCTCATTTTAATTCATACTTTCGATCAATTTACCCTACCATTTATGATTTTGTGAGCACTTTGAGAAGAGTACAAACAGGCAGATTTAACTGAATAGTGTTGGGCGTAGTTTCTTACCAAAAACGGACAAGAGAACCAGAGTGAATCAAATATTGATCGATAAAAAAAAAGTGCAATCGAGAAATACCGAAATTGATCATTAGCACTTTTTGAAGTGTGTTTACTACAAAATTTGTTTCCGTAAGTTGAATAAATTTCCCGAATAAAAGTGTTTGCAAAGGAGCCTGCAGGTGCGCAGTTGAACAGGTAGAAGTTGCTCAGTTCATGTATTGGTGTCAGAACCGTTTGGGGCAAGTTGAACAGTTCATGTGTTGAGCAGGTAAAAACTTGCACAAACATTTGTGCTGCTCAAGTCTATCATTGATGATGAAAACGAAATGACATTAGCCATTACGTTAGTTGTTACTTTATGTGATACAATATTGTCTTTTGTGTCTTTCACCTGCCTCCGGAAGTTTGTAAAGTTACATATAGAATAAATAACTAGTTAACTATTCGAAATATTAATCATTGTTAGAAGTAACCTTCCCGATTTTAGTTGGGGTGCACATCAAATAAGACGACGATGTTAGGGTTACCAGATGTCGTCTATTACCCAGATGAGTCCTCTCTTTTTAAACCTTAAAATCGGCCCGGCGGGGTTCTAGAAAGACAGGGAAATGTCGTCTATTTTTACGGATGAATTTAGTGTTGTAGCCTATATATATATATATATATATATATATATATGTGTGTTGGATAGAAACCACTCTCCTGTAAGCAGTCGTATCTATCTGGAACTAGATCAGCCTTAATGAAGTATAACTTTCTCGTCTAAAATGCGCTATAACCCACACTTTCACAATAAAATACATAGGGTAAGGTGGTACAATTTCGATCATTTCGGACAAATGTTATTGTAACTAGGAATATACTGAGAAAAGAAGGAATTTTGACTATGACACTGGTTCTTGGAAGTTTAATGAATCTGTAACACAAATATTAGACAGTTACAAATGTTGGTATAAGCACATAAAAAGGTTACAGAATTGAGAAAAGCCGCGGTGGAGTAGCCGAGCGGTCCAAAGCGTCTCGCTGCGGAGCACGCGGTTGCTCGCCGTGGAGGTTCGAGTCCTCCCTGGCGCATGGGTGTGTGTGTTTGTCCTTAGGATAGTTTACCTTAGTTTAAGTAGTTTGTAAGCTACGGACTGATGGCCACGCAGTTTAGTCCGATAGA